>OX451736.1:736833157-738172442 GCA_948472305.1 Vicia faba
GAAAACAAAAGGCAAGTGATCTAAGCAAGTAACTAAGAGCCCATGGATAACCATGGATAGAAAGGGTGCTAATACCTTCCCTTTCTATAATCTACTCCCCGAACTCAAGAAAACATCTCAAAGGTTTTTGCTGTGCTTTTTAAACCTTTCCTTAGGATAAAATAAAAAGTCGGTGGCGACTCTTGCTAAACCGAAACATTTGCGAAAACAAACGCAAAACCCATAGTCAGTTCTCCCACCGTATCACAGAACTGGCGACTCTGCTGGGGAGAATTTTAAAAGTGGAGTAACCTTAGGGCTTAGATCACCCTCTTGCATGACTAATTGTTTGAATTGATGGCTTTATATTTTGGCTCTATTGTTTGGGTTTGCAATCCTCCACCCGGATTTTGGGAAACATTTCATAGATAGCAATACGTTGTGGAAACTGTGCGGGGTATACCGACACAGTCAAAGCAATAGCTATTTAGTGCGACATATTTGTGAGTACCGGTAACCCTTGAGTTCAATCAAGGAGAGTACGGGGCCGCTGAGTGATGTCACTAAGCACTAATGACCTAGAACCTTACTTGACCATCTTGGCCTTTTATTAGGAGTAGTGAGATGACCGGCTTTGGTGCAGTCCGAAGTTGGTAGATACTCGATACTACACTCATTGAGGGTTGTTTTCTTGGAATATTTTGGTCGCTAGTTAAGTGGCTAAACCAAAACAATGAACAATGAAAACAATCCCGTGATATTGAGCTCCTTAGAACCCGGTTACTATTTATAGGACAGGTTTTTAAGCCAACTACACTCAAGAGGGTACTTACCTATGAAACCCCATGCAAGCTTGAAACTAGGGTTTGGTGTGATTTGCTTGTACATATGTTTTGTGCATACATCATAAACATCATAAACATCATATGCATTTACTAACCATTTCAAGGGTTTGGATCTTCATCTTTGTTCTTGTTTTGTAGGTCATGGAAATTCCTCGCAGAAACACCATTCAAGTCAACCTTGTGAGAATCTCTCCTCAACTCAAGGAGCTCACCTCAAGAATTCCGGAAAATTCATCCTTCAGTGAAAGACATGGTAGACTGATCAGCTTAGTCAACACCAACATTGAAGAAGACCTGATGAAAGTGCTATTCCAGTTCTTTGATCCTCTTCACCACTGTTTCACTTTCCCCGATTACCAGTTGGTGCCCACTTTGGAGGAGTTTTCTCAACTCCTGAGAATTCCTATCCTTAATCAACTACCCTTCCACGGTACGGAAAAGGAACCAAATCCGGAAGATGTTGCTCGAGCATTACATCTACAACCATCCGACATCAAGGGGCATTGGGAAACCAGAAGCGGCGTCAAGGGATTCTTAGCAAAATTCTTGTTTGAGAAGGCACAAGAATGTTGGAACTCATTGGACCTACAAGCCTTTGAAGAAATTGTGGCACTCCTTATCTATGGGTTGGTCTTGTTCCCAAATCCTGACCAATTGGTAGATTTCAATGCCGCCAAAATCTTCTTGTCCAGAAATCCAATACCAACATTGCTTGGGGACATCCTTCACTCATTTTACACACGAACAATGAGAAAGAGGGGTGTTCTCATGTGCTGTACTCCTCTCCTTGCAAGGTGGTTTATTTCGCACCATCCACAATCTGTCCTGAAGAATGACCAAGGCTCAAGGTGGTCCCAACGGTTGATGACTCTTACTCACTCTGATGTACATTGGTGTTCTCGGTCCAGAGAAAATGTCATCATCGTCGATCGTTGCGGAGAATTTCCTAATGTTCCTTTACTTGGAATTAGAGGAGGTATCACCTACAACCCTTGCCTAGCTTTGAGACAATTTGGATATGCACGGAGGGATGGCCCTCATGACATGTTGATTCCTGACCTAGTTTTTGACTTTGACAACGATGCGCAAGGACTTCACCAAAGATTCATCAGAGCTTGGGGAAAACTCAACAAGGTTGATAGCAAGACTCTGGGACACAAGAACTCCATCCCTCTTGAGCCTTATCTCAAGTGGGTACGAGCCCGAGCCCAAAGTCTGATGATGCCTTATCCTCATGTTCTCCCTGTGATTAAAGAGCCCGTCAAGGAAGGAGAGGTTCCCTACACCATCCTACATCCAGACATGCCTACATCGTGGGAGGAAATGCAGAAAAGTTCGATTCAGCTCAAGGAAGAACGGAACACTTTTGAAGCTAGCTTTTACGCCAGTGAGAAGAAGGTTATAGAGCTTACCCGCCGACTCCATGAGCAAGAGGCCCTCAACACCTACATCGCACCAAAAAGGATGCGCAATGTCTTTTTGCCTTAAGAAGTTTATTTTGTAATATTTGGCCCATGGGGCATTTATGTACTGACAAATTTCTTCTTATTAATATGACGTGCGTTCTTCTTTGGCTGAAACAATTTTGAATGTCCTAAATCCTTGAATGCATTGCATACATAAGCATACCATTCATCATGTGCATAAGCAGGTCTCATTCCAGGTTTCCTTATCTGTCTGTTGTTTATTACAGTAGGATGGATCTCGAGCAAACAGTCAAAGACCTACAAGCTCAAAATGCACAGTTCCAGCAACTCCTGATGACCTTGGCTAAGGGTCAGGAGGATATCAAGACTCAATTGGGGAACAAAGACCCAGTGAAAAAGAAGAAAAAGAGACTCGGGGTGGCTACTTTGGGGAGAAGATTTGACGGAGAAGCTCGGAGAGTGCTTGAATTTCGTCCTACTTCTGATGAAGGAACCAGCAAAGGAGGTGGAGCTGCGGTACCTTCCGAGTCTGATGCGGAAGAAGAAGAGGTCGAAGAGGATGAAGATTATACTGATCAACAATACCCTCCAGCTGATGATAAATACAAAGGGCTAGAAGACAGGTTGGCCGCCATGGAGCTACAAAGGGTACCGGGTTTGGATTTTGAAGACTTGGGTTTGGTTGCCGGGATTGTGATTCCCCCAAAATTCAAAGTGCCAGTGTTTGTAAGGTATGATGGGCTGTCCTGTCCAAAAATGCATCTTAGGTCCTACGTGAGAAAGATCCAGCCCTATACGGCAGATAAAAACCTTTGGATTCATTTCTTTCAAGACAGCCTTTCTGGAGCTCAATTGGAGTGGTTTTATCAGCTAGAGGGAACCAGCGTTCGAAATTGGGAAGATTTGGCCACCGCTTTCTACAAACAATACCAATACAATTCTGACCTTGCCCCTACTCGTACCCAACTTCAGGGTATGTCGTTAGGAACAGGCGAAGGATTCAAAGAATACGCACAAAAATGGAGGGATTTGGCTGGCAGGGTGCAACCTCCTTTAACCGATCGTGAACTTGTTGATATGTTTCTAGGGACCCTATCTGGGCCACTTTTCAATCATCTGATTGGTAACTCTTTCGCGGGGTTTACCGATTTGATCTTAACGGGCGAAAGAATAGAAGCTGGCATCAAGTCAGGAAAGATTCAGAAGGGTGTTGCTGCAAGTACTGAGAAGAGGCCTTTTAAGAAAGAAGCAAGTGTCGTCTATGGTACTAGAAGACAAGTCAAGCCAGAAAGTCGCCAAGCCGTCAATGCTTTGGTCATTTCCAAACCTGTTGCTGCTTCTCAGCAGTACAATCAACAAAGAGGTGAAAGGCCCAAGAGACAGTATACTCGGTTGAATATGACCTTGTCACAAATTTTACCCCAACTATTATCAACCAACTTGGTGACCATCAAAGAAGCCCCTAAAGTCGTGAATATTACATCTCCTAAGTATAACCCAAATGCCCGTTGTGCTTATCATTCTGATAGCCCTAGGCATACTACTGATGATTGCTGGGCCTTGAGAAACAAAGTGCAAGATCTTATCAACGCGAAGGAAATTCAGTTTGAAGCGCCTGAGAGGCCGAATGTTGTAACTGCTCCTATGCCCCAGCATAGAGTAAATGCCATTGAGGAAGAGTTGTATGCTATTTCAGTGAATGATGTTGCTACCCCTCTGTTGACTGTTAAGAGGAACTTACTACTAGCCGGTTTATTTCCGGGTTGTAGCAAGGGTTGTCTCCTATGTGCTGTTATCCCTACCGGTTGTCCGCTGCTGAAATCAGGCATCCAAAGCCTGATGGATAGCAAGGAAATTCTGTTCAAGAAAACTGTTGTTCCGTTTGTTTCCGTTGAAGAAATATCTGTTGTCACAATTTACAATCCTGCCAAAGCTCCCATGAAGAAACCAGTCCAAATTATGTCTGTTACACCCATTACTATTACTGTTCCGGGGCCTCTCCCATATGAGTCTGATAAAGCGGTCCCCTGGCATTATGGGGCCGACGTATATGTGTTTAGGGTGAAGCAGGAGTTCAACACCAATACCAGTATCAGTAACATCACTGGTCCCGCCAAGATTACCCGCAGTGGCAGGCTCTTCTCGCCTGACATTGCACCGCCAATTATCCGAAAACCTCTCACCATCACACCCGCAAGTGTGCATGTTCCAATTCAAGTTCTTGTGTCTACTACTGCCGCTGAGTCCTCTGATACTCGGGGCAAAGAAGTTGCTACCGATTTGCCTGCCAGGACGGAGGCACCAAAAAAGACTGCTGTGGAAGCCTCCCAACAAGAAATGGAGGAAATCCTCAAAATCATCAAAAAGAGTGACTTCAACGTTGTTGAACAGTTGGGGCATACTCCCTCCAAAATCTCTATGCTATCATTGCTGCTATGCTCAAAGGCCCATGCAAAAGCCCGGATTTCATTTCTGAAAACGGCCCATGTGCCGCAAGAGACCTCCACGGATCAATTCACTGACTGTGTGGCTAATTTGACGGCTGACAATGGCTTGGGGTTCTCAGATGCTGACCTTACCGCCAAAGGGAAAAATCACAATGATGCCCTGCACGTCTCTATAGAGTGCAGGGGCACTACTCTCGCACACGTGTTGGTGGATACCGGTTCTTCCCTGAATGTTTTGCCCAAGAAGGCATTGGATCGTCTGGATTGTGAGGGTTTGAAGCTGAAACCTAGTAACATCATTGTTAGAGCCTTCGACGGTTCTAAGAGGATGGTGCACGGTGAGGTAGACATTCCTATTCGTGTGGGCTCCCAGGTTTTTGACTCAACGTTCTATGTAATGGATATTCGTCCATCTTACTCCTGCTTGTTGGGTCGACCCTGGATTCACAAAGCTGGGGCAGTAACTTCCACTCTACACCAAAAGCTCAAATACCCTGTCAAAGGGAAGATTGTTACTGTACAGGGTGAGGAGGAATACATGGTTAGTCACTTAAATTCATTCCGGTATATCGAGATGGACGGGGAGTTTATTGAAACCCCCTTTCAGCATTTTGAGGAGGTACCTCCAACGTTGGCATCGGCTGAGGCAGTGAGTGAAGAAGACTTTCCGTTGAAGATGGCATCCTTAAAGGATGCCCGGGCTGTAATCGAGAAAGGCAATTGTGCAAACTGGGGTCAGCTTCCTGACTTCACTCAAAAGAATGACAAGTTTGGACTGGGCTTTACCGCAGAGGCTCAGAGGGCTGTGCGCAAGGAAAATATCAGAAAGGCTCCGGTGTTTATCTCCAACCCAAGGGTGAATGCTATCGAGGAGGGTGTAGAGGAAGCAGAGTTTGACAGTTGGATCTACCCGACTACCAGCAACGGACCAAGCAACTGGACGGCAAAGGATTTTACACCTATCACATTTGTCACGCAGTAATTATTTCTTTTGATTTCCAATTTGTAACAAACAATATGTTAAAACTTTATTGGCTCAGTGTGCTACCCGGGGCATCGTAGCTCCATTTGTGAGGGCTTTTTGTATGACATTTCCATATATCATCAATCAAAACATTGGACGTTTGTTGCATTTCAAATCTTGTGCTCTTTTTCTCTCTGTGTTATATATTGCAAAACAGCTATATTTACACACACTCACTTATACAGGTTTCAATCCACTCTGGATCTCACTGGTAACAGCTCTGCTACCGCCAATTATGACTTCGAGTATCCAATCAACTTGGCCGAAGACGAAGGTGAAGATGATTGCGAAGTGCCTGGTGAACTCGCAAGACTGCTACTCCAGGAAGAGAGGGCTATTCAACCACGTGAAGAGTCGGTGGAAACAATTAACCTGGGTACGGAGACAGATAGGAAAGAGGTCAAGATTGGGGCTAATCTAGAGCTCAGCGTGAAGCAACGATTGATCCAGATGCTACATGATTACATGGAGATCTTTGCTTGGTCATACGAAGATATGCCTGGTTTGGATGCCGACATTGTAGTTCATCACCTGCCAACTAAGGAAGACTGCCCTCCGATAAAGCAAAAGGTTCGCCGCATGCGCCCAGAGATGTCCGAAAAGATCAAGGCTGAGGTTATGAAGCAATTCGATGCCGGATTTCTACCAGTAACTTCTTACCCTCAGTGGGTTGCCAATGTGGTGCCAGTGCCGAAGAAGGACGGTAAAGTCAGAATGTGTGTTGACTACAGGGATTTAAACAGGGCAAGCCCCAAGGATGATTTTCCTCTACCTCACATTGACGTTCTCGTTGACAATACTGCTCAACACAAGGTTTTCTCCTTCATGGATGGTTTTTCAGGGTATAATCAGATCAAGATGGCTCCGGAGGATATGGAGAAGATTACCTTTGTGACTCAGTGGGGCACCTTTTGTTACAAGGTCATGCCATTCGGATTGAAAAATACTGGGGCAACCTATCAACGTGCCATGGTTGCTTTATTTCATGATATGATCCATCATGAGATTGAGGTATACGTTGATGACATGATTGCAAGGTCTCAAACTGAGGAGGAGCACCTTGATCATCTGAGGAAGCTATTTGACCGACTGAAGTTATATAAGCTGAGGTTGAATCTCAACAAATGCACCTTTGGGGTGAGGTCCGGAAAATTGCTAGGTTTCATTGTAAGTGATAAAGGTATTCAGGTGGACCCTGCCAAGGTAAAAGCCATACAAGAGATGCCAACTCCAAAGACAGAGAAAGAAGTTAGAGGCTTCCTGGGACGACTGAATTACATTGCCCGATTCATCTCACATCTGACTGCTACTTGTGAGCCAATCTTCAAATTACTGAAGAAAGATCAAGTGGTACGCTGGAACGATGAATGTCAGGCTGCCTTTGAAAAGATAAAGGAATATCTCCAAGAGCCACCCATTCTTATGCCACCAGTGGAAGGAAGACCTCTGATATTATATTTAACAGTACTTGACAATTCAATGGGGTGTGTGTTGGGACAGCATGACGAGTGCGGCCGAAAAGAGCACCCTATTTATTACTTGAGCAAAAAGTTTACCGACTGTGAGTCTCGTTACTCACTGCTTGAGAAAACTTGCCGCGCTCTAGTATGGGCTGCTCGCCGGCTGAGACAGTATATGCTGACTCACACTACTCTATTGATTTCAAAGATGGATCCCATCAAGTACATATTTGAAAAGCCTGCTCTGTCTGGGAGAATAGCAAGATGGCAAATGATCTTAACCAAATATGATATCCAGTATACAACTCAGAAAGCAATTAAAGGAAGTGTACTGGCAGATCATTTGGCACACCAACCTGTGGACGATTACCAATCATTGAACTTTGATTTTCCGGACGAAGACATCATGGTGGTAACTGACTGTGAAGTACCTGGACCGGATGAAGGACCTGAGGAAGGATCCCGTTGGTCTATGCATTTTGACGGAGCCTCCAATACTTTGGGTAACGGCGTCGGCGCTGTAATCATATCTCCCAAAGGAACTCATACTCCACTCACCGCCCGATTGTGTTTCAACTGCACCAACAACATGGCAGAATATGAGGCATGTATCATGGGTCTACAAGCTGCAATCGACTTAAGGATCAAATTTCTGAGTGTCTTCGGAGATTCCGCTCTCGTGATCAATCAGATCAAAGGCGAGTGGGATACGAAACACCCAAATCTTATTCCTTACAAGGAGTATGTGTCGACCTTGCTTCCCCACTTTGAAGAGATAACTTTTGAGCACTTCCCAAGAGAGGAGAATCAACTAGCGGACGCACTATCTACGATGTCTTCAATGTTCAAAGTTAAATGGGACAATGAGGCTCCCCGAATCGTTATCTGGAAGTTGGACGAACCGGCATACTGTTGCGATCTTGAGGCCGAAAAGGTGACTGAAAAACCCTGGTATCATGAGGTGAAGAGGTACTTGGAAGCTCAGGAATACCCTGAAGGTGCATCTGTCAATGACAAGAAGTTCATGAGGAGGTTTGCGGCAAAATTCTTCATCAGCAACGACATCCTCTACAAACAGAATCATGACTCAACTCTACTACGTTGTGTGGATAAGGCTGAAGCAGAGAAAATCATGATAGAACTGCATGAAGGTACATTCGGAACACATTCCAGTGGACATACCATGGAAAATAAAATCCTACGGGCAGGATATTTCTGGTTCACAATGGAAGCCGATTGTTACCAACACTCTCGAACTTGTCACAAATGCCAGATCTATGCTGACAAGGTGCATATTCCTCCAGTCCCTCTGAACGTCCTGACGGCACCTTGGCCTTTTGCAATGTGGGGCATTGATATGATCGGTGAGATCCGACCGACGGCATCCAACGGGCATCGTTTCATCTTGGTAGCGATCGATTACTTCACGAAGTGGGTTGAGGCAGCTTCCTACGCCACAGTAACCAAGAGCGTCGTGGCACGTTTCATCCGGCATAATCTGATCTGTCGGTACGGCGTCCCAGAAAGAATCATTACGGACAATGGTACCAATCTCAATAACAAAATGATCACTGAACTCTGTGAACAATTCAAGATACAACACCACAATTCTTCTCCCTACCGGCCGAAGATGAATGGGGCTGTAGAGGCAGCTAATAAGAATATCAAGAAAATTGTGCAGAAGATGACAGTGACCTATAAAGATTGGCACGAAATGTTACCATTTGCTCTTCATGGGTACCGTACCTCAGCAAGGACGTCAACCGGGGCAACTCCTTTCTCCTTGGTCTATGGCATGGAGGCAGTCTTGCCAATTGAAGTTCAGATACCCTCTCTCCAGATAATGAAGGATGCAGACTTGAATGAAGATGACTGGATCCAGACTCGACTTGATCAATTAAACCTGATTGATGAAAAGAGGCTCACTGCTATCTGTCATGGTCAGACGTATCAAAAACGGATGATCCGGGCATTTAACAAGAAGGTCAGACCACAAGAGTATCAAGTTGGGGACCTGGTAATCAAACGCATCATCCTTCCTCAAAGTGATCCCCGGGGCAAATGGACCCCTACTTACGAAGGGCCATTTGTGGTTAAACATGTGTTCTCAGGAGGAGCCATGATCCTAACCACCATGGATGGTGACGACCTTCCTCACCCCGCCAATGCAGACATAGTGAAAAGATACTACGCATGAATAAAAGACCCGCTAGGTTGACATACCTAGGCAAAAATAAGGGCTTCCCGGCGAACCAAAAGGGTTCGGGAAAAAATAAGGGATGAAATGAAAAAAATATGTACACCCGGCAAGTCGAAAACCTGAAAAGGTGGCTTGGGCAAAAATGGGTATCCCGGTGGACTGAAAACCCGAAAGGGCGGTCCAGGCAAAAGTTAGGGATAAAGCGTAACACTATGTCTCATTGGATCACTTCGCATCCGGAATTCGGCATCAACTATCTGGCTCAGATTTCGGCATCGACCAATCAGCTTCATTTTCAACTAGGCAGCAAAGCGATGAGACGCTTGGAGACATAATGGCGTTAGCAGAGTTGGAACCCAGTGGGATTGTTCACATAGCTGTTTTGTTTTCAAAATTGTAAATTTTGTGTTATTCGGCGGCGTCCTCTTACTAGGATGTCAGCCTCTTGTACAAAAATGCCTTTTCACAGGCAAAATTCAAATCAATACAAATTCACTTGTCCATACAAATTGCCATTGTTTTTCCTTTTTTCTGTTTTGTATTGCGAAGAACGTCCAATGTTCGTTTTTGATATATGCATTTGATATTAAATTGTTGATTCATAAATATTTGCATATGAAACAAAAGATTAATTACATGTGACATCAGAAACAGGGGCAATGTAAGGTTGTCTGATGCAGTCTGGTTGCTTTGTCCGCCAAGGTACCAAGGTAGATTCGACTGAAGAATGTGACCAAATCATCTCAACCCCCCCGCAGAATAAGACAAGATTCAGCAATGCTTTCCCTAAGCGGAGTTGACTCCCCGTCAATCCTGAAAAGGCACAACATTCCCCGACAGGTCTTAAAGCTTATCCCCAGTAGATTCTGGAAGCTTGTTCCCTGCAGAATACGGACGTCTCTCCCGAGCTTTATTCAGATTTATTCCTCACAAGGGCTTATAACTGGGTTATCCTCAGCTAATTGCCACGGAAGATCGCCCTCAACAAAGTTCTCTCAATCCCCAGCGGAGTTTATCTTTGGTATCCCCAATGGAGTTTATCATCATTATCCCCAGCGGAATCCATCATTGAAGTCCTCAGCAGGCCTCTCATCAAAAACTTCAGCAAAGTATCTCTTCCACGGAGCAATTCCCCGGCCGATCGTCAAGGATTTATTTTCCTAAGACGAAAATACGTTCATAAACATTTCACATTTTCATACATCCTGCTTACGTACATGATAAAGTGCATACAACACTACCTCATGTTAAAACATCATGCATATCATACATCATGACATTGCATACAACTTATGTTTTGCCTTTTCAGAAAAAAAAAGACAATCCCAAAGACAACTACCTTCAACTGTCACAATTCCAGATTCGATACCTGTATCTAACCAGGGCATATATGAGAGTGATCATTTCCAGACTCGATTCCTGTATATAGCCAGGGTACATCTGAAGAGTTCGAAGATTCGATTCCTGTATCTAGCCAGGGCACGTCTGAAGAGTTCGAAGATTTGATTCTTGTATCCAGCCAGGGCACATCTGTCAACTACAACATTTCCAGATTCGATTCCTGTATCCAGCCAGGGCATATCTGTTGACCACATTTCCAGACTCGATTCCTGTATCTAGCCAGGGCACGTCTGAAGAGTTCGAAGATTCGATTCCTGTATCCAGCCAGGGCATATCTATTGACGACTATTTCCAGATTCGACTCCTGTATCCAGCCAGGGCACATCTGTGAGCAACCGATTGTAGATTCGATACCTGTATCCAGCTAGGGCATATCTGCATAAAGAGATTGAAGATCAAACACCTGTAACAAGCCAGGAAAACATCTGTCTTTCTCAATTACACAAAGTTCCCACTAAGGAATCTCTTGTGCGATCAACACTTCCAAATGGCATCTATAAGCCCATTCCCGACAAGGTTCTGCCACATCTCCAGATGGCATCTATAAGCCCATCTCCCTATCCACCACCTATCCAAATGGCATCTATAAGCCCATTCCCGACATCACATTGTTGATACTCCAACATGCGAGTGCAAATTTCCGGGCACTCTAGTGTCCAATCTCCTTTTACCCTCGAGTTACGAAAGGCAAACTTGCCAATCTAACTCTTCAGGTTCAAGAAGATTGAACAGGGGCAACTGTTGTACCCAAAAATTTGCCCTCCCATTTCCTCAACATTTTCCCCTCACAAAACCCTTGGAGCTCAAGATCCAGTTAGGGTTTCCTCTGCTCAAGACTTCTCCTTGCACTGTTGACCCAAATTAGGGTTTGTGTTTGCACAAAGATGTTTTGACCTAAAAAGCCTAAGATGACTTTCATGCTTCATGTTGGACTCCCAAGTTTATCCATACAAAGTTTCAAGTCTTGATTCCAAGTTTTGCCCAGTCAATTGGACAGTTGACCTAGAAATCAACTATATTGGGGAAAAAGTCAACTGTGGCCAATTGACAGTCAAATCTCATGAAAATTGACCCACATCAACATTATGAACTCATATGGACCATTTGATCAAGTTGGGATCACAATTCCACAAGAAATTTGATCAGATCACCAAAAGGGCAAAATGGTCATTTTTAGGGTTTTGACTGCACAAAGGCAATTTTTGACTGTTTGACCTAGCCAATGGCAAACCAAGCTCACATGTGGACTCAAGGACCCCATGGAATTATCTTGACATGCTCAACAAGTTCAAAAGATCCCAAGTACACAAGATTGACAGTTGAATTTCCCAGTCAATTGATCAATTTTGACTGTATACTGAAAAGTCAAACTTTGACTTTTTGGTCAAAATCAAGGGTCAAGATTCATTTTTCATCAAAACATGCCAAATCATGAAACTTGTTCACCAAGAAATCAAAAAATGCAAATTAGGGTTTGAAATGGAAATTTTTCATAACTTAGAATTTTTCTAAGTTATGGAAAACCCTAATTTTTTCCCAACTTTGCCCCACTTTCTCATCAAGATTCATTTGGATTCAAACAAAAGTCAAAACATGAAAGTTGTAGCTTATTGCTTAATCTACAACTTTTATTCACAAAGTTTTCTCAAATGAAGCTTGTATCTCAAGTTACAATTTTTGGAATAAGGGTACTAAACCATTCTTAACTTAGTGAAATTTTAACCTATTTTGACAAGGTTTTCTACCTAACTTCAAGGCCATTTTCCATACACTTACACTTGGAATTTCACTTTGCATTTCAAATATGGATTGTAGTACACATTCCAAGGTTTCCAAAATGTCCAAGAACTTCTCAAACAACCCCATGGTTAGGGAGAATCGAATTTTGCAATATGGCAAAAACTCACTTTTGATTAGGCCAAGTTACATGTTCATAGCACTATGCATTTCAATCTCAGCTTGCACAACTTGATTACAGGCCTTTTATCTCAATTACACTCATAAATTTAATGCATATTATTTGTGCCAAGACCATGTTCTTTGTGTTCTAGCATTGCATAGTGGATTAATCCCAAAATAGATAAAGTACTTTATCCATTTTTGCAAAAGCAAGCTTTATGTCAAATTGAAAATCCAAGCAAGTACAGATACAATCTAATTGGCACAAGATTATGAGCATAACACACTGATCAAGGAGGAGTTTTGCAGCATGATTAGGGGCCCTCTACATGCCTAGAACACAACTTGGCTTTTGTTTGCTTAAGTGTGAAGAAAAGTGGCATATCATAACACAACTATTCTCTCAGCATTAGGAACTTTAAGAAAATATTGTAGACACATTCCAAACATCCTAACCAAGCTGAAGCACGACCCTAAGACCATCAACACCTCCCCATTTCCAGAATCACTCTCAAACTGCAAAAACAGGGCAAGGCCTGCAGTTTGAACACCATATCTCATTCCTTGCATGTTTTCTTGACCAAAGCTCATCAAACACATTCCCTAACATCAATACAAGCTAACCAAAACCTAAAACACGACCTGTAATTCCTCTAACCAGTTCCACCATTTTCAATTTTCTGATTTGCAGGTGAAGAGCTCTAGCACGATTCAAAAGGTTTCAAGATAAAGTAAAGCTTGGAATAGCATCCCTGGACATCAAGGAAGCTATACCAATCATCACTTTGCACTGAAAGTTTCTCCATTGCCAGATAGAACTTCAACTGAACAGGTGAGTTAATGGATTCGTATCTCTCTTATTAGGCATTGTTAGCTTTAGGTTTGTGAAGATAATATGTCACATTCATAGCCCTGAACATGCCCATGTAGTTAGATTTCATTTATGTTATGTGTGCTGCAAGACTTTTGAGTCTGAACATGGCAGAAAACTTAGGTCAGGATTTGGGAATGTCAAAATTCTCTCTCATTTCTGAGAGTTAGGATGAGTTTTTTATATATTTAGAATCGTGATTCAATGCTTAACATTTCTTATGTTGGAAGTTTGTGCAAAAGATCAAAGAATCCAGGTGTTTGAATTGGAAGAACAGGCGCGTGTTTTTGTTCAGAGGTTGAAGAAGAAGTGATCTGGGCTGGGCTTGTTTTGCATTTTCTTTTCACACACTCTTTTCACTTTAACACCCCCTGAGCCCATTTGATTTATTTCAATGATTTTTTGACTTTTCTTTTTTCATTTTGACTCATTTATTTTTTCTAACAATATTAAAAATATAAAAATAATATTTTACACCATTTTTTGAATTTATAGGCATTTATTTGTTTAGTTTAAGTTATTTGTATATAATATATATATATATATATATATATATATATATATATATATATATATATATATATATATATATATATATATATTATTTAGAATAAATAGGGAAAATAATGCAAATATACTTTCTTTTCTGATTTTATTATATTTTTCCTTTTGGAAATATTTTATACAAAATATACTTTTTTTTATATAATATATATATATATATATATATATATATATATATATATATATATATATATATATATATATATATATATATATATATATATATATATATATATATATATATATATATATATATATATATATATATATATATATATATATATATATATATATATATATATATATATATATATATATATATATATATATATATATATATATATATATATATATATATATATATATATATATATATATATATATATATATATTTAGGGTAAAATACAAGAATACATATATTTTTATTTTCATTAATACTTGACATAAAAAATACTTTTTATAAATATATTTCATTTTATTTTATTTTTTGTACATAATAAATAAATATTTGTGTAAATTAAATAATATATATATTGCTTAATAAAATTAGGGTTTTACCCTTAAAATACAAAAACTCCAAAAATAATCTTTTTTATTTATTTAACATAAATAATACCTTTTTTTTCATACATATAAAAACCCTTTTTGCATTTTTGCATCTTTATTTTTTTTATTTTCCATTTAATTTATACAATCAATTACTTGTAAATATGCCAAAAAATGATGTAATAGCTAGGTTTAATTCCTTTGTCTAAATATCCCCCCATTTGAACATTTGTACCCCCCTTCCCATATTGTGTTGTAATAGTGTAGGAATTTTAATTTTTCGCACTTTAAACGCTTTCTAAATATACCATGCTAGAGTTAGGGTTTGTATGCAAATAAAAAGAACAAGGTAGTTTGACCTAATTTCAAGATAAACAAGCATGAAATATGGACAACACATATCACACTTGCACCCCCTAGGGTATTCCACTTGTTGCCTTTCAAAATTGGGCCATATTGCATGTTAGGTCCCTTTGGGCAAAACAAACAAATCAAATGATCATAGTCCCTCGATGACGCTTCCAAAATGTTGCCTAAACAAATGATCAAGTCCCTTAAAGAAAATTGCCCAAAGATACTTAGCACCATTGCAATTATGGTCTAAACGATGACCCGCGCCCGTCCCTTTCACATCCTAACATGAGATTGTCCACCAAATACAATGGTGGAACAAACTTGTTAAAATGGTTAAAACATAGCAATAAACTTTGAGAAATTTAGGAGTAGATAACCTCTTAGTTACTTGAATCAAACTTGCAAAAACAAAACACTTGCCTATTTTCTAAAACCATACCTCACAACACTTTCAAAACAAACTTTCAAAAACAAATGAAAACCTTTTCAAAAGACATACACCTTTGAATACATCCCAACATGGATCATTACAAAGGTTGCCACCACATTGGCTTCTTTTCAAAACATTTTCAAACCCACACACACACATGAGCACCATTTCAAACAATTGAAAACAAAAGGCAAGTGATCTAAGCAAGTAACTAAGAGCCCATGGATAACCATGGATAGAAAGGGTGCTAATACCTTCCCTTTCTATAATCTACTCCCCGAACCCAAGAAAACATCTCAAAGGTTTTTGCTGTGCTTTTTAAACCTTTCCTTAGGATAAAATAAAAAGTCAGTGGCGACTCTTGCTAAACCGAAACATTTGCGAAAACAAACGCAAAACCCATAGTCAGTTCTCCCACCGTATCACATTATTCCTTTGACATTGTTGTTTTACCATTGCATTTGGTAAACAATCCTATCTTTGGATGTTAAACGGGACGGGCGTGGGTCATCGTATGACCATGATAACAATATTGCCAAGTATCTTAGCAAGTTTTGAGGGACTTAAGATCATTTGTTTTAGGCAACCAAGATAGCGTCATCGAGGGACTATGATCTTTTGTTTTAATTGATTTTGTTTTGCCAAGATACCTAACATGCATACCATGGCCATTTTAAGGCAACAAAGTGGATGAAACCCTAGGGGTGCTTGTGTCCAAGGTGTTGTCATTTTTCATGCATTTTTGTCTTGTATTAAGTCATGCTATTTATTTTGATTTTTGATCTTTGCATACAAAACCCTAGTTTACTATCATGGTATAGGAAAGCAATAAAATGCGTAAAGTAAATCTAGACTATTACAGCAATATATGGGGAGGGGGATACAAGTTTTGAATAGTGGAATATTGCTCAAAATAAAACCCTAAAACTATTACAACCAAATTGAATTTATTGTACAAATAAATAAATAAGCAAATATTTAAATGTGCAATAAAATGTATGTATGCAAAAAAATGTTTTTGTATTAATTTATGTATGTAAAAAATAAGTTTATTTATGTCTTAAAATATAAGAAAATAAAATGATTATTTTTGAAAGGGTGAAAACCCTAATTTTTGTTTAAATAGAAAATATTCTATATTATTTATTTTGTCCATTTTTTGTTCAAGAAAAAATAATAATAATATATACAAAATGTTAAAAAATTGAATATTGTATGAAAATACTATTTTAAGTGTATAAATAATAATGATAAAAATGTAGGATATTTTTATATTATTTTAAAGTTTTATTTAAGAAAATAAATTCTATTTAACCTAATAAACTATTTATTATGCAAAAATAAAATAAAAAAAATATGATAAAATGCAAAAAATAAATAAAATATTTTTTTATGATTTTTCAATGTTCAAAAAAAGATAATAAAGTCAGAAAATATAAATTATGCAAGAAAATATAAAAAATAAAAGAAAATGCTCAGGAGGGTGTAAAAGCAAAATGGGAGGTGCAAATAGAAGCAGGCCCAAAGCGCCAGGCCCAGAACACACTTTATCCATGTCCTTGTTCCTTCGTCCCAAACGCGCGCTTCCTGTACTCAAATCTTGTTCTTACTATTCTTTGCATAAAATCAAAAACTTGTAACATGAAAAATGTAGCTCATGATCATACGATTTCAATGATATAAAAAAACGTGACCTAACTCTAAAAGACCAAAGAGAATTTTAATGGCCCTAATTTCTGACCTAGTTTTTTCAGCAACTTCAACAATCAAATACTCCTAGCTCAGTTAATATAAATGGAAGTTATGCATATGTACAGCTCAAGCACGTTACAGACTACATTTTTGCTTCACAAACCTAAGCTTAAGGATGCCTAAATAAAGATATAGAAACTTGACAAATACCTTGTTAGTTGAGTTTGGATATGGCAATGTAGCAACTTTGAGTGAGGCCTGAAGGTTGTGTGAGCTTGCTTGAAGTTCCCTCAACCTTTTCCAATGCTCAGCTTGCCTTGAAGTTGTCTGAAACTCCTTGTAGAAGTCAACATGCAAACTCAGAAAATGAAAATGGTGAAGTATGAAAATGAGCTCACAGTTGCTGGACGGGGCCTGGATAGTTTGGATGTGAGGTATGGAATGTGTTTGAAGTGATTCAAAGCAAAATGCACGAGGCAAAATGGATTTGGCCAAGGTTCTACAGAGGTTGCCCTGTTTGGGCAGAAAATGGTGATTTCTGTGTTTAAGGGTGTTTAAGAGGTTGGGCAATCATGTTTAGGCTTGCAACAAAGTTCTGAGATTGTGTGGAATGATGCTTAGGCTTGCTCTTATCAGATATCCAAGTTATATTGACTTTTGCCAAATTGCTTGCTTTTGAAGAAAAGTGGGAAGTGACAAAGGCAAAGGCCTGTACAGGCTAACTCAAGGTCTGCATAGGGTTGGTGAACTTTTTCTGATGTTTATGGATCTTGTTTGCAACAAGAGATCAAGTCCATGGCTCAAGATAAACAAAGTTTGTAAAAGCTAGCTTTATCAAAGTAGCATTGTAACTTTTTTGCCATAAATGGAATAAATCAATGTACAATGCTCCATAGCTCAGAACAAAGCCATTGTCCAATGTGTTTGCATTCAATTTTTGAGTGTAGAAGGGATTAGAACCTGTAAAACCAAGTACAAGCATGCTTAGGACAGATTTGCAACTTGAACCAATGTGAAAAATGCCTTGGACAAAAGTGATAATTTTCCATTTTCATTTCTTCGATTCTCCCTAACCATAAATGATCTTGGAGAGTTCTTGGACATTTTGGAAAGCTTGTAACATGCTCTACAATCCACCTTTGAAATGCATTTTGAGATTCCTCTTGGAACTAGGTGAAAAGTTTCCATGAAGTTAGGTCAAAAATCTGCCTAAACTAGGGCAAAATTTCACTAAGTTAAAAAGTTTATGGACCCTTATTCACAAAATCATAACTTGCGATCCAAGCATCTTTTGGGAAAACTTTGTGAATAAAAGTTGTAGATTTAATGTAGGAATACAACTTTCATGTTGGAATTTTTGTTTGAATCCAATTGCATCATGATGAAAAAGTTGGGAAAAGTTGGGGAAAAATAAGAAATGTTCATAACTTAGAAAAATTTTAAGTTATGAAAATTTTCAAACTTAAACCCTAATTTCCAAATTTAAGTTTCTTGGTGAAAAAGTTTCATGTTTTGACACATCTTGATGAAATATGACCCTTGGCACTTGATTTTGACCAAAAAGTCAAAATTTGACTTTTTAGTATACAGTTGATTTTTGATCAGTTGATTGGAAAATTCATTTGTCAACCCAATGCATTTGAGATCTTTTGAACCTTGTTATTAGGTCAAGATGATGCCATTGAGTCCTTGAAACCATGCTTGAACCCAATTTTCCATTGGCTAGGTAAAAAATCAAAAATTTCCCTTTCTCAGTCAAAACCCTAATTTTGACCATTTTGTCCTTTTGATGATTTGATCAAATTTCCTGAGAAGTTGTGGTCCAAACTTGATCAAATGGTTCATATGAGTCTATAATGTTGATGTGGATCAAAAATTATGAGTTTTGACTGTAAATTGGCCATGGTTGACTTTTTTCCCAATACAGTTGATTTTTAGGTCAATTATCCAATTGACTGGGCAAAAATGTGATTCAAGGCTTGAAACTTGGTATGAGCAATCTTAGAGGTCCAACATGAAGTATGAAAGTCATATGAGGCATTGAAAGTCCAAAAATCCCTGTGCAAACTCAAACCCTAATTTCAGGTCATCAGTGCAAGATGAGGTCTTGAGCAGAGCAAACGCTAATCTGTCTGGAGTCCAAGCAGTCTTGTGAGGAAAATCTTGATAATATGAGAGGGAAAATTTTTTAGTACAACAGCTGCCCCTGTTCAATCTTATTGAACCTGAAGAGTTAGATTGGCGAGTTTCTCCGTTCGTTACTCGAAGGTAAAAGATGATTGGACACTAGAGTGCCCATAAATTTGCACTTGATGAAGTAGTTGAGGGAATGGGCTTAAAGATGCCATTTGGAGAGGTGATAGAATCTTGTTGGAGATGGGCTTAAATATGCCATCCAAGGATGTTTGTTTTAAATCAAGAGAATGAACATCAGAATGGTATCCGTATCTGGAACGTCTCTGAGTTGTATCCGGAGGTTTGAATCTGAATAAGTGATAGAATTGCTTCAGTGTCTGGAGCGTATCTGGACTGTATCTTGAATAGGTGACAAAATGACTTCCATGCTTGGAGCATCTCTGGGCTGGGGAAAAAGTCATAATAAGTGACAGAATGGCAACCGCATCTAGGGCGTATCTGGACTGTATCTGTACTCGAAATTTGAATGAGTGGCAGAATGGCAACCGTATCTGGAGCGCATCTGAACTGTATCTGTACTCGAAATTTGAATGAGTGGCAGAATGGCAACCGTATCTGGAGCGTATCTGAACTGTATCATGAGGTTGAGGTCTGAATGAGTAACAGAATGACTTTCGTGTCTGGAGTGTATCAGTAATGTATCTGAATAAGAGATCTGAATGAGTAACAAAATGACTTCCACGTCTGGAGTGTATCCGTACTGTATCTGAATAAGAGATCTGAATGAGTAACAGAATGACTTCCGTGTCTGGAGTGTATCCGTACTGTATCTGAATAAGAGATCTGAATGAGTAATAGACTAACTTCTGTGTCTGGAGTGTATCCGTACTATATCTGAATAAGAGATTTGAATGAGTAACAAATTGACTTCCGTGTCTGGAGTGTATCCGTATTGTATCTGAATAAGAGATCTGAATGAGTAACAGAATAACTTTCGTGTCTGGAGTGTATCCGTACTGTATCTGAATAAGAGATCTGAATGAGTAACAGAATAACTTCCGTGTCTGGAGTGTATCCGTACTGTATCTGAATAAGAGATCTGAATGAGTAACAGAATGACTTATGTGTCTGGAGTGTATCCGAACTGTATCTGAATAAGAGATCTGAATGAGTAACAGAATGACTTTCGTGTTTAGAGTGTATTCGTACTGTATCTGAAATCTTTGAATATTTGTTAAAGATAGCTGTTAATCTTATCCTGAAAAGGGTAAAATGTTAGCTAAAACACAAAGTTATGTTGCATGAAATGTATGATGCAATAAAATGTGTTTTATCAATGTTTATGATATATGAATGTAATGTATGCGCATGTAAGCTGATTTGTTGTCTTGCTGAGGAAAATAAATCCTTGACGGCTGGGGATGATGAAAACTCTTGACTGCTGCCGGGGAAAATAAATCCTTGACCGCTGCTGGAGATTCAAAATATTTGATTACTGAGGATGAGAAATCCTTAGCGACTGTTGGAGATTAAAAATCTTGACAACTTATGTGGGGATGTGAGGATCCTTCATGTCTTGGAGTATTGACAAAATCTATTGTGAGAGTAATGTCAAACTGTCTGAGAAATCTGCTTGGAGAATCCATAGAATTTTAACAACTTCTACTGGGGGTAACACAATGGGAATCCTTACTCGGCTGGGGAATAGGGAAAATTCTGATGATTTCTGTGGGGAATTAAGAAAGAGAATCTTCAATCTGTTGAGGAATAATGAAAACTTTGGTGACTTCACTGGGGAATTGAGAATCTTCAATCTGCAGGGGAGTACAAACTCTGACAAATTTATGCTGGGGAGTAATGAAGACTCTGGCAACTTTACTGGGGAATTAAGAATGAGAATCTTCATTCTGTTGGGGAGTAAAACTCTGTGGGTAAGAAGGCTTACTGCTGGAGAGTAAGTTCAGGACTCTGGGGAAAAAAGCTTATTCTTGTTTGGAAAAAAGTTCAGGAGTTTGGGTTGTATGCCACTCTACTGGGGAGTTATCCTAGGTTGGGGATAAAAGTTAATTGTTATCTGGTTGACTTCCAGGCTTCAAGACAACTTGCTGGGGAAATTGGGGAAAACTGAATGGTTCCCGCTGGGGATTGATAGTTGGAAATTTGACTCGACTATGGAAGAAGGTTTCATCTCTGCTGAGGGTCTGTAGGTCAAAGTTTTTTACTCCACTGGGAATTGGGAGTTGGAAGTTTTAACTCTGATGGGAATATGTATTTCAAGGTTTTAGCTCCGCTAGGGACCTAGATGATGTACTGCAGGGGATTTCTCTTGGAATAGCCTAAAGACGTTTTCCTATCCTTTCAACCTGTCAGTAATTGTTCTTTCCCATTTCGTTTATTTGTAAACAGTGATTATATTCAAATGCATATGCTCATTAATAAATCATTGGACGTTTTCAAATAAAACACAAGTGTAAAAAAGAAGAAAAGGCAAATAGTTTTCTGCACTTTGAAGTATCTTTGTATTAACTTTGTGTAAGTATTTTGTACAAAGGAGACAGACATCCTAGTAAGAGAATGTTGTCATAAAAAATGAGAAAAATTTATGCAAAGAAAGATGGCTATGTGTAAAAATTCCATGGGGTTCCCATTCTGCTATAGCCTTCATAACTCCGAATATCTTGTCCATCCGTTGCTTCATCCGAAGATCATTGAGTTGATCAGGAGCTCAGAGTTTGTCTGTGAAGAGATTGTCCTTAAAGTGATCCGACGAGACATAGCCATACGCTTTAATTCCCTAACTTTTTCCTGGACCGCCCTTTCGGGTTTTCAGTCCACCGGGAAACCCTTTTTTGCCCAAGTCGCCCTTTCGGGTTTTCAACTTGCCGGGTGTACAGATTTTTTTTGTTTATCCCTAATTTTTGCCTGAACCGCCCTTTCGGGTTTTCGATTCACTGGGATGCCCTTTTTTTGCCTAGATGTGTCAACCTAGCGGGTCATTTATGCATAGTATCTTTTGACTATGTCTGCGTTCACAGGGTGTGGCAAGTCATCGCTGTCCATGGTGGTTAAGATCATTGCCCCACCAAAATAGATGTTCTTGATTACAAATGGTCCTTCGTAGGTAGGATTCCATTTGGCCCTGGGATAACTTTGCGGCAAGATGATCCGCTTGATTACAAGATCCCCGACCTGATATGTCTGACGCCTGACTTTCTTGTTGAATGCCTTGATCATCCGTTTTTGATACGTCTGACCATGGAAAACAGCAGTAAGTCTCTTCTCGTCTATTAAGTTCAATTGATCAAGCCGGGTCTGAATCCAATCGTCTTCACTCAGACATGCATCCTTCATGATTCTCAAGGAGGGAATCTGAACCTCGATAGGAAAAACAACTTCCATGTCGTATACCAAAGAATAGGGTGTTGCCCCAGTTGATGTGCGTGCCGTGGTACGGTAACCGTGAAGAGAAAATGGTAGCATTTCATGCCAGTCCTTGTAGGTGACTGTCATCTTTTGTATGATCTTCTTAATGTTTTTGTTCGCAGCTTCGACAACACCGTTCATCTTTGGCTGATAGGGAGATGAATTGTGATGTTTAATCTGGAAGTGCTCGCACAAGCCGGTGATCATAGTGTTGTTAAGGTTTGTACCGTAGTCAGTGATGATCCTTTCGGGGATACTGTACCGGAAAATGAGGTTCTGCTTGATGAAGCGGGCAACAACATTCTTTATGACGGATGCGAAGGAAGCTGCTTCGACCCACTTGGTAAAGTAATCAATGGCCACCAGAATGAAGCGGTGTCCATTGGAGGTTATAGGCTTGATCTCTCCAATCATGTTGATTCCCCCACATAGCGAATGGCCAAAGAGCTGTTAAGACATTGAGAGGAATTGGAGGTATATGTACCTTGTCCGCATAGATTTGACATTTATGACAAGTCCTGGAATGTTGATAGCAGTCATCTTCCATGGTAGACTAGTAATAGCCTGCTCATAGAATCTTCTTAGCCATTGTATGCCCTCTAGAGTGAGTGCCAAAGGTACCATTGTGCAGTTCGGCCATGATCTGTTCAGCTTCAATCTTGTCCACACAACAGAGCAGAACGCAATCATGATTGCGCTTGTACATGATACCATTTCTCAAGAAGAACTTAGCTGAGAATCTCCTTAAGAACTTTTTGTCGTTGACTGAAGCTCCTTCAGAGTATTCTTGAGCCTCGAGATACCTTTTGAATTCATGAAACCAAGGTCGGTCCACTACTTCTTCGGTATTAATCTCGTGACAATGTGCAGGTTCGTCCATCCGTTCAATGGTGATTTGGGGAGCCTCATTATCCCAGTTAAGTTTAAACATGGATAACATTGTAGCTAGAGCATCTGCTAACTGATTTTCCTCTCGCGGGAAGTGCTCAAAGGTAATCTGCTCAAAATGTGGTAACAATGTCAAGACATGTTCTTTGTAAGGGATGAGGTTTGGGTGCTTAGTATCCCACTCTCCTTTGATCTGACTGATAACCAAAGTTGAGTCCCCAAATACATCTAAGGATTTGATTCCCAAGTCTATGGCAGCCTTGAGTCCAAAGATACAAGCTTCATACTCTATCATGTTGTTAGTACAGTTGAAGCAAAGTCTGGCTGTGAAAGGTGTATGGAAACCCTCTGGGGAGATGAGTACCGCGCCGATACCGTTTCTAAGTGCATTAGAGGCCCCATCAAAGTACAGGGTCCATCGGGATCCTTATTCAGGTCCGTCATATGGCATGAAATCCTTAATGTTGTCCAATGTCATGATGTCTTCGTCAGGGAAGTCGAACCTCATGGATTGGTAATCTTCGACAGCTTGATGGGCCAGATGGTCAGCTATCACACTCCCCTTTATAGCTTTTTGGGTTGTGTATTGTATATCATACTGTTGGCTCCCAAATTCGACACTCTTGTTTTTATTAATATAAACCATTAATCATGAGGGATGGTTTCGACCAGCTGATTCTGTCGAAATGCTCATCAGAAGATGGCAAGGTACTTAGAGTATTTCTTCTAAGTAGGAATCTTGTTGCCTTCGACGTCGAAGGTGCTTCTCGACAAAGGTATTCGATGCTCAGAGTGGAACGGTTTGAGATTTAAATGTTTGGAGGGAAAACGGTTCCCAGCGGTTACCAAGTGCAACGTGCCAAGATCAGGAGCGTCGAATGATGTGAGCATGCCAAGTGGAGTCATCTCGAAGCAGCGTAACTGCCTGACGGTTACTTGAGATGTGTTTAGTATAAATACTAGTTGTTCACGTAGTTTTTCGCGTGTGTTCACAATTATATACAAGTCACTCATTTAGATTCAAGTACCCAGTGTGAGCGAAAGAATTGTTGAGAATGTATGTGTGAAACACCATTTTAAATTAATCAAAGTCATTTATTTTCCAGAACTTTATTGTCTTTCGTTTACTTTTCCCATTCGAAACCTTCATTTAAAGCTTTCCTTTATTCTGTCAAGTTTTCTTCATGCAATTTACATAAAATGTCTTTATTCTCTTGTCATTAACCATCATTAAACTTAGTCAAAACCCCAAAAATCAACCATGTCTTAGGATCAATCTGATCGATCCTGCGAGTCACCAAATAAGTAACCTTTTGGAGGATCAGCGGTTGTTTACCAATTTCCACGGTAAACAAATTGGCACGCCCAGTGGGACCTTGTGTTGATTTTGAAGGTTAACCGTATTTATACAGAATATCAGCTTTTTCGAGAAGTATTGCATGTTATTGAGAAGTGGTAGAATATATACTAACAATACCAATACTGCCAGTAGAAGAGAAGCGATGGCGAATCCTCCAAACAATAGCAAAATCCCACAAACGAATGTGGGAACAACGATTATCCCAACCGTAAGTGAAGCGATAACCGCTGGTTCAACACCAGCAGTAACGGTCACACAAACGGGGCCATTACCTCTGTTCACTGGCCCCAGAGTGCCTTTGGGAACTCCCCCACCAAGGGGAAATCCAGGAACTAGGCCTTATGTTCCCCCAGGATTTTTGACAGGCGGTCCAAATCGAGAACCACTCTATGGCATGCCAACGTCTGAATTGGCTAGCCTGACGAACGTTGCGTCCACTTTTTCAGACCCTTTAGTGACTGCCTCTTCGCCACTCCAAGGTTCTGGAGTTGGTATGACGAACAGAAATAGGACCCAACTCTTAGGAGGAACGTCCCAAGTAGCGCATGTCCTTACGAATACCTCGACAGCAGTCTTGAGGCAACAAATGGACGAAAGCAACCACGATATGGTTCAAATGTTGGCACAAACTTTAAGTACAATGCTGAATCCGCTAATACAAAATACCACCCAGTCGAATCAATAGATGACAGCGCAAATGACGCGTCTGGCTGATTTCTTTGGGGTACCCCAACCTATTCGACAGCCCCAAAGGGCGCAAATAAGGGGAAACCAAGGTATACTCCTAGAGGAAGAAACCACTATTAACCAAGTCCAGCAGCATGTCGAAGAAAACCTTAGGGCACGATTGGAGAAACCCGGGGTCGAAGAACCTAGGGTCATAGCCCCGGAGGTAAGGATAGTCAACAGAAACCAAAATGCTGACGAAGTAGTTCAGCACATCCAATACCAGAATATGGGTTTGGAAAATAACCTGGCAGCCATGATCGAAAGAATCATGATGCAAAACGGGATGAATATGGGCTTTCGTAGGCCCAACTTCACATCCCCACTGTCAGAATATGTGTTACAAACAGACTTACCTCCTAGATGTAAAGTCCCTAAGTTTACTAAATTTTCAGGGGACACGACAGAATCTATTGTCGAACATGTGGCGAGATACTTGATCGAAGCAGGAGATATTTCAAACAACGAAAACCTGAGGATTAAGTATTTCCCAAGTTCTTTAACAAAGAACGCGTTTACTTGGTTCACAACTCTCCCCCCCAATTCGATCCATCATTGGACCCAGTTGGAGAGATTGTTCCATGAGCAATTCTACATGGGACAAACCAAGATAAGCCTGAAAGAATTGGCCAGTGTAAAGAGACATTTCACTGAACCTATAGACGAATATCTAAATAGGTTTAGGTTGCTCAAAGCAAGATGCTTTACGCAAGTGCCAGAACATGAGTTAGTCGAAATAGCCGCAGGGGGCTTAGATTATTCCATTAGGAAGAAATTAGACACTCAATACCTGAGAGACATGGCCCAATTGGCCGATAGAGTTCGACAGGTAGAACGCCTTAAGGCTGAAAAAGCCAAGGCGACAAAAACTCATAAAAGAGAAAGGATAGCATATGTCTAAATGGATGATGAAGATCCAGAAACCTTCGACGAAACTATAATCGTCCAAGAAAGCGAGGTCGATTTAGCGGAACTAAAACAAGGGCCACCATACTCTTGCAAACTGCTAGTCCCCTCAAGTGGGAAAAATCCCACTGGTCCGGAAAGGGCCAACGATAGGTTCCCCAAAAAGACTTACAGTTTTGATATTACAAAATGTGATGAAATCTTTGACTTACTTGTAAAAGATGGCCAAATGATAGTACCCCCAGGGGTAAAAGTGCCTCCTCTTGATCAAAGAAAGAAAAGAGGCTTTTGTAAATATCATAATTTTCTGGGCCATAAAACATCTCAATGTTTTCTTTTCAGGAATCTCGTGCAAGACGCTATCGAAGAAGGGAGGTTGAAGTTTGCTGACAAGACCCCCATGACTGTGGACTCTAACCCTTTGCAGGCTGAAGCCCATTATGCTGAACCTTCAGAGGTGAACGTGATCGAGGCATCCAGAAGCCAGGCGAAGAGACCAGGAATAACTATGGTCGAAGTCACCAAGGATCATGTCAACATGCCAATCTTTGGCAGTTTTTCTGGGAATCTATCCAAAAAGACAATTGAAGCGGTCCAAAAGGCGGTCGAAAGCCCAAAGCTGGAGACAGTTGGAGCCCAAAAATCTGGAACAAAACCCAGTTCCTACTTGGCTGCAGTTCAAGGCCAGACAGAGGACTTGGAGACTCAGATGAAGCAGTTGACTCTTGCCACCAAAGACACCATGAATGTCAACATGGTCGAAGTCTCTGAACCAAAAGTATCAGAGGAGGCCACTAGGCAAGAACAAGCCAACAAAACAGCTTTCCCTCGGGAAAATGAAAATCTGGCAGATTTCCTGCAAAGATGCTAGAAGAAGAAGTCAGAAGTGATGTTGTGCCCTCGATGCAGCTCGATTTTCGACAAAAAAGCTTCTGAACATATCCAAGGTGTAAGAGCAGCAAACAGAAAAAGGGAAAGTGTTGATACTCGACATGACCCTAGAAGAACCTACCAAAAGGCTTCAAATCAAGAAAAGAGGCCACTGACTTTCAGGCCTCCAACCAATGTGCCAGTTGATACATGGTACAAAACATCAGGTCGAAAGAGGCCAAGCGAGGAAAGATGGCACTCCTTCGAAGTGTCAAGAGGTTCATCTTTTACACATAAGAAAGAACCTCAGGTTGCTACCCCTAAAGTGACCCATGTATCAAGCAATTATAAAGGAAAGAATCCCATGTCTCGATCTCAATGGAGAAGATACCAGAGGCGGCGAAAGGCTGAGAGGGAAGCTGCTAATGAACCAAAGCCAGAATCAAGTTCAAATGTCCCTCAGAGAAAGCAGAGGAAGCCTCTGGAAAGACAACCAGTGACCAATAGGCTAGTCTGGCCTAACCAGGGTGAAGTTGATAACGAAGATGGCTCTGAGTCTGATGACACCCTAGATATCATGGTGAACATAGTCTCAGTTTTGCCAAGAGAGTTCAACCGCCAGGTGGAGGTCGAAGCAAGCGATTGGGAAGTTGAACAAGAAATGGCCAAACATAGGCCAGTGTGCTACTTCGTCATGGATAATGGCGCTACTGAAGAGCAAAATGGGTTCTTCGAACCTCCTACAGAGGTGATGAAAAATCACCTCAAGCCTTTATTTATAAAGGCTAAACTCGAAGAAACCACAGTAAATAAGATCTTGGTGGACTGTGGGGCAACCATCAACATCATCCCTCACTTTATGCTGAGAAAAATAGGCAAGAGCGATGAAAACATCAAGCCTCACAACATGGTCCTGTCGAATTATGAAGGCGGAATAGGGACCACTATGGCTGTGATCCAACTGGACATCAAGGTGGGATCCATCCTTCGACCAACTATGTTTATGGTCATATCGGCCAAACCAAATTATAATCTTTTGTTGGGCTGAGAATGGATACATGGTGTTGGAGTTGTACCATCATCAATGCACCAAAGGTTGATACTATGGCGTCCTGATGGAATGGTCGAAAACATAGAAGCGGATCAAAGCTATTACTTGGGCGAAGTAAATCACCTGGGGATGGCAGACTTCGACAAAAACCTGGCTCACATTGGGCCATGCCCAGCACCTGACTTCGACTTGGCGCCAGCGCCAAATGCTTTTTGTTCCTTATACCTGCACCCTGAGCATGGTTTTCAATGGGACAGAGAAGACTTGTCCCACATTGATTTTAGTGGGCTAACTGATATCCAGCCAACTGGTTGGGGAAGTGAATTCAGTGACAATGACTGAGTCACAATCACTGCAGTGAATTTCGGCTTACGTAGCCGAAACAAGGATGATAACGGCTCTCGAAGCCGAAGTAAAATATATGGCCACACAGGCCAATGATCAAGAGTTACCTTCTGCAGGTCCTGGAAAGGATTTCGACCCAGAACCTCCTGATATCATGCCAGAAGGAATGCAGGAACAAAGGCTCGACGCCATCTACGACGATGAGCCTTTGGGACTCGAAAAGGACCCCTTAGCGAACAACATCAAAATGTTAGCGCAGGATCCTTTAGAAGAAATCAACTTGGGCGAAGGGTTAGAGAAAAAGCCAACTTACATTAGCGCAAAAATAGACCCAGAACTCAGGTTGGAAGTAATCCATTTGTTAAAGGAGTTCAAGGACTATTTTGCATGGGATTACGACGAGATGCCTGGTCTCGACAGAGGATTGGTGGAACTTCAGTTGCCAATCAAACATGGGAAGAAGCCAGTCAAGCAAAGTCCAAGACGCTTCGCTCTAGAAATACTGTCGAAGATCAAAACGGAAGTCGAAAGACTGCTGAAGTGCAAATTCATACGAGCTACGAGGTATGTCGAATGGATTGCAAACATTGTGCTAGTGATTAAGAAAAATGGTACATTGAGGGTGTGCATAGATTTCAGAGATTTGAATGCTGCTACACCCAAAGATGAATATCCTATGCTTGTGGCGGAAATTCTAGTCGATTCTGCCGCTGGCTATGAGTACCTGAGTATGCTCGATGGTTATTCAGGATATAATCAAATATTCATTGCTGAAGAAGATGTGTCGAAAACAGCTTTTCGATGCCCCGGGGCTTTAGGCACTTACGAATGGGTAGTGATGCCTTTTGGCCTAAAGAATGCTGGGGCAACATATCAACGAGCGATGAACTCTATCTTCCATGATTTTATTAACACTTTTATGCAAGTATATATTGATGATATTGTTGTAAAATCTGTTTCCAGGAAGAACCATATAGACCACCTTCGACAATCATTTGAAAGAATGAGAGAACATGGTCTGAAAATGAACCCTTTGAAGTGTGCATTCTGTGTAAAAGCTGGAGATTTCTTGGGCTTCGTCGTCCACAAGAAAGGAATCGAAATCAACCAGAACAAGACGAAGGCAATTCTGGAAGCGAAAGCGCCAGCGAACAAAAAGGAACTGCAATCTCTGCTGGGCAAGATAAATTTTTTAAGGAGATTCATATCTAACCTAAGTGGAAAAGCTCAACCCTTCTCACCCTTACTTCGATTGAATAAGGAAAGATTCGAATGGGGGCAAGAGCAACAAGAAGCCTTCGACAAAATCAAAGGGTATCTCACAAAGCCACCTATTTTGGTGCCTCCTTGCAGCAACAGGAGTATGAGATTGTACATAGCTGCATCCGACAAAACTTTGGGAAGCATGTTAGCCCAAGAAGATGAAAATGGAGTCGAAAGACCCATTTACTATCTTAGTAGATTTTTGAACGATGCAGAAACTAGATATAGCGAAGTTGAAAAATTATGTCTATGTCTTTATTTCTCTTGTACAAAGCTCAAACAATATATAAAGCCAGTTGATGTGTATGTTTCGTCTCATTTTGATGTTTTCAAGTACATGTTGTCGAAACCCATCCTGCACAGCCGAATTGGCAAGTGGGCGCTAGCGTTAACTGAGTACTCCTTGAACTTTATGCCTCTTAGGGTAGTGAAAGGGCAAGTGGTGGCAGACTTTATAGTCGACCACTCAATTCAGGTTGAGAGTATAAATTATGTGGAGATAGAGCCTTGGAAATTCTACTTCGTTGGTTCCAGTCATAAAGATGGAACAGGAGTAGGGGTCTTGATTATTTCTCCAGAAAAAATTCCAACAACATTCAAGTACAAGATATCAGGTACTTGTTCGAACAATGAGGCTGAGTACGAAGCTCTAATTACTGGCCTTGAGATATTGTTGGAATTGGGGGCAACTCGGGTCGAAATAATGGGATACTCAGAGTCAGTCATTAAGCAAGTCACAAAAGAATATAAGTGCATAAGAGAAAATCTTATTATGTACTTTGTGATAGCAAATCGTTTATTGAAAAAATTCGAAATGGTCAACATTCGACACATACCCAGATTGGAAAATCAAGTAGCCAACGATTTGGCACAAATTGCATCTGGGTACAAAATTTCAAAAACGAGATTACAAAGAGCAATCGAAGTCCGAGAAAAAATAAAAGCAACTAGTCTGTCACCAACAGACTTGAAATCGACAAGACTAGGGTATGCTGATCAAAGGAACTTTGAAATATCGTTCATAGACAATTTGTCAGAGCAAGATTGGAGGAAACCCATTGTGGATTATCTACAAAATCCAGCAGCTTCGACAAAACGGAAAATAAAATATAGGGCGTTGAGTTACGTACTCATGGGTAATGAGTTATTTAAAAAGACGCCTGAAGGGGTATTGCTAAAGTGCTTAAGTGAAACTGAAGCATACATAGCCCTTTCGACTATGCACGCTGGAGCATGTGGGGCTCACCAAGTAGGCCATAAGATGAAATGGTTGTTGTTTTGACAAGGACTATACTGGCCCACCATCTTGAAAGATTGTGTCGAGTTCGCGAAGGGGTGCCAAGAATGTCAAGTCCATACAGGCATCCAACATGTACCAGCAAGAGAACTTCACTCAATAGTGAAACCATGGCCCTTTAGAGGATGGGCGTTGGACCTTATTGGAGAGATTCGACCAGATCATCAAAGAGCCAGAAGTATATATTGTTAGGCATTGATTATTTCACTAAGTGTATCGAAGCTATTCCTTTAGTCAATGTAGACCAGGAAAATGTCATTGAATTTATTCAAAAGAACATTATCTTTAGATTTGGAATCCCTGAAACTATAACGACTGATCGAGGATCAGTTTTCACCGGTCGAAAGATGCAGGAATTCGCTCAAGAAATAGGCTTTAGACTCCTAACGTCAACGCCTTATTATGCACAGGCAAACGGTCAAGTCGAAGCAGCGAATAAAATAGTGATTGGCTTGATAAAAAAGCATGTAGGGAAGAAGCCAAAAAATTGGCATAAGATGTTAGACCAGATCTTGTGGGCCTGTCGAACGTCCCCAAAAGAAGCCATAGGTACAACACCATACCGGCTAACTTTTGGTCATGACGCAGTGTTGCCAGCGGAAATTTGTCTTCAATCTGCAAGGGTTCAGAGACATTATGATATCCCCTCTGAGGTTTATTGGGATATGATGTTAGACGAACTAATAGATTTAGACGAAGAGAGACTACGCGCTCTCGACCTACTAAGGATTCAGAAGAAAAGAGTAGAAGACTATTACAATAAAAAATTAAACCTAAGGCATTCTCGCCTGGAGAATTAGTTTGGAAGGTGATTCTCCCCATGGATCGAAGAGATCGAAGCATGGGAAAATGGTCACCCAAATGGGAAGGACCATTCAGAATTATCCAAACTTTTTCTGGTGGAGCTTATGAAGTCGAAGAGTTAGGCGAAGATAAAAGACTCTTGAGAGTAAACGGCAAATATTTGAAAAAATATAAACCTATGCTCCAAGAGATCAAAATAAATAGCAAGTAATGACCAAATTAACTATAAATAGCCAAAATGGAAAATTTTATAAGAATTAGCCAAAATGGTTACATTGTCAAATAAATATTACAATACAATGGTTAATAAAGGGCTGAGTAAATTAGAAGGGGATAGAATCTCTAAGTCGAAGGTACTTGGCCTGCTGCAACTCCAGTCTTTTGTTACACAAGGCAGTCGCCTGGGAAAGCTTGGCAATTTGGTCATCGAAGGCTTGGGCCTTCTCAGCAAACTCTAGGCCTCGTGTAACTTCAGCTTGTCTCTGTGTGTCTGAAACAGTCGAGAGAAGCTCCTCCTTGCGTTTGGTATTAGCATTTATCTTGGCCTCCAGCTCTTCGATTTGCGCCTTTATAGAGGCATTGTCTCGATCTATGGCATCAATTTCTTCTTGCTTGGATGCTTTCTGCTTCGACAACTCTGCAATTCGAGAAGTCGTCTCAGCTACCTCAGTCCAGGCAGAAGAACTTTTGCCATGTAGCGCTTCGAGCTGGCTGTTGAAGCCCCTCTGACGTCGATAGTCCGCAGAGACTTGATCAACAATGGAGTATAACTCCAAGATAAAGCTCGAAACCTCTGGAGTCACAGCAAGCAAGTCGACTGCATTCAAAACAGCTCCCAAACAAGACGGAGCAGTAGGATCCCCCTCCAAAGCCTTCATCAGATCTTTCTTGAAGAACTGAGCCTTGACCTTCATCAAAGCCTCATCAAGAGGAGAAGTCGAAGTGGACTTCCCTGATGCAGTAGAAGCATCATTACTAAGGTCAGATGAACTTCCCCTACTCTCGATAATGGCATTCAGGTAGCCAATGGGATCAGTTTGCTTCAAGAGTGCCAAGTCTTATTTAGACTTAGGCTTTGTCGAGGTGGTAACCCTTACAGCAGCGTTGGCTTGGGGTTGAAGTTGTTGAGTAGCGTTTGCATCGGCATGACTCTCTTCGACATGTAGTTCTGTAGTGCCAGCATCAACATGATCCCCTTCGTCATGTTGTTCCTCTGACAGATCGACCACTTGAATTTCCTTTGGTTGTTGTTCCTCTGCTTCGGCAATGGCTTCATCGTTCGCCAATTCCTCCTCTTGTGGCCTACTGTGTTCAGCAGAGTCTTCTGTCTCTGAAGTCTTTGGTGCTGAACTTTCGGTGGTCTCCTGAAAATAGAAGAGGAAGAATCTTCTGGTTTAGAAAGAGACACAATCGAACGTGAGCATTGACACCTGAGTTAAAAATGGTCAAAGAAACTACCTGCAGAGGAATTTCAGCCCCAGGGCTGGAATTATCACTTTCGACGGGTTTATTGAGCAAAACATTTAGCTCCTCCTCCGTGGGCTCTTCGATAATCACGGGAGGTGGCCTGGGTCTTCTCCCTGCAACCTTTATTCTGATCATGGGTCGAGACTCAGGAGAAGGAGCATCTTTCTTCAATTTTCTCCGTTTAAGAGGAGCGGGGGGAGATTCGTCCTCGTCGTCACTCCCAGATTCGACCGTTAGTGCAGGTCGTTTCTTGGGTGAAGGTGCCTGAAAACCAATTGGAGTTCGATTTAGAACGCTACATCGAAAAACAGGATGTTAAAACCAGAGGGAAATGATAAAAGTTTGGTTACCGGTGCTGAAGGTTTTGTCGAGGGACCTCCTCCCTGATGGCTTTCTGTAGTTTTCGCCGATGCTGAAGGTTTTGTCGAGGGACCTCCACCCTGATGGCCTTCTGCGGCTTCCTTTGCTGCAGGCTTTCGAACAACTGAAAGAAGACGCGTTCACAAGTTATAATTAACAAGTTACAAGTCGAAATGGAAAGACAAAAGTAATTTGGAGAGTGAACGTACATTTCTTTATTTTGTCAAGGACTAGAACGAAGGACTTCTGAAGTTCGTCCACAAAATCTTTTTCGTCGAAGAACTCTTCAGCATAATAACTCTTCCACCAGTCTTCGAAAGATGGTGAACAGAGGAAGTTAAGTTGATAGTCGAACAGTGAAAGTACTGTTCGACCAGCGTACCTGCCGATATGCTTGGTGGAAGCATCCTCAGTATAATCATTGCAAAAATATAACATTTATTTCTCCCTAGGAAAAATGGGAGAAGGAAGTGATTGAATGATACCAAACTGTCGAGAGACCAAGTTTGGCTGGTAAGCGATCAAGCTCAGGTGATTCTTGGAACTCTTAAAGCGCAGTGGCATTATTCTGGGTGTGAGAAATGCTTCCCACATTATTGTGTGTTCTTCGACATGAGGGTCACCTGACGACTTGGGATGGGGCCTGGTGAACCATTCTGGACCAAACTTTCGACGGGCGAAAGGAGCCATGGTCGAGGTGAATTCTTTTCTTCTTGCAAACATCAAGACGAAGTTTGCAAAAGTCTATTGGAGTTCCAGCCCATCCTCAGTCGGAGTCAGTAACGCCAGTCTGGTGCCTTCGATACGCCTTTTGGCTATCTCAGGAGCTTGCTCGTTTATCTGAGTTTTCTGAGGTAAGAAAGACTCAAAAGTGGCATTTAGCCATAGTTGAAGTAGCCAAAAGGGTCCTGCAAGCAACAAATTGGCTCTATTTTCGATGACCTTTAACAGAGTCGCTCCACTGCTGATCGACTCATACAGGTTCGCCAGGATTAATTCGGCCAAACAAATGTTTTGACCATGGTGAAGCTGGGTAGCGAGGGTGACCATTTTCTTCGTCACCTGAAGAGACTTTGTGCAGAACACAAAGCGTGACAGCCAAAGGGCTAAAAACGCAATGTGCTCCACGTCCGTCACATTGGCTGTCGACCTGTCATGGTAGTGGTTGATATAGGTGGTATAGGTGGGTTTGGTAGCTGAGAACCCAATTTGGTCCTCCTACATTTCCTCTGGGTCGAAATAATCCCCAGTTGGTCGAAGACCGGTGATGGCAGTCACGTCGAAAAGAGTGGGTGTCAGCATCCCACAAGGCAGGTGGAAAGTGAAGTGGGTATAATCCCAGAAAAGCAAAGAGGCTATCAGCATCTCAGGGGAGTAGTTGAGACCAGTCTTCGACAACATGACTAGGTCATAAATCCCAAGGTTCTTCCAGATCGAAGCTTGGCTTTTTTCCATATTCTCTAGCCAAGCGCTGTAGTCCGGTGTAAGGCTAGGGCTAGACCTAAAAGCCCTAACACCTCTATTGAAGAAGCGAAGATCTATCTTTTCCTTAGCGGGATCTTCGTTGTCATCCGCAGCCTTTTTGGAGCACCCAACAGGTTTGAGTGCCTCAAGCACCGGGAAGAAGTTCTTGATCTTCGTAGATTCATCAATGCATGTGGATAACGGGCCAGACATGGCGAACATCTGGTTGGAGTATCCAACCGGAATCAGTAGTTGATGAGAATAAGCTTCGCGCTCAGCGGTTCCCAGGGGTTCAGGAACCCTTTGCAGGCCTGTAGAGGTAACTGTTGGAACAGTTGAGAAGATTTTTGGTTTAGCAGTTCTAGAAGGAATGTTGAAACTGGGAGCATTAGAGGAACCTGAAGCCATTTTTGGGTTAAGATTGAAGGTGAGTGAAGAACAAAGTGTTTGCAGAGATTTTGTGTTCAACAATAAGGTTTGGATGCAGAATGGCGTGAAAAAGTCCCACAAGGGGGTACTTAGCGCTATTTATAGTGGTTGGGAAATCACAAAATTCGAGGCCATTTAATGTTGTAGATGATAGTGGGGCATGTGGCGCTCCTTCGCTGACATAGCCGTTCTGCAGAAACGAAACGGTGCACGTGCACCCTCGTTTTTGGGAAATTGTCATGATGACAATCTGTGAAAAGACATTGGGCACGCTAAACGCCTTACTGAGGTGACGTCTTAGGTACAGATGGAATGATGGCTTTTTCTTGGGATTGTCAGTTGGTTGGTAGAAGACAAAAAGCGCACAGGTTAATCTGTGGCTAAGAATGAAGGACAGGTGTCGAGTGGAATCTCAAAGAATGCCTTTTTCTTTTCAGCGTCGAAATAAGGCATTCTTGGGGGGGAATTTGTTGGCTCCCAAATTCGACACCCTTGTTTTTATTAATATAAACCATTAATCATGAGGGATGGTTTCGACCAGCTGATTCTGTCGAAATGCTCATCAGAAGATGGCAAGGTACTTAGAGTATTTCTTCTAAGTAGGAATCTTGTTGCCTTCGACGTCGAAGGTGCTTCTCGACAAAGGTATTCTATGCTCAGAGTGGAACGGTTTGAGATTCAAATGTTTGGAGGGAAAACGGTTCCCAGCGGTTACCAAGTGCAACGTGCCAAGATCAGGAGCGTCGAATGCTGTGAGCATGCCAAGTGGAGTCATCTCGAAGCAGCGTAACTGCCTGACGGTTACTTGAGATGTGTTTAGTATAAATACTAGTTGTTCACGTAGTTTTTCGCGTGTGTTCACAATTATATACAAGTCACTCATTTAGATTCAAGTACCCAGTGTGAGCGAAAGAATTGTTGAGAATGTATGTGTGAAACACCATTTTAAATTAATCAAAGTCATTTATTTTCCAGAACTTTATTGTCTTTCGTTTACTTTTCCCAGTCGAAACCTTCATTTAAAGCTTTCCTTTATTCTGTCAAGTTTTCTTCATGCAATTTACGTAAAGTGTCTTTATTCTCTTGTCATTAACCATCATTAAACTTAGTCAAAACCCCAAAAAGCAACCATGTCTTAGGATCAATCTGATTGATCCTGCGAGTCACCAAATAAGTAACCTTTTGGAGGATCAGCGGTTGTTTACCAATTTCCACGGTAAACAAATTGGCACGCCCAGTGGGACCTTGTGTTGATTTTGAAGGTTAACTGTATTTATACAGAATATCATCTTTTTCGAGAAGTATTGCATGTTATTGAGAAGTGGTAGAATATATACTAACAATACCAATACTGCTAGTAGAAGAGAAGCGATGGAGAATCCGCCAAACAATAGCGAAATCCCACAAACGAATGTGGGAACAACGGTTATCCCAACCGTAAGTGAAGCGATAACCGTTGGTTCAACACCAGCAGTAACGGTCACACAAACGGGGCCATTACCTCCGTTCACTGGCCCCAAAGTGCCTTTGGGAACTCCCCCACCAAGGGGAAATCCAGGAACTAGGCCTTATGTTCCCCCAGGATTTTTGACAGGCGGTCCAAATCGAGAACCACTCTATGGCATGCCAACGTCTGAATTGGCTAGCCTGACGAACGTTGCGTCCACTTTTTCAGACACTTTAGTGAGTGCCTCTTTGCCACTCCAAGGTTCTGGAGTTGGTATGGCGAACAGAAATAGGACCCAACTCTTAGGAGGAACGTCCCAAGTAGCGCATGGCCTTACGAATGCCTCGACAGCAGTCTTGAGGCAACAAATGGACGAAAGCAACCACGATATGGTTCAAATGTTGGCACAAACTTTAAGTACAGTGCTGAATCCGCTAATACAAAATACCACCCAGTCGAATCAACAGATGACAGCGCAAATGACGCGTCTGGCTGATTTCTTTGGGGTACCCCAACCTATTCGACAGCCCCAAAGGGCGCAAATAAGGGGAAACCAAGGTATACTCCTAGAGGAAGAAACCACTATTAACCAAGTCCAGCAGCCTGTCGAAGAAAACCTTAGGGCACGATTGGAGCAACCCAGGGTCGAAGAACCTAGGGTCATAGCCCCGGAGGTAAGGATAGTCAACAGAAACCAAAATGCTGACAAAGTAGTTCAGCACATCCAATACCAGAATATGGGTTTGGAAAATAACCTGGCAGCCATGATCGAAAGAATCATGACGCAAAACGGGATGAATATGGGCTTTCGTAGGCCCAACTTCACATCCCCACTGTCAGAATATGTGTTACAAACAGACTTACCTCCTAGATGTAAAGTCCCTAAGTTTACTAAATTTTCAGGGGACACGACAGAATCTACTGTCGAACATGTGGCGAGATACTTGATCGAAGCAGGAGATATTTCAAACAACGAAAACCTGAGGATTAAGTATTTCCCAAGTTCTTTAACAAAGAACGCGTTTACTTGGTTCACAACTCTCCCCCCCCCCCAATTCGATCCATCATTGGACCCAGTTGGAGAGATTGTTCCATGAGCAATTCTACATGGGACAAACCAAGATAAGCCTGAAAGAATTGGCCAGTGTAAAGAGACGTTTCACTGAACCTATAGACGAATATCTAAATAGGTTTAAGTTGCTCAAAGCAAGATGCTTTACGCAAGTGCCAGAACATGAGTTAGTCGAAATAGCCGCAGGGGGCTTAGATTATTCCATTAGGAAGAAATTAGACACTCAATACCTGAGAGACATGGCCCAATTGGCCGATAGAGTTCGACAGGTAGAACGCCTTAAGGCTGAAAAAGCCAAGGCGACAAAAACTCATAAAAGAGAAAGGATAGCATATGTCGAAATGGATGATGAAGATCCAGAAACCTTCGACGAAACTATAACCGTCGAAGAAAGCGAGGTCGATTTAGCGGAACTAAAACAAGGGTCACCATACTCTTGCAAACTGCTAGTCCCCTCAAGTGGGAAAAATCCCACTGGTCCGGAAAGGGCCAACGATAGGTTCCCCAAAAAGACTTACAGTTTTGATATTACAAAATGTGATGAAATCTTTGACTTACTTGTAAAAGATGGCCAAATGATAGTACCCCCAGGGGTAAAAGTGCCTCCTCTTGATCAAAGAAAGAAAAGAGGCTTTTGTAAATATCATAATTTTCTGGGCCATAAAACATCTCAATGTTTTCTTTTCAGGAATCTCGTACAAGACGCTATCGAAGAAGGGAGGTTGAAGTTTGCTGACAAGACCCCCATGACTGTGGACTCTAACCCTTTGCAGGCTGAAGCCCATTATGCTGAACCTTCAGAGGTGAATATGATCGAGGCATCCAGAAGCCAGGCGAAGAGACCAGGAATAACTATGGTCGAAGTCACCAAGGATCATGTCAACATGCCAATCTTTGGCAGTTTTTCTAGGAATCTATCCAGAAAGACAATTGAAGCGGTCCAAAAGGCGGTCGAAAGCCCAAAGCTAGAGACAGTTGGAGCCCAAAAATCTGGAACAAAACCCAGTTCCTACTTGGCTGCAGTTCAAGGCCAGACAGAGGACTTGGAGACTCAGATGAAGCAGTTGACTCTTGCCACCAAAGACACCATGAATGTCAACATGGTCGAAGTCTCTGAACCAAAAGTATCAGAGGAGGCCACTAGGCAAGAACAAGCCAACAAAACAGCTTTCCCTCGGGAAAATGAAAATCTGGCAGATTTCCTGCAAAGATGCCAGAAGAAGAAGTCAGAAGTGATGTTGTGCCCTCGATGCAGCTCGATTTTCGACAAAAAAGCTGCTGAACATATCCAAGGTGTAAGAGCAGCAAACAGAAAAAGGGAAAGTGTTGATACTCGACATGACCCCAGAAGAACCTACCAAAAGGGTTCAAATCAAGAAAAGAGGCCACTGACTTTCAGGCCTCCAACCAATGTGCCAGTTGATACATGGTACAAAACATCAGGTCGAAAGAGGCCAAGCGAGGAAAGATGGCACTCCTTCGAAGTGCCAAGAGGTTCATCTTTTACACATAAGAAAGAACCTCAGGTTGCTACCCCTAAAGTGACCCAGGTATCAAGCAATTATAAAGGAAAGAATCCCATGTCTCGATCTCAATGGAGAAGATACCAGAGGCGGCGAAAGGCTGAGAGGGAAGATGCTAATGAACCAAAGCCAGAATCAAGTTCAAATGTCCCTCAGAGAAAGCAGAGGAAGCCTCTGGAAAGACAACCAGTGACCAATAGGCTAGTCTGGCCTAACTAGGGTGAAGTTGATAACGAAGATGGCTCTGAGTCTGATAACATCCTAGATATCATGGTGAACATAGTCTCAGTTTTTCCAAGAGAGTTCAACCGCCAGGTGGAGGTCGAAGCAAGCGATTGGGAAGTTGAACAAGTAATGGCCAAACATAGGCCAGTGTGCTACTTCGTCATGGATAATGGCGCTACTGAAGAGCAAAATGGGTTCTTCGAACCTCCTACAGAGGCGATGAAAAATCACCTCAAGCCTTTATTTATAAGGGCTAAACTCGAAGAAACCACAGTAAATAAGATCTTGGTGGACTGTGGGGAAACCATCAACATCATCCCTCACTTTATGCTGAGAAAAATAGGCAAGAGCGATGAAAACATCAAGCCTCACAACATGGTCCTGTCGAATTATGAAGGCGGAATAGGGACCACTATGGGTGTGATCCAACTGGACATCAAGGTGGGATCCATCCTTCGACCAACTATGTTTATGGTCATATCGGCCAAACCAAATTATAATCTTTTGTTGGGCTGAGAATGGATACATGGTGTTGGAGCTGTACCATCATCAATGCACCAAAGGTTGATACTATGGCGTCCTGATGGAATGGTCGAAAACATAGAAGCGGATCAAAGCTATTACTTGGGCGAAGTAAATCACCTGGGGATGGCAGACTTCGACAAAAACCTGGCTCACATTGGGCCATGCCCAGCACCTGACTTCGACTTGGCGCCAGCGCCAAATGCTTTTTGTTCCTTATACCTGCACCCTGAGCATGGTTTTCAATGGGACAGAGAAGACTTGTCCCACATTGATTTTAGTGGGCTAACTGATATCCAGCCAAATGGTTGGGGAAGTGAATTCAGTGACAATGACTGAGTCACAATCATTGCAGCGAATTTCGGCTTACGTAGCCGAAACAAGGATGATAACGACTCTCGAAGCCGAAGTAAAATATATGGCCACACATGCCAATGATCAAGAGTTACCTTTTGCAGGTCCTGGAAAGGATTTCGACCCAGAACCTTCTGATATCATGCCAGAAGGAATGCAGGAACAAAGGCTCGAAGCCATCTACGATGATGAGCCTTTGGGATTCGAAAAGGACCCCTTAGCGAACAACATCAAAATGTTAGCGCAGGATCCTTTAGAAGAAATCAACTTGGGCGAAGGGTTAGAGAAAAATCCAACTTACATTAGCGTAAAAATAGACCCAGAACTCAGGTTGGAAGAATCGATTTGTTAAAGGAGTTCAAGGACTATTTTGCATGGGATTACGACGAGATGCCTGGTCTCGACAGAGGATTAGTGGAACTTCAGTTGCCAATCAAACCTGGGAAGAAGCCAGTCAAGCAAAGTCCAAGACGCTTCGCTCTAGAAATACTGTCGAAGATCAAAACGGAAGTCGAAAGACTGCTGAAGTGCAAATTCATACGAGCTACGAGGTATGTCGAATGGATTGCAAACATTGTGCCAGTGATTAAGAAAAATGGTACATTGAGGGTGTGCATAGATTTTAGAGATTTGAATGCTGCTACACCCAAAGATGAATATCCTATGCTTGTGGCGGAAATGCTAGTCGATTCTGCCGCTGGCTATGAGTACATGAGTATGCTCGATGGTTATTCAGGATATAATCAAATATTCATTGCTGAAGAAGATGTGTCGAAAACAGCTTTTCGATGCCCCGGGGCTTTAGGCACTTACGAATGGGTAGTGATGCCTTTTGGCCTAAAGAACGCTGGGGAAACATATCAGCGAGCGATGAACTCTATCTTCCATGATTTTATTAACACTTTTATGCAAGTATATATTGATGATATTGTTGTAAAATCTGTTTCCAGGAAGAACCATATAGACCACCTTCGACAATCATTTGAAAGAATGAGAGAACATGGTCTGAAAATGAACCCTTTGAAGTGTGCATTCTGTGTAAAAGCTGGAGATTTCTTGGGCTTCGTCGTCCACAAGAAAGGAATCGAAATCAACCAGAACAAGACAAAGGCAATTCTGGAAGCGAAAGCGCCAGCGAACAAAAAGGAACTGCAATCTCTGCTGGGCAAGATAAATTTCTTAAGGAGATTCATATCTAACCTAAGTGGAAAAGCTCAAGCCTTATCACCCTTACTTCGATTGAATAAGGAAAGATTCGAATGTGGGCAAGAGCAACAAAAAGCCTTCGACAAAATCAAAGGGTATCTCACAAAGCCACCTATTTTGGTGCCTCCTTGCAGCAACAGGAGTATGAGATTGTACATAGCTGCATCCGACAAAACTTTGGGAAGCATGTTAGCTCAAGAAAATGAAAATGGAGTCGAAAGACCCATTTACTATCTTAGTAGAGTTTTGAACGATGCAGAAACTAGATATAGCGAAGTTGAAAAATTATGTCTATGTCTTTATTTCTCTTGTACAAAGCTCAAACAATATATAAAGCCAGTTGATGTGTATGTTTCGTCTCATTTTGATGTTTTCAAGTACATGTTGTCGAAACCCATCCTGCACAGCCGAATTGGCAAGTGGGCGCTAGCGTTAACTGAGTACTCCTTGACCTTTATGCCTCTTAGGGCAGTGAAAGGGCAAGTGGTGGCAGACTTTATAGTCGACCACTCAATTTAGGTTGAGAGTATAAATTATGTGGAGATAGAGCCTTGGAAATTCTACTTTGATGGTTCCAGTCATAAAGATGGAACAGGAGTAGGGGTCTTGATTATTTCTCCAGAAAAAATTCCAACAACATTCAAGTACAAGATATCAGGTACTTGTTCGAACAATGAGGCTGAGTACGAAGCTCTAATTACTGGCCTTGAGATATTGTTGGAATTGGGGGCAACTCGGGTCGAAATAATGGGAGACTCAGAGTTAGTCATTAAGCAAGTCACAAAAGAATATAAGTGCATAAGAGAAAATCTTATTATGTACTTTGTGATAGCAAATCGTTTATTGAAAAAATTCGAAATGGTCAACATTCGACACATACCCAGATTGGAAAATCAAATAGCCAACGATTTGGCACAAATTACATTTGGGTACAAAATTTCAAAAACGAGATTACAAAGAGAAATCGAAGTCCGAGAAAAAATAAAAGCAACTAGTCTGTCACCAACAGACTTGAAATTGACAAGACTAGGGTATGCTGATCAAAGGAACTTTGAAATATCGTTCATAGACAATTTGTCAGAGCAAGATTGGAGGAAACCCATTGTGGATTATCTACAAAATCCAGCAGCTTCGACATAACGGAAAATAAAATATAGCTTCGTCAGCATCCCACAAGGCAGGTGGAAAGTGAAGTGGGTATAATCCCAGAAAAGCAAAGAGGCTATCAGCATCTCAGGGGAGTAGTTGAGACCAGTTTTCGACAACATGACTAGGTCATAAATCCCAAGGTTCTTCCAGATCGAAGCTTGGCTTTTTTCCATCTTCTCTAGCCAAGCGCTGTAGTCCGGTGTAAGGCTAGGGATAGACCTAAAAGCCCTAACACCTCTATTGAAGAAGTGAAGATCTATCTTTTCCTTAGCGGGATCTTCGTTGTCATCCGCAGCCTTTTTGGAGCACCCAACAGGTTTGAGTGCCTCAAGCACCGGGAAGAAGTCCTTGATCTTCGTAGATTCATCAATGCATGTGGATAACGGGCCAGACATGGCGAACATCTGGTTGGAGTATCCAACCGGAATCAGTAGTTGATGAGAATAAGCTTCGCGCTCAGCGGTTCCCAGGGGTTCAGGAACCCTTCGCAGGCCTGTAGAGGTAACTGTTGGAACAGTTGAGAAGATTTTTGGTTTAGCAGTTCTAGAAGGAATGTTGGAACTGGGAGCATTAGAGGAACCTGAAGCCATTTTTGGGTTAAGATTGAAGGTGAGTGAAGAACAAAGTGTTTGCAGAGATTTTGTGTTCAACAATAAGGTTTGGATGCAGAATGGCGTGAAAAAGTCCCACAAGGGGGTACTTAGCGCTATTTATAGTGGTTGGGAAATCACAAAATTCGAGGCCATTTAATGTTGTAGATGATAGTGGGGCACGTGGCGCTCCTTCGCTGACATAGCCGTTCTGCAGAAACGAAACGGTGCACGTGCACCCTCGTTTTTGGGAAATTGTCATGATGACAATCTGTGAAAAGACATTGGGCACGCTAAACGCCTTACTGAGGTGACGTCTTAGGTACAGATGGAATGATGGCTTTTTCTTGGGATTGTCAGTTGGTTGGTAGAAGACAAAAAGCGCACAGGTTAATCTGTGGCTAAGAATGAAGGACAGGTGTCGAGTGGAATCTCAAAGAATGCCTTTTTCTTTTCAGCGTCGAAATAAGGCATTCTTGGGGGGGAATTTGTTGGCTCCCAAATTCGACACCCTTGTTTTTATTAATATAAACCATTAATCATGAGGGATGGTTTCGACCAGCTGATTCTGTCGAAATGCTCATCAGAAGATGGCAAGGTACTTAGAGTATTTCTTCTAAGTAGGAATCTTGTTGCCTTCGACGTCGAAGGTGCTTCTCGACAAAGGTATTCGATGCTCAGAGTGGAACGGTTTGAGATTCAAATGTTTGGAGGGAAAACGGTTCCCAGCGGTTACCAAGTGCAACGTGCCAAGATCAGGAGCGTCGAATGTTGTGAGCATGCCAAGTGGAGTCATCTCGAAGAAGCGTAACTGCCTGACGGTTACTTGAGATGTGTTTAGTATAAATACTAGTTGTTCACGTAGTTTTTCGCGTGTGTTCACAATTATATACAAGTCACTCATTTAGATTCAAGTACCCAGTGTGAGCGAAAGAATTGTTGAGAATGTATGTGTGAAACACCATTTAAATTAATCAAATTCATTTATTTTCCAGAACTTTATTGTCTTTCGTTTACTTTTCCCAGTCGAAACCTTTATTTAAAGCTTTCCTTTATTCTGTCAAGTTTTCTTCATGCAATTTACATAAAGTGTCTTTATTCTCTTGTCATTAACCATCATTAAACTTAGTCAAAACCCCAAAAATCAACCATATCTTAGGATCAATCTGATCGATCCTGCGAGTCACCAAATAAGTAACCTTTTGGAGGATCAGCGGTTGTTTACCAATTTCCACGGTAAACACATACTCTATGAGGATCATATGCCATCTAGCTATCCTTCCAGACAAAGCAGGCTTCTCGAAGATGTACTTGATCGGATCCATCTTAGATATCAGCAGAGTGGTATGAGTCAACATGTACTGCCTTAGCCGGCGAGCAGCCCATACCAAAGCGCATCAAGTTTTCTCGAGCAGTGAGTATCGGGTCTCACAGTCGGTAACTTTTTGCTAAGGTAATAAATGGCATGCTCTTTTCGGCCAGACTTGTCATGTTGGCCCAGTACGCACCCCATTGAATTCTCTAGGACAGTCAGATACATGATTAGCGGCCTTTCTTCGACGGGAGGCATCAAGATAGGAGGTTCTAGCAAATACTCCTTGATTTTATCGAAAGCAACTTGACAGTCATCATTCCATTTAACTACCTGATCTTTCTTCAACAGCTTGAAGATTGGTTCACAGGTAGATGTTAGGTGAGAAATGAACCTTGCAATGTAGTTTAGGAGTCCCAATAAACCTCTGACCTCCTTCTCAGTGCGAGGAGCGGGCATTTCTTGTATAGCTTTGAGTATGGCAGGATCAACCTCGATGCCTTTGTTGCTGACAATGAAACCCAAGAGTTTACCAGACCGGACTCCGAAAGTACACTTGTTAGGGTTCAGTCTGAGCTTGTACTCCTTCAACCTGACAAACAGCTTTTGCAGATGGTCGAGGTGTTCTTCTTCAGTTTGTGAACGGGCTATCATGTCATCCACGTAGACCTCTATCTCATGATGTATCATATCATGAAACAAAGCTACCATGGCGCGTTGATAGGTTGCCCCAACCTTCTTCAGTCCGAATGGCATCACTTTGTAGTAGAACGTACCCCACTGTGTAACACACTACAAGAAAATTGGCATATTGCGACAGGTATTTTTGTAGATTACGATGGTTAAAACCGTCGCAATTTTCTTTCCACGACGGTTGCTTTGCCGTCGCAGAAGTGTGTGTCCCCAACCTATTTCGTGACGGTTACAAAAACTGTCGTTCAAGTTTACGACGGGTTTGGAGCTGACATAATCAAGTATTGGTGACTGTTTGATACCGTCGTGACTATCTTTTGAGTTTCTTTTAATTATTGATGGCGACGGTTCGATATTGTCGTGAATATCTTTTGAAATTGATTAAATTGTTTATGGCGACGGTTCGATACCGTCATGACTTTTGTTGATTATTTTTAATTGTTGATTACGACGGTTCGATACTGTCGCCATGACTTTTGTTTATGTCTTGATTTTTTTTAATTTTTCTATTATATATATTTTTTATTTAAATTATTATCTATGTAAAAAATTTTAACTATAGTTTTTTTTTGTGTTATTTTTTTCTTTAAATTATTTCTTCTTTAATATATTTATTTATAGTATTATTTTTTGTTTTATTTTCTATCACTTTGTAATATAGTAAAAATAATTTCAATAAAAAATATTTAACATCAATGATATGCACTGGTCCAAAAAGATTGAGCACCCCAGCTCCCCCTCCAATCGATGTGCACACAGATGTTTTTACCAATAAGGGTGTGCAAATTTGGTAGGTGGTAAGATACTAAAATCAATCATAAATCTCTACAGAATATCCTTCCCAACAAATTTTTTAAGTTCTTCCTTTGCTGCTTCCATCACCACTTTAAAGTCTATCTTGGTATACCTTCCCCTGCAATCCACAATTAAAACTTCAGTTTAGCAACTTATGAATGATATAAAATATGTAGACAACCAACGTCGAATAAACATTGAACCTTCAGCAAAAATAGGAGTGGAAAAATGAAAGAATGGAAATTGCTCGCTAGAGTTTCCCCTTTTGTTACAAACTAAAACTAAAACTAAAACTTTAAATAGAAAACCCGACAAAGGTTTACTTAATGATATTACTGGTGTAAGGTTTACATATTGATACTACATAAAAGCCACACAATTCATTTTATACCACCAAGTATTTAAAAACATGGAATAAAAATAAAATTCATCATACCAGAAATGGGTTTTACCCCATATTGTATAAGGGTAGGCTGGGCTTGCAATTCCGTGCATAACCCTCACAACAACTCTTGGTGTAAAGCGAGCATGTGAATTGCTCTGTAGAAAAACCTGGTAATCCACAAAGGAACGGGTCATTTTCAAAGTTCCTTCTTCCAAACATAATTTGTATTGAGTTTATTTAAGATTCTCAGAATGCTTGTGACAACTCACCTTTATATCTGCCCGCGGGAAAGGACTGCATATGTAAATACCAGCTATTTTAGTACAAGATCATGGCAGCATATAGCAGAAATATATCCTTATCATCAAATAAGTAGGGTTGGAACTTGCAATAATTTTTTTGGACATAAACTAGAAAGACAATTATATTTTCCGATTTTCAATACACGGAAGAATTTAAGATCATACAGCTTAAAGTCATTTTAGAAGTCATTGATTAAATGTATTCTTTTCTACAAAACTTGAGACAGAAGCTGCATTAAGTCAAAGCATGCATTAAGTCAAAGCATGCAAGCTCCACAGATAAAAGTTGCATTAAGTCAAAGCATGCATGCTCCACAGATAACAATGCTAATGATTATTCTCTTATGGAACCAAATACAAAATCTTCAGTGCTCCTGAGATTGCTATCATAAATTTACAGTTATCCCTCTTGACCATCAATATATCAGTATGGCCAACTCCCAACTGGATGTTACAAAAGTCTAAATTTGTAAATGAAAATCAGTCATCTGGGTTATCAAAGTATATAAATAAATGTATATAGTATATTAGTATAGAGCAGAGGACCTCTTCCTTCATGTCAAATCTGCGTGAAGTAGATTCTTTGATTAACGAACATATTTTCCCACAGGAGCTTTTGTCAGCAGGAAACACTTCAGACAGAAATTTATTCACTGCATATTCATCTACTCCTTCACTAAGGATAAAAAATTACATCAAATGAAGAACAATTTGAAAGCATGAAAAATAGAAAAAGAAGTGTGTTAGTGTCTTACCTGTACATTAGACTACGGAGTTTGAAATACATCTCATCATCATAAAATAGGTGACAGTAGGACAACCTTCCATCTCTCCCAGCACGTCCTATTTCCTACAATGGCCATTCCATTTAATAAGAAAAACATTTGATAAAACATCTCAATGTGCTACTATTAGAATTTAGAAGACATCATATACCTGTACATACTCTTCCAGATTTCCAGGTAAACTGTAATGAATTACCTAAACACAGTTATGACAATGGAGTTTCAATAAGAATTATTGTAACACACAAGACCATTCACATTTCAAAGCAAATGAGGTAGTGTGAAAAACAAAGATAAAAGTGACTACAGATTGCAGAGTGGTTCTAAGAAAAACAGCCTTACGTAAAATGTGGCTATCAGAACATTTGCATTAACAGAGACGAAGTAAAGAGCTCAGTTCTCCATTACCATTTACCCCCATTTTGCAATTTGAAATTTCTAACAATAAATAACTTTTGAGAAAAAACTCGATTGTTTCTGATACAGCTAGATAACAAAGGTCTAAAACATAGACACAGAGAAAGTGGGTCACCTTGCAACAAGAGCACAATGAGAAAAGTGGGTCATCATGCAAACTAATACAAAAATAAAATATAATATAAGACTTACTGCTCCAACATCTCTTTTATCTAGTCCCATACCAAATGCCACAGTTGCAACAACCTTCATAAAAAAAATTGCAAGGTATGAGTTGGACTAGCAATGTTGTATTAGAAGCATTGCACCATAAAATTGATAAATTGAGTGATTAAAACAATAAAATAAATCTAACCACTATGATCTTGTTTGAAGCAAACAACTCCTGTACGTTGCCACGTTCCTTTGCAAAAATACCACTATGATAACTCTAAATGATGATTCAAATCAATTGTCAGATTTCACATACAGTGACGTGGGTTACACTTACACAGAATGCCATGCAATGTCAAAAAGTGAAATGTGGAGCTTACCTTTGCCGAGATATTGTTATCATTCAAGTATCTGCTAATTTGATCAGTTTCAGACTGAATAGAAAAAAATCAATTATCGCATATATAAATATATATGATAATATGATATCCACTGCAAAATAACATTACTTGCAAACTTAAGTAATTAGACACATACTAAACCTGAAACATAAAGAACTTAATAACTTTTACTTTGCAAACAAGGTTGTACATTTCAAATACTGTGGTTGTTGTTGTTGTATAATGCAGATGACTATATAAAACAACATAACTCTGAAATCAAGTACCAGAAAATTTGGAAAATGAAGTCCATATACACACCTGAAATTTGCAGTATACTATGATGCCTTTAACATCCGCAAAAGGAGGAGACTTTATCAGAACCAGTAGGTCTTTCATTCTATCATTGATGCATACGTTTAACAAAATCAGAGAAGGAAAGTTAAAGGGAGTACAGTCAGAAGCGGTAAAATAGAAGCATCTGACTTGCCTATTTTTTATCAAAGACGCCGACAAATGCAAATTGTCCCTTAAATGTGCATTCTGAATAAGATTTGTAAAAGGAATATCTAGGGCAGACATGATGGCATCTAAGGTTGTGGTTGTAGCAGTTGCTGTCATTGCGAGAACAGAACCTACATTAAGACTTCTATGAAGTAGTGATGCTCTAAGTCTCATGAATGAAGGTCGGAAATTGTGAGACCTGTAAAAAAATCTCAAAATCTAAATATCAACATGGAAGTAGATGCATACAAAGTGAGATCTCCAAATTAACAACATGATTTGGAAGAATTTGCTTAGACAATGCGGCACTGAAATCCCTCACCATTCAGATATACAATGTGCTTCGTCAATAACAACGAGTGAGACAGCTGACCCAGCAGAGATAGCAGACAGAAACTCCTTATTCAAAAACCGCTCGGGTGAAACAAAAAGCACCTGGATGAATTAGAATTGCTAAAATTAGCTTCAGGTAAGTAATGGTACTAACAACATTGACATAATAAATAAACCCACCATGCAAATGTGTTACGTGAGTACGACCTATAAATAAACAACAGTTTCATTAATGCAAAAGAAAATTTTAGCCAAAGTTGAAGTCAATTAACAAAATTCCCACCTTTATTGTGCCTTGCCGAAGCTGGCTGAGAGTTTCAGATGATTCTTCAAGCGTCTAATACAATAAACAAAAGATGATTTAAATGATCTATCATTAGACATAATTCACGTTAAGACATCACAGTATTGTTTGATTCACAATAAAAAACTAGAACAATGGCATACTAACTATTATCAGATAAAGTAAAATGTATGCAAAAGAGAGTGTAAAAAGGACTATAAAACACACTTCGAGCACCAGAAATGAGTGGAGGCAATTGCTTAAGCTGATCAATCATCAAAGCTAGCAATGGACTAACAACAAGCGTAATGTCGGGCAAAATCAATGCACTCAACTGATAACACAACGACTTTGGGAATGAGACAAGTTGGGAGTAGTTTATTACTGGCTTCTCAATCAGCTTTGGAAGAGAAAAATATGTGTCATCCCTCTAAAAACCAGCATAGGGTAAAATGCAAAAACAACCATAAGCTTCAGAATAACCTTTGCAGTTACATGATAACATGAAATAATTAAAATCTCTAGTCTTGAATGTTACTCAACTGTAAAGTGATCTTTTTAATAGTGAAAACATTCAGTGGGATGTACAAGTTCCAATAATTACCTTAGAAACAGATGCAAAAATACATATCACATTGGAATTCTTCAACTCCAAAAGCCCAAGTTTTATGAAGGGTCACTCTTGACAAAAATCAAAAATCAAAAATTCAAAAATATGGTTGTAAACTAATGACAATATCCAATTATCCAAAAACATACAAGGTTCAATGACCAAATTTATATAAGCAACTAAGCATATAACCTGTTCAAAACCACTCTTTTTCAATAATATATGAAATAGTTATCCCCTGCAAGAGATTAGGAAGAAGTCAAACAAAAGTTTACAATTTTTTTTGCTTTTTTCAGTACGCTTCATCCAAAACCTGACATCCAGAGATTTCAAAATAAGATTACAAAACTTATTCCTTGAGCAGATAAAAAAGTGGGTTGATTTAAAGTAGCAGAAACAAGTTCAACAACAATTAAGTTCAACTACCTCAATCTTCTATGCTTTCACAATAAGAATATCCATATTTTCCTGCAAAAACTCAGTTTAGACTTTGGATTAGAAAAGAAGAATAAAAGTTACAAATTGTTTTAGACATAGAACTTAAGTTTCACATAACAAACCCTAAAATAAGTCGAAATAAATACAATACCGATTGTGCAGAGGGAAAGAATACAACAAATGTTGAAGATGTTGTATGTTGTAGGGTTTTAAATCGTTATTCCCTTCTGTCTATTTTCTTTGTGTTATTACTCGATACCCTTTCCCCTTGTGATTATGAACGCTATAACTTGTATTGCTCATTGAATCGTGAATAAATTGGGGTTTTAGGGTTTATTGTTGGTGATTGGGTTTAATGTCGATATGAATGCTTGTTGTGATGTTTGAATCACAAAGAGCTCAACCCTAATATTCATGTGAATCTCCAATGGTGAAATCAATGTTAAAGAATGAGAGAGATATGTGAAGATGAGAACAAAGAAAAAGTGTTATAGAAAACTTACCGGTTGGAAGATGAGAGATGTTCGAAGAATAGTGACGCAGGAGGACATTAGAATGTATTAACTTCATAGAATATATAATAATGCATAAACTTAACCTTAACAAGAGAGAACTTAAATATACATAACAATTATAATTAGATAAAATATATAAGTTAGCAAGAGATTTTTAAAGGTTTTGGGTGCGACGGTTGTTTTACCGTCGTGAAATGAATTTTAGGACGGATAATTTTACCGTCGTGAAAGGTTTAAGGGTGCGACGGGTGCTTTACCGTCGTGATATGCCTTTTAGGACGGTTAATTTTACCGTCGTGACTAGTTGTTGGTGAAAAATCAATGTTAAAAGTGTTAAATGGGGGCCGACGGTTGTTTTACCGTCGTAATAATAATATTATGATGGTTAAATATACCGTCGCAAAATAAATTTTAGGGACGGTTGGTGTCAACTGTCGTAAACACTGTCTCTATATGTCAATTACGACAGTTATCACATAACTGTCGCAATTTTTGTGTCGTTAAACACTAATTTTCTTGTAGTGACAAAATTAGTTTTCTCCATGTCTTCAGGTGCCATTTTGATCTGGTTGTAACCTGAAAATCCTTCCATGAAAGAAAATACCTTGTGTTGAGCTGTATTGTCAACCAAGATGTCAATGTGCGATAGTGGAAAGTCATCTTTAGGGCTGGCCCTGTTTAAGTCTCTATAATCCATGCACATTCTCACTTTTCCGTCTTTCTTAGGCACGGGAACAATGTTAGCAACCCATTGTGGATAGGAAGTAACAACAAGAAATCCAGCATTGAATTGCTTCATAACTTCGGCTTTGCTCTTTTCTGACATGTCGGGCCTCATGCGGCAAACTTTCTGTTTAACTGGTGGATAGTCTTCTCTTGTGGGCAGACGGTGAACCATAATATTTGTATCGAGTCCCGGTATGTCTTCGTATGACCAGGCGAAGATCTCAACATATTCCTGTAACAACTGAATTAGGCGTTCTTTGACACTAGGCTCTAGGTTGGCACCCACTCTGACTTCTTTTCTGTCTTCGTCAGTACCCAAGTTGATTGTTTCTAACATCTTCTCATGAGGTAGAATAACCCTTTCTTCCTGTTGTAGCAGTCTAGCTAATTCTCTCGGCACCTCACAATCTTCCTCACCTTTGTATTCGACGTGGTAGACCAGATCTCCAGAGTCACTGAAGGCCATAGCAGAATTGTTACCCATGGAATCCAGAGTGGAAGGGTACCTGCATTTGTGAGTGTGGGTGTGTGTAAGGGATAGCCACCTTTAAACAAATAAAATGTAAAAAGAAAGACAATGAACACAAAAGTTTATATGTGAAAATGTCCATGATTCATTAAAATGGCATATGAAGATGAAAAATCAAACCCTTACAAATGGACCTATGTGCCTCGGGTAAGGCACAAGGTTAAAAGTGTATGAATTGTTTGAGAATTATTACAAATCAACAGAAATGTTTGAAAGATAAATTACTGCGGTATGAAATTAATCGGAACAAAGTCTTTTGCTTCCCAGTTGCACAGTCCTCCGTCCACAGTAGGGAAAATCCAGTCTTCCAAGTTTCTCTCCTCTTCACTATCCTCCAAAGCATTGACTCCATGATGGATGATCTTCACTGGTGGCCCTCCATCATGGGAGCGGCGTACAGCCTTTTGAGCAGAAGAAGCGAATCCCAAGCCGAATTTATCTGATTTGAAAGGAAAGTCGGGAAGCTGCCCCCAGATTGTGGATCCTCCTTCTTCCACAACTGCCCTAGCATCCCTTAAAGAAGACATCCGAGGCGGAGGTCTTGTAATCACAAGAGTTGAGGACACTGCCTTGGTCAACGCTATCTCTTCATAAACTACTTCGAAGTGTTGGAAAGGGGTCTTGATGAATTCGCCATCCAATTCTACATAACGGAAAGAATTAAGATGACTGATCATGTATTCCTCTTCGCCGTGAACAGTTATAATTTTCCCCTGGACAGGGTACTTAAGCATTTGATGCAGAGTAGAAGTGACGGCTCTAGCATGGTGGATCCAAGGTCTTCCCAACAGGCAATAATAGGAAGGATGGATGTCCATCACATAGAATGTGGAATTGAAGGTTTCAGTTCCCACTTTAATCGGGATGTCCACCTCCCCGTGGACCATCCTTTTAGAACCATCAAAGGCTCTGACAATTATATTCCTGGGCTTCAAGGTTAAACCTTCACAATCCAGTATATCCAAAGCTTTCTTCGGCAAGACGTTCAACGAAGAACCAGTGTCTACCAGTACGTGTGCTAGAGTAGTCCCTCTGCATTCCACCGAGACATGCAAAGCGTCATTATGTTTTCTCCCTTTGGATGTTAAATCAGCATTGGAGAATCCTAGACCATTGTCAGCCGTTAGACTAGCTACATATTCCTGGAACTGATCCGCGGAGGTTTCCTGTGGCACATGGGTCGTCTTCAAGAATCTTATCAAAGCTTTAGCATGAGCCTCTGAATAAAGCAGCAAGTCCAACATAGAGATCTTTGAGGGGGTTTGCCCCAGTTGTTCCACAACATCATAATCGCTTTTCTTGATTATTTTCAAAATTTCTTCCATTTCTTTTTGAGAGGTTTCAGGGATGATCAACGGCTGAGCCTTCGTCCTGACGGGCTCTTCTTGTATCCCTTTCCCTCTATCATCAGCAGCAGCAGAGGGGACAACCACATGAGTTACAACTTCTTTAATAAATGGAGTTCTTGCAGATATGTTTACCGATGCAGAGGTGACCTTAGGAGCAGCTGAGGGTCCAAAGATTTCCTTTGGAGGGGCAATCTCTAGAGAGAAAATTCTTCCACTTCGGGTGATTTTGCTCGTTCTAGCAATGTTTCCAATGTTGGAAGTCTCTTCATCAGAAATCTCTTCGGTCGATTCAATTTGTTTAATACCGTGGTAGTAGATTTCTCCACCATAGTTCCACGGTATTGATTTGTCGGACTGGTACGGGACGGGCCCGGGCATGGTTATCTTCAAAGGTGCAATCTTCGGAGCGGATGTAATCTTAACAGGTCTTTTGGAGACCTTGGAAAGATTGGCGGATATGGTTATTATTGAAACATCATTGACAGGAGTCGGTGTAACAGGAGTCTTTTCAAAAAGGATTTCTTGGTTATCCATTAGGCGTTGGATGCCTAACTTCAATAATGGACAGTCGGTTGGTAAGGATGAACAAAGGCAACAATCTCCTTCACAACCTGGGAAAATCCCAGCCTTCAGCAAATTCAACTTGATTATCGGTAGCGGAGTCACCAAATCATCAACAGTAGCAACAAAAATATCTTCTTCAACAGCATGGGCATTATGGCCATGCTTTGGCATTGGAGCAGAGATTACATTCGGCTTTTCAGGGGCGCTGAATTCAACTTCTTTAGCATTTATTAAATCCTGAATCTTATTCTTGAGGGCCCAACAATTGTTGGTGTCGTGCCCTATACTCCCTGAATGATAAGCGCACTTGGCGTTCGAATGGTAGTAAGGAGAAGCTGTATTCGGATTCTTCGGGGCCTCTTTCAGACTGATAAGGTTTAACTTCAAGAGATGGGGTAGAACCTGAGCATGAGTCATGTTAATCTGGGTGAATTGCCGTACAGGCCTTTCCACCCTTGCTTGGTTGGTTCTTGGTTGATTGTTTCTGGGCTGATCACCTGCAGACTTCTGAATCATTACGACCCCCACCGCTAGCCGGCGCTTAACCCTTCCTTGACCTCTTTGGGAGTAGACAGCTGATACTTCCTTCTTTGCTGGAAAAGCCTTTTTAATGGTAGCGGAAGCAGATGCATCTTTTTGAATTTTCCCGCTTTTTATGCCGGCTTCAACTCTCTCACCAGTTAGAATCAACTCAGTGAACCCCGCAGACGAACTTCCAATCAGGTGATTAAAGAAAGGACCTGACAGAGTCCCCAAGAACATGTCCACTAGCTCTCTTTCAGATAAAGGTGGTTGCACCTTCCGGCCAAATCCCTCCATTTTTTGGCGTAGTCTTTGAAACCCTCATTGGTAGCCATGGCCATACTCTATAGCTGAGTACGGGTTGGCGCCAAGTTGGTGTTATATTGGTACTGTTTATAGAATGTGGCCTCCCAAATCTTCCCAATTATGCACATCAGACCTCTCCAACTGGTAAAACCAATCCATCTGTGTTCCTGATAGACTGTCCTAGAAAAAATGGACCCACAGATCTTTATCAGAAGAATGTGGTTGAATTTTCCTGACATAAGATTGCATGTGAATCTTAGGGCAAGACACCCCATCGTACTTAGCAAACAGAGGTACTTTAAACTTCGGAGGGATTACAATTCCAGAAACAAGCCCTAACTCTTTAAAGTCCAGCCCATGAACCCTCTGTAACTCCATAGCAACTAGACGTTCTTCCAAGTTCTTGTATTTGTCATCGGCCGGAGGATACTGCTGTTCAGAATAGTCCTCATCCTCTTCTTCCTCAGCTTCTTCCTCAGAATCAGATGGCACTGCTATTTCTTTTCCCTTTCTTACCCCTTCATCAGATGTTGAGGGGAAATCCAGGACCCTTCTAGCTTGACTTCAAATCTTCTGCCCAAGGTAGCCACACCAGCTCTCTTCTTCTTCTTTTTCTCTTTTTCCTTTTCTTGTAGAGTCTTGAGCTCCTCCTGCCCCTTGGCCAACGTCAGAAGTAGCTGTTGAAACTGTGAATTCTGAGCTTGTAAGTCTTTGACCGTTTGTTCAATATCCATCTTGCTGAAATAAACAGCAGAGAGATGAGGAAACTTTGTGTGAAGACCTGCTCATGCATATGATGAATGATATTGTTGTACCCCAAAATTTGCCCTCCTCTTTTTTACAAGAAATCAGAGCTTCGGGCTTTTCCTGATTTTTCAGATTGGCTTAAGAATCGGTCAAACAGACTTTTCTCATCAGTCAGACAAAATTAGGGTTTCCTTTGATTTTGAATCAGTTCAAGCAGATTATTAGGGTTTCTATTGATTTGGTTGAGTTTGGCTCAGGGTTTGATCAGGCAGACGCTTCTTTGACAATAAATCAAGAATTAGGGTTTGCACGCTGTGATCGGTGGATCTGGAACTGACTGTTTAACGCTGGTTCGCGAAATGTCGCGGAAGCAAGAGTCGCCACCGTCTTTTATTTTCTCCAAATGGAAAGGACAAAAGCACAGAAAAATTCCTTAAAGAGATTGCTCTCGGTTCGGGAGGTAGGTTATAGAAAGGGAAGGTGTTAGCACCCTTTCTATCCATGGTTATCCATGGGCTCTTAGATACTTGCTCATTGTGTTTTCAAAAATGGTTTGTTTTCTTTTCAACTGTGGGTTTTAAAAAGTTTCTTTGAAAATTCCAGTTCGACTCTTGTATCAGTCCTCAAGAGTGTTTGAAAATTTGCTTTCGAAAGCTTTTTGAAAAGGTGTCGGTGTGAAAAGTATTTTGTTTTGAATTTAGAGCAAGTATCTAGAGTCGTCTACCTACCCTAAGGAATTCGTCTGTGTAAATGTCCTTAAAGTAGTGCCATCCCACCATTGAGAGGTAGGTAGCACCACCGTTGGAGGTGTTCGGGTCAATTCGAGGTTCGGGACATGGTGATCATCAGAGCAATAGGAAGACACCTTAGAAGCTACCCTCATGCCAGGTTCCCGGATCATGAGGACTTACTAAGACATCCTCTACTCGACGATCACCTTTCGAGGCAAGGCAACAGTGAGGCGTATCCTAGGGGTGGTGTGTGATTTGTGTGTCATGTTCATTTACATTTATCTTATTCATGTCAGGTGATCTACGCGTTCGTTTTTATTTTGTCATTCATTCTTGCATGCCATTATTAACAGTTAAAAAGATGCGGAAATTAAAAGTTCTAAACTATTACAAAGGCGCGGGTCCACATCGCCAAACTAAAATCCAGGACCCGATTTGACATAAAATAATAAAGTGCGAGAAACATAAATTTACACGGCTTTGGGAGAATTACATAAATATTTAAAAGAAAAGAAATAAATGCGCGAATTGGAATTAAATCAAAAGCGAGGGCGTTGGACCCTTTTTTTAATGAAATTAAAATTATTATTATTAGATTAATGAAATTAAAATGAAAAAAAGAAATTATTTTTGAGGTTATTTTGTATTTATGGTTTTTTGTGAGAATTAAATGAAATTTAAACCTAATTCTAGCTATTTTTTAATTTATTAAGAAAATATGAAAATTACCTAAAATTAAACCTAATTAATTAATGCAATTTGATTTATAAAAATAATATTAATTATTAAAAAGAAAAGGGTAAAAAATAATTAAAACCTAATTCTACCAATTTTAATTTATTAAGAAAAGATATTGAAATTAACCCTGATTGAAAACTAAATTAAATGATATTATTTATTTACAAAAAAATATTAAATCAAATATATTTATTTTTGTCTTTTCTGTTTTTTATATTATTTTTATGTTTTTTATGAAAATATTAAATTAAAGAATTTAAAGGAAATAATGGAAACAAATAAAATAAAAAAAAAGAAGAGAATTACAAAACCTTGGGGGGTTCTGTCCTCAATAGGAGGTGTCATTAGCATTGTTGGCCCAAGGTTTTAAGGCCTTATTTGACTTTGTGGCTAGCGTGTGACTTCGTTGACTAGCGCCTATGGTATTCAGCAGATCTAGACCTTTGGACTGAGACCATTGCACGCGTGACAAGCATGGATGTGGAGAGTATGGTGAACCCTTATATTGAAACTGCACAGAAGCGTTATTAGCAAAATAATATGGAATAGAAAGGGGGACCTGGGGTTCGAACCCAGGTCCTCTCGCTTACCAACACACTCCCTTGCCAACTACACCACTGTTTCTATTTGTTAATATAATCATAACAAAATATAATATATGTAACTTATACAAAACACATCAAGAGGAAACTTTCTCTCACATTAACTCTATTCTTCCTTTCTTAAGGATAAGAACCCAAACTCCTGGCAACTAAACATCAGACAAACCAACCTCATCTCATTAACAAAATCAATGTATAAAATCTCAAAAGAAATCAAAAGAAACACATAAATTTGAAAGCCAATGGGAGAAGAGAATAAATACAGCACATCCTGCGTTTTCCGCATGATGGTTCTCACAGTGTTCCGTGGTGTTGGTTGTACGGCAGAGACGGAATCCGCGGTGGAGTTGATGGCTCGGGACAATGGCCGGAGGGCAATCGGAATGCGAGGAGGTTGGAGGCGGTGGATTTCGTGTGGCCAACCGATTTTCGCGTGTGGTGGCCGGGAACGGAGCGTCGGTGGTTGTCGAGGCTCAGATCAATCGAAGGTGTTTGACGGTAGAGCGGTGTTAAGCGGTGCTCGCGGGACATGTGATGAGTCCGTAAGCTGTTTGACTGGAAGTAGATCGGAAAGGATTCAAAATCTCCTTTGATTCTTCACCAACAATCTGCAATAAAAGTCAAAACAACACAAGAGAAGGATTGCATTGAATCTGCATACCACTTTCACTTGTTCTTCATTTATTGTGCAGTGTATGTTAAAAATTATTTTTTAAGTTTTGCGTTTGTTTAGAATTTACATGTTAGTGATAAGTTGGAACAATTTTTCAATGATAGTGATGAAGAAGATGAAGGGGTTTTTTATGATTTTGTTAAGAAGTTAGTGTATGGTGAATTTTGTTTGAAGGCTTTTTTGAAAGTGTCTAAGATAAAAAGGTTTATGAATGAAAACAAGAATTTGAATCAAAGGGTTATTTGACGGTGCAAGAAAAATAAGTTAGATTAGGAAAAAGGCCTTTTTTTTTGTGTAGTTGACTAGAGAAAAAAATTTGTATTTTTTGGTTGTTGGTTTTTATGGCTCCCTTGTGCATTAGGTTTGCATTAGTATATGTAAGGAGTGAATTAGGGTTGAAAAATTGATCCAAAAACTCTTTGCATTGATGAAGAGATATCTGATTTTCCTGGCAAATATTTTCCAATCTTTTTCACATGTTTTTGATGCCAATCATATCCAATTGCATTGATTCTTTCTATATCTAATAATGCACGAAAATCTGAAGTTATTCCATGCATAAAAAGATTTAAAAAGTTTGGTTTAGTATTTTTCATATATTTTAATTAATTAAATGAATTATTAGCATTTAAAAATCCAAATAAATAAATAAAAATGATGAAAAACTTCCCGTTGGGCCAAATGGTCGTGCACATGCTTTGGATGATGGATTTTGGAAGAAAATGTGGCCCATTAGCAATTTTAAGACTTTTGAAGCAATGTTGACTTTTCAAAATATCCAAAAATTTCCCAACTTCCACAAGGCATAACTTGCTCAATTTTTAAGCTTTGCTCATGTTCCTGGACATTTTGGAAAGGTCTTGAAGTCCTATAACCAATGCCTTTGCTCCCATGTCATTTTGATTTACCAATCTCAAGTTATGGCCTTTGACTTAAAGTCCCTTTTTGTTGACTTTTGAAAATGACCTATAATGTTGAAATTGATAACTTTTTGTGAGAGCATTTCTTGGACTTGAAGTGTGAAGAGGAGTTGTATTAAATGTCTTTCTCTTCAAAATGATCTTTGGATGGAATTTTTCTGATAATCCATGTGGAAGTTATGCCCTGGTCAAGTTACAGTTGACTTTTTCAACTGTCCAAATATGGAAACTTTTGCATCTTGAGACTTTTTGAGCCATATTTTGAGAATCATGATCAAGCATTGATCAAATGATGTTTGTGGCCTCAAAATGAGATGTTGACCAAAAATTTGAACTTTTGACTGTCAAATGACCATTTTGCCCCTGCAGTTGACTGTAGGGCAATTAGGGTTTTTGACTGTGCAATTTTGTGCTGTAAGTCTTGAAACTTGGTATGAGGATGCTTGACCATGTTTATAGGCATGTGGGACTTGATTGGACCCTTGGAAACTTCATTTTCTTTGTTAGAACCAAAACCCTAGTTCTTGACTGTTAGGAGGCCCTTGAACTGTGTAACCCTTGGGGAGATTTTGAAGCATGACTTGGCAAATTTTGAAGAATATAGGAGAGAAAATTTTGGGGTACAACACGCGCGCATTCTCAGAAGGAGTTAATTCTACAGTTCTTTTCAATTGACTCTGGGACATGGGTTGAGGCTTCTGATTGAAAGTTTGAAGTTTAAGTTTGATCAATGAGATAAAAGACATATGGACGTTTGTTTGTTTAACTGTGCATTGCTTTTGGTTATTCGGAATGGCAGACGTTTATTGATTATTTATAATTTCTAAGTTAAAATTATTGGATAATTTCCAATTATTATAACTCAAGAGATTTAAGTAATTAAATAAATAAATGCAGAAGAATTAAAAGAGATATCTGACAAAGAAAGATTTTTATTCATTTTTAATTGTTTGTTACAAATATGTTTGAACACTATAAATTTATTTACAGTTGTTTACAATAATATTATTACAATGATTAAAAGTAAATTAAAACTATATCCTAAATCTCTGGAAATCTTCATCTTCTAGTGCTGCTCCCCATTACTCAACTGATTTTTATCTGCAAAGACAAAAAAGAAAAGAAGTCAAACACAGATAAATTAAGAGCATTCTCAGACAGTCAATCAAATTAAAACTCATCATTAAAAGTGTTGGCCGGAATCAGTTTGTTCGCCCTCTCTACAAATCACAAGAAAGACTCTTGGTTCACAAAGAGGGAAAGGAAATATGTTTGCAAATATAAAAATGTACAAGGCTGCATAATTGAACCAAATGCACAAGCTACTTGAAAAGGCAAACTAAACTGTCCAGAGAGATGTCAACCAAGCTACAAAGTTCAAACTGAATTACACTATCAAACTAGGCAAACCAAATTGTCAAAAGTGTAAAGCTGTCAAACTGTCCAAAAGAGCTGCCTACAAGCTAGCAAAAGCAATGCAGAAAAACTGGAAGTATGCAGAGGAAAGACACAATGAAAGCAATATTTCAAAATTATCATCATTTTCCAGGCCATCACTTTTTCAGAAAAAAGGACAGTAAAGCATTAAAATATGCTTTTCTGATAGAGAGAGAAAAGAGAGAGAGAAGTAGAGGCTTACAAGCAGGCTTAGAGATAAAGAGAACAAATCAGAACACTGTAAAAGGGGGCAGAAAAACATAAAGAAAATATAACACAAGCTCTCAAGCCTGTAACTTCAAAACAAGTTCTCAAACCTGCTAAGCTTCAAACTGTATCAACACAAGCCTGAAGCCTGCTAACCTGCCTTCAAATAACAAACTCAAAGAACAGTAAACCTGTTTCAAACACAAACCAAAGCTTGCCTCAAGCTAAGCAAACAAACAGCCTGCCTCAAGCTAGCCTTAACCTGCCTGTTCCAAAACAACAAAGTCCTGAAGCCTTTCAAGCCTGTTTTTTCTCCAAGCCTGTAAACTCAATAACCTGCTTCAAACATCAAGCCTTAAGCCTGTATCAGAAAACACAAACAAAGCCAAACTATCTCAAGCCTGTCAAACTGCCAGTTTCAAACAAATGAGCTTGCCTCAAAGAAGCAAGCCTCCAAGCCCCAAAGAAAAACAGTTATCAGAACAACGACTGAAACAATAACCAGCATCTCAGAATTAAACAAAGCCAAAGCCCTCAGAACAACTTCATCATAGGGCCAACAGTAGCAAACATCAACTATTGCAATCCATCATCATAGGGTCAAACAAATAAGTATATCAAAGACATCTCAGAAATCATCATTGAGAATCAAAGTTCAAAGAGAGGAAAAAGCCAGAAGTAAAAACAACAACAAAGCAAGCAGAAGAGGAAAGGAAGTTTCAGAAGCAGAGGCCCTAGGGTTTTCAGATTGCAACATTATCATCATAAAACCATTCAAGAAGCAAAAGATACGAATACCAGGAAGGCCACAAAGCTAGCATCACATACTCCCTCCGCCTTCGGCCACCTGAGAAGTGCCGCCGTCCTCCTCCGTCTCCTATCCAAAGGTAGTAATTCCTTCCCCCTTTTCTTTAACACCTCACAGAAACAAATGATAACATAAAGATAAGAATTTGTCAAAGATTAAAAATATGCAAAACTTAAAACCCTAAAGCGTAAGACGGACAAAACTGAGAAATCGTTACCTTTTATCACTGCCTGGGTACGACCATAGAGAGAGGGAAGTGGAGGTGGCGCTCTAGCAGCTGAGGCGAAGAGAGGCGTCAGTAGCTCTGTTGAGAGCGAGGAAGAGAACGGCAAAGAAGGAGAAGGGAACGGCGCCACTCATCAAAACTGTAAACCCTATTCTGAGTAACAACAAAACAAACCCTAAGAAAAATTATCAAACGCGTTGGGCCTGCTCCCTTACAAAATGCCTAAGCCCAATTCTGGCGTACCCCCCCTCCCCCCCCCCCCCCCATTTTTTCTATTGATTCTGTTTGTTTTTTTTTTGTTTGGGCCAAACACAAAACATAAGGCCCACATAACTTCCTTTTATTTTATTTTCTTTTAACCAACATTTCTTAATTTTCTTTTTTTTTCTTTTATAACCTAATTCCTTTTTTAAATAATATATTAACCTTTCATGTAAAATATTTATTAATACTTTTTTATCACATTTAAGAGTACATAAAAATAGGATTTTTTCTAAATTAAATAATTTCCTTTTTAGAATTTTTGTTTAATAAACCTTTGTATATACACTAAAATACATAAACATTAATTTTCTTTAACTTAAATATTTTTATTTTATTTTCTTTAAAACTTTTGTTTGTATAGTTAACAAAAAATAAAAAAAGATAATAATACTTAATAATACATTAGGTTAGTTTTTGCATCATTTGTAAATAATCACATACATTGCATGATACTTTTATTTCTCTTTGATTCTTATACTTTGCTATACTTTTACATTGAGAATGCGATTCGATTTGGTTGTAAATATTATTTGGACACTACTATCCTGATAAGACTCATCCCCATTTGTAAATATTTGTACCCCCATCCCCGAATACTTATTTGTAATAGCTTAGACTTTAAATTCCCGCAATTTATCGCTTTCTATATACTGTATAGTAATTAGGGTTTGTATGCGAAGATTCCAAATCAACCGCTAGATAACCTAATACAAGACAAATGCATGAAAATCAAATACACCAATCACACTTGCACCCCTAGGGTAATCCCGCTTGTTGCCTTCCAAAATGGGCCATGTTTGCATGTCAAGTACTTTGGCAAAACAAAAGACAAATCAAATGATCATAGTCCCTCGATGACGCTTTCGAAGTTGCCTAAACAAAATGATCATAGTCCCTCAAGCAAATTGCCAAAATACTTGACACTATTGCATTCATGGTCTATACGATGACCCGTGCCCGTCCCGTTAACATCCTAACACAAGGTTGTTCACCAAATACAATGGTGGAACAATACTGTTAAAAGGGTTAAAACATGATGAAACAACTGGCTGAAAATCATCAAAACAATGAAGTCGCTATCGAACATCTTTTATCCCACATGTAGGGAAAGGTAAACATCGAGAAAACCTGAGAAGGGAGAAGTCACGGTCTTGTGACCGAGAGATCGGGTAAGGGAGTCTGTTACGCGAGGGGAAGGTATTAGCACCCCACACGCCCGTAGTACTCTACGGTATCCACTCTTGTTGTCTATCTTATGGGTGTGTTTCGTCTATGCTTACTATCTATTATACTACTGGAAGGAAAATGCATGCAAAAGATAGGAGAAAAGAATGTAGGGAAAATAAAATTGTGCTCGCCTGGGCCCTACCCTAATGCCTACGTATCCTTTTTGAGGAATCAGAGCTACCGTAGTTCGGCTCACATGTTTTTGTTTGTTTGAGTTTTTTATGGACAATGTTAATTCCGCCTTCTGCTGCAGCTCGACCTTTGGAGACTTATGCGTTGGCACAGAAGTAAATTAATCATGTCCTTACCTGAAAAGGGTTTTACAGAAAAGGTGCTCGAGCGCACAAAATGATTTGAATTTGTTTTGTATTTTTGTTACCTTGAAAAAGGGTTTAAGTGAGATTAGCATGTTTTTAATTTTCTAAGAAGAGAAGTTTTTGTTTTAGATGCACATGCAAAAGGGGGAAGAAAAGAGTCTAAGGGAGACTAGCCTATTTCTAAACCTAATGTTATCAAGCAATAGTAGCCCTACGTCAAGGATGAAAGGGGAAGTTTCTACCTAATGTCAGCATGCATGGTTTACAACCTAAGGTCTAACTTGCGTCCGAACGGAGCAAGCGCATCCTAAGGGAACATGGTATGTACAAGGATAAAGCAAGCAAGCTTATAAGATCAAGAGAGAACCTAAAGAGATCCTGCCTAGGTTAGCATGCCAAAGAAAAGTCTAAAAAAACTATCCTATAGGGAGCATGCAATGAGAGCGAAGTCGTGATCTCAATTGCTAAATTGAGTGACTCATCGATCGGCAAGAAAGAATGGAAAGCGATAAAATCCTATAGGGAGCATGCACTGAGAGCGAAGTCGTGATCTCAATTGCTAAATTGAGTGACTCATCAATCGAAAAGAAAGTAAACAAACACAAGCACAACACATATTGTAAATGAAGTGCGGAATGCCTGCTACAGGTCTTTAAACAGCGACTTCGAGCGCACGCTCTTTATTTCCTACTTCTCATGATATCTAGAAAGCAGTAAAGTGCTGAAATGAGATAAACAAGAGAGAATACCAAACAGATATCAATCTGTAGCAAAGCCTATCAAAACAAAGGAACTCGACGATCTTCGCGAAAGCTTCACCAATCAAAGAAAAGAGTCAGAAATCAAATGCTCAGAATAAATGTCGACGCATCGCCGATGTGAAAATAAATCACAATCGAAATCTCGAGCGCATTTGCATATCGCACAATAAACCTGCATAAGACTCAAATTTCAACAAGAAAAAATGAATTACCGATCTCAAATATCATCGGACAATCGGAATTAAATTCCTAAAATCTCAAATAAAAATTAACAAATTTTTATATTTGAATTTATTATTTTTTAGATTTTTTATAGACTAAAGAAAAATCGAAAATTATGTACTAAAACGGATAAGAGTCAAATTTATGTAGAATCTGCCAAGAGGTGTATAACCAAATCTCCTATTTGCACTAATTCTAGTCAAATGGGCATTCAGATCCATTAATAAGGGAGTGTAATCACAAATTTATTAGGCCCAAATTTAAAACTACTCCTAAGCCTGTTTGTTCCAAAAACAATAACCTTCCAGCTTTTTTTTTTGCTCATTTAATATGCCACGCCCCTTTTTTTTTGTGTCCAACCATTTGCATTTCTTTACTAAGCTGCAGATAAACCACAACATAAATGTTCTTAAAAAAAAAGAAAAAGAAAAGCAATTCCAGTAATAAAAGAAACGCGATTTGATTGGCTAATGATGAAGATTCATGAACTAATGAGAATCAGCCATGTCTAAGGAAAATATTCATATCACAAAACCAGACGGCGGCTTCCACCACCTTCTCCGGTGGTGTATTCGCCGGTAGTGATGGATCATGAACGGAAAAAAAAATCCAAGCCGACGACACTCTCCCACTCGATTTTGTCCATAAAACGTAAAGATGAGCTTCAAATTTCCAGATCTCTATTCCATCATACAATATCTCACAACTCAGAAATCCAAGATCTCACCATGTATTCTTGCTGCACAAAGCGTACCTCCGAAAGAAGGACTTCTAGACGTCGCTTACATTGATGCTACTAACAAGCAATTAAGATCTAGCAGGATGCACAAGATTAGAGGAGAGTTTCAATAAGATTTACCTAAGCGAAGACCACTTCTCTTTTCTTCAGATAACTCCGCGACTGCTTTCGCCTGCCTTAGATGTGATGAACATGATCCAAATATTCTTCAGATTTGTGATGAAAGCGCGAAAGCCGACTTTGAAGCTTGAGGAAGATGATGCAGAACTGGGCGATACGGCGTTCTTGATGCCAAGTAAAAGTGAAGCAAGGCTTCCTTTTGGAGAGAAGAAGAAGGAAATCTCAAGGTTACGGACGATCGATCGAGAGAGATGGTAAGAAACGACTATGCTTCAGAGATGCAGTCTTGAGGCATTGAGCCCGAACAATTCGGTCATGATGATGATTTTGAAGATGAAAGAAAAAGAGTGAGGTTGTTACGGTAGAGAGCCAGTTTTTTGTTCCGATTTCTCATGGTTAAAGATGATAGATGCAGGAGAGAGAGAGGTTGAGGTCCATTTCTGTTATGGTGGTTAATGTCATGGAAAAAAGAAAGAGAGAGTGGGAGTGTTACTGTTATGAAGAGGGTGAGGTTGTTGCCAATGAGAGAAAGTTTGTTACATTCTGTTATGAGCCAAGTTATTCTTGTTACCGTCGCGAGCATGAGCCAAAACTTTTTTTGTTGCGGACAGTTTGTTACGGTCTTTTGGATTAAAAAAAAGAAAAGGCTCCTTATAATTACTATCATTATACATGCCATAAATTATTGCATGGCCATCAAAACTGTCATCCCATGCATACAGAATTATGATACAGTAGCCTTTTTTTCAAAAGATTATGTTATTATGCATGGTCACATGACCGCCTTCATGCTTGTATATCTTGCGCTATAACACTCCTTTCGGCGCGATCTTGATAACATTAAAAATAGGACGTATCAAGGAACATTCTTCGTGTTGGCCTCGCCTCGAAATAACGACCATAGCCCGTCCTAAGATGGTCCTGAAATTATGAAACCATAACTGAAATAAACACCGGCAATTCTGTCATTAGCGACAATTTCCCGTCAATGCTCCAACCTCCTTTTCATGATTCAATAACTCGAGATATAGCGTTTTTCAAGATAAAGTCTCAACATAAAAGTTGAAGAGTGAATTTCCCTAAACATCATTCATGTTGGAAAATTTCTTGAGCTAACTCTCGAAACATAAAAAAAATGACCGTAAAGCCGTGGTACCAAAACTGTTCACGATAACTGGAAACTCACCATGCAGAACTCAATTCCATCACCACGACTTCAAAATCTCGTAACTTTCCCAATGATGATCCAAACGCCATAAATTTGATACCGTTGGAAAGAGGACAAATGATAGAACAAGTTCACAGTTTGCTTCCAATTCGGACACGGCTTTAATCGTAAAGAAAAATGCCATAAGCATATGCCTTGCAACTGTTCGACAAAATGCCAGGCTTGGCATTACAAATTCCATGCCTGGAACCTACCTCTCGTCCTCTTCAATCCTCCTACTTTGCGCTTCAATATTTCTTTCCACGGTGCACAAAACAAGACGAAGTTTGAACCAAAAATGAAGAGTGTGTGACACACTCCAACTTTCATGTTCGACATATTTCGAAACGAGACGTAAATCCATGATAAAAACGTCCTAAACATGTGCCTGCCACCTGCTCGATGAAATGTTGGCTAGGCAAGGCAAGTCTTGGCAGCATTTTACCTTTCAAGCCTTCAAAACGTAAACATCATAACTTTCTCTACGAACCTCCGAATAGTACGATTCTTGAATCAAAACTGGAGAGGAGAATCTTTTTGTCAAATGCTCTTTTCATTCTCTGTTGGTACAACTGGCCATGACAGATGGCCGCCAGCCGTTTTTCATCAATCATATTGAGTTGGTCGTACCTTGTCTGAACCCATTCTGCCTCATCAAGCTTGGTTTCCATCAGAACCCTCAACGAAGGAATCTCTACTTCGACAGGGAGCACGACATCAGTGCTGTAGACAAGCGAAAATGGGGTTGCCCCTGTCGAAGTGTGTACAGATGTCCTGTAGCCATGTAGAGCAAAAGGCAACATTTCATGCCAATCTTTATACGTTCTGACCATCTTCATGACGATCTTCTTTATATTCTTATTAGCAGCTTCAACTGCACCATTCATTTTTGGTCGATAAGGTGATGAATTGTGATGTTCGATCTTGAATTCTCCACACAATTCTTTCATCATGTTGTTGTTAAGATTAGAACCATTATCAGTGATGATTCTATGAGGGACTCCATAACGGCATATGATTTCCTTCCTGATGAAATTGGTGACGACCTGTTTGGTTACATTCTTGTAAGAAGCTGCTTCTACCCATTTGGTGAAATAGTCGATAGCCACTAGGATGAATCTATGACCGTTCGAAGCACTTGGTTCAATTCTTCCAATCATATCAATTCCCCACATTGCGAACGACCACGGGGAAGTCATAACATTCAGTGGGGTTGGAGGAACATGAATTCTGTCTGCATATACTTGGCATTTGTGGCACGATTTCGCGTATACACAACAGTCGCTCTCCATCGACGTCCAGAAGTATCCTGCTCGTAAGATTTTCTTTGCCATAGAATGCCCGCTTGAATGAGTCCCGAAATAACCCTCATAGATTTACTTTATGATCGACTTTGCTTCGTGTCTATCCACGCATCTGAGCAGAACCGAGTCATAATTTCTCTTATACAGGACGTCTCCTGATAAGAAGAACTTGGATGCTAATCTTCTAAGCGTACACTTAACACAAATTGTAGCATTTTCGGGATACTCTTGTGTATCAAGGTACCTTTTAACGTCGTAATACCACGGCTTCTCATCAGTCATATCCTCAGTTGAGAGACAATGGGCAGGAAAGACATGTGCCGGCTCTTTGTACTTGAGGATGCGTATATTAGGCGCCTGATTTGGAAAGCTCACCGAAAACATGGATGCTAGTGTGGCTAAAGCATCAGCCAGCTGGTTTTCATCTCTGGGAATGTGCTCAAAGGTGATTTCCTTAAAAGCGGGTATTAGCTGCAAGATGTAATCTTTGTATGGAATCAAACTGGGGTGCTTCGTTTCCCAATCACCTCGTACCTGATGTATGACCAGAGCAGAGTCTCCAAAGACTTCCAGGATCTTGATTTTAAGGTCGATAGCTGCCTCAAGACCCATTACACATGCCTCATACTCTGCCACATTATTTGTACAATCGAAACATAACCGGGCCGTAAATGGTGTATGAATATTATGTGGAGAAGTCAGTACTGCCCCAATGCCATGCCCTGCAGCGTTCGAAGCACCATCAAACGTAAGAGTCCATCGTTCTTCTGGATCGACCCCATCATAATCATCAAGCTTCATAACATCTTCATCAGAGAAGTTAAATTTCATTGATTGGTACTCCTCTAACGGCTGATGAGCAAGATGATCCGCAAGAATCCTACCTTTGATAGCCTTTTGTGTAACATATTGAATGTCATATTCAGATAGAAGCATCTTCCATCGAGCAAGTCTTCCTGTGAGTGCTGGTTTCTCAAAGATATACTTTATCGGGTCCATTTTCGATATTAGAAGGGTCGTGTATGTCAGCATATACTGCCTCAAACTCCGAGCAGCCCAAGCAAGCGCACAACAAGTTTTTTCAAGTAAAGAATATCTAGATTCGCAATCGGTAAACTTTTTACTCAGATAATAGATGGCGTGCTCTTTACGTCCTGTTTCATCCTGCTGCCCGAGCACACAACCCATGGATCCTTCCAGCATCGTCAAGTACATAATGAGTGGCCTCCCAGGCACTGGAGGGATAAGGATTGGTGGCTCTTGAAGGTATTGTCTAATTTTTTCAAAGGCTTCTTGGCAATTAGCATCCCATCGGACATCTTGATTCTTGCGCAGCAATTTAAAGATGGGTTCACAAATAGCTGTGAGATGAGAAATGAGCTTGACTATATAGTTCAGTCTCCCGAGGAACCCTCTTACTTCTTTTTCATTTTTTGGTGTTGGCATATTCTGTATTGCTTTTACTTTGTCGGGATCTACCTCGATGCCTCATTGACTTACGATAAAACCGAGTAGTTTGCCGGATCGCACTCCGAAGGTGCACTTATTCGGATTAAGCCTTAGTCTAAACTTTTGCAGACGCGCAAATAACTTTTGCAGATGGACAAAGTGTTCGTCCTCGTTTTGTGATTTCGCGATCATATCATCAACATACACCTCGACCTCTTTATGAATCATATCATGGAAAAGCGTCACCATGGCACGTTGATATGTTGCACCAGCATTTTTGAGGCCGAAAGGCATGACCTTATAACAGTAAGTACCCCATGGAGTAGTGAATGTCGTCTTTGTCATGTCTTCTGGGGCCATCTTTATCTGATTATATCCTGAAAAACCATCCATAAAGGAGAAAACCGAGGACTGAGCCGTGTTATCAACCAACACGTCAATGTGTGGCAACGGGAAGTCGTCTTTTGGGCTTGCTTTGTTCAGATCTCGATAATCTACACACATGCGCACCTTCCCATCTTTCTTAGGGACAGGTACGATGTTGGCAATCCAATCTGAGTATTCACATACCAACAAAAAGCCTGCATTCAACTTCTTTTCAACTTCTTCTTTGATTTTGAGAGACATATATGGACGAGTTCTCCTTGGCTTCTGCTTTATTAGAGGACATTCTGGCTTGAGTGGCAAGTGGTGCATGACTATATCCGTATCTAGACCAGGCATATCTTCATACGACCAAGCAAAGATGTCAGAGTATTCTCTAAGAAGCTCAATCAACCCTTTCTTTACGTTATCTTGCAAAGCGGCCCCTATCTTGACCTCCTTTTTTATTGTGTCAGTGCCAAGATTGATGACTTCAACGGCTTCTTGATGAGGCAATATCACTTTTTCTTCTTGTTTCAATAGTCTTGCCAATTCCTCCAGAATTTCACAATCTTCCCCACTACCCTCATCAGCTTGGTCATTCGGATTCCCAAGGATATTGGTGCAAGGAACTGTAACATCACCGTTTTTCATGGAATTTGAGGCAGACCTGCATGATTTGATGAATCATGCCTTATTTTAGAATATGGATGCGAATTGGAAAATGGTTAAAGAGTTAAAAAAAAAATATTGCCATTTTATTTTACGAAAATAAAGAAAGATAGAGAGCAAAAATTGTATGCAAAGAATGACATTTTATTCAATTTTTTAAACAAACATAGAAACATGATGGGCCCTCTTCACAAGCCGTCAACATGCTTCGGGCAAAAGCATGCGACTTATTTAAAACAAGAACATTAAATGTCAAAGAAAACCACTTCGGGAATATCAGTGGCAGTCCAATTGCCGAGCTCTTGATCAGGCGCAATCTGGTAGATGTACTGAGCCATATCTGCATCGTCTTCATCATCAATTGCATGGATTTGTCCTTGAGCCTCCGGACCGGCCTTAACAAATACCTTTAAAAGCGGAGGAACTTGTTTTCCCTTGATCATAATTGGATTCTGCCAACATGGTCTAAAAACGGAGACCTGAACCCAAGTCTAGACTTGTCTTGCTTTTCGCGCACTTCTATCACTTTTCCCCAGTCTCCATTAGGGACTCCAGATTCCACAATAGCTTTGGCATCTCTCAAGGAAACCATCGGAACTCCAGACTTCTGTATACTTTCCAGCGTAGTGGGGACTCTGTCAACAGAAACAATTTCCAAGGCCTGAAAAGGGGTTTCATGAACTTCCCCGTCTACTTCGACATAACGGAAGGAAGTAACATTGTTAATCATGACATCTTCCTCTCCGCCAATAATGACGAACTTATCTTGAACGATGAACTTCAAACGTTGGTGCAGGGTTGAGGTAACGGCCCCTGCCACATGGATCCACGGGCGCCCTAACAAGCAAGTGTAAGATGGACGAATGTCCATGACATAGAACGATAGGTAGAACACGTGGGGGCCGATTTTGATGGGTAAGTCAACTTCTCCTTCTACAGACCTCCTCGACCCATCAAAGGCTTTGACTGTCAGCATACTGGGTTTCATCATCACTCCGTCCATGTTTAGCTTGAGCAGAGTATGTTTAGGCATCACATTCAAAGAAGACCCAGTGTCTACTAAGACCCGAGACATTACAGTATCTAAGCACCTAATGGAAATATGAAGCGCCTTATTATGAGCCCGACCCTCAGGAGGGAGCTCGTCATCACTGAAGCCTAGACAGTTTCCTGCAGAAATATTTGTAACAACCCCTTCGAATTGGGCCACAGAGATCTCAGGATTTACATGGGAACCATGTATAATTCTCATCAAGGCGGTTCGATGAGCTTCGGAATATAGGAGGAGGGATAAGATTGAGATCTTTGCAGGCGTCTGATTCAGCTGGTCAACCACCTTGAAATCACTCTTCTTGATTACCCTGATTAACTGCTCCACCTGTTGTTCAAAAGACGTCCCAGGAGAATCATTAACTGCCTGCTTCCCTTTATCTCTCACAGGAATCTCTTCGATAACTTCCTCAGGAGGTGGTGGAGTAGGAGCGAAGACTCTCCCGCTTCGAGTTATCCTACTAGTCTCGGCGATGTTGGTTACATTATTATTTTCAATCGGCGGACAAACAACTTTCTTTCCCCGAATGTAAACGGCATTGTATTCCCATGGCACTGCCCTGTTATCAGTTAACGAATCAGGAACAAAACTTGGAAGTGTTGATGCTTGGGTTGGCAGGGGAGAAACCGGATTCAGATTTGGTGCAGGGAGCGCTGGAACTTGTATAACCAATGGAACTCTTGAAGTATCCCTCTGAGCATTGGCCGAATAATACGAGATTTCCAGAATAGCGACATCACCTTCCGGAACGACTTTCTCAACTCTAACAACCCCTTCGTCCATCAATTTCTGAATGGAATTTTTCAAATCGTCACACTCATCTGGATTGGATGAGCATTTCAAACAAAAACTATGAAGCTCTTGTAGAACTTTCTGCTGTAAAAGATGCTCTCTTAGGACTGCCATTGACATCTGAACCTCTTCAACTTGAGTCACTAAGTCATGGTCATTGTCAAACCCAATAGCATTGGCAGCAGCCCCATGGTGGGGAGGCATAGGATTATTCTGAACATTAGGGCCTATAGGAGCGAAGCTTAACTCCTTGGCATCTAAAAGAGATTGCACCTTGTATTTTAAAGCTTTTCAATTTTTGATCGAGTGGCCTGGAGCACCCGAATGGAATTCACAACGTGCGTTAACATCATAACCCCTTGGGAGTTCTGCTGGCGGAGGAGCTAACTCTCGAAGTTGTACTAACTGACCGGCTAGCAATTGTGGAAGCAACTGAGCATACGACATCGAGATTGGATCGATCCTCCTTTCGGGGTACCTTTGCTGCCTTTGTTGACCCCTCTGCCCCTGGGGCCTTTGGTTCTGTTGATAGTTTCGCGGCGGTGCATACTGTTGCTGAGGAGTAACAGCAGGGGTTTGGTAATACGGAACCTGTACAATAGCTTTCCCTTTATCATCAGAGGTATTTCTTACCTCTCCTTCTTTTTTCTTGACAAAACCGCTAGAGTATGGTTTCTTCCCACCAGCTGAGTTGTTGTTACCATTTGTGCCAGATGCGCCCGGAATAGTTCCTACCTTAACACACATTTCAACCCGTTCCCCGATGATGACCATATCTGAAAACGAGTCAGAAGTACTACTGAGCATATGTTGCAAATACGGGCCTCGAAGGGTACTCATGAACAAATCCACTAGTTCCCGATCTAGGAGAGGAGGTTGAACTCTTGCGGCCAAACTGCGCCATCTCTGGGCGTACTCTTTAAAAGACTCACCAGTCTTTTGAGACATACTCTGCAGCTGCGCACGGCTAGGTGCCATGGTGGTGGTGTAGTGATAATGTTTTAAGAAAGCATCAACAAGCTCACTCCAATTACTAACATGAGTTTGTTCCAACTGCATGTACCACTCTAATGGAGCTTCAGCAAGACTGTCCTGAAAGAAATGCATAAGCAATGGCTCATTGCTAGCATAAGCAGCCATCTTTCTGCAGTAAGATCGAAGATGAGTCTCTGGGCATGTAACCCCCTTATACTTGTCGAAATCAGGTACCTTAAACTTCGGTGGAATCACAACCCCTAGAACTAAACACATTGCAGCGACGCTGAATCCTGGTTTCTTAGAAGTCTCCATAGCCTTTAAGCGTTCTTCCAAAGCCTTGTACATCTTAGAAGTTTCATACAAATCAGCCGTAGAATCCTTTAGAGGGTCATCAAGATCAATGACATCATGGTGGTCATCCATAATCAGTCGTGGGTTCTCCTTAGGAATCTCCCCATGGTCATTCTTGGGTCCGCCATTCTCGGATGTGGAGGCACCGTCTACCAGTTTTGTGACGCTTATTCTGAGCTCTTCCTGCCCTTGGATGACGGCATGAAGAGTTTCCATGAGTTTATTCATTCGGTCACCCATGGTTTCCATGTCTTTACAGAGAGAGGCCTGGTTCTGCTCAATCTGTTCCATGATCCTCAACTTGTTGGCTCGAGTGCAATAAGGATGTAAGGAAGTCGTCTTGTAGATTCTCTAATAAAAAGGAAAAACCGTCAGATAAGAATTCCCGCCAGAAAACCTGCAATTCATGAAATGCATGATATGTATGATGTATGAAATGATTGTCCACTCCGGCTCTCCATGGTTTAATTACCGTCGGCCGTAATCGAGCAACATGATGACAAGAACGACCATATGAAGAAAACATCCCAAAGATAAGAGAAATTCTCACAGGATTGAATATAAGAAGGTTATGGGAGTATAAGATGGGCAACTCTGTTTATTGGCAATAATAATGATCAGTTCGGGGGTAGGTTACTATTTTTCATTTATACCGCTTAGGCTCAAATAAAGTGCCTTAGCGATAGTTTCAAAATCGTGCCCCTTCCAGATTTGGCAACAGGTAGGTTCTCAGCAAAGAGGATCGTCCTTCCGGAATTGAAACAATTTGACAGTCCTGGAATGTGTAACCTGTAGCTATAAGACTGAAGTAGGGTCAAAAATGACCAAAATGGTCCTTTAGACTCTTCGAAGAAGGCCAAGAACTTGAGCGAAAAACTTGAGTAGTATAGATAAATATGATTGTCTCCTTTGGTTCTTTTGAGAACATCACTGTTGCCAAATGTTACTGACGAAAATTATGCCAGAGAGGTATCCAAAGTGGACATGCATATGCAAGGTTGATAATTTCATCTTTCTGACATTTTTTTTTGAGAAGTAAACATGTTATGATGTAAATGCAAAATGACCATGGGGTTACTACTTCCATGATACCAATTTCTGTTGTACTGCCTCCGCGTAATATGTGAGTATCAGGATCTTAGGTCCGGAACATAAACCATGTAATCTTATGAACAGATTCAGGACTCAGAAAATAAATCTGAGAACCTCCTAATCATTGACAGAATTCCAGAGCATATCCATTAGAACCGATAGTCGCTGTCTGGGTACAGTCACTATCCAAATATGAGTAACCATCCGAACACAGTCACCATATGTACCTGTAATAATAATTCCCTCCCTGCTCACGGGTGAAAACTAGGTCAGGGTAAGGCAATGGTAACTCAGAATCGAGGGTACTCCTGAAAAACTATCGCCGTATCACCTAAGTGAAAATGATAGCCCCTCATTTGTACCTCATCTGAGCATGGACAACATGGCGGCGATAGCGAGACCTAAGTCAACTAGCCGTTCATGTTCCACTCTATTCCTAGGGTTCCTATGGTATACAACTCTGGCCTGGGTATTGGGCCTTTTACCTCATAGTAATATCCACCCAACAAGAAGCAGATCCAGTACAACAGTAGTATATGGAAGACAATAAAATGCAATGCATACATATGCTCAAGTATATACAAAATGAATGAATAAACTGAAAGCATAAAGATAAACACCCAAAGAAAAGAAAGTAAGAGCTAGGAGCGACTCCGGGATGGACCAGCATTTGGTCGACCTTTCCCCAGTGAAGTCGCCAGCTGAAACAACCGGCTGAAAATCATCAAAACAATGAAGTCGCCATCGAACGTCTTTTATCCCACATGTAGGGAAAGGTAAACATCGAGAAAACCTGAGAAGTGAGAATTCACGGTCTTGCGACCGAGAGATCAGGTAAGGGAGTCTGTTACGCGAGGGGAAGGTATTAGCACCCCACACGCCCGTAGTACTCTACGGTATCCACTCTTGTTATCTATCTTATGGGTGTGTTCAATCTATGCTTACTGTCTATTATACTACTGAAGGAATGCATGCAAAAGAAAGGAGAAAAAGAATGTAGGGAAAATAAAATTGTGCTCGCCTGGGCCCTACCCCAATGCCTACGTATCCTTTTTGAGGAATCAGAGCTACCGTAGTTTGGCTCACATGTTTTTGTTTGTTTGTGTTTTTTATGGACAATGTTAATTCCGCCTTCTGTCGCAGCTCGACCTTTGGAGATTTATGCGTTGGCACAGAAGTAAATTAATCATGTACTTACCTGAAAAGGGTTTTAGAGAAAAGGTGCTCGAGCGCACAAAATGATTTGAATTTGTTTTGTATTTTTGTTACCTTGAAAAAGGGTTTAAGTGAGATTAGCATGTTTTTAATTTGCTAAGAAGAGAAGTTTTTGTTTTAGATGCACATGCAAAAGGGGGAAGAAAAGAGTCTAAGGGAGACTAGCCTATTTCTAAACCTAATGTTATCATGCAATAGTAGCCCTACGTCAAGGATGAAAGGGGAAGTTTCTACCTAATGTCAGCATGCATGGTTTACAACCTAAGGTCTAACTTGCGTCCGAACGGAGCAAGTGCATCCTAAGGGAACATGGTATGTACAAGGATAAAGCAAGCAAGCTTATAAGATCAAGAGAGCACCTAAAGAGATCCTGCCTAGGTTATCATGCCAAAGAAAAGTCTAAAAAAACTATCCTATAGGGAGCATGCAATGAGAGCGAAGTCGTGATCTCAATTGCTAAATTGAGTGACTCGTCGATCGACAAGAAAGAATGGAAAGCGATAAAATCCTATAGGGAGCATGCACTAAGAGCGAAGTCGTGATCTCAATTGCTAAATTGAGTGACTCATCGATCGACAAGAAAGTAAACAAACACAAGCACAACACATATTGTAAATGAAGTGCGGAATGCCTGCTACAGGTCTTTAAACAGCGACTTCGAGCGCACGCTCTTTATTTCCTACTTCTCATGATATCTAGAAAGCAATAAAGTGCTGAAATGAGATAAACAAGAGAGAATACCAAACAAATATCAATCTGTAGCAAAGCCTATCAAAACAAAGGAACTCGACGATCTTCGCGAAAGCTTCACCAATCAAAGAAAAGAGTCAGAAATCAAATGCTCAGAATAAATGTCGACGCATCGTTGATGTGAAAATAAATCACAATCGAAATCTCAAGCGCATTTGCATATCGCACAATAAACCTGCATAAGACTCAAATCTCAACAAGAAAAAATGAATTACCGATCTCAAATATCATCGGACAATCGGAATTAAATTCCTAAAATCTCAAATAAAAACTAACAAATTTTTATATTTGAATTTATTATTTTTTAGATTTTTTATAGACTAAAGAAAAATCGAAAATTATGTACTAAAACGGATAAGCGTCAAATTTATATAGAATCTTCCAGGAGGTGTATAACCAAATCTCCTATTTGCACTAATTCTAGTCAAATGGGCATTCAGATCCATTAATAAGGGAGTGTAATCACAAATTTATTAGGCCCAAATTTAAAACTACTCCTAAGCCTGTTTGTTCCAAAAACAATAACCTTCCAGCTTTTTTTTTTTTGCTCATTTAATATGCCACGCCCCTTTTTTTTGTGTCCAACCATTTGCATTTCTTTACTAAGCTGCAGATAAACCACAACATAAATGTTCTTAAAAAAAAGAAAAAGAAAAGCAATTCCAGTAATAAAAGAAACGCGATTTGATTGGCTAATGATGAAGATTCATGAACTAATGAGAATCAGCCATGTCTAAGGAAAATATTCATATCACAAAACCAGACGGCAGCTTCCACCACCTTCTTCGGTGGTGTATTCGCCGGTAGTGATGGAGTATGAACGAAAAAAAAAAGCCAAGCCGACGACACTCTTCCACTCGATTTTGTCCATAAAACGTAAAGATGAGCTTCAAATTTCCAGATCTCTATTCCATCATACAATATCTCACAACTCAGAAATCCAAGATCTCACCATGTATTCTTGTTGCACAAAGTGTACCTCTGAAAGAAGGACTTCTAGACGTCGCTTACATTGATGCTACTAACAAGCGATTAAGATCTAGAAGGATGCACAAGATTAGAGTAGAGTTTCAATAAGATTTACCTAAGCGAAGACCACTTCTCTTTTCTTCAGATAACTCCGCGACTGCTTTTGCCTGCCTTCGATGTGATGAACATGATCCAAATATTCTTCAGATTTGTGATGAAAGCGCGAAAGCCGACTTTGAAGCTTGAGAAAGATGATGCAGAACTGGGCGATACGGCGTTCTTGATGCCAAGTAAAAGTGAAGCAAAGCTTCCTTTTGTAGAGAAGAAGAAGGAAATCTCAAGGTTACGGACGATCGATCGAGAGAGATGGTAAGAAACGACTATGCTTCAGAGATGCAGTCTTGAGGCATTGAGCCCGAACAATTCGGTCATGATGATGATTTTGAAGATGAAAGAAAAAGAGTGAGGTTGTTACGGTAGAGAGCCAGTTTTTTATTCTGATTTCTCATGTTTGAAGATGATAGATGGAGGAGAGAGAGAGGTTTAGGTCCGTTTCTGTTATGGTTGTTAATGTCATGGAAAAAAGAAAGAGAGAGTGGGAGTGTTACTGTTATAAAGAGGGTGAGGTTGTTGCCAATGAGAGAAAGTTTGTTACATTCTGTTATGAGCCAAGTTATTCTTGTTACCGTCGCGAGCATGTGTCAAAACTTTTTTGTTGCCGGCAGTTTGTTACGATCGTTACATAGAGAAAAAAATGGAAAAGGTTTCTTATGATTACTCTCATCATACATGCAATAGTGAATTACTGCATGGCCATCAAACATCATCCCATGCATACATGAATTGTAATACAGTAGCCTTTATCCAAAAAAAATTCTGTTATTATGCATGGTTACATGACCGCCTTCATGCTTGTATATCTTATGCTATAACACTCCTTTCGGCGCGATCTTGATATCATTAAAAAAAGGGCGTATCAAGGAACATTCTTCGTGTTGGCCTCGCCTCGAAATAACAACCATAGTCCGTCCTAAGATGGTCCTGAAATTATGAAACTGTAACTGAAATAAACACCGGCAATTCTGTCATTACCGACGATTGCCCATCAATGCTCCAACCTCGTTTTCATGATTCAATAACTCGAGGTATAGTGTTCTTCAAGATAAAGTCTCAACATAAAAGTTGAAGAGTGAATTTCCCCAAACAACATTCATGTTGGAAAATTTCTCGAAATAACTCTCGAAACATTAAAAAAATGATCGCGAAGCCGTGGTACCAAAATTGTTCGCCATAACTGGAAACTCACCATGCAGAACTCAATTCCATCACCACGACTTCAAAATCTCGTAATTTTCCCAATGATGATCCAAACGCCATAAACTTGATACCGTTGGAAAGAGGACAAATGATAGAACAAGTTCACAGTTTGCTTCCAATCCGGACACGGCCTTAATCGTAAAGAAAAACGCCATAAGTATATGCCTTGCAACTGTTCGACAAAATGCCAAGCTTGGCATTACAAATTCCATGCGTGGCACCTACCTCTCGTCCTCTTCAATCCTCCTACTTTGCGCTTCGATATTTCTTTCCATGGTGCACAAAACAAGACGAAGTTTGAACCAAAAAAGAAGAGTGTGCGACACACTCCAACTTTCATGTTCGACATATTTCGAAACGAGAAGTAAATCCATGATAAAAAATGTCCTAAACATGCGTCTGCCACCTGCTCGATGAAATGCTGGCCACGCAAGGCAAGTCTTGGCAGCATTTTACCTTTCAAGCCTTCAAAACGTAAATATCATAACTTTCTCTACGAACCTCCGAATAGTATGATTCTTGAATCAAAACTGGAGAGGAGAATCTTATCTTCAACTTTCATGTTCGGAGATTTTGCATTTGAGTCTAAACGGGACCTCAAAAATAGCCATGAAGTTTACCATATTTTGAAAAATCTTCTAAAAATTATTAAGAGCCCATATCACTAAAAATGCGAGAAACTTCAAATTCGGCCGATTCTTTCGATTTTTCCCAACAACTCAGCAAATTTCCTCACGTTTGGGACCTTTTACAAATAACCCCGATCAAAAACTCCTTTAGTCGATTTTTTTCCCTAGTATGAATAGTTAGAAAAATTAGTTATGGATTTTTCTAGACTTCCTGTTATAATAGTTAGGGGGTTAATTCCAACTTATTGTTATTTTTTTTCCATTATTTTCCTGATACAAATTCTTCCTATGCATTTTCTGCTACGCTGCATAATTTCCTCTCTCATCATGTTTTTTTTATCCATCAAACATCTAGTAACAATATTGACAAACCCAAGTAAAATAGGATGTAAAACCTAGATTCCTAGCTCTAAAGAGGAAAGCTCGGTGACCTGCTGTTAACATGGAGATAATAGCTTCGTAGCTTAAGGAGAAGGAAATCTCAATAACCACAAATTACAACCTTAATGCCTCTACAAAAGGAATCGACTTTTACTGGATATGAACGCTTTAGCCACTGCAGAACCCTAATCCTTCAAGATCTCTGATCGCATGCCAAATTATGTTGTTAGCGAGTGTATGCAATGTTAAATGACCTAATGGAGATACGTACATGAGAAAAGTGCGACAATGCATAAACCAGATAAAAGTAGAAGGGTGGGACAAATTTGGGGTATTACACATGAGAAAAAATCTTTGAGTAAATTTAGGGGTAGACAACTCTTAGTTACTTGATCAAACTTGCAAAACACACTTGCCTACTTTCAAAACACACTCCACAATACAATTTCAAAACAACTTTCAAAAACATTGAAACATCTTTTCAAAAAGACAAACACCTTTGTAAAACATTCGAGTAAAGAATTGTTACAACGGTTGTCGAGACAAGGCATCTTTTTCAAAACATTTTCAAAACCACACACACAAATCACCATTTCAAACAATTGAAAATCAAGGCAAGTGATCTAAAACAAGTAACTAAGAGCCCGTGGATAACCATGGATGAAAAGGGTGCTAGCACCTTCCCTTTTCATAATCTACCCGCCGAACCCACGAAAACATCTCAAAGGTTTTTCCTGTGCTTTTTAACCTTTCCTTAGGATAAAATAAAAAGTCGGTGGCGACTCTTGCTAATTCGAACAAGTGCGAATACAAACGCAAAACCTCAAGTCAGTTCTCCCACCGTATCACAAAACTGGCGACTCTGCTGGGGATAGATTTAAAAGTGGGGTTACCTTAGGGTTTAGATCACCTTTACATACTTGCTTTGATTGCTTTGATTGCTTTACTTTTTTGGGTCCTTGCTTGGGTTTATTGTAAATCCTACACCCGGATTTGGGGGCACCTTTTTAGGTGAATAGCAATAAAACTGTGAGGGAATTGTGCGGGGTATACCGACATGGTTGAAGCAGTAAGCTATGTTAGTGTGACATATTTGTGAGTACCGGTAGCCCTTGAGTAGTCAAGGAGAATACGGGGCCGCTGAGTGATGTCATGAAGCACTAACGAACTCTAGAACCTTACTTGACCATCTTGGCCTTTTTAGGGGTAGTGAGATGACCGACTTTGGTGCAGTCCGAAGTTGGTAGATACTCGATACTACACTCATTGAGGGTTGTTTTCTTGGAATATTTTGGTCGCCAGTTAAGTGGCTAAACCAAAACAATGAACACAGAAAATAATCCAATGATATTGAGCTCCTTAGAACCCGGTTTCTATTTCTAGGATAGGATGAGCCAACTAACTTCAAGAGGGTACTTACCTACAAACCCCATGCAAGCCTAAACCTAAGGACTTGTTTGCTTTGTGTGAATATGATTACTTGTATATACACTTACCTGCTTTTACATACATGTACATAACATCATAACATCATACCATAACATTTTCAATAACCATTTCAAGGATCTCGAGGGTCTTTTGATGCAGGGTCACGTTGAACCAGACGTCTACCAAGGGGCAAGAGGTTTTCCTCTAAACAAATGCCATCAAAGATCAAGTGCAACAACTTCAATCAGGGGCTATGACCCACTTGACATGGTGAGCTTGATTCTCGTGGAAAGACATCCACCGGTGCAAAGTTCTCCAATCAAAGATCAAAGTTCAACCTCTAACATTCTCTTGTGTTTACCCCAAGAGATCCTTGAAAACATTGCATACATATATCATACATATCATTGCATAACAGGTTTCTCCCATACAGGTCCCCTTATCTTCTTACTGTTTATTTCAGTAAGATGGATATGGAACAAACGGTGAAAGATCTCCAAGCTCAAAACGCTCAATTCCAACAAATGCTCCTGGCTATGGGTAAAGGGCAAGAGGATCTGAAAGCTCTCCTTCTCAAAGACAAGGGGGTCAGTCTTGAAGAAGACCACAATTTGGAGATCAATGATGTTGAAGCTGACTATTCCGAGGAACAATATCCTCCCGCTGATGACAAGTACAAACAGTTGGAGGATCGCCTCAATGCTATGGAGGTTCAACAAATACCTGGCTTGGATTTAGGAGACATGGGTTTGGTTTCTGGATTGGTCATCCCTCCAAAGTTCAAAGTCCCTACCTTGGCCCTGTATGATGGAGTCTCTTGCCCTAAGATGCATCTAAAGTCTTATGTCCGCAAGATTCAACCATACACAACTGATTCAAAGCTTTGGATCCATTTCTTCCAAGAAAGCTTGGTAGGGACTCAACTCGAGTGGTTCTATCAATTGGAGAGTTCTCGCATCCACACCTGGGAGGACTTAGCTGTTGCTTTTTATAAGCAGTATCAGTACAATGCTGATCTTGCACCAACTCGCGTGCAATTGCAGAACATGACCATGGGTTCTGACGAGAGCTTCAAAGGATATGCCCAAAAGTGGAGAGATCTGGCTGGTAGGGTGCAACCCCCTTTAACTGACAGAGAGATGATTGACATCTTCATGGGAACTTTGACAGGGCCTTTCTTCAATCACTTAATTGGAAGCTCCTCCGCCGGATTCACCGAGCTAGTACTGACCGGTGAAAGGGTCGAAGCTGGCATCAAAAGTGGAAAGATCCAAGGAGCTACACCCTCTGATGTTCAGAAAATTCCCCACAATGGGAAGAAAGAGTCCAATGCAGTGACTGGTCAAAAGAGTCGTCATGATCGACATGTAGGGGCAATCCTGATCTCTGATCCCACGCCTGTTCAACAAAGACGGGGCAAGAGGCGTAGGGTGAAATACCAAGAAAGGCAGTATACTGACATCAACATGCCTTTGTCTCAAGCGTTACAACATTTGCTGAAGTTGAAGTTAATCACGCTGGAGGATCCTCCTCAAAATCCTGATACTTCCTCTTCCAAGCATAACCCGAGGGTGAGATGTGCCTACCATTCTAACAGTCTTGGACATGACACCGACAGCTGTTGGACTTTGAAGAACAAGATTCAAGACTTGATTGATGCCAGGGAGATCAAGTTTGACCCTCCGGAGACTCTAGCATAATCACTGCTCCTTTGACAAATCATTGAGAACACTTTTGTTTCGTTTGAATTTTCAAGTTATAATCTCTTTGTTATTCAAACAATTAACTGTTGATGTCAAACTTTGTTTCATTAATGCATTGCATATGTTTGTCTTGAATTCATCCATTCGTTTTCACTACTCTTATGCTTTCTTTATGATATTTGACTCTTGATAAAAAGCTGCAAGCCTTTAGAGGGAGGATGACGAAACAATACCATAATCTCATACAGTATGCTTTTGAACAGACCTTGCTGATGATGTACAGGCATTTCTTTCAATTCCCAAACACTGGAGTTATAAGGAAGATAATCCCTAGTCAACCCCTTCGAGCCAAAGAAGTAGGAGTTTTTTGTTCTAAACAAATTAAAACCTTTGATTTAAACCTGGGGCAGGGTAGTCTCTTAGTTAATCCAAAAAGGATGCGCATGGAAGTCGCAAACTCTCAGTTCGTAATACAACAAACGACACTAAAAGAGAAAAGCATTCCTCTGGAATCAAAAGACAGTGATGGTTCCTTAGCTCATAGGCAGTCATTATCTCTCAAAAAAGAGAAAAGCCCACTAAGCCAAAACCTATAAAGGAGGCTTAAGAAAGTTGGGGCATCCCGCTGACTGTAACCTCGAAAACAGGAACAGTCAGGCAAAAGTTAGGGATAACAAATCAAAAGAACGAGGTCATTACAAATCCTCAACGACATGAAAAATGTTGCAAAAGAAAAAAAGGAGATGATGACTTCCCATAAAATTCAATTGGTGTGAACCATCACCAAAAAGTCGTTCCAAACTTGAATAGAGTTCGACGCACAATTAACTGAGTTTAGGATTGAAGAACATCACGAAGAGCGGGTGGGTACAAATATACTTTGAGCCTTTATCCTTTGTTTCTTAAACCGTGAACCTAGCCACGTTACAACCCTTCAAAAGTCCTAATTGAAGCATGGATTAGTTCGAAAGTATACTGTTACAAAAGGTATCATGACTCCTGTAAGGCTTTGCTCTAAATCTTGTGTTGAATTTGTCTTATAAAAAGTTTTCTGCTAAAAAACGCATTTTTCAAAACTTCGAGACAGACATAAACTTTGCATTATTTGAATATCGTTGTTTGCACATGGTTATTTGTTTGACAGTGAAGAAATTCATACAGCGAATGTTCGGAGGAACGAAAACTCTCTCAGTGAGTAAAATCACTTCAAGAAGGATGACACTTCCATTGACAAATCTCCTATCAACAAGGGGGCATGACATGTCACTATCCAGTTAACCTGGGGCGGTCCAGTCAAGATTTCAACAAATCTTTCAAAGTTCTATTAACCTGGGGCAGTCCAGTCAAGATTTCAACAAATCTTTCAAAGTTCAATTAACCTGGGGCAGTCCAGTCAAGATTTCAACAAATCTCTCAATTACAGATTAACCTGGGGCAAGTCTTCATCACCATCACTTGGGGCATTCGAATGCCAATCTTAAGGGTTACGAACAGTTTAAGTTTCCTGGCAATATCACACGCATTTGATACTAGGGGCAGTGATGAAACCTCTCTAGCAGATCTGCAGTCATGGGTTTATTTCCCCAACATTTGTCAAGGATTTATTCTCCAAAACAAAATTACATTTCAACAACCTTCTTAACATATGCAGATTGATCATCAAAGATTCCTTCATCTTTTGGAGTAGTAATCGTCAAAGATTCCTTCATCTTTTGGAGTAGTAATCGTCAAAGATTCCTTCATCTTTTGGAGTAGTAATCGTCAAAGATTCCTTCATCTTTTGGAGTAGTAGTCAAAGATTCCTTCATCTTTTGGAGTAGTAGTCAAAGATTCCTTCATCTTTTGGAGTAGTAATCGTCAAAGATTCCTTCATCTTTTGGAGTAGTAGTCAAAGATTCATTCATCTTTTGGAGTAGTAATCATCAAAATTTCCTTCATCACCTGCTGGAATTTGCGGTCATTATCAAAATTTCCTTCATCACCTGCTGGGAAGTTACAACCACCAACAAGATAACGAACAAGTGAAGCTCCTAAAAAATCTATTTTTCTCAAGAATGAAGACTCTCATCCTTAAAACCGCAGAAGATTGGTATACTCCCAGTTTCTGACCGTTAACAGAATGAAGATTCTCATCACCTCAGAAGATTGGTATACTCCCAATTTCTGACCCTTAACAAAATCAAGATCAACATCTTCCGAGATTTCCTTCTAGAGATAGTTCAGATGTGACCCAGATTTGGCGACATTCCGATACTTATTCCAGATTTCCTTCTAGAGATAGTTCAGATGTGACCCAGATTTGGAGACATTCTGATACTTATTCCAGATTTCCTTCTAGAGATAGTTCAGATGTGACCCAGATTTGGCGACATTCTGATACTTATTCCAGATTTCCTTCTAGAGATAGTTCAGATGTGACCCAGATTTGGCGACGTTCCGATACTTATTCCAGATTTCATTCTAGAGATAGTTCAGATGTGACCCAGATTTGGCGACATTCTGATACTTATCCCCCAACAGAATGAAGATTCTCATTCTCAAAGTGGCGTATAACCCAAGTTCCAGATTAATACCTGTAACAAGCCAGGAAAACTATCTGTGGATGACTGATTGTAGATTAATACCTGAAACCAGCCAGGAAAACTATCTACATGAAGAGATTGAAGATTAATACCTGTAACAAGCCAGGAAAACTATCTTTCTTTCTCAGGTTAGAGATTAATACCTGAAACCAGCCAGGACCACTGTCTCACCGACCAACCTTTTCAAGATCCCAGATCAATACCTGCAGCAATCAAAAGATTCTTGCAATCCCCAGCGGAGCTAAAACTTCCAACTATTAATCCCCAAGCAGAATGAAGACTCTCATTCTCAATTCCTCACAGGATATTCAGATATTCCCCAGTGAAGATCTCCTCAAGACAGGAATCCCCAGTAGATTGGCATTCAACCCAACCTCCTGATTCCCCAAGAGTGGTCCCAGGATTTCTCATTTTCAGCAATCAAAGGATTTTCAATCCCCTGCAGCAGTCAAAGATTCACTTTCCCCGACAGCAGTCAAGATTCTATTATCTCCAGCCATCCAGGATTCATCTATCCTCAGCAAGACAGCTCATCAGCTTACATGCGCATTCATTACATTCATATCATAAACATTGATACAACATATAGTGCATCATACATTTCATGCAACATAACTTTGTGTTTAGCTAACATTTTGTCCTTTTCAGGATAAGAATAAAAGGCTATCATTAACAATTATCCAAGATGCAGTTCTACACTGACTCATCATCAGGCAACCCTACACCGGTTCCTTCTCAATTTCTGATGCAGTTCTACATGGACTCATCATCAGGAAACCCTACACCGGTTCCTTCTCAATTTCCGATGCAGTTTTGCACGGACTCATCATGAAGCAACCCTACACCGGTTCCTTCTCAAAATTCAGATGCAGTTTTACACGGACCCATCATCAGCCAACCCTACACAGGTTCCTTCTCCATTCCAAGACCTCTGAAAACAGTTTACAGGTTCTCCAGACACGGATGTTAACCTATCGCTTGTTCAGATTCTTCAACTTCTAAAAACAGTTTATGGATTCTCCAAACACGGATGTTAATCTATCGCTTGTTCAGACTCAACTTTTGAAAACAGCTTACGGGTGCTTCCCAACATGGATGCTGCTCTATTGCTTATTCAATTTCAAGACTTCTGAAAACAGTTTACGGGTTCTCCAGACACGGATGTTAACCTATCGCTTGTTCAGATTCTTCAACTTCTGAAAACAGTTTACGGATTCTCCAAACACGGATGTTAATCTATCGCTTGTTCAGACTCAACTTTTGAAAACAGCTTACGGACGCTTCCCAACATGGATGTTGCTCTATTGCTTATTCAATTTAAAGACTTTTGAAAACAGTTTACGGGTTATCCAGACACGGATGTTAACCTATCGCTTGTTCAGATTCTTCAACTTCTGAAAACAGTTTACGGATTCTCCAAACACGGATGTTAATCTATCGCTTGTTCAGACTCAAATTTTGAAAACAGTTTACGGACGCTTCCCAACATGGATGTTGCTCTATTGCTTATTCAATTTCAAGACTTCTGAAAACAGTTTACAGGTTCTCCAGACACGAATGTTAACCTATCGCTTGTTCAGATTCTTCAACTTCTGAAAACAGTTTACAGATTCTCCAAACACGGATGTTAATCTATCGCTTGTTCAGACTCAACTTTTGAAAACAGTTTACGGACGCCTCCCAACATGGATGTTGATCTATTGCTTATTCAACTTCAAGACCTCTAAAAACAGTTTACGGGTTCTCCAGACACGGATGTTAACCTATCGCTTGTTCAGATCTAAGACTTCTGAAAACAGTTTACGGATTCTCCAAACATGCATGTTAATCTATCGCTCGTTCAGATTCAACTTTTGAAAACAGTTTACGGATTCTCCAAACACGGATGTCAATCCATTGCTTATTCAAGATACCCAGTTCAGAGATATTCCAAAACATGGATACCTTTCTGATACTCACCCACTCACCAACGACATACAGTTCAACAAACATTTCCAGATGGCATCTCTAAGCCCATCCTCCTACCAGCAATTTCCAGATGGCATCTCTAAGCCCATCCCCCTGTCACATCTCCAGATGGCATCTTTAAGCCCATCACCAAATGGCATCTTTAAGCCCATTCCCTCAATCACATCACCGAGTGCAAATTTTTTGGGCACTCTAGTGTCCAATCTCCTTTTACCTTCGAGTCGCGAACGACAAACTTGCCAATCTAACTCTTCAGGTTCAAGAAGATTGAACAGGGGCAACGGTTGTACCCCAAAATTTTCCCTCCTCTTTTTTACGAGAAATCACAGCTTCGGGCTTTTCCTGATTTTTCAGATTGGCTTAAGAATCGGTCAAACAGACTTTTCTCATCAGTCAGACAAAATTAGGGTTTCCTTTTATTTTGAATCAGTTCAAGCAGATTATTAGGGTTTCTACTGATTTGGTTGAGTTTGGCTCAGGGTTTGATCAGGAAGACGCTTCTTTGACAATAAATCAAGAATTAGGGTTTGCGCGTGCATTCTCAGAAGGAGTTAATTCTACAGTTCTTTTCAATTGACTCTGGGACATGGGTTGAGGCTTTTGATTGAAAGTTTGAAGTTTAAGTTTGATCAATGAGATAAAAGACATATGGACGTTTGTTTGTTTAACTGTGCATTGCTTTTGGTTATTCGGAACGGCAGACGTTTATTGATTATTTATAATTTCTAAGTTAAAATTATTGGATAATTTCCAATTATTATAACTCAAGAGATTTAAGTAATTAAATAAATAAATGCAGAAGAATTAAAAGAGATATCTGACAAAGAAAGATTTTTATTCATTTTTAATTGTTTGTTACAAATATTGTTTGAACACTGTAAATTTATTTACAGTTGTTTACAATAATATTATTACAATGATTAAAAGCAAATTAAAACTATATCATAAATCTCTGGAAATCTTCATCTTCTACTGCTGCTCCCCATTACTCAACTGGTTTTTATCTGCAAAGACAAAAAAGAAAAGAAGTCAAACACAGATAAATTAAGAGCATTCTCAGACAGTCAATCAAATTAAAACTCATCATTAAAAGTGTTGGCCGGAATCAGTTTGTTCGCCCTCTCTGCAAATCACAAGAAAGACTCTTGGTTCACAAAGAGGGAAAGGAAATATGTTTGCAAATATAAAAATGTATAAGGCTGCATAATTGAACCAAATGCACAAGCTACTTGAAAAGGCAAACTAAATTGTCCAGAGAGATGTCAACCAAGCTGCAAAGTTCAAACTGAATTACACTATCAAACTAGGCAAACCAAATTGTCAAAAGTGTAAAGCTGTCAAACTGTCCAAAAGAGTTGCCTACAAGCTAGCAAAAGCAATGCAGAAAAACTGGAAGTATGCAGAGGAAAGACACAATGCAAGCAATATTTCAAAATTATCATCATTTTCCAGGCCATCACTTTTTCAGAAAAAAAGGACAGTAAAGCATTAAAATATGCTTTTCTGATAGAGAGAGAAAAGAGAGAGAGAAGTAGAGGCTTACAGGCAGGCTTAGGGATAAAGAGAACAAATCAGAACACTGTAAAAGGGGGCAGAAAAACATAAAGAAAATATAACACAAGCTCTCAAGCCTGTAACTTCAAAACAAGTTCTCAAACTTGCTAAGCTTCAAACTGTATCAACACAAGCCTGAAGCCTGCTAACCTGCCTTCAAACAACAAACTCAAACCACAATAAACCTGTTTCAAACACAAACCAAAGCTTGCCTCAAGCTAAGCAAACAAACAGCCTGCCTCAAGCTAGCCTTAACCTACCTGTTCCAAAACAACAAAGTCCTGAAGCCTTTCAAGCCTGTTTTTTCTCCAAGCCTGTAAACTCAATAACATGCTTCAAACATCAAGCCTTAAGCCTGTATCAGAAAACACAAACAAAGCCAAACTATCTCAAGCCTGTCAAACTGCCAGTTTCAAACAAATGAGCTTGCCTCAAAGAAGCAAGCCTCCAAGCCCCAAAGAAAAACAGTTATCAGAACAACGACTGAAACAATAACCAGCATCTCAGAATCAAACAAAGCCAAAGCCCTCAGAACAACTTCATCATAGGGCCAACAGTAGCAAACATCAACTATTGCAATCCATCATCATAGGGTCAAACAAATAAGCATATCAAAGACATCTCAGAAATCATCATTGAGAATCAAAGTTCAAAGAGAGGAAAAAGCCAGAAGTAAAAACAACAACAAAGCAAGCAGAAGAGGAAAGGAAGTTTCAGAAGCAGAGGCCCTAGGGTTTTCAGATTGCAACATTATCATCATAAAACCATTCAAGAAGCAAAAGATACGAATACCAGGAAGGCCACAAAGCTAGCATCACATACTCCCTCTGCCTCCAGCCACCTGAGAAGCGCCGCCGTCCTCCTCCATCTCCTCTCCAAAGGTAGTAATTCCTTCCCCCTTTTCTTTAACACCTTACAGAAACAAATGATAACATAAAGATCAGAATTTGTCAAAGATTAAAAACATGCAAAACTTGAAACCCTAAAGCGTAAGACGGACAAAACTGAGAAATCGTTACCTTTTATCACTGCCTGGGTACGACCATGGAGAGAGGGAAGTGGAGGTGGCGCTCTAGCAGCTGAGGCGAAGAGAGGCGTCAGTAGCTCTATTGAGAGCGAGGAAGAGAACGGCGAAGAAGGAGAAGGGAACGGCGCCGCTCATCAAAACTGTAAACCCTATTCTGAGTAACAACAAAACAAACCCTAAGAAAAATTATCAAACGCGTTGGGCCTGCTCCCTTACAAAATTCCTAAGCCCAATTCTGGCGCACCCCCCCCCCCCCCCATTTTTTCTATTGATTCTGTTTGTTTTGTTTTGTTTGGGCCAAACACAAAACATAAGGCCCACATAACTTCCTTTTATTTTATTTTCTTTTAACTAACATTTCTTAATTTTCTTTTTTTTTATTTTATAACCTAATTCCTTTTTTTAATAATATATTAACCTTTCATGTAAAATGTTTATTAATACTTTTTTATTACATTTAAGAGTACATAAAAATAGGATTTTTTCTAAATTAAATAATTTTCTTTTTAGAATTTTTGTTTAATAAACCTTTGTATATAAACTAAAATACATAAACATTAATTTTCTTTAACTTAAATATTTTTATTTTCTTTTATTTAAAACTTTTGTTTGTATAGTTAACAAAAAATAAAAAAAGATAATAATACTTAATAATACATTAGGTTAATTTTTGCATCATTTGTAAATAATCACATACATTGCATGATACTTTTATTTCTCTTTGATTCTTATACTTTGTTATACTTTTACATTGAGAATGCGATTCGATTTGGTTGTAAATATTATTTGGACACTACTATCCCGATAAGACTCATCCCCATTTGTAAATATTTGTACCCCCATCCCCGGATACTTATTTGTAATAGCTTAGACTTTAAATTCCCACAATTTATCGCTTTCTATATATTGTATAGTAATTAGGGTTTGTATGCGAAGATTCCAAATAAACCGTTAGATAACCTAATACAAGACAAATGCATGAAAATCAAATACACCAATCACACTTGCACCCCTAGGGTAATCCCGCTTGTTGCCTTCAAAAATGGGTCATGTTTGCATGTCAAGTACTTTGGCAAAACAAAAGACAAATCAAATGATCATAGTCCCTCGATGATGCTTTCGAAGTTGCCTAAACAAAATGATCATAGTCCCTCAAGCAAATTGCCAAAATACTTGACACTATTGCATTCATGGTCTATATGATGACCCGTGCCCGTCCCGTTAACATCCTAACACAAGGTTGTTCACCAAATACAATGGTGGAACAATACTGTTAAAAGGGTTAAAACATTAGAAAAAATCTTTGAGTAAATTTAGGGGTAGACAACTCTTAGTTACTTGATCAAACTTGCAAAACACACTTGCCTACTTTCAAAACACACTCCACAACACAATTTCAAAATAACTTTCAAAAACATTGAAACATCTTTTCAAAAAGACAAACACCTTTGTAAAACATTCGAGTAAAGAATTGTTACAACGGTTGCTGAGGCAAGGCATCTTTTTCAAAACATTTTCAAAACCACACACACAAAGCACCATTTCAAATAATTGAAAATCAAGGCAAGTGATCTAAAACAAGTAACTAAGAGCCCATGGATAACCATGGATGAAAAGGGTGCTATCACCTTCCCTTTTCATAATCTACCCCCCGAACCCACGAAAACATCTCAAAGGTTTTTCCTGTGATTTTTAACCTTTCCTTAGGATAAAATAAAAAGTCGGTGGCGACTCTTGCTAAACCGAACAAGTGCGAATACAAACGCAAAACCTCAAGTCAGTTCTCCCACCGTATCACAGATATGTATTCATGTAATGTATTCAAGGATTCAGAAATTCAAATTTGTTTTAAACAAAAAAGAACACACGTCATATTAATGAGATAGAATTTTTTAGTACATCAATGCCCCATGGGAAAAATAATACAAAATTCTAAGGTAAAAAGATGTTGCGCATCCTCTTTGGTGCAATATAGGTGTTGAGAGTCTGCTCTTCATGAAGTTGACAAGTGAGTTCCAAAACCTTTTTCTCGCTTGCGTAGAATTGGGCTTCGAAAGTATCGCGCTCTCCCTTGAGCTGTATCCAACTCCCTTGTAGATATTCGAGTGATGTTGGCATGTCAGGATGTAGGAGGATGTATGGAACCTCTCCCTCCATAACAAGCTCTATAATCACATGGAGAATGTAGGGGTAAGGCATCATAATACTTTGGGCACGGGTTCGTACCTACTTGAGGTAAGGCTCAAGAGGCATGGAATTCTTGTGTCCCAAGGTCTTACTGTCCACCTTTTTGGGCATTCTCCAAGCTCGGATGAACCTTTGTCGGAGTCCTTGGTTGTCGTTGTCGAAGTCGAAAACCAAACCTTGAATCATCATGTCATGTGAGCCATCCCTTTGGGCATAACCAAACTGTCTCAGAGCCAAGCAAGGGTTGTAGGTGATGCCTCCCCTAATGCCTAGTAGAGGGACATTAGGAAACTCTCCACAACGGTCAATGATGATGACATTCTCTTTTGATCGAGAACACCAATGAATATTTGAATGGGTAAGAGTCATCAATCGTTGTGACCACCTCAAACCTTGCTCCTTCTTCAAAACTGATTGGGGAAGATGAGAAATAAACCATCTTGCCAGTAGAGGAGTGCAACACATGAGAACACCTCTTTTCCTCATTGTTCGAGTGTGAAAAGAGTGGAGGATATCCCCAAGCAATGTAGGCACCGGGTTGCGAGTCATGAAGATTTTGATAGCACTCACATCTATAAGTTGGTCAGGGTTAGGGAACAAGACCATCTCATAGATGAGAAGAGCTACAATCTCCTCAAAAGCTTGTAAGTCCAATGAATTCCAGCGGCTTTGGGCCTTCTCAAACAAGAACTTTGACAAGAAGCCTTTGACACCACTTCTAGTTTCCCAATGTGTTGTGACATCAGAGGAGTGCAAGTGTAAGGCTTGAGCAATCTCTTCTGGATTTGGATCTCTTTCCGTATTGTTGAAGGGTAGTTGATTGAGAATAGGAATCCTCAAGAGTTGAGAAAATTCATCCAAAGTAGGCACAAGTTGGTAGTCAGGAAATGTGAAGCAATGATGCAAAGGGTCAAAGAATTGGAAGAGAACTTTCAGCATATCCTCCACAGTTTTGGCAGTGACTAAGTTGAGAAGACGATCATGCCTCTCGGTGAATGGAGAATTCTCAAGAATCCTTGAAGCTAGCTCCTTGAGTTGTGGAGGAATTCTTACAAGGTTGACTTGGATAGTTTTCCTGCAAAGTGAATCCATTACCTACAAAACAGGAACAAAGATGAAGATCCGAAATCCTTGAAATGGTTAGTGGATGCATATGATGCTTCATGATGTCCATGATGTTATGCACAAGTATATATGTACAAGCAAATCACACAAGTTCCTAGTTTAGGCTTGCATGGGGTTTCATAGGTAAATACCCTCTTGAAGTTTAGTTTGCTCAACCTGTCCTAGAAATAGTAACCGGGTTCTAAGGAGCTCCATATCATTGGATTGTTTTCTGTGTTCATTGTTTCAGTTTAGCCACTTTACTGGCGACCAAAATATTCCTAGAAAATAACCCTCAATGAGTGTAGTATAGAGTATCTACCAACTTCGGACTGCACCAAAGCCGGTTATCTCACTACATCCTAAAAGGCCAAGTTGGTCAAGTAAAGGTTCTAAAAGTCCATTAGTGCTTCATGACATCACTCAGCGGCCCCGTATTCTCTTTGATTGACTCAAAGGCTACCGGTACCCACAAATATGTCGCACTAATATAGCTATTGCTTCAACCATGTCGGTATACCATGCACAGTTTCCACAATGTATTGCTATTTACCTATGAATGTTTCCCAAATTCGGGTAGAGGATTCAAACCCAAACAATAGAACCAAAGTGTAAAGCATACAAGTCAAGCAAGATAAGAATGTAAAGGTGATCTAGAACCCTAAGGTAACCCCACTTTTAGAACATATCCCCAGCAGAGTCGCCAGTTCTGTGATGCGGTGGGAGAACTGACTTAAGGTTTTGCGTTTGTGTTCGCAAATGTTATGGTTTAGCAAGAGTCGCCACCGACGTTTATTTTATCCAAAAGGAAAGGTAAAAAAGCACAGGAAATACCTTTGAGATTGTTTTTGGGTTCGGGGGGTAGATTATGAAAAGGGAAGGTGCTAGCACCCTTTTCATCCATGGTTTTCCATGGGCTCTTAGTTACTTGTTTTAGATCATTGGCTTTGCTTTTCCAATTGTTTGAAATGGTGTTTTGTGTGGTTTTGAAAGTATTTTGAAAAGAGGCCATTGTTTTGGCAATCTTTGTAATGATTCTTGTTTGTAAGAATGTATACAAAGATGTTTGTCTTTTGAAAAATGTTTCAATGTTTTGAAAGTTGTTTGGAAAATGTTTTAAAAATGTGTGTGTTTGTTTGAAAAATAGAAAGGATGGTTTGAAAGAGATCAAGTAACTAGGAGTTATCTACCCTACTCAAAAGTCTTTCTTGTACATTTTTATTCCTTTGACATTGTTGTTTTACCATTGCATTTGGTAAACAACCCTATCTTTGGATGTTAAACGGGACGGGCGTGGGTCATTGTATGACCATGATAACAATATTGCCAAGTATCTTAGCAAGTTTTGAGGGACTTAAGATCATTTGTTTTAGGCAACCAAGATAGCGTCATCGAGGGACTATGATCTTTTGTTTTAATTGATTTTGTTTTGCCAAGATACCTAGCATGCATACCATGGCCATTTTAAGGCAACAAAGTGGATGAAACCCTAGGGGTGCTTGTGTCCAAGGTGTTGTTATTTTTCATGCATTTTTGTCTTGTATTAAGTCATGCTATTTGTTTTGATTTTTGGTCTTTGCATACAAAACCCTAGTTTACTATCATGGTATAGGAAAGCAATAAAATGCATAAAGTAAATCTAGACTATTACAACAATATTATGGAGAGGGGGATACAAGTTTTGAATAGGGGGATATTGCTCAAAATAAAATTCTAAAACTATTACAACCAAATTGAATTTATTGTACAAATAAATAAATAAGCAAATATTTAAATATGCAATAAAATGTATGTATGCAAAAAAATGTTTTTGTATTAATTTATGTATGTAAAAAATAAGTTTATTTATGTCTTAAAATTTAAGAAAATAAAATGATCATTTTTGAAAGGGTGAAAACCATAATTTTTGTTTAAATAGAAAATATTCTATATTATTTATTTTGTCCATTTTTTGTTCAAGAAAAAATAATAATAATATATACAAAATGTTAAAAAATTGAATATTGTATGAAAATATTATTTTAAGTGTATAAATAATAATGATAAAAATGTAGGATATTTTTATATTATTTTTAAGTTTTATTTAAGAAAATAAATTCTATTTAACCTAATAAACTATTTATTATGCAAAAATAAAATAAAATAAAATATGATAAAATGCAAAAAATAAAGAAAATATTTTTTTATGATTTTTCAATGTTCAAAAAAGATAAAAAAGTCAGAAAATATAAATTATGCAAGAAAATATAAAAAATAAAAGAAAATGCCTAGGGGTGTAAAAGCAAAATGGAAGGTGCAAATAGAAGTAGGCCCAAAGCGCCAGGCCCATAACACACTTCATCCCTGTCCTTGTTCCTTCATCCCAAACGCGCGCTTCCTATACTCAAATCATGTTCTTGCTATTCTTTGCATAAAATTAAAAACTTGTAACATGAAAAATGTAGCTCATGATCATATGATTTCAGGGATATAAAAAACGTGACCTAACTCTAAAAGACCAAAGAGAATTTTAATGGCCCTAATTTCTGACCTAGTTTTTTCAACAACTTCAACAATCAAATACTCCTAGCTCAGTTAATATAAATAGAAGCTATACATATGTACAGCTCAAGCACGTTACAGACTACATTTTTGCTTCACAAACCTAAGCTTAAGGATGCCTAAATAGAGAGATAGAAACTTGAAAAATACTTTGTTTAGTTGAGTTTGGATATGGAAATGTAGCAACTTTGAGTGAGGCCTGAAGGTTGTAGAGCTTGCTTGAAGTTCCCTCAACCTTTTACAATGCTCAGCTTGCCTTGAAGTTGTCTAAAACTCCTTGTAGAAGTCAACCTGCAAACTCAGAAAATGAAAATGGTGAAGTGTGAAAATGAGCTCACAGTTGCTGGACAGGGGCCTGGATAGTTTGGATGTGAGGTATGGAATGTGTTTGAAGTGATTCAAAGCAAAACGCACGAGGCAAAATGGATTTGGCCAAGGTTCTACAGAGGTTGCCATGTTTGGGCAGAAAATAGTGATTTTTGTGTTTAAGAGTGTTTGAGAGGTTGGGCAATCGTGTTTAGGCTTGCAAAAAAGTTCTGAGATTGTGTGGAATGATGCTTAGGCTTGCTCTTATCAGATATCCAAGTTATATTGACTTTTGCCAAATTGCTTGCTTTTGAAGAAAAGTGGGAAGTGACAAAGGCAAAGGCCTGTACAGGCTAGCTCAAGGTCTGCATAGGGTTGGTGAACTTTTTCTGATGTTTATGGATCTTGTTTGCAACAAAAGGTCAGGTCCATGGCTCAAGATAAATAAAGTTTGTAAAAGCTAGCTTTATCAAAGTAGCATTGTAACCTTTTTGCCATAAATGGAATAAATCAATGTACAATGCTCCATAGCTCAGAACAAAGCCATTGTCCAATGTGTTTGCATTCAATTTTGGAGTGTAGAAGGGATTAGAACCTGTAAAACCAAGTACAAGCATGCTTAGGACAAATTTGCAACTTGAACCAATGTGAAAAATGCCTTGGACAAAAGTGATAATTTGCCATTTTCATTTCTTTGATTCACCCTAACCATAAATAATCTTGGAGAGTTCTTGGACATTTTGGAAATATTGTAACATGCTATACAATACATCTTTGAAATGCATTTTGATATTCCTCTTGGAACTAGGTGAAAAGTTGCCATGAAGTTAGGTCAAAAATCTGCCTAAACTAGGGCAAAATCTCACTAAGTTAAAAAGTTTATGGACCCTTATTCACAAAATCATAACTTGATATCCAAGTATCTTTTTGGAAAACTGTGTGATTCAAAGTTGTATATTTCATGGAGGACTAGAACTTTCATGTTGGAAGTTTTGTTTGAATACAATTGCATCATGATGAAAAAGTTGGCAAAAGTTGGGAAAAAATAAGAAATTTTCATAACTTAGAAAAATTCTAAGTTATGAAATTTTTCAAACTTAAACCCTAATTTCCAAATTTAAGATTTTTGGTGAACAAGTTTCATGTTTTGACACATCTTGATGAAATATGACCCTTGGAACTTGATTTTGACCAAAAAGTCAAAGTTTGACTTTTCAGTATACAATTGATTTTTGATCAGTTGACTGGAAAATTCATTTGTCAACCCAATGCATTTGAGATCTTTTGAACCTTGTGATTAGGTCAAGATGATTCCATTGAGTCCTTGAAGCCATGCTTGAACCTAATTTTCCATTGGCTAGGTAAAAAATCAAAAATTGCCCTTTCTCAGTCAAAACCCTAATTTTGACCATTTTGCCCTTTTGATGATTTGATCAAATTTCTTAAGGAGTTGTGGTCCAAACTTGATCAAATGGTTCATATGAGTCTATAATATTGATATGGATAAAAAATTATGAGGTTTGACTGTAAATTGGCCATGGTTGACTGTTTCCCCAATACAGTTGATTTTAAGGTCAACTGTCCAATTGACTAGGCAAAAATGTGATTCAATGCTTGAAACTTGGTATGAGCAATCTTAGAGGTCCAACATGAAGTATGAAAGTCACATGAGGCATTGAAAGTCCAAAAATCCCTGTGCAAACTCAAACCCTAATTTCAGGTCATCGGTGCAAGATGAGGTCTTGAGCAGAGCAAACCCTAATCTGTCTGGAGTCCAAGCAGTCTTGTGAGGAAAATCTTAATAATATGAGAGGGAAAATTTTGGGGTACAACAGTATACATTAACGATAAGCAAATAATTCATACACAAAAAATAAATTATACATTCCAAAAACTAAGGTTTACCAACCTGGAATACAGTGACCACAATAAGTTGCTTCTTCCTTTCCTTTCTTTCTGTTCTTCGTATTTTTCTTTTTTTTTCCTCGATATTTTTTTATCAGGATGATGATGGAGGCATTAGGGTTTCACTGTTTGATTGTTGTGTTTGATATGGAAAATTATGCAAATTCTTGAATAGAAGATTGATGATAATAGCAACAATAATAATATAAATTGTTAGATGAAAAAAATTAGTAACAATAACAATATAAATTGTTAGATGAAAAAAAAATAGTAACAATAACAATATAAATTGTTAGATGGTAAAAAAAATTAGTAACAATAACAATCAAAAAAATTGTTAGATGCTAAGAAAAATAATTAATAATAATAATTGTTAGATGAAAAATAATACCATCAGATAGTCATCATATAGTTAAAAATAAAAACTGAGAAAACTAAAAATGTGTGTTTGTTTTGTGTGTGCGTGAGAATCAGTGTATGAAATTTATCTTTTTATTCAATGGAAAAAATAAGGGTTAGTGTAAAAATATAATTAAAAGAAGAAAAAACCATCAAACAAATTATCATATGGTAAAAATAAACAAAGAAAAGATTTTTGCGTAAAAAAGGTGTTTTGAAAAACCTATCTCTGAATACTTACGTCTAACATAACAAATCTCTAAATACTTACGTCTAACATCACTATGAATTGAAAAACTTATTTTCAATTTGTTTTGCTTACAACGATGATGGATACAAGTTGCAATCATGAAAGCTAATAATTTATGAAATAAGAATTAAAAAGTTAAGAAGTAATGAAATATCAAATAGTATACTTTTTTTATTATTATTTAGTAAAATACCACAATTGTTTATATACTTTATCGTTTAGTGACTTTTAAAGATGTGTATTATTGTTTGGATGGTAATTACATATGGTTTAAAGTTTTGTAAATTAAGTAGTAAATCAAATCATAATTAAAATAGTAAATTATTTTTAAAACGTTGGAAATAAAGTAGTAAATAGAAAAAAGGTTTGGTGGGGCGGCTCGCCAACCTGCCAACTTGTTAGTAAACAGAGCGGACTTGACTTTTGAGCTCGAACATCTAAGTTGATCCGCTCTGCCACGTCACGCTCTTGAACCGAATTTAACGGGCGGACAACCCGTTTTGCCACCCCTACACAATGTGTAGTGTTCTGATAAAGAATTTTGTGTAAATTTATTTTGGGAGCAAAAAATGATCTAGTTGGAACTCAAATTTGAGCAATAAACCTGAGGTTTTAGGTTATGTTTTTATGAGGTTCTAGGTTCCGAGCCTGTGATGCTTTACTTTGTAACTCATCACTTTTATTTTTTCTTTAGTTCACATTGATCTTTGGCACTGAGTGTGTATAATATTGCTGGGTATTTCCATACTTTGTGTGGCAAGTGAATTTTTATGTTAGGTGTTATCATTTTTTCTTAATATTTAGAGGTTTGAAATGAAGACAATCCTCAATATGAACAAGCTGATGATCTCCAAGATGACAATGATCTTCAATATGATCATGATGACGATGATCTTCAATATGATCAAGTTGACGATTTTAAGATGATAATTTTGAAGATGATGATTCTCATGATCCTCAATAGAACAAATGTGATGAAGACCAACATTGATTTAAATATGGGCGATTGTGTTTTGTTTTATGGACACTACTTTAAAAAGCATATTTTGTAACAATTTTTTACTACGATCACTTATCCAACCGAAGTAATATATGTTCATTATGAGCCTTTCATATTTTTATTTGTAAATATCATATAACCACGGTTCATTTAAACAATTGTTGTGATATGTGAAGCAGTGTCACACTTTGAAACCCCACACTTGGAATTTTAAGTTTTTTCCCTTAAAAAGGGTGTGTTCACTTAATTTATATTTTTAAATAATAATTAAACACTTTTCACAACGGCCTATATTAACAACGTAGTTAAATATTATGGCATTACACCTCTTTTAATCAACCGTGGTGAAATATATTACCTATAGAAGCTAACTTATATCAGTTCAGAATATACTGCACTCAAAGGAAACCCTAACTTATCTCACTAAATCTCACACTAGTATAAAAAGTATACAACAACATCCATGTTACCACGGTCCTTTGAAGAACCCTGGTGAAATCTCTAAACTCGGGTGCCAACATTTTTAAATTAAAATTGTTAACATATTACCATGCTTGGTTAAACTAATCGTGGTGATATCTTTAACCTTTCATGGGTTCGAATCTCAACGCCAACAAATTTGTGATTTCTTCAATATTTTAGTCGCCCCTTTCTTATTTATTTATTTTAAATAAAAAATAAATGTGATGACACTACAGTTATTTAACCCAACTGATGTGATATAATTTTCACTTTATTTTAAAAATTTTAAATGCTTAAAAATTGGGGCATTTTTTATTTAAAAAAATCATAAGTAAAGCATATATCACCACGGTTCTTTTAAGTGACCGTGGTGGGATGCCTTATTCATTTACAAGACCTAACTTGTCTCCTAAGTTGCCATTTTTTCATTTACATTAACAAAACCATTTTCAACCATAACATTCAGCGATGAGAAACAAAATAACACCATTTTAAATCAATTGTGTCTTCACCGTTCATTAACAAAACAAGATGAAACCAAACCCTTTTCAACCAACTTCATCTTCATTTTCATTATTCAACTAACTTCATCGTTCTTGGCTTACATACCATCAAGAAGGAAGATGACACCAAATTGTTCTCGGCTTAACAACCGTCAAGGAGGAAGATGAAGAATCTCACAATATTTATTTATCTCTTTTACTTATCATGTTTTTGATACATAACCTTTTTCCCCAAGCATCTAATAAACTTCAGTTTCCATTGTTGTTGATGTTTATATTTTTGTGTTGATGTTGAAAGTTTTATGTTTATGTTGTTGATGTTGAATGTTTTTTATTGTTGTTGTTCTCGGATATTTATGTTGTTATTGTTGTTGAATGTGTATAATCACATTTTTTTAGTTAAGAAGGGTTTAATTTTTGTTGTTGTTGTTGTTATTTTTTGAATGTTATTAGACATATTTGTAGTTTATGTTGTAGTTGGTGTTGTTGCTTATGTTATTGTTGTTAAATTAATGTGTATTAGACACATTTGTTTGTAACGGTTTTTAACTTTAATAGTAATTATTAATAATAAAAACCAATTTTAATGTGGTCCATAGCTTGTGGGATTTTGGTTCTAAAAAAAGAGTGATTTATTTTGGTCTTAATGAAAATTGATACGACAATGAATTTGAGTGGTAGTGGATTTTAATGGCTTTAAATTCTTGATGGTAGAATCAAGCCTATAAATAGTCTTTGGTCCCCAAAGCTTTCTCTCATCACTTTCAGAAATACACCATTTATATTGAGAGATCAAGAGCTTGGAAGAATCAAAGGCAGTTCATCTAGTAGCGACAAAACTTTTACAAATTAAACTCGTACAAATGATTCTCAAACTATAGACGAAAAATAGAAAAGAAAACAAAGAGGTGTCACAATGATGGCTAAATTAACAAAAGTTTGTAACACAGGTAACAAATTTTCGGTTGAGTTTAATGTCGTATAGCAAATTGTTGATGGTACTTATTCTTAGATTTTTAAGAGTTATATTGTGTTCCTTGGATGTAGCAAAGTCAGTATACTGATAGATGATTAGAAAAAAGCTCAAAAATATGTGAAAGATAGCATATGGACAAATGTTATAGTATTAATTTTAAGTTTCATCAATTCAATATTACTTTCTATAATTACTTTCTTTAATTTTCATCTTATTGATGCAAATGTAATTGATGTTTGAGTTTTTCGATGATGGTAAGTTGAAAAAAATTGGATCACTTATGTTGGTACGTGTTGGAGATGCTTTAAGTTATTACTCGTGCATGAATCATTAGGGATCCTAAGCTTGATATTGAGCATCCATGGGTGAAATATAATTTTATTTCGAAGAAGGTTTGGAAAAAGTTTGTGAAGTCTCGTAGTTCTGAGGATTTTCTGGTTAGTACTAATTTTATTTTATGAAAATTTTATGCTTATAATTTATAGATACAACCATGCAAGTTAATATTTTTCTTATGTTTATAACATGTTTAAAAGTGAAGCAGGAAAGTTGAATATGAAAAAAATAACAAATACTCCCATAGATTGTCTCATGTGGTTACACGAAACTTGAGAAAATAAGGATTAATGAAAAAAAGACAACAAATAGGAAATGAGGACATCATGAGTCATAATCATAACCCATCTCCACCATCACGACATAAGAAGAGGAAGAGAGCTCGACAAAGACCAAATGGAGAGTACACTTTAGATGCCTCATGAACAGTAGCTGAGAAAATTGTAAATAGAATTTTTTGTGCATATGTTATGTGTTATTTAAATCTCTTTGATAATTAACAATATATATCTTATCATGTTGTGTAGTATTCATCAGTTGTGTCAGCCCGTGAAGGTTCTTTTGTTCAAGAACCACGACATGATATATTAATAGAACAATCAAAAGAAAGGATCATGATGGGTGTGTCCGTGGTGTTGGAGGTGGCATCGGCCTGAGATTATAAAATGGTACATCCAGAAAAAGCATCGAACAAACGCAAAAAGAAACAATTGAAGAGTTTGAGAAGAAGTTGAAAAGTCAAAAGAAAGAATTTGAAGATGTGTTAGAAGGGGAGTAGGAAAATCACAAGAAAGACGTGGAAGACATGAAAGAGTTATATACGGTATGTGAGAATATTGTTTTACCTTAAATGTATGATATATATTTGTCATACCCAAATTTGTCCGCCCTTTTATTTCTACAGTCAAGATAATTTTAAACATTGTTTTTATAATATTCTTTGATTTTTATAAATATTCTCTTCCCAACCTATTTAAAAATATAATAATTTATTCCAAATTATTTGTATTTTTAAAAATAGAAAATATCAGCACACTTTTCATATTCTTTCAAATTGAGTTTATTTACAAATCAGTAATATAACGCAATAGGTGAAGAATGAAGTTTGCAAGCGTAAGGTTACGAGTTCAAATTTCTTATGTCGCACATATCCACAATTTTGCAATGACACACATAATCTATAATTTAACTCTTTTATAAATTCATTCTTCCTCACAAAGGATTTTTGCAATTTCTTTTCAAATTCATTGTTATCAAAACTATTTGGGGTTCTCTTATTTTTTTGCAATTTCTTTTCAAATCTATCTTTTCAAAACTATTTGTGATTTCTTATTTTGGTCGATGACTAAATCTCCATATGAGGTCTCCATGATATTTTCAACTCCCTTTTAATTTTAATTTATTTGTTTCTAACCAAATGATGAACAACTGATGGTGCCTTTATCTTTTAAATCTTATATTTTTACTAACGATTCTCACAACAAATTTCTTTCGAACAATTTTCTTTATTTCTAAGTCATAACCAAATGATGAATATCTGATAGTTTCTCTTTTAATTTTTACTCTTTGTACATAATTTCGTGCATAATACATATATTTAATTTTCTATTTTCAATTCTTAATTATTATTATTAGAAAAAATCACAACCTTTTTTTAGTTAGTTCCAATTATTGTTATTATTAACAAAAACATCGAGGACAAAATAACATAGGAGTTCCGATTTATTCTTTTTTTTACATGTACAGTAACTTCCAAACATATCTCCGTGCTATCGATGTTGACCAAGTATGGTTCTTTCGTGATTGTTTGTTGTGCTCTCTATTGGCTTCATTTTGGGGGGAAAGAGAAATATTGAGTTTATAGAAAAAATAATTGTTTTGAGAGAGGAAAGAAGGAATACGGGTGACTGAGCTTTTTCGACGGGAACGAGTTATTGAGGTATTGCATCCTTTCTTTCTTTCTTTCACTTTATTTTATTCATAATTTTATTTTATATATGTTGTGAATTCAATGCCAATAACAAAGTATAGAATAAGGGAGGAATAACGAACAAGGAAGAAGAAGAACACAAGAATTGGTTATAACTGCTATTCTTTACTTTCTCTTAGAAAACAAGATTACAAGTTTACAAGAATAACAAATAACCCTCTCACCCTAAATTAGGATTTGCTGTGTTGCAATGATGAGAGACTAGTATGCTATTTATAATAAAACCTAACATACTAACTAATGGGCTTTTTCCACAAGGCCCATTATACAAGCTAACTTAATAAACAAGCTAACTTAACAAATTAGGGTTTAAACACTAAAACCTAATTTAACAAGCATTTTCGACAAATACATGCTAGACCCTTCTTCGACTACAGCATGTACTTCGATCATACTAGAGTTTGATCCAAAATCCCACAAATCTCCACCTTGGACCTAACTCTACAGCATCAAGAGACACTAACTAGCTTTCTTCATGCAGCTTTATCAACTGCATACAGTGGAAAAACTTGCAACTTGGCAATGTTTTGGTGATCATATCAGCGGCATTGTGATCTGTCGAGACCTTCAGCACTTGGACTTCTCCACGCTCGATTACCCCTCTGACGAAATGCAGCCTCACATCTATGTGCTTGGTTCGCTCATGATAGGCTGAGTTCTTCGACAGGTGTATTGCACTTTGACTATCACATTTAACAGTGATACCTTGACCTTGAAGTTTCAGCTCCTTTGCAAAACCTTCAAGCCACAATGCTTCTTTCACAGCTTCAGTTAGGGCAATATATTCTGCTTCAGTAGTTGATAAGGCAACAACCTTCTGAAGAGTTGCTTTCCAACTAATTGTTGTACCAAACATAGTGAAAACATATCCAGAAATAGATTTTCTGGAATCCATACAGCCTGCATAATCAGAGTCAACATAGCCTTCGACAGCTGCTTTACTATCTTCACCCAAGGCTCCACCATAAATTAAGACTCTGTTCAGAGACCCATTTATGTACCTTAGAATCCACTTTAACGCTTGCCAGTGAGCCTTTCCAGGATTCGCCATGTACCTGCTTACAAGACTTACTGCATATGCTATGTCGGGTCTAGTACAGACCATAGCATACATCAAAGAACCAACTATATTAGCATATGGGATGCTGTTCATATAGGTTCTTTCAACATCAGTACTGGGACATTGATCAATGCTCAGCTTGAATTGAGGGTTTGTTGGAGTCACAATAGGCTTTGAATTCGACATACCAAACTTGTCAAGAATCTTTCGTAGGTATGCCTCTTGAGATAAGCATAATTTCGACTGCTTTCTATCTCTTCGAATGTCAATTCCAAGAATCCTAGATGCAGCTCCCAGATCCTTCATGTCAAACTCCTTATTGAGTTCAGCCTTCACCCTCATTACATCTTCGACATTGTTGCTTGCTATCAGAATATCATCAACATAAAGCAACAAAATAACAAATGAATTTTCAAGTCGAAATCTGGAGTAAACACAATGGTCGAACTGACTTCTAATGAAACCTATGTGTTCCATGAACTTGTCGAATCTCTTATTCCACTGTCGAGGAGATTGTTTAAGTCCATATAAATATCTCTTCAGTTTGCACACATAATCTTCTTTCCCCTTTTCGACATACCCTTCAGGTTGCCTCATCAGGATTGTTTCATCTAAGTCACCATACAAGAACGCAGTCTTCACATCCATTTGTTCCAGTTCAAGGTCGAACTGAGCCACCATGGCAAGCAACATTCGGATGGATCTGTGCTTCACAACAGGGGAAAATACATCATTGAAGTCGACACCTTCTTTCTGAGTGAAACCCCTTGCGACTAATCTTGCCTTGTACCTCTTCGACATTACTCCTTCAATTCCTTCCTTAACTTTGAAAATCCACTTACAGCTGACTAACCTTGCCCCAACAGGTTTCTTGATTAGTTCCCAAGTGTGATTATCATGAAGAGATTTCATCTCATCATGCATGGCCTTTAGCCATTCAGTCTTCATTCGACTCCTTATAACTTCCTTATAATCTCTAGGTTCTTCGTCTAGAACTTCTCTTGCAGAGATTAAGGCATAAGCTACAAGATCTGCATATCCAAGTCTCTGAGGTGGTTTTATGACTCTTCTTTGCCTATCTCTCGACAATAGGTAGTCATCAACAGTTTCCTCAACATCATCAGAATCTTCTGTTTCTTCTTCGACTTCATCTGGGATACGCATTTCAGCATCAACATGCTCCACCTCAACAGGAATCTCTACCTGTTCCAGCTCTTCGTCAACATCATCAGTTTTCTTGAAAGCCATTTCAGTTTCATTGAAAACTACATCTCGACTGGTGATACACCTCCTGTGACCTGGCTCTAGGCACCATAGCCTATAAGCTTTCACTCCTTCAGGGTATCCCATAAACATGCATTTCAGAGCTCTAGGTTCGACCTTGTCTTGCCTAATGTGAGCATAGGCTACACAGCCAAATACTCTTAGTTTGTCGAGATCTGGTGGATGTCCCGACCAAACTTCTTCAGGTGTCTTCATATCTAACGCTGTCGAAGGACATCTGTTTATCAGATATGCTGCTGTCGAAACAGCCTCAGCCCAAAACACCTTCTTTAATCCCGCACTAGTCAACATGCATCTAACTCTCTCCAAAATAGTTCGATTAAACCTTTCAGCCAAACCATTTTGTTGTGGAGTACCTGCGGTAGTTCTGTGCCTTGCAATACCAGAGGCAACACAAAAACTGTCGAACGCCTCATTGCAAAACTCAAGGCCATTGTCGGTTCTCAACCTCTTTACCTTTCTGCCAGTTTGATTTTCGACAAGAGTCTTCCAACTTTTGAAATTCTCAAAAGTTTCATCCTTAGTCTTCTGGATGAATACCCATAACTTTCTGGAATAGTCATCTACTATGGATAGAAAATACTTTGCTCCTGAATGTGATGGACACCTTGCAGGCCCCCAAAGATCAGCATGGATGTAATCAAGGGATCCATGTGTTCTTTGTTTGCCTTTGTTAAACTTCATTCTACAGGACTTTCCAAGTACACAGGGTTCACAAAACTTCAGCTTTTCGACTTTATCTCCACCAAGCAGATTTTGTTTCCCTAATTCAACCATACCCCTTTCACTGACATGGCCCAATCTCATGTGCCAGATTTCTGTCTTCGACAAAGGTTTCGTGGATGCAACATTTGTCGAACCACTTACAACTTCAGCCTCAAGGGTATACAAGCCTTGTTTCTTCACGCCTCTCAAGACTTCCTTCGACCCTTTCATGACTCTCAGGATACTTTTCTCTCCTTGAAACACATATCCTTTCTTGTCGAATTCACCAAGAGAAATCAAATTTCTCTTCAAATCAGGTACATACCTGACTTCAGTCAACAATCTTATTGACTCATCATGGAGCTTGAATCTCACAGATCCAACGCCTGCAATCTTGCAAGCTTTGTTGTTTCCCAGCAATACAGATCCACCATCTTGATCACATAATTCCTCGAACAAGTCTTTGTTTGGAGTCATGTGCCAAGTGCATCCAGAATCCATAATCCACTCCTTCGATGAGTTGTTGCTTGAAACCACAAGAACATCAGATGATTCGAAATCATCTTGGACAATAGCTGCATTGCCATTATCCTTACCTCCATGATCTTTCAGGCGTTCAGGGCACACCTTTCTTGTGTGACCTACTTTCTTACAGTGATAGCATCTAATACCAGATGCGTCACCACTATAAGACTTCGACTGATTTTTACCTTTCCTCTTGTCGAATTTTCCTTTAACAGCCAAACCTTCACCAACCGTCGAAGGTTTATGCTCCTTACGTTCGTTCAAGTCCTTAGAGTACAAAGCTGATTGAACTTCTTCAAAGGTCAGGGACTCTCTTCCATACAAGAGGGTTTCTTTGAAGTGAGCATGTGATCTGGGCAAAGCGCACAACAATAACAGCGCTTGATCTTCATCATCAATCTTTACATCAATATTTTCAAGATCAAGAATCAGTTTGTTGAACATATCCAACTGCTCATCCAACACTTTGTCTTCAATCATCTTGAATGAATACAAAGCTTGCTTCAGGTAGAGTCGATTTACCAGAGATTTGGTCATATACAAACTTTCAAGTTTCACCCATAACCCTGATGCCGTCGTCTCCTTTGATACCCGTCGAAGAACCTTATCACCAAGGCTCAACAAAATTGCGCTGTGTGCTTTCTCGATCATGGCCGTCTTCTCTCTTTCTGTTAACGCAGCGTCCATCGCCGTCGCTCCCTTCAACGCTTCCAAACAACCCTGCTGAACCAGTAGGGCTTTCATCTTTAAGCGCCATAGACCGAAATCATTCACTCCGGTGAACTTTTCGATCTCATACTTTGTTGAAGGCATCTCCTCCACGCTCACCGCACCAATTTGTTGTGAATTCAATGCCAATAACAAAGTATAGAATAAGGGAGGAATAACGAACAAGGAAGAAGAAGAACACAAGAATTGGTTATAACTGCTATTCTTTACTTTCTCTTAGAAAACAAGATTACAAATTTACAAGAATAACAAATAACCCTCTCACCCTAAATTAGGATTTGCTGTGTTGCAATGATGAGAGACTAGTATGCTATTTATAATAAAACCTAACATACTAACTAATGGGCTTTTTCCACAAGGCCCATTATACAAGCTAACTTAATAAACAAGCTAACTTAACAAATTAGGGTTTAAACACTAAAACCTAATTTAACAAGCATTTTCGACAAATACATGCTAGACCCTTCTTCGACTACAGCATGTACTTCGATCATACTAGAGTTTGATCCAAAATCCCACAATATATTTCTTTTCTTGTATTTTTTTTCTTCTTAAATTAAAGATGACATATGTTATGGCCTCATGTTTTTGGTTGTTATTTGTTTCTTTCTCTCTTTTAAATATTTCTGTTTTTTTACTTGTTGATAGTTTAAGAAAAAATGAGAAAAACTCTTATATGAAAAAACTCTTGTCTTCTTTCTTTTTTTATAATAATTATTTTTGTTTTAATTATCTATTAGGATTAGTAACCTTATTTAGATTAAGTTGAACTATTTTTATGGATTAGTAATATTAGTAAGCCCATTAGTCCATTACTCGTTATACACCTCATTTACAATCTTTACTCCTTTGTTTTTATTTGATTAACTTAATTAATAGATTAGTTACTAATTATTAATATAAAAAATAAAAAGCAAAGATACAAAAATACAAAAAAAGACAAAAAAAATCATCTTGTACATAATTCCTAAACCTTTATTTTAATCAAATTAACTCGACATTTTATAAATATTAGAATGTCTATCTTCGAGTAATTAAATCAGTCGACATATCGTCTATTGGTTTATTATTCAAAATCCCATATCAAAATCCACGTGACTAATCAAATACTTCATTTGCGAGTGACACATGACTAATATCTGACCACATGATGAAGAGACTACATCAAACTCCCTCGCTCTACATATAAAAATATTCAACCAAACACTAAATCTTTTTTCGCAAATTAAATTAATTCAAACAAATAATTTTCGAAAAGGAACGCGAATATATTTAAATTAACTGCGTACTTGGTCTAACAAACTCCGCTATTCACACTCTTAGATCACGTATGCAGGAAATTTAAATATATTTCGCGATCCATAAAAACACAAACAACCCCGTGAACTACGAAATGAGACTTTGATTCCTCCTAAGAGGATACGTAGGCATACGATCAAAAATCGTGACGAGTCCCGTTAACTAAAACTCAAACCCTTTTCCCAAATAAATATTAAAATCTTTTTTTTCCTAAAATCGTGCTTCTAAACCTAGTATCCTTGTGAACAAGGTAGATAAGGGGTGCCTAACACCTTCCCCTCGTCTAGAACTGAGTCCAAATCTAGAATCTCTGACTTTTAGGGTTATTCCTTTATACTCCCTTCCTTTAGGATAAAAATTAAGGGTGGCGACTCTGTATTTAAAACCAGTTGCAATAATATTGTGTTGATTATGTTTTGTGTTCCTGTTACTTTATGATGTAGAGACTCAGAGGAACTGTCTAACAGTGTACAAATAAAGATGGTGATGATCAATTGCCTGAAAGAAATATTATACGTGGTGCAAGTACAAAAGGAAGTTGTTCAGTTGTCCCTACCAATATCCAAAATGATATCCAAAATGAGTTATTGGCTACTACTGAAGAATCAATGACCAAATTGTTATGTCATATTATAGATACAAAAGACCTAATTCCTCTTCATCTAGAACATGATCGAGAGCTAGAAATTTTTCTATGTCGGTTCTGAAGATATAAAGGACTTGGTTTTTGGAAATGAGTGGCTGGACATAGGGATACTACAGGTTTGGTGCACGTAAGTATAGAATTGAATATCTCATTATGGTACATTAATCGTTTTGTATAGAATTCCTCACTTATTTTTTGAATATTGTTTAACCATTTAGGTGTATAAACCGTGTTTGTATAGAATTAAATAAATTATATATTTAGGAATTATTGGATCCATTTAGTATTAGATTTACAGATAATTCTTCAAAAGCGATTGAAACATACATATCATCACGGTTAGATGGGGAAAAGATTGTTACTTAGCACCATTTATCCATGATTGGGTAATTTTGAAATTGTAGTTTCTCTATTATAGTTAGTTTCCATGTTTTACCAAATACAAATTATATATGCTCGTGTTCATTCAACAACCATTTTCAATTGATCTTCATATCTCTTCGGCCGAATATGGTAACTATATTGTGTTCCTTACACAAACCACTTGAACCTAAGACAAAACAAATTATTTCTAGGTAAGTTTATGTTTATGTGACTTTTAATAATATTTTCTTTGACTTTGTAATTAGTTTAGCGTGTAATATTTTAAAATCATTTTCAATATACATGGTTCTGGAGCGAAAATATTATATGAGCAATTCTAGAAAAAAACCTGGATGTTGTACGCCTAAGATAAGTGGATTACTTGTGACATTCATTTATATGTGTGGTTATATATACATGAAATATTTAAATTTATAGATGAGAAAACAAAAAAAAAGATACGATTGCGGGTATTATGCCATGAAACACGTGTTAAGTACTGTCTTTGCTGGAATTATTGATTTTTGAGATTAGGTATATATTATGTCTTAAACTTTTTACAATAACATATTATTTAAGTTTGTTATTATATTTTAAACCATGTGATTCAATTTTATTCCCTTTTTTATGTAGACATTTAATGATCGTGCACCATTCTCCCTCGATGACTTAAAAGACATATGTATATGTTTGGCGTTTTTCTTCAATGCGATATTTAACAAGGGTGGTCAAGCATGATTTTGTAAATATATGTTTTATATATTTATGAGATTGATGAAAATAATATTTTTTTGGCTTTGATGTAAATAATATTTAAGCTTAGAATATATGTATAAAATACAGGTAAAAAAAGGGGTATGTATGAAAAAAATTAAAAAAATTAAAAACAAAACAAAAATATTTCACCACGGTTGATTAAAAAAACTGTGGTGATAGCTAGTACACCAAGTATTGTATATCATACAATAGCTGGGAATTGAATTATATTGCACAATGGTTGTTTACTATAATTGTTGTGATTGGTAGTGTACTAGCTAGTTGATCACAACAGTCACACATTATGTAGTAGAAAACAATATACTTACAACCACACCTTACCTCATAACGGTTGGCCAACCACGATGGTATTCCTTTTCCAACCGTTATGAAATGAGTTTTTTATAGTAGTGTCTATCTCTCAAAACTCCAACGTAACTTTTCCCACTATTATAAATCAAAGAAAGGTGTCATGAATCTTTACAATATGAAACAAGTAGCTCATTTGTCTTCATTCTCCTAGAATATTTTCAATTAAAGGTACATTCAAGAAACACTTTATGAGTTAATGTTTTTGTTGTTCAAAATATTTTTTTTTTGTTTTTCTTATTCAAATATACGTGAAACGTAGAGCTTATTATTTTCTTGTTATTAAAAAGAGATTATAGTTTTATATCATTGTTTTTTTAGATAAGTAAATGTTTTAAGTTTTAAGTTATTGTTGGGGTATGTTGTTGTCTTGTTAAAGTAACTAGTGGGATACATGTGCGTTCGCACGGGTACTGATATTTTCAAAATAAAATTACCAAAATAAGAAAAACGAAATTGTTATACCAAAGTAATATGTTATTTTTAAAAGAAAGCCATAATTTTAAAATAAAAAACAAACTTATTTTACCAAAATTGTTTTACATCAATAATATATATTTCAATATTTTGTATGTTATCTTACAAACTATTGTATCTTAAATTAAAAATAATTTCAAAATAAAAAAGTAACATAAATAATTAAAAAACAATATATTTTTTTCGTGTTTGGATTAATATATTATTTTTACTTTTATTTTCTTTACTTGTATAAAAAATGTAATAATCAGTGGGTTTGCACGGAGTTTGGCATGGTTACTCATGCGTTCACACGGTACAAATGTGTTACCTGTGCGTTTGCACGGGTACTGGTGTGTTACGCGCATTTGTTTTCAAAGATATAATAAAAATAAAATGAAAAAAAGATAAAATTGTCTAACCAAAATAGTTTATCATTTTTAAAAGCGATAATAAAGCGGTTTCTATAATTTCTTCCGTATATAAAAATATTTGAATCAACAATATAATTATTCTTATATATAAATATTTTTGTTTTGAATATATTTATAAAAAAAATTAAATCAATAGTAAATTTGTTTCCGTTATTATTTAATATTTAAATCAATAACTTAATATCAATATCATATGTGCGTATCATATAAGTACTCGTGTGTTTGCACGTGTATTGGTGTGGTAAATGTGCTTTTGTTTTTAAAATGTGATAAAAATGTAAATAAAAAAAATTTTATTTTAGCAAAAGAGTTTATAATTTTTAAAAGAAATGCATATTCTTAAAATAAAAACAAAGTTGTTTTACATCAATAATATATATTTTAACTTTTCATATATTATCTTAAAAAATATTGTATCTAAAATCAAAAATAATTTCAAAATAAAAATATTAATAACATAAATATTTAAAAAATAATTTATTTTTCACATGTTTGAATTCATACATAATTTTAAATATTTTTATTTTTATTTTTTTAAAATATATATAAAATATCGGAAATCGTGTGTTCGCACGGATACTAGTGTGTTACATGTATTTGTTTCTTAAATGTAATAAGAATGAAAAGAAATAAAAACAAAATTGTGTAAACTAAAGAGTTTATTATTTTTAAAAGAAAGATATATTTTTATTTATATTTGGATCATAAATATAATTTTTTTATATATAAAAACAATTGGATCAACCGTATATTTTTTTAATATATAAATAATATATTTGTTTTGATATTATTTATAAAAATATTTGAATCAATAAAAAACTTGTTACCATCTAAAAATATACTAAGTTTCACTCATTAATTTAAAAATATTTTAAATTAATTAATAAGAAACATATATTATCTCGTATTTGAATATTTAAATTAATTTATAGTATATATGTATATATATATATATATATATATATATATATATATATATATATATATCATCAAAAAATATAACTCACTTTTTCATACATTTTCTTAAAAGAATATTCTATCTTAAATTAAAAATAATTGTTAAATAAAAATATTAATAAAATAAATAATTAAAAATAACATATTTTTTCCGTGTTTGAATTCATATAAATTAAATTATTTTTCGTTGATACATGTTAAATATTTTAAAATATAATTTTATTTGTCAATTTCAAAATATTCTTTAGTATTTTGATAAATAATAAACTTGTTCTCGTTAAAATAATTATTAACATTCATTCATTAATTTAAAAATATTTAAATTTAATTTATAAGAGACATATTTTTCTTGTATTTAAATATTTAAATTAATTTATAAAAAAAATATTTTTTTCGTTATTTGGACAGGTAGTACACGTTTCCATATATATATATATATATATATATATATATATATATATATATATATATATATATATATATATTCCCTTATTTATATTTTCCTTATTTACATCAATAACATATAAATGTTGTTCTGGATTGGGCCCAGGTTGGCCCAAGAACAAGGACTAGGCCCAATCCAAACAGTTCTACGAGGAGCGCGTCGGCAGAAGCTATAGCCATGCTCGCCGCTGCCCGCGGGCACAACGTCTTCGAACACACACAATCCAGCTCGAGCATCCTCCTCGTAGGGCAGACTATGACTGTTACTCCATCACCTGATCTCCGGAAAGACTGCGTCCTCGTCCGTCTGTACTTCTCGCTGAGCATCACCAGGAAGGGGACCACGTATGGGTCCCCACTACACACGTAGAACCTGGCAGTTCCTTTATTGGGCCAGTCCTGGTCGGCCCAACAAAGAGACCTTGGCCCCGCGCTGGGGGCTATAAATACCCTCTATTCCTAGAGGGTCAGGTATCCATTCTCTTACCCATATACACACTTTTTGCCTGCTTGTACTACCACTTACTTTAGCATCGGAGTGCCTTGCAGGTACCCTCCCCCCCTCAATCTCGTTCAACTTCAGCTTGGAGCCAGTCGTGACGGTCCAAGTCTGATCAGGTAAGATCAGTGGCGCCGTCTGTGGGAATCTAGCTTCCCCGTCTTGCAAAAACTCGAAGACCAAAGCTCAACTCAACTATCGCCGTCATGGCTGACCAAGTTCGTGATGAACAAAACATCCGCGTCGTCGACACCAACAACGGCCTCGCAGATAAAAATGGACACCCTGATAACACCGAGACCCCGGTCATAACACCATCCCTGTGTCGACCGCCCCCGGTCCCTCAATCCACCACGACGGAGTTACTGCATCGTCCTCCTCGGTCCCTCCGCCGCTTGAAGAAGACAATGCAGCTCCCACAAACCATCGAATTGCTCAGTTTCAGGAAGTTCCTGTCCCCGCCAGGGCAGATGCCACAACCCGCGCGCTGTTCGTGGCGATCAATCAGACGAATTACCTCATCTTCGCCCAAGGGGAAGGATTGAGGGCACTTGAAGACGATCGAAGACCCCCGAGGAGGCACCGGAGGCCCCAGACTCCACCTCCTCGAGTAACGGAGGTACATTTCCTGTCTCCCCCGCGGAGACACTACAGAGATACCTCTCGAAGCCCGTCACCCCGACCCTCGGGGAGACGGCCCCCTTTGGAGAGGCAACCCATCATCGAAGCTGGGGGACGCGGCCACGCCCCCACAAGAAAAGAAAGAAGACACTCCGGAGACGGGCATGGAAGAATCAACCAACGAGCACCACGCTCGAGAGATGCCCAGCACGACCAGGACCGTCGTGCCCGACAGTATTACAGGTCCCCATCCCTGTCCTCGGAGAGAAGTGACAAGGACGACCCCCGCGGTCCCCTGTCGCAAGCCATCATGGAGGAACTCATTCCCCTGGGCATGGAGAATCCTCCACATCTGAAGGAATACGATGGAGTCGCGGACCCGGTCGACCACATAGACGAGTTCGAGGTTATGCTGCACTACCACAACGTCGAGGGACCCATCAAATGTCGGTTGTTCCCCACGACCCTCAGAAAGGCAGCAATGGACTGGTATAAAGGCCTCGCTCCAGGATCAATCACCTCGTGGCGAAACCTGAAGAACCAATTCATCATTTTATTCACAGCGTCTAGGCGACACCCAAAGGCCGAGGCGGCTCTCGAGGTCATCATCCAGAGACAGGATGAAACCTTGAGAGAGTTCATCAATCGCTTCAACTGCGAAGCCATACAGGTCCCCTGCGCGGACCACATGAAAAGATATTTGCTGGAGAGGGAGTTCCTCCCTGGCACGGAATTCAGAAAGGCCGTGGGCATCGAGCCACCTAGAACATTCGACGCCCTCCTCGAGAAGGCCTGGGCGTACATGGATTACGAGGAGAGGGAGGCGGCCAACAGAGCCCGAGACCCCAGGACTCGTGGATCCAGCAGCAACCCGCGCCAGGAAGCTGCTCCTCCTCGACGAACCGGGGAGAAAAGAAAAGAAGACAGACCCCGAGAAGTTCGAGAGCAAAGAGGACCCTCAGGGCGCTTTACCGAATACACTCCGCTCACAGCTTCCCGCGAGCGCATTTTGGCGGAGTGTGCCAGCACGAACTTTAAAGACGGCGGCGTCAAACGTCCCTGACCTGCTCCTGCCAAGCCCAGAGCAGACAAGAGTAAGTATTGTCAGTACCACAGGAGCCATGGTCATCTGACTGAAGATTGCGTCCACCTCAAGGACACAATTGAAACCCTCATCAAGGGAGGGAGGCTCGCACAATACTGGCGAAAAGACGCTCCTCGTCGTGACGCCCGGGAAGCAAGAGAACCGGAGGAAGATGCCCGACCATCTGACGAGTCGGTTCCCGTCCAGACCACCTTCTCCGTCACCAGACCCGAGGACTTCGACGTCCCCGAACACCTGCAGGAGCCGCTCACAACACACAGCACGTGGGAATATTTCCCCTCCGCCATGGTCATCAATGGAGGAGGATACAACGACCTGACTATCAATTCGGCTAAAAGGAAGCTGGATGAACTGGTCGACGCAGCACCTCCGCAAACAGTGACATTTGAGAGGGTAAAAGGTAGGCCGGAGCCCATCACCTTCTACCTGGAAGAACTCCCCGGGGGAGCCCCCAACACAGTCATTCCCCTGCTGATAAGGGCAAGAATGGCCAACTTCGATGTGCATCGCATCCTCGTCGACGAAGGAAGTTCCGTCGACGTAATGTACAACCAATTGTTCCGAACTCTGCAGCTGGACGACTCACATCTCTCGCCGTATGTAGGGTCGGACTTACAAGGATTCAACGGCTCGACCTCCAAGCCTTGGGGATACGTCGAGCTCATGGTCACCTTCGGGGAAGGTACGGCGACAAGGCAGGTTAAAGTACGCTTCCTCGTCATCGACTGCCCGTCCCTCTATAACTGCATCCTGGGGAGACCAACACTGGCAGAACTGACAGTGGTGTCCTCCACCGTCCACCTAAAGATGAAGTTCTACACCAAAAGGGCACGGGTAGCTACCATCCAGGGCGACCTAGCCGCTGCTCGGAGGTGTTTCAATGCCGCGTCTAAGGGGCGCGACACTGTCGACGTCGGGACAAGGCCCGCCAAAAGACCAGCGACGACACGCCAGGAGCCCGACAAGCCAGAGCCCGCCAAGGAGGAAGCTCAGAAAGATCCACCAAAGGTCGACTCTATAGCTCTGGATGCTCGCTTCGACCAGGATGAACCTCCCAACGGCGAGCAAATTCCCCTCCGACCAATACCGGACGGGGACTTTGAGCTTGTCCCCCTCGGCGCTGACCCGAGCAAAGGAGTAAAAATTTGGATCGACCTCCCCAACCTGGCCAGGAAGCAAATCAAAGCCTGCTTGCGCGAGAATGCTGACATGTTCGCTTGGAGCGCCGCAGAGATGCCCGGACTTGACCCTGAGGTCTTTTGTCATCGCCTCGCCATAGATCCTGCCGCTAAGGTCGTAGTACAACGTAGGCGTAGGCAGTCTCCGGAGAAAACGGAGGCTGCTGAAAAAGCTGTAAAAGACCTCCTAGAGGCAAATTTTATTTCTGAAGCCCGGTATTTAACCTGGCTGTCGAACGTTGTACTTGTTAAAAAGAATAATGGAAAATGGAGGATGTGTGTTGACTATACCGATATCAATTGGGCTTGCCCGAAAGATGCTTTCCCTTTACCGAACATAGACATGCTGGTCGACAACTCGGCCGGCTACAAAACATTGTCGTTCATGGATGCCTACTCGGGCCATAACCAAATCCCGATGGCCTTGGGCGACAAACATTGCACGACTTTCATGACCAGCTCGGGCAATTATTACTACAACGTAATGCCCTTTGGACTGAAAAACGCCGGGGCAACTTACCAACGTATGATGAACAGGGTTTTCCACAAGCAGATTAGAGACATGCTCGAAGTCTACATGGACGACATGCTCGAAGTCTACATGGACGACATGATCGTCGAATATCGAGTAGACACCGATCATGCAGCATACCTCGAGGCAGTCTTCGCCCAAGCAAGACAATGTAAGATGAGATTCAACCCCGAAAAATGCACGTTCGGAGTCAAGGCGGGGAAATTCCTCGAATTCTACCTAACAGAACGAGGAATTGAAGCCAACCCCGACAAATGTCGGGCGTTCTCCGACCTCCCGACCCCGACATCGAAAAAATCAATACAAGTCATGAACGGCATGCTCACGTCGTTGTCCCGTTTCGTCGCGAGGTCCGCTTAGCACACCTTCCCCTTCTTCAGACTCCTTCGCAAAGAAGCAGCCTTCGAATGGACCGAGGAGTGCGAACAGGCACTGCGCCACCTAAAGCAATGTCTATCTCAACCACCCGTGTTATCTCGACTAGCCGACGGGGAGCCGTTATTCCTATACTTAGCCGTATCAAACGAAGCCGTCAGCGCGGCTCTCATCCGCGAAACCACCGACGGGCAGAAACCTGTTTATTTCACGAGCAATGCCCTGCAAGGACCCGAGAGCAGGTACCAACAGATAGAAAAAGTAGCTCTAGCCCTCGTCAACGCAGCGAGGAGACTCAGACACTATTTTCTGGCCCACACGGTCATCGTGCGAACCGACCAACCAGTGAAACAGCTTTTAGGTCGACCGGACATGGCGGGCCGAATGCTGAAATGGTCCTTAGAGCTCTCCGAATTCGACATTCAATACGAGAGCAGGAAAGCTCTGAAAGCGTAAGCCCTGGCCGACTTCGTCGCGGAAATGACCGCTCACGACCCGCCCGACGGGAAGGAACACAAACGGACCATCTTCGTCGACGGAGCCTCCAGCTCGTCTGGAAGTGGCGCGGGGATCCTCCTAGAAAATGAGGAAGGCGTAGTGATCGAACACTCGTTAACCCTCTCCTTCCCGACGTCCAATAATCAAGCAGAGTACAAGGCCCTGCTCGCAGGACTGAGGCTAGTCGAGGACCTGGGAGCCCGCGAGATACAAATCTTCACAGACTCACAACTCGTTGCCTCCCAAGTCCAAGGGAGTTACCAAGCCAAAAATGACAGCCTCGTCGAATACTTAAGCTTAGTCAAAAAACACATGACGAAGTTTGAGCGAGCAGAAATATCACATGTCTCGCGCGAGCAAAACACAAGGGCAGACATATTGTCCAAACTCGCGAGCACGAGAAAGAAAGGCAGGAACAAATCCGTCATACAAGAATCCCTGTCACGACCGAGCATTGAAAGGTCCTCGACACTAGTTGAGGTTCACGCCATAGGAGATACCTCGTCCTGGATGACCCGGGTGTATAATTTTCTGAAGAAGGGAGAACTCCCAATGAACCAGGCAGATGCAACCATCAAGAAATGACGAGCATGCTCTTACGTGGTGCTCGAGCATAAACTATACCGCAGGGGATTCTCCATCCCCCTCTTGAAATGCATCGACGAGTCCGCAGTCCCCGAGGTGCTGCGGGAGATACACGAAGGGATTAAAGCCCAGCACATGGGCGGTAAGTCCTTGGCGAGGAAAGCCCTACGAGCGGGGTACTACTGGCCGACAATGCAACAGGACGCCAAGGAACACGCTAAGAAGTGTGACAAGTTCCAGATACACGGCGACATGCACCTCGCTCCCCCTCACGAGCTGAGCATACTGTCGTCCCCGTGGCCGTTCGCGTGGTGGGGGATGGATATTCTCGGCCCATTCGCACAAGGAACTTACCAAAACAAATTACTCATTGTGGTCGTGGATTACTTCACGAAATGGATAGAGGCCGAGGCTCTCGCGAAGATCACTTTGCACAACATCCTCCGTTTCTACAAAAGAAACATCCTCGCCAGATTCGGGATCCCAAGAGTACTAGTGAACGACAACGGCACCCAATTCACCGACCACGGATTCCAAGACTTCGTCACCAAACTGGGAACAAAACAACACTTCACCTCAGTCGAGCACCCTCAAACCAACGGGAAAGCCGAAGCTGCAAACAGAGTCATCCTCCGGGGACTCAAACGCCGACTCGGCGAAGCAAAAAGAGGTTGGGTCGAGGAGCTGCATAGTGTCTTATGGGCATACTGCACCACGCCCCATTCAACGACGGGCGAGACCCCCTTTTGACTAACATACGGCACCGAGGCCGTCATCCTAGTAGAAATCCGGGAACCATCCAGGAGGATAGAAAATCCCCTCGATGAAGAAATGAACGACGAGGCCCTCAGGGACGAACTCGATTTAGTCGAGGAAATCCGATCGGGGGAGGCCCTACGCGAGGCCACCCTAAACAGCGAGTGGCCCTGCGCCACAATGACAAGGTTATAAAACGCGAGTTCAAAATCGGCAGCCTGGTGTTACGAAGAAACCAGAAAGACTCCCGCGAAGGAAAATTGGCTGCGAACTGGGAAGGGCCTTATCGCGTTCACGGAACCACAGGTACCGGGGCATATTACCTCGAGCAACTAGACGGGGAACCACTACCACGACCCTGGAACGCTGCTAAACTAAAGCAATACTATAGTTAAAAACCCTTAACACCAAGGACTCTCACCGTCGGACATCCACGTTCGGTCAGCAGGGAGAAACGTCTCGACCACGTAGAAAGGCCAAGGTACATGCCCTATCTACGCCCAAACGACATGACGTCGCTCAGCCAAACGAGCATGAACGACAGTGCCCGACATGCACACCTAAATCGAGCTCCACCGTCGAAGTACCCGTATGGCAGAACACCCAGCTCGCGATGGGCAGTTCACGCCACGGGCAAACGACCCCAATCCGGGTCATACGCTCGAGTAAGCAGCTTTACTCCGCACAACCGATGCATCTCGAAGTACGTCGGACCATCCAAAGGGTCGAAAAGATTCTCTCCTCGAGGTTGTAACTTAGGCGAAATTCACCACAAAATAGCAAGCCGAGCACAAGCATGTCCCGAGGAAAAAACTTGGGCAAATTTGCCACAAAGTGACAGCTGAGCACAGATAAGACTCGGGGACATAACTTAGGCAAAATTTATCACAATATATGAAAATATAGACACGGTCAAAAAATAAGGTCGAAGGAACGTTCATTCAAAAGTTTGCATGCAAAAAACAAATAGAAATAAACCGACCAAAAAGGCCGGCGATATTCGGAAATTACAAGAACGGGCACGCAGGCCCAAAAATGTGCACGGGCACGCAGGCCCCAAAAACAACTATCAAATAAACAGGCACGCAGGCCCGACCAAAATCTCACAGCTAGACTTCCCCGGGACTACCAGCGTCGACGACGGGAGACTCGGGCGGAGGTACGACCTGGCCATCGATGATCTGGGACATAAAGCCCACCCCTTTGGTATTCAGATCAGGGTTCAATAAATTAAGCTGGCTAACCGCAGCCTCGAAGCCATCCCCCAAGGCGCCAACACAGTCTGTCTCGAGGAGCTGAATACGAGCAACCAATTCCGAGCGACTCCACAGGGGAGCTGTCTCCTCCGACTCATCTTCAGCGGGAAGCATGGCGGCCCTCAGCTCCTCGACCTCTTTGGCGAGGCGCCCGTTGTCAGCTTCCAAGCGGTCCCGGTCCAGACGAATGAAGTCCCTCTTCTCGGCAACCTTCCCTGAGTTCTCCTTTTCCGCGGCCAGCAGCTCAGCTTGCTCGCGGAACATCTCCTCAGAGCGCTCCAGAGCAGCCTTCAACTTTCGAGAGCTCACAACAAGGGCAGCTTTCTCCTGCTCCAGCTCTTTGACGTGGTCAGAGTCTGCCCCCTCCTCATCCAGGACAACGGCCATCTTGGCCATCTTGACCATCCCGACCATGTTGGCGGCCAGATGCTTTCTCCGGCTTTCTTTACTTAGCCGCCTAATGGTATCAGCTTCATCGGCGCTTACAGTCAAGGGAAACCCCTTGAAGAATCCCTCCTCTTTAAAACAGGGCGGCAACCCAAAGGACCTCACCGCGCCAGACTCCTCGCCGACTTTCGGCTGACTCTCTACCCGGTTCCTCTTCCTCGGTATCAGATCAACATGCTACTCGACATCTTGGGAGTCCGGGGACCCGCTAGAGGCATCACCCGAACTAGTTGGCGGGCCCATCCTCGTCGCCTGAGGAGCCCGCGCCACCCTTTTGTTAACCTTCTTATCCTGTGTCAACTTCAGAAGCCTCTCCTTTCGCCCAGCCATATGACCTGCAAAAAAGAAAACCCGGGTTAGTTACGAGCAAGTAACAAACGGAGAAATTAGAACAAGACTGTAAGACAAAGAGTAACCTAGCAGGTTCGCGGCCTGCCCGTAGGACTGACACTCCACCAACGCCTTTGTATCTATAGGTCGGGCCTCAAAGGTCGGATAACCATCTTCATCGAGAATGTCCTTTCCCTCCCTCGTGGCCCACCGGGAAGGGAAGAAACTGTCGACATATCTGCAGAGGGTACCGTAGGCCTCCTCATCTTCGGTGCTCATCCCTCCCACGGGCGTATGGTAATGCCCGGTGCCATGCTCGTAGTGGCGCAAGCTCCAGTGCAAGGGAAACTTAGCTACGCGCCCCAACACCGGGAGACCCTCACCGTCCAGAAGAGGTTCCCCGTGATCGTCCGTCACCACAGTTTCCTCCTCGTATACAGAATCTAGAGCAGTCTGGGTGACCGACCGCACGATATACCATTTGTCCTTAAACCCCCGGACAGAATCCATATACATCCTGAACATCCTCTTCGATTGTTTTAGGGAAACCCAACTGTGCCTACTTCCCCGAGACTGGCGCTGCAAATGAAAGACTCTAAAGAAGAGAGGTATGGTCGCCCCAATCCTCAAAAAGTGACACGTCAGCTCGAATGCCCGAATAAAAGCAATCGAGTTGGGGTGAAGCTGCGAGGGGGCCAGCTCCAAATGACTGAAGACCCCGACCTGAAAATCACTAAAGGGAAGCTTCAGGCTGAGGTCCTTAAACACGATCTCATACATGGGAAATCCGTACTCGGAGAACTCCGAGCAGATCCGCGCGTTAAGAGACGGTCGGGTGACAACAAAATTCTTCTGAAAGCCCGACTGACTACCGCCCTACTCGACGATAGTGTACGCGCTCCGACTGCGCCGACTGTAAGCAGAAGCAATCCCTCTGGGCTCGACGCCCACCCACTCTAGCAAAGGATCATCAATGGTATCGATCAGAGTCACATTTTCCTCGGCGCTTTGGTCTCCCACCTCATTGCGCCCCGAGGAACACGGTTCATCAGCCATTTTACCTGTAAAGCATAGGAAACCGGTCAAGTTGGGAGCAAATCCATACGCTCGCCATAACTGACGGAAAGAAGGGCACGACAAGCCGATTCATACTCCACACACGGTTAAAACATTAAGGATTCGAACAAGAGTCTGGTATCACCTCCCCGACGCCAAGATGCCACGACGAGACGTCCTACATACTGCCTAAATAGGCCAACATCCCGGCCAGTCACGAGTACGTCGACCCAGACTATGGATATGACGAGCAACATCATGAATCCTAAACCTAGAACTATGAGTCTACCGGGAAATATCATGAGTTGGGCGCCCAGAACCATAAGATCTCGGGCAGCATTGCAAATCACATGCCTAAATTATACGTTTACCGGGCACAAACATGCATTCTCCAGGCATAAGCGTGAATACGCCGGGCAAGAATATGAATATACCGGGGCTAATCCCAGATGCGGATTTTCTAACATACAAATAAAGGAAAAACTACCTACAACAGAGAAAAACATGAGGGATAAAACGCTTACTTGAAAATCAGGAAAGAGGTACGACGGTGGAGGAGAAAATCAACGGCGGAAAGCACGGCGGTCCTGTGAAAATCTGGAAAAACAGCAGCAGCAAAGGCATAGGAAGGAGGAGAAGCGCGAAGAGGAAAAGCATATTATGGGACCCAAGGATCCTATTTATAGTGATGACGTGGAATACGAAACGTCACCCCGGGGAACCACGAATTTCCCCTCCTCGACGCATAGCTCCCCTAGGCAATGATGGCCCTATCTCCAATAGGGTGGCGTCACGGTTCCCAAGGGTTGTCTCGTGTACTCAACGAGCACAGCCCGTCGAGAATCCCCGGGCACTCCTCGAAAGGAATTATCTCCCGAACGCACCACAGGAGAAACCCCTCGAGCAACCACGGGGAACCAAATATCCTGGCTGGGCATGAGGCCCCGTGACAAAGGCAAACTGAGATCAAGTCATAACTCCTGCTCCAGGAGCCACGACTTGGGGGGGCTCCTGTTCTGGACTGGGTCCAGGTTGGCCCAAGAACAAGGACAAGGCCCAATCCGAACAGTTCTACGAGGAACGCGTTGGCCAGAAGCTATAGCCATGCCCTCCGCTGCCCGCGGGCACAACGTCCTCGACCACACACAATCCAGCTCGAGTCCAGCTCGAGCACCCTCCTCGTAGGGCAGACTATGACCGTTACTCCATCACCTGATCTCCGGAAAGACCACGTCCTCGTCCGTCCGTACTTCTCGCTGAGCATCACCAGGAAAGGGACCACGTGCGGGTCCCCACTTCACACGTAGAACCTGGTAGTTCCTTTATTGGGTCAGTCCTGGTCGGCCCAACAAAGGGACCTTGACCCCGCGCTGGGGGCTATAAATACCCTCTATTCCTAGAGGGTCAGGTATCCATTCTCTTACCCATATACACACTTTTTACTTGCTCGTACTACCACTTACTTTAGCATCGGAGTGCCTTGCAGGTACCCTCCCCCTCATCTCGTTCAACTTCAGCTCGGAGCCAGTCGTGACGGTCCAAGTCTGATCAGGTAAGATCAAATGTGAACTGTGAAATTATCACTAATTGATTATGAAATTCAAATAAAATAGAAAATATTCAAATTTAATGGTAAAAAAGGAAAAATAAAAACAATAGTCAAAGATAAATATGTAAATTAATTAAAGATAAATATTTAAATGAAAGACATTTTTTTAAAATAAAAATAAAATTGTATCAATTTTCCAATTTTTAAAAGACATCAATAATATAAATTTCAGTTATTCATATATTATCTTAAAAAATAATATATTTTAAATATAAAAATAATTTTTAAATAAAAATATTAAATATATAACTAATTAAAAAAACAATAAATTGTTTTCATATTTAAATTTATATAATGTATTTACTTTTATTTTTTTAATTATATAAAAAAATATAATAACTCTTACTTTCACACGAATTTTAACATAATTATCCGGCGTGCACAAGGTAGTGGTGAATGATGAGAAAGAGGTATAACATAAGATCCATCAGTGGTTCTCCATTTTATTGAGTTCAGTTTCTACTGATTTAAAAAATTATAATTCATCTGCTTCTTTTGGTTCGGTGAGGTGGTAGGTGGTACTTGAAAAGGAAAAAAGAGGTAGATTTCATGGATTCAGTGCTTGGAAGTTACCTACAGGTGTAGTTGATGCAGTATGCATATATTCAAACTGAAATTATATCTAATATTAAAAAATATTAGCGTGACCGAAACAAAAACACTATATTTACGGGATGAAAAGTATATCTAAATCAATTAATAGTAATCATTAGAATTTGGTTAGAAGCTTTTGATTTGTACTTGTAGTGTGAGGAGATTTTTGTAGCAGCAATTAGAGAAGTATCTAAATCTATTAATACAATGTTGCATGTGACCGCACATGATAAAATTAGGCGATAATTGTTAGTGTAAGGTGATGAAATTGAGGAAGAAGAGAGTAAAAGAATAAATGTTAAAAGCTGCCACTAATGATTGAAGGAATTGGATTGATTTAAATGTAAACCTAGTACACCTATTTATACACAAATAGAACAAAGATAAGAATGTCACATAGGGCCCAATGAGAATATCCTATATATATATGGCAAATACTAAATTACCTTCTAATACCATCCCGTAATTTAGTAACTTATCAGAAATTAACAACACCAATTTCATCTCTCAGGCGAAGAAATTGGTCTGTTTTTATCGCTTTTGTCAGAACATCTGCTAGCTGCTTCTGAGTGCTACAATGCAGAACTTCTAACACTCCTTTCTGCACTTGACTTCTGAGAAAATAATACTTCGTCTCAATGTGCTTGCTTCTTCCATGTAGCACTGGATTCTTTGCAAGATTAATTGCAGACTTATTATCAATCATCAGCTTCAGAGGTTCTTCAACTTCAACCTTCAGATCATGCAGCAGATTCAAAAGCCAAACTGCTTGACACGCAGCTACAACACCTGCAATGTATTCAGCTTCACATGTTGACAAAGCCACAACCGGCTGTTTCTTGGAACTCCAAGAAATTGGACCTCCCAGAAACTTGAACAAGTACCCAGAAGTACTTCTTCTGTCAACTCTATCTCCACACCAATCAGAATCAGAATAACTCAGAAGTTCTGATTTGATCTTTCCTCCAGAAGAAAATAACACTCCATATTTCAGAGTTCCTTTTATATACCTCAGAATCCTGACAGCAGCTTGGTAATGAGACCACTTTGATTTGCTCATGTATTTGCTAACCATTCCAACTGCATAACAAATATCAGGTCTGGTATTACACAAATACCTCAGAGAACCAACCATCTGTTTGAAGGTTGTAGCATCCACATCCTCTCCATCAGAATCAGAATCCAACTTCTGATTCGTATCAACAGGTGTGATAGCAGTCTTGCAACTTGCTAGCTCAAATCTCTTGAGAAGCTCCAGTTCATACTTCTTCTGATGTAAGATGATTCCTTTCTCAGAGTATATAAATTCCATTCCTAGAAAGAAACTCATTTTTTCAAGATCTGTCATCTCAAACGCATTCATCAGAACTTTCTTGAACTCAACTGTTTCTTGTTCAGAACTTCCTGTGAGTAATATGTCATCAACATACAAACAAACCAGAATCATATTACCTTATGAAGTATGCTGAACATAAACACCATACTCCATCTCACACTTCTGAAACCCTTGTTCCTTGAAAAACGAATCAATCTTTAAATTCCAAGCTCTGGGCGCTTGCTTCAGTCCATACAGAGCTTTATTTAACCTGTATATCATCCTTTCCTGATTCTTTTTCACAAATCCAGGAGGTTGTGACACATAAACTTCTTCTTGTAATGGACCGTTCAGAAATGCGGACTTCACATCCAGATGTATCAAAGGCCAATTTCTGTTTGCAGCTAAAGCAATCACCAGTCTGATTTTTTCGTGTCTAGCTACAGGCGCAAACACCTCAAAGTAATCTAGTCCAGGTTTCTGAAGAAAACCTCTGGCCACTAGTCTCGCTTTGTGTTTGCCAATTGATCCATCTAGCTTTAGCTTCTGCTTGAAAACCCATCTGACGCTGATGGCTTTCTTGCCTTTTGGAAGTTCTGTCAGCTTCCAAGTCTTGTTTCTTTCAATAGCCTCAAGTTCTTCTTTCATGGCATTCAGCCATACTTTCTTCTTGAGTGCTTCTTCAATACCCACTAGTTCAGAATCTACTAGCATGGCACACTGAACGATTTCTCCTTCAGAATCTACTTCAGTATCATGCAACATGCTAAAATCTGCAAACCTACTTGGTATTCGTCTGATTCTCTGTGGCCTCTGATCTTGTTCTGAATTTTCTCCAGAACTTGGAACTGTGCTGGCTTCTGGACTTTGTCCAGAGTTATTTCCTTCAGAGTTACTTCTGGAAGCTTGTTCTCCAGACCCCATGTCTTCAGGATTTTCCCTTCCAGAAGTATAATCACCACCAGATTCTGGATCATCATCAGAATCTGGATCAGAATCAGATCCACTATCAGAATCTCCCTGAGATTCTGACTCATCTTCAGAGTCTTCATCTTCTGACTCTGACTCGTCTTCAGAACTTTCAGAAACTAACCCTGGTGTTGGCACTACACCAGAATCTGATCGAAGCTTGTTCCAATCCCATGTTTCTGACTCTTTCACAATGACGTCTCTGCTGATTTCAACTTTATTGGTTTCTGGACAATAAAGCTTATAGGCACCTGTACTGTGGTACCCCACCAGTAACATTGTTTTGCTTCTATCATCCAGTTTTCTTCTTCTAGCATCTGGAACGTGTTTGTAGCATACAGAGCCTAACACCTTCAGATGGCTAACACTTTGCTTGTCTCCAGTCCATTTTTCTAAAGGAACAGTTTCCTTCAGCTTCTTTGTTGGACACCTACTCAGAACATATGTTGATGTGGTAACAGCTTCTCCCCATAACATGTGAGGTAACTTCTTCTCTTTCAGCATACTTCTGGTCATATCAAGCAAAGTTCTGTTTCTTCTTTCAGCAAGACCGTTGTGCTGATGAGTATATGGAGCAGTAACCTCATGTTCTATTCCATTCTCCTCACAGAACTTCTGGAACTTTGTAGAGTTATACTCACCTCCACCATCTGTTCTCAAAATCTTCAGCTTTTGACCACTCTGCTTCTCAGTCTTCACCTTGAACTTCTGGAACTCAGTAAACACTTCATGTTTGAACTTGATGAGTGTTACCCATGTCATTCTTGTGAACTCATCCACAAAAGACACAAAATATTTGTTTCCTCCAATTAAAGGTACTGGAAATGGTCCACACACATCAGAATGTACTACTCCCAGAGCATGCTTTGCTCTGGGGGCTACTTCTGATGCAAATGGCAATCTGGGTTGCTTGCCTTTCATGCATATCTCACATGACTTCTGAGGCTTCACAATCTTCGAAATGCCATGTACGAGCTTCTTAGAACTTAGATGCCCTAAGCTTCTATAGTTCAAGTGCCCCAACCTCTTGTGCCACAGTTTACTGTCAGCTTCAGCGCCTTCTGCACTAAGACACTCCGCTTCAGAAGTTTCTACATTCACCTTGAATGTTCTGTTGCTTCCCTGCTCAGACTTCATAATCAACTTCTGATTAGAATCATACAACGTCAAGAGATTGTCCTTCATAACCACTGAGAAACCTTTCTCAATAAGCTGACCCACACTCATCAGATTGCTTTTAATTCCAGGAACATACCAAACGTCTTTGATCAGAATGTTTCTTCCATTCTTCACTCTGACTCTAACATTTCCCATACCTTCTGCATTAAGGTACTTATCATCAGCACATCTGATCTTTGTTCTCCTTCTGGAGTCAAAGTCTATCAGCCATTGTTTGTTCCCAGTCAAGTGGTTTGAACAGCCAGTGTCCATATACCACCAATCTCCTGAACAATTTCCATCAGAATCAGAAGCCATCAGTAGCACAGGTTCATCATTAGAATCTTCTCTGGCTATATTTGCTTCTTCTGATTTCCTTCCTCTGTTTCTACAGTCTCTGGCAAAATGGTCAACCTGTTTACAGCAGTAACATTGAACCTTCTTCTTGTCATACCTTTCCTTTCCCTTCTGATATTTCTTTTCATCAGAAGTTGAGGTTTCTGACTTCTAAAATTTATCACCATGTCTATTCTGCTTCTGGTCCTTCTTGACAAAAGAAGCCTTCAGAGCTTGCTCCACTTCCCTCTCAGAAGTTCTTTCAGTCAGACGCAACTCTTGCGCTTCTAGACTGCTTTGCAACTCTTCTATTCTCATGGTTTCCAGATTTTTAGAATGTTCAATAGAAACAACAATGTAATCAAACTGAGGAGTAAGTGACCTCAGAATATTTTCTATGATTACCTGTTCAGAAAGTGTTTCTCCACAAGATTTCATCTCATTAGTGATCAGAATCATTCTGGAGATGTACTCAAACTTTCTCACTGTTCTTCATGCTGAGATTTTCATTTTGTTTTCGCAGGGACTGAAGCTTTACCTTCTTTATTGATACGTCACCACCATAACATCTGGTCAGTATATCCCATGCCCCTTTCGACGTCGTCGAATCAACAATCTTCTCAAACACATTTTCATCCACACACTGATGGATAAAGAACAGAGCTTTCTGATCCCTCTTCCTCGTAGCTCTTTCTTCTGATTTTTGTTCTTCAGTAGCACCTGCTGCAACTGGAACATAACCTTCAGAAACAAGATCCAGAACATCCTGAGCACCAAACAGCACACACATTTGTATCTTCCATCTGTTCCAGTTTTTGCCATCAAAAACTGGAAGTTTAGTGTTCAAACTACTGCCTCCATTCATCTTAAACCTTGCACAAAGAACTCAAATCCTAAATTTTCTCACTCAGTGTTTCCCAAACCCACAGAATCAGTGTGATTCTGTTTCAGATTTTTGTTCAAGATTCAAAAATCAAACACACAGCTCACTATCACTCGTGTTTCCTAGAATTTCAGAATAAACCAAGAGCTCTAGATACCAATTTGTTAGTGAAAGGTGATGAAATTGAGGAAGAAGAGAGTAAAAGAATAAATGCTAAAAGCTACCACTAATGATTGAAGGAATTGGATTGATTTAAATGTAAACCTAATACACCTATTTATACACAAATAGAACAAAGATAAGAATGCCACATAGGGCCCAATGAGAATATCTTATATATATATATATGGCAAATACTAAATTACCCTCTAATAATAACAACTGCAGCCCATACAGAGATTGGATTATACGTAGCCCACTTTGTGGATGTGCCAATTCTTCTTGTTCTCCCGTGCAAAAATCCTTAACCTTTCAACCCTCCCAAGTAAACCTACCAACCCTACCCAATCCAATAAACCATCACAACTTCATCTTGATAACACAAACCCCAATAATCATTGAATCATTTGTTTGAATCACCAATGGTAGAAATTCCAGTAGAAGTAGACTCTGATATTGTGATTAACACTTATACCAAACCAATAAGCAAGAGAGCAAGATATTTCCACTGTAAAAACGGAAAAAGTAATAAAATATTTTTTAATTGGTGTACACAATGAAGTCATAAAATCTAAATTTATAAATAAATCATCATCACCTAATTTAATGTGTGTAACTCCTCATCAATGAACGTCCTATAAGGTACTAAATGTGAATTGAAACAAACATGTAAAACTGCTAGCAATGGATATGTCAGCAAGGGATATTTCAGTTGTTTCATCTGCAACAATATAATATGCTTCAAATCCCAATATCTTCGACAAAAAGTAATGTAAATAATCAAACTTGTTAATCCGGAGAAAAAAAACATATCTGAAAAGAAGAAAGAGGAAAAGCAGACCCATCGAGTAATGATTTACACATTGTTGAAATGGATAACAGGAGCATTAAGTAGAAAACATAATGTCCAACCTGTTTCAAAATCATTCATTCATACAAGTACATACCATATTCATTCAAAAGAGGCATGTCAACAAAATGCAATGAAAAGCTAACCATCAACTGTTTTGGAAACAATGTCAACGCCATGAACACGGTTCCTGCTCGAGAATTTTGCCACACCGTCAATCACAAGTACCTGTTATCCTCCAAACCGGCCATCTAATACTCCAAACCGACCATCTAATACTGTTGTAATATAAGTCAGAAAGTTTGTCTATTAGAGAAACATAAAACTCAACCATTGGCATATCATTTGATTATGACAAAAACTTTAATTAAAACTCAAATAACAGAATCAGAATAAGCCTTGAATATGCAATTAATTGCATGCCAATTTTCCGTTGTGATCAGTAAATAAAACCAATAAGAGTTACTTATATTTAGAGGATGGCGGTGATATCAAATTTCTTAGAGGATGACCTTTCAATCCTTAGACCATAAAACATAGCAACGACAACCAATGTGTCATTCATGCTTTTCATCAAACACATGGAGGGCAAGCTCAGACATGCCTTAAATCGGTAAACTGAAATACAAAAGTTATAGTCATCTAAGATACAAGGCTATATAGACATATACATGAATGTTCAAAAAGGGACAAATGGATAACAGGAGCATTAAGTAGAAAACATAATTGCCATAAAGAGATCTAATAGATGACACAAATAGAATATAATTAGTTACACTTTCTGTTATATAGTTAGTTGCTCTTTCCTCCTACTATATAACTGGTGTAATCTTCTTTCATTGTATAAGAGATTCTTACTCACTGCATTTTATCTTCTTGCTCTTTACTTTGAGCTCTCTTACCACTCTTCAATGGCTTCCATGTGTAAAGCATAATATGGTATCATCGTCTTCGATCCTCTTTCCACACTTCCGCACCGTTTTTTCCCTTCTATTCATATCTTTTCTTTGATTTCAACATGCCTCCGCGTAATGATCCTACTACAAATCGAATCACAAATGTTGATTCGGTTTACTATGTTCATCCTAGCAAAGGTCCCAATTCTGTTAATATTCAACCTCAATTGAATGGTTCGAATTACATTTCGTGGTCAAGATCCATGGAAAGAGCTCTTGGAGCTAAGAACAAGATTGCGTTCATCAACGGATCCATTCGTGTTCCAAGTATCAACGATCTTAATCGATCTGCGTGGGAACGATGCAATTGCCTTGTTCATTCATGGATTCTCAATTCTGTAAGTCCTGCTATCGCACAAACCATTATTTTCTTGGAAAATGCTCTTGACGTTTGGATTGATCTCAAAGAAAGATTTGCTAAAACTGATAGAATTCGCGTCTCTAATTTGCGTGCTGAGATTAACAATCTCAAACAAGGAAACAAATTTGTTCTTGATTATTTCACCGAGCTTCGTGGTTTATGGGAAGAATTGAATTCTCATAGACCAATCCCTAGCTGTACTTGTGCTCAACAATGCAGATGTGATACCATGCGTAGTGCTAGAGAATTTCGTCTTGAAGATCAGATTATACAATTCTTAACAGGATTGAATGAAAAGTTTTCTGTTATCAAAACTCAGGTTTTGTTACTTGATCCTCTACCATCCATTAACAAAGTATATTCTATGGTGGTTCAAGAAGAGAGTAATAATATTTCTGTGTTGAGTCAACCTGATTCTAATTCCACTATTGATGAAGCCAATATCCTTGTTAATGTATATGATTCAAGGAAGTTTGTTGGTAAATCTTCCAACTCTTATGGTGGAACATCTAACAATAAGAAAGATGGTAGAGTATGCACTTTTTGTCACAGGACTGGCCATACAATTGATGTGTGTTATCGCAAACATGGATTTCCTCCCAATTTTACCAAAAAGTCAACATCAGCAAATGCCTCTACTGTTGCTGCTACACCAAATGTGATGAACACTGGAACATAAGGTTCTCTCAATAATTCAAGTGCCAGCATCACTCAAGAACAATATGCTCAATTGATTGGTTTGTTACAACAAACAAATTTGCTGCCTTCCAACCCTAACCCAAATCCAAGTTCCAACCATATTTCCACTCACTTTGATCATACACCAAATGAGAATTCAGGTAAATCTTTTGTTTCTACAGTTTCCTGTTCTACATACATAAAACCTGATTATTAGATTTTAGATTCTGGTGCCAATGATCATGTTTGTTCATCTCTTAAATTTTTTAGTTGTTACCATAAAATTCAGCCTATCAGTGTTTGTCTACCTAATGGATCTGTTGTTCTAGCTAAACATGCAGGAACAATTCAATTTTCTCCTCACTTGCAGCTTAATAATGTGTTATACACACCTGATTTTTCCTTAAACCTTGTGTCTGTTTCCAAACTTTGTCAATCCACTAATTGTCATTTCATTTTTTCTGCTAATGATTGTTTTATTCAGGATGTGAAAACAAAGAAGATGATTGGTTTGGCTAATCAAGTGGAAGGGTTGTACAGACTAAGGACAAATATTGATTCTTTTCCTGCAGCAACTAGTATTTCAAGTATTTCCTCATCCAAACCTCATGTAGAAACTTTAATTCCCAATAATTGTAAAATGATTCCTAAACAAGCTTTATGGCATTTTAGATTGGGCCATTTATCACATGATAGACTTTCCAAAATGGCTCAAATGTATCCTGATATTTTCAATGACAATAAATCTGTATGTGATGTGTGTCATTATGCTAGACATAAGAAAATACCTTACACTTTGAGTCATTCTAAAGCTTCTCAAAATTTTGAATTGTTGCATTTTGATATATAGGGTCCTATTTCTACAAATTCTATCCATCATCACAAATATTTTTTGACATTAGTTGATGATCACAGTCGATTTACTTGGATCATACTACTTAACAACAAATCTGAAGTTTCTACACATGTCCAACAATTTGTTGCTCTCATAGAAAATCAGTTCCATACATGTCCTAAGTTCACTAGGTCTGACAATGGACCTGAATTTCTCTTAGCTCAATTCTATGCCTCAAAGGGTATTATCCATCAAAGATCTTGTGTTGAGTCCCCTCAACAAAATACAAGGGTTGAAAGGAAGCATCAACACTTGCTTAATGTAGGTAGAGCCTTACTGTACCATTCAAATTTACCTAAATCCTACTGGTCCTATGCAATTAGTTATGGAGCCTTTATTATAAATAGAGTTAACACTCCTTTACTCAATAACCAATCCCCTTATCACATACTGCATAATAAACCACCAGACATTAACCAACTTAAAGTTTTTGGATCTTTGTGCTATGCATCTACCTTGTCCAATCAAAGAACTAAATTAGATACAAGAGCCAGAAAATCATTGTTTATTGGATATGCTGTTGGATATAAAGGCTCTATTTTACTTGATCTAAATTCATTCAACATTTTCATTTCAAGAAATGTCACTTACCATGAACAAATTTTACCTTACCAAAATCAATCTTCATCTATCACACCTCCTTGGGAATATTATAGCACTTCAGTTCCCAATCCAAACCTTTGTCATGACATATCTAATTTTGCTCAATTTGACTTTCCCAATAACCACCTCAATCTTACACCCACCACAACTGACTCAAATCCACCTTCCAGCTCCCTGGCCAATTCTAATCCACCCACCTCTAATACACAACATCCCACTCGTGCCTCTACAAGAACCAAAACATTACCATCCTTTTTGAAAGATTATGTCTGTACAACCTTCACTGATCTACAATGCCAATCATCTTTAGGTAATCCTAACTCTCTTTCTAATTTCATTTCATATCATAATTTGTCTCCTACTCATTATCGTTTCACTCTTTCCCTTACTACTAATCATGAACCTAAAACATATTCCGAGGCTAGCAAATTTGAATGTTGGAATCAAGCAATGAAAGTTGAACTTACTGCACTTGAGCAAACTGGAACTTGGAAAATTGTGGATCTTCCACCCCCATGTTAAACCTATTGGTTGTCGTTGGGTTTACAAGATCAAGCATAAATCTGATGGAACCATAGAAAGATTTAAAGCTCGTCTTGTTGTTAAAGGATACAACCAGATTGAAGGACTGGATTACTCAGATACTTTTTCACCTGTTGCAAAACTCACCACAGTTCGATTGGTTCTAGCTTTAGCTTCAATCCATAACTGGCATCTTCACCAACTCGATGTGAATAATGCGTTTCTTCATGGTGATCTGAATGAAGAGGTTTACATGTTGATTCCACCAGGTGTCTAAACTTCCAAACCTAACCAGGTCTGCAAACTCATTAAGTCACTTTATGGATTAAAGCAGGCAAGCAGACAATGGTTTGAAAAATTGACTTCAGTCCTCACTGCTCAAGGCTACTCTCAAGCACCTTCTGATCATTCACTGTTTGTTAAACAAACATCCTCCACTTTTACAATTTTACTTGTTTATGTTGATGATGTTATTTTAACAGGTAACTCTCTACAAGAGTTTCAAACTATGAAAAATATTCTTCATCAGCTCTTCAAGATCAAGGACTTGGGCATTCTCAAATATTTTTTGGGTTTAGAAGTAGCTTACTCAAAACGTGGTATCTCCATTTGCCAAAGAAAATATTGTCTTGATCTTCTCAAGGATTCAGGTTTCATTGGTTCCAAACCAGCAAACACACCATCTGATCCATCACTTAAGCTTTGTCAAGATGATAGTTCTGCTTATCACGATGTTCCGTCTTATAGACGACTCATTGGCAGACTAATCTACCTCAACACTACTCGCCCAGATATCACGTTTATTACACAACAACTCAGTCAATATCTTTCCAAACCTTCTACTCAACATTATAACGCTGCTTGCAGAGTTTTGTGATACCTCAAACAATGTCCAGGCCAAGGCTTATTTTTTCCACGAAGTTCATCACTACAAATAACAGGTTTTTCAGATGCTGACTGGGCTGGTTGTATAGACACACGTAAATCTGTTTCCGGATCATGTTTTTATTTGGGCAGCTCCCTTATTTCATGGAGAACAAAGAAACAAACCACTGTTTCTCGTTCCTCTTCAGAGGCAGAGTATCGTGCTTTAGCTGCAGCCACGTGTGAACTCCAATGGCTTTTGTACTTGCTTCGTGACATGAAAATTACATGCTCTCAAGTCCCAGTTCTCTTTTGTGACAGTCAAAGCGCACTCCACATAGCTGCTAACCCTGTTTTCCATGAACGTATGAAACATCTTGACATTGATTGTCACATTGTACGCGAGAAATTTTCAGCAGGCATGATGAAACTCCTTCCGATGTCCTCCAACAACCAACATGCTGACTTTTTCACTAAACCTCTCCTACCCAAACCATTTCACTTCCTCAAAGCCAAGTTGAACTTGATCAACATTTACCAAAGTTCAACTTGTGGGGGGCTAATAGATGACACAAATAGAATATAGTTAGTTACACTTTCTGTTATATAGTTAGTTGCTTTTTCCTCCTACTATATAACTGGTGTAATCTTCTTTCATTGTATAAGAGATTCTTACTCACTGCATTTTATCTTCTTGCTCTTTACTTTGAACTCTCTTACCACTCTTCAATGGCTTCCATGTGTAAAACATAATAAGATCCAAAGACAACCATTCAATGATTTAGAAAGATAAATTATTACAATAACTTTACTTATATGGTAGATTTGGAAAGATAAATTATTACAATAACTTTACTTATATGGTAGATTTGGAAAGATAAATTATTACAATAACTTTTTTTTAAAACTGAAAATAATATTGTCGTTTATTTTATTGGAATTAATTTTCATTGCACCCCTTAAATTAATAATGCACATCTATCCATAATTATAATTAAATTAAAAAATAACTATGAATCAACTACTGAACAAATCAATTTCAAAATGTAAACCACACAGAGTTTAACATAATATATACTATTTTTGACGAATGCACCAAAATTTCAATAAAATAGACTTGATACCTTTTTTTACATGATGGACATACATAAAAAGAAGGTTTTATTCAATTGCCGATAAAAATATATAATGCATGAATATCAATCTTCTATTTGAATTATAGTATTTTATTCTTTTTTCCATTTGAGAAGATATGTCAGGTCAACTATAATTTTTCTTCTTCTTTTGAAGAGACACAAATTCAAATACATAATTATAATAACGTTTATAAATAATATTGGAATCAACGGAACACAATTTTCAATATATAAAATAATATTATTATATAAAACAATACATTATTTTCGATATTATTTTTTTAAGTTGAAAAAGAATAAAAAATATATTTTGAATTTTATCATTTTTATTTTGTATAAAAGAATAATAAGATAAATATTTGTCTTATATTAACCTGTAAAATTATTTTTAATCGGTATTAACCAGCAAAATCATCTTTAATCTGTAAAATTATTATTAACTAATTTTAAAATCATTCGACCAAATTTCAAATATGACATTGAAGATATCTTCTTTTTTTATTGTTAATCATTTCAATATATATATATATATATATATATATATATATATATATATATATATATATATATATATATATATATATATATATATATATATATATATATATATATATATATATATATATATATATATATATATATATATATATATATATATATATATATATATATATATATATATATCTTTTAGTATTGATATTGATTTAACCTGACAAAAAAAGTTTAATATATTAATGACACTATAATCCGACATATATTCCTAATAAAGCATATTTATATTTTATTTACATTATTTTATAATAAAAAAACTTTAATGTATTAATATGAAGTAATTGTTATAGTTTATAATTGAATTACATTCCAATTCTATTCATCAAACTCATCTAAATTCAATTTTAAAATATTATTTTTTTTAGTATTGATATTGATTTAACTTGACAAAAGAAAAAAAAAGTTAATATATTAATGATGCGAGGGCAAAGTCTCTCTATAACTATTTTAATGATGTTAAAATGATTATTAATCTCTCTTTATTTGGGTTGGTCCTATGAACAATCTTGCAATGGAATGATTGAAATGAAGATCTCCAGAAACACTTATTTTTGAGAAAATTCAATATGTGCGTCGACTCAAAGATATGTGTGATCGACTCATCATCTTCAATCAAGCCCTGGATGTGTCAGGTCGATCCTTCCGGTCGACTCAAACTGGAAATCAAAACATTCAAAGTTTGCATAGACACAAGCCCTGAAGCGGTCGACGCACTGCACTTTAAAATGGAATTTTCTCTGACTGCTGGATGTATCACTCGACCCTTCTGGTCGACTCAACCTGGGAATCATAATATTCAAAGTTTGCATCGACGCAAGTCCTGAAGCGGTCGACGCATTACACTTCAAAATAGTTTTCTCTTTGGGTGCGGGTTGTATCGCGTCGGCCCCTACTTCTGGTTGAGTCGACCGCTCGCTGGCCTCATCAGATTTTCTGCTATGTTTGTGGGTCTTGGCTATTAGGTAACACACATATATATATATATATATATATATATATATATATATATATATATATATATATATATATATATATATATATATATATATATATATATATATATTGTTCTGGACTGGGCCCGACAGGCCCAAAAGCATTGCAAAGGCCCAGTACAAATGGAATTACAAGGGCCACGCCGACCAGATAGTACGACCGTGCCCGACGGGGTAGTCGCAGGTTCGACAGCACACCTCCTGCTCGACATGCTGCGGTCCAGCACCGCATCCTGAGGTCCTGCTCGACATTACCTCGAGCACCCCAGCTAGGGCAGACTCAGTCCATTGTTCCCCCAACGATATCCCGAAAAGACCGCGTCTCCGTCCGCCCGCACTTCACGCAGAACATCCAGGAAGGGGACCACGTGCGGGTCCCCACTACGCACGTAGAACCTGGCAGTTCCTCCATTGGGCCAAACCTGCCCGGCCCAATGAAGGAACCTTGGCCCAGCGCTGGGGGCTATAAATACCCTCTGTTTCCAGAGGGTCAGGTATTCATCACTCTAACCTTACACTTGCTATTATCTGCTCGTACTCCTACTTACTTCAGCATCGGAGTGCCTTGCAGGTACCCCCCCACTTCGTTCAAAAAGCTTTCTGCTCGGAGCCAGCCGTGACGGTCCATTTCTGATCAGGTCAGATTAGTGGCGCCGTCTGTGGGAACTAGCTTCCCCGTCTAACGAACAACTCTAAAGACCAAAGCTCAATTCAACTACCTGTCATGGCTGATCCAGCTCGCAACGAGCAGCCCGTCCGTGTCGCCGACACTAATAACAGTACCGCGGACAAGAATGGACACCTCGATAACCCCGGTGATCCCGGCCACAGCACCATTCCTGTGACGACCGCCCCTGGAGCTTCCTCCTACAGGGACGGGGCTACTGCATCATCCTCCCCGTCCCCACCACTACTTGAAGATGACCCGGTAGCTCTCGCTCATTACAGAGCTGCCCGGTTCCATGAAGTCTCAGTTCCCGCCGGGGCAGATGCCACGACCCAGGCACTGTTCACGGCCATTAATCAGACAAACTATCTCATCTTCGCCCAAGGAGAAAGACTAAGGGCACTTGAAGATGATCGACGACCCCCGAGGAGGCATCAGAGGCCACATTCTCCACCTCCTCGGGTCACCGAGGTTCGACACCCTTCTCCCCCGCGGAGACACTACAGGGAGAACTCCAGGAGCCCCTCACCCCGGCCAAAGCAGAGGCGTCCCTACTATGAGAGACAACCCTCCATCCCTGCCGGAGAACCCAGTCGCGACCCGTCAAGGCACGACAAGAGGCACGCCGGGGACGGGCGTGTGACATTCAACAACCGAGCATCACGCTCGAGGGAAACTCAACACGACCACCGTGCCAGACAAAACTACAGGTCCCCATCTCTTTCTCCGGAGAGGAGCGACGAGGACGACCCCCGCGGTCCCCTGTCGCAGGCCATCATGGATGCACCCATCCCCCCCGGCATGGAGAAGCCCCCGCATCTGAAGGAGTATGACGGAGTAGCGGACCCGGTCGACCACATTGACGGGTTCGAAGCCATGCTCCACTATCATAATGTCGGGGGGCCCATCAAATGCCGTCTTTTCCCCACGACTCTCAGGAAGGCGGCCATGGACTGGTATAAAGGACTCGCCCCGGGCTCAATCACATCGTGGCGGAACCTGAAGAACCAGTTCATCAGTTCCTTCACAGCTTCTCGGCGCCATCCGAAGACCGAGGCGGCCCTCGAGGCCATCATCCAAAGACAGGATGAAACCTTGAGGGAGTTCATCAACCGCTTCAACCGAGAAGCAATACAGGTCCCCTGCGCGGACCACATGAAAAGATACTTGCTGGAGAGGGGTCTCCTCCCCGACACAGAATTCAGAAAAGCTGTGGATATTGAGCCACCCCCGACTTTTGATGCCCTCCTCGACAAGGCCCGAGAATACATGAACTACAAGGAGAGGGAAGCTGCCAACAGGGCCCGGGAATCCAGGGCTCGAGGTCCCAACAACAGCAGCAGCTCACGACAAGAGGCTCCTCCCCGACGTACCGGGGAGAAAAGGAAAGAAGATCGACCCCGGGAAGCCCGGGAACAAAGGGGCCCCTCGGGCCGTTTCACCGAGTACACTCCGCTCACAGCTTCCCGCGAGCGTATTTTGGCGGAGTGTGCCAGTACAGATTACAGAGACGGTGGCGTCAAGCGTCCCCGACCTACTCCCGCCAAGCCAGGGGCGGATAAAAATAAATACTGTCAATACCATAGGAGTCATGGTCATTTGACAGAGGACTGCGTCCACCTCAAGGACGCCATTGAAACCCTCATTAAGGGAGGGAGGCTCGCGCAGTACAGGCGAAGCGACGCTCCCCGTCGTGACGCCCATGAAACCAAGGAGCCCGAAGAAGACGCCCGACCATCAGACGAGTCGGTGCCTATCCAGACCGCCTTCTCGGTAACCAGGCCCGAGGACTTCGACATTCCCGAGCTCCTGCAGGAGCCCCTGACAACACACAGCAGGTGGGAATACTTTCCCTCCGCCATGGTCATCAACGGGGGCAGGTTCAACGACCTCACCATCAATTCAGCTAAGAGGAAGTTGGACGAGCTGGTCGACATAGCTCCTCCGCAAACTGTAACGTTCGAAAGGGTGAAGGGCAGGTCAGAGCCCATCACCTTCTACCTGGAAGAACTCCCCGGCGGAGCCCCGAACACGGTCATCCCCTTACTGATAATAAGGGAAAAAATGGCCAATTTTGACGTGCATCGCATCCTGGTCGACGAAGGGAGTTCCGTCGACGTGATGTACAGCCAGTTGTTCCGGACCTTACAACTGGACGACTCACATCTCTCTCCGTATGTGGGGTCGGATCTACAAGGCTTCAACGGCTCGACTTCCAAACCTTGGGGTTATGTCAAGCTCCTGGTTACGTTCGGCGAAGGAACGACTACGAGACAGGTTAAGGTCCGCTTCCTCGTCATTGACTGTCCGTCTCTATACAATTGCATCTTGGGGAGACCGACACTGGTGGAGCTGACGGCGGTGCCCTCGACCGTCCATCTGAAGATGAAGTTCTACACCAAAAGGGCACGGGTAGCCACCATCCAAGAAGACCTAGCCGCTGCCCGTAGGTGCTTCAATGCTGCTTCTAAGGGACGGGATACCGTCGACGTAGGGACCAGACCCGCCAAAAGGACAAAACAGAAGCCCGACAGGAAAGCATCCCCCGAGCAAGAAGTCCAGAAGGCCCCACCAAAGGTCGACTCCATAGCCCTCGACGCTCGCTTCGATCAGGACGAGCCATCTAGCAGCGAGCAAATCCCACTCCGACCAATTCCGAACGGGGATTTTGAACTCGTTCCCCTCGGCACAGACCCGACCAAGGGAGTGAAGATTGGTAAAGACCTCCCCGACTTGGCCAGGAAGCAAATCAAGGCCTGTCTGCGCGAGAATGCTGATCTCTTCGCCTGGAGCGCTGCAGAGATGCCCGGACTCGACCCTGAGGTCGCCTGTCACCACCTCGCCATTGATCCAGCCGCCAAGGCCGTAGTACAACGTAGGCGTAGGCAGTCTCCAGAAAAAACGGAGGCTGCTGAAAAAGCTGTAAAAGACCTCCTAGAGGCAAATTTTATTTCTGAAGCCCGGTATTCCACCTGGCTGTCAAATGTTGTACTTGTGAAAAAGAATAATGGAAAATGGAGAATGTGTGTTGACTATACCGATCTCAACCGGGCTTGCCTGAAGGATGCTTTTCCTTTACCTAACATAGACATGCTGGTCGACAACTCGGCCGGCTACAAGACTTTGTCGTTCATGGACGCCTACTCGGGATATAACCAAATCCCAATGGCTCTGGGCGACAAACACTGCACGACATTCATGACCAGCTCAGGCAACTATTACTACAACGTAATGCCCTTCGGACTGAAAAACGTCGGAGCAACTTACCAACGTATGATGAACAGAGTTTTCAACAAACAGATCGGTGACATGCTCGAGGTATATATGGACGACATGATCGTCAAATCCCGAGCAGACACCGATCACGCAGCTCATCTCAAGACAGTCTTAGCCCAAGAAAGACAGTGCAAAATGAGGTTCAACCCCGAGAAGTGCACGTTCGGGGTTAAGGCAGGAAAATTCCTTGGATTCTATCTAACAGAACAAGGGATTGAAGCCAACCCCGACAAATGTCGGGCATTCTCCGACCTCCCAACACCGACGTCGAAGAAGTCGATACAAATCATGAACGGCATGCTCACGTCACTATCCCGCTTCGTCGCGAAGTCCGCTCAGCATGCCCTCCCCTTCTTCAAACTCCTTCGAAAGGAAGCAGCCTTCGAATGGAACGAGGAATGCGAGCACGCACTTCGCCATCTGAAGCAGAGCCTGTCTCAGCCGCCCGTGCTGTCTCGACCAGACGACGGGGAACCGCTGTACTTATACTTGGCCGTTTCGAACGAAGCCATCAGCGCAGCCCTTGTCCGCGAGACCCCCGACGGGCAGAAACCTGTCTACTTCACGAGCAAAGCCTTACAAGGGCCCGAAAGCAGATATCAGCAGATAGAAAAGGTTGCTCTGGCCCTCGTCAACGCTGCGAGGAGGCTCAGACACTACTTTCTAGCCCACACCATCATCGTGCGAACCGATCAGCCGGTGAGGCAACTCCTGGGTCGGCCAGATATGGCGGGCAGGATGCTGAAGTGGTCCTTGGAACTCTCCGAATTCGACATTCAGTACGAAAGCAGGAAAGCCCTGAAAGCACAGGCCTTGGCCGACTTTGTTGCGGAGATGACCACTCACGACCTTCCCCCAGGGAAGGAACACAAGTGGACCATCTTCGTCGACGGGGCGTCCAGCTCGTCCGGTAGCGGCGCAAGGATCCTCCTGGAAAATGAAGAAGGCGTAGTAATCGAGCACTCCTTAGTTCTCTCCTTCCCGACGTCAAATAACCAGGCAGAATACGAAGCCCTACTCGCAGGACTGAGACTAGCCGAGGACCTAGGAGCCCGCGAGGTACAAATTTACACCGACTCCCAACTCGTCGCCTCTCAAGTACAGGGAAGCTACCAGGCCAAAAACGACAACCTCATCGAGTATTTGAACTTAGTCAAAAAACACATGACAAAGTTCGTACGAGCAGAAATTTCTCATGTTCCCCGCGAGCAAAACACGAGGGCGGACATATTGTCCAAACTTGCGAGCACACGAAAGAAGGGCGGGAATAAATCCGTCATCCAGGAATCGCTGGCACGTCCAAGTATCGAACCACCCTCGACTACGGTCGAGATCCATGCCATCGGGGATGCCACGTCCTGGATGACCCCGGTTTATAATTTCCTGACAAAAGGAGAACTCCCGTCGAACCAGGCCGAAGCTTCCATAATCAAGCGACGAGCATGTTCCTATGTGGTTCTCGAGCAGAAACTGTACCGAAGAGGATTCTCCATTCCCCTCCTGAAATGCATCGACGAGTCCACCATCCCCGACGTACTGCGGGAGATACACGAAGGGATCAACGCCCAGCACATGGGCGGTAAATCCTTGGCACGGAAAGCCCTTCGAGCAGGATACTACTGGCCGACGATGCAACAGGACGCCAAGGAACACGTGAAAAAATGTGATAAGTGCCAGAAGCACGGGGATATGCACCTCGCCCCCCCGCATGAGCTGAACACATTGTCGTCCCCATGGCCATTCGCCTGGTGGGGCATGGACATCCTCGGGCCCTTCGTGCAAGGAACCTACCAGAACAAATTTCTCATCGTCGCCGTGGATTACTTCACGAAGTGGATCGAGGCCGAGGCACTCGCAAAAATCACCTCGCACAATATCCTCCGTTTCTACAAAAGAAATGTCCTCGCCAGGTTCGGAATTCCGCAGGCCCTGGTGACCGACAACGGTACCCAGTTCACCGACCACGGGTTCCGGGACTTTGTCACCAAACTAGGGACAAAACAACATTTCACGTCAGTCGAGCACCCTCAGACCAACGGGCAAGCCGAAGCCGCGAACAGAGTCATCCTCCGAGGGCTCAAACGCCGGCTCGGCGAAACCAAAAGAGGATGGGTCGAGGAGCTCCACAGCATCTTGTGGGCATATCGCACCACACCCCACTCAACGACGGGTGAGACACCATTCGACTGACGTATGGCACCGAGGCTGTCATCCCGGTCGAAATCATGGAACCATCCCGACGAACGGAGGACCCCCTCGACGAAGAAATGAACGACGAAGCACTAAGGGATGAACTCGACCTAGTCGAGGAAATCCGATCGGGTGCAGCCCTGCGCGAAGCCACCCTAAAACAACGAGTGGCTCTACGCCACAACGACAAGGTCATCAAGCGCGAGTTCGAAATCGGCAGCCTGGTATTACGCAGGAACCAGAAAGATTCCCGCGAAGGGAAGCTGGCCGCGAACTGGGAAGGACCTTATCGCGTCCACGGCACCACGGGTACCGGGGCGTACTACCTCGAGCAACTAGACGGAGAGCCATTACCACGACCCTGGAACGCTGCTAAGCTAAAGCAGTACTACAGTTAGAAACTAGCGACACCTGGGACCCTCGACCAACGGCACCCGCGCTCGGTCAACGAGGAAAAACGTCCGACTTCGTATAAAGGCTAAGGTACAAGCCCGACATATGGCCAAATCGCACAGCATCGCACGACAAACGATGACGATCGATAGTGCCCGACGTGGACAGCTATACCGAGCACCACCGTCGTTGTACCCATAAGGCAGAACACCCAGCTCGCGATGGGCAGTTCACGCCAAGGGCGAATAGTCCCTACCGGGCTTCACGCCCGACTGAGCAACTTCGCTCCAAATGCCCGACATGTCGTCAAGAATGACGGGCCATCTAAAAGGGTCAAAGGGAAGTCTCTCCCCTCGAGCACAACACTTAGGTGACTCTGGCCAGCGAAAGGGGGCCGGGCACGTATACAAACGGAAGGCGGGCAGATTCGCTCGCCAAAACACAGCCGCTTACGGGCACGCCTCGAGCCCATGACTTAGGCTAAAGTTTTATGCAAATATATAAGATTTCAAGCAAGGGCAAAACATTCAAAATGTAAAACAGCATTCAGATAAAAATGCCCGAAGGCGACAAAACAATTATAAACCGACCAAGAAGGCCGACGATATTCATAACGTACAACAAACGGACACGCAGGCCCAAAGAATACAAAATGTCAAAGGCACGCAGGCCCGCTATCCTAGTCAGGTTTCCCCAGAACCATCATTGTCGACGCTTGGAGAGTCGGGCGGGGGCACGATCACGCCATCCATGACCTGATGTGTGTGGCCTATACCCTCAGTGACCAGACCTGGGTTCAACAAGGTGAGCTGACCGAATGCGGAGTCGAACCCCTCCTCCAGGGCACCGACGCAATCTGCCTCGAGGAGCCGGATATGGGCGACCAGCTCCGACCGACTCTTTAACGCCGCTATGTCCTCCGGCTCGTCCTCGGCAGGTTGAATGGCAGCGTTCATTTCCTCGATCTGTTGGGCCAAGCGTCCGACTTCGGTCCCCAGACGATCCCTGTCTGCACGGAGAAGCTCCCCCTCCTCGGCCAATTTCCCCTACTTTTCCTTCTCCAGGGTCAACATCTCCCTCTTAGCATCCAGCATCGACGTCTGCTCGCGAAACATCTCCTCGGAGCGTTCCAGAGCGGTCTTCAACTTCCGCGAGCTCGAGGTAAGGGCCGCCTTCTCCTGCTCGAGTTCTTCGACACGGGCAGGATCCCCTTCTTCCTCGGATAGCACCAAGGCCATCTCGGCCATTTTCACCAGCCCGTCCATGCTGGCGGCCAGATACATCTTCCGATCCTCTTTGCTCATCCTTTTTATAGCTTCAGCCTCGTCGGCAACCACTGTCAGAGGGAATCTCTCGAAGAAGCCCTCCTTTTTGAAGCAAGGGGGGAACGCGAAAGACCTGACAGCACTGGTGTCCTCGCCAACAGTCGGACCACTTTCCACCCGGGTCCTCTTCCTCTGCATCAGGACGGCACTAGGGTCGACCTCTTCAACTTCTTGGGTCCCATCCGACGCGGCCCCCGAGCTGGGCGGCGAGTCCACCCTCACCGGCTGAGGAGCACTTGGACTGTGTGGCGGGCCCATCCTCGTCGCCTGGGGGGCCTTCACGACCCTCCTTCCTCGCTTCTGGTCGCAGGACAATTTCAAAAGCCTTTCCCGTCGACCGGCCATCGAACTTGCACGAAATAAAAGATGGGTTAGTATCGAGCAAGCTCATAAATAAATAACGAGCAAAGAAATTCAAGCAATAAACAACCTAGCAGACGAGCAACCTGCCTGTACGTATGGCACTCCACGAGTGCCTTGGTATCAATCGGCCGAGACTCAAACGTTGGGTAACCCTCTGCGTCCAGGATATCGTCCCCTTCCCTCGTAGCCCACCGAGCAGGGTGGAAGCTATCGACAAACCGGAAAAGTGTGGTGTACGCCTCCTCGTCTTCCGAGCACATGTCCTCGGCAGCAGTGTGGTAGTAACCGGTCCCATGCTCGTAGTGCCTGAATATCCAGTGCACAGGGAACTTAGCCGTACGGGCCATCACAGGACTCCCATCGTCGCCCAAAACCGCCTCCCTGTCATCATCGCTTAGGGGCTCCTCCTCCTCGTACATGGATCATAAAGCCGAGGTGGTAACTGGCCGCACAATGTACCACTTGTCTTTGAAACCCCTTACGGAGTCCATATACATTTTGAAGAGTCTCCTCGACTGCTTCAAGGAGACCCAGCTATGTTTCCCGCCTCGAGACTGGCGCTGCAGATGAAAAATCCAGAAGAAGAGCGGTATGGTCGCCCCGATCCTCAGATAGCGACACGTCAGCTCAAACGCCCGGATGAAGGCGAGTGAGTTTGGATGTAGCTGGGACGGGGCCAACTCCAGGTGAGTGAAGACCCCGACCTGGAAATCAGTGAAGGGCAGCTGCAGCCCTAGATCTTTGAACGCGATCTCGTACATCGCGAAGCTATATTCCGGATAAACCGAGCAGATCCTTGAACGGGAGGACGGGCGCATGACTACGAAGTTCTTTTGGAAGTCGGGCTGGCCCTGGCCCGCTTCGATGACAGCATATGGATTTCGGTCGCCCCGGCTGTAGATCGACGCGATCCCTCGGGGCTCGACGCCCACCTAATCCAGCAAAGGGTCGGTCACAGTATCAATCAAGCTGACCGACTCATCGGCACTTTGTTCTTCACGATCGTGGCGCCCGGAGGAGCTCGGCTCGTCCGCCATGGTTACCTACAGAGCACGGGAAACCAGTCAATTGGGCACGAAGCCATACGCTCGACAAATCACGTCGTCCCATGCACGACCACATAGTCCGTTTCCATGAATGGTTGCCTCCCCGACATCCTGAAACTCGATGTGTTCTTCCTCAAACCAACTACGCGGTCACTCTCCAACATGTCGACCCAAGGTATGAACATGGCGAGCCACACCATGAGGCCCACGGCCAAGACCATGAACATACCGGGCGCGATCATGAATCAGGCGCCCTGGATCATGAAGACCCCGGGCAGTGCTGAAGTTTGTCACCTAAAACTATGAATATACCGGCCACAAACATGCGTTTGCCGGTCCTAAGCATGAATATGTCGAGCTAAGCATGAGTTTACCGGGCTAATCCCACGCGCACAGTCCCTAAAACATCTACAGACGCCAAAAATCATGCATTTTAACAGGAAAATAAAGAAGATAAACCACTTACTTGAATCAAAAAGTAGGATTCGGCTACAGAGTAGAAGAATCTGTGACAGAAGATCGCGACTGGGAAAAATCTGGAAGAGCAGCAGCAGAGAGAGCACGAAGAATAGAAACGTGTTATAGGGCCCAAGGTTCCTATTTATAGTGATGACGTGGAATACCAAACGTCACCTCGGGCAACCACGGAGTCTCTCTCCCCGACGCGCTGCTCCCAACGCAACGATGACCCTATCCCCATAGGGTGGCGACACAGTTCCCGAGAGATACCTCGTATGCTCGACGGACACGCCCCGGTGAGGATCCTCCGGGCATCCGCCGCGGAAGATGTCTCCGAGCACGGCACGAGGAGGCCCTCGGGGGTCTACACCTCTGTCCCGGGCACGAGACCTCGATGAGGAAACGACCTGAGTTCAAGCCATGGCTCCTCACAAAGGAACCACGACTTGGGGGGCTCCTGTTCTGGACTTGGCCCGACAGGCCCAAAAGCATTGCAAAGGCCCAGTACAAATGGAATTACAAGGGCCACACCGACCAGATAGTACGACCGTGCCCGACGGGGTAGTCGCAGGCTCGACAGCACACCTCCTGCTCGATATGCTGCGGTTCAGCACCGCATCCTGAGGTCCTGCTCGACATTACCTCGAGCACCCCAGCTAGGGCAGACTCAGTCCATTGTTCCCCCAACGATATCCCGAAAAGACCGCGTCTCCGTCCGCCCGCACTTCACGCAGAACATCCAGGAAGGGGACCACGTGCGGGTCCTCACTACGCACGTAGAACCTGACAGTTCCTCCATTGGGCCAAACCTGCCCGGCCCAATGAAGGAACCTTGGCCCAGCGCTGGGGGCTATAAATACCCTCTGTTTCCAGAGGGTCAGGTATTCATCACTCTAACCTTACACTTGCTATTATCTGCTCGTACTCCTACTTACTTCAGCATCGGAGTGCCTTGCAGGTACCCCCCCACTTCATTCAAAAAGCTTTCTGCTCGGAGCCAGCCGTGACGGTCCATTTCTGATCAGGTCAGATCATATATATATATATATATATATATATATATATATATATATATATATATATATATATATATATATATATATATATATATATATATATATATATATATATATATATATATATATATATATATATATATATATATATATATATATATATATATATATATATATATATATATATATATATATATATATATATATATATATATATATATATATATATATATATATATATATATATATATATATATATATATATATATATATATATATATATATATATATATATATATATATATATATATATATATATATATATATATATATATTCATTATGCATCATTATTTGAAGTCAACAAGAACTAGTGAAAGATACACATAGTGCTCATCATCTTTATCCTCTCTTCTCAAAAATCAACATCTACACATAATCATGGTTGTTGATTCAAGAAAATTGTCGTGGTGATAACGTTCAAATCAAGGATTCAATTCAGATTTGGATTGAGCATTTATGGGTTGTTCTTGAATAAAATAATTTGGATTTTCTCCTTCAAGATTCCTATTGGTGCGGGGGGTTTTGCACAAGTTTTTGCTTCATTGAATTCAGCCGAGTGAAAGGATTAAGAAACATGGGTTTGCTTAATCAAGTAGAAGTAACCGGAGAATTGTGAAGATTGATTTGAGGTCAAATTACTTGCGATCGAAATCAGTCGAGTGAAAGGATTAAGAAACGATGGGTTTGCTTAATCAAGTAGGGGTAATCGGAGGTTTGTTCGAAGAATTTGGCACTTGGTTTTGCTCAAACCAAGGAAAGGGAAGAAGACTGTTAGATTAGCAACATTGGTTTATTTGTATTGTGAACTATCTCTTCTCTTGTATCATTTGCAACTTAATATCAAATATCTCAATTCTAGATTCTAGAATTGGGGGCAGATGTACCCTACACGAGGACAACAAGGGGAACTGCCTTTACAAATAGTGTGTTCTTCTGATTTTTCTTTATCTCTATACTTGATTACTATATTGTACGAAAATTAATTTGTCAAATCTGCATTTATTGAAATTGTAGTGTGTTGAGTTCATTTCAAAATATTGGTAGCAATCCTTTTGATTGATACCTAAGAAAACTTACCACTACAATTTTGTAAAATCAAACCTAAGGTGCTTTGCTCACAAGGTGTTTAACAAGTTGACTAATACACAAATTATTTATTGTGCTTATCCTTATATCATTCAACTCATTGGAAGTAATTAATAATCATTGAGGGTGTATAAGTGATTGATCCATTGAGTAAAAAATATTATTCTTATTTTGTCATTATATCCAATACGGTTACGCATATCCAATATTTTCAATAGAGGATCGTTTAGACGATTTGAGATTCCAGGATGCTTTCACATATTTTTCTAAAAACAATTTTAAAAAGCGCAAATTATTTTAACTGATCTATCCAACCCCCCTTCTAGATCGATCACATCGTCTAACAAGTGGTATCAGAGTACCGATTCATCTGGTGCTTCACATATTACTTTGTAGAATATGGAGAACGATCCAAAAGAGGCTTATACGAGAGCTCATGTTTTCACCGGTGAAAATTATAGCTATTGGAAAGATTGTATGCGTGTGCATATTAACTCTGTTAATAGAAAAATATAGAAAGTTATCGAGGATGGTCCTATGCAAATAACCATGACCAATGAGGATAACATTACCATACCAAAACCGGAAGCACTATGGGATGAGGAAGACGAGAAAAAGTATAGTTATGATTGGAAAGGTAGAAATATGCTTATTGCTTCTTTAGGTGTTGATGAATATTTTAGAGTATCACACTGTGCGACTACTAAAGTAATGTGGGATGCTCTACAAATTTCCCATGAAGGGACAAATGATGTTAAACTTGCTATAATCAATACATTAACTCAAGAGTTTGATCTTTTTCACATGAAGCATGGTGAAACCATTGCTGATATGCAAAAGATATTTTCTCATATAATCAATCGCTTACACATTCTTGGTAATGTTACTCCCAATGTTGTTGCTACTAACAAAATTTTAAGATGTCTTAATAGGGAATGGAAGCCTAAAGTTACAGCAATCAAGGAAGCAAACAATCTAGCTACACTCGACATAACAACACTGTTTGGAAAACTTCAAGAGCATGAGAAAGAGCTCATCAATCTCAATAAGCATGAGAAAAAGGAAAAGAAGAAAAAACCAAAAGACATTGAAAATAAGTCTGTCACATTAAAGGCTTCAAGCTCAAAGTCATCCACCAATAACTCTTGTGTTAGTGATTCTAGTGATGAAGATGAAAGCTCAAGTGAAGACATGGGGCTGTTTGTGAGAAAATATCACAGATATCTCCGAAAGAATGAAGTCCAACACTCGGACAAAAATCTCATCAATGATAGAAACCAATCAAAACCTTCAAGACAAGATGAAGGTAAGAAATCTAAATTAATAGGATCATGTTTCAACTACGAACAACTCGGCCACTACAAACTGGAATGCTCGTTGCTCAAGAAAGACAAAGGAAAAGACAAATTTCAAAAGAGACCTAACAAAGCTAGAAGAGCATACATTGCTTGGGATAGCGATAGTGAAGCCTCAAGAAAAAGTGACTCTAGCGACGAAGAAGAAATGGTCAACCTTTGTCTCATGGCTCATCAAAAGAAGAAAATCAATGTAAGTCACTCTAAATATAATCACATTGATAAAATATCTCACATAGAATTGCAAAGAGCTTTTGGTACTCTACAAAATGAGGCTAAGGAAGCTTTTAAACGATTAGTCTCAAATAAGAAAAAAATTCATACCTTGAGCATAAAGCGTCCAAATCCCAAAAAGAATTGGAAGATCTCAAGGCATCCATGGTAGAGAAAATAAAAACTAATAGCAAATATGATAAGCTTTCTTGGCATGATTGGGCTGGATGTGAAACTTGCTACATTTGGAAAAAAGAAGTAAAAACTATTAAAGCCAAACTTGACAAGGCTTTATAGTCCAAAATTACTTTTAGCATTGATAGATCAAATGTCAGAAGTAGTATGATAAATCCATATCAAAAATACACTTATGAAATAAGAGATCCTCCAAGCAAAAGTAACTTGCCCAAAACTCTAACATGTTTATATTGTTGCAAAAGGGACACACCATTAGCAAATGTCGATTTAGGAGATTTTTAGTTCCTCAAGGCATTTTCAAATGGTTGCCAAAATGCAACTCAAGTATCATTCACACACAAGGACCCAATAAAAATTGGGTACCTACTTCCCTTGTTTAAACTTGTAGGTGGATTGTCTTGAGACTACGGAGAAAAGATGTTTTCTCGATAGTGGATTCTCAAGACATATGACGGGTGACATCTCCGTATTTTTTTGACTTTGTGGTGAAAAAGAAAGGATTTGTTACCTATGGCGACAATAACAAGGGAGCAATACTCGGTACAGGTAGTGTAGGTAATCCCTCTTCTACTAATATCTCAGATGTCCTATTAGTTGATGGTCTTAAACACAATCTTATTAGCATTAGTCAATTATGCGACAAAGGATAGAGTGTATCGTTTTTAAAAGACTGTTGCATAATTGAACACAATGATAAGAAAGATGATGTGTTCAAAGGCTTGAGGGTAAACAGTGTATACATGCTTGACTTGAATAATGTATCTCTAACCGGAACTAAATGTCTAGTGACTTTAAATGAGGATTCATGGTTGTGGCATATACGTCTAGCTCACTTGAATTTTGATTTGTTAAATAAAATTGTCTCTAAAGATTTAGTAGTCAGTTTACCAAAACTAAAATTTTCCAACGATCACTTATGTGATGCTTGCCAAATGGGGAAGCAAACTAGAATCTCGTTTAAATCTAAAAACATTGTTTCTACAATGAAACCTCTTAAACTTCTTCATATGGATCTTTTTGGACCATCTAGAATTAAAAGTCTAGGTGGTAACTATTATGGATTCGTTATTGTAGATGTCTACTCAAGATTTTATTAGACAATTTTCTTGGTAAATAAAAGTGACACTTTTCCGGCTTTTGAAAATTTTACCAAGTTTTCTCAAAACAAATTGAACACTAACATAGTTACTACTCGAAGCGATCACGGTGGTGAATTTGAGAATGATCTCTTTGATAAATTTTGTGAAAAATACGGTATTGATCATAATTTTTCCGCTCCACGTACTCCTCAAAAAAATGGAGTGGTGGAACGTAAAAACCGTATTTTAGAAGAACTCATAAGAACTACGATCAATGAACACCGTCTTCCAAAATACTTTTGGGCTGATGCCATTAACACAACATATGTTTTGAATAGGGTTCTAATACGTCTTATTCTAAACAAAACTCCCTATGAACTTTTGAAAGGAAGAAAATCAAATATTTCTCATCTTCACGTCTTCGGATGTAAATGCTTTATGTTAAATAATGGTAAAGAAAATTTAGGTAAATTTGATTCAAAAGCTGACGAATGTATCTTTTTCGGATACTCTCAATCAAGCAAAGCCTATATAGTATTTAATAAAATATTACATATATTTGAAGAGTCTGTACATGTTTCCTTTGATGAATCTGATCCGAAATTAGTCGGAAAGGGTAGTGTTTATGATGGTGCAGGTGTATCTTTGGAAAGCATACTACAAGATCCCAAAGAAAGGGACTTAGAATCTACTCAAATTGAAGAAGAGTTGGATCAAGTATCCGAAGAAAGAGAGGATTATCATCCAAGCAATAAAAATGATCTTCATTTGGAATGGAAAACCTCTAAGGATCATCCCATCGACAACATCCTATGAGATATATCAAAGGGGGTAACAACTCGCTCTAAGTTAAGTACCATTTGTTATCATTTTGCTTTCGTCTCTCAAATTGAACCCAAAAACTCTAAAGATGCCTTACTCGATGAACATTGGTTTTTAGCCATGCAAGAGGAACTAAATCAGTTTAAAAGAAAAGAGGTTTGGGACCTTGTCCCCCCACCGCGAGATCATCGAGTTATTGGAACTAAATGGGTTTTTAGGAACAAACTAGACGAAAACGGAATTATAACTCGCAACAAAGCTCGACTTGTTGCCCAAGGGTATAACAAAGAGGAAGGCATAGATTACGAGGAAACTTATGCTCCAGTGGCCCGACTCAAGGCTATACGCCTTTTGCTTGCATATGCATGCTCGCAAAACTTCAAATTATTCCAAATGGATGTAAAAAGTGCCTTCTTAAATGGATACATTAATGAAGAGGTTTATGTGTCTCAACCTCCCGATTTTGAGAATTTTGAGAATCCTAACTATGTTTACAAACTTAAGCGTGCGTTATACGGTCTTAAACAAGCCCCTGGGGCTTGGTACGAACGTCTTAGAAAATTCTTATTAGATTAAGGATTCTCAAGAGGAAAGGTTGACACAACCATTTTTATTAAGCATGAAGGAAAGCATTTTATTTTAGTTCAAGTTTATGTAGATGACATTATTTTTGGTTCTTCTAACGCATCTTTGGTCAAGAAATTCTCTAAGATGATGCAGGAAGAATTTGAGATGAGCATGATGGGAGAGTTAAATACTTCCTTGGACTTCAAATCAAGCAAAATGATGGAACATTCGTGAGTCAAACCAAATATTGTCTTGACCTACTCAAGCGATTTGACATGACAAACTCTAAAGCAATCGATACTCATATGCCTACGACCGTGAACTTTGACCGTGATGATAATAGTAAGCCCGTCGATATAAAAAGGTATAAAGGTATGATTGGTTCCCTCTTTATCTTACGGCCTCTCATCCAGATATTATGTTTAGTGTTTGCATGTGTGCTCGGTTTCAATCATGTCCTAAGGAGTCACATTTAAAAGTCGTACAGTGCATACTTAGGTACCTTAGTGATACAACTAAGTATGGACTTTGGTACTCCAAGGGTAGTGATTGTTCTTTGGTTGGCTATTCCGATTCTGACTTTTCTGGTTGCAAATCGGATAGGAAAAGCACTAGTGGTACTTGTCATTTCTTTTCAAATTCTTTCGGATGGTTATCTTATGCAGGTTCACTGATTGATATTAGGATGTGTCTAACACACATTCTGATCTTACTTATTGATGCTTCGACGCATATTCGAATTATTTTGTTTATTGATGCCAGTTGCTTGCGAAGTTCTCGGGTTTATATTGCTATTGCTTAGTATTTACAGATTGATATCTGTTTGGTATACTTCTTATACGATTTATTTCCGCACTCTTTTACCGCTTTCTAGATATCATGCGAAGTAGGAAATAAAGAGCGTACGTTTGAAGTCGCTGTTTAAAGTCCTGTAGCAGGCATTTCTCACTTATTTCCTACTTGTGTTTGTGCTTGCGTTTACCCTCATTTGTTGATGATCGATGATGTCACTCAATTAGAATTGAGATAACGACTTCGATCTTTGCATGCTCCCCATAGGATTTTATTGTTTCCTTTTGTTGATGATTTTCTATCACTCAATTAGAATTGAGAAAATGACTTCGACCTTTGTATGCACTCATTAAGATTTTATCATATTCCTTTGTTGATGATCGATGATGTCACTCAATTAGAATTGATATAACGATTTTGATCTTGCATGCTCCCTATAGGATAGGTATCCTCGCCCTTAAGTTTTGACATGATAACATAGTTAGGATTTCCCTTTCATTCTCTCCTTAGGATCAACATCACATGTTAACATTAGGGTTAGAAACTAGTTAGTTACCCTTAACATCTTCTTTCTCTTATGCATATGCATTAAAATAAAAACCTTCTCTTTTTATTTTCAAACTTCAAAACACTCTAAAACTACAAAAAAAAAATTTTTTAAAGGTAAAATCAATCAAACCAATCCAAACTCTTTTCGCCTTCAGGCCTTTCATCAAAATTCTCAAAAGAATGTGTTAATTCTGCTTCAGGAAATACGACACATAATTCTCCAAAGGTCGGGTTGCATCATGTCTACTTGCTTGGAGTTGCGAACATAGTATTGTCTGCCTTCGGACACTTTTCTTTTAAAAATATCTGGTTAGGTAGAGCATGTTAATTCCTTTCTACTCCAGATGCGTGAGTCTCTAAAGATTGAGTTACATGTAGAATGTGAAACTTAACATTGTTCAATAAAAAAACACAAAACAAATCAAAACATGTGAGCCAAACTACGACGTTCTGATTTCCTAAAAAGGATACGTAAGCATCTAATCACGGGGCTCAGCCGAGCGAAACTTTGTAAATATTTCCTTCTTTCCCTGTGTTTTCTTACGCATGCATTCCCTCTTCGTTTTTTTAGTGTGTAGCAGTAAGCGATAGACATATATTAGACACACCATTTGATTAGAACAACAAGAGTGGATACCATAGAGTACTACAGATATATGGGGTGCTAATACCTTCCCCTTGTATAACCGACTCCCTTACCCGATCTTATGGTCATAAGACCGTGATTTCACCCTTCAGGTTTACTCGATGTTTACCTTTAAATTCGACGGGATACAAAATGTTCGATGGCGACTTCATTGTTTATCTCGACGATTTGTCCAGATGCTTCACACATGTCTATATGCTACAGATCTAAACACTTTCAGATGACTTAATTTAGGTTTAACACCAGATCATCATTCTTCTGGAGTAATTCCTTCTAGCTTTTTCGTTGGACATCTATTCAAAATATATGTTGAAGTCGACACAGCTTCACCCTAAAACTCTTTAGGTAAATGCTTGCCTTTCAACACACTTCTCACCATATTCATGATGGTTTTGTTCTTCCTTTCTGCATTTCCATTTTTTGTGTATTGTAGGGTGGTATCACCTCATGTATAATACCTTCTTCCACACATAATGTATCAAAGTATTTTGACACATATTCTCTACCACCATTAGTTCTCAAAATCTTGAGCTTTCAACCACTTTGTCTTTCGACCATAGACTTAAACTTGGAAAATACCTTGATCACTTGACTTTTCTTCTTAATCAGGTAAGTCCACAGTTTTCGACTGAATTCATCTATGAGTGTGACAAAGTATTTGTTACCTCCATTTGAATCCACTTGGTTTAGTTCACATACATCAGAGTATATGACTTCGAGAATAGCCTTCGACTTGCTTCCAACATCCTTGCTGAATCTATTCTTATGTTGCTTTTCCTGCACACATTCCTCACATACCTCGTTTCGAATGTCAATTTAAGGCAATCCTGAAACCATATTTCTTCTTTTCAAGTCTCTAGTCTTTGAAGTTGAGATGGCCAAGTTGATAGGGTCATATCCATTCCTCCTTACTAGCTGCAGTCGAAAATAACTTGTGCTCCATCATATTTAGTTAGATCTTTAAGGTCCTATTCTGAGACTTAGGAGCCTTCAATATTAACCTTCATCTTGCGTCGACGACTCTCATCATCTTGTCTTAGATCGACACTTTTTAAATTTTTTTGACCAACTGCCCTATGCTGAGCAAGTTGCTCTTCATGCCTGGTATGTACAATACATTGGAAATTACCGACCTCTTGTCATCTTTCCTCATAATCAGAACATCACCAATACCTTCAACTACTAGAGTATTATCATTTGAAAATTTTACCATGTTTTTCATCGAGGACTTTATGTTGACAAACCAATCTTTCCTTCTATACATGTGTGATGAGCATCCTAAGTCTAACTTCTATTGGTTATTGAATTTCTCTTCATCTCTTGTTGTGACCATCAACATCATCTCTTCTTCATACTTTACGAACTTTACATCACTTTCTTGATTCTTTCGCTTTTCTGGACAATCACTAGAATAGTGACCATACTTATGACAATTGTAACACTGAATGTGACTCCTGTCAGGTTTTTGACCATCATCTCTTTCTCTACCTCCAGCACCACCTCTTTGGTTTCCTTGGTATGGGAGTCTTCTTTAATTCGACACAATTCCTTCTTGTTGGTTTCCTCTACCAGTCGAATTGTTGTAGCCACCTTTACCTTTATTGTAGAACCACTTTCCTTTACCTTTCTTATCTCTTGCCGATTGAGCCTGCAGAGCCACATCAGTCTTCGACTTGCCTGCAACTCTTTTATTCATTCTTTATTCATGATATTCAAGTGTCACTTGAAGCTCTTCCTTTGACAAAGTTAACATGTTCTTCGACTCTTCTATGGAAACTACTAAATGGTCGAACTTCGGAGCCAAAGATCTCAATATCTTTGAAATAACTGCTCTTGTTGTTAACGTCTCACCACAAGCATTGATTTGATTTACTAGTTTTGAAATCCTAGTGAAGAAATCATATATGCTCTCACTATCTTCTATCTGAAGCAATTCATACGTTCTTATGTGAGTTTGTAATGTCACCTCTTTCACGTTTTCTACACCTCTAAAAGATTTCTCAAGAATCTCCCAGACTTCTTTTGCCGATTCAACATCACTAACCTTTTCAAAATTTTCTGGACTAGCACATTGGTGAATTATAAAGAGAACTTTATAATTCTTCTTCTCCAATTCTTTGTGTTCAATTGAAGGATCTTCATTAAGCAGTTCTAACTCATCTTTTATAAGATCCCAAAGACCTTGATAACAAAATATAACCTTCATTTGTTTGCACCAATTCACATAATTATCACCTTTCAGAATTTGAATGTTTGCTGAAAAATTCCCATTCACATAATTCATCGCCATTGTGATTTTCTTCTTCTTCCCTTGATTGCTCAACCGGAGCTCCTGATATCAGATGTTGAAAATCCACCAAATCTTATGGAGAATTTCTATCAATCTTAATGAACAAGATTGTTATCACCACACAATGACAACGGAAAAAAATTAAAGAAGAAAAGAGATTAGAGTTTCTGTAGAGTAACTCTCTGTCCACAAACCGTGTAAAAATTTTATTCACTTTGCAACTGCAAAATTATGTGAATACAAGTTGTTATGAGTTGGTTACAAAAATAGAGGTTACTCCCTCTATTTACAATGAACTTGTTTTTTCCCTAAGCCAAAAAACCCAAAACTATAAAAGTTCAAAATATATATTTTATACTTAAATCAAAATACTGTGGGAAACAATCTGCTTCAATACTTTGACGGCTAACACAACTTGACACACTGCGATATAGACTAATTTCGACACACCTTCTGTCGACCAACAACCTACTTCAACACACCTTGTGTCGAGCAACAACCTGCTTCGACATAAAGAATTACAGTTTCAACAAATCTAACTTTTTTTTATTTAAGTATAATTGATTTAAAGATATTTTTTAACTTAAAGTAATTAATAGTTAAGTAATATTTTATAAATAAATTTTTAATCAATTTATTATTACTTACGAAATTTAATATTGAACTTTTAAAAATAAAATGGTCCAATCTAAAGAAGGGTCAAGTATATAAAGAAAAGGAACTCAAGTAAGAAATGTAAGAATACATAAGCCTAGAGATATAGAGAGAGAAAAAAACAGAGAGATGCTACAATGGCTAAACTTGAGTGCAACAAACAAATTTCCATCATTTATGGGAATGATTACAGCTGTTTTAGCACAAAGTGGAAGTTTCGTGGTAATTAAATTTGCAACAAAAGATGGAATTAACAAATATGTAATGGTTGTTTATTCCATGGCACTTTCGACCATCTTGCTTCTTCCCTTGGCTTTCTTTAACAACAGGTTCCTTCTTTTTTTATTTTTTTCAATTTCTCTTTACTCTTCTTAAATCTCTGGGCACTGTAATATGGAAGGTAAAGTTTGATTTTCTTGTTTCTTTTTTTCTTTCCTTTATTCATATGCAGGTCACAGTGTCCTCCTCTCACCTTCTCTTTACTTTGCAGCTTCTTTTTTCTTGCTCTCCTAGGGTTAGTATTTCAATTTTAATTTTGTTAATTTATTGTTTCTGTTTATTTGCTATTAATTTTTATTCACTGCATTTCTTAGTATAAAGAATAGACTTATTACATAAACATTATATCTAATTTATATTTAGTTTAAATATATTGATTATTTAATATATTTAAAAAATATTATAGTAAAGATGAGAGACAAAATATTAGGTGTTTTACTCTATTTTTCTTTTTTTTTTTGTTGAAAAATATTATATTGCTTGTCAATTCCTACACCACTCAAAAGTATTAAAGGTTTCGTGGACTTATTAGACAGATAATTATAAATATTGAATTCAAAGAAAAATATGATGAGTTCATTTAATTGGTACCATACATGTCATATTTCATTCAAGTTGTCTCAATCTACTTTTGGTTTTGTCATAAGTGTTGATGATTTTACCTAAGTATCTTGACACACACAGACAGAGAAAATAAAGATACAAATTATTCTGGTCCACTCTAACTGTAGGGATGAAGTTTTTAATTGTTCAAATGCTTTTCTAATATTAAATTCATTAACATGGATATTTCTTCTTAAATTGAGTTATTTAAATGTGCAGAACTTCAGCACAAATAATGACTTATAGAGGCATAGAACTTAGTTCACCAACTCTTGCATCAGCAATGCTTAACCTCATTCCAGCTTTCACCTTCCTACTTGCTCTCATTTTCAGGTTCTGAATATTTTATCAACTTTAAATGAAAACAATAGAATAAGTTCACCCACTCTTAATTAAAATAGTTTTTCATTAAAATTAAAAATAAGTATATTATTTTTTAAATAATATAATTATTGAACTATTTTATTATAGTTTAATTAATTTACTAATAGTGGTGGTAGAAGGTATGCTTTAGATCTCACTATGACAGATGGACAATGTAGTTGGTCATAGAGCTCTGGTGATTGATTGTCTCCAACTACTTTTAGTAATTTTAGTATTTAATAATATATTTTAATATTGTATTTTAAAATAAAATAGTCAAATATTGATTTTTAAAATAATAAAAATTAGTTTCGTCATTTTATTTTTTATTTCTTACAAATATATTTAGTCATCTTTCATTCAACAATGATCAAATTAAGTTTTAATTATTGTAAAATAATTAGAGTTATTTGTTATTTATTTAATCATGTGTATGTGTTGTTAGTTAGTTCTATTATTATGGATGAGTCAGTTAATTTGTTGTTTAATTATATATGTTAATTATTTGTATGTGGACTTGGATCCTCTTCGTCTCTTTTTCTCTCCATCCCTCTTCTTCTTTTCTATCTCTCTCTTAATCTCACTCTCTCTTAGATAAAAATAATTTTATAATGAAGAGAGAGAGAGAGAGAGAGAGAGAGAGAGAGAGAGAGAGAGAGAGAGAGAGAGAGAGAGATTAAGAGACAAATAGAGAAGAAAGAGAGGGATGGAGAGAAAAAAGATGGAGAGGATCCAAAATGACTTGTATATATACTCGCATTATTCAATTGATATAACTAAAATAAAGTTGGATTTCTAACATTCGATCTAGAAAGCCTCTACAACATTTGTTTTTGGAGAATCGTAGAGTGATTATTATCTCCCCTCCCAAATAAGAACAATTATGATTCTCTGAGTCTCACGATAAAATGAGTCCTCTTATGCAAAAGCAAATTGAAGTTTAACAATGGAAAATCATCACCTTGTGCCTGAAAATGTTTCCATATGTTCGATATTTCCAAGCAATGCAACAACATCATTTTCTCATGAACCGTCATTGACTATCTCTTGAAATTTCTCAAAGCACCATATATGTTGATAATGATGTAACACTTTGGATTGAATTGCATAATTGTTTCTCGAAAGGGAATCCTTTCCTCTTATACGCCATTTTTTAATAAATCTATTCAATGAAACAAGGTAAGAAATATGTTAGTATTTACATCAATGAGCTAAAAACTTTATTAGAAGACATGAAACTCTTTCGGTCTCTACCAACATGTACTTGTGGAAGTCATATCAAACTCCAGGAACTGTAAGATACACCATTTTTAATTTTCTTTTTGAAAGGTTTGAATGACACCTTCAACACGATTAGTATCTAAATTCCGACATTGAAACCATTATCTGAAGTTCTTAAGGTCTCTGTTGAGAAACACGTGTGAGTTGTATTGAGAAAGAAGTGTGAGTTTTAAGTCCCTCATTGTTTGAAAAAATGAAGGTTGAACACTTTATAAGTGAGATGACTCATACACCTATTACCTTAAGGTTTTGGGTGAATATGTGGTGTCTCTCTCAATTGTTTGGGTCAGTCTTTGACCTTTAGGTGTGTGTTTGACCCAATGTGAATATTTTCCCCTCATGATGTTCCAACAATAATATCAGAGTCTAGATCGAGTAAGAAATTGACTCCTTGTATAATATCATAATGGATGGACTCACACTTGAGAGAGAGGTTATTGAGAAACAAGTGTGATTTGTGTTGAGAAAGAAGTGTGAGTTTTAAGTCTCACTTTGCTGAAAAAGTGAAGGTTGATTACTTTATAAGTGAGAGGACCCATACATCCATTACCTTTTCCAACTTATGACGTTGCAACAGTATCTTCATCAGTTTCAAGGCTCTGTAAACCCTAACTCATCCGAGGCTCCTAACTCATCCAAGGCTCTCTTTATTAATTAAAATTATAGGAACAATCTAGGAAAATCCAAGCAAAGGCATGAAGATTTTTCTAACAATAAGATCTTCTCATTTTGTGGTAAAGGTGTCCTTCTAGAAAATATAGGTTTCCTACTCCTAGGTTGATCTAAGGTTGATTTTCTTCTTCTGGCATGAGTTTTTCTAACAATAAGATTTTCTCATTTTATGGTAAAGGTGTCCACAACATTTAATCTTGCTACTTCAATCATGAATTTTCTATTGGCTTCAAGTTCAAAGGAAAACATTCATCTTCATACAACGTGGATTCATGTAATGATGACCAAGAACTTTCCACAAACAATGTTGAATATAGACAACACAAATATGTTTGGAATTACTTAGTAACATGATCCTCATTTCTACCAAGCCAATAAAACCAACGGTCAAAATATTTAAATTTAGTCAAAGATCTTATTACAACATAATTGACCTGCAATATATCGTCATTTGATTAGTAGACTTTTTAACCTCACTACCACAAGGCCTGACCTTAGCTTCTTTGTGCATAAACTGAGCCAATACATGTCTTCCCAAACTAACACTCATATGCAAACTGTTACTTAGGTTTTACTACAAATAAAAAAATATCGTTTCTAAGGATTTTTTTTCTTGCATCCTCCAAGCTCTTTAGTTATTAACACTAGGCTTCATGTTGTGCAATCCATTCATGTTGTGAAATCCAACATTTTTTGACTGTTTTTGGTGTCTTTTTGGGTGACTCCCTTATTTATTTGATGTCAAATATTGAGTAACTGAATATCAAAAGGAATCTAAATTATATTCTCCATTCATTGATAATGATAAGAGGGTACAAATGCTTCTATATATAGCATCATAATCATACTTACAATCCTTGCTATCGTAACAAACTATTTTTATGAGAGCTAAAAAAAAAGAAGAGAAAATAGAAGCACGAGTAATGTGTGAGTGGGTAGAATCTCATGTGATTTGTAGATAAAGATAACAATGAATGCTAAGAGCCACTAATGTGCACCAATCCCGAGCCACTCGATTCATCTAATGGTATTAACTTTTGATAGCCTTCTTCAAACTACAACATGATAAATGTTTATCATGTTAAGTTTGGAGATGAAATAATGGAACTTAGGTAGGGGCAAGGCCTTAGTAAGAAAATCTACAATTTGTTCAGAGGATAGAATAGGAAGCAATTTGATATTTCCTGCTGCACTTTCTCACTCACTAGATGGCAATCTATGTCCAAATGTTTCATTATCTCATGAAAAATAGGGTTTAACGCTATGTGAATTGCGCTTTGATTATCACAATACATATCGAGAATCTTGGCGCACGACACATTTAAGTCCTTAAATAAGTATAACAACCACTGTACTTCACACGCAACGGATGATAATGCACGATATTCTGCCTCAGACGAGGACTTTGACACAGTGGGTTGCTTCTTCGCGCGCCAAGATATCATAGATTTGCCCAAAAAGAAAAAATGGCCAGAGATGGAGTGTCATGTGTCCGAACAACCTGCCCAGTGTGCATCAGAGTAGCTTAGATGTTGCAAGTCAGAGGTTCTATCAAAGGAAATACTGCGACCAGGGTTTTACTTGAGATACCTAACCATTATGCATGTTGCTTTGTAATGAGTTACAATAGGTGAATGCGTAAACTGACTTAACTGTTGGGAAGCAAAGGTAATATCTCGTTTTGTTGTGTTTAATTAAAGAAGCTTGCCAACTAATCTTCTGTATGAAGATACATCTTCTAGGGGTGTTGACCCATCATTGTGCAACTTGATGGAGGTGTCAAGAGGAGTGGAAGCTGGTTTAGAGCCAAGCAAACCAGAATCTTTAAGAAGATCAAGACAATAATTCCTTTGAGAAATTGTGATTCCAGCCTTGGAATGGGCTACTTCTAATCCAAGAAAGTACTTCAACTGGCCAAAATCTTTTATTTTGAAGGCATCATCGAGGATGATTTTGATTATCTCAAATTCATTTAGAGAATCTCCTGCAAGAATCACGTTATCTACATATACTAAAAGAGCAGTGAAAGAGTTGTTTTTGTGCAAGGTAAAAAGGAAATAGTTAGAAGTGGATTGAGTATAGCCTTCCTTAAGCAACAAGTAAGTCAATTTTTCATACCATTTGTGTATTGCTTGTTTGAGACCATACAAGCTCTTCAACAACTTGCATACCTGATTGGGTTTTGACCCATGCACTCCTTCGGGAACTGTCATATAAACATGCTCTTGAAGATCTGCATGAAGGAAAGTGTTATTCACGTCCGATTGATGGAGATGCGATACAATTTTGAAGTGATTTCACTATTATTCTATTATAGATAACATAACTCAAATTTGAACAAAACACTAAAACCCTAAAAATTTGAAACCCTAGAAATATCCAACAATTCTAATTGACAAATTATGAAGTGATTTCACTGTTATTCTATTACAGAAAACAATATAATAGAAGATATGAATCATAACTAGAGAACAAACAAGGGAGGCAAGAGATAGGTACAAGTGATTACCGAAAGAGAGAAACGAATTAAACTGATGAAAAAAGTGAAGAGAACAAGGAGGAAGATGAGACTGAGAGAGGTCCGCGTCCAAGATCGTCGAGTGAGATCGACAATAGAGAGATCGCCATCAAATATCATCAAGAGTGGCACGAGAGATAACATTGTGAGCTTCATTCAATCCCCAATCCCAATGACTCACTCCACTATTTTACTCTATTTTTCTTTATTTTTTTGTTTCTTTTTCTATTTTATCACACATGTATATATAAGTTTAGACAAAAACGGAAAAAATTTAAACTATTATAAACTGAAACTTTTTCTATTTTGATAAATTATTTTGTGGGTTTTTTAAAAACTCCTACAAATAGAGTAAGAGTGTTTTTAGATTGTTTATTTGTAGGGGTTTTTAAAACCACTCTCAAATTAACCTCTTCTATTTACTGAATTTTTAGTAGTGTTAGGCCCCTGCATTTTTTATTTTATTAAAATATTTGTCATTACGGTCCTTAATAACAACTTTGGTGAAAAGTAAAAAGGTGTCACTTTTAACCATAGTTAGAATTCAAACAGTAGTGAAAAGTGGCGTCTTCTTGTCTTTTTTTATTAAAAATATATAAGGCTCTTAGTTCATTCACTTTTTCCCTAGAATTACTTAGACAAACTTCATCTTCTGCCTCCAAACTTCTTCGATTTACGAAACATTATTCCTCCACTAAACCAAACTTGAAAACACCATTTCTTCCATAAACAAAACTAATAAAAATTTCTTCCACTAACATGTTTCAGAACCCCATCATCTTTTCTCCAACTTAGCCATGTTAGTTGTTGTTGTGTTAGTTAAAATATTCTTGTTTAACGATTTTATTGGTTTATCTGGTTGTTGTTGTTCTTGTTGTTGTTCTTGTTGTTATCGTTGTTGTTGTTCTTGTTGTTGTTCTTGTTGTTATCGTTGTTGTTGTTGTTATCGTTGTTGTTGTCGGTGTTGTTTTTGTTGTTGTTGTAGTTGTTATTCTTGTTGTTGTTGTTGTTCTTGTTATTGTTCTTGTTATTATATATTATGATGTAAGTTATCAATATAGTCAGCTAAAACATGTGGGAAAAATGAAAAATATTGAGTGACCTTTAACCACGGTTGTTTAAAACAATTATGATTATATGTAGTGCGATTTCTAATTTATTTCTACGACTAATAGACTGTGGTTGTAAATAGCCCACATACAACCTCATCCTACCTAAAAACGGTTTTCAAACTGTGATTATAGATTTTTTATAACTGTGATTATAGGTGTCTTTCGTAATAGTTCAACTAACAATATCGTGGTTTTGCAATTTTTACCCTCTTTAGTTAGTGGATCTATCAACTTGAAATGCACTTTGATTAAATCTAAATTCATGATGACCATAATAGACAAGATAGATTTAAAAAGAATCACTAGACTCATACTCAACTAGATTCATACGCGTTTGATTTTCGATCGAGTGAAAAGAGTTTAGGTATCTATTAATCACTTATCTTATTGATATTAAGCTTTCATATAATTTATATTAAAAAATATAACTAGGGTTGGCTTGTATGTGGGCTATTTACAAAGAGTTGTGTTATTCTTACACTGCATTTTTCATACACCGTATCCACACCAAAGCAAATTGTTGGTTGCATGGGAATCAAAGTAAAGTAAATTAATAAAAAACTGAAACTAGTATATTTTGTATATACTAATATGGTGTATATGTTAAAAGCAGTGTAAACATATCATTTTCCTTAAATAAATGCCATCAAAGGTCTCAATATGATATTTTATCTAGTTATATATTATTCCAATTTTTTTAATTGCAGTATCTCAATTACCAATATCTTCTCAATTTAACGGTTTAGGATGGAAAAAATAAATTGGAGACATTATAGCAGCCAAGCTAAAGTGATAGGAACTATAGTATCAATGACCGGAGCATTTGTTGTGATATGGTACAAGGGTCCACCAATCTTCAAGATACATTCATCAAGTTCTTACAACACACTTCGCTTTTCACCAAATTTGAACTGGATTTTGGGAGGGTTGTTAAGTGCTGGAGATTCTTTAGCTTCATCCATATGGTACATATATCAGGTTATGATAATTATGTCCCACACTTAACATTTTACATCTCTCTTTTGAGTAATATGGTTTTAAAAAAGTAAAATGGCTATTCCTTTTCTTGTTGTTTGTTTTAGGTTTCATTAACAAAGAAATACCCTGCTCTAATAGTGATAGTCTTCTTTCAAGTACTTTTCATAACAATTCAATCTGGAGTATATGCTTTAATTGTGGTTAGAGATCCTAGTGCATGGGAACTAAATCTTGATATGGGGTTGATTGTCATTTTTTACCAGGTAATCTCATTCATTATCGTCTTTAAACACAAGATTAATGGTTTATTGTTTATTAATTAAGATTAATTAAACAGGCAATATGTGCAATAGGAATTCGGTACTGCCTACAAATATGGTGTGTACAAAGAGCTGGTCCTCTCTTTTGTGCTATGTTCAAACCAATAGGAATCATCTTCACCGTTTTATTGGGTTTTATTTTTCTTGGAGATGACTTTTACCTTGGAAGGTAAATGTTCAAAACAATCCAATCAAATAGAATTTTTTTACTTAACATTGGAAATACATTTAGCAAGTGTCTTTTTGCAGTTTGATTGGTGCGATTATAATAGTGATGGGATTTTATGTTGTGCAATGGGGGAAAGCTTCGGAAGAGAAAGTTGAGAGAGGGATGGAAAACATGGAGAGCCTGTGCAATGATGTTCCATTGTTACAAAACAAAACATAACTTATTTATATAAATAATGTTTAAACACACTTTCTATAACTCATATTGCAACATATTTCCTCATATTTCAACATATTATTAAACTGATTTAAAATAAACACAATTTAACGAATACTTTATCTTAGTTTGAATACTCTATCATAGTTTGAATACACTATCATAGATTAAATAAAACATGTTCTAGACTAGAGAAAGACCCAATAATAAAAAGACTTATGAATAGTGAACCTGTGGCCTCCGGGTCTATATTTGATCCACACCACAGATCATCCTCTACAGTTGAATTTCATCCAACAGTTCTCCACATACCACTCTAGAAAGAAAAGAGATTTCTAACAATGCACCGATACATAAGGGATCACACTCCAGATTTTAGGTATTTTCTAACCATAATTTACTCCACATTACTCTCCACTTAAGAACTGATATGGACGTAGGAGTGTTAACTTTATTGGTCGACCCCGTCTCAGTGGTGCCACAACCTTACTCCATTACGTTAAAACATCATTACACTATCATAGAACAATTGAACTGTCTATGAAAAACAACTTTTGATTCCTATGAAATCCATGATCATATATCTGATTTAAAAATCACAAACTACCTTAATGAGCTTGCTCGAAAAAGAAGATGGCGGTCAATCCAATTGTTGAAAATTCAGCTGATTTCCTAGCATCATTATCTTTCCATTTCTTCTATGTTGATTCAATAAATGATGGTTCATCCTTCAAAAAAGAATCTCAATATCGAACCTCGCCATCGGAAAAGAAAAAGAAGAAAGGTGACAGACATATTTTGGGTTTTAAGATAGAGAGAAAGTATATATAACTCATAATGTAACACTTCCACTAGTAATTACCGCCATCATAGAAAATCATTTAGTATCATGAATCCTCATCCAAGACGGGAACTCATGCGATCTTCTGTACATTGGAATCATCAGAAGATTAAGACTTTGTGATCGAGATATGAAGTCATGCATATATAGGTGAGAGTCAGTTTGCGCTCAATGAGTCCTATTGAACAATCAAACGGTTAGTCTCTTTCGGAGAACGGAAGAACAATAAGATCGTGAATGTACATTTCGTCATGATCCCCTATGAAATCATCTACAACTGCGTCCTTGGGAGGTCATTCCTTGCAATGTTGGGTGCAATGGACTTCTAGCCCCATTTGAAGATGAAACACCATAATAATGCAGGCAAGTTGGTCATTGTCTCAGAAGATTCGCATAGGACCCACCTCATGCACAAGACCGTATTGAAAAACCCCTCGCGGAAGCCATCACCATCAAAAGACGGAAAAATAATGCATGTTAAGTCCATTAATATAGTTGAGCTTTATGTTCTAGAAGAAGAAACACAGTGAGGAAAAGAACTCGACTAAATGACAGAAGTCAGGGGGAGAACCTTAAGGTTAGTACCACATGATAACTTCAAAATTATCAAGCTTGACGATAATTCAGTATTGTCTTTCTGCATAAGAACTTATCTATAAATCTTGGTAAATAAAGGGCTCATCAAATTCCTTAAAGCTGATGCTGACCTCTTTCAAAATTTGCCCTGATGAGATACCCATTATAGATCCTAGCATGGATTTCCATTGATTGAATATTTATATGTTATGTGGTATAACGAAGAAAATGATAATATCTTGAGAAGGCCGACACAACTAGGAAGACGATTTAGGGATTTCTGGAGGCCAATTTTAAATCCAAAGTAAGATATACTGTTGTACCACAATTTTTGCCCCTAAGATTCCTCTATCATCTCATACCATCACAATGCAACCAGATCACAAGCTAGGATTTGAGGTTTTTCTCCTACTGCATCCTGTCTTTAGGTTTGCCTATGGGAATCACCAAGCATCTTGAAGCACCTTGAATTGTGTATCTTTGTATTTGTATGCTTTTAACTAACCTCAAAATATGTATATTTTGTCTCTTGAAATAACATCTTGTAGGTCATGGCACAATTGCCTTCATCTCACCATCTCCTAGCACAGAGAATCAAAACTAGGGTTTGGATTTTAATCAGGAGATATTTGGATTTTTGGGCAATTCTTGATCCCATACTTCTATACATAGTCATGAGCATCTGTTATTGGAAGTTTGATCATCAATTTTGGCTGGAAAGGGTTTAATTGGGAAAAGGGGGTAAAATGGTCATTTTGTCAGGAGATAGTTGAAATCAACTGTTGACCAAGTGAAATTTTGGTCAACTATCAATTCAGTATCCTTATTCTCACATTTCATGGTCAATAGTGGCAAAAATATCAAGAGGAAGTGTGAATTGGAGTTAACTTGTCAAGAAAGTTATTTGAAGTTTTGGAATTTTTCTAAGTATCCATGGGGATGAATTTTGATTGGCTATAACTTTCTCAATTTTTATTGAAAATATACAAACTTTATATGCCTAGAAAGAGGGTGAAAAATTCTCCAATGTTGTAGGAGAGACCACAAGTCCAAAAAATGAAAGGAAAAAAAGTTATGAAGCTTGAAAGGTTTTGACACTTGGTGAAATTTTGGATAAAAATGCCAAAATCTGACTTCTTCATGTACATTTTTGAATGACCATTTGGACTCAAATCAAAAAGTTAGTAACATGAAAGTTGAATATTGAAGTTTTCTCTTCATTTTTCATTCAAAAATCATCTTAAATGGTTAAGTGTAGAGAAAGATATGGTGATTAGGATTTTGAGCTGAAAACTGTCATTTTGCCCAGCACAAGGCAAGTCACGCGCGCTAGGCAGGAATTTCATCAAATATGTTATGGGCACGCATTCATCATCACTTTTTATATGAAATATTCATTATTTTGGAAAATATCCAACATCAAAGATCAAGCCCTAAATGCAAGGAACAACTTTGCTTCAGGAAGTTTCTCCAAATTCTTCCTACATCTTGAGATATAATTGTGAGAAAAAGGCACCATGCAAACTGAAATTTTTGCCCAGAAAGGTCTCACGCGCACGCAGCAAGCCCATTCAGACTTGTCATTTTATCAAACAGTTTGTAAGCATACATTCATGGCCAAATATCTCATTGATTCAAGCTTCATTTTGAAAAATTTTGAACATTAAAGTTGGAGTATGAAATCTCCTCTCCATTTTTTATTCAAACCTTGTCATGTTTCATGCATCATAGAGGAAGATATAAGGATGTAAAGAGGTGTTCATGGAATGATGATACTTACATGGACATGCATGGAAATCTTGTGTCAACAAAGCCCCAGCTGCCAGCTCATGCCCCAGCCACTTCTCACTTACTCCAAAACGCACATTTTTTTCACTCTCAATCAACATAAAACACACAGCCTTCATTTTCTCATTTTCTCTCACTTTCTTTATTCTCCTCACTCTATATAAAGTATATGCCTTCAAAAAGCAAAGGGTTGGAAGATTGCAAATCAGAAGCAAACAAGCACATCTCTCTCTTCCTCACGTATCTCTCTCTTCAATGCAAGCATAATTTCTTCTTCTCTCTTTATCTCCTCCATTGTCAAGTAAACATCCTCCATCTTTCTCTTTTCTCCAAGCTTTCTTTGCATCTCTCTCTACTCATCATCTTGAACATTCAAGCTTCTCTCAAGTGAGTTACTCTTTATTTGAGCTCAAGCTTCACCAAGTTCATTTCAAGATAATTATCCATTTTCTCCCTCTTGCTGTAACTTGCGTGTTGTTTAGATCCATGAACCTTTTGAACAAATCAATAATATATTCATAATCCTTTCATTTTTATGATCAATTTTCATTTTTGGATCGTGTTATTTGGTGGAGAATTGAGGGAGAAAATAAAATCACAAATCTGTTTGATGAAATGTGCAACTTAAAACTGTGTTCATGTATTCATGTTCGCGCACATTTTTCTCAATCATCAAGGCATCATTTCATGATGTTTTTGGTCCTAGCATGTACTACTAATTTCCCTCTTGAATTTTGGTGTTGGAATTTTTGATTTTCATCAAGAGATGAATGAGATATCGTGACATGAAAGTAGCATTTTAAAACTGAAAAAATTGGATAATATGGTTGTTGGTAGGGACGATAAAAGAGAGGTGAGATTGCAATATACTAGTATATTTTAGTTGGCCTATTTCCATTTTCGTTATCCAAATAGAAAAGGGTGGGGTATGAGTATAAATTACAAGCCCATTGAAATTCATAAGGCTCATTTCATTTTTAATAAGCAAAGATTGGAGATAGTAGGCCCATTAGGCAGCTTCCAAACTGGCCCATTTGGCATTTGTGAACCAATTTTTATCTGTTTCTTATTGCTATCATGTTTCCTATTTATTAATTAATTTATTTTACAAACTGGTAGTAGATTTAATGAAGTGTTTTGCTTTGGAATAAAGTCTGTTGGTTTGATATGCAAGGGCCAATTAGGCCCGGTCCGGAAATTATTTGTGGTGAAATAATAAATATGTTGTTGGACCTAAAAGAAGTACGAGGCCCAATTCAAATAAAGAAGTACAAGGACCAATTCAGTAACAAGCGCATGCCCAAAATGCAGTTAACAGTTACGGTACCAATTGACCAAAGATTGCGCACGTTTTATCAGTTAACATGTACTGTTTAGATTTTATAAAATTTATATCTTTCTTTACAACAAAATTAAACAAATTAAATCTTTATTTTTATAGTCAAAACCCAAAATTCCTGAAGACGAAAATATTATCAGATACATCAAATCAAATGCTTATCAGTATAAATCTCAAATTACAAAATCAAATCTGCATCTAAAACCAAAAAAACAAAATCATAAAAATTACAGTAAGAATACTAAATCAAATCTCTACAAATCAAATTACAATATCAATTACAGAGATTACAATAAATCCTTAATTGTTCTAAATTGTAAATATAAGCAATTGTAACGACAATTCGCAAGTTCCAAATCCTAACCCTATAAATACTGAGCTAATATACAGAAACAAAAAGAAGACAGAAGAAAGATTGAAGAACGGATTCACGTGCTCGAATACAGGAACAAGGAAAAGAAATTGAAGAAGAGGAACCCAGAGAAACTCACTCATTGCTAAAGACCAAAGAAGGAAGCAGTTAGGGTTTCAAAATTTGAAACCCTAACTGCCGTTGATCATCTCCAAGCTTCGTCGTTGTTTCGACCTCATCATCACCTTTGAACACCACGGAGATCTACGAACAAGAAGAAAAAGGGGATTAGCATCAGATTTGATGACGACTCAAAGTCAGAAAGCAAGAACACGAGGGGTAACAGACTCAACTTTTCTTATTTTTGTTTGTGATTTTGTTGGGTGGTCGTAATTAGGTTTAGGGGGTTATGCCGCCGCGGTGGTGGCTAGTAGGGTTTGGAGGCAAGGTTTGAGAAGAAGAAGAAAGGGTTTGGAAGAGAGAGAGGGACAATGCTGTAAAACAAGAAATTGAATTGTAAAAATGTATTAAAACTAAATTTTACTCCATCGTATCATGTGCAGGCGCGCCTACAATAACCAACATGTACCCTTAATTCTATCCATACGATTATTATCAGACGGCCATAGGCCAAGTCTCTACCGTAACGCCATGCACCATCTCCACACCCAATACTCCGGCCTTCAAAAAATCTATTGTGGGCTTAGCCCAATTGCAAAACACACCCCCATTCCTTGTTTTGCTAAAACATAGAACAACAACACACCCCCCTTCAGAATTCCCATTTGAGCCTAGCCCAGTCTGACTATTAACACCCTTATCCTCTTACTGTCAAACTAAAACTACACCCCCTTGAACTAAATTATATTTTATTTATTTTTTATATCTATTGTTCATTTATAATTATCGTTATTATTATTTTTTTATTATCATTTCTATTCATTTATAATAATTTTTACTATTATTAATTGTTATTTGTTTATATATATTTATTATTATCATTTAGAATGATTATTCTATACAAAAAAACTCATATATTATATTTTTATACATTGCATTAAAATATTTTTTAACCATGCATTAATCAAGAAGTTTTACAATTAATACGATAAAAAATATTAACAAATCTCAAACTATTATTCGCAATAAACTAATCTAAATAACTAATTTTTGCAAAAGGGTTTCAAATATATTTTGAGCAATCGCGCATTTAGTCCAAATCTCCAAAATCACTACACCCGGTCAAATGCGAGGCGATTCAAAATACATTTGCAACCCCTAAAAAACATAAACCCCATATGAACTACGAATTGAGACTCTGATTCCTCATAAGAGGATACGTAGGCATACGATCAAAAATCGTAGCGAGTTCCCCTATAAAAAATTTAAACCTTTTCCCCTAATAAAATTTAAATCATGTTTCCCCAACTCAAACCTAAAACCTAGTATCCTTGTGAACAAGGTAGAGGAAAGGTGCCTAACACCTTCCTTTCGTCTAAAGAAGTCAGAAACCTAGAATCTCTGTCTGCGAATTAGGGTTTCCTATTAGATGCCTTTCCCTAGGATAAAAACTAATAGTGGCGGCTCTGATTTAAAAACCAATTGCAACAGACTGGCTGGTGCAACACTACTAGTTGAACTGACTTGTTCTTGTTCGACATCAGGATTGTTGTCATCTAAAGGTGTTGCTTCTCCAGTATGTGAGCTACCTGCAGTAGGAAAAGGAAAAAAAGCAGATGGACATTTAGTTAGTGTTTTCAAGGGACTTCTTGTATTAAGAAACCCATCATGGAATGGAAAGTGTTCTTCATTGAAGACAACATGTCTTGAGGTGAAGATTCTTCCATGAGAGTTTATGCATTTTTATCCTTTGTGGGAGTTATTATAGCCCAAGAACACACATCTGGTTGTGTGGAACTGTAGTTTGTGCTGATTATAGGGCTTGAGACAGGGATAGCAAGCACACCCAAAGGGTTTTAGGGAGTTGTAGTCAGGTTCCTTTCTAAAGAGTAGTGAGTAAGGACTTTCATTTTGAGTGACTAGAGAGGGCAGTCTGTTTATGAGATAAACTGCCATGGAGAAAGCTTCCCACCAATAGTGTAATGGAATTTTGGCTTGTGCTAGTAATGTCAGGCCAAATTCAATAATATGTTTGTGTTTCCTCTCAGCCCTACCATTTTGTTGTGATGTGTAAGGGCGTGATATTTTGAATTGTATCCCTGCTTCTATTGCATGGTTTTGCACAGCCTTATATTCACCACCACCATCACATTGGATTGTTTTAATTCTTTTGTTAAACAGATTTTCTGCCATGTTTTTAAACTGGGTAAAAGCTTGTGCAATATCTGATTTTTGTTTCAGAGGATAGATCCATGTAAATATACTAAAGTCATCAAGGAAGTGAACATAATATTTGAAACCCGAAGAAGATGTTACTGGTGCAGGTCCCCATACATCAGTGTGAACTAATTCAAGGATTTCTTTAGCATGAGAGGAAGAGGTTTTAAAGGGTAAAAATGCATTTTGCCATATTGACAAGCCTCAGAAAAGTTAAAATGATCACTAGGTGATAGTTTGACATTATAATTTTTCAAGACTCTATCTAGGACTTTATTATTTGGATGACCAAGCCTTCTATGCCAGCTTTCCTTGACAGATACATAAGCACACGGGTCCCTTTCAGTCCTTGAGAGCTGATACAAGCCATCTTTAAGTGTCCCTCTTAGGATTGCCTTCCATGTCAACTTGTCCTTCACAATGCAACAATTTGCATCAAACTCAACCAAAATGTTATTGTCAGTAGTTAATTTCGACACACTTAATAGGTTTTTGGTAATATTGGGAACATATAAGACATCATGTAAGTTAAGTGAGTTTAGTTTTGAGGAACCTGTGGCAACAATCTTCAGTTTTTTCACCACTTCCAACAATTAAAGAGTTCTTACCATGATGTTCTGCCAGATCCTCGAATTTGTCAGTTTGGTGTGTCACATGATTGCTTACACCACTGTCAAAGTACCAATCATAATCTTGAAGAGGGATTTGTGAGGCTAGGAAGGCATTGTGTGTCCCTTTTCTATCACTGACTGCTGAATAAGACTTATCAAATATCGCTGACAAGCTAAAACTTGCAGCCAGCCCCATTTCCAACTCAGATCTAATCATTCAAACTCTGAATGGTTTAGATTCTGAATACAACCCTATGGTGGTCAAGCTATCTGATCAAACTAGTCTCACTTGGGTTGATCTTCAGGCTCAATTGTTGACCTTTGAGAGTAGACTTGATCAACTGAATAGACTCACCAACCTAACCCTTAATGTTTCAGTAAATGTTGCCAACAAAACTGATTACAGAGGCAACAAATTCAACACAAACAACAACTGGAGAAGTTCCAACAGCAACTAGAGAGGCTCTAACTTCAGAGGTTGGAGAGGAGGCAGAGGAAGAGGAAGAATGTCTAAGCCAACATGTCATGTTTGCGTGAATCAGGCACAATACGACGCTTAAATAAGTTGTCTCTAGATGGAAGATGATTCAACAATAATCTCCAACCAAAGAAAAGAGACTTACTTGAAATTTTCGTTTTCCACAATGATCCTAAAGCCACGAAAACGTCATCAACAATGATAATATTGTTGACACAAAAGGGAGGTATCAAATGGTAACAATTCTTCCCCGAAAACCTCTCGGACAACTGCCACCAAACAAACTGATCCTGTTGTACCGGGACCGATTGATCAACAAGAAGAAGTAACAATAAATCGGCCAAGGAAGCCGCTGCGGGTTGGTGCGAAAACCGGCAGTAAAAGAGACTCTTCACATCCACACTGAATCACATCAAAAACCGTTATCAACAACCCTCGAATTAACCAAATCAGCTAGAGAAAATAGCTCGGGAAAAACCAAGTGTAATGGTGTCGAACCCAACCACTTATCATTCCAAAAGTTAAGGATTTCGCTATTCCCTAACTTGCACGAAATAGAATTGAAAAACCAATTCCCCTCTGAGCTAGCCGGGGAAGAACTAATTGCACACAAACCTTTCCACCAAAGAGATACCTTAGATCATAATCGGAGATTAGCATCATCAAGCATTTTCCTCTTAATGTCATCGTATCTGCAAGAAAGTAAGTTAGTCCAAAAAACATTTCCATCGTTCAAAATTCTCCACTTCCACTTACAAAGAAGAGCAAGATTGAATCTTCCACAATGTTTAATGCCTAGACCTCCTTCTTCTTTAGGTCGACAAATGGAATTCCACTCCACCCAATTGATCTTCCTCTTCTCTTCCACACCTCCCCAAAGAAAAACTCGTTGTAGCATAATTATTTCTTTCACAATTACTTTCGGCTCCTTATAGAATGAAAAGAAATAAATTGGAATACTCGTTAAAATAGAATTCATAAGCACCACTCTCCCTCCCATCGTCAACTTCTTATTTTTCCAACTCGAAAGCCTTTTCCTCATCTTCGACACAATATGCCTCTGCACCTCTTTCCGCCTCGGGTTTACCCCAACCGAAATACCAATAAAGGAGAAAGAAGGAACTCCAATGTCATAATTAAGAAAAGTAGTGCGGCTTTGAGAAAATCCAAATTACAAATTGATCCCCACAAGTCTACTTTTAGATAAGTTAATTCGCAAGCACAAAACCAACGTGAAACCTCTAAGAGGAGCTTTAATACTGCATAAGTTTCCCTAAGATCCTTCACCTATCAACATGGTATCATCCGTAAATTGAAGAATCTCAAAATGAACCTCATTATTCAAGTGAAGCCCATCAAGTTCTCCTACCGAAACTGCCTTATTCAGCATAGCTGCAAGACCCTCCTCTACCTAAAAAAAAGAAAAGGAGAGAGAGGATCTCCAGGGCGGAGTCCTCTAGAAACCTCAAAGTCTTTGGTCGGGCTTCCATTAACTAAGATTGATAAAGAGATAGTGAAAATCAACGCATCTATCCACCTTCTCCATTTAGATCCAAAATCAATCTTTTTGAATAAGGACCGCAAGAAATTCCACAAAACACAATCATAAGCCTTTTCAAAATCTACTATCATTAACAAACAACTCTTTTTATTTCACTTTGCAAAGTCCGTCACATCATTTAACACCAACACCCCATCTAACATGTTTCTACCCGATAAAAAAGCAGATTGACAAGGAGAAATAAGCTTACCAATGACCATCTTCAATATACCCGAAAGTAACTTTGCCAAGAAACGATACAAATTACTAATGAGACAAATTGGTCAGTAATCATCCAAAGAATTCAGACTCTCCGATTTAATCAAAGCAAGAAAAATTGTTGTTACCGTTTTAGGCACCACAATATTCGAATGAAACTCATTGGCAAATCTGACAACATCATCCTTGACCACCACCCAAGTTTTGAAGAATCCAAAATTGAAACCATCCGGACCTGGACTCTTATCTCCCTCAAAAAAACCACACCATATCTGTAATCTCCTCTTTCAAAAATGGAGCCTCTAAGATAACATTTTATGCCTCTGAAAGTCGAGCAAAATCCACCTACACCAAAGTTGGCCTATTGGGCCAAGCTTCCCAAAATCGACAATCAAAGTGATTCAAGATCCAATTTTGAATCCTTCTACAACCTCAATCCACCCATTCGAAGAATGGTAACCCAAAATGGAATTCCTCCTAAACATTGATTTCATAGCCTTATGAAAGAAACACAAATTCACATCACCATCCGGAAGCCACAAACTTCTAGCCTTTTGACGAAGAAAGCTCTCTTTTTTCAAGATAGATGTCCACAATTTCTTTGAAGCTACACCTCTCTTTAAAACTAGATCATCAACATCAACCAGACCATCACAAGAAGCCACAAAATCAAGATCATTCAAGTCTTTAATTGCTTTGCCCGCCTCTATAAATTAAGGCGGCCAAAAACCAAAATATTCCAGGATCTCAACCCTCATTTCAAACCTCTAATATTTTCCTTCAAAACATAAGAAACATTACCTTCAACTGTCATATTTTTCCACGTGTTTTCAACAAAAGGGAAGAACTCTTCATGTTTAGACCAACCTGAAAAAATTTAAACGATTTCGGCCCCCAATTAGTTACACGACCTTTGATCCAAATCAGACATTGATCAGACAGATCTATATCTCCAATAACATGACCCACCACCTTCTAAAGATCTAGCAAGTTCTCTGATAACAAGTCTATCAATGCGACTCATGGATTTACCATCCAAACTAAACCAAGAAAATCTTCCACCACTGAATGGAGGATTAACCAACTCTGAATTATCAATAAAATCTCCAAAATCCTCCATCTCCGAATGATTAATGGAAACCAATCTACTCTTCCTCTCCCCATTCAACTTAACAACATTAAAATCCCCCCAAACACCACTCACCTTCAACAAACTTGACCTTACAATTAATAATTCCTTTCCACAACAATTTTTTATTACGAACGAAACAAGACAGATAAATGTTAATAATATACAAGTTAATTTCCTTCCAAACCACATTGATACCTACAAAACCCTCTCCTATAAAATTGGAATTGAGATCAAACAAACCTTATCTCCAAATAATTAATAATCCTCTCGATCTGATGCATTCACTTTTTGATGTCCATTGCACATCAGAACCACCCCAAAGCTCCACAACAACCTGATCAGACATAACTTGCATTTTAGTTTCCTGAAATAAACAAATTTCAAAACCTTCCTTTCTAATTAATTGACTAATACGCTTCCTTTTGGCTAAACATCCATTCCCTCGAATAATATAGGACAAAATATTCATTAAGAACTGATGATCTTGGCATCATTCATACTCTTGTGAATTTTGGCATTCTCATCTCTATTTTCCAAATCCTTAATAGCACGGATGGCAACCTGTTCCGCGTCACCACCATCCAACCCAAAAGTTGTGACCTTTGCCCAAATTTTGGACGCAACATCATCCTTCTCCTTAGCCCAAAACCTACGGTTCCCGTGCATTAAACCCGAATCTGAAATTTCATCACAAGCTGGTTCCCCCGAATAACAATATGCCGCCTTATACCGCTTAGACCACCCAGAAAAAAAAAAAGAAGAATCTATAGAATCACTCTTAGAACCCCTTGCGGATGTGTGTCACAAAGGACATAAATAAGATTGGGAAATTTCAATATTCTGTTTAGAATGAACAACCCGACTAACCTCCTTCAGAATACAATTTCACGCCCAAAGGAGTAACATTTATTCCGAAGAAACCTTCCATATCAAAGACATCTTAGAGATTATACGATAAACCCACCTGCCGCAACTCCCCCATAAACGCACCACTGAATCTTTGCCAAATAACTTCTTCCTCTATATTGTAAGCAAGCTGAATGTTCTTAGATTTATGAATGGCGCCAAACTGACACACCTCCAAAGAAGTCGCCGCTGCGTAGGATCTGGAATCAGTAAAATATCTGAAGTTCTCCACTGTTATGAACAAGGGCAAATCAGTCATTTCAGTAACTAATTCTTGTGATGAGGAGGGACACTTGGCACACGATCCTAATTTCCAGGAGCAAGGACGTGGAATGAGAGCCAAAATTCCTAACAGAAAGTATGTGGGTGACTTTGTTAAATAGTGGAGGAATCACCAATGATTGGGGGGTGGAATTAATTGGTGGAAACCTGACTCTCTTCTTTTCCTGAAGCTTTAACTTTTATAGATCCTTCTTTTAATTCCATGTATTCATTACTACAATTGGCTTAGCCATTTCCATTGGTATCTTAAATTGTATTTGTACTGTTGCATTGTTGAGTACAAATTTCACTCCATTTATAATTTCTGCATTTTTTCTGCCACTGCACCTTACATTTGGCGCTTTCATTGAGTTGAACCATGGTTGACAACACACGTATGAAGTGCATGGAGAACTCACTTACTGAGATGAACAAAATGCTACAAAAGTTCCTAGAAGATGCAGATCATCGTCATGACGAGTATACCCACCACCGTCATCTGGATCAAGCGAGATTTGAGCGTGTTGAATCTCAACTCAGCAACCTTCATCTAACTCAGTCCTCTGGCAGCAAGGGCTCATCACCGTCGTCATCACCGGTTGCTCAACCCTTTCAGGTGCGTAATATCAAACTATATTTCCCTCGCTTTGACGGTTCCGACGTGCTTAATTGGATTTTCAAGGCGGAACAGTTTTTCGATTATTATGCTACACCCGATAATCAGCGTCTCATCATCGCTGCCGTCCATATGGAAAAGGATGTGGTACCGTGGTTTCAGATGGTTTCCATAAATCAACCGTTTCAATCTTGGACCCTATTCACACGGGCCTTGGAATTGGAATTTGGCCCATCTCCATATGAGTCACCCAGGCCCACTTTGTTTAAACTTACGCAAACCTCCTCAGTTGCTGATTACTACACCTCCTTCACCGTGTTAGCCAACCGTTCTCAAGGATTAAGCCTAGAAGCCACCCTTGATTGTTTCATCAGTGGTCTTCAGAAAGATATCAAGCGCGATGTAATCGCTCAAATTCCACATTCTTTATCTAGAGCTTACGCGCTGGCCCGACTCTTTGAGGACAAATACTCACCATCACCCAACACTAAATTTCCCAATTCTTCGTCCTCAAAACCCTATCATTTCCCAGCCACAAACACCACCCCAAAAGCTAACCCACAACCACCATTACTCCCAAATCCCAAACCAATTTCAACACCGCAGAAAAGCCACCCCGTCAAAAATATCACCAAGGCCGAAATGCAACTCCGCCGTGAAAAAGGGCTTTGTTATTATTGTGATGAGAAATTCTCTATTACCCACAAATGCCCCAACCGTCATTATTTTATTCTTCAAATGGATGATGATGACAACGATCCACCACCTGACACCATTGAGCACACCATACTTGATTCAACCTCCCTGGGGGACTCTGAGCATCACCTCTCTCTGAACGCTTTAAATGGTTCTCACGGGATGGGAACCATGCGCTTTCAAGGTCAAATACAAGGCATTGCGGTGACTGTTCTCTTAGACAGTGAGAGTTCAGATAATTTTTTGCAGCCTAGGATTGCCCAATCCTTACAACTACCAATTCAGTCCAACGCTCAGTTTCAAGTATTGGTTGGTAATGGCCATTCTTTGACTACTATGGGCTATATAGCTGATTTACCAGTAGCCATTCAGGGTAATACCCTCCATGTTCCTGCTTATTTGTTGCCGATTTCAGGTGCAGACTTAGTCTTGGGTGAACCATGGTTAAAAACCTTGGGACCATATATTGCGGATTACAATGGTTTATCCTTGAAGTTTTATGTCAAGGACACTTTTGTTACACTGTATGGAGACAAACCTAGTGGTCCAAGCCTAGCCCAGTTCCATCACATCAAATGACTGAACCACACTCATGCTATTGATGTAGCTTTTACCTTGCAATTTGATAAAGTTATACCAGTAAATACTACTTTAGATCATGATTTGCACCCTGACATTACAACACTTTTACACAATTATAATGATGTGTTTGTTGAACCTAAGTCATTACCACCAGCTAGGTTCCATGATCATGCTATTACCCTTGTGGAAGGTAGTAACCCAGTCAAGGTACGACCCTATAGGTACCCCCATAGTCAGAAAGAAAAAATAGAGACCATGGTTAAAGACATGTTGGCACAAGTTATTATCCAACATAGCAACAACCCTTTTGATTCCCCTATTTTTCTAGTTAAAAAAAAAAGATGGATCATGGCGATTTTGTACTGATTATCGCGCTCTCAACTCTATCATTGTCAAGGACAGTTTTCCCATCCCTACGGTTGATGAACTATTAGATGAACTCCACGATGCTCATTATTTTTCAAAGTTGGATCTTCGCTCAGGGTACCATCAAATACTAGTAAGACCAGAAGATAGACCAAAAACAACTTTTAGAACACACCAAGGCTTGTATGAATGGCTAGTCATGCCTTTTGGACTCTCAAACGCTCCTGCCTCATTTCAGTGCCTCATGAATCATGTGTTCCAGGCCCAACTAAGAAAGACAATTATGGTGTTTTTTGATGATATTTTGGTATACATCCCCTCTTGGTCTTCTCATTTAGCTCACTTGTCTGAATTACTCCAGCTCCTGCGTCAGCATTCCTTATTTGCTAAGAGGTCCAAATGTTGTTTCGGTTTTACTGAGATTGATTACTTGGGTCACATTATTTCTCATAAAGGTGTCCATATGGATAAAGATAAGGTAAAGGCTGTACTGGATTGGCCTATTCCAATAAATTTGAAGCAACTAAGAGGATTTTTGGGGCTGTCGGGTTATTATAGAAGATTTATCAGAAACTATGCCACCATTGCTGCCCCTTTGACTGCTTTATTGAAGAAGGATGCCTTTGAGTGGACTCCTTCTGCCACTGATGCCTTCCTTGCGTTGCAGCAAGCCATCACGGTCGCCCCTGTTTTAGCACTACCAGATTTTTCCAAACCTTTTGTTGTACCCCAAAATTTGCCCTCCCATTTCTCATTGATTTCTCATCACAAAGCCCTTGGAGCTCAAGATCTAGTTAGGGTTTCATCTGCTCAAGACTTCTCCTTGCACTGTTGACCCAAATTAGGGTTTGTGCTTGCACAAAGATGTTTTGACCTAAAATGCCTAAGATGACCTTCTTGCTTCATTTTGGACTCCCAAGTTTATCCATGTCAAGTTTCAAGTCTTGATTCCAAGTTTTGCCCAGTCAATTGGACAATTGACCTAGAAATCAGCTGTATTGGGGAAAAAGTCAACTGTGGCCAATTGACAGTCAAACCTCATGAAAATTGACCCACATCAACATTATGAACTCCTATGAACCATTTGATCAAGTTTGGATCACAATTCCCCAAGAAACTTGACCAGATCACCAAAAGGGCAAAATGGTCATTTTTAGGGTTTTGACTGCACAAAGGCAATTTTTGACTGTTTGACCTAGCCAATGGCAAACCAAGTTCACTTATGGACTCAAGGACCCCATGGATTTATATTAACATGCTCAACAAGTTCAAAAGATCCCAAGTATACAAGATTGACAGTTGAATTTCCCAGTCAATTGATCAATTTTGACTGTATACTGAAAAATCAAACTTTGACTTTTTGGTCAAAATCAAGAGTCAAGATTCATTTTTCATCAAAATATGCCAAATCATGAAACTTGTTCACTAAGAAATCAAAAAATGCAAATTAGGATTTGAAATGGAAATTTTTCATAACTTAGAATTTTTCTAAGTTATGGAAAACCCTAATTTTTTCCCAACTTTGCCCCACTTTCTCACCAAGATTCATTTGGATTCAAACAAAAGTCAAAACATGAAAGTTGTAGCTTGTTGCATAATCTACAACTTTGATTCACAAAGTTTTCCCAAATGAGGCTTGTATCTCAAGTTACAATTTTTTGAATAAGGGTACTAAACCATTCTTAACTTAGTGAAATTTTAACCTATTTCGACAAGGTTTTCTACCCAACTTCAAGGCCATTTTCCATACACTTCCACTTGGAATTTCAATTTGTATTTCAAAGATGGATTGTAGTACACATTCCAAGCTTTTCAAAATGTCCAAGAACTACTCAAACAACCTCATAACTTGAGAGAATCGAATTTCACAATTTGGCAAAAACTCACTTTTGAATTGGCTATTTTCCATGTTCATAATTTGTGCAAACTTCTCAAACCAGCATGCCCCTTGATTACAGGTCCTTAAACCATCCAACACTCAATAACTTAATGCATTTTCATTGTGCTAAGACCATGTTCTATGGATTCAAGCATTGCATAGTAGATTAATCCCAAAAAAGATAAAACACTTTATCCATTTTTGAAAAAGCAAGCTTTATGTCCAATTGAAAATCCAAGAAGTACAGTTAAGATCTCTTTGGCACAAGTTTAGGGATTAATCACACTGATCAAGACTGAGTTATGCAGCATGTTATGTGGGCCTCCAGCTGCCTAAACACCAACTTGACCTTTTTGCTTAAGTGCTAAGAAACATTGCATTGTAGAACACAACTTTGATATCAGCTTGCAAACCCTTAAGCAAACTTTTGAAACACATTCAAGACATCCCAACTGAGCTAGCACACGACCATAAGACCTCCAATACCTCTCCATTTCCATAATCACTCTCAAACTGCAGAAACAGGGCAAGGCCTGCAGATTGAACACCATCTCTCATTCCTTGCATGATTTCTTGACCAAAGCTTATCAAACACATTCCCTAGCATCAATGTAAGTTAACCAAGACCTGAAACACGACCTGTAATTCCTCTAACAAGTTCCACCATTTTCACTTTCTCATTTTGCAGTTGAAGTTCCACAGCTCGATTCAAAGTGTCTCAAGGTAAAGTAAACATTGGAACAGCATCACCACACCTCAAGGAAGCTATACCAACCATCACCTTGCACTGAAAGCTTCCCCATTGCCAGATAGAACTTCAACTGAACAGGTATTTTAATGAACTTCTAACTCTTAGTATAGGCATCATTAGCTCTAGGTTTGTGAATAAGAAATGTTCTACTCATGCCACTGAACCTGTACATGCTTTTACTTTTCATTTCTTTTGCTTGAGCTGTGAGAATTTAAGGTTTGAAAATGGCAGAAAACTTAGGTCAAGATTTGGGAATGTCAAAATTCTCTCTCATTTCTGAGAGTTAGGAGGTGTTCTTTATATATTTGGAATCGTGATTCAATGCTTAACATTTTTTGTGTTGAAAGTTTGTGCAAAAGCTCAAAGAATCAGGACGTTTGAACTTGAGTACAGGCGCGCGCGTTTTGGAACATTTTGTCTGAAGGTTGAAGAAGAAGCCACATGGGTTGGGCCTGTGTGGTCTTTTCTTTTCACACCCTATTTCCACTTTCATACCCCCCAAGCCCATTTTGTGTATTTTTATGATTTTTTGATTTTTCCTTTTTCATTCTGACTCATTTATTTTTTCTTATCATATTAAAAACATAAAAAAATATTTTTTGCATCATTTTTATATTTTTTAGGAATTTATTTGATTATATTGATATTTATGTACAAATAAGTAAATAATATATTATTTAGAATAAATAGAGAAAAATAATGTAAACACACTTTATTTTCATTTTTATTTTGTTTTCTCTTCTTAAAATATTTTATACAAAACATACTTTTTTTTTTCTTCATAAATATTAATTATTATTATTATCTTATATATATGATATTTATTTAGTAAATAATAAATATATATATATATATATATATATATATATATATATATATATATATATATATATATATATATATATATATATATATATATATATATATATATATATATATATATATATATATATATATATATATATATATATATATATATATATATATATATATATACACTTAGGATAAAATACCAAAAACATACATATTCTTATTTTATTAATATTTAACACTAAAAATACATTTTTACAAATATACTTCATTTTTATTTTATTTTTTATATAAATAGTAAATATTATATATATATATATTAAATAATTAATACCCTTTTGATTAAAATTAGGGTTTTGTCCTAAATAGGTGAATACTCTAAAAATAATACTTTTTATTTTATTTTATTTATTTTACATAAATAATACTTTTTCATACATATAAAAATTCTTTTTACATCTTGCATATTTATTTCATTTCTATTTAATTATGCAATTATTTATCTTGTAAATATTCCCAAATTGATGTAATAGCTAGGTTTAATTTCTTTGTCTAAATATCCCCCCATTTGAACATTTGTACCCCCCTCCCACATTGTGTTGTAATAGTGTAGGAATTTTATTTTTCGCGCTTTAACGCTTTTTAAATATGCCATGCTAGAATTAGGGTTCGTATGCGAATAAAACGAACAAAATAGTTTTGACCTAATTTCAAGATAATCAAGCATGAAAATGGACAACACATCTCACACTTGCACCCCTAGGGTATTCCACTTTGTTGCCTTCAAATAATTGGGCCATATTGCATGTTAGGTTTCTTTGGGTAAAACAAACAATCAAATGATCATAGTCCCTCGATGACGCTTTCAAAAAGTTGCCTAAAAATGATCAAGTCCCTTTCAAAGAAAAATTGCCCAAAGACACTTAGCACTATTGCAATTATGGTATAAACGATGACCCGCGCCCGTCCCTTAAACCTCCTAATGCAAGATTGTCCACCAAATGCAATGGTGGAACAAAATTGTCAAAAGGGTTAAAAACATAAACAAAAATCTTTGAGAACTTTAGGGTAGATAACTCTTAAGTACTTGTCCATTTGCAAAAGAAAACACTTGCCTATTTTCAAACCACACTTCACAAACACTTTCAAAACAAACTTTCAAAAAAACCTTGAAACATCTTTTCAAAAGACAAAACACCTTTTGTAAAACATTCGAGTAAAGAATTGTTACAAGGGTAGCCTATACAAGGCCTCTTTTTTAAAAACATTTTCAAAACCACACACCAAGCACCATTTCAAACAAATGAAAACCAAGGCAAGATGATCTAAGCAAGTACCTAAGAGCCCATGGATAACCATGGATAGAAAGGGTGCTAATACCTTCCCTTTCTATAATCTACTCCCCGAACCCAAGAAAAATCTCAAAGGTTTTTGCTGTGCTTTTTAAACCTTTCCTTAGGATAAAATAAAAAGTCGGTGGCGACTCTTGCTCAACCGAAACATTTGCAAAAACAAACGCAAAACCATAGTCAGTTCTCCCACCGTATCACACCTTTTATCTTGGAAACTGATGCGTCGGGGACAGGGATCGGTGCCATTCTTATTCAAGATAAGCACCCTATTGCTTATTTTTCGAAGAAGCTCAATCCCTCCATGCAGACAAAATCAGCATATGTCAGAGAGCTCTATGCTGTAACAGAAGCCATGGCCAAATTTAGGCATTACATACTGGGAAATACGTTTATTATCCGCACAGACCAACAGAGTTTAAAGGCTCTCACCGATCAGACAATCCAAACCCCGGAGCAATAGAAATGGCTGCATAAATTTCTTGGCTTTGACTTCACTATAGAGTACAAGCCGGGCAAGGATAACATAGCTGCAGATGCTCTATCTCGGTCCTTCTTTATGGCATCTTCAGGACCGGTCAATCCGCTATTGTCAGTTATCAATTCTGCTATCAATGCTGATCCGTCTTTGTCAGCGATCAAAGCCCAATGTATGCAGGGTACTAATACAGACCCTTTATACCAAGTGAGACAAGACATTCTATATTGGAAGCATAAGATTATGGTCCCTCCTAAGGCTGCACTTGTCCAATCCATTTTGCAGGAATTTCACTCTTCCATGTTGGGAGGTCATGCTGGTATTGCCCGTACCAAAGCGCGTATTGCTTCTCAATTCACATGGCCTTCTTTATCGTGTGATGTCCGTCTGTTTGTCTCCAAATGCTTAGTCTGTCAGCAAGCTAAGCCTGCCAACACAACTCCTAGTGGCCTACTGCAGCCCCTACCTATTCCCTCGCAAATATGGGAAGATGTTTTGATGGATTTTATCACGGGACTTCCTCCTTCCAATGGTTTTACGGTGATAATGGTCGTGGTAGATAGACTTTCAAAGTATGCCCATTTCACTTCCTTACGATCTGATTTCACTAGTGTTAAGGTTGCTGAGGCCTTCTTACACACTGTGATCAAGCTGCATGGATTTCCCAAAAGCTTAGTGTCTGACCGCGATAAAGTCTTTACAAGTGCTTTTTGGAAGCATCTTTTCAAAGCTAGTGGAACTACATTGGCAATGAGTTCAGCCTATCATCCACAATCTGATGGCCAAACGGAAGCAGTTAATAAAAGTGTGGAAATGTATCTCAGGTGCTTTGTAGGACAAATGCCTCAGCGATGGTCTAAATTGTTAGATTGGGCAGAGTTTTGGTACAACTCTTCTTATCAATGCAGCATTGGCATGACCCCATTCAAAGTTGTTTATGGTAGAGATCCTCCTATACTACTCAAGTATGATACAACATCCAATGATCCACCCTCTCTGCAAGCATTACTGACTGAAAGGGATACTACTCTCCAACTTCTCAAGACTAATCTCAATCGAGCGCAACAAATTATGAAGAAATATGTTGATGCCAAGAGGAAGTTTGCTGAGTTACAAATTGGGGATATGGTTTTGGTTAAGCTTCAGCCATATCGACAACACTCCATATCTTTACATCAAAATCAGAAGTTAGGTATGAGATACTTTGGACCATTTCCTGTCATTCAAAAGATTGGGTCTGTAGCTTATAAATTACTGCTGCCTCCCTCTGCTCGAATCCATCCTGTCTTTCATATTGTGAATTTAAAGTTGTGCAAGGGAGATCACAAGGAGCAATATATGCCTTTACCATTGCTGACCACTGATGTTGGCCCAATATTGCAACCAGAAGCAATGTTGGATTCTAGAGTTTTGTTGCAAAATGGCAAAGAGATACCTCAGGTTTTAATCAAATGGTCCAATCTTCCTATGTCTGAAGCTACATGGGAAGTCAGCAGTGAGTTTACACAATGCTATCCCAATTTCAACCTTGAGGACAAGGTTATTCTTAATGAGGGGAGTAATGTTATGAACAAGGGTAAATCAGTCATTTCAGTAACTAATTCTTGTGATGAGGAGGGACACTTGGCACACGATCCTAATTTCCAGGAGCAAGGACGTGGAATGAGAGCCAGAATTCCTAACAGAAAGTATGTGGGTGACTTTGTTAAATAGTGGAGGAATCACCAATGATTGGGGGGTGAAATTAATTGGTGGAAACCTGACTCTCTTCTTTTCCTGAAGCTTTAGCTTTTCTAGATCCTTCTTTTAATTCCATGTATTCATTACTACAATTGGCTTAGCCATTTCCATTGGTATCTTAAATTGTATTTGTACTGTTGCATTGTTGAGTACAAATTTCACTTCATTTATAATTTCTGCATTTTTTCTGCCACTGCACCTTACATCCACCTTACGCTTCTTAGCCGGTTTCGAATATGTCCCCAGCCTCGACTTGTGCACACTCCCACCCTTAGTCCCTCTCTCAAATCTCCGAAGGTTGACAAACAACTTCTGATCACCAATGAAGATGTTGTCAAGTTTAGTTTCAAACAACTTTGGTTCTAAAACATAAAAAAAATCTCACAAAACCAAACTCTTTGCCCTGGATATTCCTTCTAGCCGGCAGTATAACTTCTTCCACCTCTCCGTGTTCCGAAAAAATGGCATAGAGATATTTAGCCACCAAATCATCGAAGAAGAAAGTAAAGAAGAAAGACGAAGAGTGCCTCTTATCAGAGCCGCTTCCTCTCCTAGCATTATCCCAAGCTTTGGCTTTGAATCCCTTCTTCCGCTTAACAATCACCTTCCACGCACCGTCACCATCCCCTCCACCTTTCTCAAAACTTTCTCTCTCCTCTCTCATTGCTTGTTTGTATTAAATTTTTTTAATGATTAATAATATAATGATCATTAGAAATATTACTGTAAAAATGTTTATTGATATTTTAATTAAAATATCTTTTAATTATAATTGGATTAATATTAAAACTTTATGTAATTATAATAATGATTATAATATATGGGCTGATAGGGTATGATTAAAATTTTATGTAATTATAATTATTGTTGTAAAATTTTATGTTAGTTTAATTATTGTAGATACTGATATTTATTTATATACTACATTTATATAGGGTAAAGTATTAATATTTTAAATAATTATCAAATGAAAAGAAATATAAATACTTCTCTTAAAGAATAGTATTTATCTTAAAATATTCAATACTAAATTAACCTTTTATTATATTATATTTTTAATAGAAAATTTATTATTTTTAAATAAAAATTAGATAAACTCTAAAATTTTTTTTATGGTTATCAATATAGAAATATTATAAAATATGTAAATTATAAATTAGATTTTAGGAAATAATATTATATATTATATACTCTTACATTTAATTTTAAAAAAATGAAAATTAAATATTAGATAAAAGTATTATATTTAAAAAAATGTACTTGTAAATGAATTTTTATTTACTAATTCAATATCCAAAACTACATGATCAATAGTATATTTCAAGATTTAAAATATACATATATTTTTTTAATAACATAATAATAAATTAATAAAAATTATAAAAAAAAACATGAATTTACTCTGAAAAAATCAGATGAAGACATAAATATAATTTATTCATATGATAAGAAATTGTCTCTATGACATGAACAAACATTAAGGTATATTAAAAGGGAAAGCAAAGAGTATAAGCGCCAACAGTTCCACCATATTTATAATCCAACCTACAAATTTCCATCGATTTTACGACCCAACTACAATTTCTGCAATCCTTATAATCCCTTCCTCTCGAATACAAATCAAACCATTTGAGGTTAGAACCATCCCATTTAAAGCTACAATAATACTTGCTCGATTTACCAATTATTCTTGGCCTGAAAACAAAAGTGTATTTCTCATTAGGGTGGATTGTGTGCTCACCAAGATCTTCACCTTTTCTTTCGTAGCAATGAAGGGTTAAGTCTTTGCTATCAAGTAACCAGTTGATGGCTTCTACATGCACTTTATGGGGAAGAAGCCCTGCTTCAGTTACAGTTACTAACATTAAAACAAGTGATATAGGAACAACAATTCTCATCATCAATGTTGGTGACATGAGTATATAAATTTGGTCTATGGTAATTTCCCCTCTATTTATAGTCCATTATCTCTTCCATTCATGTTTATTCATAAAATATTTTAATTGCATGGGCTTAGGCCCTTTTTCTCGAAAAAAATAATTTAATTGTAACTTCATATCTCATAATTAATTATACTAATGAATACATTTTTTTATAAAAGATATATTACTCAAAATTAGATATCTGTTTCTAGAAAAAAATCAAGCAAGGAATTTTTTTCTAGAAACAATTTATTAAAAAAACTATATTAGGAAAAAAAGAATCCACAGTAAAAGTTTAATTATATGATAAGATTTTTTATATATATATATATATATTTTTTGTTACAAAATAATTGATTACATGCCGAGATAATTAGTGCTACATTGATTTAAAACAAATTAAAAAAGTAAAAATAAAATAAAATTGTACACTAAACGTATCAGATAAGCGTATTTGCTCAATCAAATACTTCAAAGAGCTAACATCAAAAGTCAAGAATATAAGAGAGGATAATATGAAAATTTAATAGTAGTGAATAGTTTAATGTATTCTATCATTCTTGTATTATGTTGATATATATCATTCATTTTTAAGACAAATAAATACATTAATAAAGAGACAGTAACATATATACAAATTACAAAGAATAGTTAAAATATTCAAGATGTGCATTCCAAACTCACCAAAAATCAAAAGGCGAAAGAAAATAAAACAAAAATTAAATAAAAAACAAAAAGCAGATTAAATTCGAAAATAACGAATCACCATCAATAAATCAGAAATTTTTGCATGCTACTTGGAACTATATTCTATAAAAATTGAAATAAAGACTCAAGTCAAAATAAGTTTCAAAAAGGTGTAATCATTCTGTAAAAAAATACTCTTTTCATTTTTTATTATAAGTCGTTTTAAAAAAAAATTATACCACAATATAAATTATTTTACAATATCAATAAATAATTATTGTTATTTTTTCTATTATACTCTTAAATGTTTATGATTCTCTCTCTTTTCATTTATATAAATGTATCTTTTTTATGCCAATAATCAAAGACACATTTATAAATTTTTTTATAATTTCTCATTTTCAAACAATAATAATTTTTTTTTAATACATGTGAAAAGTCCAAAAAACGATTTATAATAAAAAATAGAGGTAGTTTATTATTATTATTATTATTATTATTATTATTATTATTATTATTATTATTATTATTATTATTATTATTATTATTATTATTATTATTATTATTATTATTATTATTATTATTATTATTATTATTATTATTATTATTATTATTATTATTATTATTATTATTATTATTATTAGTTTCTCCTCTCCCTCACCATTTATCTCCCTCTTTTCAATACTCCAAACCCTTTATATTCTCAATTTTTCTACACTCCATCACCAATTTTATTAAACTCCCAACTTTAAAGCTCAAAGGTATAAATAGAGAAGATGGTTAGAACACGCGCAAATCTTTGAAGAAAAAAACTATTGATAAGAAAATATGAAAGATTTAATAGAGATGTCGCTATGAAGAATAATGGATTGAAGCAGTATTTTTCATTCAGAAATCAAAGCTAACATTTCAAAACCTAACATTTCAAAATGCAAAGAGAAGAGGGAGAACTGGGAGAGAAAAGAGTGAAGAACCACGTATGGTGACAGAAGCGTGAAGGTAGCGGTAGAGGAAACATAAGTTGCACTGAGAGATAAAGAGAGTGAATAACCGAAATCTAGAAACGGTAGAGAGAGTGAAAAAACCTAAACAGAAATGAGTCACTATATCAATACTTCACTCGTAAAAACTAAATGTTAAGGCAATATATTTTTTGTTGATTAATTTATTTATCTGGAAACGACAGAGTAAATAAACCTAGATGTGAAGCGGTAAATAAACCTGGATATAAATAATAGGCAATTACAAAATTATATATATATAATAATATCATAATTCATAGCTAGTCTAGCCGCGCATTTAACATTTTGGGAGTCCAAGCTCTTCAGTTGGAATCCTGTAGTCAATCTAAACTTTTATTATTATTGTTTTATTTCACTAAAATGTGACAACTGGGAATCGAACTGACAACAAGTTACATGTAAATAACACTTAGACCAGCTGAGAAACATCTGACTTAATAAATAGGCTTCTTAAGTCCGTTAGTTAACACATAAGACTTAAGAAATTTAAATAGGTCAATTTTAAATGCACCAGACCTATCTAAGTTATAAATATTTACGAAATTACTATCAATAACTTCTTAAGTCCGGTGTAGGTGGCAAGTGAACAAACTTAAAAACCTCGACTAAAAAGTTACTCCCCATGTCCCATATTATAAGAGAAATTCGTTTTTTAGATTTGTTGAATAATTAAGATTTCTAGTCTCTATATAGACCATATTAGGGATGTCAATGGGGCGGGGCGGGGCCGGGGGACACTTCCCCATCTTTTTCCCCGCCATCAAATTCATTCCCCGTCCCCGTCCCCGATCTCCGTCACGGGGGAATTTCTATCCCCATCCCCGTTCCCCGCGGGGATCCCCATAGATCCTACATTTATTCATTAATATTTTATTTTTTTAAAATGTTTATATTTTCTATAAAAATAAAAAGCACAAAGAATTCACATATTTATTATGTTATTAAAAAATTCTAATATTTACATTTCTCTCTCTTAATAAATACATGAATATTTATTTATTTATTTTTATAAATAAACATAAAGGAAATGACTAAAAAATCTAATCTAAAATATATATATTAAATTAACTATATTAAAATAATAGGCGGGGCGGGGTCCCCGCGGGGCGGGGGGTGTATTCCCCGTCCCCGTCCCCGAAATGCTCTCGGGGGAATTTTTCTCCCCATCCCCGCCCCCACGGGGGAAAATTCCCCATCTTTGGGGCCCCGAACGGGGCGTTCCCCGCGGGGATCCCCATTAACAGGTCCAAACTGACATCCCTAGACCAGATACATTAATTTTTCAGTAAATCTAAAAAGTGAATTTCTCTTATAATATAAGACGGAGGGAGTATTTTTGTACGAACGTTAATTTGTTTACAATTTTATTTTTCTATTATTTCATTTTTTTTATTAATGAATTAATCAAGAAGTAGATCAAAGCTAAGAGTGAAGAAAGTGTTCAAGAATTTGATCTAAGAAATTTCTTAAATTAAGGTATGTTTTATTTTTTATTTTTAAAAATACATATATATATTGAGTTGTGGGCTGATTTTTTCTCATATATATATATATATATATATATATATATATATATATATATATATATATATATATATATATATATATATATATATATATATATATATATATATATATATATATATATATATATATATATATATATATATAGTTTATAAATAGGTTTAAATTTTTTCTCTTAATTTTTAGAATTTTTGCTATTTTAAAAATAAGAAACTATTAAACCTAGATATAGTTTTAATATAATTTTAAAAAATAGGAAAAAAAATTTGTGTCATGAATATCACGCCACAAATTTATAGCGTGATTTTCACGTGGCAATCAGACTGCATAACTCTGCACTGTTCTGCAATACTCTACAACATGTTAAACTTTTAGCGTCGTGAATATCACGCCACAAATTTGTGGCGTGTTTTTCATGTGACAACCAGTTGCTACAAGTGCTCTTGCCTCATGTTTTTTTTACTTCGCTAATTTTCATTGTGAAGTAATTTTTGTGTTAGTGTCGTGATATTCACGAGGTTAATTTTAATTTTTTTCTGAAGTGTTTTTAAAAGTTTAAAAGTGTCATATTGACCATGTAAATTTCTTTAAATAGGTATTTAATCAAATTTAATGTCACTTTAATTTTTTTTATTTTAATATATATATATATATATATATATATATATATATATATATATATATATATATATATATATATATATATATATATATATATATATATATATATATATATATATATATATATATATATATATATATATATATATATATATATATATATATATATATATATATATATATATATATATATATATATATATATATATATATATATATATATATATATATATATATATATATATATATATTCATAAAGAGTTGTCATTGGTGAGGACGTTGTGGCCGCTCGTAAGGGGTGACACCCTTCTCCCGCTCGTGAGCGGGGGAAATATCGCCTTTAACATGCCACACTTGCATGGTGTGGAAAACATGGAAAAAAACACGTCTCGACCAGAGAAAATTCAGAGCAAGCAAACTAAAATGTGTCTCCCTAAAAAATATTGATTCAAAGGTCTACTATTATGATTAATTGGGTGATTATCATTTCCGAGAAACTCCAACTCTAAGCCCACAAGCCTCTATAAATACACCATTCCTAGAATGAGAAAGGAAACTCATGATGTACACAAAACATCTAAATATATAAACTTTTCACGTCATGTAAGCTTGCTATCTCAATAGCTAAAAATCACCATCGAACAAGGTTTCTCACCACCGTGAGCAACCCTTGCACCACCGTAAAATTTCAAAGACCTATGGTCACCCCTACCAGCATAGAGCTGACACACATACTGTATTTTTTGACAAATACAGTGGTACTTGATGTCATATTCTAATTTTTATCTCTAATATCTAATCTATCATATCATTTGCATTTATTTTATGATCACAAATATGGTACCCCCCTATCGCAGCAGGAAAAGTTGAGATTAAGCTATTGATTAACTTAGCTCAGAAAAGCAAGAGTTGCCATCGATCTTTATTGTTTCCAAAGGGAAAAGGTCGAACAAAACCCACCAAAAGTTTTTAAAACAAAACTAATAAAAAGAGATCTAGATGCAAATGTTGGTTATGCAAGAGGAAGGTATTAACAACTCTCACATCTATGGTACTCTATAGGAACTTCTTTAAAATTTATGTTATAAAAAGGAGTTATTTCCAAAAAGATCGATGGGATGAGAAAATATGTTGTTTTTATGGTTTTTCTCTGACAAGACTTCAAGAGCCTCGTGCCTACGTATCAACCAAGTGAAATGAAGAATCAAAACCCTATAGTTCGTGATAAAAATAAAAAAAGTTTGTTTGTTATGGTTGATTTTAAATGAAGATTTTGTAATAGGGAGAATATTTTGAAAATTAAAGAAGGGGAGGAGATGAAGGGACTATCCTAAAGCATAAAAGTAAATTCCAAATAAATAAATGGTCTCATTATAAGGTAGCCCAAGAGGAATCCTTAGCGTATACAAGTGAACTAACCAAGATGAAGAAAGTATTTTGACATTGGTCAAAGAAAGCATTCCGCTTTCTTTGGAGTAAGCCACAATATAAGCACAATAATAAGATGAAAGGCTTAAGAACCAAATGAAAATCTCAAAGTCTTAGAACATGGCAAAGTATCAGATAAAAACTCATGGATCCATATGAAAGAACAAAATCAAGTTAAATCTTCAAATGTTGGTCAAATATTCAAATGAAATTCAAAGTCTCAAGTCAAATCTCCAAAGCATAAGATCAAGCACCTAAATCTAAGTCTATAAGTCCAATTCCAGGCCAAGGATAATAACATCAAGTCCAAGTACACATTAAGTTTTTTAGGGTTTTGAATTTATTAATGTCTTTTGATGAAAAGAAAAAGAAATATCCAAGGGGCAAAGAGAAAAAAGACATAGAGATAAATAACATAAAGGTAAATGGCATGAAATGTAAATGACATGAAATATAAAGTTCTGAAATATAAATTACATTAATGTAAATGACAAGAAATTAAATAACATTAATGTAAAAAGTGAGAAAATATACAGTTAGCATAATTAATATGATTTAATGTTAATGTTAATGTTAGCAGTTAATATTTTGATTCAGGATAAATTTAGTTCTATGTTAAGCAATTGTAAGTGAACTTATGTAGAAGTTGTACCTATATGAGGCCAGTCAATATGAATTTATGTGTCATGTATGTTGGAGTAATGATATAGATCATTCCTCTAAAATAATACAACACAATTCAAAACAAAAACAAAGTGATCAAGCACTAAGACAAGGAGATGAGATTATTACTTCAATCAAATTCTTCATGATACCTTGAGACAAATTTATCATCAATCTAAAGTATCAAAAGTGATCAAATGATCATTTGATGGTATATTTTAAATGATGAAAGTTCATCAAGTATCAATCTAAACCTAATTGAACAAGAGGAATCCATCACCATCCAATTGAGAAAAATAAAAGAAGAAAGAGAGAGAGAGAGAGAGAGAGAGAGAGAGAGAGAGAGAGAGAGAGAGAGAGAGCAAACCAAATTTAATAACAACATTAAATCAATCTATCAACAATCCAAAGTACCAAAAATGATCCAAATTATCATTTAATGTAAGTTTGAATTAATGGAGATTCATATAAACAAAGTATCACCCAAAGTCCATTAATATTGATGATGATTTTGATCAAGCAAGTCACGATCCAAGTCAACAGAAGTCAAATTAATATTAAATGATAAAAAATAAAATAAAATGCATTAAAATGATTTTTGAAAATGGTTTTAAATGGAAAATAAAAGGAGAATTCAAATGAAGCATCAAAATATCAAATATGTTAATTCTATATTTTATGATTGGCATTAATTTTAGTAAAACAAATTAGGAATATCATAAGATGATCTAACTTAGCAGAAAGATGTTGAACAAGATATTTCAACTGACATTTTCAACATGTCGTATATGATGTCCTAACTAGAAGAGCGGGACATCTCGCCTATCACAGGTTGGATACATGTAATTTAAATTACTTAATATTCTGGAAATATTAAGTAATTCTATGGGGTGTCCAAGATGAAGAAATCATAATTGTTGAACTAAGATGTTCTATCATTCAGAAGAAACATGTCGAATAAAGATGTCCTATGCAGAGTCATTCGACATTGTGACTGTACCGGGCTAGGCTTTTGGATTAGTTTAAGTTTTAACAGGTGCATAGTATTCTAGAATATTATGCTATCCTATATGGTGTTGAGATTTAAGATTGAAGAGATTGAAGATGATTTCATGGAGGTTTATCTATTTCATTTTGTGGAGACAAATTAAGAAACAAAAGATTCGAACTCTATTTTTATGCATAAGATTCTGCAGATTTTCAGCAACTAATATGTGACGGTATTGAAGCCCATGGACAACTAAAGATTATAAAAGGAAGACTTATATCTAGGGATTTTTAACTAATCCGTGAACAAAATTTTGAAAAGAAAATATAAGGGGTTAGGGTTTTGAGAGTCGTGTACTTTCTTGTGTTGTAAGTCACCCTTTGTATCATTTTGATGCATTGTGGTAGACATAGTTGTTTATACATATTCAGAAGCCTTTAGATAATGAATTGTATATTGTTCTTGGATGAAGCTTTGAAGCAAATCTAAGTGCGTTTGTTAGTCAAGATTCTTGGCTGAGCTTTATTTGAAAGGGGTGTTATTCAAGTAGTTTGATGGAGTCACTAGAGGTTGTAGCTGTTAGATATCACTGAGGTGATTTAGGAAGTGAGATGACGATTTCTCATATTTAAGGAGGACCTAAGTAGAAGTTTTCTTGGGTAGGGATCAGGCGAGAAGCTGTAAACGAGGGAGTTTAGCTTTAAACTAATACTGCTGATATTGGACTTTCTTCCTGGCCTGGTAGCCCCTAGAGTAAGTGTTGTTGTACATCGAATTGAGTTATAATATCTTTGTGTTATTATTATTTTGAATTGTTCAGTTTTGTTTCTTGATTGATTGACATGTCATATAAGATGTTGGAACATGTATCACGACTTTAGATTGATAAGTTTTATATCAGTATGCTTTGTCTTGCCCTGTGCTGTTAAACGGAGATCAATGTTTTAAACATGTTGTAGGACATTTGTTATATGTATACCAGAATTTCAAAAATAAATGTTCAAGAAAATTACGGAAGATCAAGAAAATCCTAAGGTTAAATATCTCAAAAGATTGAATCCAGAAAGTTTAAAAATGATGGAGAAATAAATTTTTAAAATCAATTAAAAAATAAAACAAAATAGAAAAAAAATGCTAGAAATAATTTTAAAAAACTAGAAAAAATCACAAGATGTAGCAAATATTTTTGGAAAATTATAGAAAAAAGTTGGAATGAAAAAGGTTAAGGGATATATTTTTAATTAATTTTTAAAATAAAAGGAAATAAAAATTGAAATAAAACAAAGAGAAGTAAATTAACTCAATGTCTTCGAGAGGTGGCACGTTCTGATCATCCACAATTTGAATCTGGCCTCCAGAATGCGCGAAGACCATTGGCTTCAACCTTTGAAACCCTCGCTTTAGAAACTTCGTGAACTGAATTTTTGAGCTTAACCATGCATCAGGTTAGCTTCACCATCCTTCATCGTTCATGTCTCCATGCTCAAGATCAATTTATTTGATTTGAGCAAGGAGAATTTGCAGAAAATATAGAAAACCCTAGCAAGCTTAAAAGTAAAACTAAATTCTAGACATGAAGAATAAATGGCAAGTAAATGAGGGGAAACAATCAGTGGAACAAGGAGAAGAGGATGGTAAGTTGTTTGAGTGAAAAAGAAACTCATATCTACCTTTCTCAACTGAGCTTCAAAGCTTGAAAATGGGGGAATTGGTTCAAGGCTTAGAGGTCACGACAAGCTTCTGTAATGCTTTGGCTAGCTTCAGAGGAGGCCGGTGATGGATTCCGGGCAGATAATTTAAGTTGAAAAGAAGAGAAAATAAGGTTTCATATTCAGGTTTTTAGAGGTTTCTAGCTTCAAAGTTGCAGGGTTTTTTTTGTTGCTATCCAAGCTTGGTTTTCAGCGCATAATGACTCTCTATTTATAGGAGAAGAGAGTGAGGTCATGGCTTGTGTGAAAAATCAAACCCCAAGCGTATGAATGGAGTGTAAAATTCTAGATCCAAGTGTGTCATAAAGTGAGCATGGAATGTGTGAGTTGAGCATGATTACAAGTCATTTTTCATAGTAGTGGACGCGTTTTACAAAGAGAAACAAGTTTGCACATGCTTTAGGTGGTCCCATTTAAGTTTTGAGTGATTTCTAGTTTCAGTTCATGACCAAAATACAATTTTCTATAGCCAACTTCAAGCTAGTGCCAAATCTTGTACACTCAACCATTCTTTGTGCTTCTTCTTTCTAAATGATCATTTCATTGAATAGAAAACAATGCAAAAATAACCAATTCATTTGGAGACAAGTTCTAAAAGTTACATGAATGTAAAGTTGAGGTCATGACCTATAATTATAGATTAAATTTTTCTAAGTCCAAAAATGACCTATAATTGATATGAAACTTTGATGATCTTGTGAGCATAATTTATTTGAATTATTTGATATATGTTCTACGTGATGAGTTAGTCGGATTAAGTATGTCGAACCCTAGAATTATAATTAGTAATAATGTTCGTTTATGATGGAATTATTTTATTAAGTTATAATTGTAGAAAAATAATAGAATATTAGTAATCGGGCATAATGATGAATTGTGAAGAGTAATGTGGGGGTTGTGTTAGTAACCCATTAGTGGTTACTAGAGTTAGTTTTGTTAAGGGTTTAATAAAAAAGAAAATAAATAAGAATTTGTGAGATGATTAGCAAAAGAGAAGAGAAAACTTTCACGAGAAAAGAAGAGAATGGCGAGAAAGAGGAAAAAGGGCAAGAACGCAAAAGTTGTGAAATCTACCTAAAACAAGGTAAGAGTGGTTTCTCATTAGGTTATTCGGATTGTTGATAATGCATGATGGATAGTAGAAGGTATTAAAATCGATTCTCTAGTTTTACATGTTTTGAATTGCTTAGGTTTCGATTGGGAATCTATGAAATTGGTATGTGATTATGTTGTGATGTTTTCATTGATCAATAGATGTTAGATATGTGTTAAAATGTCTTAAATCATGACAAATCTGATGTTAAAACATGTTTTGGGTGAAGAAAATCGAATTGGGATTGTGGTGTCATTGCAGGTTTTTTTGGAAGAATCGTAGAGCCCGCTCAGCGTGAGATTAGCTTGCTTAACATGCTCGGGTCTGTAATGAGCCCACTTAGCGCAAACTCAAAGTTTAAATTTTATATTTTTCTTAAATTTCTTTGGGATTATGTATTCTTATATTTTATACTAATTTCTACCTAATTTTTTGGAATTTAATCTGCATGTTAGATGTGTTTTCGAAGGCTATTTGTTAATGACATGCTTGTTTTTATGTTGGTGTGTGAATGTGATGGTGTTAGAGTGTAACTATATTTTGTACATTGTTTATTATGTGTGGTAATGATGTTTTGGTGCAATAATGAGACAAATATGAATTGTGTGTGAGTAATTAATCTGTATATGTATGTATGTGCAAATGTGTGGAAACTCAAGTGTGATGAATTATTGAAGATATGCATGAATGTTAAGATTAGAGAATGGTCTTAATTTCATATGGTTGTTGTAATTGCACATGCATCATTTGTTCTCAAGAGACATGCTTGTTAGTTCCGTAGGAGCTAGTGACTTGCCCCAAACCAAGAGAGGGGTTTGAAAGCTTAGAGGATAAGCTTTTGTGTGTTATTGGTCTAGAGGACAGACCCGATTTAAAGTAAAAACTGAATAAAAATAACAAATATTTGTATCACATGCTTGATTATTACATTGGAGTCTTGCATCGAGTCATATGGTGTTATTGTCATAAATATGAAACTATGTGTGCTATGTGAGGTTTATTGTGTTTGTTGAAATTACGAAGATTATGGAAAATGTGGGTGATGTGTTTTTAATAAAAAAATTGAAGTGTGAGAATATTTATACGTATGCATATATGTTATACAGTATGTATTATTAAATGATTTTGATAATTATGTGAATTATCACCCTTCTGTTGTAATGATGTTTTATACGACATCACTCAAGTACTGAAGAATATAGTTACTTCTAGCAAGAGATTATCTGGAGGAGTTAGCTATTTTATTTTCATATTATTTTAGATTGAGTCATGCTCTGGTCATGTAACACTAGGGAAACATTTGATTCATGTTTTTAAGAGATACTTTATATAATCTATTTTAATTGTTTTCCAATAAAGGGATTTGATTATGAGACTTCATTATTAATTGTTTGAATGAGAGTTATTCTGCTGCTACATGCTATATGAATTTATATGAGAAGCATGAATTTAAATAATTGTTAATTAAGCATGGCAGGAGTTTGTTATGTATGGAGTATGTGTGACACCCTTGAATTGATATACATGTTATATTTACTCTGATAAATGACGTATTATTCTGCGGGGTTTTAGAAGGGTGTTTTATTAGTGGTATCAGAGCCTGGTCGATCAGTTGACCAAGTTATTAATGTGTTTATTCCATTTTATACTCGACATGTGTATGTGACACTATCAATACTATTTGTTCTAACAAGGACTTATTGTTGGAAATTCCAAGAATAATGGTTGGAGGCAGGAATGACGATGCTATTGTTGAAGCTTTGGCAATGCTGGTTGGAGCGATTGGGAAGAATCAACATGTCAACAATAATGCTGGGAATAACAACAATGATGATGAGTTCCGTGCTTTGGGGAAGTTTCAGAGAAATAATCCGCCAATTTTCAAAGTAGCGCATGAACTTGACAAGGCACAGGTATGGATGAAAGTGATTGAGAAAATATTTCGAGTCATGAACTGTTCAGATGCGTAAAAGGTGCGGTTTGATACCCATATCCTTCAAAAGGAAGATGTGGACTGGTAGGGTAACACTAGTCATAGGTTTTAAGAAGATGAAACTGAGTTTACTTGGGTTGTGTTCAGAGAAGCATTTCTAGAGAAGTATTTTCTAGAAGATGTGCATGGGAAGAAGGAAATTGAGTTCCTTGAGCTGAAGCAGGGTAATACAATTGTGGCAGAGTAAGCTGCAAGGTTTGAAGAGATGATTAAGTTTTGTCCTCATTACAATACTGCTAATGCTGAGAGATCCAAATGTCTTAAGTTTGTGAACGGTTTAAGGCCTAAGATCAAGCAAGCCATTAGTTACCAGCAGATTAGAGGATTTTTTGAACTGGTTAACAAGAGTAGGATCTATGATGAAGATAGTAAAGCCATATGTGACTCATGCTGATAAGGGGAACATAAAGCTGGTTATGACAAGAAGCCAAGTTGGGGATGATCTCCTACTCTGATTAAGTTCTATAAGTGTGGCATTGAAGGACATCATGCTCCAGAGTGCATGAGTGCAGAACTAAAATGTTTTAAGTGTGGCAAGCCAAGTCACAAGGGTTTTAAGTGAAAGAGTGGTGCTGAGGTGACTTGCTACAACTATGGTGAGCAAGGGCACATTAGTACCACGTGTGATAAACCAAATAAGGAGTAATCTAGAGCAAAGTTGTTTTCTCTATCAGGTTCTAAGACTACTGCTGAAGAGAGGCTAATCAGAGGTACGTGCTTCATTAACGGTACACGTTTGATTGCTATAATTGATACTGGAGGACACATTCTTTTATGCTTTGGATTACGTTAAAAGACTAAATCTTGAGTTATCTGATATGAATGGAAGTATGGTTATTGATACTCTTTCTATGGTTTCAGTGACTACTTCTTATGTGTGTTTGAACTGTTTGTTGAGCATTTTTGATAGGGACTTTGGAATTTACTTAGTGTGTCTTCCATTAGATCAACTTGATGTTATCCTTGGGATGAACTGGTTGGAAGTAAACCATGTTTATATAAAATATTTTTCTATGAAAGTTATCTTTCTTGAACCTAAGAGGGAATGAGTCTTGTTTATGTATGCTAAACAAGTGAATAAGTCAGTGCAGGATGGCATCAAGATGTTTATGTTGATGGCAGCTTTAAATATTAGTGGAAAAAGAGCGATTAGTGATTTAAGAGTCGTTCATGATTTTCCAGAAGTATTTTCAGAGGAGATAAGTGATTTACCTCCAGATCTTGAAGTGGAGTTTACGACTGACTTAGTTCAAAGTACTAGTCTGGTATCGATGGCTTCATATCGTATGTCAGCATCAGTATTGAAAGAGTTGAAGAATCAACTTGAAGATATGCTTGAGAAAAGATTTATTCGTCCGAGTATGTCACCGTAGGGTACACCAGTCATGTTGGTTAAGAAGAAAAAAGGTACTATGAGGCTTTGTGTGGACTATAGACAACTGAAAAAGGTGACTATCAAGTATAAGTATCCACTTCCAAGGATTGATGACTTGATGGATCATTTGGTTGGTGCAAGTGTGTTCAGTAAGATAGATTTGAGATCTGGGTATCATCAGATTCGTGTGAAGGCTGAAGATATTCAGAAGTCTGCTTTTAGAACGTGGCATGGTCACTATAAGAATTCTGTGATGCTGTTTGGTGTGACCAATGCACCGGGTGTATTCATGGAGTACATGAATAGGATTTTCCATCCGTATTTGGACAAATTTATGGTTATTTTCATTGATGATATATTGATCTATTCGGAGAGTGAAGAAGATCATGCCGAGCATCTGATGCTAAAATTTCTAAGTGCGACTTTTATTTGAAGGAAGTGAGTTTCCTTGGCCGTGTGATTTCGAGTGGAGGTATCACTGCTGATCCATCGAAGATTGAAGTTGTGTCTCAATGGGAAGCTCAGAAACATGTTGTTGAGATTAGAAGTTTTCTTGGGCTAGTAGGCTATTATTAGAAATTAATTGAAGGATTTTCCAAGTTAGCTTTGTCGTTGACGCAGTTGACTAAAAATGGTCAAGCTTTTGTTTGGGATGTAAAATATGAAGAAGGTTTTCAAGAACTTAAGAGAAAGTTGACGATCACTCCTGTTTTGATTTTGCCTAACCCGGTAGAACCGTTTGTTGTGTATTGTGATACCTTGTTAATGGGTTTGGGAGGTGTGTTGATGCAAAATCAATAAGTTGTAGCATATGCTTCAAGGAAAATTAAAGTGCATGAGAGGAATTATTTGACACATGACTTAGAGTTGGATGCTATTATGTTTGTATTAAAGCTTTGGAGGCATTATTTGTTAGAATCGAGATTCAAAGTGTTTAGTGATCATACGAGTTTGAAATATCTCTTAGATGTGAAAGACTTGAATATAAGGCAGAGAAGGTGGTTAGAATTTTTGAAATATAATGATTTTGGTTTGAATTACCATCTGAGTAAAGCAAACATGGTGGTTGACGTATTGAGTAGGAAATCTTTGTATATGTCGATGTTGATGGTACGAGAGTTAGAAATGATTGAACAATTTCGAGATATGAGTTTGATTTTTGAAGAGACTTCTTCTGGAGTTAATTTTGGTATGTTAAAGCTTACTAGTGACATTCTTAATGAGATTCGAGAAGGTCAGAAATCTGATTTGAGTTTGGTGAATCAATTGACTTTGATCAATCAGGGTCGAGGTGGTAACTTTAAAATTGATGAAAATGGTATCATGAGATGTCGTGATAGAGTTTGTGTTTCAGATATAGCTGAGCTAAAAAACAATATCCTTAAGGAAGGAAATCATAGTGGATTGAGTATTCATCCAGGTGCTACGAAGATGTATTAGGACTTGAGGAAGATATTTTGGTGGTCTGGTATGAAGAAAGAAATTGCAGAGTTTGTGTATTCTTGTTTGACTTGTCAGAAGTCAAAGATCGAACATCAGATACCATCAGGTTTGATGTAACCGTTATCTGTTCCTGAGTGGAAATGGGATAGCATATCGATGGATTTTGTGTCCAGTTTACCCTAAACACCGAAGAATTTTGAGGCTATTTGGGTTATTATGGATAGATTGGCGAAATATGCTCACTTTATTCCAACGAGAATGGATTACCCATTAGAGAAGTTAGCAAAGTTGTACCTTGAGAGGATTTCCAGTTTGCACCGTATTTTATCTATTATTGTGTCAGATAAAAATCCAAGTTTTACTTCGAGATTTTGGGAGAGTTTGCAAAATGGTTTTGGTGCGAAGTTGTATTTGAGTTCTGCTTATCATCCACAGACAGATGGTCAGACTAAGAGGAATATTCAGTCACTTGAGGATCTTTTGAGAGCTTATGTGTTGAAAAAAAGGAGGTTCTTGGGATAGTTATTTTACTTTAATTGAATTTACTTACAACAATAATTTCCATTCGAGTATCGTAATGACACCGTTTTAAGCATTGTATGGTAGAAGGTATAGGATGCCATTATGTTGGTATGAGTCGAGAGAGAGTGCTATGGTTGGACCTGAGATAGTCCAACAGACTACTGATAAGATTAAGATGATTCAGGAGAATATGAAGATTTCTCTGAGTCGTCAGAAAAGTTATCATGACAAGAGGAGGAAAGCACTTGAATTCCAAAAGGATGATCATGTGTTTTTGAGAGTTACTCGGGTAACTGATGTTGGTCAAGCATTAAAGTCGCATAAGTTAACGCTGAGTTTTATTGGTCCACACTAGATTTACGAGAAGATATGAGATGTGGCCTATCGAATTACTTTACCATCATCACTTTCTAATCTTCATATGTGTTCCATGTATCTCAACTGAGGATATAAACTGCGGATCCGTCTCATGTGGTCCAAGTAGATGATGTGCAGGTGAGAGATAACCTGACTATGGAGACATCAACTATGCGGATATAGGATATGGAGTTAAAGCAGCTTTGAGGTAAAGAGATTTCCTTAGTGAAGGTAGCTTGGGGAGGACTAACAAGTGGAAACGTGACTTGGGAGCTCGAGAGTCAGATGAGGGAGTCATATCCTGATATGTTCATTTGAGGTAGTTTTCGAAGGCGAAAATCCTTTTTATTGGGGGAGAGTTGTAACACCCTAATTTTTATAATTAGTTATATATATTATATTAATTAATTAATTGTTTTATTTGCGAGTAATTTGTTTTATTTGAATTGTTTGATATATGTTCTATGTGATAAATTAGACGGGTTAAGTATGTTGAACCATAGAATTATAATTAGTACTAATGTCTAATTATGATGGAATTATTTTATTAAGTTATAATTGTTGAAAATAATAGAATATTAATGATGAATTGTGAAAAATAATGTGGGGGTTGTGTTAGTAAGCCCATTAATGGTTACTAGAGTTAGTTTTGTTAAGGGTTTGATAAAAAAGAAAAAAATAAGAATTAGTGAGAGGATTAACAAAAGAGAAGAGAAAGTTTTCACGAGAAAAGAAGAGAAGGGCGAGAAAGAGGAAAAAGGGCAAGAACACAAAAGTTGTGGAATCTACCTAGAACAAGGTAGGGGTGGGTTTTAATATAGTTATTGTTATTGTTGATAATACATGATGGATAGTAGCATGTATCAAGATAAATTTCTCTAATTTTCAATGTTTTTAATTGCTTAGGTTTTGATTGGGAATCCATGGAGTTGGTATGTGATTATGTTGTGATATTTTGATTGATCAATATATGTTTAATATATGTTAAAATATCTTAAATCGTGACAAATTGGATGTTAAAACATGTTTTGGGTGAAGAAAATTGCATTGGGGTTGTGCTATCATTGTCGTTTTTTTCCTGGAAGAATCGCAGAGCCCGCTCAGCGCGAGATTAGCTCACCTAGCGAGCCCAGGTCTGTAATGAGTGCACTTAGCGAATGGTGGAGCCCTTAGCGCAAAATGGAAGTTCAAATTTTGTAAATTGCTTCGGGATTATGTTTACATATATTTTATACTAATTTCTACTTATCTTTCTGGAATTTCATCTGCATGTTAGATGTGTTTTTGAAGGTTATTTGTTAATGACATGAAACTTGTTTTTATGTTGGTGTGTGAATGTTATGGTGTTGGAGTGTACCTATATTTTGTATGTTGTTTATTATGTGTGGTAATGATGTTTTAGTGCACTGATGAGAAAAATATGAATTGTGTGTGAATAATTCATGTGTATATGTATGTATGTGCAAATGTGTGGTAATTCAAGTGTGATGAATGATTGAAGATATGCATTAATGTTAAGATTAGACAAGGGTCTTAATTTTACATATTTGTTGTAATTGCACATGCATCATTTGTTGTTAAGAGGCATGCTTGTTAGTTCCGTGGGAGCTAGTGACTTGCCCCAAACCTAGATAGGGGTTTGAAAGTTTAGAGGACAAACTTTTTGTGTGTTATTGGTCTATAGGACATACCCGGTTTAAAGTAAAAACCGAATAAAAATAACAAAGATTGGTACAAATTGCATGAGTATTACATTGGATTCTTGCATCGAGTCATATGGCGTTATTGTCATAAATATGAAAATATGTGTGCTATGTGAGGTTTGTTGTGTTTTATGAAATTGTGAAGATTATGAGAATGTGGGTGATGTGTTATTAATAAAACAATTGAAGTATGGAAATATTTATCTGTATGCATGTATGTTATATGTTGTTTATTATTATATGATTTCGATATTTATGTAAATTCTCACCCGTCTGTTGGAATGATATTTTATATGACATTTCTCAAGTACTGAATAATAGATTTACTTCTAGCAAGAGACTAGTTGGAGGAGTTAGCTATTTTATTTCTGTATTTATTTTGGATTGAGTCATGCTCTGGTCATGTAAGACTAGGTGTGATACGGTGGGAGAACTGACTAGTGTTTTGCGTTCGTATTCGCACTTGTGCGGTTGAGCAAGAGTCGCCACCGACTTTTTATTTTATCCTAAAGGAAAGGTTAAAAAAGCACAGCAAAAACCTTTTGAGATATTTCGTGGGTTCGGGGGGTAGATTATGAAAAGGGAAGGTATTAGCACCCTTTTCATCCATGGTTATCCATTGGCTCTTAGTTACTTGGTTTTTAGATCACTTGCCTTGATTTTCGATTGCTTGAAAATGGTGTGTGTGTGTGTTTTGAAAATGTTTTTGAAGAGATGCCTTGTCTTAGGCGACCAATGTATTTGACTCATGTTTGAGTGTTTTACAAAAGTGTGTATCTTTTCGAAAAGATGTTTCAAATGTTTTTGAGAGTTTGTTTGAAAGTGTTGTGGATTGTGGTTTTTGAAAAGAAGGCAAGTGTTTTTGCAAGTTGATCTCAAGTAACTAAGAGTTTTGTCTATCCTATTGTACTCAAAGGTTTTTGTTATGTTTTAACCCCTTTTTAACAATTTTGTTCCACCATTGAATTTGGTGGGCAATCTTGCGTTTAGGAAGTTTATTCGGGACGAGCGCGGGTCATCGTATGGACCATGAATGCAATGATGCCAAGTGTCTTTGGCAATTTGTTTTGAAGGGACTTGATCATTCCTTTTAGGCAACACTTTGAGGGACTTATGATCATTTGATTTTGTTTTGCCAAAGAAACTCGACGTGCAAGCATGGCCCATTTTGGAAGGCAACATGTGAGATTACCCTAGGGGGGTGCAAGTGTGATTGTGTATTGATTTCATGTATTTGTCTTGTATTAAGTTATCTAGCGTTTGATTTTATGTACATGCAAACCCTAGGTCTAACCATGGTATAATTGAAAACAGTAAATTGCGAAATGTAAAATCTACGCTATTACAAAGTTAGTATCCGGGAGTGGGGGTACATGTGTATGAATGGGGATGAGACTTATAGTATCCAATAAGTTACAACCAAATCGAATTTGCGATCAAATGTAAATGACGAATATACAAATATATAAGCAAATGTGTATAGGGGCAATGTGAATGTATTGTGTAAGTATGTGATTATTTACATTTGCGACAAGGTGAAATTAATGTGGATTAGGGTATTTGACCTAGATATGTGTTTAATGAATCTTTGATTTGTATATTTTAATATGCACAAAAGAAAAAAAATGTTTTAATTGAATGTTCAAGTTCTAATTAAATTATGTATAAAAATGATGTTTTAAGAAAAGAAAATATTTCTAAATTAAAAAAGGTATTTTTTCATGTGCTATGAATTGAATTATGTATATTAAAAAAGAAATGTATTCTTAATTGTTATGTACAAAAGTATATTTAAAAGAAAAAGGTATTTTCAATTATATTGTATGATATGTACAAAATTATATTTAAATTTAATGTTCTAAAATTATGTATATAGGAAATGTGTTTTTATTATATGCACAAAAAAATATATTTTAATTGAAAGAAAAAAAGGTTATTTTAAATTTTAATTATATAGTGCAAAAATGTATTTTTATTATTAAAGTATTGTTGTAGAAATTAAGTTAACGAAAAAAGTATTTTAAAATGTTATAGAGAAAATTTAGTATTAAGTTATTAATAAAAACATTTGTCTAAAAGGGTTAAATTAATTAATTAGTAAGAATTGTATTTGTTTTATAAAAGAAAAGAGTTTAAAATTCTTTTTGTTTTTAATGGGCCTGGACATGCAGAACGGGCAAGGCCCGTTTGGATTCAAAACATTTTAGGGTTTCATTTGGCGTTTTCATTTGGAGACAAAGGCTTTAGGGTTTGTACAGCGGCGCGTCTTGGGGTTTCGTTGTCTTCTCCGTTCGTCTTTGGTGCCCAGCGTGAGCCTTCTGCCTCAGCCACCAGCGACCTTCAACTCCTCTCCCCTCTTCCTTGAAGCAGGGAAACGCACAAGAGGGTAACTCTGTTCTCTTCGATTTCGCGTTTTTAGGTTTTGATTCTTTTACATGCTTATGTGTCACTGTATTCCTATTGATTTAATTGCTTGATTAGATTTCTTATGCTGTTTATTATTTGATTTTTGATGGAGGTACGTGAGATGAAAGAAGAGGTCTTACTTTTACTGGAGAGGGGAAGAAGGAGGATGAAGGTCCTTAGGAGGCTTGACGAGCGGAGGGTGCTGGTGTTCGCGCTTTGAACTCCCTGGTATTTCTGTACTACCTCTTTTGCCTAGGGTTTTATGATGATTTGCACTGAAAACCCTCTTTTAAAAAGATTCACTTCTTTATCTCTTCTCTTTGCCTTTGAACTACCTTAGATTTTCTCTCTTCTCCTCTCTTACTATGACTCTGTATGCTTGTTGTTTCTTTGATACACACTTCTGTCGCCTCCGAGTTTGGTGTGCTTGAAATGTTATTGTTGCTTCTGTGAGTTGCCTTGGTTGCCTTTTGATTCGCTTCCTTTTACGTTCTTCTTCTCTTTTGCCTTGAGCTTGCCCTTTGAAACTGTTGATTATGATGCCTTGAGATGAATGCGCTTTTGAACTTGTTGAGCCTTTTGCCTATGATGAAGCCCTCTTCTGAGGCCTTTAAATTGCCTTGAATGCTTCTTCCATCTCAGTTGCTTTGGTTGCTTATTGTTTCTGGAATGTATTTTGTTTGCCCCATGAAGAACATAGGGTTCTGAGGGCCTGAGTACTTTCTCTCTTCTTCTCTTATTGCCTTGAGTTGGATGCCTGGATTAATTTGCTTTGTACGTTGGTTTGATGGCCCGATGATGAAGAGATTCTGAGGGTCTGGATGGTTTATGTTTGGATTAAATGATTTTGGCCATGTTTGTCATCTTGGACAGTTTGTTGGTATATTTGTTTGACAGGGTATCAGGTTGGTTTATTAGGCCATGGTTTGGTTTCAGGCAGGGTTGAGCTTCAGGCTTGAACTTGGTTTTGAGGTTTTTGGTTGGTAACTGGTTTTGCTTCAGCAGGTTTCAGGTTTAGACAGGGTTAATGGTTATGGTTAATGCAGGTTATGGTTTAGCAGTTCGTGTTTCAGGTTTTAGGCCTTTCAGGCTTGAGGCCTAGCAGGTTATTGCTTGTATGGTCTCAGGCAAGTGTGCTTGCAGGTTTATGATGGTTTGGAGGATTTTTGATGTTTAGGCTTTTGATGTAGCAGGTTTTATGCTTGTATGGCCTTTTGTATGTGCAGGTTTTATGCTTGTATGGCCTTTTGTATGTGCAGGTTGTGAGTTTGTATATTTCCTGTCTCTTTTTTTCTGCTGAACTGTGTTGTTCTTGTGTGTTATATGCTTCTTCCTATCTATGCCTGCCTAAGCCTGAAAACCTGCATCTTATCTCTTCTTTTTCTCTCTCTCTCAGTACAGTTTAAATATTAAACTATGCTTTTTTTTCTGTACTTTTTTCTGAAAGGGTCACTTCAATTGGGAAATGATGAAAATGAGTTGCTTGCATATCATACTTTCCTCTGCATATTTGATCTCTTCTTGACAGCTTTTTTGCTTTTTGATATCTTTCAAAATCTTCCTCTTTGATAGCTTTGAGTAGCCTTTTGGATAGTTGCTTTATATTTGGCAGAAAGTTGAGTTTGGACCTTTGGTTTGGACTTGCTGTTTGCTTTGTAACATGCTGTTTGAGATTTGAACTTTATGCAATTTTGACAATTTTGAATTGTGCATTTTTTTAAACTTGTGCATTCAATTTTAGCAAATAAACTCGTCCCTCTTTGTGAACCGGGAGAAATCCCGTGATTTGCAGAGAGGGTTAACTGATCCCAATCAGTGACCCTTAATGATGAATTTCTTCTGTCATTTATTATTTTATCTGCTTTTTGACTTTTCTCCTTTTCTTTTGCAGATGAATATTCGGATGGAGAGGAATAAAGTGAAGCATGAAGAATTAGAAATAAATAGGATAGTTTTCTTTTTATTTAAATTTAAATCAATGTAAAACCAATGTTTGTAATTAAATTCCAAACATCAATTGTACAGTTAATTTAAAGATAAATAAAAGTTTCCATTATCCAATTTAATTCTATTTTCTCTTTATTGTTTATTTATTTATTTAAAACTCTTGGAATTAAAATAATTGAAAAATAAATTTAATCACTTAATTTAGAAAAATAAATAATTTAAATAAAACAATGTCTTAGTAATTGATCAATTAAACCTGGTATCTCCAAAGCAAATCAACAGTTACTCAAAACACTGATCAGGCGCATTCCCTTTTCACTGATTTTCAACAAACACTGTAAATCCAAACTGCGTATTTCTTTTGACTGGCTCAAACAAAACAACATGAATTCAAACCAACTGCCTCTTTTACTGATTAAATCAAAACAATGCGAATTTAACCCGAATCTCGGAATAAACTGCAAAGTGCTGTGGAATTTAAATCCTTCTGAGAATATGCCCACAAAACCTTAATTCCTGATTAAATGCCAACGAACATTCGCCTGATCGCAATTGAGCCAGAATCAACCAAAACCCTAAGCCAATTATTTGAAGCCATCCAGAGTCCTAAAAATCAATAAAACCCTAATTTTTGTTTGACTGACGAGAAAAGTCCGTTTGTCCGATTCTTGAGCCAGTTTGAAAAGTCATGAAACGCCTGAAGCTGAGATTGCTGGTGGTAAGATGCGAGGGAAAATTTTGGGGTACAACAGTTGCCCCTGTTCAATCTTCTTGAACCTGAAGAGTTAGATTGGCAAGTTTTCCATTCGCGACTTGAAGGTAAAAGAAGATTGGACACTAAAGTGCCCAGAAAATTTGCACTCGGCGATATGATGGTGGAGGTGAATGGGCTTAAAGATACCATTTGGTGATGGGCTTAAAGATGCCATCTGGTGCGATAGAATTTTGTCGGGGGATGGGCTTAGAGATGCCATCTGAGAATGGGCTTAAAGATGCCATCTGGTGACTGCTGGTAGGAGGATGGGCTTATAGATGCCATCTGGACATGTTGAACTGTATGTCAAAAGTGAGTGGACAAGTATCAGAAGGGCATCCATGTTTTGGAACATCTCTGAATTAGGGGTCCGAATAAGCAACAGGTTGACGTCCATGACTGGAGAATCCGTAAACTATATTCAGGAGTTGAGATTGAGTGAGCAATAGAGCGGCGTCCGTTGTTGGGAAGCGTCCGTAAACTGTTTTCAAAAGTTGAGAAGAGTCTGAACAAGTCGGTAGATTGACATCCGTTGTAGGGAAGAATCTGTAAACTGTCTTCAAAAGTTGAGAAGAGTCTGAACAAGTTGGTAGATTGACATCCGTTGTAGGGAAGAATCCGTAAACTGTTTTCAGAAGTCTTGAAGTTGAAGAGGAACCGGTGTAGGGTTTCTTGATAATGCGTCTGAATGGATCTGGAATAAGTATCAGAATGTCGCCGTGTCTGGGTCACATCTGAACTATTTCTGGATGAATCTCGGAAGATGATCTGTGTCTGTCGACTGCTCTTACCTGAAAAGGTAAAGGGTTAGTTGTATGCAATGTTATGATGCATGATGCAATGTATGTGACATCAATGTTTATGGCATGAATGTGATGAATGCGCATGTAAGCTGATGAGCTATCTTGCTGAGGATAAATGAATCCGAGATGGCTGAAGATAAAAGCATCTTGACTGCTGCCTGGGAGAATAACTCTCTGGCGGCTGCTGTGGAAGAGAATTCCTGATGACCTCTACTGGGGAGTTCCAATCTAATAGGCTCATGCTGGGGAGGTAAGATTGAGAATCTTCAGCTTGGTGGGACGTAACTCTGGCGACTTCACTGGGGAACTCAAGATTTGCCCTCTCCAAAACTCTGTGGGGAGAAGGTTCAATGGTCTGGCTCCGCTGGGGATTGATAATTTGAAGTTTTAGCTTTGCTGGGGATAATGAAGCTTGACTCTGAGTGGAGTTAGCTTGAGAAGAATCTGAACAAGCGATAGGTTAAAATCCGTTACTTGGAGAACCCGTGAACTGTTTTCAGAAATCTTGAGATTGAATAAGCAATAAAGCCGCATCCGTTATTGGGAAGCGTCCGTAAACTAATTTCAAAGGTTGCATCTGAACAAGCTGATAGATTAACATCCGTTGTTGGGAAGAATCCATAAACTGTTTTTAGAAGTCTTGAAGAAGAATCTGAACAAGTGATAGGTTAACATCCGTTTACTTGGAGAACCCGTGAACTGTTTTCAGAAATCTTGAAGTTGAATCAGCAATAGAGCCGCATCCGTTGTTGGGTAGCGTATGTAAACTAATTTCAACGGTTGAGAAGAGTCTGAACAAGTTGGTAGATTGACATCCGTTGTTGGGAAGAATCCGTAAACTGTTTTCAGAAATCTTGAAGAGGAACCGGTGTAGGGTTTCCTGAAGATGAGCTTGTGTAAAACTGCATCGGGTTTTGAATACCTTTGACATTCGAATGCCCCAAGTGGTGATGTAGATAATTTCCTGGCTTATTACAGGTGTTGGTCTACAATCGGTCGTTCACAGATGTTTTCCTGGGTTGTTACAGGTGTTGATCTGGAAATCTTCAGACGTGCCCTGGCTGGATACAGGAATCGAGTCTGGAAATGTGGTCAACAGATATGCCCTGGCTGGATACAGGAATCGAATCTGGAAATAGTCTTCAACAGATACGCCCTGGCTGGATACAGGAATCGAATCTTCGAACTCTTCAGACGTGCCCTGGCTAGATACAGGAATCGAGTCTGGAAATGTGGTCAACAGATATGCCCTGGCTGGATACAGGAATCGAATCTGGAAATAGTCGTCAACAGATACGCCCTGGCTGGATACAGGAATCGAATCTTCGAACTCTTCAGACGTGCCCTGGCTAGATACAGGAATCGAGTCTGGAAATGTGGTCAACAGATATGCCCTGGCTGGATACAGGAATCGAATCTGGAAAGGTGATAGTTGATAGATATGCCCTGGCTAGATACAGGAATCGAATCTTCGAACTCTTCAGACGTGCCCTGGCTAGATACAGGAATCGAGTCTGGAAATGTGGTCAACAGATATGCCCTGGCTGGATACAGGAATCGAATCTGGAAAGGTGATAGTTGATAGATATGCCCTGGCTGGATACAGGAATCGAATCTTCAAATTCTTCAGACGTGCCCTGGCTAGATACAGGAATCGAGTCTGGAAATGTAATGATTGATTTGTTGAACACTTTTGACATTCGAATGCCCCAAGTGGTGATGAAGGAATCTTGAATCAGATTACTCTGCATATTGAGAGATTTCTTGAAATCTTGACTGGACTGCCCCAGGTTAACTGAACTTTGAAAGATCTGTTGGACCTTGACTGGACTGCCCCAGGTTAATTGAATTGTGACATGCCATGCCCCTTGTTGATAGGGGATTTGATGGAAGTGTTATCCTCTTGAAGTGATTTTGACTTGCTGAGAGAGTTTTCGTTCCTCCGAACATTCGCTGTATGAATTTCTTCGCTGTCAAACAAAAAGGTCAAATGCAGACAGTGATATTCGAATAATGCAAAGTTTATGTTTGTCTTAAAATTTTGAAAAATGCGTTTTTAGCAGAAAACTTTTCATAAGACAAGTTAACACAAGATTTAGAGCAAAGCCCTACAGGAGTCAGGATACCTTTCGTGACAATATGCTTTCGAACTAACCCATGCTTCAATTAGGACTTTTAATGGGTTGTAACGTGGCCTGGTTCACGGTTTAAGAAACAAAGGATATAGGCTCAAAGTATATTTGTACCCACCCGCTCTTCGTGATGTCCTTCAACCTAAGCTCAGTTAATTGCGTCATACTCTGTTTTTTTGAGTTTGAAACGACTTTTGGACGATGGTTCACCAGTTGAATTTGGAGGAGACAGTCATCATCTCCTTTCTTTTTCAACATTTTTCATGTTGTTGAGGATTTGGTAATGACCTCACTATTTTGATTTTGATTTATTATCCCTAACTTTTGCCTGACTGTTCCCATTTTTCGAGATTGCAGTCAGCGGGATGCCCCAACTTTCTTAAGCCTCCTTTATAGGTTTTGGCTTGGTGGGATTTTCTCTTTTGAGATATTGACTGTCTATGTGATAGGGAACCACCCTTGTCTTTTGATTCCAAAGGAATGTTTTTTTTTTTGCTTTGACGTTGTTCGTTGTGTTACGAATTGAGAGTTTGCGACTTCAATGCGCGTTTCTCTTGAATTAACTGAGATACTACCCTGCCCCAGGTTTATATCAAAGGTTTTGATTGTTTAGAACAGAAAACTCCTACTTCTTTGGCTCGAAGGGGTTGACTAGGGATTATCTTCCTTATAACTCCAGTGTTTTGGAATTGAAAGAAATGCCTGTACATCATCAGCAAAGTCTGTTCAAAAGCATACTGTATGAGATTATGGTATTGTTTCGTCATCCTCCCTCTAAAGGCTTGCAGCTTTTTATCAAGAGTTAAATATCATAAAGAAAGCATAAGAGTATTGAAACGAATGGATGAATTCCAGACAAACATATGCAATGCATTAATGAAAACAGAGTTTAACATCAACAGATAATTGTTTGACAACAAAAGAAATTACAACTTTGAAAATTCAAAAAGAAGCAAAAGTCTTTCAGCTTGAGCTTCGTCACTTCAGGTGGAGAACCCTTTTAACGGAAGATTTTCATCTCGCCGTCTGGCATGAATTCCAGCACCCCAATGTCGATCAGATCTTGAATCTTGTTCTTCAAGGCCCAACAGTCGTTGGTGTCGTGTCCTGGGCTGTAGGAGTGGTAAACACAGAATGCCTCGTGACGATAGTTAGGAGAGGAGGTATTGAGCTTCTGAGGAGGATCCTTTAAGGTAAGCAGGTTGACCTCCAACAGGCGCTTCAGTATGAAGAATGATGGTATTTCAGTCTCCGTGAACTGTCTTCCCGACGTTTCTTGCTTACGCCGATTACCCCTTTGACGCTGGCGAGGTTATTGATGGGCTTGTGACCCTGAAGCAGTCGAAGGAGCCTTCCCCTTGTCTTCTTGAGTGGATGGAGGCTGAGCGGTGACTTGCTCTTCAACCTCAGATATTTTCCCCAATTGGTTGTTTGGAAGCAGTTGGCGGACAAGAACTCTGAGTTCCTCTTGTCTTTGAGATAGGTCTTGGATGAGAGCCATCTGGCCCACCAACTGTCCCATCACTTGGGTCCTCAATGTTGTCAGATCAAACTGCAGCTCCGCAAGCTGATCACTCCTGGCATTGTTTGAATTCTCCAAGCCCTTTGTGAGGAGAGCTTTCATTTCTTCTTGCCCCAGAGACAAGTTCAGGAACATTTCCTGCAGCTGAGTAGTCTGGTCTTGGATGTCTTTGACAGACCTTTCTAGAGCCATCTCTTAGTGAAATAAACAGCAGGAGAGTAAGGAAACCTGAAAAAGGAAAGATCGTCAAGATGCAATGCATGATATGTGGATGCATGCTTTCAAGGATCTCTTGGGGTAAACACAAGAAAATGTTAGAGGTCGAACTTTGCTCTTGGACTGGAGAACTTTGCACTGGTGGATGTCTTTCCACTAAAATCAAGCTCACCATGTCAAGTGGGTCATAGCCACTGATTCAAGTTGTTGCACTTGATCTTTGATTGGAGAACTTTGTATTGGTGGATGTCTTTCCACGAGAATCAAGCTCACCATGTCGAGTGGGTCATAGCCACTGATTCAAGTTGTTGTACTTGAACTTTGATTGGTATTGGTTAGAGGAGAAACCTCTTTCCCTTTGGTAGACGTCTGGTTCAACGTAACCCTGCATCAAAAGAACCCTCGAGATCCTTGAAATGGTTATTGAAAATGCTATGGTATGATGTCATGATGTTATGTACATGTATGCGAAAAGCAAGTGAGTGTATATACAGACAAACATATTCACACAAAGCAAACAAGTCCTTAGGTTTGGGCTTGCATGGGGTTTAGGTAAGTACCCTCTTGAAGTTAGTTGGCTCATCCTGTCCTAAAGTAGAAACTGGGTTCTAAGGAGCTCAATATCATTGGATTGTTTTCTGTGTTCATTGTTTTGGTTTAGCCACTTACTGGCGACCAAAATATTCCAAGAAAACAACCCTCAAATGAGTGTAGTATCGAGTATCTACCAACCTTGGACTGCACCAAAGTCGGTCATCTCACTACCCCTAAACAGGCTAAGATGGTCAATTAAGGTTCTAATAGTTCGTTAGTGCTTCACGACATCACTCAGCGGCCCCGTACTCTCCTTGATTGAACTCAAGGGTTACCGGTACTCACAAATATGTCACACTAACATAGCTTACTGCTTCAACCATGTCGGTATACCCCGCATTCCCTCACAGTTTTTTTGCTATTTACCTAAGAAGGTGCCCCAAATCCGGGTGTAGGATTTACAACAAACCCAAACAAGAGCCCAAAAGATAAAGCAATCAAGTCAATCAAAGCAAGAAAGTAAAGGTGATCTAAACCCTAAGGTAACCCCACTTTTAAGTTAATCCCCAGCAGAGTCGCCAGTTCTGTGATACGGTGGGAGAACTGACTAGTGTTTTGCGTTCGTATTCGCACTTGTGCGGTTGAGCAAGAGTCGCCACCGACTTTTTATTTTATCCTAAAGGAAAGGTTAAAAAAGCACAGCAAAAACCTTTTGAGATATTTCGTGGGTTCGGGGGGTAGATTATGAAAAGGGAAGGTATTAGCACCCTTTTCATCCATGGTTATCCATGGGCTCTTAGTTACTTGGTTTTTAGATCACTTGCCTTGATTTTCGATTGCTTGAAAATGGTGTGTGTGTGTGTGTGTGTGTGTTTTGAAAATGTTTTTGAAGAGATGCCTTGTCTTAGGTGACCAATGTATTTGACTCATGTTTGAGTGTTTTACAAAAGTGTGTATCTTTTCGAAAAGATGTTTCAAATGTTTTTGAGAGTTTGTTTGAAAGTGTTGTGGATTGTGGTTTTTGAAAAGAAGGCAAGTGTTTTTGCAAGTTGATCTCAAGTAACTAAGAGTTTTGTCTACCCTATTGTACTCAAAGGTTTTTGTTATGTTTTAACCCCTTTTTAACAATTTTGTTCCACCATTGAATTTGGTGGGCAATCTTGCGTTTAGGAAGTTTATTCGGGACGGGCGCGGGTCATCGTATGGACCATGAATGCAATGATGCCAAGTGTCTTTGGCAATTTGTTTTGAAGGGACTTGATCATTCCTTTTAGGCAACACTTTGAGGGACTTATGATCATTTGATTTTGTTTTGCCAAAGAAACTCGACGTGCAAGCATGGCCCATTTTGGAAGGCAACATGTGGGATTACCCTAGGGGGGTGCAAGTGTGATTGTGTATTGATTTCATGTATTTGTCTTGTATTAAGTTATCTAGCGTTTGATTTTATGTACATGCAAACCCTAGGTCTAACCATGGTATAATTGAAAACAGTAAATTGCGAAATGTAAAATCTACGCTATTACAAAGTTAGTATCCGGGAGTGGGGGTACATGTGTATGAATGAGGATGAGACTTATAGTATCCAATAAGTTACAACCAAATCGAATTTGCGATCAAATGTAAATGACGAATATACAAATATATAAGCAAATGTGTATAGGGGCAATGTGAATGTATTGTGTAAGTATGTGATTATTTACATGTGCGACAAGGTGAAATTAATGTGGATTAGGGTATTTGACCTAGATATGTGTTTAATGAATCTTTGATTTGTATATTTTAATATGCACAAAAGAAAAAAATGTTTTAATTGAATGTTCAAGTTCTAATTAAATTATGTATAAAAATGATGTTTTAAGAAAATAAAATATTTCTAAATTAAAAAAGGCATTTTTTTCATGTGCTATGAATTGAATTATGTATATTAAAAACGAAATGTATTCTTAATTGTTATGTACAAAAGTATATTTAAAAGAAAAAGGTATTTTCAATTATATTGTATGATATGTACAAAATTATATTTAAATTTAATGTTCTAAAATTATGTATATAGGAAATGTGTTTTTATTATATGCACAAAAAAATATATTTTAATTAAAAGAAAAAAAGGTTATTTTCAATTTTAATTATATAGTGCAAAAATGTATTTTTATTATTAAAGTATTGTTGTAGAAATTAAGTTAACGAAAAAAGTATTTTAAAATGTTATAGAGAAAATTTAGTATTAAGTTATTAATAAAAATTTTTATCTAAAAGGGTTAAATTAATTAATTAGTAAGAATTGTATTTGTTTTATAAAAGAAAAGAGTTTAAAATTCTTTTTGTTTTTAATGGGCCTGGACATGCAGAACGGGCAAGGCCCGTTTGGATTCAAAACATTTTAGGGTTTCATTTGGCGTTTTCATTTGGAGACAAAGGCTTTAGGGTTTGTACAGCGGCGCGTCTTGGGGTTTCGTTGTCTTCTCCGTTCGTCTTTGGTGCCCAGTGTGAGCCTTCTGCCTCAGCCACCAGCGACGTTCAACTCCTCTCCCCTCTTCCTTGAAGCAGGGAAACGCACAAGAGGGTAACTCTGTTCTCTTCGATTTCGCGTTTTTAGGTTTTGATTCTCTTACATGCTTATGTGTCACTGTATTCCTATTGATTTAATTGCTTGATTAGATTTCTTATGTTGTTTATTATTTGATTTTTGATGGAGGTACGTGAGATGAAAGAAGAGGTCTTACTTTTACTGGAGAGGGGAAGAAGGAGGATGGAGGTCCTTAGGAGGCTTGACGAGCGGAGGGTGCTGATGTTCGCGCTTTGAACTCCCTGGTATTTCTGTACTACCTCTTTTGCCTAGGGTTTTATGATGATTTGCACTGAAAACCCTCCTTTAAAAAGATTCACTTCTTTATCTCTTCTCTTTGCCTTTGAACTGCCTTAGATTTTCTCTCTTCTCCTCTCTTACTATGACTCTGTATGCTTGTTGTTTCTTTGATACGCACTTCTGTCGCCTCTGAGTTTGGTGTGCTTGAAATGTTATTGTTGCTTCTGTGAGTTGCCTTGGTTGCCTTTTGATTCGCTTCCTTTTACGTTCTTCTTCTCTTTTGCCTTGAGCTTGCCCTTTGAAACTGTTGATTATGATGCCTTGAGATGAATGCGCTTTTGAACTTGTTGAGCCTTTTGCCTATGATGAAGCCCTCTTCTGAGGCCTTTGAATTGCCTTAAATGCTTCTTCCATCTCAGTTGCTTTGGTTGCTTATTGTTTCTGGAATGTATTTTGTTTGCCCCATGAAGAACATAGGGTTCTGAGGGCCTGAGTACTTTCTCTCTTCTTCTCTTATTGCCTTGAGTTGGATGCCTGGATTAATTTGCTTTGTACGTTGGTTTGATGGCCCGATGATGAAGAGATTCTGAGGGTCTGGATGGTTTATGTTTGGATTAAATGATTTTGGCCATGTTTGTCATCTCGGACAGTTTGTTGGTATATTTGTTTGACAGGGTATCAGGTTGGTTTATTAGGCCATGGTTTGGTTTCAGGCAGGGTTGAGCTTCAGGCTTGAACTTGGTTTTGAGGTTTTTGGTTGGTAACTGGTTTTGCTTCAGCAGGTTTCAGGTTTAGACAGGGGTTAATGGTTATGGTTAATGCAGGTTATGGTTAATGCAGGTTATGGTTTAGCAGTTTGTGTTTCAGGTTTTAGGCCTTTCAGGCTTGAGGCCTAGCAGGTTATTGCTTGTGTGGTCTCAGGCAAGTGTGCTTGCAGGTTTATGATGGTTTGGAGGATTTTTGATGTTTAGGCTTTTGATGTAGCAGGTTTTATGCTTGTATGGCCTTTTGTATGTGCAGGTTTTATGCTTGTATGGCCTTTTGTATGTGCAGGTTGTGAGTTTGTATATTTCCTGTCTCTTTTTTTCTGCTGAACTGTGTTGTTCTTGTGTGTTATATGCTTCTTCCTATCTATGCCTGCCTAAGCCTGAAAACCTGCATCTTATCTCTTCTTTTTCTCTCTCTCTCAGTACAGTTTAAATATTAAACTATGCTTTTTTTTCTGTACTTTTTTCTGAAAGGGTCACTTCAATTGGGAAATGATGAAAATGAGTTGCTTGCATATCATACTTTCCTCTGCATATTTGATCTCTTCTTGACAGCTTTTTTGCTTTTTGATATCTTTCAAAATCTTCCTCTTTGATAGCTTTGAGTAGCCTTTTGGATAGTTGCTTTATATTTGGCAGAAAGTTGAGTTTGGACCTTTGGTTTGGACTTGCTGTTTGCTTTGTAACATGCTGTTTGAGATTTGAACTTTATGCAATTTTGACAATTTTGAATTGTGCATTTTTTTAAACTTGTGCATTCAATTTTAGCAAATAAACTCGTCCCTCTTTGTGAACCGGGAGAAATCCCGTGATTTGCAGAGAGGGTTAACTGATCCCAATCAGTGACCCTTAATGATGAATTTCTTCTGTCATTTATTATTTTATCTGCTTTTTGACTTTTCTCCTTTTCTTTTGCAGATGAATATTCGGATGGAGAGGAATAAAGTGAAGCATGAAGAATTAGAAATAAATAGGATAGTTTTATTTTTATTTAAATTTAAATCAATGTAAAACCAATGTTTGTAATTAAATTCCAAACATCAATTGTACAGTTAATTTAAAGATAAATAAAAGTTTCCATTATCCAATTTAATTCTATTTTCTCTTTATTGTTTATTTATTTATTTAAAACTCTTTAAATTAAAATAATTGAAAAATAAATTTCAATCACTTAATTTAGAAAAATAAATAATTTAAATAAAACAATGTCTTAGTAATTGATCAATTAAACCTGGTATCTCCAAAGCAAATCAACAGTTACTCAAAACACTGATCAGGCGCATTCCCTTTTCACTGATTTTCAACAAACACTGTAAATCCAAACTGCATATTTCTTTTGACTGGCTCAAACAAAACAACATGAATTCAAACCAACTGCCTCTTTTACTGATTAAATCAAAACAATGCGAATTTAACCCGAATCTCGGAATAAACTACAAAGTGCTGTGGAATTTAAATCCTTCTGAGAATATGCCCACAAAACCTTAATTCCTGATTAAATGCCAACGAACATTCGCCTGATCGCAATTGAGCCAGAATCAACCAAAACCCTAAGCCAATTATTTGAAGCCATCCAGAGTCCTAAAAATCAATAAAACCCTAATTTTTGTTTGACTGACGAGAAAAGTCCGTTTGTCCGATTCTTGAGCCAGTTTGAAAAGTCATGAAACGCCTGAAGCTGAGATTGCTGGTGGTAAGATGCGAGGGCAAATTTTGGGGTACAACACTAGGAAAATGTTTGATTCATGTTTTTAAGAGATACTTAGTATACTCTATGTTGCACCCCAAAATTTTCCCTCCCATATTCTTCAAGAAATTTCCAAGCCAAGTCACAAAATTCCCCAAGGGTTATGCAGTTCAACTGTCTCCTATACAGTCAAAACTAGGGTTTGTGTTCTGACCAAAGAATTGGAAGATTTCAAAGGCCCAATCAAGTCTCATATGCCTACAAATGTGGTCAAGTATCTTCATATCAAGTTTCAAGGCATTCAGCTCAAAATTGCACAGTCAAAACCCTAAATTGCACTACAGTCAACTGTAGGGGCAAAATGGTCATTTGACAGTCAAAAGTTCAAATTTTTGGTCAACATATCATTTTGAAGCCACAAACATCATTTGATCAATGCTTGATCATGATTCTCAAAATTTGGCTCAGAAATCATCAAAGATGCAAAAGTTGCTATATTTGGACAGCTGAAAAAGTCAACTGAAATTGACCAAGGCATAACTTTCACATGGATTATCAGAAAATTTCCATCCAAAGCTCATTTTGAATAGAAAGACATTTCCTACAACTCATATTCATACTTCAAGTCCAAGAAATGCTCTCACAAAAAGTTATCAATTTCAACATTATAGGTCATTTTCAAAAGTCAACAAAAAGGGACTTTAAGTCAAAGGCCATAACTTGAGATTGGTAAATCAAAATGACATGGGACCAAAGGCATTGGTTAAAGGACTCAAAGACCTTTCCAAAATGTCCAAGAACATGTGAAAAGCTTAAAAATTGAGCAAGTTATGCCTTGTGGAAGTTGGGAAATTTTTGGAAATTTTTGAAAGTCAACTTTACTTCAAATGATCCAAAAATGCAAATGGGCCCATTTTTCTTCCAAATTTCTTCATGCCAAGCCTATGCACGACCATTAAGCCCAAAGGGAAGTATTTTCTCAATTTTTAATTATTTATTTGAATTTATATTAATATTAATTCATTTAAATTATTTAAATATGTGAAAAATATAAACTTGACCTAAAAAAATCTTTTCATGCATGTTTTACTATCAATATCTCGTGCTTAGCCAATTATGGAAGGTTTTGGTTTGATTTGAACTAATTGACACAAGATTGCACATGAAAAAAGATATGAAAAGATTTTACAAAATCAAATATTGAAAACTATCAATGCCATGGATTTTGTGCAATTTTGTTGACCTAATGCCTTCACTATATGATCAGGAATGCAAACCTAATCCCTTTACACACAAAGCTGCGCTCAGAAGCTATACACAAACTTGAAAATTTTCCCTAAAAGTTCAAAACTGAATTCAGTATTCTAGGTGGTTTTAAGCCCTAATTCTTATACCAAAAGCTTGCTCGTGGACTCCTGATCATATTCCAATTCCAAACACCCTTCAAAGCTCCAAGAATTGGTAGAGAGAACTCTCACTGTATCAAGATTTTTTTGAAATCGTGCATCATAATTTAAGCATCCTTTGCACTTTTTATTTGTTGATTCTTATTCCTTATGAAGTTCTAAAGCTGACCATGGTATTTAATTGACTAATCATGCATCGTATGCGATTTTGCCATAATCAATTTCTAGGGTTGCAGGTTTCTTAAATTAGGGGTTTTCAGACCAAGAACAATTAGGCCATCACAGTACCACCATTGCAATCAGCGCCTAGAGACGAAAAAATCCCAACTATCGCGCCTAATTTATGTTTGGAACTGAGCTATTCGCTATTTTTTTATAGCTCACCTAACGCAATGCTTAGAAAACCGTGGCTGAAGGGTCTTGTTTCAGAAAAATGGGGAAGACGACTCCGTGTCAAAACGTGATAGGCGCGTTTGAAAATTCGCGCCAGGCCATCCACTAACACCATGTTTTATTTATTGTATTTATCTGATATTATATGTTAAAGTAAAAGCGTTTGGTTCAGTGGCACAGGTGTTAAGCTTGCATTGTCTAAGACCTGGGTTCGAGTCCCAGGTCTGTTTAAGTTTCATATTATTTTTCAATACTAAATCCTGTGCAGTGCCAACATGGAGGATGCATCACACGCCTCAAAGTCAGATCATCCACGCGTCCAATCAAACCAATTCAAAGGCCAGGATTCAGGGAGTACAGTGGGGGCTGGTCAATATGCCACACAAAATCTGGAAAAGTCAACGAACTTCAGAGCTTATTGGGCCAGATTCCATTAATTTGACCTCCAATTTTGGGGCTACCCCCCCTGGTTTGCTTTTCTTTTCCCATTTTATTTTTTTATTGTTATGTTTTTATTTGTTTTAATTAATTAATTATTCTTGCCATAAAATATAAAAACATCACAAAAAAATCAGAAAAAAGATAAAAAGCATAAAAAATATTTATTTTATTTATTTTCTTGTAAATAATTAACATGTAAATAAATTTAGTAAAATAGGTTTTAACTTTATTTCTTTTAATAACTAAAATCCAAAAATAGAATTAGGTTTAATTTTCATTCCTTTTAATTTTTCCTTTTGATAATAATATTTATTTTATTTATTTTCTAAATTAAATTTGTACATAAATAAATTAGATTTAAATTAGGTCAAATTTCAATATTTTCACAATAAACTTAAAAAACATTAGAATTAGGGTTTAGCATTTCATTTTAATTTTAATTAATTTTTCTTTTTCTCCTAAATCTTAAAAAACACAAAAATACCAAAAACATTTAATTTTTAATTTTTTATTTTAATTCCTTATTAAATTTAATCTTTTTGCAAAAAGGGTCCAACGCCCATTGTTTTTAATTATTTAATTTGCGCATTTATTTTATGTCATTTATTATAATTTTGTATCTCTCCCAAAGCATTGTAACTTTAATTTTCTCGCACTTTTATTTATCGCTTTATTTATTTTCCGCTAAATCGGGTCCGGTTTAATTTTGGCGATGTGGACCCGCGCCATTTGTAATAGTTTAGATTTATTTTTTCGCAAACTTTATAACTGTTAAATATGCATGCAAGAATGAATGGCCCTAATTAAAATCAAGCGTAGATCACAAATAAACATGACAAGACAAATAACTGAAACATGACACACAATTAGCACACACCACCCCTAGGGTACGCCTCACTGTTGCCTTTCGAAAGGTGATCGTCGAGTAGAGGACGTCTTAGTAAGTCCTCATGATCCGGGAACCTGGCATGAGGGTAGCTTCTAAGGTGTCTTCCCATTGCTCTGGTGATCACCATGTCCCGAACCTTCGAATTGACCCGAACACCTCCAACGGTGGTGCTGCCTACCTCTCAATGGTGGGATGGCACTACTTTAAAGGACATCTACACAGACGAATTCCTTAGGGTAGGTAGGTTCTCAAGGATACTTGCTCTAATTTCAAAAAAACAAACAAAAATCTTTTCACCAACACACTTTCAAAAGCTTTCAAAGCAAATTTTTCAAACACTCTGACGTACGAGTCGATCTGAAATTTTTCAAAGAAACTTTTTAAACCCACATTGAAAAGCAAACAAAACAATTTTGAAAACACATTGAGCAAGTATCTAAGAGCCCATGGATAACCATGGATAGAAAGGGTGCTAACACCTTCCCTTTCTATAACCTACCTCCCGAACCGAGAGCAATCTCTTTAAGGAATTTTTCTGTGCTTTTGTCCTTTCCATTTGGAGAAAATAAAAGACGGTGGCGACTCTTGCTTCCGCGACATTTCGCGAACCAGCGTTAAACAGTCAGTTCCAGATCCACCGATCACAGAACTGGCGACTCTGCTGGGGAACACTTAAAGTGAGGTGTACCTTAGGGCTAGCTCATAACTATGTTTTCAATTGTTTTCCTTGTGTGCTTTAAATTGTGGGTTGCTTGGGAGTTCTATAGATCCTAAACCCGGATCTGGGGGATACCTTCTTAGAAAGTAGCAACAAGGCTGTGAGGGAACTGTGCGGGGTATACCGACATGGTTGAAACAGTCTGCTACGTTGATGTGACACTTTGGTGTGTACCGGTAACCCTTGAGTTCAGTCAAGGAGAGTACGGGGCCTCCGCGTGGTGTCGTGAAGCATCAACAGACCTTAGGAATCTTAATTGAACTATCTTGGCCTCTTTAGGGTAGTGAGATAACTGACTTTGGTGCAGTCCGAGGTTGGTTGATACTCGATACTACACTCAGTTGAGGGTTGCTTTCCTGGAATATTTCGGTCGCCAGTTCAGTGGCTAAATCGAAACGATGAACAATGAAAGCAATCCCGTGATATTGGGAACCTTAGAACCCGGTTACTTTGATTAGGACAGGTTGAACCCACCAACTTCAAGAGGGTACTACCCAGACCCCATGCTGGCCTTAAACCTTAAGGGCTTGTCTTGTGTGCCTTGTGTGCCCTACATGTTTGTCTTTGTAAATATCTGTGGTGTGTTTAATCATAGCATCATGACATCATCCAGCATCATATGCATTGACTAACCATTTCAGGGGTTCGGATTTTCATCTTTGTTCTTGTTTTGTAGGACATGGAAACTGCTCGTAGAAAGACAATTCAGGTCAATCTTGTAAAGATCCCTCCTCAGCTTAAGGAGCTTATATCCAGGATTCCCGAGAACTCTTCATTCAGTGAAAGGCATGGAAGCCTCATCAGCTTGGTCAACACCAACATTGAGGAAGATATGATAAAGGTCTTGTTCCAATTCTTTGACCCTCTGCATCACTGCTTTACCTTCTTGGACTATCAGTTGGTACCTACATTGGAGGAGTTCTCCCGGCTCCTGAAGATCCCTATCCTTGATCAGCTACCCTTCAGCGGTACAGAAAAGGAACCTAAGCTTGAGGAGATTGCTAAAGCCTTGCACCTACAGTCATCTGACCTCAAGGGACATTGGGAAGTCAGAAGTGGTATCAAAGCGTTCTTAGCCAGGTTTCTGTTTGAGAAGGCCCATGAATGTTGGAACTCCCTTGACTTGCAAGCTTTTGAAGAGGTTGTGGCCCTCCTTGTTTATGGTTTGGTGTTGTTCCCTAACCCAGATCAGCTCATTGATATCAGTGCCGTTCAGATCTTTATGTCCAGGAATCCTATACCTACGTTGCTGGGGGACATCCTTCACTCATGTTACACTCGAACCATGAGAAAAAGAGGTGTCCTTATGTGTTGCACTCCTCTCCTGGGAAGGTGGTTTATTTCGCACCTTCCCCAATCAGTCCTGAAGAATGAGCGGGGTTTGAGATGGTCACAACGGTTGATGACTCTTACGCATGCAGATATACATTGGTGTCCTAGATCTAGAGAAGATGTCACTATCATTGATCGTTGTGGGGAGTACCCTAATGTTCCTTTACTTGGAATCAGAGGAGGTATTACTTATAGCCCATGCCTGGCTTGGAGACAGTTTGGTTATGCTCGGAGGGATGGTCCTCATGACATGCTAATTCCTGACATAGTTTTTGACTTCGACAACGATACTCAAGGACTTCGCCAGAGATTTATCAGAGCCTAGAGGATGCCCAGTAGGATAGACAGCAAGACTCTGGGGCACCGGAACTCCATCCCTTTGGAGCCTTATCTCAAGTGGGTACGCGCCCGCTCCCAGAAGTTAGTGATGCCTTATCCTCACATGCTTCCAGTAATCAAAGAGCCTGTCTTCGAAGGGGAAGTGTCTTACACTATCCAGCACCCTGATATGCCCACATCCTGGGAAGAGATGCAGAAGAGCTGGATCCAGCTTAAGGAGGAACGGAATTCTCTTGAGACTAGTCTGCATGCCAGTGAAAAGAAAGTCCTGGAGCTCACTCGCTTGTTGCATGAGGAGAGGAATCTCAACACCTACATAGCTCCGAAGAGGATGCGCAGTGTATTTTGGGATTGACTTGATTTTTGTACTTTTGCCCATGAGGCCTTGATGTATTAAACAATGATTTCTTTAATAATAACGTGTGTTCCTTTTTGTCTACAACAAATTTGAACTTTCGAACCCTTGAATGCATTGCATACGCATTTCATACATCATGTGCATAGCAGGTTTCTCCTCTTTTCAGGTTGCTTACAGTTCTTCGCTGTTTATTTCAGCATCATGAATCCCGGATCCGAATCAACTGAGACATCAATCAAGGCTCTCCAGGCGCAGAATGCGCAGTTTCAGGAACTAATCAAGGGTCTGGCTAAAGGCCAAGAAGAACTGAAGACTATGCTTTTGAAGAAGGAGAAGAAGAAGAAAAGAAGAACTGTTCTATTCAACTCGGGCCGAAGGTTGGGTAATACTCTGCAGCATGAAGAGGCTGGTTCTTCTGTTGGCAGGAGTCCTTCTCAGGCAGAAGTAAAGGTTCCTAGTCCGGTCGTCTCCGACAACGAGACAAATTTTGATGAAGAGCAGTACCCTCCTTCAGATGACAGGTACAAACAACTGGAGGACAGGTTGAAGGCTATGGAGGTGCAACAGGCACCTGGGCTGGATTTCGGAGATCTGGGTTTGTCGACTGGTGTGATTATCCCACATAAATTCAAAGCACCATCCTTCTCGAAGTATGACGGGGCGTCTTGTCCCAAGCTGCACTTAAGGTCCTATGTTCGGAAAATTCAGCAGTACTCTGCGGACAAGAATCTATGGATCCACTTCTTCCAGGAGAGTCTTTCAGGGACTCATCTCGAATGGTTCTATCAGCTGGATGGGACCAAAGTTCGTAACTGGGAGGAGCTGGCTACTGCTTTCTACAAGCAGTATCAGTATAATGCCGACCTTGCCCCCACACGTACCCAACTCCAGGGTATGGCGTTAGGCGCAAGCGAAGGTTTTAAGGAGTACGCTCAGAAGTGGAGAGACCTGGCTGGCAGGGTGCAGCCACCATTGACTGATCGAGAATTGGTAGACATGTTCTTGGGGACCCTATCTGGGCCGTTTTTCAACCATCTCATCGGGAATTCTTCTGCTGGTTTCACTGATTTGATCTTGACTGGAGAAAGGATTGAAGCTGGGTTGAAATCTGGGAAGATTGCAAAGGCTGCATCATCTAGTTCAGAAAAGAAACTGTTTAAAAAGGAGTCTAGTGCCGTGTATGGTTCTAGGAAATCAGAGAGACATGAACACCGCCAATCTGTCAGTGCGGTAATGATTGCTAAGCCTGCTGCCGCTTCCCGGCCAAACAATACTCAGAAGGTGGAAAGACCCCGGAGAGAATTCTCCCGTTTAAACATGACCTTGTCGCAGATCCTGCCACAGTTGCTCGCAACCAATTTGGTGACTGTCAGGGAGGCTCCAAAGTTCCCAAATACAGCATCTCCCAAGTACAACCCGAATGCTCGTTGTGCTTACCATTCAGAAAGCCCAGGGCACTCTACCGATGACTGTTGGGCACTAAAGAACAAGCTGCAAGACCTCATTGACGCTAAGGAGGTACAGTTTGAGGCATCTGACAAGCCTAATGTGGTGACAGCTCCCCTGCCTGCTCATGGAGTTAATGCTATTGGTGATGAAGAGGAAGTTGATGAAGTTGAGTTTGATAGCTGGATCTACCCAGCAACTGACGGCGGACCTAACAATTGGAGCGCAAAGGACAATCTCCCTGTTTCTTTTGTCACTAAGTAATAAATTTCTTTGTTTTGATATTTTGTAATAAACAATGATAAACTCTATGGCCCGGTGTCTTACCCGAGGCACCGTGGTTCTATTTGTGAGGGCATACAAACTGTCATTTTATACATCATGAATGAAAATCTTGGACGTACTTTTCGCATTGCAAATATTGTGTTCCTTTTCTGTCTTTCTTTTCCTTTACATAATTTTCAAAACAGCTGTATTTACACACACACTCACTCATACACGTTCCAATCCACTCTGGATCTCACTGATAACAGCTCTGTTACTGCCAATTATGACTTCGAAAATCCGATCAACTTAGCCGAAGACGAAGGTGAAGATGATTGCGAAGTGCCTGGCGAGCTCGCAAGATTGTTGCTTCAGGAAGAGAGGGCAATTCAACCCCATGAAGAGCCAGTGGAAACCATAAACCTGGGTACTGAGGTAGATAGAAAAGAGGTAAAGATTGGTGCCAACCTAGAGCTCGGCGTGAAGCAACGGTTAACCAAGATGTTACATGACTATATGGAGATCTTTGCCTGGTCCTACGAAGACATGCCAGGGTTGGATACCGATATTGTTGTCCATCATTTGCCGACTAGGGAAGACTGCCCTCCAGTTAAACAAAAGGTTCGTCGGATGTGTCCAGAGATGTCCGAGAAGATTAAAGCCGAGGTCATGAAACAGTTTGATGCGGGGTTCCTTGCAGTGACTTCTTACCCTCAGTGGGTTGCTAACGTGGTGCCGGTACCTAAAAAGGACGGTAAGGTCAGAATGTGTGTTGATTATAGGGATCTGAACAGGGCCAGCCCCAAGGATGACTTCCCCTTACCCCACATTGATGTCCTTGTTGATAATACAGCTCAGCACAAGGTATTCTCTTTCATGGACGGCTTTTCAGGCTACAATCAGATCAAGATGGCACCTGAAGACATGGAAAAGACTACATTTGTTACTCAGTGGGGCACCTTCTGTTACAAGGTCATGCCGTTCGGATTAAAGAATGCTGGGGCAACCTACCAATGTGCCATGGTTGCCTTATTTCATGACATGATCCATCACGAGATAGAAGTGTATGTGGACGACATGATCGCTAGGTCCCAGACTGAGGAAGAGCATCTAGATCATTTACAGAAGTTGTTCGATCGGTTGAAACTGTACAAGCTGAGATTGAACCCGAACAAGTGCACCTTCGGGGTAAGATCGGGAAAGTTACTAGGCTTCGTGGTCAGTGATAAAGGTATTCAAGTGGACCCTGCTAAGGTCAAAGCTATTCAAGAGATGCCAGTTCCCAGGACAGAGAAGGAGGTCAGAGGCTTTTTAGGACGCCTGAATTATATTGCTCGATTCATCTCTCATCTGACTGCTACCTGTGAGCCAATCTTCAAGCTACTGAAGAAAGATCAGGTAGTGCGTTGGAACGATGAATGTCAGGCTGCCTTCGACAGAATCAAAGAGTATCTCCAAGAACCACCTATCCTTATGCCACCGGTTGAAGGGAGACCTCTGATCCTATACCTGACAGTGCTGGACAACTCAATGGGGTGTGTGCTGGGGCAGCATGACGAGTCTGGCCGAAAAGAGCACGCCATTTATTACCTTAGCAAAAAGTTTACCGACTGTGAGACCCGATACTCACTGCTTGAGAAAACTTGCTGCGCTTTGGTATGGGCTGCTCGCCGGCTGAGACAGTATATGCTGACTCACACCACTTTGTTGATCTCAAAAATGGATCCTATAAAATACATATTCGAAAAGCCTGCTCTGTCTGGGAGAATTGCAAGATGGCAAATGATCTTGACGGAATATGACATTCAGTACACAACCCAGAAAGCCATCAAGGGGAGTGTATTGGCAGACCACTTAGCTCATCAAGCTGTAGATGATTATCAGTCCATGAACTTCGAGTTTCCGGATGAAAGCATTATGATAGTAACTGATTGTGAAATACCTGGACCGGATGAAGGACCTGAGCCAGGATCCCGATGGTCTATGCACTTTGATGGAGCTTCCAATGCTTTGGGAAATGGTATCGGCGCCATCATCATATCTCCACAAGGTACTCATACTCCACTCACTGCCCGGCTGTGTTTCAACTGTACCAACAACATGGCGGAGTATGAGGCGTGTATCATGGGTCTTTAAGCTGCGATCGACCTAAGGATCAAATTTCTAAGTGTTTTCGGAGATTCCGCTCTTGTGATCAATCAAATCAAAGGAGAGTGGGATACGAAACATCCAAACTTGATTCCTTATAGAGAATGTGTGTTGACCCTGATCCCCCACTTTACAGAGATAACCTTTGAGCACTTTCCAAGAGAAGAGAATCAGTTAGCGGACGCGTTAGCTACAATGTCTTCAATGTTCAAGGTTAAATGGGATAATGAAGCTCCCCGGATCATCATCTGGAAACTGGACGAACCGGCATACTGTTGTGATCTCGAAACTGAGTTAGTGACTGAGAAGCCTTGGTACCACGAAGTGAAGAGATATCTGGAAGCTCAGGAATACCCTGAAGGTGCCTCTGTCAATGATAAGAAATTCCTGAGGAGGTTCGCAGCCAAGTTCTTCCTTAGCAACAGCATCTTGTACAAGCGAAACCATGATTCAACCTTACTGCGTTGTGTGGATAAGACTGAAGCAGAAAGAATCATGGAAGAGCTACATGAAGGGACCTTTGGTACGCATTCCAGTGGGCACACAATGGCTAAGAAAATCCTACGGGCAGGATATTACTGGTCCACAATGGAAGCTGATTGCTACCAACACTCCAGGACATGCCACAAGTGCCAGATCTATGCAGACAAGGTGCATGTTCCTCCGGTCCCCCTAAATGTTCCGACAGCGCCTTGGCCGTTTGCAATGTGGGGCATAGATATGATCGGCGAGATAAAACCTACGGCATCCAATGGACATCGCTTCATCTTAGTGGCGATTGATTATTTTACGAAGTGGGTTGAGGCAGCCTCCTATGCTACGGTAACCAAGACTGTGGTGGCACGGTTTATTCGACACAATCTGATCTGTCGGTATGGCATCCCTGAGCGGATTATTACAGACAACGGTACCAATCTGAACAACAAGATGATCGCTGAGCTCTGCGAACAGTTCAAGATACAGCACCACAATTCTTCTCCTTACAGACCACAGATGAATGGGGCTGTAGAAGCAGCTAACAAAAACATCAAGAAGATCGTGCAAAAAATGAGTGTAACTTACAAAGATTGGCACGAGATGTTACCGTTCGCTCTGCATGGGTACCGTACCTCAGCTAGGACGTCAACCGGGGCAACTCCCTTCTCTCTGGTTTATGGCATGGAGGCAGTCTTGCCGATTGAAGTACAAATTCCCTCCCTCCGGATAATGAAGGACGCAAATCTAGACGAAGATGATTGGATCCAGACACGACTTGATCAACTCAACCTCGTTGACGAAAAGAGACTTGTTGCTATCTGTCATGGTCAGACGTATCAGAAACGGATGATCAGGGCATTTAACAAAAAGGTCAGATCACAGGAATATCAAGTCGGGGATCTGGTGATCAAGCGAATCATCCTTCCTCAAAGTGATCCAAGGGGCAAATGGACCCCTACGTATGAAGGGCCATTTGTGGTTAAACATGTGTTCTCAGGAGGAGCAATGATATTAACCAACATGGATGGTGACGACCTTCCTCACCCCGCCAATGCAGACATAGTTAAAAAATACTACGCATGAAAAAGACCCGCTAGGCTGACATGCCTAGGCAAAAATTAGGGCTTCCCGTCGAACCAAAAGGGTTCGGGCAAAATGAAGGGATGAAAATGAAAAAAATCTGTACACCCGGCAAGTCGAAAACCTGAAAAGGCGGCTTGGGCAAAAATGGGTATCCCGGTGGACTGAAAACCCGAAAGGGCGGTCTAGGCAAAAATTAGGGATAAAAGCGTAATACTATGTCTCATTGATCACTTTGCATCCAGAATCCGGTATCTACATCAAGTTCAGACGGCATCGATCAGTCAGCTTCACCTTCAACCAAGGTCATCAAGTGATGAGACGCTCGGAATTATAAAGGCAATAGCAGAGTTGAAACCCAGTGGGATCATTCATATTTCACACAGCTGTTTATTTTCTTTTGTACAAAGCTTGTATAAACTCTTTTGATCGGCGACGTACCTCTTACTAGGACGTCAGCCTCTTGTACACAAAACGCCTATTCAGGCCATTCAAAAATCAATACAAATATATTTTTCAGTTAAACGTGCCAAGTGTTTTTCTTTTTTCTGTTTTGCGTTGCGAAGAACGTCCAAGGTTCAATTTGTGATATATGCATTGACAATAATTTGCTAACTCATAAATATTTGCATACGAAACAAAGGAATTAATTGCAGGTGACACTAGAAACAGGGGCAATAAAGAGTTGTCTAAAACAATCCAATTGTTCTATCCTCCAAGGTACCAAGGTAGGTTCAGCTAAAGAACACGACCAGTACATATAAGTTCCCCAGAGAGTAAAACAATACATTTCTCTCCAAGCAAATTGAGTATCCTCCAGTAGATCTCAATACTTCCCCAGCAGCACATATTCTTAACAAGCATCCCCGGCAGTCTTGGTCTAAAGATTGTTCCCCGATGGTCTATCCAACATTCAAAGGAATCACTTCCCCGCAGTCCAAAACTCCCCCAGAAGAGTCCAATCCAGCTTCACCAGCAAAGTTGGAATTCATATCCCCAAGCAGTAAGCTTATCCCCAGTATATTCTGGAAGCTTATCCTCACAGAGCACGAACGCGTCGTCCGGCTTGATTCAAAGAGTTATTTCCTCAATAGGATATAACTGGGTTATCCTCAGCCAAAAGCCATGGAAAGAGCGTCGTCGACAAAGTCTTCTTACCCCAGCGAAGTCCATCTATACTTCCAATAACAAGGGTATCCTCAGCAAGTTATCAACAATTCAGCAAAGCATCTCTATCCCCACAGAGTACCGCTTCCCAGCATAGTCGCTAGAGTATCTCTTCTCCCCGCAGACTCTTCATTTGCCAAGTTTATTCCTCAACGGAGTTATCTTCTCCTACCGGTATTCTTGCAGCTATCATCCCCAGCGGAAGCAAAATCTATTCTTCAAACGTCAGCCCAGGATACAACTTCCCGGCACCCGTCGAGGATTCACTTTCCTAGACGAAAACATACATAAAACTTCACATACATCATCATAGCATGCATAACGCACTGCATCATACAAGTATCCTTTATGTTGAGAACATCCTTGCTTGATCCATATCATGCATTGCATATGACTGACTTTTACCTTTCAGGAAAGATGCAGTTTAAAGTCTCAATCATGTTTCAAAACCTAGACCGGTTCAGTTAAATCGACCCTAAGATTTTCCTGATGCTTATCCAGTCAAAGGCCTTCTCTGGTTCAGTCAGATCGACCCTAAGATCTCTCTGATGCTTATCCAGTTGAAGATATTCCAAGACCTAGACCGGTTCAGTTAAATCGACCCTAAGGTTTTCCTGATGCTTATCCAGTCAAAGGCCTTCTCTGGTTCAGTCAGATCGACCCTAAGATCTCCCTGATGCTTATCCAGTTGAAGATAGTTCAAGACCTAGACCGGTTCAGTTAAATCGACCCTAAGATTTTCCTGATGCTTATCCAGTCAAAGGCCTTCTCTTGGTTCAGTCAGATCGACCCTAAGATCTCCCTGATGCTTATCCAGTTGAAGATATTTCAAGACCTTGTCCGGTTCAGTTAAATCGACCCTAAGATTTTCCTGATTCTTACCCAGTCAAAGGCCTCTCTGGTTCAGTCAGATCGACCCTAAGATCTCCCTGATTCTTATTCCAGTAGAAGACACCCAAGATTTTTCTCAACAAGCGTTGTTGAAGTTAAAGACACCCAAGATTTTTCTCAACGAGCGTTGTTGGAGTTAAAGTCGCCCAAGGTTCTCTTACCATCCATGCTAAGGCAGTAATCATCCCTGGTTCATTCATCAGCGTTTGAAGCTCCAGACTCAGCTCCTGTAACCAGTCAGGACACATCTATACCAAGCATCTAAAATCAGCTCCTGCAACGTGTCAGGTACTCATTTTTCTTTGCAGGTATGCAGGTTCTCGCTAAGGAATCTCCTACGCGATCAACATCCAGATGGCATCTATAAGCCCGTCACCCTATCCAGCAACCTCTAAATGGCATCTATAAGCCCATTCCCCCATCACTGTTACTATGTGAGCGCAAATTTCTGGGCACTCTAGTGTCCAATCATCTTCTACCCTCGGATTACGAAAGGCACGCCAGCCAATCTGCATCCTCAGGTCTAAGAAGATTGAACAGGGGCAACTGTTGCACCCCAAAATTTGCCCTCCCATATTCTTCAAGAAAGTTCCAAGCCAAGTCACAAAATTCCCCAAGGGTTATGCAGTTCAACTGTCTCCTATACAGTCAAAACTAGGGTTTGTGTTCTGACCAAAGAATTGGAAGATTTCAAAGGCCCAATCAAGTCTCATATGCCTACAAATGTGGTCAAGTATCTTCATATCAAGTTTCAAGGCATTCAGCTCAAAATTGCACAGTCAAAACCCTAAATTGCACTACAGTCAACTGTAGGGGCAAAATGGTCATTTGACAGTCAAAAGTTCAAATTTTTGGTCAACATATCATTTTGAAGCCACAAACATCATTTGATCAATGCTTGATCATGATTCTCAAAATTTGGCTCAGAAATCATCAAAGATGCAAAAGTTGCTATATTTGGACAGCTGAAAAAGTCAACTGAAATTGACCAAGGCATAACTTTCACATGGATTATCAGAAAATTTCCATCCAAAGCTCATTTTGAAGAGAAAGACATTTCCTACAACTCATCTTCATACTTCAAGTCCAAGAAATGCTCTCACAAAAAGTTATCAATTTTAACATTATAGGTCATTTTCAAAAGTCAACAAAAAGGGACTTTAAGTCAAAGGCCATAACTTGAGATTGGTAAATCAAAATGACATGGGACCAAAGGCATTGGTTAAAGGACTCAAAGACCTTTCCAAAATGTCCAAGAACATGTGAAAAGCTTAAAAATTGAGCAAGTTATGCCTTGTGGAAGTTGGGAAATTTTTGGAAACTTTTGAAAGTCAACTTTACTTCAAATGATCCAAAAATGCAAATGGGCCCATTTTTCTTCCAAATTTCTTCATGCCAAGCCTATGCACGACCATTAAGCCCAAAGGGAAGTATTTTCTCAATTTTTAATTATTTATTTGAATTTATATTAATATTAATTCATTTAAATTATTTAAATATGTGAAAAATATAAACTTGACCTAAAAAAATCTTTTCATGCATGTTTTACTATCAATATCTCGTGCTTAGCCAATTATGGAAGGTTTTGGTTTGATTTGAACTAATTGACACAAGATTGCACATGAAAAAAGATATGAAAAGATTTTACAAAATCAAATATTGAAAACTATCAATGCCATGGATTTTGTGCAATTTTGTTGACCTAATGCCTTCACTATATGATCAGGAATGCAAACCTAATGCCTTTACACACAAAGCTGCGCTCAGAAGCTATACACAAACTTGAAAATTTTCCCTAAAAGTTCAAAACTGAATTCAGTATTCTAGGTGGTTTTAAGCCCTAATTCTTATACCAAAAGCTTGCTCGTGGACTCCTGATCATATTCTAATTCCAAACACCCTTCAAAGCTCCAAGAATTGGTAGAGAGAACTCTCACTGTATCAAGATTTTTTTGAAATCGTGCATCATAATTTAAGCATCCTTTGCACTTTTTATTTGTTGATTCTTATTCCTTATGAAGTTCTAAAGCTGACCATGGTATTTAATTGACTAATCATGCATCGTATGCGATTTTGCCATAATCAATTTCTAGGGTTGCAGGTTTCTTAAATTAGGGGTTTTCAGACCAAGAACAATTAGGCCATCACAGTACCACCATTGCAATCAGCGCCTAGAGACGAAAAAATCCCAACTATCGCGCCTAATTTATGTTTGGAACTGAGCTATTCGCTATTTTTTTATAGCTCACCTAACGCAATGCTTAGAAAACCGTGGCTGAAGGGTCTTGTTTCAGAAAAATGGGGAAGACGACTCCGTGTCAAAACGTGATAGGCGCGTTTGAAAATTCGCGCCAGGCCATCCACTAACACCATGTTTTATTTATTGTATTTATCTGATATTATATGTTAAAGTAAAAGCGTTTGGTTCAGTGGCACAAGTGTTAAGCTTGCATTGTCTAAGACTTGGGTTCGAGTCCCAGGTCTGTGTAAGTTTCATATTATTTTTCAATACTAAATCCTGTGCAGTGCCAACATGGAGGATGCATCACACGCCTCAAAGTCAGATCATCCACGCGTCCAATCAAACCAATTCAAAGGCCAGGATTCAGGGAGTACAGTGGGGGCTGGTCAATATGCCACACAAAATCTGGAAAAGTCAACGAACTTCAGAGCTTATTGGGCCAGATTCCATTAATTTGACCTCCAATTTTGGGGCTACCCCCCCTGGTTTGCTTTTCTTTTCCCATTTTATTTTTTTATTGTTATGTTTTTATTTGTTTTAATTAATTAATTATTCTTGCCATAAAATATAAAAACATCACAAAAAAATCAGAAAAAAGATAAAAAGCATAAAAAATATTTATTTTATTTATTTTCTTGTAAATAATTAACATGTAAATAAATTTAGTAAAATAGGTTTTAACTTTATTTCTTTTAATAACTAAAATCCAAAAATAGAATTAGGTTTAATTTTCATTCCTTTTAATTTTTCCTTTTGATAATAATATTTATTTTATTTATTTTCTAAATTAAATTTGTACATAAATAAATTAGATTTAAATTAGGTCAAATTTCAATATTTTCACAATAAACTTAAAAAACATTAGAATTAGGGTTTAGCATTTCATTTTAATTTTAATTAATTTTTCTTTTTCTCCTAAATCTTAAAAAAACACAAAAATACCAAAAACATTTAATTTTTAATTTTTTATTTTAATTCCTTATTAAATTTAATCTTTTTGCAAAAAGGGTCCAACGCCCATTGTTTTTAATTATTTAATTTGCGCATTTATTTTATGTCATTTATTATAATTTTGTATCTCTCCCAAAGCATTGTAACTTTAATTTTCTCGCACTTTTATTTATCGCTTTATTTATTTTCCGCTAAATCGGGTCCGGTTTAATTTTGGCGATGTGGACCCGCGCCATTTGTAATAGTTTAGATTTATTTTTTCGCAAACTTTATAACTGTTAAATATGCATGCAAGAATGAATGGCCCTAATTAAAATCAAGCGTAGATCACAAATAAACATGACAAGACAAATAACTGAAACATGACACACAATTCGCACACACCACCCCTAGGGTACGCCTCACTGTTGCCTTTCGAAAGGTGATCGTCGAGTAGAGGACGTCTTAGTAAGTCCTCATGATCCGGGAACCTGGCATGAGGGTAGCTTCTAAGGTGTCTTCCCATTGCTCTGGTGATCACCATGTCCCGAACCTTCGAATTGACCCGAACACCTCCAACGGTGGTGCTGCCTACCTCTCAATGGTGGGATGGCACTACTTTAAAGGACATCTACACAGACGAATTCCTTAGGGTAGGTAGGTTCTCAAGGATACTATCTCTAATTTCAAAAAAACAAACAAAAATCTTTTCACCAACACATTTTCAAAAGCTTTCAAAGCAAATTTTTCAAACACTCTGACGTACGAGTCGATCTGAAATTTTTCAAAGAAACTTTTTAAACCCACATTGAAAAGCAAACAAAACAATTTTGAAAACACATTGAGCAAGTATCTAAGAGCCCATGGATAACCATGGATAGAAAGGGTGCTAACACCTTCCCTTTCTATAACCTACCTCCCGAACCGAGAGCAATCTCTTTAAGGAATTTTTCTGTGCTTTTGTCCTTTCCATTTGGAGAAAATAAAAGACGGTGGCGACTCTTGCTTCCGCGACATTTCGCGAACCAGCGTTAAACAATCAGTTCCAGATCCACCGATCACACTCTACTTTAATTGTTTTGAATATTTTGAGTTATGTAGTGAATTGACTTTTATGCCTAAGATGTTTCAATAAATGGATTTGATTATGAGACTTTATTAGTAATTGTTTGAATGAGAATTATTCCACTTCTACATGCTATATGAAATTGTATGAGAAGCTTGAATTTAAATAAGTATTAATTTAGCATGAGAGGAGTTTGTTATGCATGGAGTATGTGTGACACCCTTGAATTGATATGCATGTTATATTTACTCTGATAAATAACATATTATTCTGTGGGGTTTTAGAAGGGTGTTACATAATTGGCCTTTTACTTGTGAAGAGGAGTTGTATGTGATATCAAGATGAAACAATTTCCTAAAGAACCACTTAAAAATGTTGAAATATGAAGAAGTTATGATGTTTTGAACATATGCATGATAAACTTGATATTTAGGTCAAAACACCTTGAACCAACTTGCAACTTTTGGATTTTCCATGCAATCCAAGGCCCCATGATGAACATAAGAACTACAAATGCATGATCCTTAATTGTTCTTTGATAAATCTTGAGAAAATATTGAGAAAATATTGAGAAAACTTGATGAAAAAGGCATGAAAATAAACACATGAACCTACTTGAAATGACTTGAAAAGCAAGCAACCAAACATAAACTTTCTTTGATCAAATGGTGTAAAATGAATCTTGAGGAGAAGGTGACCTAAGATTATAGGTCATGCCTTGATGAATAAGCCCTTGAGAACAACGTCAGACCAAATGTTACAACATTTTCCTAGGCTTCAGAAAACTTAGTCCACAACCAAGTTTCAGCCTTAGAAATATCATTATTATGGTAAATATGGTCACATCAAACCATTTTGCTACAAATTATATGGTTATCCTAAACATTCAAAATATTCTAAGGCTAATCATGTGATGATTAAAAATAGAAAGGAATGGAAATCTAAGGTTGTTGATACTTGTCTTATGTAGCCCATACTTTTTCAGAGCTTCATCTAGAGAAGACTGGTACTTTGTAAAGGATAGAAAAACACAAGAAAGAGAGTTTGAATTGAAGTTTTCAAAAAATAAAACAATATAACACGCTGGTTATCCTAGTTTGCTTGAACTCAAAGCTACTCCAGCCCACCCGTCAAGGTGATTTCTCCGCTCTCAATCGAGGTCTTAATCCACTAATCAATGATGATTACAAATCACGAAGACCGTCAACGTCTTCTTGAGATCAAAACACAACTTGGTTTCTCAAGGAAATAGAATACTTAAAAATTATACAATGTGTTTACAAATACTTCTAACAAGCTATATCACCACTGTGATGTTTATACAAATTATAGCACAAGGATTAACTTAAGAGATAAAAAGATATGAGAATGTTTAGAGCACTCTTTATTCGTATGCGTGAAAGTTGTTTTTGATTCATCTTCAATTTGATGAATACGTTGAAACTTCTTTTTTCTTTCAGAACTTTCTTATTAGAGTATAACTAGCAGCTTGGTGCTTCAGAATTTTGACTTATGCATCATAAATTCTTTTACTGGCGTTTCACTTTTAGTTTCGCTTCTGAGCTTCTTATAAGCACGTTCTCTTTAGAGCTTCATATATGTTTTTTTTCACGTCATTATCTTCTTAGCTTTCATCAGAACTTCTCTGTATATTCAATCAAATGATTAGAGTGCATAATTGTTCTTCACAATAATTATGTATTTCTTATCATCAAAACTATTAATTAGATATAGAACCAAACTATGTTCGAACACTTTGACAGTGGATGTTCTAGACATATGACATGAGTCAAGAAGTATTTAGTGGACATTAAGTCTTATTCCACTATTTTTGTCACTTTTGGTGATGCAACTAAAGGTGAAATTAAAAGGATAGGAAGGTTAAATTATAATGGACTACCTAGTCTAGATGATGTACTTCTTGTGAAAGAACTAACTGCCAATTTGACTAGTTTAAGTCACTTAGGTAATCAAGGTCTAAATGTGAATTCCACCAAGTCTGAATGTTTGGTTACAAATGAGAAGAATGATGTGCTGATGAGGGGAGTTAGGACTAAAGACAATTTCTATTTGTGGATACCACAAGAAACTTATAATTCCTCCACATGTTTAATGTCCAAGGAAGATGGAACATCTTTTAAGCAAACTGATGCTCCAAAATATGAGGGTGACAATGAGTCTGTTCCTATTGATACTCCTGAAAAATATCAAAAGATTATGCCTGTTAAAAACCTCCAAGGAGTTGTATCTAAAGAGGAATCTACTGGTGATGAGAAAGATGATTTTGATGATGAAAGAATGGTCAATGAAAGTGAGAAAGATATGTCTGACAAAGAAGAAAAAGAGGAAAGTGTTTACGTGAAGTGTAGCGGTAGAAATGTTGAGACTAATCCATTGGATTGACTTGACTCACACAGATCAAAATAGAAATCGCCATCATGCTTTATTATTTCCAAAGGAATGGGAAAAGAGCGAATAACCCTAAAGAGGGGGAGAGAATCTAAGTTTGGGGGTTGGTTATGCAAAGGGAAGGTATTAGCACCCTAAACATCTATGGTACTCCGTAGGAACCTCTTTGTAAATCTGTGTATTTTGGCTATAAATGTTGTATAAAATAATAGATGGTGGAGATGAGAAAAGAAGTATTTTTTATATTTTTTGCACCCGCGGCGGTTGCGAACCTTTAGTGCCTATGTACCACCTTCCGTGCAATAGAGGATCCGGGTACTTGTAGTTTGTCTTTTAAAAATTTTAAAACAAAAGTGTGTTGGTTAAATTTCAAAAGACGAGACATCATCGTCATTATCCGAGTGGAAAACATACTTACTACCCACAATTATGAGAAAGGAGGATTTGCATCATCTCAAAGTGGAGGATATGGCTTGGATTTTAAAATCAACAAGGCCTCACTCAACATCCAAGTGGAAAATATCTCACTTCACTACATATCATAGAAGTATAGTAGCTTGCATCACTATAAGGATTGACAAGAGTCTAATATTTTGAGAAAATTTTAAAGTAAAAAGCCAAAATGGCAAAAATGGTTTGAATGAGATTGATTGACTTTTAGTCTTCTCACAAAAATGTCAAAGTATTATTAATTTGATTGAAGCTTGATTAAGAAAATGCTTTTGAAAATGCATGGACATAAGTCAAAGTTTATTATGAAAGTGGTTCAAGTTTTGAAACAAGAAGAGTTTTCAAAAGGAGGGAGAAGATTTTTGAAATTAAAGAAGATATGAGGGGATGAAGGGACTATCCTAAAACATAAGATAAAAGGCTAGGGAAAAGAACCATCTAACCAACAAGAAGCCAACACTTGACACAATGAGTCAGTGTAGAATTCACATCTTTTGGATTTGAAACCAAACAAGCAAAGATAATAAGCCTCTTAAGAAAACCAAACTTCAATTGCATTAAGTCTTCACAAAAATTGGGCAGAGTAACGGCTGTATACAGATGAATTCCCAATCACAAACAAAGCATGTAATCGCAATAACCTGCACACAAAGCAAACAAACAAACAACCCAATTGGGGGTAAACCCCAAGAACTCCAGACAGAATAAAAGTTGAGGTCACAAGGTCTCAAAGTAGGTCACAGCTTCTAATCCTAAGTTCAAGAAGTCCATAATCTCCATAATGCCAAGTGTTGTACCCAAAAATTTTCCCTCTCATTTCTCAAGAATTTTCTCACAAGATTTCTACTGGGTCAAGACTGTACAAGATTTAATCATCTCAAGATACTTCCTCAACACTGGACAAGTACAATTGGACTTTTAATGCCCCATACAGTTTCCATGAATCATATTGGGCTCTCAAGCACCAGGTCGAAGAAAGGAGGAATAGGAAACTGTCGAAAGGGAAAAGCAGATCGAAAGGAGTGGCTGCAGATAATAGTTCGAATTCAAAATCTTGTTCAGGCTATTCGAATTAAGCTTTCTTTGGTTCACAAGCTTTGTTTGGGAATTTGGCCTCCTTCGAGCAAGCTTGGTTCACAAGCTTCGATTGGGCATTTGGCCTCCTTCGAGCAAGTTTAATCCATAAGCTTCAATTTGGCATTTGGCCTCCTTTGAGCAAGCTTGGTTCACAGGCTTTGATTAAGCATTAGCCTCCTTCGAGCAAGCTTGGTTCACAAGTTTCGATTGGGCATTGGCCTCCTTCGAGCAAGCTTGGTTCATAAGCTTCGATTGTGCATTTGGCCTCCTTCGAGCAAGCTTGGTTGAAGAACATTGATCAAATCCCATAACCTTATCCTCCAAATCTCACTTGTCAGGCTATGTTGCTTCTAAATCTTTACATAATCAGAGTTTACACAAATTTGTGATGCATTACACAAGGATTCGAAGCTTTATCCACCGAATTATACCATTTTTGGACGAAATGGGAAAAATCTACGTATCTATTTTCATAAAGATTACTTTAATAAAAAAGTCAGCTTTTTGAGCTCCCAACCTGATTTTATCTTAACACAAGCAACATCAAAAGCATGAGTCAAATCTCCTGCACCCAACAAACATCAGGCCCCGCTTGTACTTGAGCTTGGGAACCATGAAAATTCATTTAACTTGATTTTTTTTTGTTTTCAACAAAAACCATAGTTTGTTATCTTACAAATCTGGTTACTGCAACTTACCAAACCTTTTCTCTATAAATATAGACACCATTTGCAAATCAAAGGTCTAATTGTCCATGTTAGCAACAGATGAAACTGACCACCCCAGTGGTACAAACAGCGCGCGCTAAAAGCCTTGCCATGTAGAAGGTCCTGGGATTAAGCCCCAGCGAGACCTTTTTGTTCATTTTTCATATTTTCTCACTTTGTCTTGTTTGGAGGAAGCACCCTTGGGCCTCCATTGGTTGGGCCTTGACATTTCCATTTGCGGAACCCTGTTTACTAACTAACAAACAGGCCCTGAGCCCAAACATAAAATAACTGTTTTCCATACAAAAATTCTTTTAAACACAAAAAGTGTTTTCTACACAAAAATTGTTTTAAACACAAAAACTGTTTTCTACACAAAAACACCAAAAATATATTTAAATTATTTAGTTTATTTAACTTCATACAATGAAAAGACCAAAATTTGTTTTTCTATTTATTTTATTTTCTTTAACTTAATCTTAATTTTTCTTTAGTTTAATTAAATTTCCTTTTAGTTAAATAGGCTAAAACCTTTGTTTAAGAAAATCAAAACAAATTTATTTTCTTTTCATTCATGTCTTGTACATTATATTCCTTTTAATTCTTGTACATTATCCAAGTTTAATATGGTTGTAATAGATAATTAGGATTTAATTTCTTGCAATCCCCATTTGTAAATTTGTACACCCCATGCCTAAATGATATAATAGCATAGTAAATTTACTTTCCGTAATTTATCGCTTTCATATAAAATGCTAGTAACTTAGGGTTTGTATGGAAAGATAAAATCAATGCTTAGAAAACACTAATCCAACATAAAATCACGCATGAAAAATAAACACTTGCACATTTGTACCTCTAGGGTTAACTCCACTTGTTGCCTTAAGAAAATGGTCATAATATGCACGTGAGACGTCTTAGCAAAAACAAAAACAAAAATACAAGATCATAGTCCCTCGATGACGCTACGAATGTTTCCTTACAAATGATCTTAGTCCCTCAAGAGAAATGCTAAGATATCTCATAACATTGCAATTCATGACTAGACGATGACCCACACCCGTCCCTTTACATCCAAAGATAAGGCTTCTTACCAATCAATGGTAATATAACAATATCAAAGGAAGGAAGAAATGAACAAAAGAATTTTAAGTAGGTAGAACGTTCTTAGTTGCTTTCTCACAGTCCATCTTCAAAACAAACAATACTTTCAAACACACCAAACACTTTCAAAATATTTTCAAATGTCCAACACTTTGTATACATTCTTATAGAGACGAGAATCATTACAAAGTTTGCCTAAACGAAGGCGCTTTTCAAAAATACTTTCAAAACCCACCACAAGCACATTTCAAACAAAGAAAATTTCAAAAGTGATCTAGCAAGAAACTAAGAGCACATAGATAATTATGGATGAAAAGGGTGCTAACACCTTCCATTTTCATAATATACCCCCCAAACTCAAGAAAAAATCTCAAAGGTCTTTCATGTTCTTTTCACCCTTTCCTTATTGGATAAAAGAAAAGTCGGTGGCGACTCTTGCTATCTGTAATAATTGCAATCAAACGCAAAACAACCAAGTCAGTTCTCCCACCGTATTACAGAATTGGCAACTCTGTTGGGGAGATTTACTTAAAAGTGGGGTTACCTTAGAGCTAAATCATATTTACTTGCTTTCATTATTTGATTTGTCTTCTTTACGTTTATGGGTCCCTGTTTGGGTTTGTATTGAACCCCTACCCGGATCTGGGGCACCTTTTAGGTAAGTAGCAATAGATCGTGGGGGCCGTGCGGGGCATATCGGCATGGTTGAAGCGATAACTATGTTAGTGTGACACATTTGCTGGTACCAGTAGCCCTTGAGTTTAGTCAAAGAGAATACAGGGCCGCTGTGTGGTGTCATGAAGCACTAACTGACCTTAGAACCTTTAATTGAACAACTTGGCCATTAGGAAGTAGTGAGATAGCCAACTTTGGTGCAGTCCGAAGTTGGTTGATAATCGATGCTACACTCATTGAGATATGACTTTTGGGATGTTTCGGTCGCTAATAAAGAGGCTTGTGCTGGAACAATGACCAATGAAGAAAGATAAATGATATTGAGATCCCCTAAAACCCGATTACTTTCTAGGATAGGTTGAACCAACTAAACTTCAAGATGGTACTTACCTACAAAGTCCATGCAAGCCTAAACCTAAGGATTTGTTTTTTTTACTTGTACATAATGACTTGTTTGCTTTTGCTTGTGTATGATTACTTGTACATAACATCATGACATCATACCATAGCATTTTCAATAACCATTTCAAGGATCCCAAGGGCCTATGATGCAGGGTCATGTTGAACCAGACATCTATCAAGGGGCAAGAGGATTTATTCTCCTCTAACCAAATGCTGTCAAAGACCAAAGTACGGTAACAAGAGTCAAGGGCTATGACCCACTTGACATGGTGAGCTTGATTCTCGTGGAAGGACATCCAATGATACGAAGTTCTTCAAAGCTGTGATCAAAGTTTGACTTCTGACATTTTATTGTGTTTACCCCGTGAGATCCTTGAAAACATTTCATCCACATATCATGCATCATATCTTGAGAGGTTTTCCTCACACAGGTTTCTCATCTGCTTACTGTTTATTTCAGTAGAGATTGCTCTAGAATAGACTGTCATAGATATTCAGACCCAAAATGCTCAACTTCAAGAATTGTTCCTGAACCTATCCAAGGGGAAAGAAGAGGTAAAACACTCCTCATTGAGAGCAGGACCAAGAAGAATCATGAGGACAACAGGGATGACCAGTTGGAACAACTACAAATTGAAATGGAAACCATGAAAGTCCAGATGATGGGGCAAATGATGGGTCAGATGGATTTTATCTAAAACTTAGCTCAGGGACAAGAAGAGCTGAGAGCCCCCGTCAATAAGCTTCATCAAGACAGATGCAACAATATGGGGCAAACAACTAGAATTTGGGATCGAGTCATTAATCATCCTCCGATGAGACAAGAAGCTGGCTTGGCCGAGAGAACACCCTTCAAAGTGGATACTATACCAAGAGTCCAACAACAACCATGCCAACCACGACAAGGTGGTTAGTGTAAGCAAGGAAGACAATTTTCTAAGATCAACATGCCTTTGGCTCAAGCGTTGCATCATGTGTTGGAAGCCCATCTAGTTACATTAAGGGAGCCCCCTTAAAAACCTAACACTTCTGCTCCCAACTACAAATACAATGAAAGGTGCGCATACCAATCCAATAGTCAGGGACGCAACACTAACCACTGCTGGGCATTGAGGAACAAGATTTAAGACCTAATCAACGAAGGAGCATTGGAATTCGCACAAGATGGTCAGATTGAATTTTTCTGTCGTCCCTCAAAGACACACCATCTAAAGTGACAAATTTAGGCGGATAAATCTTTAGTTCATTTTGAATTTTCAATTGTAATTTCTTTGTTTGCTTAAACACTTATCTTTATGTCAGACTTTGGTTATTTTCATTAATGAATTGCATATGTTTGTTTTGAATTAATCCATTCATTTTCACTATACTGAAATTATGCTTTTTTACCTCTTTTTGTATGATATTCAACTCTCGACTACAAGCCTTAAGTCTTTAGAGGGAGGATGACGAAACTAATACCATAATCTCATACAGTATGCTTTTGGACAGAACTTGCTAACGATGTACAAGCGTTGTTTCAAATTCATAAACACCAGAGTTATAAGGAAGATAATCCCTAGTCAACCCCTTTGAGCCTAAGAAGTAGGACTTTTCTTTTTCACACAAATTGAAACCTTTAATCAAAACCTAGGGCAGGGTAGTTTCTCAGTTAATTCGAAAGCGCGTTCAATCGCAAGCTTTCACTTCGTACACAACAAGTAACATAAAAAACATCCTTCTGAATCAAAAGATGATAATGATTCCCCATAAAATAGGCAGTCTTTATCTCTCAAAAGAAAAGCCCTCTGAGTCATAACCTACGAAGGAGACTTAAGAAAAACCAGGGCATCCCGCTGGCTGTAATCTCAAAATAGTCAGGAAAAAATCAAGGATAATAAATAAAAAAAGAGGTCACTACAATTCCTCGACAACATGAAAAATGTTGCAAAAATGACTGCCTCTCAAATAAACTTCCAAGTTTCCAAACCATCACCAAAATAACATTCCAGATTCAATAGGAATTCAAACGCACAATTAACCGAGTTTAGGATTGGAGAGCATCATGAAGAACGGGTGGGTACAAATAAACTTTGAGCGTTATCCTTTGTTTCTTAAACCGTGAACCATGCCACGCTACAACCCTTCAAAAGTCCTAATTGAAGCGTGGGTTAGTTCGAAAGCATACTGTTACAAAAGGTATCCTGACTCCTGTAAGGCTTACTGTAAATCCTGAGTTGAATTCATATTCTTACAAATTTCTTTTACTTGCTAAAATGCATGTTCAAAACTTCAAGACAAACATAAACTTTCCATTGTTTGAATACCGCTGTTTGCAGATGACTATTTGTTTGACAACAGAGAAATTCGCACAGAGAATATCCAATGAACGGAAGTTCTCTCAAGAAACAGAATCACTTCAAATTAGAAAAACACTTTCAATAACAAATATCCTATAAGGAAGGGGGAATGACATGTTTTTGTCCAAACTCATTTGAGGCAGTCAAGTCAAGATTCCAAGAAATCTCTCAAGAAGTGTTGAATAATAGGGGCAGGTCTTCGTTTGAATCACTTGGGGCATTGAGCACGAATTCCATCAAAGGATCACATACGCCCAAGCAAACATTTTCTGGGAGTGCTACAACACTTACTACTATGGACAACAACAAATTCCCACAAAGTCCTTTTCATAGGGTGATCCCATTTGAAGTCCCCACAGGGTTATCTCTATAAGGTTATCCCCATAAAATAATCTTCACGGATAAGGGTACAAACCCCTCAAGGCCAAATTCATGGATATCCCCATAAAATTGGATCCATGCAATCCCCATCCAGAGTTTCAGTCTCCGGAAAACCTATCCCTAGATGAGTTGGTCTCAAGAAGAATCCTCACAGAGTTCTGCCAAAAGAAAACACCTCTTCAACAGTTCGTCAAATATTCTCTTCAACAAGGTTTATTTACCCAACAAACTACAGATTCCCCAGCTTGAGTTTGCCTCTCAGACTATTACAAATTAAGGGACCACAACCCCTAATCTCCAGTGAAGTCGTCAACAGAGTCATTGATATCTCCAAAAGTTTCTGCAAAGCCTGGACCTGACCAAATAACAGCTCAAAAGTTCCTCTTCCCCAGTAGAGTTTGCCACCATCCCCAGTGAGTTGCTACAAATCCTGGAATCCAACCAGATAACAGTTAACTTCTTTATCCCCAACAAGTTATTAACTTCCATTTTCTCCAATCAAGAGATAACTCCCCACTAGAGCAACAGACGACTAGAACTCACGAACTCTTTACCTTAAGCAGAAATCAACACTCTCCATAGAGTTTTCCCTCAAGCAGAAGTCAATATTCCCCATCTGGGTTCTCCTCAAACAACAAAACAGGAATCCCCAGTGGCAACATTCTAAAATAAGGTCTGAAGGTGTGCATACTCTTCATCCCCAACAGCAGTCCGGGATTTAACTTCCCAAAACTCCCAAGCATTTGCCAAGGATTTATTTTCCAAGACAAAGATACACTTCAACAACATTTCACATTTCATACATCATAGCATATCCGTACGAAACACATATAGCACAATCTCATTTATTTTGAGAACACCATTACACAATGCATTTCATACATCATGATATTGCATACAACTAAAGCTTTACCTTTTCAGGAAAGATCAATCAACAAATAATTATCATCAACAATTTTTAACAGACCCAAGATTAGTTCCTGAAACAAAACAGAGCAACTATCTATGCGACAGATACAACTTCTCACGGGCTCATCATGAGTCAATTTTACACAGGTTCCTTCTAATTTCCAGATGCAGCTTCACACGGGCTCATCATGAAGCAATCTTACACGATTTCCTTCTGACTTCCAAATTCAGCTTTACACGGGCTCATCATGAAGCAATCTTACCCGGATTCCTTCCCATCCTAAAGTAGCCATACCCGGGCTCCTTCTCTTATATTTCCAGATGAAGTTTCACACAGAATCATCCTGAAGCAACCATACCCAGGTTCTTTCTCATAATTTCCAGATGCAGTTTTACACAGACTCATCCTGAAGCAACCCTACCCAGGTTCCTTCTCATAATTTTCAGATGAAGTTTCACATGGACTCATACTGAAGCAACCCTACCCAGGTTCCTTCTCATGAATTTCCAAATGAAGTTTTACACGGGCTCATCTAGAAGCAACCCTACCCAGGTTCCTTCTCATGAATTTCCAGATGAAGTTTTACACAGACTCATCCTTAAGCAACCCTACCCAGGTTCCTTCTCATGAATTTCTAGATGAAGTTTTACACAGACTCATCCTGAAGCAACCCTACCCAAGTTCCTTCTCATGAATTTCCAGATGAAGTTTTACACGGACTCATCCTGAAGCAACCCTACCCAAGTTCCTTCGCATAATTTCTAGATGAAGTTTCACACTGACTCATCCTGAAGCAATCTTACCCATGTTTCTTCTCATGAATTTCCAGATAAAGTTTTACACGGACTCATCCTGAAGCAACCCTACCCAGGTTCCTTCTCATAATTTCCAGATGAAGTTTCACATGGACTCATCCTGAAGCAACCCTTGAAACTACGCGGCCAGAACCTGTCATCTGGATGTTAATGAAACATCAATGAAGTCGCCACCAAACGTCTTTTATCCCGCCGAGAGGGAAAGGTAAACATCGAGAAAACCTGGAAAGGGAGAAATCACGGTCTTTCGACCGAGAGATCGGGTAAGGGATTCTATTACGCGAGGGGAAGGTGTTAGCACCCCACACGCCCGTAGTACTCTACGGTATCCACTCTTGTTGTCTAATTTAATGGGTGTGGTCAAATCCTATGTCTATGGCTTAAAACTGAAAAGGGAATGCATGTGAAAGAAAAAGAAAACAATGTAGGGAAAATAAAAGATGTGCTCGGTTGGGCCCTACCCCAATGCCTACGTATCCCTTTTAAGGAATCAGAGCAGCCGTAGTTCGGCTTATGTGTTTTGGTTGGTTTGTGTTTTTTAATTAAGTCAAACAAAGATAGTCAAGATGGCAAAACATTGAATGAAACAACAAACAAATGAGGCAATCAAACATTGATTACATAATAACAAAGTAACATGTTAAAGATGGCGAAACATCGAATGATAAAATGGATGACAAAACATCACACCTAGCAATGATATTGAGAATCAAAGTAGGATAACAAACATGTGCGATGGCGAAACATCGACTTCAAACAAATGTGCGATGGTGAAACATTGGCTAAAAGATAACAAAGAAATCATGGCAAAGATGGCAAAACATCAATGAAACAGATAGCAAAATATCACACCTATCAATGATATTGAGAATCAAAGTAGGATAACAAACATGTGTGATGGCGAAACATCGGCTAAAAGATAACAAAGAAATCATGGCAAAGATGGCAAAACATCAATGAAACAGATAGCAAAATATCACACCTATCAATGATATTGAGAATCAAAGTAGGATAACAAACATGTGCATTGGCGAAACTTCAGCTTCAAACAAATGTGCGATAGCGAAACATCGGCTAAAAGATAACAAAGAAAGAGTAAAGTTGGTTTGTATCTTTTACTTTGAAGATGGATTTGAGTTCATTAGAGGTGTCTTAGGGTTTTCCAAGAAAACAAGTTTGGTTTTAAGATGCAAGATGCAAAGAGAGAAAAACAACTAAGGGAGACTAGCCTAGCACTATCCCTAGTGTTATCATACAATGGTTGACCCTAAGGTTGAGGATAACGGGAAAATCCTATCCTAATTTACATGTTAAAGGGAACTCAATAAAACTATCCTATAGGGAACATGCAATGAGAGCGAAGTCGTGATCTCAATTTCTAAATTGAGTGACTCATCGATCAACAATTAAAGAAGAAAAGCAATAAACATCCTATAGGGAACATGCAATGAGAGCGAAGTCGTGATCTCAATTTCTAAATTGAGTGACTCATCGATCAATAATAAAATAATAAAAGCAATAAACATCCTATAGGGAACATGCAATGAGAGCGAAGTCGTGATCTCAATTTCTAAATTGAGTGACTCATCGATCAATAATAAAATAAGAAAATCAATAAACATCCTATAAGGAACATGCAATGAGAGCGAAGTCGTGATCTCAATTTCTAAATTGAGTGACTCATAGATCAACAATCACAACACATACATCAGATAAAAAAACCAGAGGGCCTCCTGACATATATCAGCAACAGAGATCCCATCATGCAATCAGAGAATTATGCAAAAATAAAAATGGGAGAAAGGAAGTAGTACAATACCAAACAGATAACTATCTGTAGCAATCAAGCAAGAATAAAAGAAACCCAGAGAAACTTCAAGCAAGCTGGCATCAGTAAACAAATTGAGTCAGGAATATATCAGATATGAACAAGTCCTAGGGGCAATGTATGGCATTCACAATCATATGTATATATATCCTGCATAAACCATCAAACATGCCAAGCACAAAAAACAATACAAGTATAATAGATTGTGTTTCACAAATAAAGTGAAACAGAAAAAGCCTCAAGCCAGAAGTGACAACTTTCTCAGAGTACCTCGCACATTCAAAAACCAAGTTAGTATTCCATAAGGTGAAAAAGAAATGAGAACAACATGGTGGAAATTATCAACATTAGACATGATAGGCAAGAAGAAACAAGCATATGCACATATTAGGTCAAGAGAATCAGAGGAATGTTGCTCCTTTCTATCACCATGTTGAATTGACAATTGAATGTCAATCAAGGATCATAAGAGCTTGAGAATAATTTGAGCAAAGACCATGAAAGTCAGTAGCAAACACATTTCAATCATGCATAATTGATTCAAACATAACTTCATGAATACAAGAGGAGATGAAACCTACATAATGCACTAGGAGGTTCAAAGCATTCAAGCATGGGACATTGAGTCAAAATGGTTTGATGCTAACATGGAAAATCAGAACCAACATGATCATTAGGTTCCCAATTATAGGCCTCACTCAAGTTCATTGGCCATCAAACAAATTGCAACAAGTCATGCAAACATAATTGGGTACCTTCACTTCAAAATCACATCAAAAATAGAAATAAAGATCCATAATTCAAACCAAAAAAAATCTTAACATATTGGAAGTGTTTAGAAGTCATAATGCAAGCCCTAAGTTCATGAATGATTGGGAAGGAGGCCAAATGAAGTTCAAAGTTCAAGACTAGTTGGCAAAACCACTAAACTAGACAAGTTTTCAAAGTTATTTGTAGAAAAATGTCAAACCAAGTCAAATAATTCAAGAAAAATAGTTTTCAAATTCCCAACACATCCATGAACCATGATCAAGACCTGAACTCCAATAAAAGTCCAAGGCACAAAGATTTTGAACATGAAACTTGCACCATAAGCAACAAAAACCCTAGATTTTGACTTTTAATCCTAAATATTATTTAAATAGGATCAAAACTCAAACAAATCAAACCAAGGTCATGCAAAATACCAAGAAACCCTAAATGTCAGAAAATATATTTTTTCATATTTTTTTGAATTAGGAAAAGTCAAGAAAGGAATTAATATTCAAACAATTATGTAATTAACAAATATTCACATATCAAAATAATATTTAAATCTAAAAGTCAGAAAAATGACCAACCAAAATTATGTTCAAATATTAGAGTTAAAAACACATATCCCTGGATTTTTTTGTGAATTTTTGGATAAAAGGAAAATATAAAAAAAAACAAAAAACAAACAATTAATAGTAAAACTATTATTTAAGGGCAAGAAAATGCAAACCATAACCAAAAATCATGAAATGGTCAAAGTAAAAATATATTCAGATTCTATGATTAAAAACAAGATTACATGATTTTTTTTTTGGATTTTTTTTGAATTAATAGAAGTATTAAAAATAAAAAAAAACAAACAAATATTACAAATAACCTATGAATTTAAATTTTTAATCAAAAAAAGAGAAAATGATATACCAAAGTCAGAATCAATTTTCACATTATTTTGTGGTTCTCAAATAATTTTTGTGGATTTTTAGATCAATAGAACTATTAAAATAAAAATTATCTTCAAATAAATAATTAAATAAGCATATGAATTTTTTAAACCAATCAAATCATTTAAAAAAAATCCAAAAAAAAAATGTCAAATACTAGAAAATAAAATTGACCTATGGTAATTTTTTTGTGATTTTTAAATATTTTTTGATCAGAAAACAAAATTAAACAAAATGCCAAATAAAACAAAAATTCAAATGAGCCAAAAAAAATCAAATAGGCTAATCATGATGAGCCACCACATCATCTTCAACTTCCAGATGGTTTAAAAGCGCACGCCACATCCAGGTCTAGGGCTCACTTTCAAATCAACATATTATACTCAATTTTGCATCATTTTTTATGAAATCAAAGGCAAATCAAAGCTGGCATGGCAAGGAATCCATAGCAATTTGAATCAAAACAAATCATCAACCACATTGCCCACAATCAAGTCATGAACATGAACAAAAACAATATGAATCGCGAGTTTCAGAACATCCAAACATGCATAATTCATCAAATTAAATGCTATAAAGCTTCAGAATCATTCCATAGACTTCAAACAACATGATTATGAACTTAAATCACACGAGGCATGGCTAGAAATCAGAATTCAAAGTTGAGAATTCAAACCTTTGAGAAAAAATGGATCTACTGTCTCCTTCACTCCAGTTGCAATCCAAGGGTGCTAGCTTGATCTACTTGCTTTGCTGAAGCAGAATCCACAAGAATTTTGAAGAAAACACCAAGGAATTGAGATAATCGAATCAAGTTGCAGAAGATGAAGGAAAATTTCAGATATGGAATTATTGCAAATGGAGCGTTCTTTTTCTCTCTCTCTTTGCTTGCTTTCACTTATATAGAGTTTGTAGAGAAGGATAGAAGTGGAAGTTTGTCCTTAAATCCGTTGGAGGGCAGGATTGGGAATTTTGGCCAAAAGTGGAGTGCATATTGAATCATGTATTTTTCCCATGCGTTCCCTTGCTTTTTATGCACTTTTTGAGCCAAATAGCTTCAGAATTACACTCCCAAAATGCCAGCTCATGATCATTTGAAATGAAGAAGTGTTGGTGAATTTGCAATTTTGAGCAAGTTTGTCATTTTTTCATCCAACATGTGCAATACCATATGGGGCACGAAATAGTGAGTGTGATGGGCTTCAACATGTCACAAATTACCAATGGGATTGATTAGAAGCAAGAGGAATGGCTAAAACTTGAGTTTGCAAGAAATGGCCATTTTGCATATTTGCCAAATTTCACTAAAATGCCATAAAATTCCAAAACTCATAACTTGCTCATACTTTTGAATTTTAGCACAAATGAGCACAATTTGGAAAGGAATTGAAACGATATACAATCCCTTAGTTTTGAGTTTTTGCAAATTAATCCATTAAGGTTCTCAAAATTTGGCTTGAAATTCACTATTTTTAGAAAATGACCTATAATTTTGTGACTTCAAAAGACTATAACTCTTGATTCCTTGCCAATTTGGACATGAGAACAAAAGGAGGGGAAAGATAAATCCCTTAGATTTACAAGCATATTTCATTTGCATTTTTGTGATCAAAGATGAATAAAATATGAATTTTTGAAATTAAGTCTTCATTTTCCAAAATTAGAAACTTTTAGGGTTTCTTCAAGAACAAGTTTCAACCCAAACTTCAATCTCTTTAATCCAATGACCAAAATGGTCTTGAAATATGAAAAGTACATCCTTGAATTGATGGTTGACCAAAAGTTTCCTTAGTCAACTTTGACTTTGACTGATTTTGACCAAAATGACCATTTTGCCCCTCTGAATCAATTGATCCACTTTCCTCCAAAATTGATGATTAGAACTTCAAACATATGATATTCCAAACATATAAAGGCCATGTGCAATGTTTCACTTCAAACTTCTCAAGAAAACCTGATGAAAACCAAAACCCTAATTTTGGTCAACACATTAGGAGACTGATGAATTACCTTCAAAACTTCAAATCCTCTGGGCATCTTGACCAATTTCTTGTACAAAGACCTTTCAAATATCAAAGAAATGTTGTAGCTCCCTAAATCAAGTCTTGTACATTGGCTAACAACCTTGCTCAAGCAAACCCTAATTTGACTAATGAATCCAAAGAGTGATTCCACTTGTGATCAAACACAATCTCCAATCTTCTGGGGGTCCAAAGAGATGAATAAAACATCTTGAGATATGCAAAAACTTTTGAGCTTGAAAGATCCAAAGATTTGGATGGTAAGATATCTCTTGGGCAACTTGTCAATGCAATCAACCTTCAAAGCTTGAGGGATATTTGATAACCAAGGTACTTTGATCCTGTCACAATGTATGAATGCAATGCACTATGATGTTCATGATGAAACATAAGCCTTAATCAAGAGGGTAAATTTTGGGGTGCAACAGCTGCCCCTATTCAAATATCTTCAACATGATAAGTGAGAAAAGTGATAACTTTCGAGCGTTCAGGGTTGACGATGTTTGAATACGAAAGAACCCGAAAATTTACACTCTTGAAAGAAACAGAAACATAAACCCCCGAGACATGCGCCAGAATGAAGCCGTGATGCAGATTGAAACAGAGCAAAAACAAAGAAGAGTAGACGCAACTAAACTTTCGGAAAAACGTGCCAGAGTAAAAACTGGGCTTCAAAAGGGAGGGGTGAGGCAAAACTCAACCAACAGAGTATAGATGAGACTAAGATCTATAACAGAAAACGTACACGGGTGAGGAGACGAAACTCTGAGCTCGACCCAAAGCAAAGTGGATAGAGTACGTGATTCTAGAAGCACTTGTTAATCTCAACTAAGATAGACAGTATGAAGGAACTGAAAGAATCTCAGAAATGAGGAACAAAAGCGAGACGAGACTCGATTCACAACTAGTCAGACGAAACTAGACTAGACGAGTACCAGGACGAAACTAGATTTCACGCACGAGTAACAAGGCGAAACTCGACCCAAAGCAAAGTGATGAGAGTGCATGTTTCTTAGAGCACCTGCTGGTCTCAAACCAATGGATAAATAGTGACTAAAACTGGTAGGAGAATCCAAGGAACAAAGGAGACTGACTTCAAACCAGGGACGCAGCATGAACACTGCACTTGGTAAACGAACAGCGTCAAAGAGTCCAAGGTAGGAAAGCAAAAACGAGACGAAACTCGACTCAATAACAAGTTAGGCGAAACTAAACTAGATGAGTGCCAGGACGAAACTGGATTTCATGCACAAGGTGAGGAGACGAAACTCTGGGCTCAACCTAAAGCAAGGTGATTAGGGCGTACACCTAAAAAACCTACTGAAAGTGAATATCAGGATGAAACTTGTATTTGAAAGATGCATCAATAGACATTGGAATGAACCGGAGAGAGTAGCGAAGACTAAACCCGAGAAAGACTGTGCTAGGGAGAAACTGAACTACAGTCAAGAGTAGACACTCAAACAAACAAAATGACCGACGTCAAAAGGATATTGGTATAGGGAGGAAACTGAGATTATGAGGACGAAGACCTCGCTGGGGATTAAATCGAAAGTGTTAGAAAATCACTGGGGATGACGGAAATAATAATGGCTTATGTTCCGATGCATGCTTGAATTCTTTTTTATAGCACAATGCTACATATAATGGAAATGCTACGCGTTTTGGTAGATGCAATATAATGATGTATGTTTAAAAGTTACACTAGGGAACGGCCAAATGAGAAGCCAATAACCAAGAAGTCAGAATCTGACATGACTTGCAAAAATAAATTGCAAAATCCAAAGGAGAAGAGAGAATACGGGGAACCACTAGAGAGGGAACCTCAAAGAGATGGAGCTTCGCAGAGAAATAACGAAGAGCAACCAGCAGAAACAGGCCACAAACATAGAGAGGAGCTGCAAAAATAAATTGTGAATTCCCAGGAAAGATCAGGTCGACACTGCAGCTTTCGGAAAGGGCCACCCATATGAAGATTAGACTATTAAGAGCGAGGCTTAAAGTAAGACTGTAATCTCTGGGAAGGATAGCACACAACTGTGTTGAGGATGATATCAAGACGACAAACCCGACGTGAAGGGTGAATAAAGCCCTGCTGAAGAGATGGGACTTCACCGGGGAGATAGAACTCTGCTGAAGATTATCTTGTGGAGAGATATTCTCTTGGAACGCAACCAAAGGACGGAACATGCAGATAGTCACATAAACGACCTTACTAGGGAACAAGAGGAGATCCTTAACAAAGGATTCCCCGGTCAACAGATCGGCTGGGAAATGAGAGGTCAAAGCGGGAGATCCCTGTTTAACGACTCCATTGGGGATAGGCGACATATCCAAACTTGAAGTCCTGGAACGAGGCTTTTAAAAGAAGATTCCCGGGGCAACAAAACTTCGCTGTAGAAACGAAACTTCACTAGGGATAGGAAATTTCACTGGGGAAACAAAACTTCAAGGGATAAGCAGAGTCCTAATCAAACATGGGCTCTGTCAAGACAGAAGAAAGCCGAACATTCCTTTCGTGACCATCATTAAGCTCTTTACAAGCGTTCAACGTGTAAACTCTTTTGATGTCAAACAACGGTTTTTGCATATAGAAAAATGTTTATTGAGAATGATAGACCTGATGCGATAATTATTTAAGCCTTGAAGTTGAAAATTTTAACAAAATGTCGCATCTCTGTTGTGAACGAATCACTGGCTAGAGTGCAAAAATGTTTTAAAAACTTCTCTTTCCCTTTTTGAAAAACGAGTCAAAACGCGGATGATAAGATACCAACACGGCTATGCAACACATATTTGGGGAGTTTAGGAAATGTTATCCTGTTGTAGCATGCTTTCGAGTTAAACCCCTGTTTCAGTTAGGACTTTTAGAGGTTGTAACATGGCCTAGTTCGAGGTTCTTTTGAAAAAAGTTTTTCAAGGCTCAAGTTATTTGGTGCCCACCCCCTTCGTGATATTCTCGTGACCTAAATTCAGTTGACTTATCACAAGCATTCATCTTTCAAAATGATTTATGATGACTGAGTGATCACGGAAAATCCTCCAACATGATTGTCACTTAACTTTTGCTGCTTTTGTTGTTGATATTATTGTTCCTCTTCTTTTTGATGAAAGTTTTATCGAATATCTTTTTTTGGCCTTTTAGGCTCTTTTTTCCCCTAATTTTTGCCTGGAAAAAATCTTTTGAATTTCCATTTTGGGAGTCCAGTGGGATACCCTAACTTTTGCTTAAGCGACTTGTTTTCAAGTTTCGACTTAGCAGGACTTTTTGTTTCTTTCTTATTCATAATTTCCATTTTGAACAAGTTAACGCGACTTTAGGTCTTTGAATTTTTCCATTCTTTCTCTCTTTTTTTTTGAAGAAAACAAATGCCTCATTCCTTGGTCGGTGAGGGATAGCCATTGTTGTATCGATTCGATCTCGACCTCAGGATTTTGTGAGGAGATGAGAATCATGGTTTAGACATTTTTGATCTCATGATGTGAAAGATAAAGCATGGTGATCCTCAAATAGGACATTCCTTCTGAAATTTTAATGCTTGAGCAAATCAACTGAACATCTACCCTGCCCCTGGTTAAAAAAAGATGGGTTTATTTTTATTTTGAATGGAAAAGAAACTCCTACTTCGAAAGCTCAGAGGGGTTAACGAGGGTCTAACTCCCTTATATCTCTGGTGTTTGGGGATTGAAACAATGTCTGTACATCGTCAACAGGGTTCTACTCAAAAGCATACCATTACAGTCATCGTTCTTGTTTTTTTAGCCAAACTCCTTCCTCCAAATTCTTGGTCATGCAAAAGAATTGACATAGTTGGTATCAAAATGCCCGGAGAACAGTTAAAGAGTGATTTTGTATGAAAAAAATTTTTAGGCAAAAACATTTCGCGCATCAAGATCGACATTTAGCTATAAACAAAATCCTGTATACAGACAATGCTTAAAACAATCAATCAAGATGACACGTGAAAGCACGACAAAGAAACATAATAAAAGCCATTATGGGGAAAAAAGTCTCCAACCAGGTTCACTGGTCCCACTGACTTACCGTAACCTTGATATTATCCTGACCTATGACTTTTACCAACAACCCAGAGCTGTGAAACAAAACCGCAAGGCGAAATGCCTAAAGGAGTGAAAGAGAAGTCCACCAAACAGAGAAACAAACGTGCCCCTTGCACAGTAGTAGTGGTGTTTGTTATCCGCATTTCAAGCGATCAACTAACCATGACTTGTATTACCATTTTCGTGTAAGGTCCACGAAGTTTATATGCACATGCTCATCAAAAATATTGGACGTTTTTGCAAATAAAATAGTAAAAAAAAGAAAAACATACGTATACTTGAAAGAAGATATTATATTAATTTTGAGAAATCTGCCTGTGAAAAAGGCACTTACATTGGGAAGCAAGAAATAACAAAATTTAAAACAAACAAGTGTTTACAAATGGCAATGTGAATGTGAATATCCATCAAGTCCCGACTCTGCTTTGACTCTCATCTTCCTGCTTTCAGGAAAATCATCTTGGATTAGCTTCGAGCTTATGCCAGGTAATGTAACTAAGGAAAGAAACAAAGAATACCCATGCTGAGCGTAGTCATTTGCTTCAAGTCCCTAACTTTTTCCTGAATCGCCCTTTCGGGTTTTCAGTTTAGCGGGTTTTTATTATTTTTTTATGCAAAGTATTTTTTAACTAAGTCAGCATTCACAGGGAGAGGGAAGTACTCTCCATCCATAGTCGTGAGCATCATCGCTCCTCTAGAGAAAACTTTTCTGACCACGAAAGGACCTTCATAAGTTGGAACCCACTTGCCCCTGGGATCTCCCTGGGGAAGAATTATCCTCTTGAGCACAAGGTCACCTGGCTTGTAACACTGAGGCCGTACCCTCTTATCAAAAGATTTCCTCATCCTTTACTGATATACCTGACCATGACAAACGTCTATCAATCTCTTTTCATCAATAATTTCCAACTGATCCAGCCGATTCTGTACCCATTAACTTTCAACCAGCTCAACATCTCTCATGACCCTAAGAGAGGGAATTTCGACTTCTACCGGCAGTACTGCCTCCATGCTGTAAACCAATGAAAACGGGGTTGCCCCAGTCGAAGTACGCACCATGGTGCGATAACCATGCAAAGCAAAAGGCAGCATCTCATGCCAATCCTTATAGGTTACCACCATATTATGCACAATTTTCTTGATATTTTTATTGGCCGCTTCGACAGCGCCATTCATCTTTGGTCGATATGGGGAAGAGTTATGATGCTTGATTTTGAAGGACTCACAAAGCTCCTTCATCATTTTGTTATTCAGATTAGACCCATTATCAGTAATAATCTTCCCAGGCACTCCGTAGCGACATATAATGTTGTGCTTAATGAACCGAGTTACCACTTGCTTGGTGACATTGGCATAGGATGCAGCTTCAACCCATTTCGTAAAATAATCGATGGCAACCAGAATGAAATGGTGCCCGTTAGATGCAGTCGGTTCAATCTTGCCGATCATATCAATTCCCCACATCGCAAACGGCCAAGGGGAGGTTAAGACATTCAAAGGTACTGGCGGTACATGCATTTTATCAGTATAGACTTGACATTTGTGGCAAACCCGTGCATGATTGTAACAGTCAGTCTCCATGGTGGACCAATAATAACCTGCTCGCAAGATCTTTTTAGACATGGTGTGTCCGTTAGAATGGGTCCCAAAATCACCTTCATGTATCTCCTCAATGATTCTAGCCGCTTCTTTCTTGTCAACACACCTGAACAGTAAACCATCATGATGCCTTCTGTACAACACACCACCACTGAGAAAGAACTTGGCTGGAAATCTTCTCAAGAACTTCTTATTTGTGACGGATGCCTCTTCAGGGTACTCTTATGTTTCCAGATATCACTTAACGTCATAAAACCAAGGGTTACCATCTGGCTCCAAATTGGCCTCAAAACAGAAAGCTGGCTCACTCAAACTTCTGATAGTAATGGAAGGTGCCTCATTAGCCCACTTAATCTTGAACATGGAGGACAAAGTTGCCAGTGCATCAGCTAAATTGTTTTCTTCTCTGGGAATATGCTCAAACGTGATCTCCTCGAAGTACGAAATCAACTTCATAACATGCCCACAATATGGAATTAGGTTCTGATGGCGAGTCTCCCAATCTCCATTAATCTGGCTATAACAAGATTGGAATCCCCGTAAACTTTAAAATATTTAATGCGCAGGTCGATCGCCGCTTCAATGCCATAAATGCAAGCCTCATATTCGACCATGTTGTTAGTGCAATCGAAACAAATACGAGCCGTGAAAGGAATGTGGTATCCCTTAAGGGAAGTGATAATAGCTCCGACGCTGTTACCCCTGGCATTAGAGGCACCATAAAAACAAGCATCCAACGTGATCCCGGCTCGGGTCCTTCGTCTGTGTCTGGCATATTACAATCTCGAATATACACAATTTCCTCATCTGGAAAATCAAACTTCATCGATTCACGGGCTGATGAGCAAGATGGTCGGCCAGTACACTACCCTTAATTGCTTTTTGAGTAGTGTATTGGATATCATATTCAGTGAGTATCATCTGCTAATGGGCTACCCTGCCAGTAAGAACTGGCTCCTCAAAATGTACTTGATTGGATCCATTTTGGATATCAAGTAGGTGGTGTGAGTTAACATGTATTGCCTCAAACGTTTGGCGGCCCAGGAAAGCGCACAACAAGTCTTTTCCAGCAATGAGTACCTCGACTCGCATTCTGTAAACTTCTTACTCAAGTAGTAAATAGCCTGCTCTTTCTTCCCTGTCTCGTCGTGCTGACCGAGGACGCAACCCATTGAGCTTTCCAACACGGTTAGGTACATGATTAGTGGCCTTCCTTCCACTGGCGGCACGAGTATCAGAGGTTCCTGCAAATACTCCTTTATTTTTTCAAAGGCCTTCTGACAATCCTCATTCCATTTCACTGTGTCACTTTCCTTTAACAACTTGAACATATGTTCACATGTGGCTGTGAGATGAGAAATAAATCTGGAAATATAGTTTAATCTCCCCAAGAAACCACGTACTTCCTTCTCTATTCTTGGATCAGACATTTCCTGTATCGCTTTGACTTTGGCCGGGTCCACCTCAATACCTTTATCACTTACAATAAAGCCCAATAGCTTGCCGGATCTCACCTAGAAGGTGCACTTATTCGGATTCAACCTTAGCAAAAACTGCCTCAGTCTCTCGAACAATTTTTCCAGATGAACAAGATGTTCCTCTTCTGTATCAGACTTAGAAATCATATCGTCTACATATAGCTCAATATCTTTGTGAATCAAGTCATGAAAGAGAGTGACCATGGCGCGCTGATATGTTGCCCCGAAATTTTTCAAACCAAACGACATCACTTTATAACAGAAGGTTCCCCAAGGCGTAATAAATGTTGTCTTCTCCATATCCTTTGGAGCCATCTTAATTTGATTGTAACCCGAAAAGCCATCCATGAACGAGAACACCTTGGAATGAGCAGTATTATCGACCAACACATCAATATGCGGAAGAGGGAAATCATCTTTGGGGCTGGCCCTGTTCAAATCCCTATAATCCATGCACATCCTGACTATACCATCTTTCTTAGGCACATGCACAATATTTGCAATCCATGGTGAATAATTGACGACCTTTAAGAAATTTGTGTCCAACTACTTTTGGACTTCCTCTTTGATCTTCTTGGACATCTCAGGTTGAGTTCTTCAGAGTTTTTGCTTGACAAGAGAACAACCTTCTTTGAGCGGCAATCTATGCACTACTATGTCTGTATCCAACCCAGGCATATCCTCATAAGACCAGGCGAAGATATCAGAATACTCACAGTAGCTTGATCAAACTGGCTTTTACACTTTCTTTGAGACCGGCCCCTATCTTGACTTCTCTTCTTACCTCTTTTGTACCAATATTCACCACCTCAATTGAATCTTGATTCGGATGGATAAGCTTCTCCTCTTGTTTCAACAGTCTTGCTAATTCCTCAGGAAGATCGCACTCCACATATGCTTCTTCTTCAGCTTGGTAAATGGGAGTATCAAAGTCATAATGAGCCATAACAGAGTCGTTATCAATAGAATCGGGGGTAGAAGTGCATCTGCATGAATGACATTTTTGCGTTTTTTAGTGACAGTGTGTGAAAAGAGAAACATTGCCATTTAAAAAACAAAAAAGAAAAAGGAAAAAGAAGCAAAATTTTGAATGCAAAAACGTCCTTTATTTCATGATAAAATTGCAAAATAAACATTGTGGCCCTACACAAATGATCCACTACGCCTTGGGAAGAGCTTAGGAATTATGATATGACAGTAAAAGAAATAAGAAAATTACTCCTCAGCGCTTGAAACTTGGATAACATCCACAAAAGTCCAATTGTTGAGTGCCTGGCCTGGAATACTCGGACGAATCCAATCTTCAATATTGTAGCCATCAACCCTATCATCGTCAATTGTATTGACGTGTCCTTCTTGAGTAGGACAAGGGAGGGAAAACTTCACAGGAGTAGATAAACTGGATGCTCTGAGAGCTACACTCTACTGACCTGGGCTAAAACCAAGACCAAATTTATCAAACTTCGGAGTAACATCCAGCACCTGACCCCGACCTTCAGGGTTACCACCTTCCACTACAGCTTTTGCATCTTTGAGAGAAGACATAACAGTTTCCGATTTCCTTTTCTGCTCCGGGGGAGGAAAATTGACAGCATGAACTGTCTCAAATGCCTGAAACGGAGTTTCATGTATTTAACCTTCAACTTCAACATAGCGGAATGACGTCAAATGACTCACGATGTACTCTTCTTCACCGCATACAGTTATCACCTTTCCCTCTGTAGGGTACTTGAGTTTCTGATGAAGAGTAGAGGTGACTACTCTTGCTCTATGAATCCACGGCCTCCCCAACAAACAACAATATGCTGGCTGTATATCCATCACAAAAAATGTAGCTGTGAAGGTGAGAGGACCAACCTTGATTGGTAACTCCACCTCCCCAAATACTGACCTTCAAGACCCATCAAACGCCTTCACCATCAAATCACTAGGGCGCAACTCTAGTCCAGAGTAATTAATATTCATCAATGCTGACTTGGGCAATACATTTAAAGACGATCCTGTGTCCACCAAAACCCGGGATAAAGTAGTGCCCATGCACTCCATTGAAATATGCAACGCTTTGTTATGGGCTGGACCCTCCGGAGGAAGATCAAAATCTTTGAAGCCCAAACTGTTCCCGACAGATATATTAGCATAGACATTCTCGAACTGATTGACTGTTATCTCATGTGGCACGAACGCATTCTTTAACAACTTCATCAAAGCATTTCTGTGAGGTTCTGAATAAATCAACAGAGACAAGATAGACATCTTAGAAGGGGTATGGCTCAGATGATCAATTATGCTATAATCACTCTTTCTGATAATCCGCATTAATTCTTCAACCTCATCGGGAACTGAAGAAGCTTCTGGTACCGAAATTGGTTGAGTCACATTGGCTGGCATAACCCTTGGATTACCAATCATTACCTATTGTTTCCCTTTTTCTTTTGAAGAAGCATCTGCCGCATCTTGCACATTGGAAGGACCAAATACTCTCCCGCTTCTAGTCATTCGACCCACACCAGAAAAGTTTTGGACTTCCTCTTCATCACCTCCAGCATGTTCTTTCTCAGACAAACGAGCATTAACCTCCTGCTTTACGCCATGGTAATAAACATCGGCGCCGTAATGCCATGGGATGGCCTTCTCACTGGTGTACGGCATGGGACCAGGTACTGTAATCATCAGAGGGGGTGCCCTTGATGGGGCAGGAATGCATGTATGGGTGTAAGGAATAGATATCACAGCAACTTCTTCTTCGGTGACCTCACGGTAGCTCGACTTCCTATCAAACTGCAGGGAACCCTCATCTATCAACAACTGGATACCAGCTTTCAAATCATCATAACCCTTCAATTGCTCTCTACACTTGGCACACTCTGAAGTACAACTTGGGAAAATAGAGTTGTCAAGCAAATACCTCTTAACACAACTCAACGGAGTAGTTACTCGTTCCACATTCATGATCAAGTTCAACATTTCACCATTATCATCAATCATATTAACAACACCCCCTCCATGCCTAGGCATTGGGTTCTGAGTAACATTCAGACCAGTCACTGGAGTACACTCAATTGCCTTAGCATCCAACAAGTCTTGTACCTTGCACTTCAACACAAAACAATTGTCAGTAGAATGACCAACTCCGCCTGAATGGAATTTGCATCTTGCATTAGCATCATAATTAACAGGGAGTCTTGCGGGTGGCGTCGACATATTCCTTAAATTGATCAACTTCAAATCAAGCAAATGGTGGAGCGCTTCAGTAAGAGTTACCGGCAAGGGATTGAATTTTCTGGGTTGTCTTTACTGTTGGTTATTATACTGACGGGGAGCATCTTGCTGCCTTTGTTGTTGCGACACTGTATTCGGTATCTGCTGTGGAGGAGCATTAACAGGAATAGAAACAACATTAATTTGTTGGTGCTGACGATCCTCTCTTCATCCCCTATGGGAGTAAACCGCGCTTGCGCCACCTTCCCTTTTCTTAGGGTAATTGTTGAATGGTTTCTTACTGCCCCCTGATGAGCTGCTAGAACCTCCAATTTGAATTTTTCCCAATTTCAAACCCACTTCAATTCTTTCACCAGCCATAACCAAGTCTGCAAATCCTGCCGAAGTACTTCCTATCATGTGCTCATAGAATTTCCCTTCCAAGGTAATCATAAACATATCAATAAGTTCTCTCTCCATGAGTGGAGGTTGAACCCTAGCAGCCAACTCACGCCACTTCTGAGCGTATTCCTTGAAAGATTCTTTTGGTCCATGTGACATATTTTGTAACTGAGTGCCATTAGGTGCCATATCCATATTGTACTGATAATGTTTGACAAAAGCCCGAGCAAGATCATTCCAGCAGCGAATATGAGTTTTATCCAACTTCATGTACCATTCCAGGGATGCCCCAGATAGGTTATCCTGGAAAAAGTGAATCAAAAGCCCTTGATCCTCAGTATGTACTGACATGTTCCGGAAATAAGCAGTTGCATGAGTAATAGGACATGTCGTTCCGTTGTACTTTTCAAAAGTAGGATGCTTGAGCTTCGGAGGAACTTTCACCCCAAACACCAATCCGAGATCATTAGCATCCATACTGAGGACTCCTTGCCCTTCCACAGCCTTCAGACGCTCTTCCAATAAACGATACTTCATACCCTCAATCTGAACCCTCGGATCTGAACGCCGAACAGAATACTGATCTTCATCCTGGTCAAAGTCATAATCCTGTTCCTGATAGTTCCTTACACCACCCTGATTAACTCTTATGTTCCCCACAAGACGAGGTCCAAGAGATGGAGGAAACTGCCCTACGTTACGCACGAAAGGGTTTCCCGGCATCCCATGAAAATTTCCAGCAGGCTGATCTTGCACATCCCCCAATCCTACAGAAACATCCTGATAGAGCCCTTGATTTCCACCATCCCTTGGATGGCGGCACTGGTTGTTGACAATGGCAGCTAGTTCCTCCTGTCGGCGATTCACATTGGTGATGACCTCCATGACCTGAGTCATCTGAGTAGCCATCTGGGCCCTCATTTCAGCGAGTTCAGCTTGAACCTATTCCATCTGTCTTGGCAAGTTGTTTCTGGTGGAATACCGATGAGTAGTCGTCTTGAATTCTGAATAAGAAAAGCAGCAGAATAAGAAATCCGTCTTGAGATAACCTGTAATGTTATGAAATGCATGATGTGCATGATATGTTTGTCATTTCCAGGTATTCAAGATTCCTTTTATTCATCAGTCACGGCGTGCGTCCGCACAATCAAAAAGAGAAAGGATAATAAGATGAACACTTCAATTATTTACAAACAAGAGAAACGATGTCTAAGCGACTTCGGAAAAATTAAGAGTAAAATGATAAACAACTAAATACGTGTCTTAATAATAAAGCGAAAAAGAACTGAATAATAACAACAATCAATTGGTCCCTTCCAACAATTCTGGGGGTGACCAAATACACCAAAGGTAAATAGCAGAACTAAATCTCCGGAACTAAACATGCTTCAAGATGTTGACAGTACTCTTCAAGTATGGCTTTCTCCTTCAAAAGTTGAGATGCAACCACTTTACTCTCTTGGAACCGATCTTCTGCGACACGCTTCTGGGCCACTTCCTTCTCAAGCTGAGCATCTTTGTCTTTGAGCTGTTTCTCTAAGTTCTGAATCTTCTTTCTGTAGCTATTTTCAGATACCTGAAGCTTCCGACACTCTTGCTGAGTCTTACTCAATTCTTCTTCCATTTCAGCATGAGACCTCTTCCTAAAACTGGTTGCATCAAAAGTTTCTCCTTGAGCTTCCTTGAGTTTACGAGCTAAGTCGGCCCTTTCTTGATCTGCCCAATAAAGTTTCATCCCCGCCTCACGGTCTTCTGCACAAAGCTGAATATTCTCAACATAAACCTAGGTGAACATCTCGGTAGGAACCGTGTTACTTAGAACAGAAGGAGGTTGCTCGTATAGAGGACCCGACCTTGCAAATGGTAGCCGTAAGATCTTAACCCTGGCTTTAACCCGCTCCAGGTAAGGAACCCTAGCAATATGAACCTTCTTGCCCAAAGTAGTTATATCCTTCTTGTGAATTCCCTTCCAAGCACTTGTCACTCTTTTTAACATCACAGGATCACTTCCTCTAGCGAAATACACTGATTCAGACACCTCCTCAACCTTTGGCAGTCCATCCATTGCATATCCCAATTGATGATAAGCAAGCACATGATTGTAGTTGATACACCCCTTAGTTCCTATGAGGGGAACATTAGGGAAACCTCCGTAGCTAGTGACAATACTTCGCACTTCCCATATGCCATAATTCCATCGGATATCAAATGAAGTAAGGTTAACAAGCCTTGATGACCATCGAAGAGAAAGCCTAGTATCCATGAAAGGACCACTCACTGGTAGATGCAACTTAAGCCATTGATACATCATCGAATGGCATAAACTTACATTACCACCTTTTCCATGCCTGGAATGAATGGTGTAAAGAGCATCTGGCAAGAGTGTCGGTATCGGGTTCTTGTTTCTAAAAACACAGATAGCCTTCAAATCCACAAAATTTCTCTTATGAGGGAAGAGGACAATCCCGTATATCATGAGAGCAAACAGAGAACTGAAGTCACTCCAATTGCCTTTCTTTTCCCAATCTCCAGCTTTCTTCACTAAGAAACACAAATAAAATCCTGCAATACCCTCACTGGACTTCCAATTGTCTTTCACCTCTTTCAAACTCAAACGAAGAATCTCAGCAACAACCTCGAACTTCGGCTTTTCTGGCACTTGGACAAAAGGAACTTCATCGATCAATATGATATTAAGCAGGTGCGCATACTCTTCTAGGGTAGGAACCAGTTGATAATCTTGAAAAGTAAAGCACCGCAATTCTTTGTCATAGAACTGGAAGAGAGTGATCAAAGCCATCGGGTCAACTGGAGTATTAAGGACTAGTAACAAGTTGCCATAATTTCTGTTGAAGTTGTTCAGAACATCACCCTTCAAATAAGAACTCAACCTCTTCAACTCGACCACATCAATGGTAGGAATCTGATAAGAGAAAGTATGCCTGGTGAGCTCTTTAACATGAACTGAATCAGACTCAACTGGAGGGAGATCAGCCATCTCTGACGGGAAGAAGACTCTTGAATGTCCCTGGAAAATGACATGCGCATGCTAGTTATTTTTTTTACATCATTTTTTAGAAATAAACATGCTATGATGCAATATGACAGGATCAAAGTTCATACTGGATCGTGGCTGGACCATTACAGAACAACACCACTCAAGATCAAAAGAGAATCTTGAAGCTTCAAAACTAACATGGGAACCTGAGTCACCTTCACAACACAAAGTCAACAACAGTACCTGTACCTGTAAGAAAAGTTTTCCCACCCCTCTCACTGGTGTAGTCTAGGTCAAGGTAAGGTTAGAAGCCAAATCAGAGTACGAGAACTCGAATGTCAGTATTATCATACGATAACACCTATCCGAACTACCTCTGAAGTCATGGATCTCATGGTCAGGTCTACAAAGCATCCGCTTCATAGAAGCCATGGCCACTCTATTCCTAGTTCCTATGGCATTCACTCATAGCCTGGGTATGAGCCTTTTACCTCATGGAACAATTCACCCACCAAGAAAATCTAGAAACCAAACAGTCCAGCCAAATCCAGTATGCAGAAAATAAAGCACACATAGGATGCAATGCAAACAGATAAATATGCAAAGCGGTAAAATAAACACCCAAAAAGAAAACAAACAAAAGCTAGGATCGACTCCGGGATGGACCAGCAAAAGGTCAACCTGTCCCCAGTGAAGTCTCCAACTGAAAATATGCGGCCGGAACCTGTCATCTGGATGTTAATAAAACATCAATAAAGTCGCCACCGAATGTCTTTTATCCCGCCGAGAGGGAAAGGTAAACATCGAGAAAACCTGAAAAGGAAGAAATCACGGTCTTTCGACCGAGAGATCGGGTAAGGGAGTCTATTACGCGAGGGGAAGGTGTTAGCACCCCACATGCCCATAGTACTCTATGGTATCCACTCTTGTTGTCTAATCTAGTGGGTGTGGTCAAATCCTATGTCTATGGCTTAAAACTGAAAAGGGAATGCATGTGAAAGAAAAAGAAAACAATGTAGGGAAAATAAAAGATGTGCTCGGTTGGGCCCTACCCCAATGCCTACGTATCCCTTTTAAGGAATCAGAGCAGCCGTAGTTCGGCTTATGTGTTTTGGTTGGTTTGTGTTTTTTAATTAAGACAAACAAAGATAGTCAAGATGGAAAAACATCAAATGAAACAACAAACAAATGAGGCGATCAAACATTGATTAAATAATAAAAAAGTAACATGTTAAATATGGCGAAACATCGAATGATAAAACGGATGACAAAACATCACACCTAGCAATGATATTGAGAATCAAAGTAGGATAACAAACATGTGCAATGGCAAAACATCGACTTCAAACAAATGTGCGATGGCGAAACATCGGCTAAAAGATAACAAAGAAATCATGGCAAAGATGGCAAAACATCAATGAAAGATAGATGATAAAACATCATACCTAACAATGATATTGAGAATCAAAGTAGGATAACAAACATGTGCGATGGCGAAACATCAGCTTCAAACAAATGTGCAATGGCGAAACATCGGCTAAAAGATAACAAAGAAATCATGGCAAAGATGGTAAAACATCAATGACCAGATAGCAAAATATTACACATATCAATGATATTATGAATCAAAGTAGGATAACAAACATGTGTGATGGCAAAACATCAGCTTCAAACAAATGTGCGATGCTAAAACATCGGCTAAAAGATAACAAAGAAAGAGTAAAGTTGGTTTGTATATTTTACTTTGAAGATGGATTTGAGTTCATTAGAGGTGTCTTATGGTTTGCCAAGAAAACAAGTTTGGTTTTAAGATGCAAGATGCAAAGAGAGAAAAACAACTAAGGGAGACTAGCCTAGCACTATCCCAAGTGTTATCATACAATGGTTGACCCTAAGGTTGAGGATAAAGGGAAAATCCTATCCTAATTTACATGTTAAAGGGAACTCAACAAAACTATCCTATAGGGAACATGCAATGAGAGCGAAGTCGTGATCTCAATTTCTAAATTGAGTGACTCATCGATCAACAATTAAAGAAGAAAAACAATAAACATCCTATAGGGAACATGCAATGAGAGCGAAGTCGTGATCTCAATTTCTAAATTGAGTGACTCATCGATCAACAATTAAAGAAGAAAAGCAATAAACATCCTATAGGGAACATGCAATGAGAGCGAAGTCGTGATCTCAATTTCTAAATTGAGTGACTCATCGATCAACAATCACAACACATACATCAGATAAAAAAACCAGAGGGCCTCCTGACATATATCAACAACAGAGATCCCATCATGCAATCAGAGAATTATGCAAAAATAAAAATGGGAGAAAGGAAGTAGTACAATACCAAACAGATAACTATCTGTAGCAATCAAGCAAGAATAAAAGAAACCCAGAGAAACTTTAAGCAAGCTGGCATCAGTAAACAAATTGAGTCAGGAATCTATCAGATATGAACAAGTCCCAGGGGAAATGTATGGCATTCACAATCATATGTATATAAATCCTGCATAAACCATCAAACATGCCAAGCATAAAAAACAATGCCAGTATAATAGATTGTGTTTCACAAATAAAGTGAAACACAAAAAGCCTCAAGCCAGAAGTGACAACTTTCTCAGAGTACCTCGCACATTCAACAACCAAGTTAGTATTCCATAAGGTGAAAAAGAAATGAGAACAACATGGTGGCAATCATCAACATTAGACATGATAGGCAAGAAGAAACAAGCATAGGCACAAATTAGGTCAAGAGAATAAGAGGAATGTTGCTCCTTTCTATCACCATGTTGAATTGACAATTGAATGTCAATCAAGGATCATAATAGCTTGATAATAATATGAACAAAGAGCATGAAAGTCAGTAGCAAACACATTTCAATCATGCACAATTGATTCAAACATAACTTCATGAATACAAGATGAGATGAAACCTACATAATGCACTAGGAGGTTCAAAGCATTCAAACATGGGACATTGAGTCAAAATGGTTTGATGCTAACATGGACAATCAGAACTAACATGATCATTAGGTTACCAATTATAGGCCTCACTCAAGTTCATTGGCCATCAAACAAATTGCAACAAGTCATGCAAACATAGTTGGGTACCTTCACTTCAAAATCACATCAAAAATAGAAATAAAGATCCATAATTCAAACCAAAAAAAATCTTAACATCTTGGAAGTGTTTAGAAGTCATAATGCAAGCCCTAAGTTCATGAATGATTGGGGAGGAGGCCAAATGAAGTTCAAAGTTCAAGACTAGTTGGCAAAACCACCAAACTAGACAAGTTTTCAAAGTTATTTGTAGAAAAATGTCAAACCAAGTCAAATAATTCAAGAAAAATAGTTTTCAAATTCCCAACACATCCATGAACCATGATCAAGACCTGAACTCTAATAAAAGTCCAAGGTACAAAGATTTTGAACATGAAACTTGCACCATAAGCAACAAAAACCCTAGATTTTGACTTTTAATCCTAAATATTATTTAAATAGGATCAAAACTCAAACAAATCAAACCAAGGTCATGCAAAATACCAAGAAACCCTAAATGTCAGAAAATATATTTTTTCATATTTTTTTGAATTAGGAAAAGTCAAGAAAGGAATTAATATTCAAACAATTATGTAATTAACAAATATTCACATATCAAAATAATATTTAAATCAAAAATCAGAAAAATGGCCAACCAAAATTATGTTCAAATATTAGAGCAAAAAACACACATCCCTGAATTTTTTTGTGAATTTTTGGATAAAAGGAAAATATTAAAAAAAACAAAAAACAAACAATTAATAGTAAAACTATTATTTAAGGGCAAGAAAATGCAAACCATAACCAAAAATCATGAAATGGTCAAAGTAAAAACATATTCAGATTCTATGATTAAAAATAAGATTACATTATTTTTTTGGGATTTTTTTGAATTAATAGAAGTATTAAAAATAAAAAACAAACAAATATTACAAATAACCTATGAATTTAAATTTTTAATCAAAAAAAGAGAAAATTATAAACCAAAGTCAGAATCAATTTTCACATTATTTTGTGGTTCTCAAATAATTTTTGTGGATTTTTTAGATCAATAGAACTATTAAAATAAAAATTATCTTCAAATAAATAATTAAATAAGCCTATGAATTTTTTAAACCAATCAAATCATTTTAAAAAAATCCAAAAAAAAAGTCAAATACTAGAAAATAAAATTGACCTATGGTGATTTTTTTTGTGATTTTTAAATATGTTTTGATCAGAAAACAAAATTAAACAAAATGCCAAATAAAACAAATATTCAAATGAGCCAAAAAAATCAAATAGGCCAATCATGATGTGCCCCCACATCATCTTCAACCTCCGGATGTTTCAAAAGCGCGCGCAACATCCAGGTCTAGGGCTCACTTTCAAATCAACATATTATACTCAATTTTGCATCATTTTTTATGAAATCAAAGGCAAATCAAAGCTGGCATGGCAAGGAATCCATAACAATTTGAATCAAATCAAATCATCAACCACATTGCCCATAATCAAGTCATGAACATGAACAAAAACCATCTGAATCGCGAGTTTCAGAACATCCAAACATGCATAATTCATCAAATTAAACGCTATAAAGCTTCAGAATCATTCCATAGACTTCAAACAACATGATTATGAACTTAAATCACACGAGGCATGGCTAGAAATCAGAATTCAAAGTTGAGAATTCAAACCTTTGAGAAAAAATGGATCTACTGTCTCCTTCACTCCAGTTGCAATCAAAGGGTGCTAGCTTGATCTACTTGCTTTGCTGAAGCAGAATCCACAAGAATTTTGAAGAAAACACCAAGGAATTGAGAGAATCGAATCAACTTGCAGAAGATGAAGGAAAATTTCAGATATGGAATTCTTGCAAATGGAGCATTCTTTTTCTCTCTCTCTTTGCTTGCTTTCACTTATATAGAGTTTGTAGAGAAGGATAGAAGTGGAAGTTTGTCCTTAAATCCGTTGGAGGGTAGGATTGGGAATTTTGGCCAAAAGTGGAGTGCATATTGAATCATGTGTTTTTCCCGTGCGTTCCCTTGCTTTTTATGCACTTTTTGAGCCAAATAGCTTCAGAATTACACTCCCAAAATGCCAGCTCATGATCATTTGAAATGAAGAAGTGTTGGTGAATTTGCAATTTTGAGCAAGTTTGTCATTTTTTCATCCAACATGTGCAATACCATATGGGGCACGAAATAGTGAGTGTGATGGGCTTCAACATGTCACAAATTACCAATGGGATTGATTAGAAGCAAGAGGAATGGCTAAAACTTGAGTTTGCAAGAAATGGCCATTTTGCATATTTGCCAAATTTCACTAAAATGCAATAAAATTCCAAAACTCATAACTTGCTCATACTTTTGAATTTTAGCACAAATGAGCACAATTTGGAAAGGTATTGAAAAGATATACAATACCTTAGTTTTGAGTTTTTGCAAATTAATCCATTAAGGTTCTCAAAATTTGGCTTGAAATTCACTATTTTTAGAAAATGACCTATAATTTTGTGACTTCAAAAGACCGTAACTCTTGATTCCTTGCCAATTTGGACATGAGACCAACAGGAGGTGAAAGATCAATCCCTTAGATTTACAAGCATATTTAATTTGCATTTTGCTGTTCAAAGATGAATAAAATATGAAATTTTGAAATTAAGTCTTCATTTTCCAAAATTAGAAACTTTTAGGGTTTCTTCAAGAACAAGTTTCATCCCAAACTTCAATCTCTTTAATCCAATGACAAAAATGGTCTTGAAATATGAAAAGTAAATCCTTGAATTGATGGTTGACCAAAAGTTTCCTTGGTCAACTTTGACTTTGACTGATTTTGACCAAAATGACCTTTTTTCCCCTCTGAATCAATTGATCCACTTTCCTCCAAAATTGATGATTAAAACTTCAAACATATGATCTTCCAAACATATAAAGGCCATGTGAAACGTTTCACTTCAAACTTCTCAAGAAAACCTGATGAAAACCAAAACCCTAATTTTGGTCAACACATTAGGAGACTGATGAATTACCTTCAAAACTTCAAATCCTCTGGGCATCTTGACCAACTCCTTGTACAAAGACCTTTCAAATATCAAAGAAATGATGTAGCTCCCTAAATCAAGTCTTGTACATTGGCTAACAACCTTGCTCAAGCAAACCCTAATTTGACTGATGAATCCAAAGAGTGATTCCACTTGTGATCAAACACAAGCTCCAATCTTCTGGGGGTCCAAAGAGATGAATAAAACATCTTGAGATATGCAAAAACTTTTGAGCTTGAAAGATCCAAAGATTTGGATGGTAAGATATCTCTTGGGCAACTTGTCAATGCAGTCAACCTTCAAAGCTTGAGGGATATTTGATAACCAAGGTACTTTGATCCTATCACAATGTATGAATGCAATGGACTATGATGTTCATGATGAAACATAAGCCTAAATCAAGAGGGTAAATTTTAGGGTGCAACAGCTTCCACTATTCAAATATCGTCAACATGATAAGTGAGAAAAGTGATAACTTTCGAGCGTTCAGGGTTGACGATGTTTGAATACGAAAGAACCCGAAAATTTATACTCTTGAAAGAAACAGAAACATAAACCCCTGAGACATGCGTCAGAATGAAGTTGTGACGCAGATTGAAACAGAGCAAAAACAAAGAAGAGTAGACGCAACTAAACTTCCAGACAAACGTGCCAGGGCAAAAACTGGGCTTCAAAAGGGAGGGGTGAGGCAAAACTCAACCAACAGATTATAGATGAGACTAAGCTCTGTAACAGAAAACATACGCGGTTGAGGAGACGAGACTCCGAGCTCGACCCAAAGCAAAGTGGCTAGAGTGCGTGATTCTAGAAGCACTTGCTAATCTCAACTAAGATAGACAATATGACGGAACTGAAAGAATCTCAAAAATGAGGAACAAAAGCGAGACGAGACTCGATCATAACTAGTCAGATGAAACTAGACTAGACGAGTACCAGGAAGAAACTAGATTTCACGCACGGGTAACGAGGCGAAACTCAACCCAAAGAGAAGTGATGAGAGTGCATGTTTCTCAGAGCATCTGCTAGTCTCAAATCAATGGATAAACAGTGACGAAAACTGGTAGGAGAATCCAAGGAACAAAGGAGACTGACTTCAAACTAGGGACGCAACACGAACACTACACTTGGTAAACAAACACCATCAAAGAGTCCAAGGTAGAAAAGCAAACACGAGATGAAACTCGACTCAATAACCAGTTAGGCGAAACTAAACTAGATGAGTGCCAGGACGAAACTGGATTTCATGCACAAGGTGGGTAATTTTGGGGTGCAACAACCCTACCCAGGTTCCTTCTCATGCATTTCCAGATGAAGTTTTACATGGACTCATCTTGAAGCAACCCTACTCAGGTTCCTTCTCATGAATTTCCAGATGAAGTTTTACACAAACTCATCCTGAAGCAACCCTACCCAGGTTCCTTCTCATGAATTTCTAGATGAAGTTTTACACTGACTCATCCTAAAGAAGCCCTACCCAGGTTCCTTCTCATGAATTTCCAGATGAAGTTTTACACGGACTCATCCTGAAGTAACCTTATTCAGGTTCCTTCTCATGAATTTCCAAATGAAGTTTTACACGGACTCATCCTGAAGCAACCCTACCCAGGTTCCTTCTCATGAATTTTTAGATGAAGTTTTACATGGACTCATTCTGAAGCAGCCCTACCCAGGTTCTTTCTCATGAATTTCCAGATGAAGTTTTACACGGACTCATCCTGAAGCAACCCTACCCAAGTTCCTTCTCATATATTTTCAGATGAAGTTTTACACTGACTCATCCTGGAGCAACCTTACCTAGGTTCCTTCTCATGAATTTCCAGATGAAGTTTTACACGAACTCATCCTGAAGCAGCCCTACCCAGGTTCCTTCTCATGAATTTCCAGATGAAGTTTTACACGGACTCATCCTGAAGCAGCCCTACCCAGGCTCCTTATCATATATTTCCAGATGAAGTTTCACACAGACTCATCATGAAGCAGCCCTACCCAAGTTCCTTATCATATATCTCCAAAAGTAGCCCTACACAGGCTCATCCTAAAGCAATCTTACACAGATTCCTTCTCATAAATTTCTAGATGCAGCTTCACGCGGACTCATCATAAATAAATCTTACACAAATTCCTTTTCATATACCTCCAGACACAGTTTCGCAAGGATTCATCCTGAAGCAATCTTACATGGATTCCTTCTCCAGATACAGTTTCATACGGATTTATCTTGAAGCAATCTTACATAGATTCCTTCTAATACATTTCCAGACACGACTTAACACGGGTCCATTCCAACATATCATTCAGAGTTAAATCAACCTAAGATTTATTCTGATACTTCTCCCAGTTACAGTCAAGCTTAGACTTATCTAATTTCTATCAACAATCACCTTTGGATGGCATCTATAAGCCCATCTCTGAAAAATATCCATCATCTCTGCAAATGGAATCTTTAAGCCCATTTCATACACAATCAACTGACACATAGTCGAGTGCAAATTTCTGGGCACTCTAGTGTCCAATCATCTTCTACCTTCAAGCTACGAACGACGACATGCCATTCTCGCTTTTCAAGTTTAAGAAAATTGAACAGGGGCAGCTGTTGTACCCCAAAATTTTCCCTCTCATTTCTCAAGAATTTTATCACAAGATTTCTACCGGGTCAAGACTGCACAAGGTTTGATCAGCTCAAGATACTTCCTCAACACTGATGGCACAAATTAAGGTTTGGGTTTGGATAAGTACAATTGTACTTTTAATGCCCCATATAGTTTTCATGAATCATATTGGGTTCTCAAGCATCAGGTCGAAGAAAGGAGGAAGAGGAAACTGTCGAAAGGGTAAAGAAGATCAAAAGGAGTGGCTACAGATAATAGTTCGAATTCATAATCTGGTTCAGGCTATTCAAATTAAGATTGCTTTGGTTCACAAGATTCGATTGGGAATTTGGCCTCTTTCGAGCAAGCTTGGTTCACAAGCTTCAATTGGGCATTTGGCCTCCTTCGAGCAAGTTTAATCCACAAGCTTCAATTGGGCATTTGGCCTCCTTCGAGCAAGCTTGGTTCACAAGCTTCGATTGGGCATTGGCCTCCTTCGAGCAAGCTTGGTTCACAAGCTTAGATTGGGCATTGGCCTCCTTCGAGCAATCTTGGTTCATAAGCTTTGATTGGGCATTTGGCCTCCTTCGCATAAGCTTTGTTGAAGAACATTGATCAAATCTCATAACCTTATCCTCCAAATCTCACTTGTCAGGATATGTTGCTTCTAAATCTTTACATAATCAGAGGTTTACACAAATTTGTGATGCATTACACAAGGATTCAAAGCTTTATCCACTAGATTATACAATTTTTTGACGAATTGGCAAAAAGCTACGTATCTATTTTCATAAAGATTACTTTAATCACAAAGTCAACTTTTTGAGCTTCCAACCATATTTTATCTAAACACAAGAAACATCAAAAGCATGAGTCAAATCTCCTGCACCCAACAAACATCAGGCCCCACTTGTATAACCAATAGATGAAACAGACCACCCCAGTGGTACAAACTACACACTCTAAAAGCCTTGCCATGTAGAAGGTCTTTGGATCAAGCCCCAACGAGACCTTTTTGTTCATTTTTCATATTTTCTCACTTTGTCTTGTTTGCAGGAAGCACCCCTGGGCTTCCATTGGTTGGGCTTTGACATTTCCATTTGCTGACCCCCCGTTTATTAACTAACAAACAGGCCCTGAGCCCAAACATAAATAAACTGTTTTTTACATAAAATTGTTTTAAACACAAAAACTATTTTCTACACAAAAACTGTTTTAAACACAAAAACAGTTTTCTACACAAAAACACCAAAAATATATTTAAATTATTTAGTTTATTTAACTTCTTACAATGAAAAGACCAAAAACATTTTTTCTATTTATTTTCTTTTCTTTAACTTAATCTAAATTTTTCTTTAGTTTAATTAAATTTCCTTTTAGTTAAATAGGCCAAAATCTTTCTTTAACAAAACCAAAACAAATTCATTTTCTTTTCATTCATGTCTTGTACATTATATTCCTTTTAATTATTGTACATTATCCAAGTTCAATATGGTTGTAATAGATAATTAGAATTTAATTTCTTGCAATCTCCATTTGTAAATTTGTACACCTCATCCCTAAATGATGTTATAGCGTAGTAACATTACTTTCCACAATTTATCGCTTTCATATAAAATGCTAGTAATTTAGGGTTTGTATGGAAAGATAAAATCAATCTTAGAAAACACTAATATAAGAAAAAATCAAGCATGAAAAACAAACACTTGCACATTTGAACCTCTAGGGTTAACTCCACTTGCCGCCTTAAGAAAATGGTCATAATATGCACGTGAGACGTCTTAGCAAAAATAATAAAAAAATACAAGATCATAGTCCCTCGATGATGCTACAAATGTTTTCTTACAAATGATATTAGCCCCTCAAGAGAAATGCTAAGATATCTCACAACATTTTTATTCATGACTATACGATGACCCGCGCCCGTCCCTTTACATCCAAAGATAAGGCTTCTTACCAATCAATGGAAAGATAACAATATCAAAGAAAGGAAGAAATGAACAAAAGACTTTTGAGTAGGTAGAACGTTCTTAGTTGCTTACTCACAATCCATCTTCCAAAGAAACAATATTTTCAAACACAACAAACACTTTAAAAATATTTTCAAAAGTCCAACAGTTTGTATGCATTCTTATCGAGACGAGAATCATTACAAAGTTTGCTTAAATGAAAGCGCTTTTCAAAAATACTTCAAAACCCACCACAAGCACATTTCAAACAAAGCAAATTTCAAAAGTGATATAGCAGGCAACTAAGATCCCATAGATAACTATGGATGAAAGGGTGCTAACACCTTCCCTTTTCATAATCTACCCCTTGAACTCAAGAAATCATCTCAAAGGATTTTCCTGTTCTTTTTACCCTTTCCTTATTGGATAAAAGAAAATTCGGTGGCGACTCTTGCTATTCACAATGATCGGTAAATTCTGCAAGTGCACGGAAATATCGAAGTAATATAAAAGATTGTCGAACCACAGAGACCAATGTTAACCTACTGCAATCTATTGCTACTTTGTAAAGCTAAGGCTAATGAATGCCAGGATTTTTGGGGGAAATTAAGAACTAAAATTAAAACTGACTTTAGAAAAAATAATAATAAAGAGAGACCGGAATATGGTTTCTGCGTTCCTGAAGGACTTATAGAAAACAGGTACTAACTACAACTATAACTTAGTTCCGTAGAATATACTGACTTAAGGACTCCACCTCACGCTCTTGCGGTATTAACTAAAGCCATACTTCCTAATCCCAAGATTTTTCTCTCGCTCGCCCGGTAACTAAGAAATATATTTTGATAGCCAATAATATCCTAAACGCATCTAAAGCGCTCTCGCTGTATTTAGACTTGTTTCCTAATTTACACTATCTGGTTCGATCCCCACGCTCTCACAGTGTCGGCTCTAACCTTAATTGATTTCTCACTCTCGTGACAAAATCGTGTTAAATAATCTTTCACTCTCGTGACAAAATCGTGTTAAATAATCTTTCACTCTCGTGACAAGGCTATTTAAATTAGACTTGGAAATTAAAACCAAAACAAAATTCTAATAATAAATTTGCAGCTATTATTTTCTACCGAGTCCGTTGGCAACAACGGTCATCATACACCGGACTCAAAAATATTTAGTCGGACATGATTTTAAGTGAAAATAAATTAAACATGCTTATTGCAAAAAGAAATAACACGGTGATTGATCTAAACAAACAAATAATAATAGTAATAATAATAATAGTGATAATGAAAGTGATAACGATAATAATAATAATAATGATAATGATAGTAATAATAATAATGATAATGATAATAATAATAAAGAAATAGAATGAAACCTGTAAATATACTGGAAATTGAAATTAATGCTAACACTGGAATTCAGAAAATGCCAGCACGCTTGACAATCAGATACAAAATGGAAATAAAAGAAAAACAACACCTAAAACTAATGGTGTGGTAGTTCCTAGATGTGAGAAACTACCACTTTTATATGGTGAATATGTCTGCCTAAAAACTAAAACAATAAAAATTGGAAATAATCAAAGAGAGAGAGAGAGAGAGAGAGAGAGAGAGAGAGAGAGAGAGAGAGAGAGAGAGATCCCTTGTTGCAAACTTCCTTGCTTTTATATCCTTTGATGTGTCGCATCCGCGGGGAGAAAATAGGGGTAGTGGCATCATGGAGAGAGTAATAAGGAAGACTTGGTTGGAAAAAAAGGATGAAGTGGTTAGTTGGTTTCAGTCTTAGAGGACTTAGTGTGCCGAGAAAAATTAGGAGCAATTTGTTTGATATTTGACTATGAGAACACTTCGCAGAAAGATAGTTACGTGGCACTGGAAAAGGTCTCGTGACGAGGGACAAGGTTGCGTGGGGTACATCAAGCATGCCGACCGTCAAGGGTGGGTGACGACTATTACCCTTTCCTTTTTTGCTTCTGCTGATCATCACGGTGGGCGTGGCGAGCATCACACCATGCACACGTGGGCCACTCGCTTCTTTCTTTGTTGGCCTTGGGTTTTTCGTGGGATTTTTTATTTTATTTTATATTATATGCATTTTTACTTAATTTCTTCTCATTTTTAGTCCTTTTCTCAATCAAGCTTTTGTAAACATTAAATTCCTGAAACACATTAAAATACTAGCATAATACCAACATAAAATAACATAATTAAAATAAAATAGAGACATAATTTATGTTAATCAAGCCAAATATACTATACATTTTCGTGTTATCAAATACCCCCACACTTAAACCATTGCTTGTCCTCAAGCAATCGACTAACACAGTAAAATAAATGATAAAAGAGATTTGAAACAAGGGCACAACACGAATCTTAATCATACGTGGCTGCTAGGCTAATGTTAGTTTGATAGGTACTAAGTATTTAATACCAAGGATACCGTAACGACACAATGTTCAAAGACTCCCACTTTATGCAAACCAATTCGAATCATGCCATTATAACTCAACCTATATCTCTCATTTTTATTTGACTCTATTCATTCAAGCGCAATCACATTAAGCCCGTTATCTGTACATGCACATAGTAGGGGAAATCAGTTAGCGACTATGATCCTTTTATTTTCTTTAGCACGAGGTTCTGGTATTTAAACGGTGCAACCCATTTCTCCCAACTGCAGTTGCGAGGGATTGAACTGTAGCTCACCCTACCAAGTCCAGTACCAGTGACCTCTAGACCAACCAACAATAGGTGCTTATTATTAAATCCTTCCAGGCTTAACAACCGTTGAGCTAAATGACCGGGTGAGGGTCACCTAACTTAGAAGGTTATTTTTCAATTAAATCATTTATTTATTAAAAACAGGATCATTCACTTATATTGATCGACTCGCTACGTAGTTTGTGTTTAAGATGGTGCTGACTGCTAATATAAACTACTTAAGAGCTACTTTGAAAACTTGAGCCTAATGTCTTGACATAATGGGTACCCAGATTGATATCACATAATGAGGGGTTTAGGGTGTCATAACGGTATCGATTTTATCGAAACTTTCCCAAGTATCTCTAACAAAGCCTAGACAGCTTATAAACTTTCAGAGTGTAGTGCCATGAATCAAAAAGAAATTTTTTGTTGGAGGCTAAAATTTTAAAAATACGGGGATATTCGATAACAATTGAAAACATGCATACATACTCGACATAACAATTGAAAACAGGCATACAGTCTTAACAACACATGCTATGACTCAACCAAATACCGAAAACAAGTAAAATTCTAAAAACATGAAATAAACTTAGAAAACGATCAATCAAACTAAAAAGAGATGAATGGAAAGCGCTAGAGTTACTCCCCCACACTTAAACAAAAAATTATCCTCAATGTTTTGATAAAAGGTGGAAATAGGAAAGGCAGAACCTATATGAATGCTATTGATGGACTATCATGACTAAATCTGCTATGCATCCATAGGAAGTACCTTCTCCTATCGTACTCATCAATAGTGTCACCACCAGCAGCAACATTTGTAGGAATGTGCATGGGCACCGGCTCATCTTCGAGATGATCATCTATAAATTTTCTGCCTAGAGATGGCCGAGACGTGAGGAGAAATCCATATCTTTATTTTCTGCAAATTCAGACAATAAAAACAAAACATTAAATTAAAAGCTCATGGGTTGCCTCTCGCGCATCACTTTGTTTAACGTTGATAGCTTGATGGCTCAAGAGTCCAAGCACTCATGGTGGTTCTCTCAAGAATGACTCCTCGGTTGAACTTTTAGTAGTTGTCATTTTCCATGGCCACTTATCAAGCCATCTCACATATCCCTCACCTATTCTTTTCTTTCTTATGTGGGCTGGTTTATTCTTTTGAACTTGTGGTGGTGGTTCTGGATCTATCCTAAGTGTCAACTTTTCAAATTTGGGCTTAGTGATTTCATTCACCACCTCAAAGGTTATCCTTACCCACTTAACAGTAATTATATCCCTAGTTTCATGGTCCTCTAATTTTCTCTTTTTATGCAAGTCTTCAAACAAGGGTGCATTGGTGTGGATATTTTCCAATACCTCCACATATGTTTTAGATCGGGAGTCTACCTAAGCTTCCATAAAACTTTTCGAGAAAGGAAATGGTGGGGTATAGGGATGAGGAACAACAACAGGTACTTCCTTCTCTATCTCTTCTACAACCTCCCTTTCATATGGTGTTGGAGGATTTTTCTCAATGTTTACTCTTTTCTCGTCGAAACTCTCCTAAACCACATCATCACTCTCCTCAACCTCATTATCACTCTCCTTAGGATTTTCAATTTTTTTTCACTACTGGTTGTTACAACATCCATTTTCTCCTCAGGGAAGGGTCCTGGAGGGTTTTGTTCAAGCTGGGAAATTTGAGTCTCTAAGGCTATATTGTGAGTCGCGAGCGACTCAACCACGGTGGTCAGTTGCCTAAGGGTTTCATTGTTTTGAAGACTTTATTTGCTAAACTCTTCATTTTGGATAGTTTGTGTCTCTACAAAGTGCTCCATCATAGATTCTAACCTAGAGTTAATTAGCGTTGCATCGAAATCCTCCATTGATGTTTCGAAGTTGAAATCATGTGATTCTTCTGATTCTTTAAAGTGAGTTAGAGTTGCATTTTGTGTTTCCACAAAGCGCTCTGTCATCATAAATATTTTGTTAAAATTTTCCATTGATATTTCGAGGTCGGATTTATAGGATTCTTGCGACTCCTCAAGATAATGGGTTTGGTGATCGTAGAGGAAATTTGGTTGAAGATAAGTTAATGTGGCATTGAAATCCTTAATAAATGTTCCGAGGTTTGAATTATGGGGTTCTTGCGATTCCTCAAAATGTTGGGATTGGTAATTTGGGTGAGAATGAGTTAGTGATGCATTGAAATTCTCCAATAGTATTACGAGGTCGGATTTATTGGATTCTTGTGATTCCTCGAAATACTAAGAGTGGGAGTTGTAGAAATTTTTTGGGTGATACATAGTAATTGGGCCAAGAATGCCTTAGTCTATATGGTGTAACAACATAATAACAATATTGACTGTTGGTCCCTGTTAACAACGCCAAAAACTTGATCGGTAAATTCTGCAAGTGCACGAAAATATCAAAGTAATATAAAAGATTGTCGAACCACAGAGACCAATGTCAACCTACTGCAATCTATTGCTGCTTTGTAAAGCTAAGGCTAATGAATGATTGAATTTTTTGGGGGAAATTAAGAACTAAAACTAAAAGTGACTTTAGAAAATATAATAATAAAGAGAGACTAGAATATGGTTTCCGCGTTCCTGAAAGACTTATAGAAAATGGGTACTAATTACAACTATAACTTAGTTTCGTAGAATATACTGACTTAAGGACTCTGCCTCATACTCTCGCGGTATTAACTAAAACCATACTTCCTGATCCCAAGATTTTTTTCTCGCTCGCCCAGTAACTAAGAAATATATTTTGAAAGCCAATAATATCCTAAACGCATCTAAAGCGCTCTTGCTGTATTTAGATTTTTTGCCTAATTTCCACTATCTGGTTCGATCCCACGCTCTCGCAGTGCCAGCTCTAACCTTAATTGATTTCTCACTCTCGTGACAAAATCACGTTAAATAATGTTTCACTCTCGTGATAAGGCTATTTAAATTAGACTTGGAAATTAAAACCAAAACAGAATTTAATCATAAATTTGCACCTATTATTTTCTACCGAGTCTGTTGGCAACAACGTTCGTCATACACCGGACTCAAGATATTTAGTCGGACATGCTTTTAAGTGAAAATGAATTAAACATGCTTATTGAAAAAAGAAATAACACGGTGATGGATATAAAAAAACAAATAATAATAATAATAATAATAATAATAATAATAATAATAGTGATAATGAAAGTGGTAATTATAATAATAATAATAATAGTAGTAATAATAATGATAATAATAATAATAATAATAATAATAATAATAATAATGATAATGATATTAATAATAATAATGATAATGATAATGATAATGATAATAATAATAATAAAGTAATACAATGAAACCTGTAAATATACTAGAAACTGAAATTAATGCTAACACTGGAATTCAGAAAATACCGTCACGCTTGACAATCAGATACAAAATGGAAATAAAAGAAAAGCAACACCTAAAACTAATGTTGTGGTAGTTCCTCGATGTGAAAAACTACCACTTTTACATGGTGAGTATTTTTGCCTAAAAACTAAAACAATAGAAATTGAAAATAATCGAAGAGAGAGAGAGAGAGAGAGAGAGAGAGAGAGAGAGAGAGAGAGAGAGAGCCCTTGTTGCAAATAGGATGAAGTGGTTAGTTGGTTTCAGTCTTAGAGGACTTAGTGTATGGAGAAAAAGTAGGAGCAGTTGGTTTGATATTTGACTATGAGAAAACTTCGCAGAAAGATAGTTACGTGGCACTGGAAAATGTCTCGTGATGAGGGGCAAGGTTACGAGGGGCACATCAAGCATGCCAACCGTCAAGGGTTGGTGGCGACCGTCACCCTTTACTTTTTTTGCTTCTGCCATCGTCACAGTGGGTGTGACGAGCGTCACACCTTGCACACATGGGCCACTCGCTTCTTTCTTTGTGGACCTTGGGTTTTACGTGGGCTTTTTTATTTTCTTTTATATTATATGCATTTTTACTTCATTTCTTCTCATTTTTATTCCTGTTCTCAAGTAAGCTTTGTAAATATTAAATTCCCGAAGCACATTAAAATATTAGCATAATACCAACATAAAGCAACATAATTAAAATAAAATAGAGACATAATTTATGTTAATCAAGCCAAATATACTATACATTTTCATGTTATCACGCAACAATTGCGATTAAATGCAAAACAACCAAGTCAGTTCTCCCACTGTATTACACCAAGGATAGTAACCAAGTAGTCTAAGTAATATTATTGTTTTTTATGGTTCAAGTTAGATTATTAGGTATCTTCAAAAAGAAAATAAAAGCTCAAATGAGTAAATAAAAATGACATAAACGTAAATGCTCAAATGAGCAAAGATGAAAATAACATGAAATGTAAATGCCAAAATAAATGTGCTTAAAGTAAAAGCATAAAATAAAAGCATAAAATGAAGTCAATTGTTAGTGAGTTAGAAATTAGAGGTTAGTTGAATGACCATATTGAAACCTTCATTTGAAAACTCATTAGAAGATTGATAGAATCAAAGCCTCTCAACAACAAGTTTCATTTACTTTTTGTCAAGTATAACATTCATTTCAAAATCTCAAGGCAACAATAAATGATCAGTGATGTTTAAGTGATCCAATTTGACCAAAGTTGATGAAAATTCATTAGAGGATTGGTAGGACCAAAGACTCCTAACAATAATCTCAAGGTTATTGGATCAAAGGGTTCAAATTAACATATTTGGGCTTACAAATATGGGTTTGGATCATGAATGATCATTTTCTCAAATCGGGATAAAACTTAGCGCTATGTTAAGCAATCGTAAGTGGACTTATATAGAAGTTACACCTATTTTGAGGCCGGTCAATAGCTATCTATCTATGTACCATATGTTTTGAGAAATGATATGGAAATTATTCTCCAATAACATTTAGTACAATAATAAGGGGATAAGATGAAGAGGAATGAAGTAAGAATTAAACCACATTTGAACCAAAAATTTAATCAAACTATTATTAAAATCATGCATCCATTTTTTGTGGAGTCAAACTCAACACCATAGATCCAATGATGTTAATAAATCTTATGACCAAAATTTATAATACAAAATAAAATAGTATTTTAAAGTAAAGAAAAAGATTTTTTAAAATGATTTTTAAATGAAAATAAAGGGGGAAAATAACAATTATATTAAAAAAATCCAAGAAAAATCAACTAAGACCATAGGAAAATCAGAAATGAGCTCAAATATTTATAAAAAATTTTTGGTAATTTTTTAAAGTTAGAAACTATTTTTAAAATTAAAAGAAATAGTCAAAACAAACCAAAAATTGTGAAAAATAGTAAAGTCAGAAATAAAAATAAAATGAGGTCACCAATATTTGTCAAAAGGTCATTGGATCCTTCCATATTTTTTTAGAATTTAAAAAATTAAGAAAATATTTTTTAAACATTTAAAACAATTCAAATAAAGTGAAAAATTATAAAAAATATCAGAACACAAAATAAAATTGTTAAAAAATAATAATCAGAAAGAGAAAAATCAAAAGTATTTTTCATAATTTTTTTCATATTTTTTGAAGTTAAAATGAATTTTCTATGATTTTTTGAAGTTTAAAACAATTTAAATATAAAAATCAGAAATAAAAAAATAAAGTCAAAAAAATGTGGACCAATGGATGAGAGTCAAAATGCGTTAGTAAGCTAACCCTATGGATCAGACGTGATGTGCATATCATGGTCTTTAGTGAATAAAGCATGAAATCAATTATTTAAATCAGGTTTTGAAAAAATGCGTGGCACGCCTTCTTTGGTTGATAGATGACATGTTGGTCATCTTCAACCTCTAGACAACAAATCTATAGGTTCCAGAAACTATAAAATTAGGACACGAATCTAAGTTTGGAGGGAAATCCTGTGAAGTTGCAAACAAGAAAAGCGTGACTTGTAATTTGATCAAAACTCAACTAAGCCTCGCGTTTTAATATGCTAATCACTTCTGGAGGTTAACTAAACATCTTTAGAAGCAAAAGCACGCAACAAAATGTGTTTCAAAGCTAAATCAAGGACTTCAAATTCTAACTTTTGAAGAAACTTCAGTTTCAAGTTACCAAGTTCAAATCAATGGCATTCTCAGCTCAAGGAGTCTTAGGACATGATTCTTGAAGTTTTAGAAAGATGATATCACAAGATTTACAATGTGCAAAGAATGAAATCAAATGAATGCTTGAGATGAAAATTGTGATGAGTCAAAGTTGAGAAAAATAGGTTGACTTTTGTACTAAGAAAAATTCTATGTTTTTTCTTCAAAATGACTTATAATGTCTTGCATCCAAACATGGTCTTCCATTGGAAATTTACTCTTGACCAAAAAATATGGTATGAAGTATATCTCTTGAATGACATTTTGAGCCTTGAACCATTTATAATCTCCAAATATTGAGAAAGTTATGACTTGTTGAAATTTCCAAAATTTCATAAAATGACCTATAATATTTTGCATCCTTAGGGCATCCTCCATCCATTTTTATACTTTGCACTTAAAATAAGCGTTGAAATCCATATATTTAAGATCATTGTGGAAAAATAATGGGCTCAAGGTGATAAAAATTGACGAAGTTATGATCTTTTGAAGTCACATATGGGAATTTGATGGTTGTTTAGAGGACTTATAATCTTTCTTCATCCTTAGGTATCTTCCTTACAAAATTTAATTGAAAATTTTGAAGTGATTCGTTGATATCCATTTGAAGAGAAGGATTTATTTGGAACCACCCAAAAATACCAAAAGATGAGCAAGCTCTACCCCTTTGAAGTTCAAAACCCTAGCTCCTAGAGCAACAAAATGCCTTGGGAAACCTTTACAATTTGGACAAACTTCCTTGTACAACTACTTTTGTTATATAAATAGAAGTTGTTGAGGATGATAAGGAGGCACCATAGAAACCAAAATCACTTACAAATCTTGAGAATTGAGGGAGATATGCACTTGTGATCAATAAAACCAAAGACTTATCCAACTAGGTCAAACTTCTTCAATCAACCCTTGTATCTTTGAACTATTTTAGACAACTTGAGACATGATGAATCATCAGAAACTTTTTCATGGTATTATTTCAAAATATCTTTAATAATGAAGCTTGAATCTCAATGAAGCTTTGTTGAAGAAGACATGTAAATAAACTCATGAACATATGGATCAACTTGATGGAATGAATTGTGCTTTCACCTAGGATACCAACAATTAGAGCAAATATTCATTGTACTTATTAGTTAAAAGTTAATCAATACAAAATATAGATGATCACAATATACACGTCATGGTGCTTGGTGATTCCCCATGAACAAACCTAAATATAAGATGAAGAACCAAACCCTAGTGTATGATCTTGTTGTGATTGAGTTGATATGATGTGATAATGGAATATTAGGGGAAAAATGGGGTACAACAACTTCCCTTATTTAAGTGTCTTCTATCCAGAGATGTGAAGGTTTAAAAATCTTCGTGTCGACGCGTTTGAAGATACTTAAATATAAAACAAGCCCTATTTTTGGCCCTAAGATGCCATGCAATGCTTATGATTATGAATGCAAATGAACAAATACAAAAATGACGTAAGAACTCACTGGGGAATAGTAAGATAAAAACAAAGATCAAATGGAAAACTCGACCAGGAAAATAAATCACTGGTGAACAAGAGACTTGACTCTATTGGGTTAAAGCCCAAAGAGGAGATAGAGGATAATCGTGATCGACAGATGTCTGTGAACTATCCACTCGCTGAGAAGATAGCAAAAAAGCAACATCGACCCACCGGGGAAAGAAGAGGTAAGATAATACTGGTAAATACCAATATTAGGGTAAACGACAAATGATTAGCATCAGTTCTCCCGACTGGGAACACATAAACTTCTTCAGAGCAATAGAAACTCAACGAAGGACTTCCTTCCATAATGACAAGGCTACCATTCATTGGAGTAACAAAATCTCAGCAATGAACTACCTTCCATAATGACAAGGCTACCATTCATTGAAGTAACAAATCTCAACAACAAACTACCTTCCATAATGATAAGGCTATTGGAGTAATAAAATCTCAGCAACGAACCACTTTCCATAATGACAAGGCTACCATTCATTGGAGTAAAAAAACCTCAGCAACAAACTACCTTCCACAATGACAAGTCTACCATTCATTGGAGTAACAAATCTCAACAACAAACTACCTTCCATAATGACAAGGCTACCATTCATTAAAGTAACAAAATCTCAGCAACAAACTACCTTCCATAATGACAAGGCTACCATTCATTAGAGTAACAAATCTCAACAACGAACTACCTTCCATAATGACAAGGCTACCATTCATTGGAGTAACAAATTTGAATCTTCTCTGGGAACTGTCAGACTTATTGAGGAAGTACAAGTTGCTCAAATAAAGAGACATGCTACTTGTTATTATGAGGAGGAATTGCAAATAGTGATTTCCTGGGGAAATGCCAATGTATTCCTGTTGAGGAGATACAATTTTCACGTGAAAAATAAAATGCACATTCTCGAACAGGGTTCAAAACTTGCAAAAATCAAAATAATAACACTGCTGGGACCACCCATCCAAACCAGAAATAAACCGGAGTGAAACATTCAACCAGAGTAACATCTCATGAGAAATAAACTCAACAGGGAACCATGTTCTTTCCAGACAGTGAGCTGAAAGGAAGGCTAAAGCAAAATTCTTCTGCGAGGGATAACTCAGTGGGGAAATTTAAAGAATATACACTTTCTGCTTAAGGTTGACACTCTATTGAATAGAGGATAGCACAACTCTGCAAAATAGAGTAATATGCCAACAATAATATGCTAAAGAGCCATGATTTGCTAAATTCAGCTAGTCATAATGTATGTATGGATGCATGAATGGCATTATATATATGCTGAAAAAATAGACATATAACACTGGGGATAACCCAACTAGACCAAATTGGGCACAATCAATACTCGACTAAATCACATCCAATATGAAAATTCCATAAGAAGGTAAGCACCAACTGAGGAAACAGATTCCTATCTCGTGGCTTAACCCCACTGGGAAGGAACAAAATCATTACGGTAAATCAATACAAACATAGGGATATAACAACCTCCTTCAGGCTTCACTGGGGAAAAACACACATACTTCAATGGGGGAAAAGCAAATGTTTCAAGGTCTGTACTTCTACCAGGGACTGTAATACTGACTTCACTAGGGTAAACAATACCACATTGCCGAAACATCAATTGGGGGATATCATACTGTCTTTAATGAAGAGGACAACAACACATCACCGAGGGGGCAGCAAGATACATTCTTCAATACTGAGAGTTATGATTGCACCAACTTCTCTGGGGATAAAATGCGAAACCTCACCGGGATAAAATTTTCCGGGGAAATATGTTATCTCAGCTTTACTTGGGGATTTAAGAAGTCAAACATTACAACAAGAAATCAAACTTATGGGGATTTTAAATCAAACCCAGAAATTGGCGGGAGAAAACCCAAAAAGTTGACAACTGTTTCAACATTTCTTAGAAAAGATATTGCCCTTGTCTGGTTGCCTAGGAAACAAACAACAACAATAATGCTAACACTGCAAAAGGGAGATGTTTTGCAAATGATTCCATCTTTTCATACAAAAGGGAAAAGGTGCTTTCTTCATAGGAGCAAAGACCTTAATAGGGAATCTGGGATAGAGACTTCATACCATGCAAACCCAAAATAAAAATGAACTAAGACCTGACTGGGAAAACGGGATCACAAAAGCAACACTGCACAATACATTAATTGGTATCGTCTTCAACTATTTGAGAAAAACATGAAGAACATACTCAATCCAATAAAATTTCCTTGGTAGAACCTTCCCGGGGAAATCAGACTTCCAATTTCCGAGTTTGTCCGTCCTTGCAGTCACTATTTTTGTTCTTCTTGAGTCACAAAATCTAAAGCAATAAGTAATTTGTAAACTCTTTTCAAAAAAATAATTTTGTTATTTAATTTGTTTGCTTTGAAAATTACTATCAATAATAAGTGAAGTCTTTGTAAGCTAAATAAAATAAGAACTGCAAAGAATTGGACAAAAGCTCAAACTTTATTAATAAAATGATAGTCTGCGAATGACGAGACTCCATAGATGATTAAAAAGTTTGGAGAATGGTAATATATATTGGAAAAGATACATTGAAATACAATGACCACTATTCTCCCTAACAACTTTGAATTCCTGAGCATCGACTTTGGTTGAAGAGTGGTGAGGATTCAAGAAGATTGTTGCTTCAAATGATCGAGTCTTGTCTGATGCAGTTACTTGCCAAGAAATCCCTAAATTTTTCCTAGGTTTCGCTTGCGGGTTTTTAACCTAGCAGGAAAATTTATTCTGTTTATGTCTCTAATTTTTGCCTAGACCGCCCTTCCGGGTTTTCGGCCTACCGAGACACTCCTTTTTGCCTAAGTTTCCCTTTCGGGTTTTTCGTCTTAGCAAGCTGTTCTTTTTATTTTTCTGGGCGAAGTATTTCTTGACTGCATCAGCATTTACAGGACGTGGGAACTCCTCACCATCCATCATTTCAAGAATCAATGCACTGCCATAGAAGGCTTTCTTGACAACATATGGGCCTTCAAAATTGGGAGTCCACTTGCCCCTAAAATCAGCGTTGAAAGACACGATCTTTCTAAGCACGAGGTCTCCTTCTCTGAATTCACGAGGATTGACCTTTTTATCAAAATATTTCTTCATTATCTTCTGGTATAGCTGGCCATGACACAAGGCCGTCATTATTTTCTCTTCAATCAAATTTAACTAGTCAAACCTGTTATGGACCCATTCATCCTCTGAAAAATTAGTTTCCATTATCATGCATAAAGAGGGAATCTCAACTTCAATGGGGAGAACTTCTTCCATGCAATACACAAGAGAGAAAGGGGTTTCCCCTGTTGAAGTGCAGACAAATGTTCGATACCCATGCAAAGCAAAAGGGAGCATCTCATGCCAATATTTATAAGTGAAAACCATTTTCTAGATGATCTTCTTGATGTTCTTATTAGCAGCTTCAACAGCCCCATTCATCTTTGGCCTGTAGGGAGATGAATTGTGATGGACAATCTTGAATTCTTTGTAAAGTTCTATCATCATCTTATTATTAAGATTTGAGTCGTTGTCGGTGATAATCCTGCTTGGCACATCTACTTTTTGATGAAGCGCATCACCACCTGCTTAGTGAGATTAGCATATGAAGTTTCTTCCACCCATTTGGTGAAGTAGTCAATTGCCACCAAGATGAAACGATGTCCTTTTTACGCCTTGGGTTCGATCATTCTAATCATATAAATAACCCACATAGAGAAGGGCCATGAGAGAGAAATAAGATTGAGAAGTGTTGGAGGCACATGGATTTTGTCAGCATAAATCTAGCATTTATGGCACTTCTTTGCAAATTTGTAACAGTCAGATTCCATTATCAGCCAATAATATCCTGCCCTAAGCATCTTCTTTACCCTCGAATTTCCATTGGCATGAGTACTAAAGGAACCTTCATGGACTTCATGCATCAACATGTTTGCTTCGTGTCTATCCATGCATCTCAGCAAGACCATGTCATAATTTCTTTTATACAACACATCTTCATTGAGGAAAAAGCTACCTTCCAACCTTGTCAATGTCTTTCTATCTTTATTCGAGGCACCAACCGAGTATTCCAGAGTCTGGAGAAAACACTTGATATCATAATACCAATACTTTTCGTCTATTGTTTCCTCCACCGCAAACACATGAGACAGTCTATCCAAACATCACACTGTGATACGATGCACATCATTCCAAGTATTCACTTGATAAATAAAAGCCAGAGTTTCCAATGCATCTGCCATCTGATTTTCATCTCTGGGAATATGATGGAACTCAACTTTATTAAAGAAGGGTAATAATCTTCTAGTATAGTCTTTGTAAGGGATCAAGCCAGGGTGACGAGTATCCCATTATTATTTAATCTAGTTAACTACCAAAGATGAATCACCATATACATCTAGAAATTTGATTATGAGATCAATGGCTTCCTCGAGACCCATGATACAAGCCTCATACTCCACCATATTATTGGTACAATCAAATTCCAGCCTTGCAGTAAAAGGAATGTGTGATCCATGTGGAGTGATAATCATAACTCCAATTCCTTTTCCATAAGCGTTCACATCTCCATGAAATACCATACCCCACTAGGATTCAGGATCCGGACCTTCCCCAGGAAAAGGTTCATTACAATTTTTTGCTTTCAGAAACATAACATCCTCATCAGGAAAATCATATTTAACAGACTATTAATCATCTACAAGTTAGTGAGCAAGATAATCTTCCAACACACTGATTTTTATAGCCTTCTGAGTACGGTATTCAATATCATATTCAGACAACAACATTTGCTGTGATCGGTGGGAATGAGAACTGACTGTTTTTTAATGCTGGTTCGCGTTTGCGTTTGTTTTCACAAAATGTCGCGGTAAGCAAGATTCGCCATCGTCTTTTATTTTCTCCAACAAGGAAAGGACAAAAGCACAGCAAAATTCCTTTTCAAGATGTTTCTCGGGTTCGGGAGGTAGATTATAGAAAGGGAAGGTGTTAGCACCCTTTCTATCTGTGGTTATCCACGGGCTCTTAGGTACTTGCTCACTGTGTTTTCAAAATGTTTTGCTTTTCTTGTGTTTGTGGGTTTTGAAAAAAGTTTTGTTTGAAAACTTCGATTTTAACTCTTGTATCTGTCCTCAAGAGTGTATGAAGTGTTTGTTTGAAAACTTTGTTTGAAAAGTGTAAGTGCGAATAGTATTTTTGTTTTGAAAGAGCAAGTACCTGAGAACCTCTACCTACTCAAAAGAAATTAAGCTGTGTAAATGTCCTTTAGACAATAGTATCCCACTATTGAGAAGTAGGTAGCGCCGTCGTTGGAGTTTTCTGGTCAATTCGATTATAGGGACATGTGGTCACTAAAGCAATGGTAGGACACCTTAGAGGTAACCCTAACATCTTAGATTTTTTTTTTATCCGAGGCAACCGTTTCGAGGCAACTTTGATCTTTAGACAGGAGGGCGACCTCTAAAACACCCTATACTCAATGACCACGTCGAGGAAACCAAGTGAGGCATACCCTAGGAGTGGCATGTGCGAGTGTGTTAGGTTTCAGTTATGTTATCTTTGTACATGTTATGGTGAGCTACGATTAATTTTATTTTAAGGATAAGTCTTGTCATGCATAGCCTAGTTAACATACATCTAACAGTTAATATTGCGGAAAATAAATCTAAGCTATTACAAGGCGTCGGGTATTTACATCGCCAAAAACAAACCCTTTGAAAAAGTAAATTGTGGGAAATAAATAAAAGCAATAAAAAGTCCTAATTAAAACTATTACATCCTCGGAGCAAATACAGTTATATGGAATAAAAAATAGTATGCGCGAGAAAAAAATTGAATCGGGAGTTTTTAGGGTTTTGACCCTTTTTTGAGAAAGAAATAGATTTTTATTGTTTATGAATTAAATTAAACCTAAACTAATTAATTAATAAAAGAAAGATATCTTTTTTTTGTTGAGTTTTTTATGTTTTTAAGGAAAAAATAGAAGATGATTAAAATTGTCAAAAACCCTAATTCTACATTAATTTTATTTATTGTGAAAATATTAAAATTAACCTAATTAAAGAATTAAATTAATTATGTTAGTATTTATTTACAAAATAACTACTTAAATTTAATAAATAAAATATTATGTTTTTCATGTTTTCTGAATTTATAAAAAAATGTTAATTGTTTTAGTTAGTAATTAATTTAAAAATTAATAAAAACAAATTAAATAAAAATAAAATAAAAAAAGAAGAGGAAATAAACCCAGGGGGGTGTTGGCCCAAATCAGGAGGTAATTCTGGAAATTTGTGGCCCAACAATGATCAAGCCCGTTTTGACTTTCTGATTCCATGTTGACATGTTGGCCAAGGCGTATGGTGGATACCCAGCTTCGGCCACTGGATTTGCCTTGCAAGCCACTTGGCGTGTTGATAATTGAGGCATATGGTGGACCTCTTTTGGCAAACTGCACAAGAACACCTGAAAAATAAAAGTAACAAGGTTTTGGGGGGACCTGGGATTCGAACCCAGGTCCCAAGGATCATATGCTAGCACGCTTGCCACTCAGCCAAGTTGGTTCATTCGTTATAGGAATAGCAAACAATTATTATATGGAAAATCATGTCACTATGCCTGGAAAACATAAAAAGTGCACGCTGATTCAAATAAACCAATGGTATATCAACACATCATCATCTTCTTCGTTGTACCTGCAAAAAACATAATCAAATAGCGGGGGTTTTTAACCTCCACTATGTGCTTGCACGAATAATAGCGATTAGAAGCACAATGAATATAAATATTTCGCGAGGCATGGATTTTGTTCGTCTTGGCCTCACGATTTCAGTCATATGTCTCATGAGTCCCAATTTTTCCTGGTTCAGAAAGCCCTAATTTAAAGTTCAAGAACCCTAGAATTTTGATCATGGCATCTCACGATTCTGGGCATTATAATCCAATTAATTCATTCCATTAGCTTCATTCAGTCTCTAGCAATGCAAATCAATCAAAAAAACATGTTAAATGCGCATGAATCAAGATATATGGTTTTGAATCAAAGGTGCAAACCGTGAGACTGTACGTGACGATTCTTTGAGCTTTGGTACTGGAATTTGATTGCAAAACGTTCCTGGAACCTCCTGCAATGTATTTGAATGATTAAAACGCCTTGAATTGTCCTGGAATGCAAGAATAGGTTTTCACTTTTTCTTGAAATTTCTTGAATTGGCAAGGTCGTTTCTGCAGCTTTCAAGCGTGTGCTAGGGCATGGTTAGCTTGCTTGCATATAAGGGATACAAATTAGGTCAAAACTTTGGATCCAACCCATGTACATTGATGATTAAATCCTTGATTGAAAATCAAATATTCTTGATTTTTCATGATTGAATAATGTTGCCAAATTTGGAGATTTTTGTATCTTTGACTTGTACACGAATTTGCCAGTATATCTTGATCACATTTGCTTCACAAATTGATTGAAAAAATCAAATCTTGTATTTTCCTACAATTTAAATTAATTAAATGAATTAATATTAATTAAAAATCCAATTAATTAATAAAAATAAGAAAATAAATCCAATTCATCTTGGTGGGTCGTGCATAGGTCATGGGTGAAGTTTCAAGAAAGGATTTGAGGCCCATTAACAAAAAAGAAAGTGTTTTGGGCAAAGTTGACTTTTGCAAATTCATGAAAATTTCCCAACTTCTCCAATGCATAACTTGCTCAATTTTGATCATATGACCATGTTCTTTGACATTTTGGAAAGCTCTTGAAGTCCTCTAATCAATTCCTTTGGTCCCATGTCATTTGGATTTACCAATCTCAAGTTATGGCCTTTGACTCAAAGTGTACTTTTGTTGACTTTTGAATTTGACCTATAATGTTAAAATTGGTAACTTCTTGTGAGAGCATTTCTTGAACTTGGAGTGTGAAGATTGGTTATAGGAAATTGAATCCTATTCAAAATGAGCTTTGGATGGAATTTTTCTGATAAACCATGAAAAAGTTATGCCCTAGTCAAAGTACAGTTGACTTTTCTACTATCCAAAAATAGTAACTTTTGCATTCTTGATGATTTTTGAGCTATTCTTGTGGAATCATGATCAAGACTTGATCAAATGATGATTGTGAACTCAAAATAAGATGTTGACCAAAAATTCTGACTTTTGACTGTAAAATGACCATTTTGCCCTTGTAGTTGACTGTAGATCAAATGGAGCTTTTGACTGTGCAAATTGGCATTGTGAGTCTTGAAACTTGGCATGTAGGTGCTTGAGAATGTATATAGGCCTATGAGACTTGATTGAACCATTGAAAACCTCAAATTCCTTGAAAGAACCAAAACCCTAATTTCAGCTGTCTTAGGAGGTGACTTGATTGTACAACCCTTGAGCCATTTTGAGCAATTTGAAGATCACTCTTGACAAATCTTGAAGAATATGGGAGGACAAATTTTGGGGTACAACAGTTTCCCCTGTTCAATCTTCTTAAGCCTGAGGATGTAGATTGGCTTGTGTGCCCTTCATGATCCGAAGGTGGAAGATAATTGAACACTAAAGTGCCTAGAAATTTGCACTCGCATGGTGTAATATAAGCAATGTGATGTCGGGAATGGGCTTACAGATGCCATTTGGAGAGATGATGGATAAGAGGATGGGCTTATAGATTCCATCTAGAGATTGTTGGTAGAAGGATGGGCTTATAGATGCCATCTGGAGATTGCTTGTTGAATTGTAACTCTGTAAGTTGAAAGAAGGAACCTGTGTAGGGTTGCCTGATAATGAGTCCATGTGAAACTGCATCTGAAAGAGAAGGAACCGGTGTAGGGTTGCCTGATGACGAGTTCGTGTAAAACTACATCTTGGAAGGAAGGAAACCTGTGTAGGGTTGCCTGATGATGAGTCCGTGTGAAACTGCATCTTGGAAGGAAGGACACCTGTGTATGGTTGACTGATGACAAGTCCGTGTGAAACTGCATCTTGGAAGGAAGGACACCTGTGTATGGTTGACTGATGACAAGTCCGTATGAAACTGCATCTTGAAGAGAGGGAACCGGTGTAGGGTTACCTGATGAGGAGTTCGTGTAAAACTTCATCTTTTGAAAGAGAGAACCTGTGTAGGGTTTCTTGATGACGAGTCCGTGTAAAACTTCAGAATGAACCGGGGTAAGGTTACTGTGAGACAAGTTCGTGTAAAACTTCTGGAGGAACCGGGGTAAGGTTACTTTGACGATGAGTCTGTGTAAAACTTCATCTTGGAAGGGAGGAAGAACCTGTGTAGGGTTACTTTGATGATGAGTCCGTGTAAAACTTCATCTTGGAAATGAGAAGGAACCGGTGTAGGGTTGCTTTATGATGAGTCCGTGTAAAACTTCATCTTGGAAAGAAAAGGAACCGGTGTCGGGTTGCCTGATGATGAGTCCGTGTAAAACTTCATCTTGGAAAGAAAAGGAACCGGTGTAGGGTTGCTTTATGATGAGTCCGTGTAAAACTTCATCTGAAAGAGAAGGAACCGGTGTAGGGTTGCCTCATAATGGTCAAGTAGATAATTGTCCTGTCTGGTTTCAGGTGTTAATCTCTGACCTAAGATAGAAAGGTAGTCTTCCTGGCTGGTTTCAGGTATTGATCTTCAATCTCTTCATGTAGATAACTTTCCTGGCTTGTTACAGGCATCGATCTACAATCAGTCGTCCACAGATATTTCCTGGCCTGTTACAGGTGTTAATTTGGGACTTGAAAAGGTAGATGGTAATCATCTTTTGATTAACTTTTTCCTGAAAATGCAAAACGTTAGCTGTATGCGATGTCATGATGTATGAAATGCATGATGTCATGATGTTCTCAAGAATAAATGAGATCGTGTCGTATGCACTTTGTCATGTATGTAAATAGGAGGTATGAAATGTGAAATGTTTATGAATGTATTTTCGTCTGGGAAAATAAATCCTGGAGCTGCTGGAGAATAGAGTTGAGTTCTTCGTTTCCGCTGGGGATGATGCACAAAGATGGTTGCAAGAATAAACGTGTAGGAGAAGATAACTCCGTTGGGGAATAAACTGGTGAAGAGATTACTCTGCGGGGAATTACTCTGTAGGGAGGAGATGCTTTGATGAGATTTAAACGATAACTCCGCTGGGGGATTCTGTTGATAATCTTTGTTGAGGATTTTGATGATGAACTCCGTTGGGGGTAGAAAGAACTTTGTCGGGGATGGTCTTTCAGTTGCAATTTGCTGAGGATAACCCAGTTAGACTCTTGTGGGGATAACCTCTGAATTTGGCTGTGGAGATGCATTTGTATTCTGCAGGGGACAAGCTTCTAGAATCTACTGGGTAAGATGATTCAACTCTGGCGGGAAAGCCTTTTTTAGACTGCGCTGGGGAAATGGCTCCACTGGGGGTATCTTGTATTCCGCCGGGGGACATTCTTATACTCTGTCGAGGAATATTAAGATTGCCGGGGATGCTCTTACGCTTGCTGGAGAATATCTTTACTCCGCTGGGGAAGATTAAGACCTTCTGGGGATACCCAGCCTTTTTAGTGCTGATGGTAGATCAACTCTGCTTGGGGAGAGTATTGCTGATTCGTTGCAAGTCTCAGCTGGGGGAGAGCTATAATTATTGTCTTACTCTGTGGGGAGTGACAGTATCTTGGTCATATTCTTTAGCTGAATCTACCTTGGTACCTGGTGGACAGAGCATTTGCAAAGTTCGGACAATTCTTATTGCCCCTGCTTCTGCGGGAGAAGAAGGCCTATGAGGCGCTTGGTAACTGCCGATTGACAAATTTTCTTCTGGTAGGCGAGTGACGAGATTGTTAGAACAAAGTTTGAATCTACTACCCAAAGTTTAAGTTTTGATGATAACAAAATGCTAAGATATATTAATTGTATGATTCATATAAGACACATATGCTATCTAAAAATTACATTCTGTTTTACAGAAAATCTGATGGATATCAGCAAGAGAACATCATCATCAGCATCAGAAGATGAGATATCAACCTCAGCATCAGAAGATGTTATATCAGATGCCAGAATCAGAAGATCAACTTGTGCTTACGCTGAAGCTTGATGAACAGATCTGCGCTTAACCATCTGAACTCTGATCAACAACAGTTCATCAGCATCTAGCAGCGTCAGAATGAGCCAAAGCCAGAACACGCTTAAGTGGCAACGATACTGTGCATTCAAGATGCTTTATTACCAATGACATCATTCCAGATAAGATCTGCTTAATAAGGAAAGAATGTTATTGGCATTGAAACGAAATTACTACTCCAACGTACCTTATTTCCAATGCTATATAAACAAGTCAGTGAAGATTGAATTGGCTAATGCTCTACAACCTTCTACACGCCTAAAGCTATTCATCATCTTCCTCACTCTTAGTTTGCTAAAGCTTTCAAATTCTTTATTCAATTACTTTAGCACTCTAGCTCTCATAAGCTCAAATTGTGTAGTATCACAGTTGTGATAAACAGTTTTTGTAGAAAACATTCACACACCTAGATTTCAATTCTTTGTAAGAAAGTATTTCCTTGAGAAACCGGTTTGTGGTTTGACTCAAGAAGGCTTTAGCAGTTGTTAAATCTGTTGTAATATTCAGTTGAATATAGTGGATTAAGACCTCGTTGGAGAGAGGCGAAATCACCTTGACGGGTGGACTGGAGTAGTTTGAGATCAAACGAACCAGGATAAAAATACTGTGTTGACTGCAATTGATTTCAAGTTTTTACAATTCAACCCCCCTTCTTGTGTTTTTCACTTCTTCAATTGGCATCAGAGCGCCTGGTTCTGAGCTAAAACACTTAACCGTGTCAGTACAAGATCCAGCGTCAGAAAAACCCAATGGCAGGAACTTATCAACACACCAGCAATGAAAACAATGAAGACAGAGACAGATTCAGCGGCAAACCTCCAGTCTTTGATGGAGAAAATTTTTATTACTGGAAAGACAGAATTGAAAGCTTCTTTCTGGCACATGATGCTGATCTGTGGGACATGGTGACAGATGGATACACGCACCCAGTGAATGCAAGCGGTCAGAAGATTGACAGGAAAGCAATGTCTGATCAACAAAAGCGTGACTTCAAAAATCACCACAAGGCCAGAACCATCCTTCTCAGCACCATCTCTTACGTTGAATATGAAAAGATATCTAACAGAGACACAACAAAGAACATGTTTGACTCACTTAGAATGACGCATGAAGGCAACGTTCAGGTCAAAGAAACTAAAGCTCTTGCGCTCATTCAGAAGTATGAGGCATTCAAAATGGAAGAAAGTGAATCCATTGAAACAATGTTCTCAAGATTCCAAATTCTGGTGGCTGGTCTCAAGGTTCTGGACAAAGGATACTCTACTGCTGATCATGTGAAGAAGATCATCAGAAGCTTGCCAAAGCACTGGAGGCCAATGGTTACAGTGCTGAAGCTAGCTAAAGATCTCAACAAAATTTCTCTGGAGGAACTTATCAGCTCCCTCAGAAGTCATGAGATAGAGCTGGAAGCTGATGAACCTCAAAAGCAAGGTAAGCCTTTAGTATTAAAATCTAACAAAAAATCTGAGTCTAAAGTTTTGCAGGAATTTGAAGAAACATCTGATGGATCCTCATCAGAAGAAGACGAACTTTCTCTCCTCTCCAGACGAGTGAACCAACTGTGCAAACAGAGGCAAAGGAAGTTCAGGAAACCCAGAAGATCTGATCAGAATGAGTCCTCTTCCAGATACAGAAGGTCAGATTCTTCCTCTGGATACAGAAGATCTGAAGGCTCCTCAGGAAGAAGAAAGCCAAACACCAAGGACATCATCTGCTATGAATGCAATGAGCAAGGACACTACAAGAGTGACTGCCCAAAGCTTCAGAGGGAAAAGCCCAAAAAGAAGTTTGGAAGAGAAAAGAAGAAAAGTCTCATGGCTACATGGGATGACTCTGACTCGTCTGAAGGTGACTCAGAATCAGATGATGAGAGAGCAAACATAACTCTCATGGCCAACATTTCAGAAGACAGTGAAGCTTCTGAATCAGACTCAAAATCAGACACTGAAGAGGTATTTCCTGACTTTGCTATTAATTTTACTAAGGCTGAACTTGCTGAAAGCCTCAACGAAATTCTGGAAAGGTAGCAGCAGATTAGAGTTAAATTCAGAAACCTGAAAAGGAATCTTGAATCTGACTCTGATAAGACTGAGAGTCTTAAATTGGAAAATTCTGAGCTGAGAAATAAAATTTCAAAATTAGAAAATGTTTTACAAAACTCTCAGAAGGAACCAATTTCTGAAACTCCCAGCAGCGCTGATGAGATCATCAAGGAGTATGATCATAGCTTCCAGAAGTTCCTTGCTAAAAGCATAGATAGAAGCAAAATGGCTTCAATGATCTATGGAGTTAGCAGAAACGGCAGAAAGGAATAGGATACCAAGGTAAGGTTCCTACACCAAAGAATTCCATGGATTTAATTATTAAACACACTCCTCTGAACTCACACTTTGTGTATGGCCACACACATGATATTAAATACACTAGTAGTAAGTATTCTGTGAAACCAAAATTCAACCAGAGTTTTGGTAAATCTAACAAATCAGGACCCAAGAAAATCTGGGTACCTAAGGATAAAATAATACATGTTGCAGATATCTTTAGCAGCAAATCAGAAACACCAGTCATGGTACCTGGACTCTGGCTGCTCGCGACACATGACGGGAATAAGGCATATGTTCCAAAGCCTGGAACTTAAGCCTGGAGGCCACGTTGGCTTTGGAGGCAATCAGAAGGGAAATATCATTGGCTCTGGAACTGTAGGTAATGGAAATCTTCCCTCTATAAATAATGTTCTGCTAGTAGATGGATTAATGCATAATCTGTTATCCATAAGTCAATTAAGTGATAACGGTTATGATATAATCTTTAATCAAAAATCATGTAAAGCTGTTAGTCAGAAAGATGGGACTATCCTGTTTAATGGAAAGAGGAAAAACAACATCTATAAAATCAAACTTTCTGAACTGAAAAGTCAGAATGTAAAGTGTCTTATGTCTGTTAACAACGAGTAGTGGATCTGGCACAGAAGATTGGGGCATGTTAGTATGAGAAGAATATCTCAAATTAACAAACTCAATCTGGTCAGAGGACTTCCTAATTTGAAGTTCAATTCAGATGCTCTGTGTGAAGCATGTCAGAAAGGCAAGTTTGCAAAACCTTCTTTCAAATCTAAAAATGTTGTTTCTACCTCTAAGCCATTAAAACTTCTGCACATTGACTTATTTGGACCAGTTAAAACTGCCTCAGTCAGTGGCAAGAAGTATGGGATAGTAATCGTAGATGACTATAGCAGATGGACATGGGTAAAGTTCTTAAGACACAAGGACGAGTCACACTCTGTGTTTGTTACCTTCTGTAACCAAGTTCAGAATGAAAAGGATCTTAGAATCGTTAAAGTCAGAAGTGATCATGGTGGAGAGTTTGAAAACAAAGATTTGAGTCACTCTTTAATGACAGAGGCATTCTGCATGATTTCTCTTGTCCTAGAACTCCCCAACAAAATGGAGTTGTAGAACGAAAGAACAGAACATTACAAGAAATGGCCAGAACCATGATCAATGAGACAAACGTTGCTAAGATCTTCTGGGTAGAGGCAATAAACACAGCGTGCTACATTCAGAATAGAATCTCAATAAGACCTATTCTGGAAAAGACTCCATATGAATTGTGGAAGAACAGAAAGCCCAACATTTCATATTTTCATCCATTTGGATGTACTTGTTTTATGTTAAATACAAAAAATTATTTGAACAAGTTTGACTCTAAAGCACAGAAGTGTATTATGTTAGGATACTCTGAACGCTCAAGAGGGTGCAGAGTATACAATACAGAAACACAGATTGTGGAAGAATCAATCAGTGTTCGTTTTGATGATAAGCTTGACTCTGAAAAGTCAAAGCAGAATGAAGTTTTTGCAGGTATGGAAGTTGAATTTATAGGTTCTGAAGACAAGTCATCAGAAGCTCTCAACAAAGACACTCCTTCAACATCTGAAAGGAGCATTGCTAGCAATCCTACAACAGCTGCTGATCAACCTCAGAAGAGACTACCCAGAAGCAGCTTGGATCACCCAGAAGAAACTATCTTAGGAAGAAAGGAAGATCCAATCAGAACAAGAGCCAGCTTCAGAAACTCTGAAGAATCCCTCATGGGACTTGTGTCTCTGATTGAACCTTCTTCTATTGATGAAGCACTTTTGGACAACGAATGGATTCTAGCAATGCAAGAAGAGCTGAATCAATTCACCAAAAATGACATATGGGATCTTGTCCCCAGACCAAAAGGATTCAACGTAATTGGAACAAGATGGGTGTTCAGAAATAAGCTGAACGAACAAGGTGAAGTTATCAGAAACAAAGCACGACTAGTAGCACAAGGTTATAGTCAGCAAGAGGGGATAGACTATACAAAAAGCTTTGCTCCAGTCTCCAGGTTAGAATCTATCAGACTTTTAATTTCATTTGCTGTTAATAAAGGCATCACTCTGTATCAGATGGATGTCAAGAGTGCATTCTTAAATGGTTATATAGAAGAAGAGGTTTATGTGCACCAACCCCCTGGTTTTGAAAGTACAAAACATCCAGAACATGTTTTCAAACTAAAGAAGTCACTATATGGTCTGAAACAAGCTCCCAGAGCTTGGTATGAAAGACTAAGTAACTTTCTGTTAGAAAATGAATTCACCAGAGGGAAGGTGGACACTACCTTATTCTGTAAGTCAGTTAAGAATGACATCTTAGTCTGCCAAATTTACGTAGATGATATTATTTTTGGATCTACTAATCCTTCTCTTGGAAGAAAATTTGCTAAGTGTATGCATGCAGAATTTGAGATGAGCCTCATGGGAGAACTGAAATTCTTTCTGGGAATTCAGATCAATCAAAACCCAGAGGGAACTTACATTCATCAGAGCAAATATGTCAGAGAACTTCTGAAGAAATTTGACCTCTCAGAATGTAAGCCATCAAAGATTCCAATGCATCCCACGTGCATTCTGGAAAGAGAAGAGGTAAGCAAAAAGGTAGAACAGAAAGTCTACATAGGTATGATTGGTTCTCTCCTTTATCTGACAGCTTCAAGGCCTGATATCTTATTCAGCGTATGTATTTGTGCTAGATTCCAATCAGATCCTAGAGAATCTCACTTAACAGTTGTTAAGCGAATTTTCAAATATCTGAAAGGTACTACTAATCTGGGTCTATTTTATAGAAAATCTAGTGATTAAAGATTAGTAGGCTACTGCGATGCTGACTTTGCTGGAGACAGAGTAGAGCGTAAAAGTACTTCTGGAAGCTGCCAGTTTCTGGGAGAAAGCTGATCTCTTGGTCCAGCAAAAGGCAATCCACAATTGCGCTATTAACAGCAGAAGCTGAGTACATAGCAGCAGCAGGATGTAGCACACAAATGCTCTGGATGAAAAGTCAGCTTGAAGACTTCCAGATTTTTGAGAGTAACATCCCTATACTTTGTGACAATACTTCTGCCATTTGCTTAAGTAAAAATCCTATTTTGCATTCTAGGGCTAAGCATATAGAAATAAAACATCACTTCATTAGGGACTATATTCAGAAAGGAATTTTGAACTTAAAATTTATTGATATAGACCATCAATGGGCTGATATCTTCACTAAACCCCTTTCTAAAGATAGGTTCATTTTCATTCTGAAACATCTCAGCATGAAACTCTGCCCAGAGTGAAAATGTTTTAATTCTATATATTAACCTTCAGAATGTATTTTTCTGTTTACTGTGAACTTATGATCAATCTCCTTTCAGAAAGATAGACATGCAGATTGTATCAGATTCTATTCTTAAAGATCTGAGCGTTTCAGCTCAAGGATAGACGTGCTGCTCACTAAATCAAACAAGTGTCATCCAATCATCAGCAAATCTCTGAAGTAGAACACGCGTGCACGCTTATGAGAAGGCAAAACGCTGATTGGGTGCATTGAGACACATGTTTGGTAACCGTTTCAAGTATCTTTCTCAAATCCCCCAAAATCAGCAAGCATTAAATGCACGTAATCATGTTTTAAAATGTAATCATGAATTATTTCTCTTTCTTAAAACCGTTTACGTTTTCAAAAATCATTTTGAAATCTATTTAAGCACATTAACATCATTCATTAAACTTTTACCGTTTCTTACAATCATCCAAAGATTTTCTGCATTTTTACTTGTGCAATCATCCTTCTCAAAAGAAACCCTTTTCTCAAAAATTTTCTCAGAAAACCCTAAGTGTGAACATGGCAACCTATAGCAATGTTTCTGTAGGTTCTCAGAAGGAGGCTTCATCTGAACAATACCAAGTTCCCTTCAGAACACTCCTTACACCAGTGAAGAATTTGGAAGTGCTGTCTGAACTAATTGTTGATTTCTTCAGTCTGAAAGAAAATGGATTCGATTTGACAGAAGAAGTTAGGGCACAAGGATGGGAGAGATACTTTGATAGGTTGGTGGGACCAACGTTTCCAGTATTGGTGTTTACCTTGGGTTTTGGTAAACAACCGCTGATCCTCCAAATGGTTACTTATTTGGTTACTCGCAGGATCGATCAGATTGATCCTATGGACATAGGTTGATTTTGAAGTTTGATTAATGTGGATAAGGCTTTAAGTAAAATGTTTCAAGTAAATTGCATAAAGGAAAGGCTTGGTAAAATAAACAAGGCTTTAAAGTAAAGGTTCGACAGGAATTTAAAGGAGAAAAGCATGTAAAATACTGGAAAAGTAAATGACTTTAATTGATAAAAATTGGTGTTTCACACATACATTTCTCAACAATTCTTTCGCTCACACTGGGTACTTGAATCTAAATGAGTGACTATGTATATGATTGTGAACACACGCGAGAAACTACATGTCTACTCCTATTTATACTAAAACATTCCAAGTAACCGTCGGGCAGTTACACTGCTTCGAGATTAAGCCACTTGGCACGTTCTCCATGCTCGACGCTCCAGATCCTTGCACGTTTGCAAGTAGTAACTGCTGGAAACCGTTTTCCCTCCAAAGCTTTGAATTTCAAATTGCTCCACTCTGGACCATCGAACACCTTCATCAAGAGACGTCTTCGACGAAAACTCCTTCGACGTCGAAGGCAATCAGCCTTCTTCCTTTGAAGAAATCTTCTAAGTATTTTGCCATCTTTCGACGGGCACTTCGACAGGCTTAGCCAGTCGAAAGCATCTTTCAGCTTTTAATGGCTGCCATCAATCAAAACAAAGGTGTCGAATTTAGGAGCCAACAAATTGCCCCCCAAGAATGCCTTATTTCGACTCTTGAAAGAAAAAGGCATTCTTTGAAAACGCCATTCGACACCTGTTTTTTCCACGCTTAGTCACAAGTTAACTTGTGCACTTTTTGTTGCTTTTTACCAACTATTGGCAATCCCAAGAAACCATCATTGATTTGATCCTAGGACGTCACTTTCAGTACGGCGTGCAGTACCAAACATCACTTCAGAATTTGTCATTATGACAAATCCCAAAAACGAGGACACACGCTGCGTCTCTCTGTTTCTGCAGAAACGGCCAAAACAACAGGATGCTGCCACGCGTCCCACTAATTCCTGCAGCATTAAATGACATTTAATGTCCTCGTTATTGGGAATTTCTCCCACTACTATAAATAGTAGTGAATATCCCATTGTGGGACTTTTTACGCAAACTAGCCCTCAAACTCCCTTGCTTTCATACAAACTTGCTCTCTTTGCAGAAAAAACTCTTCCTTTTTCACTTCATCTTCATCCTCAACAATGGCCTCTGCTTCCACTGCCCCCAAGACTAACGCACCAACTGAACAACTTGTTAAGCCCAAGGTCTTTGTTACTGCTCCGGTAGTGAACTCTACAGGGAAACGAAGGGTCCCTGAACCTTCTGACATCTCCGTTCGCGATGCTTATTCGCGTCACTTGATGATCCCGGTTGGATACTCCAACCAGATCTTCGCAATGTCTGGACCCATGAACCCAAGCATCTCTGAAGCTCTGAAGATCAAGAGCTATTTCCCCATCGTCGAGAAACTCAAGCCAGTAGCCTGCGCCAAGAAGGACGCAGAAGACAACGAAGACCCTACACACGAGAAGATCGACCTTCGTTTCTTCAACAGAAGTGTTAGGGTCTTCAGGCCTTGCCCTAATCTGACCTCTGACTATGTTGCTTGGCTAACAAAGTTGGAGAAACATCAAACTCCAGTCTGGAAGGAAATGGGAATCTTTGACCTAGTAATGCTGTCGAAGACAGGCTTAAACTACTCCCCAGAGATGCTTATAGCTTCGCTGTTGTTCTGGGATTACTCTCACTTCACCTTTCACCTTCCATGTGGGATGTTAACCCCCACACTCTTCGACGTAGCGGCCATTACTGGCCTTCGACCAACCGGAGATTACTTCGACCCGGAGGAGATGTCGGAGGACCAAATTGGCTTTTCTGAGACCAAGCCAACATACACCACCTTCATCAACCATTATCACGACAGGTCGACGGATTCAGTGTCGGATGTCGAACACATAGCGTTTCTAGCCTTATGGCTAACTCGCTTTGTGTTTTGCTCGAAGTCTCTACAAGTGACCAAAAAGATGGTCACTCTTGCCACCCAACTGCATCACCGCCAGAACATCTGTTTGGCAGAACTAATTCTGGCCAGTCTTTATGACTCAATCAGCAATGGGGTTACTCTCTTGAAACATGTCGAAGATAGGAACAGTTTGCTACTCGCTGGGCCTTTCTGGCTACTTCAACTGTGGCTCAACGCCACTTTCGAATCTTTCTTACCCAAGAAGATTCAGATAAATGAACAAGCCCCAGCGATAGCTAATAGACGTATCGAAGGAATTAGGCTGGCTCTACTGACACCTGTGGAAGATGGGCTGGAGTTCCAACAAACCTTCACTAACTTCGTTCTGATGTTCGCTCGAAGGAAGGAATTTGTTTCAACTATGGCTCCATTTGCTCAACGGAAGGTGGGGCCAGCATGGTTTACAAGGCCACATCCAAAGGAGTCGAGTGGTCCCAATGTCGATGAGCACACTGTACTTTGGGAGGCGTTCCTGACACCCAGGATCATGCCTCTTCGATTTAAGAGTTCCAAGACTCATTTGAGTCTGCTTGCCTATCAACCCAATCTGGTATCTCGCCAGTTTGGTATCATCCAAACCCTGCCTTCTCCCATTTTTCAAAGAGAGAAGTCAATGTTGTACTTCTGCAACGATTATACAGAAGAAGCTGCCACCAAGCATATCGGAAGATATGCTGGTCGAACAATCCTCTCGCTGTTTAACTACCAGCTTAACTTCCTTTGCTCACCATCTTTTGAGGAGTGGTGGAGAAGCTATTATGCTGAGTACTTCTTCGACGAGAAGGACTTCATGGCAGAGTTGCAGAAGTCTTTTGTCCTTGTGTTGGACAAAGTAAAGAAATGTAAGTTCATGCTCTCACATTACTTTTTATCTTTCTCTTCGACTGTTAGCCTGTTAACTTTCCTTTTCGCTTTCAGTTGTTCGAAAACCCTTAGCCAAGAAGGCTACTGAAGGCCCACAAGGAGGAGTCCCTTCGACAAAACCTCCACCGCCGGCGAAGACTATAGCGCCGGCGAAGACAACAGGCAGCCAACAGGGGGAAGGCTCTTCGAGGAGGCCTCCTGCATCGGTAACCAAATTTTCTTCATTTTTCTTCTGGCTTTCGATTTTTTATTTTCGACGTAATTATTTAATCGAATTCCTATTGGTTTTCTAGGCCCCTTCGCCCAAGAAAAGGGCAGCATTGGTGATCGAATCGGGGAGCGATGACGAAAGTGATTCCCCTCCTACTCCCTTAAAGAGGCGAAAGTTAACGAAGGACGCTTCTGTTCCTGCTCCTGCTCCTGAAGGTCGAACCGTCAGAATAAAGGTCGCTGTGAGAAAGCCTAGGCCACCTGCAGTGATCATCGAGGAGCCAACTGAGGAGGAACTGAACGCTCTTCTTACCAAGCCTGTCGAAAGTGACAATTCCAGCCCTGGGGCTGAAGTTAATCCACAGGTAATCTATTTTAGGCATAGACACCAGTATTCGATTGCATCTCTTCCGACATCTGAAGATTTGTCTTCTTTCTCCTTTTCAGGACACTACTGAGAGCTCCCCACCAAGGACTTCAGAAACTCTAGAATCTGCTGACCTTAGCAGGCCTCGGGAAAAAGATTTGGGCAATGACGAAGCCCACACTGAGAATGAGGCCAATGCTGAAACAGTGGAGAAGACAACAGAAGAACCTATGGTGGAGGAAACACAGCCAGAAACGGTTCCTGTGGTGGACTTGTTGTCAGAAGAGAATCCTGAAGGAAGAGACCAAGGCAATGGCGAAGAGAATCAAGATGCTGTTGACGAAGAGCATCAAGGTGGTACTGGCGAAGAACACCAGGATGACGCTAGCGAAGAGCCACAAAATGACGCTGGCGAAAGACCCCAAGGTGATGTTAACGAAGAACCACAAGTCGACGCTAGTACCGCCTCAGTCCAAGTCGAAGAGCAACCAAACGAGGCACTCAGCATCCAACCGCCTCAAGCCCAAGATAATACTGTGGCAAGGGTCACCTCCTCAAAGCACAAGTCAAAAGAGGACTTGGAAATCTTGAAACAAACTGACCCTGTCAGCTACCTCAATGCAATCATCGAGAGTAAGAGTTCTTCTGACACTAGTCAGGAAATTCCTACCCTGTCGGGGAAATCTACTGAAACTTCTCCTCTTGATGATGCGTTGGCGAAGGTTAAGGCCCAGTTCTTCAAGAGAGATTTAATGAAGGCTTTAGAGGGGGACCCCACTGCTCCATCATGCTTAAAAGAGGTTTTGAATGCTGTTGACTTCGAAGCTGTAGCCCCAGAAATCTCAGACTTAATCATGGAATTACATTCTATGATTGATCAAGTCTCAGCGGATTACAGGCGCCAACGAACTTTTAACAGTCAGCTCGAAGTGCTGCATGGAAAAAGCTCATCTGCGTGGACTGCTGTCTCAGATTCGACTTCTCGAATTGCCGAGTTGTCGAAACAGAAAGCGTCTGCACAGGAAAGGGTCGATGCTATTGAGCGAGAGAATGTCTCCTTCCGAGCACAAATTGCAGAGATAGAGGCGAAGATAAACGCCAACACTGTACTCCAGGAGGAAATTCTTTCGACCATCCCAGACGCTGAGAGCCAGACTGAGATCAAGCAAGGCCTGGAATTCGCTGAGAGGGCTCAAAGCCTCGACGCCCAAATTGCCAAACTGGTGCAAGAAAAATCTTGGTGCAAAAAGAGGTTGGAGCTGCAGTATGCCAAGTATCTTCGACTCAAGAATTCTCTTTCATTTTGATTGATTCTCTTTTGTAACCATCTTCTGTAATCGCTTTCGACAACAATTGCCATCTTGGCTGAAATTAATAAAAATTTCCATTTTGGCATTTTTATGGTTAATTTAGTTTGTTCTTTTACTATTTTATTTTTATCTCTTGAAGTATAGGCTTATATTTTTTCAAATATTTACCATTTACTCTCAAGAGCCTTTTATCACCACTCATCTCTTCGACTTCATAGGCTCCACCAGAAAAAGTTTGGATAACTCTGAAGGGTCCTTCCCATTTGGGTGACCATTTCCCCATGCTTCGATCCCGTCGATCCATGGGAAGAATTACCTTCCAAACTAAATCTTCAGGCAAAAATACCTTAGGTTTTACCTTTCTATTATAAGAGTCTTCTACTCTTTTCTTCTGAAGCCTGAGTAAGTCGAGAGCGTGTAATCTCTCTTCGTCTAAATCCACCAGTTCATCTAACATCATATTCCAATAAACTTCAGAAGGAATATCATAATGCCTCTGAACCCTTGCAGATTGAAGACAAATTTCTGCTGGCAATACTGCATCATGGCCAAAAGTTAGCCTATATGGTGTTGTACCAGTGGCCTCTTTTGGGGACGTTCGACAAGCCCATAAAATCTGGTCTAACGTCTTATGCCAATTCTTTGGTTTCTTCCCAACATGTTTCTTTATCAAGCCAATCACTACTTTGTTAGCTGCTTCGACTTGACCATTCTCCTGTGCATAGTAAGGCGTGGATGTTAGGAGTTTGAAACCTGTTTCCTGAGCAAATTCCTGCATCTTTCGACCAGTGAAAACTGAACCTTGATCAGTTGTTATTGTCTCAGGGATTCCATACCTAAAGATAATGTTCTTTTGAATGAATTCAATGACATTTTCTTGGTCTACATTGACTAAAGGGACAGCTTCGATCCACTTAGTAAAATAATCAATGCCTACCAATATGTATTTCTGACTCTTTGATGATGCTGGTCGAATCTCTCCAATAAGATCCAACGCCCATCCTCGAAAGGGCCAAGGCTTCACTATCGAGTGAAGTTCGCTTGCTGGTACATGCTGGATGCCTGTGTGAACTTGACACTCTTGGCAACCTTTGGCGAACTCAACACAATCTTTTAGCATAGTGGGCCAATATAGTCCTTGTCGAAACAACAACCACTTCATCTTATGGCCTGCTTGGTGAGCCCCACATGCCCCAGCATGCGTAGTCGAAAGGGCTATGTATGCTTCAGTTTCACTTAAACATTTCAGCAACACCCCTTCAGGCGTCTTCTTGAATAACTCGTTACCCATGAGTACAAAACTCAACGCCCTGTATTTTGTTTTTCGTTCTGTCGGAGCTCCTGGATTTTGAAGATAGTCCACAATGGGTTTCCTCCAATCTTGCTCTGACAAATTATCAATGAACGAAATCTCGAAGTTTGAGTGATCAGCATAACCTAGCCTCGTCGATTCCAAGTCTGATGGTGATAGACAAGTTGCCTTTATCTTTTCTCGAACTTCGATTGCTCTTTGTAATCTCGTTTTTGAAATCTTATACCCAGATGCAATTTGTGCCAAGTCATTTGCTATTTGATTTTCGACTCTAGGTATGTGTCGAATATTGACACTTTCAAATTGTTTCAATAAACGATTTGCTATCACAAAGTACATAATAAGATTTTCTCTTATGCATTTATACTCCTTTGTGACTTGCTTGATGACTAACTCTGAGTCTCCCATTATTTCGACTCGAGTTGCCCCCAATTCCAACAATATTTCAAGGCCAGTAATTAGAGCTTCATACTCAGCCTCATTGTTCGAACAAGAACCTTCTATTTGGTACTTGAATGTTGTTGGAATTTTATCTGGAGAAATAATCAAGACTCCTACTCCTGTTCCATTTTTATGGCTGGAACCATCGAAGTAGAATTTCCAAGGTTCTATCTCCACATAATTAATATCCTCGACTTGAATTGAGTGGTCGACTATGAAGTCTGCAACCACTTGTCCTTTTACTGCCTTAAGAGGCATAAAGGTCAAGGAGTATTCAGTCAATGCTAATGCCCACTTGCCAATTCGACTATGCAAGATAGGTTTCGACAACATATATTTGAAAACATCAAAATGAGACGAAACATAAACATCAACTGGTTTTATATATTGCTTGAGTTTTGTACAAGAGAAATACAGACATAGACACAATTTTTCAACTTCGCTATATCTAGTTTCTGCATCATTCAAAACTCGACTGAGATAATAAATGGGTCTTTCGACTCCATTCTCATCCTCTTGGGCTAACATACTTCCCAGAGTTTTGTCAGATGCAACTATGTACAATCTCATACTCCTATTACTACAAGGAGGCACCAAAATAGGTGGCTTAGTGAGGTACCCTTTGATTTTGTCGAAGGCTTCTTGTTGCTCTTGCCCCCATTCGAACCCCTCTTTATTCAGTCTAAGTAAGGGTGAAAAGGCCTGAGCTTTCCCACTTAGGTTAGATATAAACCTTCTCAAGAAATTTATCTTGCCTAAGAGGGATTGCAATTCCTTCTTATTCGATGGCGCTTTCGCTTCCAAAATTGCCTTCGTCTTGTTCTGATTGATTTCGATTCCTTTCTTGTGGACAACGAAACCCAAGAAATCTCCAGCTTTCACACAGAACGCACACTTCAAAGGGTTCATCTTCAGACCATGTTCTCTCATTCTTTCGAATGATTGTCGAAGGTGGTCAATGTGACTCTTCCTGGAAACAGATTTTATAACAATATCATCAATATAAACTTGCATAAAAGTGTTAATAAAATCATGGAAGATAGTATTCATTGCTCGCTGGTACGTTGCCCCAGCGTTCTTTAGGCCAAAAGGCATCACTACCCATTCGTAAGTGCCTAAGGCCCCAGGGCATCGAAAGGCTGTTTTCGACACATCCTCTTCAGCAATGAATATTTGATTATATCCTGAATAACCATCGAGCATACTCAGGTATTCGTAGCCAGCGGCAGAATCGACTAGCATTTCCGCCACAGGCATAGGATATTCATCTTTGGGGGTGGCAGCATTCAAATCTCTGAAATCTATGCACACCCTTAATGTGCCATTTTTCTTAATTACTGGCACAATATTTGCAATCCATTCGACATACCTTGTAACACGGATGAATTTGCATTTCAGAAGTCTTTCGACCTCCGTTTTGATCTTCGACAATATTTCTGGAGCGAAGCGTCTTGGATTTTGCTTGATTGGCTTCTTTCCAGGTTTGATTGGCAACTGAAGTTCTACCAATCCTCTGTCGAGACCAGGCATTTCGTCATAATCCCATGCAAAACAGTCTTTAAACTCTTTCAGCAATTGGATTACTTCCAACCTAAGTTCTGGATCAATTTTGGCGCTGATGTAAGTTGGCCTATTCTCTGATCCTTCGCCTAAGTTGATTTCTTCTAAAGGGTCTTGTGCTAACATCTTAATGTTGTTCGCCAAGGGATCCTTTTCGAAGCCCAAAGGCTCATCGTCATAGATGGCGTCGAGCCTCTGTTCCTGCATTTCATCTGGCATGATATCAGGAGGTCTTGGATCGAAATCCTTTCCTGGGCCAACAACAGATAATTGTTGATCATTGGCCTGTGTGGCCATGTACTTTACTTCGGCTTCGAGAGCCGTTATCATCTTGGTTTCGGCTACATAAGCCGAAATTCGCTTCAGAGATTGTGACTCAGTCATTATCACTGAATTCACTTCCCCAACCAGTTGGTTGGATATCAGTTAGCCCACTGAAGTCTATGTGGGACAAGTCTTCTCTGTCCCATTGGAAACCATGCTCAGGATGCGGGTATAGGGAACAAAAGGTGTTTGGCGCTGGCGCCATGTCGAAGTCAGGAGTTGGACATGGCCCTATGTGAGCCAAGTTTTTGTCGAAATCTGTTACACCCAAGTGATTCACTTCGCCAAGGTAGTAACTCTGATCTGCCTCTATGTTTTCGACCATCCCGTCTGGACGCCATAGAAGCAGCCTTTGATGCATCGATGAAGGCACAGCACCTACACCATGAATCCACTCACGGCCTAGCAAAAGGTTGTAGTTAGGTTTGGCCGATATGACCATGAACATTGTTGGTCGAAGGATCGACCCAACTTTTATGTCGAGCTGGATCACTCCCATGGTGGTCCCAATGCCTCCCTCATAGTTGGACAGGACCATATTGTGAGCTTTGATTTCTTCATCCCTTTTGCCAATCTTCCTTAGCATAGAATGAGGGATAATATTGATAGTGGCCCCACAGTCGACCAATATTTTGTTCACAGTGGTCTCTTCGAGCTTAGCCCTTATGAACAAAGGTTTGAGGTGATTCTTCATCGCCTCTGTAGGTGGCTCGAAGAAGCCATTTTGTTCCCCTGTAGTGCCATTGTCCATGACAAAATAGCACACTGGCCTGTGTTTGGCCATTTCTTGTTCCACCTCCCAGTCACTGGCTTCGACTTCTACTTGCCGATTGAATTCCCTGGGCAGTACTGAAACAATGTTCACCATTATATCCAAAGTATCGTCGGACTCAGCATCATCTTCGTCTTCGACTTCGCTCTGGTTAGGCCAAACTAGCCTGTTGGTAACTGGTTCTCTCTCAAGAGGCTTTCTTTGTTTCCTTTGAGGCACATTCGAACTAGTTTCTGCCTTAGGTTCGTTGGCAGCCTCCCTTTCAGCTTTTCGCCTCCTTTGATATCTCCTCCATTGGGATCTCGACATAGGATTTTTTCCCTTGTAGTTGCTGGACACTTGAGCAACCTTGGGTGCAGCAACTTGAGGATCTTTCTTCTGAATTAAAGAGGAACCTCTTGGCACTTCGAAAGAATTCCATTTCTCTTCACTTGGCCTTTTCCGGCCAGATGTTTTGTACCAAGTGTCTACTGGTACATTTGTTGGAGGCCTAAAAGTCAATGGCCTCTTGTCTTGATTAGAACCCCTTCTGGGATCATGTCGAAGGTCAGCATTCTCCCTTCTCTTGTTCGCTGCTCTCACGCCTTGTATGTGCTCAGCAGCTTTTTTATCAAAGATTGAACTGCATCTTGGACACAGCATCACCTCTGATTTCTTCTTCTGGCATCTTTGTAAAAAATCTGCCAAGTTTTCGTTTTCCCTAGGGAAAGCCGTTTTATTTGCCTGCTCTTGCCTTATGGCTTCTTCTGAAGTTTTAGGGTCAGAAAGTTCAACCATGTTGATATTCATTGTATCCTTATTAGCAAGAGTCAGTTGCTTCATTTGTGTCTCCAGATTCTCCGTCTGGCCTTGTATAGTGGCCAAATGGGAACTGGGCTTTGGTCCAGTTTTTTGTGCTTCAGCAGTCTTCGACTTCAGGTCTTCGACCGCTTTCTGGACAGCCTCAATTGTCTTCCTGGATAAATTTCCAGAAAAACTGCCAAAGATTGGCATGTTGATGTGGTCCTTTGAGACTTCGACCATGGTAATGCCTGGCTTCTTCGACTGGATCCTGGTTGCCTCTATCATGTTCACCTCAGAGGGTTCTGCATAGTGGGCTTCAGCCTTCAGTGGATTGGAGTCGACAGCCATGGGGGATTTGTCAGCAAACTTTAATCTCCCTTCCTCAATAGCGTCTTGCACAAGATTCCTGAAAAGAAAACATTGAGAAGTTTTATGGCCCAAAAAATTATGATATTTGCAAAAACCTCTCTTCTTTCTTTGATCAAGAGGAGGCACTTTTACCCCAGGGGGCACTATCATTTGGCCATCTTTAACTAGCAAGTCGAATATTTCATCACATTTTGTGATGTCAAAACTATAAGTCTTTTTTGGGAACCTATCGTTGGTCCTGTCTGGACCAATGGGATTTTTCCCATTTGAGGGGACTAGTTGTTTACAAGAGTATGGAGGCCCTTGTTTTAGTTCTGCTAAATCGACTTCTCCTTCTTCGACAGCTAGAGTATCGTCGAAGGATTCTAGATCTTCGTCATCCATCTCAACGTACGCTATTCTCTCTCTCTTGTGAGTTTTCGTTGCCTTAGCTTTCTCAGCTTTGAGGCGTTCGACTTGTCGAACTCTATCGGCCAGTTGGGCCATGTCTCTTAGGTACTGGGTGTCTAGCTTCTTCCTAATGGAATAATCTAAACCGCCTGCGGCCATTTCGACCAGCTCATGTTCTGGCACTTGTGTAAAACATCTCGCCTTAAGCAACCTAAACCTATTCAGATATTCGTCTATAGGTTCAGTGAAACGTCTCTTCACACTCGCCAGTTCTTTCAGGCTTATCTTGGTTTGCCCCATATAGAATTGTTCATGGAACAATCTTTCCAACTGGGTCCAATGGTGGATCGAATTGGGGGGTAGAGTTGTGAACCAAGTAAAAGCGTTCTTGGTTAAGGAACTTGGGAAGTATTTGATCCTTAGGTTTTCATTATTTGAAATGTCTCCTGCTTCGATCAAATATCTTGCCACATGCTCGACAGTAGATTCTGTCGTGTCCCCAGAGAACTTAGTAAATTTGGGGACTTTGCTTCTAGGAGGTAAGTCAGTTTGTAACACATATTCTGACAATGGAGATGTAAAGTTGGGCCTTCGAAAGCCCATGTTCATCCCATTCTGATTCATGATCCTTTCGATCATGGTTGCCAGATTATTTTCCAAACCCACGTTTTGGTGTTGGATATGCTGAACCACTTCGTCAGCATTTTGGTTTCTGTTAACTAACCTTACCTCTGGGGCTATTACCCTAGGTTCTTCGACAGGTTGTTCTACAGGCTGTTGAGCCTGATTAATGGTGGTTTCTTCCTCTACAAATATCCCCTGATTTCCTCTTATTTGCGCCCTTTGAGGCTGTCGAATAGGTGGGGGTACTCCAAAGAAGTCAGCCAAACGCGTCATTTGCGCTGTAACTTGCTGATTCGATTGAGTAGTATTTTGTATTAGAGGATTTAGCACTGTACTCAAGGTTTGTGCCAACATTTGCACCATATCATGGTTGCTTTCGTCCATCTGTTGCCTCAAGACTGCTGTCGAGGCATTTGTAAGGCCATGGGCTACTTGGGACGTTCCTCCTAAGAGTTGGGTCCTATTTCTATTCGCCATGCCTACTCCAGAGCCTTGGAGTGGCGAAGAGGCACTCACGAAAGGGTCTGAATAAGTGGACGCAGCATTCGTCAGGCTTGCCACTTCAGAAGTTGGCATACCATAGAATGGAATAAATCCTGGGGGAACCACTGGCCTTGTGCCAATATTTCCCCTTGGTGGGGGGGTTCCCAAAGGTATTCTGGGGCCTGAAAACGAAGTTATTGGCCCCGTGGTTGTGACTGACACTGCTGGTGTCGAACCAACATTCGTCGCTTCACTTACGGTCATATTAACCGTTGCTCCCACACTCGTTTGTGGGATTTCATTATTGTTTGGCGGATTCGCCATCTCTTCCCTTCTTCTGGCAGTATTGTTATCGTTGGTGTATATTCTACCACTCCTTAATAACATACAACTCGAAAAGATGAGATAATTTTTCAACAATCAACACACAGTCCCACCAGGTGTGCCAATTTGTTTACCTTGGGTTTTGGTAAACAACCGCTGATCCTCCAAATGGTTACTTATTTGGTTACTCGCAGGATCGATCAGATTGATCCTATGGACATAGGTTGATTTTGAAGTTTGATTAATGTGGATAAGGCTTTAAGTAAAATGTTTCAAGTAAATTGCATAAAGGAAAGGCTTGGTAAAATAAACAAGGCTTTAAAGTAAAGGTTCGACAGGAATTTAAAGGAGAAAAGCATGTAAAATACTGGAAAAGTAAATGACTTTAATTGATAAAAATTGGTGTTTCACACATACATTTCTCAACAATTCTTTCGCTCACACTGGGTACTTGAATCTAAATGAGTGACTATGTATATGATTGTGAACACACGCGAGAAACTACATGTCTACTCCTATTTATACTAAAACATTCCAAGTAACCGTCGGGCAGTTACACTGCTTCGAGATTAAGCCACTTGGCACGTTCTCCATGCTCGACGCTCCAGATCCTTGCACGTTTGCAAGTAGTAACTGCTGGAAACCGTTTTCCCTCCAAAGCTTTGAATTTCAAACTGCTCCACTCTGGACCATCGAACACCTTCATCAAGAGACGTCTTCGACGAAAACTCCTTCGACGTCGAAGGCAATCAGCCTTCTTCCTTGGAAGAAATCTTCTAAGTATTTTGCCATCTTTCGACGGGCACTTCGACAGGCTTAGCCAGTCGAAAGCATCTTTCAGCTTTTAATGGCTGCCATCAATCAAAACAAAGGTGTCGAATTTAGGAGCCAACAATTGGTCAAGGAATTCTGGATTCATGCATCGTCATCAACACATCAAGTTACTTCCTACATAATGGGAAAGAAGATTGTGATCACTGAGGATCACATTGCAAGATTGATTGGATACAGTGGTGGTGGTATCCGTTGTATCGACATGGAAGAAAGATGCTCTGACGCTGGTGTCATTGCAAGAGAAATATTCACCCATGGGGTTCCCAGTAGCAAAATCAGAGACTTAAAGGATCAGCACAAAATATGGGCGAAGATTATTCTGGGGTGCTTCAATCACAGGAAGCCCACCAGCTCTCCTGATTATATAAACATAGATCAGCAGTTTCTGATCTACTTTATTAATCAGAAGGTAAAGATTAACTTGGCTCATCTTCTGTTTAATCACCTCAGGACCAGCGTCAAGGAGACAAAGGAAGAAGAAAGGACAAAAAGGGACTGGATACCCTTTGGCAGGTTAATATCAGATATTCTGACTGAGAATAGGCTGATAGAACACCTCATAGAAGCTCAGGAATTAACTTCTATTGAACCTACTGTTGGCAAGCCTCGAACGCCAAGAATCTGAAGAAAATGAAACTGATAGAGAATATCAGAAAGGAGCCCAACGTCACTCCTCTTACTAACATCACCAGCAGAAGAGTCCCTCTGGACGACTTTCCAATATTTTCTGAGATTGACTCTAAACCAGTCATTGTTCTCAGATACTTGGACGCTTGCAAGGTTGATGGCACATATCCCACTCTGAACATAAAAGATCTGCACCAGCAAAATCCAGAAGTTACTGTGAAGAAGACGAAGAAAAGAAAGGCTACTTCGGAAGGACCATCCCAGCATACCCCTAAGAAGAGAGGTAATCCATCTGCTGCTAATGTTTTAAATTCTTCAGCTATTCCAACATCAATCCCAACCCCAGCTTCATTTGAACTTACAATCCCCATACCAACCATTAATGAAACCGAACCAGAGGCTGACCCTTCTGAGTCACTGACTCTCAGGAGATCCCGCACCAAATCCCAAACTCCAAAACCCACAACATCAACAGAATCAGAACTTGACAAAGTTCTGTCTGAAATTGATCAACGTGCTTCCGCTCCCCTCTCAGAAAATCCAAACACTCAACCAGAAACTGCCCACTCTCCTCAACCAGAACATACTCTCTCACCCATACCAGAACAACCAGAAATTCCACCTCCGTCTCCACAACCAGAAATTCCTCCTCCCTCTCCTCAACCAGAACTTCATCCACTTTCACCTCAACCATCACCTCCACACCCTGAGTTTCAACACTCTGAAACTCCATCACCTGAACATCAAACTCCTCAACCTCATTCTCCTCAATCCTCTGAGCCACAACCCTTGGCAATTTAGCTGTCATGTGGTACAACTGTAAACATGGCCCAACTGCCATCCTCACCAGAAACTACCCCTCCAAATACTCCATACAGTCCAATAATCATTTCTGATTCTCCCACTCCATCTCCCAAACAAAATACTGAAGACCACAACAGGACCTTTATTGATTTAACAAGCCTTAACCGTCTTGCTGACCTTAAACACAAAATAGCCATCCCCAAACCCAAACAACTAGATGTTGGTGCTGGCATTTTGAATTTTGAAATAGGCTTGCAGAATTGGATTGCTTCTCTAAAGCAGGTTTGTCCTGGAATGATTGACCCTGCCGCTTCATACCATCTCTGGACTCAATTCAGAAAGTGGGTACGCGCTGAAGCCCTCAAGCTGCAAGACATCAATTATGAACAGGCACAATAGAACTTCAGCAAGCTGCTGAAGGAAGTTGAAAGTCAGCTGCCACAGGACGAAGTACTCTTTCTGGATAGTGAGTCATGGTTTGAGAAGCGTCCAGCTTCAAAAGTGCAGCCAGCAGAAGGTCAGACTATTCAAGCTGAAGAGGTTAGTCAAGCTGAAGATGTTGCAGAAAGCTCTCAGAAGCATCCTGCTGAAGATGTTTCTCAAGCTGCCTTGGACAGGCAGACTCTGGAAGAGCTGAAGTAGAATGATATTCGTCTGCAACAAAGAATGGATGAGAATGATCAGAAGATGAAGGAAAGGATGGATGTGCAAGACAGCAAGATAGATACAGTAGTCAGCATGGTGCACAAGCAGAATGAAACTGCTGATCAGATTAAGACAATGCTAGAGACTTTGTTCACACGCTTTCCACCCCAACCTTAGATTTTCATTCATGATATTTTCATTGTTTTCTTTGCATATCATTTGTACTGTTTGTCTGGCTCTGAATTAAATATAACAGTTTTTCTGCTCTGATCATTTTAGCTTATATTACTTACACTTTTTGATTGCTGACAAAAAGGGGGAGAACAAGAATGATATTTTTCAATAACGGATTACTGAGACAAATAGTCTCAAACATTCTAACACTCTGATACTTGAATGTTTTCTGTTTTGCATAAGCCTACATGTACAAGAGGTTAATCATCTCTGATACACTGAAGCTCTGAAGCTCTAATCTGAAGCTCTGATATTCTAATGTTCAAAGAAAGTCAATAAAGATCTGATCCTGAAGAACTCTTGGAATTAAAAAGGGAAGTAATAAATTCAGGGGGAGTATCTCCGATCTAAACTCTGATATCTCTTTATCCCTTATCTTTGATAACTTCCTATTTAATTCTGATACAACTTATTATTCAGTTATCTCTGATACTTTTCGCTAATGTTCAATTAAAAAATATCTAGTTTTTGTCATCATCAAAAAGGGGGAGATTGTTAGAACAAAGTTTGAATCTACTACCCTAAGTTTAAGTTTTGATGATAACAAAATGCTAAGATATATTAATTGTATGATTCATATAAGACACATATGCTATCTAAAAATCACATTCTGTTTTACAGAAACTCTGATGGATATCAGCAAGAGAACATCATCATCAGCATCAGAAGATGAGATATCAACATCAGCATCAGAAGATGTTATATCAGATGCCAGAATCAGAAGATCAACTTGTGCTTACGCTGAAGCTTGATGAACAGATCTGCGCTTAACCATCTGAACTCTGATCAACAACAGTTCATCAGCATCTAGCAGCGTCAGAATGAGCCAAATCCAGAACACGCTTAAGTGGCAACGGTACTGTGCATTCAAGATGCTTTATTACCAACGGCATCATTCCAGACAAGATCTGCTTAATAAGGAAAGAATGTTATTGGCATTGAAACAGAATTACTACTCCAACGTACCTTATTTCCAATGCTATATAAACAAGTCAGTGAAGATTGAATTGGCTAATGCTCTACAACCTTCTACACGCCTAAAGCTATTCATCAACTTCCTCACTCTCAGTTTGCTAAAGCTTTCAAATTCTTTATTCAATTACTTTAGCACTCTAGCTCTCATAAGCTCAAATTGTGTAGTATCACAGTTGTGATAAACAGTTTTTGTAGAAAACATTCACACACCTAGATTTCAATTCTTTGTAAGAAAGTATTTCCTTGAGAAACCGGTTTGTGGTTTGACTCAAGAAGGCTTTAGCAGTTGTTAAAGCAGTTGTAATATTCAGTTGAATATAGTGGATTAAGACCTCGTTGGAGAGAGGCGAAATCACCTTGACGGGTGGACTGGAGTAGTTTGAGATCAAACGAACCAGGATAAAAATACTGTGTTGACTACAATTGATTTCAAGTTTTTACAATTCAACCCCCCTTCTTGTGTTTTTCACTTCTTCAGAGATGACGGGACATAGTCGTACGCTTTGATCCCTAATTTTTGCCTGTACCGTCCTTTCGGGTTTTCAGTCCATCGGGATACCCTTTTTTGCCCAAGCCGCCTTTTCAGGTTTTCGACTTGCCGGGTGTACATATTTTTTTCATTTTTTATCCCTTATTTTTGCCCGAACCCTTTTGGTTCGCCGGGAAGCCCTTATATTTGCCTAGGCCAGTCGACCTAGCGGGTCTTTGATTATGCGTAGTACTTTTTTTCGACTATGTCCATGCTCTCAGGATGTAGGGAGTTGTCACTTTCAGTAGTGTTGTGTCGCCATACTACCAGAAGATGTCTAATCATGCAAGATTCGTTGCTGGAATTCATGTCCAACACTCCAAGTGATTCAGACAGAGATTTTCCCCTGGCTATTTGGCATCTTGAGAGATTCCTTGAATCTTGACTTGACTGCCCCAGATGATGGAGAATGATCATGTCTGCCCCTTGGTTAGAAGTGTTTTTTCCACTTGAGGTTATCCTTTTTATTGAGAAGGTTTTTGTTCACTAGATATTCGTCGTGCGAATTTCTCTGTTGTTTGAACAAATAGTCGTATGCAAACAATGTTATTTTAAGAATGCAAATCTTATGTCTGTCTTGAAGTTTTTTTTTTAAAATGCAGTTTTCAATAAAACAAGTGAATTTTTGTAAAATGTAATGTCAACTCAGGATTTTACAGCAAGCCCTACAGGAGTCAAGATACCTTCGGTAACAGTATGCTTTCGAACTAACCCATGCTTCAGCTAGGACTTTTTAAGGGTTATAACGTGGCCTGGTTCACGGTTTAAGAAACAAAGGATAAAGGCTCAAATTTATTTGTACCCACCCGCTCTTCGTGATGTTCTTCGATCCTAAACTCAGCTAATCGTGCATTAGATCCCGTTTGAGTCTTTGCTATGATATTCCAGTGATGGTTTGGATACTGACAATTTATTTTGAATAGGAAATCATTTCTTTTTTGGTTGAGGGTTTGTAGGACCTCTTTCTTGTTGATTTTATTATCCCTATCTTTTTGCCTGAATTGTTTCTTTTATGATTACAGTCAGCGGGATGCCCCAGTTTTGTAAGTCTCCTTCATAGGTTTTGACTTATTGGGCTTTTGTTTTGAAAGATAACGATTGCGTGTCCTGACGATTAAAGGGATCCATCATTGTCTTTTGTTTTGGAAGGACTCCTTTGATGCCATTCATTGTGCACCTGGATCAACTGAGAGAACTACCCTGCCCCAGGTTATAATTAAGGGTTTTAATTTTTGCGTGAAAAGAAAAACTCCAACTTCTTTGGCTCAAAGGGGTTGACTAGGGATTATCTTCCTTATAACTCCACTGTTTAGGATTTGAAACAATGCCTGTACAACGTCAGCGGTGTCTGTTCAAAAGCATACTGTAAAGATCGTGGTATCGTTTTCGTCATCCTCCCTCAAAAGGCTTAGAATTTTTTTTTAACCGAGAGTTGAACATCACAAAATGAAAGCAATTTTAAGCATAATTAATTCAAAACAGACACGTGTGATGCATTAATGAAACAATAGAGTTTGACATGATAATTGTTTGAATAAGCAAAAAAAAAATACAATTTCAGAAACAAAAATCTCTCAATCCTAGCCATATTTTGGCAAGGGAGCAGTGACCACATTGGGAGTCTCAGGAGGCTCAAATTCGATCTCCTTAGCGTCAATTATATTCTGAATCTTGTATTTCAGCGCCCAACAATCGTTAGTATCGTGCCCCGGGCTACCGGAATGATAAGCACACCTTGCATCTGGGTTGTAATTAGGAGAAGAAGTCTTAGGGTTCAGAGGAGGGTTTACCACCGTAATCAAATTCATCTTCAACATGTGCTGCAATGCTTGTGACAATGGCATGTTGATGTTGGTGAACTGTCTTTTAGGCGCATTTGGCCTTTGTTGATTTCCCTTTTGCTGTTGTTGGTGTGACGCAGAACCAAAGATCAAGACTGCCCCTACGTGTTGGTAACGACGACTCTTTTGACTGTACGTAGCATTGGACTCCTTCTTCCCACTGTAAGGCTTTTTCTGAGTGTCAGGAGGTGTAGCTTCTTGAATCTTCCCAGCCTTGATATCAGCTTCAATCCTCTCCCCAGTCAAGATAAGGTCTGTAAACCCGGCTGAAGAGTTTCCGATCAAATGGTTAAAGAATGGACCTGACAGGGTCCCTAAAAACATATCAACCAGCTCACGATCCGTTAAAGGTGGATGCACCCTTCCGGCAAGGTCTCTCCACTTTTGAGCATACTCTTTAAATCCTTCACCCGTACCTATTGACATACCCTGGAGTTGGGTACGCGTTGGAGCGAGGTCGGAATTATATTGATACTGCTTATAGAACGCAGTAGCCAAATCTTCCCAGTTACGGATACTGGCTCCATCCAGCTGATAGAACCATTCCAGCTGAGTCCCTGAAAGACTGTCCTGGAAGAAATGGATCCACAAATTCTTATCAGCTGTGTAAGGCTGGATCTTCCTTACATATGACCGGAGGTGCATCTTTGGATAGGAAGCTCCGTCATACTTGGCAAAGTCAGGTGCCTTGAATTTATGGGGAATCACCACCCCAGAGGATAGACCTAGATCTTCGAAGTCCAGACCGGGCACCTTCTGTATCTCCATAGCGCTCAAACGGTCTTCCAGCTGTTTGTACTTATCCTCAGCAGGGGGATACTGTTCTTCATCATAATCCGTCTCGTTGTCGGAGACCACGGGACTAGGAACCCTTCTCTCTTGTGGACTGTCTTTCCCTACTAATGAGGTAGTCAGCTCAACCTTATTCTGCAATCCATTCCCAAATCTGCGTCCAGTGTTGAACAAGACGGTCCTCTTCTTCTTCTTCTTCTTCTTCTTCCTCTCTTTCAGAATCAGAGTCTTCAAATCCTGTTGACCATGGGCTAGGCTCATAACCAACTCTTGGAACTGGGCATTCTGGGCCTGGAGGGCCTTGATAGCTTGTTCAGTGGAAGGTTCAGTAGACCTGATGATTGCTGAAATAAATAGCGAAGAAGATAAGAGACCTGTAATGGTACCTGTAATGCAATGATATGTATGATATATGTATGCAATGTTTTCAAGGATCTCGCGGGGTAAACAAGAAAATTGTTAGAATTTGAATTTTGTAGCTTGACTGAAGGAACTTCATGTTGCTGAGAGTCCTTCTTCAAGAGTCAGGCTCACCATATCGAGTGGGTCATAGCCCCTGACTTAAGTTATCGTGCTTGGATTTCTGGACAACCTTGGCTAGAGTAAAATAAATCCCCTTTGCCCCTTGCTCGACATTTGGTTCATTATGACCTGCATCACAAACCCTTGAGATCCTTGAAATGGTTAAGGACATGCTATGGTATGATGTTATGATGTGTATGCTATGCGTTTAAGCAAAAGTGTGAGGTGATGTAAGTAAGCCCTGCAATGAATAAGGACTATAAACAAACCTGCAAGGAACTCATGTTTTCAGATAACAATAATATGCAAGTAGTTCAAGTTTTAAGGCACACAAGTCACACAAAAGAGCCCTTAGATTTCAGGCTGGCATGAAGTTTAGGTACTACCCTCTTTCAGTTTCAGTTGGTTAAGACCTGTCCTAAAAAATAGTAACCGGGTTCTAGAGGATCTCAATATCACTGACTACCCTCAACCGGTCATAATTCTAGTTTGGCAACCTTTTCTTACGACTGGAACCATCGCGAGAGTTTAGTCTCAACGAGTGTAGCATACTGCTACTGTTCTATGGCCAAGTTGGTCAATTTAAGGTTCTAAGGTCAGTTGATGCTTAATGACTCCTCAGAAGACCCATATTCTCCTCGTTCCAACACAAGGGATATCGGTACAGACCAAGGTGCCACACCAACGTAGCTACTGCTTCATCCGTGTCAGTCTACGCCGGACAGATCCCTCACAGTTTATTGCTACTTACCTAAAAAGGGTACCCCCAGATCCGGGTTAGGATCTATAAAACTCCGATACAAGCCCACAAAGTTAAAAGCATTCAAGGCATACAATTGAAAACACAAGTGATCTTAATCCTAAGGTACACCTCACTTATAAAGTCCCCAGCAGAGTCGCCAGTTCTGTGATCGGTGGGAATGAGAATTGACTGTTTTTTAATGCTGGTTCGCGTTTGCGTTTGTTTTCACAAAATGTCGCGGTAAGCAAGAGTCGCCACCGTCTTTTATTTTCTCCAACAAGGAAAGGACAAAAGCACAGCAAAATTCCTTTTCGAGATGTTTCTCGGGTTCGGGAGGTAGATTATAGAAAGGGAAGGTGTTAGCACCCTTTCTATCCGTGGTTATCCACGGGATCTTAGGTACTTGCTCACTGTGTTTTCAAAATGTTTTTCTTTTCTTGTGTTTGTGGGTTTTGAAAAAAGTTTTGTTTGAAAACTTCGATTTTAACTCTTGTATCTTTCCTCAAGAGTGTATGAAGTGTTTGTTTGAAAACTTTGTTTGAAAAGTGTAAGTGCGAAAAGTATTTTTGTTTTGAAAGAGCAAGTACCTGAGAACCTCTACCTACTCAAAAGAAATTAAGCTGTGTAAATGTCCTTTAGACAATACTATCCCACTATTGAGAAGTAGGTAGCGCCGTCGTTGGAGTTTTCGGGTCAATTTGATTATAGGGACATGTGGTCACTAAAGCAATGGTAGGACGCCTTAGCGGTAACCCTAATGTCTTAGATCATTTTTTATCCGAGGCAACCGTTTTGAGGCAACTTTGATCTTTAGACAGGAGGGCGACCTCTAAAACACCCTATACTCAATGACCACGTCGAGGCAACCAAGTGAGGTGTACCCTAGGAGTGGCATGTGCGAGTGTGTTAGGTTTCAGTTATGTTATCTTTGTACATGTTATGGTGAGCTACGATTAATTTTATTTTAAGGATAAGTCTTGTCATGCATAGCCTAGTTAACATACATCTAACAGTTAATATTGCGGAAAATAAATCTAAGCTATTACAAGGCGTCGGGTATTTACATCGCCAAAAACAAACCCTTTGAAAAAGTAAATTGCGGGAAATAAATAAAAGCAATAAAAAGTCCTAATTAAAACTATTACATCCTCGGAGCAAATACAATTATATGGAATAAAAAATAGTATGCGCGAGAAAAAAATTGAATCGGGAGTTTTTAGGGTTTTGACCCTTTTTTGAGAAAGAAATGGATTTTTATTGTTTATGAATTAAATTAAACCTAAACTAATTAATTAATAAAAAGAAAGATATCTTTTTTTTTGTTGAGTTTTTTATGTTTTTAAGGAAAAAATAGAAGATGATTAAAATTGTCAAAAACCCTAATTCTACATTAATTTTATTTATTGTGAAAATATTAAAATTAACCTAATTAAAGAACTAAATTAATTATGTTAGTATTTATTTACAAAATAACTACTTAAATTTAATAAATAAAATATTATGTTTTTCATGTTTTCTGAATTTATAAAAAAATGTTAATTGTTTTAGTCAGTAATTAATTTAAAAATTAATAAAAACAAATTAAATAAAAAATAAAATAAAAAAAGAAGAGGAAATAAACCCATGGGGGTGTTGGCCCAAATCAGGAGGTAATTCTGGAAATTTGTGGCCCAACAATGATCAAGCCCGTTTTGACTTTCTGATTCCATGTTGACATGTTGACCACGGCGTATGGTGGATACCCAGCTTTGGCCACTGGATTTGCCTTACAAGCCACTTGGCGTGTTGATAATTAAGGCATATGGTGGACCTCTTTTGGCAAACTACACAAGAACACCTGAAAAATAAAAGTAACAAGGTTTTGGGGGGACCTGGGATTCGAACCCAGGTCCCAAGGATCATATGCTAGCGCGCTTGCCACTCAGCCAAGTTGGTTCATTCGTTATAGGAATAACAAACAATTATTATATGGAAAATCATGTCACTATGTCTGGAAAACATAAAAAGCGCACGCTGATTCAAATAAACCAATGGGATATCAACACATCATCATCTTCTTCGTTGTACCTGCAAAAAACATAATCAAATAGCGGGGGTTTTTAACCTCCATTATGTGCTTGCACGAAAAATAGCGATTAGAAGCACAATGAATATAAATATTTCGCGAGGCATGGATTTTGTTCGTCTTGGCCTCACGATTTTAGTCATATGTCTCATGAGTCCCAATTTTTCCTGGTTCAGAAAGCCCTAATTTAAAGTTCAAGAACCCTAGAATTTTGATCATGGCATCTCACGATTCTGGGCATTATAATCCAATTAATTCATTCCATTAGCTTCATTCAGTCTCTAGCAATGCAAATCAATCAAAAAAACATGTTAAATGCGCATGAATCAAGATATATGGTTTTGAATCAAATGTGCAAACTGTGAGACTGTACGTGACGATTCTTTGAGCTTTGGTACTGGAATTTGATTGCAAAACGTTCCTGGAACCTCCTACAATGTATTTGAATGATTAAAACGCCTTGAATTGGCCTGGAATGCAAGAATAGGTTTTCACTTTTTCTTGAAATTTCTTGAATTGGCAAGGTCGTTTCTGCAGCTTTCAAGCGTGTGCTAGGGCATGGTTAGCTTGCTTGCATATAAGGGAAACAAATTAGGTCAAAACTTTGGATCCAACCCATGTACATTGATGATTAAATCCTTGATTGAAAATCAAATATTCTTGATTTTTCATGATTGAATAATGTTGCCAAATTTGGAGATTTTTGTATCTTTGACTTGTACATGAATTTGCCAGCATATCTTGATCACATTTGCTTCACAAATTGATTGAAAAAAATCAAATCTTGTATTTTCCTACAATTTAAATTAATTAAATGAATTAATATTAATTAAAAATCCAATTAATTAATAAAAATAAGAAAATAAATCCAATTCATCTTGGTGGGTCGTGCATAGGTCATGGGTGAAGTTTTAAGAAAGGATTTGAGGCCCATTAGCAAAAAAGAAAGTGTTTTGGGCAAAGTTGACTTTTGCAAATTCATGAAAATTTCCCAACTTCTCCAATGCACAACTTGCTCAATTTTGATCATATGACCATGTTCTTTGACATTTTGGAAAGCTCTTGAAGTCCTCTAACCAATGCCTTTGGTCCCATGTCATTTGGATTTACCAATCTCAAGTTATGGCCTTTGACTCAAAGTGTACTTTTGTTGACTTTTGAATTTGACCTATAATGTAAAAATTGGTAACTTCTTGTGAGAGCATTTCTTGAACTTGGAGTGTGAATATGGATTATAGGAAATTGCATCCTCTTCAAAATGAGCTTTGGATGGAATTTTTCTGATAAACCATGAAAAAGTTATGCCCTAGTCAATGTACAGTTGACTTTTCTACTGTCCAAAAATAGTAACTTTTGCATTCTTGATGATTTTTGAGCTATTCTTGTGGAATCATGATCAAGACTTGATCAAATGATGATTTTGAACTCAAAATAAGATGTTGACCAAAAATTCTGACTTTTGACTGTAAAATGACCATTTTGCCCTTGCAGTTGACTGTAGATCAAATGGAGCTTTTGACTGTGCAAATTGGCACTGTGAGTCTTGAAACTTGGCATGTAGGTGCTTGAGAAGGTATATAGGCCTATGAGACTTGATTGAACCATTAAAAACCTAAAATTCCTTGAAAGAACCAAAACCCTAATTTCAGCTGTCTTAGGAGGTGACTTGATTGTACAACCCTTGAGCCATTTTGAGCAATTTGAAGATCACTCTTGACAAATCTTGAAGAATATGGGAGGGCAAATTTTGGGGTACAACATCTGCCAACGATAAATTCTTCTAGTAAGAGCATGCTTTTCAAAAATATACTTAATTGGATCCATTTTGGAAATCAACCAAGTAGTATGATTCAATATATATTGCCGCAATCGCTTTGCCGCCCATGCCAGAGCACAACATGTCTTTTCCAGCATAAGATACCGTGACTCACAGTCAGTAAACTTCTTACTGAGATGATAAATGGCATATTCCTTCTTTCCTGTTTCACCTTGTTTCCTAAAATACAACCCATAAAATTATCTAATACTGTCAGATACATGATCAATGGTAATAGGGGGAAGCAAGATAGGAGGTTCAAGCAGATACTACTTAATACTTTCAAATGCCCTTTGGAAATCATCTGTCCACACATAACCCTGATCTTTCTTTAACAACTTAAAGATCGGTTCACATGTTGCAGTCATGTGGGAAATGAATCTGGAAATGTAATTCAAACGCCCAAGGAAGGCTTTAACTTGCTTTTTAGTTCATGGCGCAAGAATTTCTTGAATTGCTTTGACTTTATCAGGGTCAACTTCAATTCCTTTCTAGCTGACAATGAAACCTAGCAATTTCCCTGATCGGAATTTCAAAGGTGCATTTGTTTGGATTCAAGTAGAGACGATACTTCCTCAACTGTTGAAACAATTTCAATAAATCTTCTATATGCCATTCTTCAGTCTGGGACTTAGCAATCATATTATCAACATATACTTCAATTTCCTTGTGCATCAGGTCATGGAATAAGGTTGTCATAGCCCTCTGGTACGTTGCACCAGCGTTCTTCAACCCGAAGGGCATCACTCTATAACATAATGTTCCCTAGGGTGTGATAAACATTGTTTTTTCCATGTCCTCAGGAGCCATTCTTATTTTATTTTATCCGGAAAATCTGTCCATGAACGAGAATACTCCGAATTTTGCTGTAATATCAACCAGCATATCAATACGCGGCAATGGAAAATCATCTTTTGGACTAGCTTTATTTAAATCTCGGTAATCAACGCACATGCGAACTTTTTCGTCTTTCTTTGGTACTGGGACAATATTGGCAATCCACTGAAGGTGCACTCATGTCACAAGAAAACCGACATTAATCTATTTTAAAACTTCTTCTTTAATTTTCACTGCCATATCAGGGTGAGTTCTTCGCAATTTCTGCTTGACTGGCGGGCACTCTGGCTTCAACGACAAATGATGCTCCACAATATCAATATCTAGACCGGGAATGTCTTGGTAAGACCAAGAAAAGATGTCCACATACTCTTTCAACAATTCAGTCAACCTGCTCTTCACGCCGTGGTGCAGTAATGCTCCAATCTTAACTTCCTTTGGCTCTTCTCTGAACCCAAATTGATGGTCTCCAATGGCTCTTTACACAGGATATTCAAAGTTGGGAGAGGGTGCAGGGTCATTGTATTCAACGGGTTTATTAATTAATCTGCACATATGATTTATGATCACTTTTAGAAACTGACACATATATCAAGTGATTATGCAGATTTATTTTCAATTATTATTTATTCAAAAAGAAAGGTTTTTTTTTTTCTTTTTCTAATTACCACTTTCCAAGAAAAAAAAGCAGAAAATAAAAACACAATTTGAGAATAAAAGACAATATTTATTTATGATTTTAATGATCAAAGCAAACAAATAAGCCCATACAATATTAACTTTCACCTTGGGCAGAGTGAAAGCTTTTTGAAAAAATAGACAAAAACAAATTACTTTGAGACATGGATGCAAGAGGGAATATCAATAGTGACCCAGTTCTGGACTTTGACTCCAGGCGTCACATAATTCGGCATTTCCTGCTCTTCTTTATCCTCCACAATAACATTGATTCCAGAAATAGTTGGATGGAGATAACCTCCGTTGTGGAAAATATCCTGATAGCTTCTCATAGTAGACTTTGACTTCAGGGTCTCAACTTTTCCATTCTTCACTGAGTATCCTAAACCAGCCTTGTTCTTATTCACCGGAGGATCAACAATCTGCCCCCGTACTTTACTAGGGCCATTGCGCATAACCTACTGAGCATCTTTGAATGAAGCCATAGAATTATCATTCTCTCTCACGTTATCAACGGACAAAGCTTGGAATTGCGTTCCAACAGCAGCTTCATCTGCTTCTACAACACTGAAAGATGATAGATGATAAATCAACAAGCTTGCTCTCCATTTATAATAACCACTTTTTCTTCACCCACGAACTTCAACTTTTGGTGTAGAGTTGAAGTAACAGTCCATGCCTCGTGTATCCATGGTCGTCCCAGTAAACAACTGTATGTAGGCACAATATTCATGACTTGGAAAGTGATATGGAAAAGGTGTGGGCCTATGTGGATAGGTAGATCCACTTCCCCAATAACTGACTTCCTTGATCCATCAAAAGATTTTACAATAATACCACTTGGGTGCATGAGAGCCCCTTGATATTTCAACTTCATCAACGTGCTCTTCGGTATAACATTTAAGGCGGGCCCATTATCAACCAACACATTAACAATGAATCATTTTTACAGTTCATGGATATATGGAGAGCCAGATTATGATTCCTCCCTTCGTCCGACCATTCATCGTCGCAAAAGCTTAGGTTATTACAGGACGTAATATTACCTACCACACTACTGAATTGATCTAACAGCATATCACAATTCACGAAGGCTTGATCCAACACCTTCATTAAAGATTCTCTATGGGTAGCAGAATTCATCAACAATACTAGGATAGATATCTTTGAAGGAGTCTGTAATAGATGATCTACAATTATGTAGTCGCTCATTTTGATAATCTTCAAAATATCATCCACATATTTCTCCAGGGTAGCACCACTGGAATGCCCTACAACTTTCTTATTCTCAGCACTTTCCACAACTTTCTTACAAGCATTATCATTTCCCTGAACAACCGGTGCAAATACACGACCACTGTGGGTCACTCTACCAGTCTCAACAATATTCTCGATGCTAGACAACGAATGGATGGGAACTTCCACACCATCCTCTAAAATAGTAGCATTGTACTTGTACGATACAACTTTATCTGATTTGTAAGGAACAGGCCCTGGAAAGCAAATTACAACTGGGGAAACAATTGACTTGCTACAATATTCAATCTCAATGGGGGAAGAATCATTAAAACAAGGCACAATTACGTTCACACCTTCATCATAAAATTTGGGTATCAAAGAATCATCGTTGGAGAACATATCCTCATCCGAGGAAAATAATTCATCCGCCGATGCATATTCATCGTTTGATTCATCCTCAACCAAGAAAACCCCAATCTTGTTAACCTCATGGTAATCATCTATTTGGCTTGAAACTTTGATAGTTTCATTATCAAGTAACAACTGAATACCTTTTCTTACAATGAAACATCCTTGGGAATCCCTGTAGCAAACCCGACAAGATCCATAGTGGTGCTCTACCTGACTAACCCTGTGGAAAAAGGTAGCGTGCAATTGTATGAGATCATCATTCATATGGTCACCATCAAAGATCCGAAACTCTCCAGGACATCCAAATACCATGTTCACTTCCTCCTCATATTCCGCCCTAGGTCTGATTATATGGATGGGGACCTCATCCATCAACTCCTGCAAATCAGCCTTTATCTTATCGCAACCTTGTATATCAGTAATACAAATACCACAACCAGCATAGTCATCAGTATAGTAACTAAACTCGCAAAGGTCTGCATGCATCTTTACCAAGTCTCCTCTGACCAAGTTAATATCATAAATGCGAAAGTCCCCTAGACAACCATCAACCATGTTAACAACATTCGTTCCTTCATGCTTTGGCAAAGGATTATCTTTGACATTTTGGATAACATATTTAAAGGACAAAAGGCCGAATCTCACCATTTTCTATACCTCGGACGTCATAGGATAACATTTTTCCACATTATGCCCTGGTGCACCCTGATGGAAAGCGCACATCTGATCTGCCTTATAGTACCAAGGAAAAGGTGATGGTATAGCCGGGGGTGGCCTAGTCTATACCAACTTTTTCTGGATCAATTCTGGGAGTAACTCTGCATAGCTCATGGGGATAGAGTCAAAAGGCTCTCTCCTTTAATTCTGCCCTTGATTTCCTTGAGGGGTTGGTCTTTGATAAGCAACTATAGTCGGAGATGTATTAACAACTAGAGTTACTGAGGCAACTTGTTTATGGTGCTGATGATTTCTTTTAGGAGGATTAACCATTCTTTCTTGAATAACAACATTTGTCTCTCCTTCTTTCTTTTTAGCAAACCCATATGATGGTTTCTTCACACTGCCGAAGTTTTCCCCTCTTGTAAGACGACCTTCTCTTACAGCTTCTTCCAAACGGACGCCCATTCCCACCATCTCGGTAAAATCACTGGGTGCACTCTCCACCATTCTTTCATAATAGAATGCACCTAGTGTCTTTAGAAAAATATTTGTCATCTCTTTTTCTTCCATTGGAGGAATCACTTGGGCGGCAACTTTACGCCATCTCTGTGCATATTCTTTAAATGACTCCTTGTCCTTCTGGACCATGGCTATGAGTTTATCATGGTCAGGCGCCATGTCCATATTGTATTTGTTCTGTCTGGTAAACGCTTCACCCAAGTCATTGAAATTATGAATGTTGGCACTGTCCAGGCTCATGTATCATTTCAATGTTGCACCAGTCAAACTGTCTTGAAAGAAATGAATTAACAGGCGTTGATCATCTATATGAGTAGACATTCTCCTCACATACATCACTAAGTGAGCACGAGGGAAAGTTTTTCCCTTGTACTTTTCGAACTCTGGTACTTTGAACTTTGCAGGTATTTTCACATTTGGAACCAAACACATATCATTCACATTCTGCCCAAACAATTATTTTCCTCTGAGGGACTTTAACTCTTTCTGCATCCTATCAAACTGATCCCGGAAATCGTCCATTCGATCATAGACACCCAAGCTTTCACTTGGTGGAGGAATAGGGCGATATCCTTCATCATTAGTAAATGGTACCACATTCATCGAGGGAGGTGCAACATAGTGAATCTCATTTCTAGCAGTAGGAGTAATATGCACCACAAGAGGTGTAAAAGCAACAACAGCCGAAGCAAGTGGAGCAGCTTGAGTATCCTGACTATAACCTTCGGGTATAAAGTTCTCTAGCATTCCCCAAGGATAACCTTGAGGTAAACGATTTTGAATAACAACAGTTTGAGTAGCAGAAACAACAACAATCAGAGCTTTGGTAGTAACTATTGTCTATTGAGGCTGAGCAAGTGGTGGTTGATTCTGAGCAGTCACCAAAGATTCCATTAGAGCAGTGAGATTGGCCTTACCGGCCTTCAGAGAAAAAACTTCTTTGTGTAACTCACGATTCTTTTGTTCTAGATTGTCCATCTTTCTTCTGAAATTAGCTCGAGTATTGTACTGATGAGACAACTTGCTGAACAAAGTAAAGAAGCTCAGTAAGACACCTGGTTATGCTCAAAAAAATTCAAGAAGTATGCAAAATATGATCCATGATATGCAATGCATATTGTTGTACCCCAAAATTTGCCCTCTCAATTTTTCAAGAATTTCCTCACAAGATTTCTACTGGGCCAAAACTGCACAAAGCTGGATCAACTCAAGCTACCATGGATCATATTGGATTTCCAAGCATCGGGTCAAGGAGGAAACTATTGAAAGAGCAAAGCAGTTAAATTTGACTTTTCAGAGAAAATTGAAGAAAAAATAAGCTTGCTTCGAGTCATGCCTAGATTCGACTGAACTTTCTCCTCCATGTTAGCTTTGACTTGGTTCGGTTTCCCTTTGAAACATTTTCTTTCGATTCAAAAGGAAATAACCTTTTACTAGTTTCCTTTGATTCAAAACGAAATGACCTTCTGAAAGCTTCCTTTGATGCAGAAGGCAATAGCCTTCTAAAGGTATTCTTTAATTCACCAAGTAGGGACTTCCTGCCTGCAAGCCTCGTTTGGGCATTTAGGTTCCCTGTATACATCCTTCGAGTGCACCATTGACCTTAAATGTTGGCTTGATTCAATGCAATGGTTACCTGCATGCAAGCTTCAAATGGGCATTTAGTCTCCTAAATACACGCTTCAATTGAGAGTTGGTCCCTAACATGCTTGTTTTTTATTCACAAAGTAATGGCTATCTGTATGCAGCCTTCGATTGAGCAATGGCCTCTTTCTTTCATGCTTAGATCCATAAAGCCAGGGGCTCCCACCATGCTAGCACACACATGGATAAATGGTTTCCTACTGACCTCCTTCGACTCAGAAGATAAGTGCTTTCTCTCAGCTTTCCTTCGATTCACAAAGCCATGACTTCATTCATACCAACAAGCACAAGGAAATGGTTTCCTGCAACTTTCCTTCGATTCAGAAGCCAATGGCCTTCTGAAAGATTTCCTTCAATTCACAAGGCCGAGACCTCCTGCATGCAAGTTTAGATTGGACCATTGGCCTTACAAGTTCGCTTGATTCACAATGCGATGACTATCTGCATACAAATTTGATTCCTGCTTCGATTAGGGCATTTTATTTCTTTTGAGCAAGCTTGACTCCTTCTTCGACTAGTCAGTACCTCCCCTGGAAACTTTGTTTCGACACATATAGTCTCTACATTATGACATATCTAGGTGTCCCAATCGAAGGTTATACCTTGGTGGCCCATTTGAAGAATTGTAAGTAATGCACACTAATGATGCATGTGGTTCCTTCAAAAGAACACATACATTGTTCCAAATCGAAGGACACCCATTTGGGCCCCTTCAAAGGATACACATATGAGCCATTCGAAGGACACTTTGATTTAGAAAGAAACGTTGTTGTTTGAAATAGAGTTTGGTCGAAATATAGGGCTAGGTGGTCAAAACAAAAGGTTGAGATATCCAAAGATACTTGTTGGCCAGAGTCCTATGTGCTACCAAGTCTAAGCCTGCTACGCTGGCCACAACACTCCAAAACTACTGCACAGCAGTCCTGCTATGCTGCTCTTATATTTGCACCAATTTGGCATGCAAAAATTGCACCTCAAAGGCTACAATGATAGGATACCTAATTTGTCCAAATTTCTTTTGTTTTCCCTCCCAAACCTCATCCAAATTCATCTATAAATAAGAGCTTCTATAACACATCTTAGGGGCCCTTGGTAGTTGGAAAAACTCTTTTTGTGAGAAAATTATCAAATTCTAAAAACTCTCAAACACTATCAAATGTTCTCAAACATTCTGAAACACTCCAACTCTAAAAAAATAAGATCCCTCCATACATTGGTGAACCCTTTGATTCATTCCTCAACTGCCATATAACTAACCTTCGACTCATTCCCTAACTACAACATAATAGTATTTTGATTCAATCCCTATACTTTTATGTAATAACCTTCGATTCACTCACCATTATCACATACCCTCTTTCGATTCAGTGAACTTCCCCAAACAAAGCAGCAACTGAACTAACTTTAGGAAGATTCCAACGATGCTCCATCTACCATCAAGGAAGTCACGTACAACTCCTTCGATTAGACACTTCAAGAAGTAAGTTTTCCTCCAAACTTGGAACTTTTTCATTTAAATATCATTTGTACATATAAATAAATGGAAAATGTAGATATCCCATTTAGGAAGTTGACCATGCCCTAACTTTTGATCCTCACTTCCTGTATGTTGAAAGTCCCAATCCTGACTAGTTAGACTTTGGATTTTGGTTCCCAATAATCTTGTGCTAACCCCTGGCTTGTAGCTTTCAAAAGTTACACTTATTAGTTGCATTTTCAAGTTTAGACAAGTTTTCTGTATCCTTCGATTGGCTAAGCATTTAAGCCTTTCAAATATCAACTTGGGAGCTTTGTATTCCTGCAATCGAAGGAGGCAGCAAGGAGTTTGAAACAAAGAGTGCACCTCACGCTGACTTCCAGGCCAATTGAAAGAAGCAGGAACAAGATGAACTCGAAAGGCATGTTAATACTGATTCCAGGACCAATCGAAAGAAGCAGCTAGAAGGATGAATCAAAGGCTACATCTCACATTAATTCCCAATCGAAGGAAGCCAAAGTAGGGGGAATCGAAAAAGCATATTGCCTAGAACGAAGGACTCACTTTTTTTTTCTCATTTTTTTTTATTTTTGTTTTTTATTTATATTTTCTTGATATTCAATATGGTTGTAATATTTAGGATATTTATTTTCTGCATTTTATTGCTTTATACAAATGTTAGTAATTAGGATGTATGGGAAGATAAAACCAACAAATAGACAACCCAAAAATCAAAGACAAAAATGCATGTAATCAAACACACCATGCACACACATGCACCTCTAGGGTAATCTCACTTGTTGCCTCGAAAAATAGTCATGTCCCTCGAATATGGGCGGTTTAGAAAAAACCCTCGATAAAAGATCATAGTCCCTCGATGTTCCTCAATGTTGCCTTCGGTAAACGATCTAGTCCCTAAACAAAAATTGCTAAAATGTCTCATAGGTTGCCTTCTATGACTATACAAATGACCCGCCCGTCTCTTCACATCCAACGATGGGGTTTCTTACCAAATCAATGGTAAGATAGCAACATCTAAAGGAGGAGGAAAAGAACATTAGACCTTTTGAGTAGGTAGGATGCTCATAGTTGCTCGCTTGCTCACAACAAAAATCATTTTCACACCAACACTTTCCATAAAACATTTTTAAATGTTAAAACACTTTGTACGCGTTCTCATAGAGACGAGAATCATTACAAAAGAAACTTTTCAAAATCACTTTCAAAAACACCTTTCACAAACACCTCTTTGAACTATTTTCAAAACCAACACTTTATACGCATTCTTATAGAGACAAGAATCATTACAAAGACGTTTTCAAAATATTTTCAAAACCATACCACAAACACATTTTCAAACAAAAAGAAAGTTGATATAGCAAGAAACTAAGAGCCCGTAGAAAACTACGGATGAAAAGGGTGCTAACACCTTCCCCTTTCATAACCTATCCCTCGAACTCAAGAAAACATCTTTAAAGGTCTTTCCTATTCTTTTCACCCTTTCCTATTTGGATAAAAGAAAAGTCGGGTGCGACTCTTGCTATCCGAAAAAATTGCGATCAAACACAAAACAACCATGTCAGTTCTTCCACCGTATTATAGAACTGTCGACTCTGCTGGGGACTTGACTGGAAGTGAGGTTACCTTAGGGCTAGATCACCTTTACTTGCTTTCTTTGTTTGACTTGCTTGCTTTACATTATGATTCCTTGTTTGGGTTCATTTTGATCCTCTACCCGGATCTGGGGCACCTTTTAGGAAAGTAGCAATAAATTGTGGAAACTGTGTGTGGTATACCAACATGGTCAAAGCAATAACTATGTTAGTGTGACAAATTTGTTGATACTGGTAGCCCTTGAGTAGTCAAGGAGAATACATGGCCGCTGTGTGGTGTCATGAAGCACTAACTGACCTTAGAACCTTAATTGAACAACTTGGCCATTAGGAAGTAGTGAGGTAGCCGACTTTGGTGCAGCCTAAAGTTGGTTGATAATCGATACTACGCTCATTGAGATTGGACTTTCAGGATGTTTCGGTCTTCAATAAAGAAGATTTAATTGAAACAATGGCCGGTGAATAAATATTAATGATATTGAGATCCCCTAGAATCCGTTTACTTTCTAGGACAGGTTGAACCAATTAAACTTCAAGAGGGTACTTACCTATGAACCTCATGAAAACCTGAACCTAAGGACTTGTTTGATTTGCTTGTGTATATACGTGTGCATACCATCACGACATCATACCATAGCATTTTACATTAACCATTTCAAGGATCTTGAGATTCATCTTTGTTCTGTTTTGTAGGACACGACTCCCACTCGCAGGAATACGATCCAAGTCAATCTCGTACGAGTACCTTTTCAGCTCAAAGAATTAACATCAAGGGTCCCTCGGAATTCTTCATTCACCAAAAGACATGGACGACTTCTCAACCTGGTTACCTCAAGCTTTGATGAAGAAATGATGAAAGTGCTTTTCTAGTTCTTCAACCCTTTACACCATTGGTTTACCTTTCCCGATTACCAACTTGTGCCTACTATGGAAGAATTCTCTCAACTCTTGGGAATTCCTATTCTTGATCAATTACCTTTCAATGGTATGGAAGGAGACCCGAGGAGATTGCTCGAGCTTTAAATTTGCAATAATTCAAAGTCATGGCTAACTGGGAAACAAGAAGTGGTATCAAAGGGTTCCTAGCCAAGTTCTTGTTGGAAAAGTCTCAAGACTATTGGGATACTCTGGATTACGAGCCTTTGAATAATTTTTGGCTCTTCTCATCCATGGGATGGTACTATTTCCTAATCCTGACCAACTTATAGATGTGAACACAGTCAAAATTATTATATCTCACAATCCGGTGCCTACTTTACTGGGAGACATCTTGCATTCTCTTCACTCTCACACCATGAAGAGAAGGGGGACCCTCATGTGTTGCACTCCTCTGTTGGTTAGGTGGTTTGTTTCACACCTGCCCTAATCTGTTATGAAGAACGAGCAAGGCTTGAGATGATCCAATAGGTTGGTGTCACTCAGACATTCAGATATTCACTAGTGTTCTCGATCCTTGGAGGTCATTACCATCATCGACCATTGTGGGGAATTCCCTAATGTCTATGCTTGGCATTATGGGAGGTATTACTTACAACCCTTGCTTGGCTTTGCGACAGTTTTGGTATGCACGAAGAGATGGTCCTCATGATGCGCTCATCTAAGGTGTGGTATTCGACTACAAGAGAGATGGCCGAGGCTATCATCAAAGGTTTATACGAGCTTAGAGAATGGTAAAAAAAGTGGATAGTAAGACATTGGGACACAAAAATTCTATTCCCCTTGAGTCTTACCTTAAGTGGGTACGAACTCGTGCTCAAAGTCTCGTAATGCCTTACCCATCCATCCTACCTATCATCATGGAGCCTGTTGCTGAAGGAGATGTTTCGTATATTGTCCTTTATCTTAACATGCCTACCTCTCTTGAAGATTTTCAAAAGGATTAGATTCAGCTAAAGGAAGAGCGAGACACCTTCGAATCCCACTTCCACGCGAGTGAGAAGAAAGTTTTGGAGCTTACGAGACAACTTCATGAAGAGCGAAGTTTGAACACCTACATTGCGCAAAAAAGGATGTGCTCAACCTTTTCGTCTCAGGAGTTTATTTTATGTTTATTTCCTCCATTGTAAGCCCCAAGAGGCATGATGTAATCAACTTGGATTTATTAATAAAATGTTGTGTTTCCTTTTGTTTAAGCAAATTTAATTCTCCTAGTTTTCTTGAAATCATTTGCATATTCACTTTCATTCATCATAACACAAACAGGTTTTTCATAAACAGGTTTCCTTATCTTTCTACTATTTATTTCAGTGAGATGGATATTGAACAGACAGTAAAATATCTTCAAGCACATAATTCTCAATTCCAACAGATGTTCCTGGCTTTGGATAAATGATAAGAGGACCTGAAGGCTCTCATGATCAAAGATAAGAATAAGAAGGTGAAGAAACCAGCCAGTGTTTTGAATTTGGGAAGAAGGTTTACAAGACCGGCCAAGCGAGCTCTAGATTTTGCAACCTCGTCGGGTGAAGGAGATAATCAAGAAGAAAAGAACAAGGAAGGAAATGACAACCCAGAGTCTAAGGAAGATGAAGTTGACTACTCTGAAGAACAATATCCTCCTGCTGATGATAAATACAAACAACTGGAGGATCGCCTCAATGCTATGGAGATCCAGAGGGTACCCGGGCTGGATTTTGAAGAGGTAGGACTGGTCTCAAGGGTGGTCATCCCGCTGAAATTCAAGGTCCCCACATTCGCTAAGTACGACAGTGTCTCCTGTCCTAAGCTGCATTTAAGGTCATATGTCAGGAAGATTCAACCCCACACTACTGATAGGAATCTGTGGGTACATTTCTTCCAGGAAAGTTTGTCAGGGACATAGTTAGAATGGGTCTATCTGTTGGAAGGAATTAATATTCGCAATTGGGAAGATTTGGTTGCTGCTTTTTACAAGCAATACTAGTATAATGCTGACCTCGCACCAACTTGTACACAACTGCAAAGTATGGCTATGGGTTCTGGTAGAGGTTTCAAAAATTATGCCCAGAAATGGAGAGATCTCGCGGGAAGAGTCCAACCCCTCCTATCTGATAGAGAGCTGGTGGATATGTTCTTAGGCACGTTGTCTGGTCCATTCTTCAACCATCTGATTGGAAGATCTTCAGCTGGTTTTACTGAGTTGATCTTAATGTGTGAGCGGGTAGAAGTTGATATTAAGAGTGGCAAGATTCAGAGGGATGCATCCTCAAACACGACGAAGAAACCCTTCACAATAAAGAAGGAGGTCAGTGTTGCTTATGGCCAAAGGAATCAAAATAAAACTGAACTTTGTCGGATGGTAGGGGATGTTATGATTTCCAATCCTGCCTCAAACCAACAACAAAACAATCAACGCATTCCAGATGTGCCCAGAAGATAGTTCACCCGGATCAACATGACCTTATCCCAGGTATTGCCACACCTGTTGAAATCCAATCTGGCGACTCTAAAGGAAGCTCCCAAGAATCCCAATATTGCATCTCCCCGCGGCATGATACAAACGATTGTCGGGCTCTGAAAAATAAGGTACAAGACCTTATCGAGGCGAAATTGATTTAGTTTGACCTTCTAGAGACACCTAATGTAATAACAGCGCCAATGCCCAAACATGGCCAAGGTGTCAATGCTGTTGATGATGGCCATTTTGTTTCCTCTGTGGATGAATTAACTACTCCTCTTTTGACTGTTAAAGATAATCTAATACGAGCCAGTTTTTTTCCGGGCTGCGGTGAAGGTTGCCACTTATGTATGTCTCTACCAGATGGCTATTTGTTGTTAAAAATGGGCGTCCAGCACCTGATGGTTAACAAAGAAATTATGTTCGAAAAAATTCCCCTTACAAGAAGTTATTGTGAAGATGTCTCGATAATCACCATTTCCAACAATCCTCCCAGGGTCTCCACCTAAAGACCTTTTAGGATTACACGTGTTCCCAAGTTTGCTCCCTTGACCATCACCATGTCGGGGCCTATACCATATTCCTCGGATAAAGCTGTTCCCTGGAATTATGGGGATGACGTCTATTACCATGGCGTCAAGCAAGACCGGTTGGCTATTGAAGACAAAATTGTTGAAGATATTGATCCTGACATCGACAATATCGTCGGGACCAATAAAATTACGAGAAGCATAAGAGTTTTCTCTCCGGAGATCTCTCCAAGGACTGTTGCTACTCTCGTGATCGTTCCTGCTGTTACTTCTGTGAGTGTTCCCATTTCTACTCCTACTGTTATCCCTTTTGTCATCCCTATTACCGAGTCGGCTGAGACTCGGGGAAAAGGGGTAGTGGTTGAGCCTGTCCAGACGAAGGTACACAAAGAAGTCATCCCCGAGGCTTATAAAAGGGAAATGGAAGAGATATTAAAGATAATCAAGAAAAGTGATTATAATGTCGTGGAGCTGTTGGGGCAGACCCCTTCAAAAATCTCAATGCTGGCCTTACTTTTGTGCTATGAAGCCCATGCTAAGGCTTTAGTGAAATTCCTGAAGTCTGCCCAGATGCCTCAAGAGACCTCCGCTGATCAATTCGATAATTGCATGGCAAGTCTAACTGTTGATAATGGACTGGGTTTTTCTGATGTTGATTTAAATCCCAAGGGAAGGAAACACAATGGTTCCCTGCATGTCTCCATTGAGTGCAGTGGCACCACCCTAGATCATGTTTTGGTGGATACAGGTTCGTCGCTGAATGTCTTGCCCAAGAATGCTCTGGAAAGGCTAGATTGCAAATAACTCACATTGAAGCCCAACAACATTGTGGTAAGGGCCTTCGATGGTTCTAAAATAATGGTGCACGGGGAAGTGGACATCCCTATCAAAGTTGGTACTCAGACTTTTGACTCAACCTTCTATGTGGTAGATATCCGCCCGTCTTATTCCTGTTTATTGGGTCGACCTTGGATTCACGGGGCTGGTGTTGTTACTTCTACCATGCATCAGATGCTGAAGTACCCAGTCAATGGGAAGATTATCACCATCCATGGTGAGGAGGAATACATGGAGAGCCACATGAACTCTTTTAGGTACGTCGAAATGGACGGAGAGTTCATTGAGACCCCCTGTCATATCTTTGAAGAGGTTCCACAGACCGTTGCTGCAACCAAGACTGCTTCCAAGGTCCCGAAGATTACCATACCTCCACTAAAAATGGCTTCTCTGAAGGATGCCAAGGCAGTAGTCGAAGAAGGTGGGTGTACAATTTGGGGCCATCTTCCATATATTTACTACAAATTTGACAAATTTGGTTTGGGTTTTACTTCAGGAGCCCAGAAAGTTGTTCGTCGTGCTCGCACCGGGGGACCACCTTTACGGATCAGCAACCAGGGAGTCAATGCTCTCGAAGACAGTGATAGCGATTATGACCTGGACAAATGGATCTTCCCAACCATCAGCAGTGGACTCAACAATTGGGAGGCCAAAGATTTTGTGCCCATTACTTTTATTCAAGAGTAATTTGTCTTTTTTTTTAGGATATGTAATATTTGAACAATTGAAACTTTAAAGCCTTGTGTCTTATCCGAGGCACAATGGTCTATTTTGTGAGGGTCATTAATCCATTTTCATATCTCATTAATAAAACATTGGACGTTTTGCATACAAATTTTACACATTTTTTTTCTTTTCTGTCTCTTTACTTTATTAAAAAATATACAGCTATGCTCTTACACACACCCACATATCAAACTGCAGATCTGCATCCACTCTGGATCCCATTGATAACGATTCTGCTATTGCCCATTATAAATTTTAAAATCCGATATACCAAGCCAATGACGAAGGTTAAGAAGATTGTGAAGTACCAGGAGAACTTTCCAGACTGTTACAACAGGAAGAAAGGGAAATACCACCTCATGAAGAGCCGATTGAGACAATTAACTTAGGTACTGAAGAGGATAAGAAGGAAGTCAAGATAGGTGCCAATATGGAGCATAATGTAAAGAAAGTTTTAATTCAGATACTACTTGACTATGTTGAGGTCTTTGCCTGGTCATACGAAGACATGCCAGGACTCGACACTGATATCGTGGTTCATCACCTGCCGACAAATAAAGACTTCCCTCCAGTGAAACAGAAGGTTCCTTGTATGTGGCCAGAAATGTCAGAAAAGATCAAGGTTGAAGTCATGAAGAAGTTCAAACGCCATATTCTTAGCTGTCAATTCTTATCCATAATGGGTTGCTAATGTCGTTCCAGTACCTAAGAAAGACGGTAAGGTACGTATGTGTATGGATTACAGAGACCTGAATAGGGAGATCCCCAAGGATGACTTTCCACTTCCCCATATTGATGTTCTGGTTGACAACACCGTACAACACAAGGTATCCTCCTTCATGGATGGTTTCTCCGGGTACAATCAGATCAAAATGGCACTTGAGGACATGGAGAAAATAACCTTCGTCACACAGTGGGTAACTTTCTATTACAAAGTTATGCCATTTGGGATGAAGAACACTGAGGCAACCTATTAGCGTGCCATGGTGGATTTGTTTCACGATATGATCCATCACGAGATAGAGGTATAAGTGGATGATATGATAGCCAGATCTCAAACTGAAGAGGAACACCTTAACCAACTGCAGAAGCTATTTGAAAGACTTAAGAAATACAAACTAAGGATGAACCCGAATAAATGCACTTTTGGAGTAAGATCCGGTAAGCTCTTAGGCTTCGTTGTCATTGGCAAAGGTATTGAAGTAGACCCTGAAAAGGTAAAAGCCATACAAGAAATGCCAACTCCTCGCACTGAGAAGGAGGTTAGGGGATTTTTGGGACGCCTAAATTACATTTCCACATTCATTTCCCATCTAACCGCTACTTGTGATCCAATCTTCAAATTACTGAAGAAAGATCAAGTGGTGAAGTGGAATGGTGACTGTCAGGATGCCTTTGACAGAATCAAGGAGTACCTTCAAGAGCCTCCAATTTTAATGTCTCCAGTTGAAGGGAGACCTCTGATCATGTATTTAACGATATTAGAAAATTCAATGGGGTGTATGCTGGGACAACATGATGAGTCTGGCCGAAAAGAGCACACAATATACTACCTGAGCAAAAAGTTTATCGACCGTGAAACCAAATATTCACTTCTCGAGAAAACTTGCTGCACTCTGGCATGGGCCGCTCGCCGGCTAATACAGTATATGCTGACTCACACTACCTTATTGATATCTAAGATGGATCCTATTAAATACATATTCGAGAAGCCCACTCTCTCTGGAAGAATAGCAAGATGGAAAATGGTCCTGACCGAACATTTAATACACTACCCAAAAAGCAACAAAAGGAAGTGTACTAGCTGACCATTTGGCTCATCAGGCTGTGGATGACTATCAATCCATGAATTTTGAATTCCCGGACGAGGACATCATGTTGGTGAATGATTGTGAAGAACCTAGACCGTATGACGGACCTGAACAAGGATCCCGATGGACTATGGTTTTTGACGGAGCTTCCAACGCACTCGGCAATGGCATCAGCACTGTGATCATATCTTCTGAAGGTTGTCATGCTCCTTTCACTTCCAGGCTGTGTTTCAATTGTACTAACAATATGGCTGAATATGAAGCATGCATTGTGGGTCTCAAAGCTGCTATAGATTTGGGGATCAAATCCTTAAGTGTATTTGGAGACTCGGACTTAGTAATCAATCAAATCAAAGGAGAATGGGACACGAAGCATCCTAATCTCATCCCTTACAAAGAGCATGTGTCGACACTGATCCCACATTTTGAAGAAATTACCTTTGAGCATTTTCCACGAGAGTAAAATCAACTAGCGGACGCGCTGGCTACTATGTCATCCATGTTCAAAATCAGGTGGGATAATGAGGCTCCTCAGATTACCATCGAGAGGATGGACGGACCAACATACTGTCATGAGATTGATTTTAAAGAAGTAGTGGACAAACCTTGGTTCCATGAAGTTAAAAGATATCTCGAAGCCCAAGAATATCCCAAGGGAGCTTCACTCAATGATAAGAAGTTCCTAAGAAGGTTCTCTGCCAAATTCTTCCTCAGTAACAAAATCCTCTACAAGCATAATCATGATTCCACTTTGCTTCGGTGCATAGAAGAGAGTGAGGCAGAAAAGATTATGGCTGATTTGCACGAAGGTACCTTTGGCACCAATTCTAATGGACACACGATGGCTAAAAAGATCTTACGGGAAGAATACTATAAGTCCACTATGGAAGCAGACTGTTATCAGTATTCGCGAACTTGTCACAAATTCCAGATCTATGTTGATAAAGTACATGTGCCTCCGGTTCCTCTAAACGTATTAACTGCTCCCTGGCCATTCACAATATGGGGCATCTACATGATTGGGGAGATCAAACCTACAACTTTTAATGGGCACCACTTTATCTTGATTGCCATTGATTATTTCATGGAGTGGGTAGAGGCAACCTCTTTTGCTTCTGTTACCAAAAATGTCGTGGCTCGGTTCATCAAACATAACCTTATCTATCGGTATGGTATTCTATAAAAAAATCATTACAGATGATGGTACCATTCTCAATAATGCTATGATCACCGAGCTCTGCACACAATTCAAGATCCAGCATCATAATTCTTCCCCTTACCGACCGAAGATGAATGGCACTATAGAGGCTGCTAATAAAAATATTAAAAAGATCATCCAGAAGATGACGGTGACATATAAAGACTGACATGAGATGTTACCATTTGCTCTTCATGGTTACCGTACCACAGTGCACACCTCAACAGGGGAAACTCCTTTCTCTCTGGTGTATGGTATGGAAGCTGCCCTACCCGTAGAAGTTCAGATCCCTTCCTTGAGAATCCTCAAGGATGCGGGTTTAAATAAATATGAATGGGTTCAGACTCGACTTGACCAATTAAACCTGATTGACGAGAAGAGGCTTGCAGCTGTCTACCATGGTCAGATGTACCAAAAACGTATGGTTAAAGCTTTTAACAAGAAGGTCAGACGTCATGTATATCAGGCTGGTGACCTAGTAATCAAGTGAATTATCCTGCCGCAAGATGATCCCAGGTGTGATACGGTGGGAGAACTGACTTGAGTGTTTTTGGGTTTGGTCGCAAATGTTACGGTTAGGAAGAGTCTCCACCGACTTTTCTTTTATCTAAAAGGAAAGGTGAAAAAGAACAGGAAAGACCTTTGAGATTATTTCTTGAGTTCAGGGGGTAGATTATGAAAAGGGAAGGTATTAGTACCCTTTTCATCCATGGTTTTCCATGGGCTCTTAGTTACTTGCTAGATCACTTGCTTTTGTTTGAAAATATGCTTTGTGTAGTTTTTGAAAGTATTTTGTAAAGAGGCCATTGTTTAGGCAAACTTTGTAATGATTCTCGTTCGTAAGAATGTATACAAAGATGTTGATCTTTTGAAAATGTCTTCAAGTTTGTAAGATGTTTTGAAAGTGTATCTCTTTGTTTTGAAAATAACAAGGATGTTTTGTTTTGAAATGGAGAAAGTAATTAGGAGCATTCCACCTACTCAAAAGTCTTTCATGTTTATTTCCTCTTTCCTTTGAAATTGTTATCTTACCATTGATTTGGTAAGTAACCCTATCTTTGGATTTAAACGGGACGGGCGTGGGTCATCGTATAACCATGATTAGCAATATTGCAAAGTATCTTAACATTCTCTTTTAGGGACTAAGATCATTTGAAAGGCAACATAGATAGCGTCATCGAGGGACTATGATCTTATATTTTTCTTTTTTTAGCTAAGAAACTTCACATGCGTAATATGGCCATTTTGTAAGGCAACCAAGTGGATTTTACCCTAAGGGTGCTTGTGTGCAAGTGTATTGTTTTGCATGCTTGGTTTTGTCTTTGATTAGGGTTTTCTAATTGATTGGTTTTAGTCTTTCCATACAAACCCTAATTACTAGCATTTGTATATAAAGCGATAAATTGCGGAATTTAAAATTACTACACTATTACAATGCTTGTGAGAGGGGGGGTGTACAAATTACATATGGGGATTGCTATAAAATAAACCTAATTATCTATTACAACCATATTGAATTTAGATAAATAATGTACAAAAATGAACAAACATACAAGAATGTAAAATGAAAAAAAAATGACTTTTATTTGGATTTTTTTATAGAAAAAATGGTTTTGTTTTAACCTAATTAAAAAGAAAAATAATTGATTAAATTAGTAAAAAGTAAAACCTAAATTTACTAGGAAAAGAATTTAAATAAAACCCTAATCTAGTAATTGATTAAAAAAGAAATTAAGTTAATAAGAAGAATATTTTTGGTATTTTTGTTTTAAAAATAATTTATAGTCTTATAAAATAATATATTTAAATTGTGTAAAAGAAAATAACCAAAAAAAACTAGTTTCTAATTAAATTTACAAATCAATTAGTAAACTAAATAAAATATGATTAAATAAAATATTTTTTTGTGTAAAAAATAAATAAACTATATCAAAATATAAATCTAATGTTTTATATTATTTTTTTTTGATTTTTTTAGTATTAGATAAAATATTTAAGAAAACAAATAAATAAAAATGAAAAAAAAGGGCCAGGGTGTTAATAGCTAGCAAGGGGGTCAGAAGTGAAAAAACAAAAGGCCCAAGGGGATGAGGCCAGCGCTGCCAAAAAAGTCAGAATATGTCAAAAAATATGAAAAAAAATCCAAAAGGGTACCAGTGGGGCTCGAACCCAGGTCCCTATTGTCACAGACGCGCGCTTCTATCACTGGGGTGGCTATACATCCGTTTATTAATACCAAACCATAAATATATATGGTAAACACATTCCTGAGGCCAACTTCATCTTCAACCTCACGCCCAGCCTGAACCTCTGTATCTTATTCAATTCTCAACAAAAATGAAAAATGTAAACAAGAAACTTGTGGCGAATTTCCTCACGATTTCAGAAATGCAAAATAATAAAGTTATAGGTCAAAGACAAGCATGAATTTTAATGGCCCTAATCTGAACCCTAAAAATTTTAGAAACTTCAAATCTTAAAATTCTCTAAGCCCAAGCAATATAAATTAAAACTATGGACATGGTTAGCTTTAGGGCAATGATATCTACATTTTTCATTCACAGATAAACCATTAATGACGCTTGTATGAAGTGTTCAAAAGTTAGAAAACTCACCTTGCAAGAGAGTATCGTGTTTTGAGTTTGAGTAGCTTTTAGTGAGTTCCAATGATTGGATTAGCTTCCTCAAGTTCCCAGGAAGCTAATGTGATGCTTAGCTTGAGCTGAAAGTGCTTGAGGAGTTCTGGAGAAGTCAAGGTGCAAGGTGCTGTTTTTGAAAATGGCGGATGATGATGGAGGTGTTATAGTGGTGTTGCAGGTGTTGGAATTGTTTTTGTTTGTTATTTAGAAGCTTTTGAAAGTAAAAGGCCAAGAAACGCACAAGCAAATTTGGAGATTGGATTTAAAACTCAGAAATGGCAAGTTTTGAGGTGTTTTTGGTAATTTTGTGTTCTTGGTGTTTTCAGGGATCAAGTTTGCATGAGAATTATGTAAAATAACTTGTGTATGTATAATAAAAAGGTCTTGAGTTCTTTGGAGAGTCAGAAGTACAAGTTACAAGGTAATTGCTATGTTACTTGATTTTCAAGAAAAGTAGGAAAACAAGTTTCAAGAGGAAGTACAAGCATGGGCTGTGTGATTGTAAGTGTCTAGATAAACTTCTCTTGAGTTATAAGACATGTATGATTAGAAGATAACAAGTGCAAGGCTCAAGAACAAGTTTTATGCAAAAAGCTACTTTATCAAAATGTTGTGCACTTTCTTCCCAAAATGGATATAAAGCATGGCCTTGCATTGAATACTTGAATTGAGACCTCTAAAATCTGTGCAAGCAATTAATTATGGAGTGCCTAACAAGTTTGAGGCCTGCAATGTAGAGTTTATGCAGCATAAGTTTGAATTTTGAATCTTGTTCATCACAAAATGACTTGTAATTCAAGTGTGAAAACCCTAACTTCATCTCTTCGATTCTCCCTACTAAAAAATAATCTCAAAGAGTTCTTTGACATTTTGGAAAGCTTGTAATGTTCTATACAACCCCTCTTTGAATCACTTTTTAAAATTCCCCTTGGAACTATATGAAAAAGTGCCATGAAGTTATGTCAAAATCCTGACCAAATTAGGGCAAAATTTCACTAAGTGTTTTGTTTCATGACCATGTGTTCTTAAAATTATAACTTGAGATCCAAGAACTTTTGGAAGGAGTTGTGTAAAGCAATGTTGTAGATTTCATGGATATCTACAACTTTCATGTTGAAAGTTTCTTTTGAATCATCTTACATCATGGTGAAAATGTTGCTCAAAGTTATGAAAAAATAAGAAATTTTCAACACTTCAAAAAATTTCTAAGTTTAGAAATTTTAACTTTTCAAAATGAAATCTTGAATTTTTGATTTCATGATGAATAATTTTCATATTTTGACATGCTTTGATGAATTGTGATCTTTGACATTTGATTTTGACCAAAAAGTCAAAGTTTAACTTTTCAGTATACAGTTGATTTTTGATCAGCTGACTGAAAATCCATCTGTCAATCCATTGGACTTGATCAATGTTTTGAGCTATGTCATTAGGTCAAAATGATGAAATTTAACTCTTGATATCATTCCTTAAACCAATTGATTATTTTCTAGGTCAAAAAATCAGAAATTACCATTTCCCAGTCAAAACCCTAATTTTGACCATTTTGCCCTTTTGAAGATTGGATCAAATTTCTTGAGGAATTATGGTCCAAACTTGATCAAATGATACATATGAGTTTAAAATGTTGATGTGGTTAAAAAATTATGAAGTTTGACTGTAAATTGGCCATAGTTGACTTTTTCCCCAATACATCTGATTTTTATGTCAACTACTCAATTGACTGAGCAAAATTGTGATCCAAAGCTTGAAACTTGACATGAGTAATCTTGAGGGTCCATAATGATCTATGAGAGTCACGTGGGGCATTGGAAGTTCAAATATCCTTGTGCAATATCAAACCCTAATTTTGGTCATCAGTGTTTAAGGAGGTGTCTTGAGTTGATCAACCATAATGCAGTCTTAAGCCAAAGGAGATCTTGTGAGAAAATTCTTGATAAGTGAGAGGGAAAATTTTAGGGTACAACAACTTCCCCTGTAAGCCTGAAGAGTTAGATTGGCGAGTTTTGCCATTCGTGACTCGAAGGTGGAAGATGATTGGACATTAGAGTACCCAGAAATTTGCACTCGGTGATGTGATGATTGATGGTATAGGGAATGGGCTTAAAGATGCCATTTGGAGGGATGATGGAAAGTTGTTGGATATGGGCTTGTAGATGCCATCCATAAATGATTGTTGAACCGTATCTGTAAGCTGAAATTGAATGAATATCAGAATGGCGTCCATGTCTGTAGCGTATCTGAACTGTATCTGAAAGTTGAATCTGAATGAGTATCAGGATGGAATCCATGTCTGGAGTGTATCTGAACTGTGTCTGAAGATGAATCTGAATGGGTATCAGAATGGCATTCGTGTCTGAAGCGTATCTGAACTGTATCTGAAGATTGAATTTGAATGAGTATCAGGATGGCATCCGTGTATGAGGAATATCTGAACTGTATCTGAAGATGAATCTGAGTGAGTATCATAATGGCATCCATGTCTGGAGTGTATCTAAATTGTATCTAAAGATTGAATCTAAATGAGTATCAAGATGGCATCCGTGTCTAGAGCGTATCGGAACTGTATCTGAGAGCTGAATCTAAATGAGTATCAGGATGGAATCCATGTCTGGAGCGTATCTGAACTGTATCTGAAAAGCCTTTGAACATTGTTAATGGTAGCTGTTGATTAACCTTATCCTGAAAAGGGTAAAATGTTAGCTAATATGAAATGTCATGTTGTATGAAATGCATGGTGTAATGAGATTGTGATACATGCATTTGTGTTATCGATGTTTATGATATATGTATGTGATGCATGCGTATGTGAGCTAATCTGTTGCACAACTTGTTGGATTTGGGGAAAATAAATCCCCGACTGCTGCTAAGGATACAGAGTGCAAGTCTTCATGTTTTGAAGTGTTGATGAATTTCCTCTTAGAGAAATAAACCTTGTTGTAAGGGAAATTCCGTGTACTTCTTGTAAAATCCTGTTTGGGGAATCCTGAGAAATTTGGCGACTTCTAATCGGGGAGTGATAAATGGAAGTTTTATTCTACTGGGGATTAAACTGCACACTGCGAGGGATTTTATGGAAATAGCTTAGAGATATTTCCCTATCTCTTAAATCCATTAGTCATTGTCTTTCTATTTTGTTCATTTGTAAATGGTAGTTATGTTCAAATGCATATGTTCAAAAATAAATCATTGGACATTTTTGTAAACAACACATGAGAGTAAAGAAAAACAGATAGTTTTGCACTTTCAAAGGGATATCTTTGTATTGAATTTGAGTAAGTGTTTTTTTATAATGAGACAAACATTCTAGTAAGAGAATTCCGTCATAAAAAAAAATGAAAATTTGATACAAAGAAAAGATAGCTATGTGAAATAATCCCATGGGTTCCCATTCTGCTATAGCCTTCGTGTCTCTGAGCATCTTATCTATTTGTTGCTTTGTCCGAAGCTGATTGAACTGATCAGAACCGTCGAGTTTGCAGGTTGTCTGTAAGGTGATCCAACAGGACATAATCATACGCTTTAATTCCCTAACTTTTTCCTGGACCGCCCTTTCGGGTTTTCAGTCCACCAGGATACCCTTTTTTGCCCAACCGCCCATTCGAATTTTCAGCTTGCCGGGTGTACAGTTTTTTTTATCCCTAATTTTTTCCCGAACCTTTTTGGTTCGCCGGGATGCCCTTGTTTTTCCTAGGTGTGTCAACCTAGCGGGTCTCTTATACGTAGTATCTTTTGACTATGTCCGTGTTCACAGGGTGCGGTAGGTCGTCACCATCCATGGTGGTCAAGATCATCGCTCCATCAGAGAATATGCTTTTGATTACAAATGGTCCTTCATATGTAGGAGTCCATTTTCCCCTGGGATCACCCTGCGGTAGTATGATACGTTTGATCACCAGATCCCTGACTTGATACACTTAGCGTATGATCTTTTTGTTGAAAGCCTTGATCATCCATTTTTGATACATTTGACCATGACAGACAGCAGTAAGCCTTTTCTCATCAATCAAGTTCAGTTGATCAAGTCGATTCTGGATTCAATCGTCTTTGTTCAGACCCGCATCTTTCATGATTCTCAGAGAGGGGATCTGGACCTCAATAGGCAAGACAACTTCCATGCCATATACTAAAGAGTAAGGTGTTGCCCCGGTTGATGTGCGCGTTGTGGTACGATAACCGTAGAGAGCAAATGGTAGCATCTCATGCCAGTCTTTGTATGTGACTGTCATTTTCTGTATGATCTTTTTGATGTTCTTATTTGCGGCTTCGACAACACCATTCATCTTTGGCCGGTAAAGGGAAGAATTATGGTGCTGAATTTTGAATTGTGCGCACAGTACGATGATCATAGTATTGTTGAGATTTGTACCATTGTCTGTGATTATCCTCTCTGGGATACCGTACTGACAGATGAGATTCTGTTTAATGAACCGGGCGACAACCTTCTTGGTAACGGAAGCGAAAGAAGCTGCCTCAACCCACTTCGTGAAATAGTCAATGGCCACCAAGATGAAGCGGTGTCCATTAGAGGCTGTTGGTTTGATTTCCCCAATCATATCGATGCCCCACATAGCAAAGGGCCAAGGAGCTGTCAAGACATTCAAAGGAACCGGAGGTACGTGCACCTTTTCAACATAAATTTAACACTTGTGGCAGGTTCGAGAGTGTTGATAGCAATCTGCTTCCATGGTAGACTAGTAATAACCTTCCCGTAGGATTTTCTTTGCCATCGTATGCCCACTAGAATGGGTGCCAAAAGTGCCTTCATGTAATTCATGCATGATCTTTTCCGCTTCAACCTTGTCTACGCACCAAAGCAACACAGAGCCATGGTTGCGTTTGTAGAGAATTCCATTACTAAGGAAGAATTTAGCGGAGAATCTCCATAAGAACTTCTTATCATTGACTGAAGCTCCTTTTGGATATTCTTGAGCCTCCAGATACCTCTTGACTTCGTGAAACCAAGGCTGGTCCACTACTTCTTCATTATTGATCTCGTGACAGTGAGCTAGTTCGTTCATCCGTTCAATGGTGATCTGGGGAGCCTCGTTATCCCATTTGATTTTAAACATGGATGACATTGTGGCTAGTGCGTCTGCTAGATGATTTTCTTCTCGCGTGAAATGCTCGAAGGTAATCTTCTCAAAATGCGGGATCAATGTCAACACATGTTCTTTATAGGGGATAAGGTTAAGGTGTTTAGTGTCCCATTCCCCTTTGATCTGGCTGATGACCATGGCTGAATCTTCGAATACACTTAAGGATTTGATTCCCAAATCTATGGCAACCTTGAGACCAAAAATGCACGCTTCGTATTCTGCCATATTATTTGTACAGTTGAAGAAAAGTCTTGCAGTAAAGGGAGTATGACATCCTTCAGGGGATATAAGTACAACACCAATACCATTTTCGAGTGCGTTGGATGCCCCACCAAAAACTAGGGTCCATCGGGATCCTTGTTCAGGTCCGTCATATGGTCTGAGTTCTTCACAGTTGTTTACCATCATGATGTCTTCATCTGGGAATTCGAACTTCATGGACTGGTAGTCCTCCATAGCTTGGTGAGCAAGGTGATCAGCTAGTACACTGCCCTTTATTGCTTTTTGGATAGTATACTGAATGTCATATTCTGTCAGGATCATCTGCCATCTCGCTATTCTCCTAGAGAGGACAGGCTTCTCGAATATGTATTTTATTGGATCCATCTTGGATATCATAAGGTAGTATGGGTCAGCATATACTGTCTTAGCCGGCGAGCAGCCCGTGCCAGAGCACAACAAGTTTTCTCGAGCAGTGAATATCTTATTTCACAGTCGGTAAACTTTTTGCTCAGGTAATAAATAGCATGCTCTTTTCGGCCAGACTCGTCATGCTACCCCATCACACACCCCATTAAATTTTCCAAAATGGTTAGATACATGATCAAGGGTCTTCCCTCGACTGGTGGCATCAAAGCCGGAGGCTCTTGCAGGTATTCTTTGATCTTGTCGAAGGTAGATTGGCACTTATCATTCCATTTGACTACTTGATCTTTCTTCAGTAATTTGAAGATTGGTTCACAAGTAACTGTTAGGTGAGAAATGAATCTGGCAATGTAATTTAACTGTCCCAAGAATCCTCTGACTTCCTTCTCGATACGAGGTGCAGGCATTTCTTGTATTGCTTTCACCTTGGCAGGATCTACTTCAATACCTTTACTGCTGACGACAAAGCCTAAGAGTTTACCAGACCTCACTACAAACGTGCATTTATTTGGGTTCAACCTCAATTTGTATTTCTTTATCCTCTCAAATAATTTCTGCAAATGACCAAGATGCCCTTCTTCTTTTTTAGATTTGGCTATCATGTCGTCCATATAGACCTCTATTTCGTGATGTATCATGTCGTGAAATAGAGCTACCATGGCACGTTGATAGGTTGTCCCAGCGTTCTTCAACCCAAATGGCATAACCTTGTAGCAGAATGTGCCCTATTGTGTGACAAAGGTTGTTTTCTCCATGTCCTCAGGTGCCATTTTGATTTCGTTGTAGCCTGAGAAACCATCCATGAAGGAAAACACCTTATGTTGTGCTATATTGTCAACCAAAATATCGATGTGGGGAAGTGGGAAATCATCCTTAGGGCTTTCCCCATTCAAATCTCTGTAGTCCATGCACATTCATACCTTGCCGTCCTTTTTAGGTACGGGAACAACATTTGTGACCCATTGCGGATAGGAGGTGACAGCCGAGAATCCGATGTTGAATTGTTTCATGACTTCCGCCTTGATCTTCTCTGACATGTCTGGTCGCATACAACAAACCTTTTGTTTTACTGGTGGGCAGTACTCTTTTGTAGGTAGACGATGTGCTACGATATCTGCATCAAGTCCTTTCATGTCTTCGTACGACCAATCAAAGACCTCAACATAATCGTGTAGCAACTGAATCAGACGCTCTTTGACCTTGGGTTCCAGATTGGCACTTGTTGCACCCTAAAATTTGCCCTCCTAATTTCTTCTATCTGGCTTAGACTCTTGCATTCATCTATATATATTCCATTAGGTCATTAACAAACATTCGCATTCAATAAAGTGCTTGAGGTTCAAAGTTCAGTGGCTGTGCGATATTAGGGTTTCGCAACCGTTAAGGTGTTCGTATCCAATAAAGCCTTATTCTTCTGATTATCCTTCAAGCAGTGAAATGTGGAATTAGGATCGCAACCTATGATTATTGAGGGTTCCGTCCTCTTCAAGTTAAGGGGGTTATTACTCATTAAGATACATTCAACACAAGAGTCAAAGTGTTTCTCCACCAAGTTTGTGCTTGTCATCATTTCATCAACCGAGGTTCATTAGGTTTTCTAAGTCATGGCCATCTTAGTCCTTTTTCTTTCTGTATCCCCATGTTCATTTCCAAGTTGTTCTACGAGGTCATCTAAGGGCTACTAAATCAGGCATTCATTATCTCCCTGTGCTCAATGTCATCCTTGATTAGGGTTTATTTCTCTAAATCATGTACCATTCAAGAGAGGTTTCTCTGTGAAGTTGTGATTATCAGGCAAGGCTATCATTAGGGGATATCGTCCACGAATAACCAGGGTTTCAATTGATATCTTTGGAAAATAAGAAGGAAATCATTTCTTGAATCTCTAGTCATGTGGGCAACAATTCCATTCTATAAAAGAAGATTCAGTCGGACCTTCTTCACGAATTAGGGTTCGTATGCCTTATAATGCAAAGCTCTTCATCTGGTCGATTGGCTTACTTGCGATATAATCTATTTCCTTCGAATTTAATTTCAATGCTTTGAAGATCAAAATCTAAAAGCTTTGTGTGGAAGTTTAGGATTTATATCTTATCATACTTGGGTTTATCAACATCTTCAATGGAGGTTCAGGAGATGATAAGGCATGAGACATGGCATCTTACGAGATCATTGGTTACCAAGACAAAGGTTTGATCGCAAAACACTAAATCTTGATTCAAAGAACAATTTCGGTGGGTTCATTGTTATGTTTGTTGCTCGCAAGGCAAACAGTTACTAATTGATTGGTTTTGTTAATTGAAGATTGGTTTAGAATTGTTCATCTAAGTTTAATTTGTTTTCTAAGTTAAGATTTGAAGGTAATTCATATGGAATACAAGTTGTAGATTGCAAAAACCGCCATGGTTCATTCAAGTTCACCTCTGATTCAAAGTTTATTGCAATTTGAAAGTCTATCCCAAGGAATTTTCTCGTTACATTCACCAAGGCATCAACACTATTCTTTCAATTGATTGTTGTTTATAATGAGGATTTAAGATTCGAAAATTGTGGTTTCTCTGAGAAGTGAGAACAGATTGGAATTCATTCTTTGGAAATATTCATTCAAGCTTTTTAGTGTGTCCAAAAATAGTTAATTGGATCAATGTTCTTAGGATGCATACACAGTAAGATTAGTCATACGGATTTCTCGAGAGATAAAGAACAAATTATAAGGTCAAGGCGTCGAAGTTACGAAGGAATTCATCAAATTCACGGCCATGCTTTTCGTTCATTCACATCAAGCCAGGTTCCATATGATCATTCGAGTTTCGTTCATATTATCTAACATCATTCGAGATTTCAATCAAGGATTCATCAAATCTCATCCAAATTCATTCAAAAGGCATACAAATTACAGTCCATTGTGCTTTACACTGTTGAGTAGTTACATAAAGGAAAGAAATTATTAGACATGTTTTACAATCAAAATCCATGAACCTGATCCTATTTCCCTCTAAAAAAACAAAAATTGTGTCATAAATAGGCCTCCAAGCGGCAAAGTCGGTTCAATTCCTCCATACCCCGAATGCACGTGCCTCTATCTTAAAGTTCTTTTCTCAAAGTCCGAGTTAACTATGCCTTTTCCTTCAAGCCATGACCCTTAGATCACGATTCACAAACTCGCAACCAAACTGAAAAGGGGCTTCATGCTTGTCACACCCTGCATATATATCAAAAAGAAACAACATGATGAGTAACTTGTTAACTTACACCAGGTATAAAATAAAACAACCAAAACTACCCATACTAACTATTAACCTAACAGTTCCTACCTTCACTTACTACTTCTAAGTAACAGTAGCAAATGACCAATTCCTCTAACTTCCCCAACAAATTAACCAATTTCCAACTAACTTTTATAACAGTTCAAACTAAAACCTAACAGAATAACAACCAACTTCTAGCACTAACTGATTCGAGACTAGATCTCCAACAGAGTAACAGAATTTCAACTGACTATAAACAAAACTTCTAACATAAATCCCATAACCAACTTCTAACAGAATTTCATAACAAACCATTAACCAACTTTCTAGACAACTAACAGAACCAATAACAGAATTGTCCAGGCCTCTAACCAATTTCTAACAGAATTTTAACAATCTTCTAACTGATTTCTCCAACAGACTTCTAACTAAGTATCTCATAGCAATACAAAATGTAACAGATTATAACAGATTGCAGAGAGAGGATCATTATTAAAGGGGGGGATTCACATCTCAAAGAGATAATCATACACAATCATTATCCATTCACAGTTTTATTCAAAAACCACTGAAAAAGCCAGAGAAACTCACCTTCAATCTTCATTATCCCTCTTCAATCTTTCTCTCTGAATTGGATCTTCACCTTCATCATCAAGATCTCCAGCACTACAAATCTTCGTCAACAAATCCGCATCATCTCAATCCTCTTCACTGGTTCGTTCTGTTTCATCTTCATCATCACCATTATCAACCTTCATCATCATCACTCATCTTCATCGTCAACGATTCCTCAATCCCTAGAGAATCAGATCACCAACCAAAAAAAATCTCTCTGCACTCTCTTCATTCACCATCTCAAGACTTCAACAATCTTCATCTTCTATGAAAATCTTCAACATCTTTCATCAACATCATCACTGAAACTTCATCTTCATATTCACGCAATTCTCCGTTTCAACGTGATATCGTCACCATTATCGATCCATCATCTGCGTAGAACAACATCAACACTTCTCTGCTTAATTTTTAGCACAACAAGGACAACAAAAGAAACGAAAAAGAAAAGGGAAGGAGACAAAGATAAAGACAAGACCGAAGATACCTGAGATAAACTTCATCGAAGGTGCATCAATCTTCATTATTTTATGTCGTTCTTTATACGATTGCGTAGAGTGAGATGAGAATAATCGAACCCCCATGGAATCGAGCTCATAGGCTTAATCTTGAGCGTTTAATTTAAACTTGGTGAAACTTAGGGTTTATACTTGTTTCATTATATTCAAATCCAACAAAGGTGAGTAAAAGGTTGAGATAACCGCCGCGTTTGGTTGAGATAGTTGCCGATGCAATTTGGGAGTTGGGTTGAAAGAAAGTCGCGACAGAGATATGTGAAGAAGATTGAATGGAGAAGCGGGTGACATAGTTTGCATTCGAAGAAGAAGAAGAGTGACAGTTCTGAGGAGATCAGTGCCGCATTTCTCTTGAGAGAGGAAGGGAATCATCGTCTATGTCGTACGAAGAATCGCGCCTCCGTGTGCTTTGAGAAGAAAACTACGAAGAAAGATAAAGATGGAGGAAGATAAGAAGTCTTAATTTACAACCCTAACCTCACTGTATCCAAGCTCAATATTTCATTTCCCCCCTTTTTCATTTAATTATCCTTTTTGTTTCCATCAATTAACTTGTACGATAAATAACAAAAAAATCTGAAAATGGGTGGTGATGGTATGTGGGGTGGGCCGATTTCAATCCCTGAGGCCCGTTAGTTTTTTTTAGAGGGTGTGTGATCGGTGGAAATAGAACTGACTGTTTTGAAATGCTAGTTCGCGAAATGTCGGGTAAGCAAGAGTCGCCACGGTCTTTTATGTTCTCCAACAAGGAAAGGACAAAAGCACAGCAAAATTCCTTTTCGAGATGTCTCTCGGTTCGGGAGGTAGATTTATAGAAAGGGAAGGTGTTAGCACCCTTTCTATCCGTGGTTATCCACGGGCTCTTAGGTACTTGCTCACTATGTTTTCAAAAATTGTTTACTTTTCTTGTGTGTGTGGGTTTTGAAAAAAGTTTCGTTTGAAAAATTTCTAAGTAACTCTTGTATCTGTCCTCAAGAGTGTATGAAATATTTGTTTGAAAACTTTTTGAAAGTGTTAATGTGTAAAGTATTTTGTTTGTTTTTGAGAGAGCAAGTACCCAGGAGAAATCTACCTACTCTAAGGAATTAGGCTGTGTAAGAGTCCTTTAGATAGTGCTATCCCACCATTGAGAGGTAGGTAGCACCGTCGTTGGAGTTATTCGGGTCAATTCGATGATAAGGTACATGTGTGGTCACCGAAGCAATAGTAGGACACCTTAGCGGTAACCGTAATGTCCTAGATCCTTTTTATCCGAGGCAACCGTTTCGAGGCAACTGGATCTTAGACAGGAGGGCGACCGCTAAAACACCCTATACTTGACGACCACGTCGAGGCAACCAGTGAGGCGTACCCTAGGAGTGGCATGTGCATGTGTGTTGAATTCAGTTTATGTTTATCTTTGATCATGCATTTGTGAGCTACGGATTGATTTTATTATTCATACAAGTCTTTCATGCATATTAACAGTTAAGAGTGCGGAAAATAAATTGCGGAAAGGTAAAGCTACGCTATTACAAGGCGCGGGTCTATACATCGCCAAAAACAAAAACCCGTTTTGAAATAAATGCGAAAAGTAAATAAAGCGGTAAAATCCTAATTAACTATTACATCCTCGGAAACAGATACATAAATATAATCAAAATAAATAGCAATGCGCGAAAGAAATTAAATCAGGACGTCCTAGGGTTTTTGACCCTTTTGAGAAATAAAGAAATTTTTAGTCCCTTTTTGCAATTAATTAAATATTAAACCTAAACTAATTAATTATTTAATTAAAGAAAAAATGTTTTTGTGTTTTTTATATTTTAATGAAAATAAAATAAAAGAAATTGAAAGTCAAGAAAAACCCTAGTTCTAAGTTGATTTTATTTATTGTAAAAATAGTCAAAATTACCTAATTAAAACTAAGTCAATTTGGTTAGTATTTATTTACAAAATAATGAATTAAAGTGAAATTAATAATTAGTAATAAAAAATATTTACATTTTAATAGTCTGAATTTATTATGAAAATTAATTTGTTAGTTAATAATAATAATAATAATAATAATGATAATAATAATAATAATAAGTTAAAAGAATTAAAGGGAAAAAGAAAATAAAAATAGAAAACCAGGGGGGGTGTGATAGCCCATGTATGGAGGTTTTGTTCTGGAAATTTAGGCCCAATAGCAACTCAAGCCTGTTGACTTTCTTGAATCGTCCAGAGATGCATTGACTCATGAGCACCATGATCTCCACCCTTTGACCATTGGATTGAGAATTATGGACACATGGCATGATGATGCCTGGAGCGCATGATGGAACACATTTAGGAAGCTGCATGCAATCATGTTAGAAAAAACAATATGGAACTTTTGGGTGGACCTGGGAATCGAACCCAGGTCCCAACGATTGCCAGACACCTCACTATCCACCAAGCCAACTGCACGCTTTTGTTATAATAATAGGCAATGAATATATTATATAGAATAACAACACATGCTGGAAATTATGAAACCACGCGCGCGCTTTTTGAATGAACCAGTAGCATGCTTCCACGTATAATCTTCTTCGCTTGGCCTGTAACAAAAACAATCAAATAGCGGAGGTTTTTAACCCCCACAAACTGCAAATGCAAAAAATAGCGATTAGGTCTGTAAGCTATATAAATAGGGCGCGATGGTCCTGTTCAATTCGTCTTGATCTTCCGAGTTCAACCATGGGCATCATTAGTCCTAATTTTGCTTGGTCAAGAAAGCCCTAAAATCAAAGCTTCGAAACCCTAGATTTCTTCAATGGCATCTTTTGATTTAAGGCTCTATAACTCAATTCACCTATACCATCAGCTTCAGAAAGGTCATAGCAATGCAAAGCAATGATTATATCATGTTAATGATGCATAAAAAGTGAGTTTCGATTATGAAAAAGAATGGGCAAACCGTACGACTGTTCTTAGGATTCCTTGGGTGTTAACACTTGATTTTGATTGCAATGCGTTCCTGAGTGTCCCAGCAAGGTGTTGGAATCAAGAAAAGGCTTTGAATTGGCCTGGAAGGTTGAATTCAGTTTTGACTTTGTTCTTGATTTTTTTGGAATTAGTTTATGGCTTTTTGCAGCAGCTTGCACGTTCTAGGCATTAGGGCTGGCTTCAGTATTTATGTTGGAAGGGAATTAGGGTACAAACTAGGTCAAGGATCCATGGCATTATGTTTTCAATATTTGATTTCCAATCACATAATTTTGCATCTTTTGGATTGATAAAACTTGCCAAACATGGAGATTTTGGTCCCCTTGATTGATACACAAAATCTTCAGCATGTGTTGAGTTTATTTGCATCACAAAAAGATTTGAAAACCATATCTTGGCATTTTCCTACAATTAAATCAATTAAATGAATTAATATTAATAAAAAATTCAATTAATTAATTAAAAATAAGAAAATAAATCAATTTAAGCTCAATGGGTCGTGCATAGGCTTTGGACAAAGATTCAAGAAGAAATTTGAGGCCCATTAGCAAAAACAAGGTGTTTTAGGCAAAGTTGACTTTTGTAAATTCCCAAAAATTTCCCAACTTCTCCAATGCATATCTTGCTCAATTTTGATCCTATGAACATGTTCTTGGACATTTTGGAAAGGTATTGAAGTCCTCTAACCAATTGCTTTGGTCCCATGTCATTTTTATTTACCAATCTCAAGTTATGGTCTTTGACTTAAAGTGCATTTTTGTTGACTTTTGAAATTGACCCATAATGTAGAAATTGATAACTTTTTGTGAGAGCATTGTTTGGACTTGGAATGTGAAGATAAGTTGTAGTAAATGTCATCCCCTTCAAAATGAGCATTAGATGGGATTTTTCTGATGAACCGTGAAAAAGTTATGCCCTGGTCAAGTTACAGTTGACTTTTCAACTGTCCAAAAATAGCAACTTTGAGCATCTTGATGATTTTTGAGCCATGCTTGAGGAATCATGATCAAGACTTGATCAAATGATGATTGTGGCTTTAAAATAATATGTTGACCAAAAATTTTGACTTTTGACTGCCAAATGACCATTTTGCCCCTGCAGTTGATTGTGAACCAAATAGGGCTTTTGACTGTGCAATTTGACCCTGTGAGTCTTGAAACTTGACATGTAGATGCTTGACAATGTATATAGGCCTATGGGACTTGATTGAGCCATTGAAAACCTCAACTTCCTTGCAGGAACCAAAACCCTAATTTTGACTAGCTTAGGAGGATGTTTGACTGTGCAACCCTCTGAGAGATCTTGAACCATTTAAGGATGATTCTTGATAAACCTAGAAGAACATGGGAGGGAAAATTTTAGGGTACAACAGTTGCCCCTGTTCAATCTTCTTAGACCTGAGGATGTAGATTGGCTTGCGTGCCTTTCGTAATTCGAAGGTGGAAGATGATTGAACACTAGAGTGCCCAGAAATTTGCACTCGCATAGTAGAGTATCAGTAGTGTGATAGCGGGAATGGGCTTACAGATGCCATTTGGAGATGTGACAGAACCTTGTCGGGAATGGGCTTATAGATGCCATTTGGAAGTGTGCATCGATCGCGTAAGAGATTCCTTAGCGAGAACTTGCGTACCTGAGAAAGAAAGATAATTTCCTGGCCTGTTACAGGTGTTGATCTTCGAACTCCTCGTGCAGATATGCCCTGGCTAGATACAGGTATCAAATCTACAATCAAACACTCACAAATATGCCCTGGCTAGATACAGGAATCGAATCTGGAATTTGTCGTCTACAGATATGCCCTGGCTGGATACAAGAATCGAATCCGGAATTAGGTCGTCTACAGATATGCCCTGGCTGGATACAGGAATCGAATCTCTAAACTCTTCATACAGACATGCCCTGGCTAGATACAGGTGTCGAATCCACAATCAAATATTCACAGATATGCCCTGGCTAGATACAGGAATCGAATCTGGAATTTGTCGTCTACAGATATTCCCTGGCTAGATACAGGTATCGAATCTCTAAACTCTTCATGCAGATATGCCCTGGCTAGATACAGGTATCGAATCTACAATCAATTACTCACAGATATTCCCTGGCTAGATACAGGAATCGAATCTGGAATTGTGAAAGTTGATGATAATATCTTTTGATTGACCTTTTCCTGAAAAGGCAAAACGTCAGTTGTATGCAATGTCATGATGTATGAAATGCATGATGTCATGATGTTCTCAAGAATAAATGAGATCGTGTGATATGATGCGTATATGCATGTATCAGGATGTATAAAATGTGAAATGTTTATGAAGGTATTTCGTCTGGGAAAATAAATCCTTGACGAATGCCGGGAGCTTGAATCCTAGGCTGATGTTTGAAGAGCGGAGTCATCTTCTCCTACTGGTAGCAGAGTCGCCAGTTCTATGATCGGTGGAAATAGAACTGACTGTTTTAAAGCTGGTTCGCGAAATGTCGCGGTAAGCAAGGGTCGCCACCATCTTTTATGTTCTCCAACATGGAAAGGACAAAAGCACAACAAAATTCCTTTTCGAGATTGTTTCTCGGTTCGGGAGGTAGATTTATAGAAAGGGAAGGTGTTATCACCCTTTCTATCCGTGGTTATCCACGGGCTCTTAGGTACTTGCTCACTGTTTTCAAAAATTTGTTTGCTTTTCAAGTGTGGGTGGGTTTTTGAAAAAAAGTTTAGTTCGAAAGATTTCTAGGTAACTCTTGTATCAGTCCTCAAGAGTGTATGAAGTATTTGTTTGAAAACTTTTTGAAAGTGTAGGTGCGAAAAGTTGTTTTGTTTGTTTTGAGAGAGCAAGTATCCAGGAGAAATCTACCTACTCTAAGGAATTAGGCTGTGTAAGAGTCCTTTAGATAGTGTTATCCCACCATTGAGAGGTAGGTAGCACCATCGTTGGAGGTATTCGGGTTAATTCGATTATAGGGACAATGTGTGGTCACCGAAGCAATGGTAGGACACCTTAGAAGTAACCCTAATGTCCTAGATCCTTTTTATCCGAGGCAACTGGATCTTAGACAGGAGGGCGACCTCTAAAACACCCTATACTTGACGACCACGTTCGAGGAAACTAGTGAGGCGTACCCTAGGAGTGGCATGTGCATGTGCATTGTTTCAGTTTATGTTTATCTTGTACATGTTATTTGTGATCTACGAGTTGTTTTTAATTTTCATACAAATCTTTCATGCATATTAACAGTTAAGAGTGTGGAAAATAAATTGCGGAAATATGAATCTACGCTATTACAAGGCGCGGGTCTATACATCGCCAAAAACATAAGCCGTTTGGAAAATAAATGCGGAAAGTAAAAGAAAGCGGTAAAATCCTAATTAACTATTACATCCTTCGAAACAGGTACATCAATATGATCAAAAGGAATTAAAGCGCGAAAGAATCGAATCGGGACGTCCTTAGGGTTTTGACCCTTTTGAGAAAATATGAGTTAGTTTGTCCTCTTTTTTGCAATTAATTAAAATTAAACCTAATTTGCTAATTAATTAATTAATTAAAGAAGAATGTTTTTTGTGTTTTTAAGTCTTTAATGAAAATAAAAAGAAAAGAAATTAAAGGTCAAGAAAATCCTAGTTCTAGATTTATTTTATTTTTTGTGAAAAGATTAAAATCAAACCTAATTAAACCACTAAATTAATTAATTATAATTTATTTACAAAAATAATTATTAATTAGTGAAAATAATAAATAATAAAAATAAAAAATGTTTTAAGTTTATGATTTTATTATAAAAAATATTAATTTGTGACTTAATTAAATAATAGTAATATTAATTAAGAATAATTAAAATAGAAAATAATGAAAGAAAAACAATAAACCAGGGGGGGGGTATGCTGGCCCAGATGGAGGTTTTGCTGGAAATTTTAGGCCCATAACACTCAAGCCTGTTGACTTCTGGAATCAAGTGTGCAAGCATTGACTGGAGAATATGGTATTCTCCACCTTTTTGACCATTGGATGCACGTTTATGGCCACTTGGCGCCTGGGTATTTGATGGACATGGTGGAATGCTTTCCAGCGCCTGCATATGATTATATTGGAAAAAATAATATAGAAATTATGGGGGACCTGGGAATCGAACCCAGGTCCCAAGGGTTGCCAAACAGCACACTAACCACTGAACCAACCTGCACGCGTTGATATAATGATAATCAATAAAAATAATATATTAAAACTAATCCTTATGCTGGAAACCAAAAAAAACGCGCGCCATCTTTTGAACCAGCCAACCACGCATGAACATGTATTGTCTTCTTCGCTGAAACTGCAAGAAACAAGGTTAGATAGCGGGGATTTTTAACCCCCACAACCTGCAAAAAGGGAAAATAGCGAATAGGTCTATGCGTTATATAAATAGGGCGCGAGGGTTGGGTTGAGTTCGTCTGGCCTTGACGAATTCAACCATATACGTCTCAAGGTCCAATTTTGCTTATGCTGTAAAGCCCTAATTCGAGAGCTTGAAAACCCTAGAATTCAACAATGGTGGTTTACGTTTTAGGACATCTTAATCCAATTGAATCACACCAAAAGCTTCACCTGAGTTCTAGCAATGCAAAGCATACAAAAAATCACATTAAATATGCAGGAATTATGAGTTTCGATTATGAGAAAGAAAATTAAACCGTGTCACTGTTCTGGACGATTCTGATAGCTTCAGGGCTTAGTTTTGATTCCAATACGTTCCTGGGGACCTATGCAATATATTAGAAACCAACAATTGTTTTTAACTGGCCTGGAAGTGAGAAAATGATTTTGCAATTTTCTTGAAAAAAACTCAATATGGATATGGCTTCTTGTAGCAGTTTTCACCTGTATGCAATTAGGTTTAGGTTCAGTATTTATGTTGGAAGGGAATTAGGGTACAAACTTGGTAAAAGATCCATGGATTAAAGTTTTCAATATTTGATTTTCAATCAAATATTTTTCAATCTTTTTGATTGAAAAACCTTGCCAAATTGGGAGATTTTTGTCTCTTTGATGGATGCACGAAATTGCCAGCTTGCCCTGAGCCTACTTGCTTCATAAAAAGATTTGAAAACCATATCTTGGTATTTTCCTACAATTAAATCAATTAAATGAATTAATATTAATAAAAAATTCAATTAATTAATTAAAAATAAGAAAATAAATCAATTTGAGCTCAATGGGTCGTGCATAGGTCTTGGACAAAGTTTCAAGAAGGAATTTGAGGCCCATTAGCAAAAATGAAGTGTGTTAGGCAAAGTTGACTTTTGCAAATTCCCAAAAATTTCCCAACTTCTCCAATGCACATCTTGCTCAATTTTGATCCTATGAACATGTTCTTGGACATTTTGGAAAGGTCTTGAAGTCCTATAACCAATGCCTTTGGTCCCATGTCATTTTTATTTACCAATCTCAAGTTATGGTCTTTGACTTAAAGTGCATTTTTGTTGACTTTTGAAGTTGACCTATAATGTAGAAATTGATAACTTTTTGTGATAGCATTTCTTGGACTTGGAATGTGAAGATGAGTTGTAGAAAATGTCATCCCCTTAAAAATGAGCATTGGATGGGATTTTTCTGATGAACCATGAAAAAGTTATGCCCTCGTCAAGTTACAGTTGACTTTTCAGCTGTCCAAAAATAGTAACTTTTGCATCTTTGATGATTTTTGAGCTACCCTTGTGGAATCATGATCAAGACTTGATCAAATGATGATTGTGAGCTCAAAATAAGATGTTGACCAAAAATTCTGACTTTTGACTGTAAAATGACCATTTTACCCCTACAGTTGACTATGGATCAAATAAGGCTTTTGACTGTGCAATTTGACATTGTGAGTCTTGCAACTTGACATGTAGGTGCTTGACAATGTATATAGGCCTATGGGACTTGATTGGACCATTGAAAACCCCAGATTCATTGAGAGAACCAAAACCCTAATTTTGACTAGCTTAGAAGGCAGTTGGACTGTGCAACCCCTTGATCCATTTGAAGAATGATCTTGACAAATCTTGAAGAATATGGGAGGGAAAGTTTTGGGGTACAACACCTCCCATCTGCATCATTACATTGCAAGTGTTCACAAGCGATTTGACCTATTTTTATCAATTTTCAAAGCAGATTTTAAAAATTCATAACTTCTTCAAATTTCGACATTTTTGAGCGGTTGTTTTTGCACATGATTTTTCTTGACATCATCTACAACTTTTCTTTATAAATCAAGGGAAAATTATGCATTAAAAAGCAATGAAAATTTGTTAACGTTAAAAGTCGTTTTGTGAATTTGGTGAAATTTGAGTTCGATTGTGTTTTATTCATGATTTCTTTTACATTAAAAAATCGCAAAAGACGCACTTAACATGTGTTATTATTTTTATTTATTTATTTACAATTTTTTTATTTCTTTATTCAAAATATAAAAAAGATATGGTCTTTTATTAGTTTTATTTAAATTTATACGTCTGTATCATTTTATTTCAAAAAAATATATAGTTAGTATCATTTTTCTTTTATTTTACATTCTAATTCTTTTTAGTCATTATAATTTTAGTTTCTTTTTAATCAAATATTAATATTGATTTGGTTCTAATTTTAATTCAATTTTGAAGTTGAATATTAAAATTAAATTAAATTTTAATATCACTTACTTTTATTTTTTATATTACTAATAATTTTCATTTTTTTTCTCTATATATTTTTTTAGTTTAAATATTTATTTGTTACTAACAATCTTTATTTTGTATTTTTATTTTATTTGTTTAGTTGTTACTAATATTAGTATTATTGTTATTATTATCATTATTATTAGTATTTCTCTTTGTCTTGTTGTCAAATAAAATAAGAAAGAAAAATTTGGGACCACAACACCAAAGGTCACGGTTTAACAACATCCACTATCTCTCAAATTCCATTCAAAGTTCAACTTCAAAAAGCAGTATTATTGCATTGCTATGTTACTGTCTAAAATCAGCCTGTCATGTTGTTCCAAACCTGTCCATAAAACAACAACAAAAAAGCAGTCACTTTACCTGCATAAAACCAGTCCAACAATTGCATTAAAGTAGAAAAACAATTTCCTGCATTGGAAAGGCACTAAACCAGTGCATCAATTTAGTTTTTCATTTCAAAATCTTGGCTCCAATTTTCCCTCTCAAAAATCCAGGGGATTCTTATCTATAAAAGGCGAGAAAATTACTGATAAAAAGGAGGTATCATAGAGAAAAAGAATATAGAAAATAGATCTAGAAAAAAGTTGTTGTTCACATACAGAAACATACCTCTATTTAATACAAACTGTATTTTTTACACCTAATATGCAACCTTCAACAAATCTCAATCTCACAAATACATTCATACTGTGACCACAACCGTAACTTTCATCAAACCATCAGACAAACTGTGAAATTGCAATTTCCTTTTAGACAAAACCCCACTGTAAACCTTCAACATACCATTCAAACCAACCTATCAAACTAGACTGAGTCAACAAAATTTCCTCCACCTGCTAAATCGCAAAAGTCAGAAATCACACAACAACACAAATAGGGAAGAGCAACTCGAGTTAAACCCTAACTCGGTGAACGAACTCCACAAGTCCTGGTTACCTCCATTCGGAGACGACGATACACCAATACAGTTTGAAAACGCAAAGAGTAAGAATTGGACATCGTACCTGAGTTGTTTTCACCATCGCCATAATCTCACGCGAGCCCACCATTGAACGAGCCAAGATCGAGTCTCCTCATCAGGTTTCAATGAAGTTTTCTTTTTTCTTTTTAATTTTTCTATTAATTGATGACAAGATGGCTTTGATACTGTTGATCTTTTGTTTGAATCCATGAATTTTACATTATTGTATGATGTAAATATAAGATTGAGTAGAACAAGATGAGATCGTTCTATTTTTGTAGTGTGTTCATAGAAGTGAAAGATGATGGGGTGATGATTTGATTGAAAAGAGGAGGTATGCTTTATTGCTGATGTTATACGATAAAATAGAGAGAAGTAAGAGAAGAGTTTTTTTTTTAGGAAATTGATTAATTATTTAATTGATTATTAATAAGGAATTAAAAGAATTAATTATAACTTTTCATCTTCCCAAGCTTACAAATGGAGCTACCCCTTTCAACTAGGGTTTCCAAAACCCTTCATATCCTTTCTCAAATCGGGCTGGTGTTGGGCCCATTTTCTTTGGCCCAATCCATTATCATTATTAGCCTTTTGTTTTAATTAAATTATAGTAATAATAATTAAATAATATAGTTCAGTTGGCAAGACTGGCATACAGTAATCAAGAGAATGCGAGTTCAACACCTTGCGAAGACATTTTTATTTTGTTTTTGTTAACTCTTTAACCTTATTTTCTAAAAAAAATAATATTAGTAAATCTTATAATTAATTTAGTTTAGTATTAATTTAGAATTCTTTAATTACTTTAGATTTATTTTATAACTTTAAAATATTTAATTAGTTTAGAATCATAATTAGTAACTTTAAAATCTTTGATTTAATTTAGGTTCAATTCAATAATTTAAGAATTCTAATTTAGTAACTTTAGAATTTTCATTTGATTTAGATTTAATTTAATAGCTTTAAAATTTTTATTTGATTTAGAATTAGTAACTTTAGAATTTTCATTTGATTTTGATTTAATTTAATAGCTTTAGAATTTTCATTTGATTTAGATTTAATTTAATAGCTTTTGAATTTTTATTTGATTTAGATTTAGCTTAGTAATTTTAGAATTTTATTTAATTTAGAATTAGTTTAATAATTTTAGAATTTTTATGTGATTTAGAATTAGTAACTTTAGCATTTTCATTTTGATTTAGATTTAATTTAATAATTCTAGAATTTTTATTCGATTTAGATTTAGTTTAGTAACCTTAGAATTTTATTTGATAACTTTAGAATTTTTATTTGATTTAGATTTAGTTTAATAACTTTAGAATTTGTATTTGATTTAGATTTAGTTTAGTAGTTTTATAATTTTATTTGATTTAGATTTAGTTTAGTAACTTTGGAACTTTTATTTGTATTAGATTTAATTTAGTTTAGATCTAATTTAGTAATTTTAGAACTATTTTCACAACCTTAGAATTTGTAGTTAGTTTAGAATTATTTTAGTAAGTAATCTTAAATTTCTAATTTAGTTCAAATAACTTCTTTAGATAATTAGTTACATTCTCTTTTATTTGTATTTAAATATCTCTGTCATTTCAATTTCTCGATGTCTTTTGGTCATTAATCTGTTTCGTTAGATTTATTTCTTGTGAATTTTCGAATGTTTATATTTTGATGTTCATTTTATTATGCTTGCTCGATTTACTCCAAAGGGAAGAATTAAATTTGTTGACTTCATGTCATCGAGTATCTAATACGATTGTGTGAAGCCCTTTCATATATTTTAGCTTTAGTTAAACTTAAGTTAAATCTCCTGAAAAAGTCAAATTTTAAAACTCACACCTTTTAAGTCAAAACTTTGACACTAGGTGGTCGTATCTTCGAAATCTCATTCACACTCATTTTGACCAAACAAACCCTTTTGACCAAACAAACCAAAAATCAAAAAACCCCTTTACTTGAATTTATTTTTAAAACCCGCAAAACACTCAACAAATCAAAACTCCCCCAAAGGGCATGTTATCTCTGTTCTACCGCGATACCGGCCGTGCCTATTGCTAGAATGCGTGCGTTAATGTCGCCCACAAAAAAAACACAAACAAACCAACCATTTTCTAGAGGAACTATGGTGTTCTGATTCCTTCATTGGATACATAGGCAAAGGGTCACGAAACCCTCACGAACGCAATAATAAAAACCATTCATTTCCCTTTAAGCAAACATAGTTGTAGATAAATACACCCTTTAAGACAACCAAACAAAATGGATCCCGTTGAGTACAACAGATGCGAGGGGTGCTAATACCTTCCCCTCGTATAACTGACTCCCTTACCCTTTCTCTTGGTCGCAAGCCCATCTTATCCATTCTCTTGTGGTTTTATCGATATTTCCCCTTCCTTCGGGATAAATAAAGTTCGGTGGCAACTCTGTGTTTTCTGCCGGTAGCTTTAGCTGGCGACTATGCTCGGGATCTTTAGCGAGTCTCTCCTAGTTTTGTCTATTTGTCTTTTTGGGTGTTTATTTATTTGCTTTATCTTGCTTTACTGTTTTATTTCTTTTGTATATATTGCATATATTGTTGCTACTCACATATTCTGGATACATTGTGATGTTAGGTTTGGTGATTACTTTTGATAAGTCCTATACCCAGACTTGGGTTACACATAGGATTAGGATGGGCGGTATATTCATGTTAACTTTGAGGGAGTAATCCCGAAGAAGGAGGCATGAAAATCCCCCACTTAGTGAAGGTCCCCTTGAAAGTAGTGATGTTTACCGAGTAATCAGGAAGACGTCGTTGCTTTCGACCTGGGAACTCGAGAAGCTGAGGGCCGTAGAACCATTAACCAATCCTGGCCTTTTAGGTGCAGTGCAGAGACTATAACAGAGTAATTCGGAAGTAGTCGTCACGCGATATTGCATTCGGACGAGTTTTTCTGCGAATATTACTGATTACCAAGTAATTGGGACATCTGTAATATCCAAAGGAAGAGCATAGACTTCGAGAACTCTTTAGAACCTTGTTCGGCAGGTGATAAACCCCTAGGACATACCTCATGGGTAGTTACTTTGACTCCATGCCTGTGACGTCGAACTTTTGATCTTGTTACTTTCATCATGTGCAACGGACTACACAATGGTTATCCAGAATATGTGGAGCTGAGACTTCATGCCATAGCATACCATGACATCATATCATCATATACATCTCATATCTAGGGAAATCCAAATACAAGTCTCGTTGATATAGCTTTTCAAAAAGGAAATTTTAAAAAAAGGATAAACGAGGCTTTGGTTCTCCTCAGAAATGAAGATAAAGCATTCATCCATATTACCATGCATTCATTTTTTCACAACAAAAACTCATTGGTGTCCCCTTTCTCAGAATCTAATAAACAGCAAAGACGACTCATCCACATCCTTACCGTAACAGAGCCAACCAGCAAAGGCTAATGGATCTTTTTGAAGAGAATTAGAATGCACTATGTCGGGATATGGACATTATGGGTACTCGCATCGATCAACTTATGGAAACCCTTCATGCCATGATCAAGGGTCAAGAAGAACTACACCAAAGTGTTTCCAAGCTTACTACTGCTGCTCCTTCCACTTCTGCTAATGGGAGAAATGACAATGCAAATGTTGAGACTCCTACCGGTGCTCCTAGGAATGATGTCGATGATCATCATGATGTTATTGATCTTGATGAACCCCAAGTAAACCTTGTTATCGGGGTTGCCAAAATTGAGAAAATGTATCATGCTCTCGAAGAGCGACTTAGAGCCATGAAGGGTATCAAGGCTTATGGATTCAATACTGCTGCAATGTGCCTCGTGCCTGTGGTAGTTATTCCTCCCAAGTTCAAAGTCCCAGAGTTTGAGAAATAAAAAGGCACTTCTTGCCCAGAGACTCATCTTCGTTCCTATTGTCGCAAAATGGAGGCCTATGCTGAAAATGAACCTTTACTCATGCATTTCTTTCAAGACAGTTTGACCGGGGCATCATTGGATTGGTATATGAAATTGGAAAGATCTCATGTCAGTACTTGGGGAGAGCTTGCTGATACTTTTTTGAAACATTACCATTACAATACTGCCATGGCTCCTAGTCGTACTCAGCTCCAGGGGATGGTACAAAAATCTGAAGAGTCTTTCAAAGAATACGCTCAGAGGTGGCGTGAACTAGCTGCAAGGGTCCAACCTCTACTCTTGGATCGTGAGTTGATTGATATGTTTATGGGTACTCTACGAGGCCCTTATCTCTAGCATATGCTCAGTAGCACTTCTACTTCTTTCTCTGATATGGTCATTATTGGTGAACATGTTGAGACATGTATTAAGGCTGGAACGATTCAAGGTGTTCCTAACAATGCTAACAACAATACGAGCATTAGTAGAAAACCATTCTCTGGATTTGTCAAGAATAAAGAGGGCGAGACCAGTGCCATCACCGTCAACCAAGGAAGAGCTCCCACATTTCCTCAAGTCTGATTCCCTTATTTTCCTACACCTGCTGCTGTTCCCAACCAATTTGTTTCTCAAGTATATGCTGCTACAACTCCAGCACCCTGGATGGCCCAACAACGGCCTTTCGCTCCACAATCACATTATGTTCCGCAACAACAATTTGCACTCCTACAACTTATCAACAATCGAATCAACATCTCCAAGGCCCGAGAGCTCCTCAAAGACAGAGAGCCCCTGAAAGAAGATTTGATCTCATTCCCATGTCCTACGCTCAGCTTCTCCCACAGTTACTTGCTAGTCAAATGGTTCAATTGCACGAACTCGGTCCACCGCCAAATCCTCTCCCTAGGGGATACGATATTAATGCTCATTGTGAATTCCATTTTGGTGCCCCAGGCCATACAATTGAAAATTGCAGAGCATTCAAATGCAAAGTTCAAGATCTCATTGATGCAAAAGCCATAAACTTCAACCATGTTGGTCCGAATATTCAAAATAATCCCATGCCTCCTCATCAAGGGGGAACAGTCAATGCTATTGAAGAAGTTAATGAACGGGTTTTGGTATCAAAGGTTGATGAAATTAAGATATCTTTGGAAACTGTCAGAGAACATTTGTTAAAGCATGAAGTGCTACAAGAACTTCATGACTTCTGCTTAACATGTTCTTCCAAACCAGAAGAGTGTGCTGAGTTGAAGACGGCCATCCAACGGTTGATAGATGAAGGTGTCTTACAGATAGAGAAAGTATTCCAGGAAGAAGAGATTGTGTCCTGGAAATCCCCTACTATCCGAGAAGCTTTCCAGCCACCCCTAGTATTTTGTTAACAATTCAGGTTCCTATTACCCCCACAATGATTCAAGCTCATATTCCTCCTACAAGCAACGACTCGAAGGCAGTTCCATGGGAGTATAATGTAGTCTATATTCATGGAAAGAGGTGTGAGTGCCCTCCGGTTGGTGACAAGAATTTTACCAACATTACAGGAACAAGTAACATGACTCGCAGTGGTCGGATCTTTTCTCCTTCATCACCACCTCCTAAGGAAACTAACAGTGAAGCTCTAGCTAAGGCCAGGGGAAAGCAAGTGATGGATAATCAACCCGAACTTTTTGTAGGACAAGAAGCGGAGCAACTTTTGAGAATTCTCAAGCGGAGTGATTACAAAGTAGTGGATCAACTCAACCAGACACCATCCAAGATTTCCATCTTGTCTCTCCTTTTGTGTTTAGAGGCCCACCGCAATGCTTTATTGAAGACCTTATGTTCTGCTCATGTTACCCAAGACATCTGTGTGGCCCAGTTTGAAGGGATCATCACTAATATTACTGTGGGGAATTGTTTGGTTTTCTGTGATGATAAACTCCCAGTTGAAGGCAGAGCCCACAATAAAGCGTTGCATGTTTCTATGAAGTGTTTGGACACTGTTTTATCTCGAGTTTTGGTGGATATAGGTTCTTCACTCAATGTGATGCCTAAGGTTACCTTGTTTAAGATGAATATGAACGGAGTAATGATGAGGCCCTCCACTCTAAATGTTCGAGCATTTGATGGTTCGAGAAGATCGGTGGATGGAGAAGTTGATTTTCCTGTCAATATTGGTCCCCACACTTTCTATATGTCATTCTATGTTATGGACATCCGTCCATCCTATACTTGCCTTTTGGGTCGTCCATGGATCCATGTAGCAGGAGATGTGACATCTACCCTTCATCAACGCCTGAAGTTCATTGCGAATGACCAAGTTGTCGTCGTTTGCTGGGAAGAAGACATAGTGATTAATAATCTGACTACTTACCGTTATGTGGAAGTGGAAGGCGAGGTAGAAGAGTTGCCCTTTCAAGCTCTGGAGATTATTACTGTTGAAAAATTCCCCGTCGTGGAATGTAAGAAGTCTGAGATACCCCTGGCCTCTTTGAAGGATGCCAAAGCCCTCATAGAAGCTAGACCTCCCCATGACAATTGGGGCAAATTGATTGAAGTTCCAGAGAAGAAAGATCATTTTGGTCTTGGGTATCAGCCATTATCCTACGTGCAAGTTGGTTGGGTTCCTCTCAAAAGGCAGCAGGTTCCCCCAATTTCTGAAGTGTTCGTTAGTGTTGGCGTAAGAAAAGAAGGACAAGTACTCTCCACAGATGCTGAAGGTGACGATGAAGATATTTCAAGATTTATCTATCAAGTTGCACAGGACCAGGAGATCAGCAATTGGACTGCCATGGACATCCCTGAAGTTGTTTTCCTTGATGTGTAATTTTCTGTTTCCTTTTTAAGTCATATGTCCTGCCCAAGGCATACTGACAGCTTGTAGAAGGGGCCCCTTATGTTTAAATCTTAGTTTAACATTGAATGAAAAATCGCACTTTCACATACAATTTTGTTCTCTGTCTTTTCTTTTACTTTTACTTTTTCAAAATAAAAATGGCAATACTTTTCTTTTCTTATTCTAAATAATCTTTTGCACTTTCTAAAAATAAAACATAAAATCATCGATCATGTAGATCCGTATCGGACTCTGTTAGAAATGATAATGCTATGGCTCCTTATATCCTTGAGAATTCAGTTGATCATGCTAACGAAGATAGCGAGGAAGATTATGAAGTCCCTTAAGAACTAGCCAGGCTCTTGAGACAGGAAGAGAATGTCATTCATCCGTATCAAGAAGAAAGAGAAGTCGTCAATCTCGGTACCGAAGAGGTACAGAGAGAAGTCAAGATAGGGCCCGCCTTGAAAAGTGAAGAAAAGAACGGGTTGATTGAATTGCTTCAAGGGTATGCTGACATCTTCGCCTGGTCGTATGAAGACATGTCCGGTTTAGACATTGATATAGTAATGCATAGATTGCCACTCAAGCCAGAATGTCCTCCTGTAAAGCAAAAACCAAGAAGGACCAGACTCGACATGGCCTTGAAGATCAAAGAAGAGGTTTAGAAACAGCTCGAAGCAGGTTTCTTATCTGTGATAAATTTCCCGCCTTGGATTGCTAACATTATGCCCAAACCTAAGAAGGATGGTAAGGTACGTATGTATGTTGACTACCGATACTTGAATAGAGCAAGCCCGAAGGATGATTTCCCGTTGCCTCATATTGATGTGTTGGTTGATAACACGGCTCAGTCTTCGGTGTTTTCCTTTATGGATGGGTTCTCTGGCTACAATCAGATAAAGATGGCTCCGGAAGACATGGATAAAACAGCTTTCACAACTCCGTGGGGTACCTTTTGCTATAGAGTCATGCCTTTTGGTCTTAAAAACGCTGGTGCGACATATCAACGAGCTATGGTGACTCTCTTTCACGACATGATTCATAAAGAGGTTGAGGTGTATGTGGACGACATGATCGCGAAGTCACAGGCTGAGAAATAACATTTGGTCCATTTGCAGAAGTTGTTTGATCGATTACGAAAGTTCAGGTTAAGGCTTAATCCCAACAAATGCACCTTTGGGGTTCGATCGGGCAAGTTACCTGGTTTTATCGTGAGTCAACGAGGAATTGAAGTAGATCCATACAAAGTAAAAGCAATACAAGATATGTCGGTGCCGAAAAATGAGAAGGAAGTACGAGGTTTCCTTGGAAGGTTGAATTACATAGCCAGGTTCATTTCCCATCTTACCGCTACCTGTGAACCCATCTTTAAATTGTTACGCAAGAATCAGGATGTCTGTTGGGATGAGAGTTGTCAAGAAGCTTTCGAGAAGATTAAGAAGTATCTTCAAGAACCACCAATACTCATACCACCAGTTCCCGGGAGACCTCTCATTATGTATTTGTATGTGCTTTAAGGATCTATGGGTTGTGTGCTCGGACAACATGATGATACTGGACAAAAAGAACACGACATTTACTATTTGAGCAAGAAGTTTACTGATTGTGAATCTAGGTATTCCTTACTTGAGAAGACTTGTTGTGCTCTTACGTGGGCAGCCCGGCGTTTGAGGCAATATATGTTGACACATTCTACGCTTCTGATATCTAAGATGGATCCGATAAAGTACATCTTCGAGAAACCAGCACTTACAAGCAGATTGGCTCGATGGCAAATGCTTTTGTCCGAGTATGACATCCAGTACGTCACACAAAAGGCCATCAAAGGTAGAATTCTTGATGATCATCTCGCTCACCAACCATTGGAAGAATATCAGCCCATGAAGTTCGACTTTCCAGACGAGGATATTATGAAATTTGATGACAATGAAGGACCTGAACCAGCGGAGCGATGGACTCTCATGTTATATGGTGCGTCAAATGCTATAGGTCATGGTATTGGGGAAGTTCTGACATCTCCACGTGATACTCACATACCTTTCACTGCCAGATTATATTTTGATTGCACGAATAATGTCGCTGAATACGAAGCTTGTGTGATGGGCCTTGAGGCAGCCATTAATTTGAAGATCAAGATTCTTGAAGTTTATGGGGACTCTGCCTTAGTGATACATCAAGTACGGGGTGATTAGGATACACGGCACCCTAATTTAGTTCCATACAGGGATTACATAGTTGAGTTGTTGCCCGCTTTCGATGAGGTCACCTTTGAGCATATTCCTAGAGAAGCGAATCAACTGGCAGACGCTCTGGCGACTTTAGCAGCAATGTTCAAAGTCAATTACCTAAATCATGCACCCAATATAAGGATTTGTCATTACAAGGAGCCATCACATATTTTCCCTGCTCATTGTCTCACCACGGAAGATGTATCAGACGAAAGGCCGTGGTATTTCGACATCAAAAGGTATCTTGAGAAGAAAGAGTACCCCGAAGGTGCTACGTTTTGTGATAAGCGGACTCTCAGAAGGTTGGCGTCTAAGTTTTTATTGTCAGGAGACGTTCTGTACAAGAGAAACTATGATTCGGTTCTGCTCAGATGCATGGATAGACACGAGGCAGAATCCATTATACGAGAAATACACGAGGGCTCTTTTGGGACTCATGCCAGTGGGCATTCCATGGCCAAGAAAATCCTACGAGCATGTTATTTCTGGATGACGATGGAATGTGACTGTTGTGTATATGCCAAAACGTGCCATAAATGTCAGGTTTACGCAGACAGAATACATGTTCCTCCCACTCCTTTGAATGTGATGACTTCACCATGGCCCTTTGCAATGTGGGGTATCGATATGATTGGACACATCGAGCCGAGCTCTTGAAATGGACACAGGTTTATCCTTGTTTCTATTGACTACTTCACCAAGTGGGTGGAAGCGGCTTCGTGCAGAAATGTGACCAAGCAAGTTGTCACTCATTTCATCAAAAGAGAGATCATATGCCGGTATGGAAGTCCTAACAAGATCATCACTGATAACAGGTCAAATTTCAACAACAAGATGATGAAGGAAATGTGTGAAGAGTTCAAGATCGAGCACCATAATTCATCACCCTATCGGCCAAAGATGAATGGGGAAGTCGAAGCCGCTAACAAGAACATAAAGAAGATCGTCCAGAAAATGGTGAGAACATACAAAGATTGGCATGAGATGTTTCCTTTTGCCCTGCATGGCTATCGAACTTCGGTGCGTACTTCCACTGGGGCAACTCCGTTTTCACTAGTCTATGGTATGGATGCGGTACTCCCGGTCGAAGTGGAGATTCCTTCCTTAAGGGATCTGATGGATACTAAACTTGATGAAGCAGAATGGATTCAAACGAGACTCGACCAACTCAATCTCAATGAAGAAAAGTGTCTGGCAGCCATTTGTCACGGTTAGTTATACCAACAGCGTCTCAAGAGGGCATTTGACAAGAAGATTCGACCTCGAGAGTTCCACTCAGGTCTGGTCATAAGAAAGATTCTCCCAATCCACACTGATCCAAGAGGCAAGTGGACTCCCAACTATGAGGGATCGTACATAATGAAGAAAGCTTTCTCAGGAGGTGCTCTGATCCTGACAAACATGGATGGGGAAGACGTTCCACTTCCAGTCAATTCAGACTCAGTTAAAAAATACTACGCATGAAAGGACCCGCTAAGTCGAAAACCCAAAAGGGCGGCTTAGGCAAAAGTTAGGGCTAAAAAAGAAGAAACAAAAGAGAATAACCCGCTAAGTCGAAAACCCGAAAGGGCGGCTTAGGCAAAAATGGATGTCCCGGTGGATTGAAAACCCGAAAGGGCGATCTTGGAAAAAATTAGGGACAGAAAAGCGAGAGACTGTAGTCTGAAGACTCTTCACGTAAACCCTTCTAATGCGGGATGAATCGATCTAACTATTATCCTTTGGAAGCACGACACTAGGACGACCTGGGATGCGAGAACTATAACAATATCAGTTTTAACGGAAATTCGAGATTTTCTTATTGCCATTTTACTCGTTGTATTTCTTTTTTTCTCTGCAACTTCCTCATTTAGGAGTTGTTTGTATGTATGAATGCCCATTTACGGGCCAAACTCATTAATAAAAATTTGCCCTTCCATTAAAAAAAATTTGTTATGTTCTTTTACTTTATTCTTCGTATGCGAATTGTGATTTAAATTCTTTGTTAAGCATTGCATTGGAAACAATAAGTCAATAATAATCACGAGCTTAGATGTGAAACACTACATTACATGAATATGAAGGCATCCCAAGGAATATTATGGCGTTCAAGTGTTCGTTCTTCTGTGCAGGTAGCAAGTTATAACGGTCACCTGGAACAAGATGTCATCCTCGTCACCTCCTTACAATCGACCGAGCGCCCGATTCACCCACACGGAGAGACTCAGGGTATTGGTTGAGGTCTGCGTCTCTTTTTTCAGTTATTCACAAAGCCCAGCACATGAAGGAAGCCAGATCAAGTCATTTCTCGTCAGCAAGGTTTAATTCCCCAGTGAACTCGGCGGGGCTAACTCTTTTCTCTCAAATTTCGAGCACCAATCCATATTGGTACCTCAAGATGACGGACAACAGATCCCAATGAGTTTTTGACATTTTGCATACAATAATCATCACGACATACTGCATTGCATCCTCAAACGCATAGCATATCCATGGATCATCATGTCACACTTCAAATGCATATGAAGCATGAGCCAGATAAATCCCAAATCAACAAAACATCCTCATAAAAAATTTCATCCTCATAATTCCCAGTTAACATATGTTATTACACTACCAACTAAAATAAACTAGGGTGTTAGTACGTCATGCTCCCCAACTCTCAATACTCACTTTATCTCTCTTAGGGCCGTAGGTCGTCCGTATAATTTACCCTTTCCTCCTCGTATTCTTAAGGTCGTAGATCGTCCGTAGATCTTACCGTCGCTTTATCTTTCTAGGGTCGTAGATCGTTCGTAGATCTTACCTACGCTTTATCTTCCTAGGGTCTTAGGTCGTCCGTAGACTTTACCCTCTCATCATCTTTTTTTAAGGTCGTAGATCATCCGTAGATCTTACCGTCGAGTTATCTTTTAAGGTCGTAGATCATCCGTAGATCTTACCATAGTGGTGTCTTTTTAGGGTCGTAGATCGTCCGAAGATCTTACCTTCACTTTATCTTTCCTAGGGTCGTAGGTCATCCGTAGACTTTACCCTATCATCCTCTTAAGGTCGTAGATCGTTCGTAGATCTTACCTTCGCATTTTAGGGTCGTAGATCGTCCGTAGATCTTACCATTGTGTTATATTTTTTGGGACGTAGGTCGTATGTAGACTTTACCCTCTCCTCTCATCCTCTTAAGGTCGTAGATCGTCCGTAGATCTTACCATCGCGTTATGCTTTTAAGGTCGTAGATCGTCTGTAGATCTTACCGTCGCGTCATCCTTCTAAGGTCGTAGGTCACCCGTAGATCTTACCTTCACTTTATCTCTCCTAAGGTTGTAGATCGTCCGTAGATCTTCCCCTCACTTTACATTTCTCAAGGTTGTAGATCGTCCGTAGATCTTCCCCCCACTTTACATTTCCTAAGGTTGTAGATCGTTCGTAGATCTAACTTTCACTTTACCTCTCTTAAGGCCGTAGACTGTTCGTAGGTCTTACCTTCGCATTTTAAGGTCGTAGATCGTCCGTAGATCTTACCATCGCGGCATATTTTTTAGGGTCGTAGATCGTTCGTAGATCTTAACATCGCGTTATGTTTTTAGGGTCGTAGATCGTTCGTAGATCTTACCATCGCGTTATGTTTTCAGGGTCGTAGATCGTCCGTAGATCTTACCTTAACTTTACCCTCTCATCGTCTTGTTTTTAAGGTCGAAGATCATCCATAGATCCTACCTTCGCTATATCTCTCTTAGGGTTGTGGGTCGTTTGTAGGCCTTACCCCTACGCTATCATTTCAGGGTCTTAAGTCTTCCACCGACTTTACCTTCGTGTTATCTTTAAGTTTCTTACCTTCAGTCACTGCGATATTGTCAACCATATCCTTTCAGTGACCCTGTCACTCATTCCCTCAAAAAACCTTGTATCGGCACCGTTACCCCAGTACGAGCTACTCTTTTTCATCCATGTTTTATCCATCATGACCAGTCCACCAGAAGACCAGTTTGTCTTTCCCCAGCAGACATCCACACTAATGAATGACACTCACACCATCTCTCCAGGGCAAACTTCGGGTCCTAGTATTTAATCATCTTCCACCTTGGACTCTCGAAAGGCTGACGCCAATCTCTCCTTCAAGTTTAAGACGATTAAATAGGGGCAACTGTCATACCCCAATTTTTGACCTAAGATATCACCTCCCATCTGCATCATTACATTGTAAGTGTTCACAAGCGATTTGACCTATTTTTATCAATTTTCAAAGCAGATTTTAAAAATTCATAACTTCTTCAAATTTCGACATTTTTGAGCGGTTGTTTTTGCACATGATTTTCCTTGATATCATCTACAACTTTTCTTTATAAATCAAGAGAAAATTATGCATTAAAAAGCCATCAAAATTTGTTAACGTTAAAAGTCGTTTTGTGAATTTGGTGAAATTTGAGTTCGACTGTGTTTTATTCATGATTTCTTTTCCATTAAAAAATCGCAAAAGACGCACTTAACATGTGTTATTATTTTTATTTATTTATTTACAATTTTTTTATTTATTTATTCAAAATATAAAAAGATATAGTCTTTTATTAGTTTTATTTAAATTTATACGTCTGTATCATTTTATTTCAAAAAAATATATACTTAGTATCTTTTTTCTTTTATTTTACATTCTAATTCTTTTTAGTCATTATAATTTTAGTTTCGTTTTAATCCAATATTAATCTTGATTTGGTTCTAATTTTAATTCAATTTTGAAGTTGAATTATTATTAAAATTAAATTCAATTTTAATATCACTTACTTTTAGTTTTTATATTACTAATAATTTTCATTTTTTTTCTCTATATTTTTTTAGTTTAAATATTTATTTGTTACTAACAATCTTTATTTTGTATTTTTAGTTTAGTTGTTTAGTTGTTAATAATATTAGTATTATTGTTATTATTATCATTATTATTAGTATTTCTCTTTGTCTTGTCAAATAAAATAAGAAAGAAAAATTTGGGACCACAACACCAAAGGTCACGGTTTAACAACATCCACTATCTCTCAAATTCCATTCAAAGTTCAACTTCAAAAAGCAGTATTATTGCATTGCTATGTTACTGTCTAAAATCAGCATGTCATGTTGTTTCAAACCTTCCCATAAAACAACAACAAAAAAGCTGTCACTTTACCTGCATAAAACTAGTCCAACAATTGCATTAAAATAGAAAAACAATTTCCTGCATTGGAAAGGCACTAAACCAGTGCATCAATTTAGTTTTTCATTTCAAAGTCTTGGCTCCAATCTTCCCTCTCAAAAATCCAGGGGATTCTTATCTATAAAAGACGAGAAAATTACAGATAAAAAGGAGGTATCACAGAGAAAAAGAATACAGAAAATATATCTAAAAAAAATTGTTCTTCACATACAGAAACATACCTCTGTTTAATACAAACTGTATTTTTTACACCTAATATGCAACCTTCAACAAATCTCAATCTCACAAATACATTCATACTGTGACCACAACCGTAACTTTCATCAAACCATCAGACAAACTGTGAAATTGCAATTTCCTTTTAGACAAAACCCCACTGTAAACCTTCAACATACCATTTAAACCAACCTATCAAACTAGACTGAGTCAACAAAATTTCCTCCACCTGCTAAATCGCAAAAGTCAGAAATCACACAACAACACAAATAGGGAAGAGCAACTCGAGTTAAACCCTAACTCGGTGAACGAACTCCGCACGTCCTGGTTACCTCCATTTGGAGACAACGGTACACCAATACAATTCGAAAACGCAAAGAGTAAGAATTGGACATCGTACCTGAGTCGTTTTCACCGTCGCTGTAATATCACGCGAGCCCACCATTGAACGAGCCAAGATCGAGTCTCCTCATCAGGTTTCAATGAAGTTTTCTTTTTTCTTTTCAATTTTTCTATCAATTGATAACAAGATGGCTTTGATACTGTTGATCTTTTGTTTGAATCCATGATTTTTACATTATTGTATGCTGTAAATATAAGATTGAGTAAAACAAGATGAGATCGTTCTATTTTTGTGGTGTGTTCATAGAAGTGAAAACTGGTTGAATATTGAGAAGAAAATGATGCGAGAAAGATGATGGGGTGATGATTTGATTGAAAAGAGGAGGTATGCTTTATTGCTGATGTTATACGATAAAATAGAGAGAAGTAAGAGAAGAGTTTTTTTTTTAGGAAATTGATTAATTATTTAATTGATTATTAATAAGGAATTAAAAGAATTAATTATAACTTTTCATCTTCCCAAGCTTACAAATGGAGCTACCCCTTTCAACTAGGGTTTCCAAAACCCTTCATATCCTTTCTCAAATCGGGCTGGTGTTGGGCCCATTTTCTTTGGCCCAATCCATTATCATTATTAGCCTTTTGTTTTAATTAAATTATAGTAATAATAATTAAATAATATAGTTCAGTTGGCAAGACTGGCATACAGTAATCAAGAGAATGCGAGTTCAACACCTTGCGAAGACATTTTTATTTTGTTTTTGTTAACTCTTTAACCTTATTTTCTAAAAAAAATAATATTAGTAAATCTTATAATTAATTTAGTTTAGTATTAATTTAGAATTCTTTAATTACTTTAGATTTATTTTATAACTTTAAAATATTTAATTAGTTTAGAATCATAATTAGTAACTTTAAAATCTTTGATTTAATTTAGGTTCAATTCAATAATTTAAGAATTCTAATTTAGTAACTTTAAAATTTTCATTTGATTTAGATTTAATTTAATAGCTTTAAAAATTTTATTTGATTTAGAATTAGTAACTTTAGAATTTTCATTTTATGTAGATTTAATTTAATAGCTTTAGAATTTTCATTTGATTTAGATTTAATTTAATAGCTTTTGAATTTTTAGTTGATTTAGATTTAGCTTAGTAATTTTAGATTTTTATTTGATTTAGAATTAGTTTAATAACTTTAGACTTTTTATATGATTTAGAATTTGTAACTTTAGCATTTTCATTTTGATTTAGATTTAATTTAATAATTCTAGAATTTTTATTCGATTTAGATTTAGTTTAGTAACTTTAGAATTTTATTTGATAACTTTAGAATTTTTGTTTGATTTAGATTTAGTTTATTAACTTTAGAATTTGTATTTGATTAAGATTTAGTTTACCAGTTTTAGAATTTTATTTGATTTAGATTAGTAACTTTGAAACTTTTATTTGTTTTAGATTTAATTTAGCAACCTTAGAATTTTAATTTAGTTTAGATTTAATTTATTAATTTTAAAATTATAATTTAGTTTAGATCTAATTTAGTAATTTTAGAACTATTTTTACAACCTTGGAATTTGTAGTTAGTTTAGAATTATTTTAGTAAGTAATCTTAAATTTTTAATTTAGTTCAAATAACTTCTTTAGATGATTAGTTACATTCTCTTTTATTTGTATTTAAATATCTCTGTCATTTTAATTTCTCGATGCATTTTGGTCATTAAGTTGTTTCGTTAGATTTATTTCTTGTGAATTTTCGAATGTTTATATTTTAATGTTCATTTTATTATGCTTACTCAATTTACTCCAAAGGAAAGAATTAAATTTGTTGACTTCATGTCATCGAGTGTCTAATACGATTGTGTGAATCCCTTTCATATATTTTAGCTTTAGTTAAACTTAAGTTAAATCTCCTAAAAAAGTCAAATTTTAAAACTCACACCTTTTAAGTCAAAACTTCGACACTAGGTGGTCGTATCTTCGAAATCTCATTCACACTCATTTTGACCAAACAAAGCCTTTTGACCAAATAAACCAAAAATCAAAAAACCCCTTTACTTGAATTTATTTTTAAAACCCTCAAAACACTCAACAAATCAAAACTCCCCCAAAGGGCATGTTATCTCTGTTCTACCGCGATACCGGCCGTGCCTATTGCTAGAATGCGTACGTTAACGTCGCCCACAAAAAAACACAAACAAACCAACCATTTTCTAGAGGAACTACGGTGTTCTGATTCCTTCATTGGATACGTAGGCAAAGGGTCGCGAAACCCTCAAGAACGCAATAATAAAAACCATTCATTTCCCTTTAAGCAAACATAGTTATAGATAAATACACCCTTTAAGACAAGCAAACAAAATGGATCCCGTTGAGTACAACGGATGCGAGGGGTGCTAATACCTTCCCCTCGCATAACCGACTCCCTTACCCTTTCTCTTGGTCGCAAGACCATCTTATCCATTCCCTTGTGGTTTTATCAATATTTCCCCTTCCTTCGGGATAAATAAAGTTCAGTGGCGGCTCTGTGTTTTCTTCCGGTAGCTTCATAGGTGTCTATGATTACCTGAATAAGTTACAAGGTGTATGCTTTTAAGATCTTCTTGTTTGAAAGGACTATCAAGTATAATGAGATATTTGAATGATAAATCAAGAACCATTTAATTAGGTTCTATGAAGAAAAGTTGATTTCCTAAATGATGTTGTAACATCGTCTTGTTTGTTATGCCTGAAAGAGGTCTGGGATTATGATTATGGAAGATTTAGGATCAACTTTGTTGTTAGAAAATGGAGTCTGACTTTGTTGATTAGAATGTGCAGATTTCGATTTTGTCTACAGTAGCAGGCTTGGAGAATGCATGACTACTATGTTGAAGACTTCACTAGTACCAACAATTACTAGTGAACGTAAGGGTAGAGGACTAAGATCAGATAGTGTGATCTGATTAAGAAGATTGTGAAGAAGGTGGTTTTTCCTCTGTTACAAGTATGTCAGCCTGGTATGTATAAAAGTAAGCTTTCTGATTTCTTGTGTCTGTGTGATATCCAAGAATATATGGATGACATCTTGGTTATCCAAAAGAGATATGACAACTTGTGTGGTTCTGTAAAGCCATGTATCAGACATGGCCTTGAAGAATTCTGAAGACCTGGAGTCGGGGTATCAGGATCAGGATTGTTTATATTCACAAGGGTGTGGATATAGTTCAGCAAGTGTGTGAAGTTGTGGATCTTCACTTTGAGATTGTGAAGTTATTTGTATGCTAAAGTGTTTTATCCTCTGTAGGAGATATGGTTATCCATGATAGGGGGGAGTTAGGTCTTGTCTATGTATGGTTGCTACAATAATGCAGATTGTTTAATGCTTGCATGCTGAACACGCTTGTGAAGTTTCTATGAAGTTGAGATGTCAGACAATATGTCGTGACATGTGGCTATAAGGTGTAGTTGTGTATGTCTTTAACTAGGTTTGTGTGATTCTAGCCAGGAGAAGCTAGTATGTACTGTTCTACTCCAAGAGACAGTATGATTTGTCTGCAAGAATTTATTTTTCTGCAGTATTTGATGGGGCCTAGTGTATGGTCTGCATGGAGATACCACTTGTGATGTTCTGGTATCTTGGGTTGCGTCACTCTTGAAGGCTGAAAGGAGTGCATTTAGAGTCTAGTGGGAGACATTGTGTTTATGCTTGTGTGCTTATGGTTAAGTCTGGGAGTTATCCAAGACTTTGTTGATGAAAAACCCTATTTGTGCTATTGTGGTTTGTTTTGGTTAGTTGCTTCCTTTGTCATATTATGGATAAAAAGGGGGAGAAGTATGTATGGGTGTGTGTGCGCTAACCACTTATTGCTGAACCACTGATTATTGGCTGCTATTGAGGGGGAGAATCTCTAATTCTCTAGTGTGATAGCAGGTGTTGAGTGGGAGTCCCTTCTGTTCTGGACTGAAGGGCTCTGAAGAGATGTCATACATGATGTCTTGACATCATGGTGTTGAGAATCTAGTTTCTATATTTTTTGCGGTTGTGTTTACTAGACTTCATAACTACTAACTTCTCTAGTTGTATTATTGCTCATAACTCTGTTGTTATGTTTGTTTTGTTGTTGTGCCTCTGCTGTGTGTTTGAAGAATTTTCAAACATGATTATGGTGTTTTCTTGTGCATGGATTATTTGGTAGTTTTAGCCAAAATTTTCCAAAGGGGGAGATTGTTATTTCTCTGAAATTATGATTGGCATGAATTTTGGTAAAAGTAACTTTGCAATAACATGTTAAACAAGATGTTTCAAGTTGCAGATTCAACATATCGAGTGTGATGTCCTAACTAGAAGTGTGGGACATCCGGTCTATTACAGTTTTGCAGTTTGGAAAATATTTCAACTTGTTGTTTGAACATGTCAAATGGGATGTCCTAACAAGAAGTATAAGACATCGGGTCTGCTACAGCTAGCAGTTTGGATTCAGTTGTTGTGATTTAATTACTGAATATTCTGGGAATATTTAGTAATCCTATGTGGCTTCCAAGATTGATAAATCAGAGATTTCATATTGGTATTCAAGATATTTAAAGTTCTAAGTATGGAGATATTTTAGGAAAGATTTGATTGAAGACCTATTTTCTTGGAGAATTTTTTGCAGACTTGGTGCAGTCTCTCTGATGCACTTTTGAAGCCAAAATCCAGTTGGGAAAATGTTATAAATAGAAGTGTTTGTAACCTAGTTTTGGTACAAGCCGAAAATGTAACTTTCATATTATTAGGGCAGAGTCTGTGTAGCACACTCGAGGATATTTGGTCTATCTGATCCACTCGGGTTGTGAGTTCGACTGTGTTATAGAGTTGCAATCTCTATTATTGTTCTCACTTAGAAGATGTAAAGTAATGAGTTGAGTTTTGTTCTTGGAGGAAGCTTTTAAGCAACTCTAAGTATGTATGTCAAGTGTCTTGACTGTACTTGATATTGAAGGGGTATCCTTCAAGTAGTTTGTTGTTATTACCAGAGGTTGTAACAGTTAGGTATCACTAGGGAGTGAGCAGAGGTTCTCTTATCTTAGATGGTTTTTTGAGATAAAGATTGCATTGGGTGGTGATTAGGTAAGTTGGAGGTCGTTTACCTGTAAACCGGAGTTTGTTTACATAAAATAATACTACTGATAGTGGAATTTTCTTCTTGGCTTGGTAACCCCCAAAGCAGGTGTTGTTGTCACCGAACTGGGTTAACAACTCTTGTGTTGTTTATGCTTTTCAGTACTGTTATATATTGTTTAAGCCTTTCCATGTTTATTTATGACAGATCAGATGTCCCAACATGTCATAGGACATCTGAGTTGTCATACCATAATTTCTGCACCATAGCCTCTAAGCTTTGACTCCTTTAGGGTATCCCATGAACATGCATCTCAGAGCTCTAGGTTCGACCTTGTCTTGCATAATGTAAGCATAGACTGCACAACCAAATACTCTAATTTTTTTGAGATCTAGTGGATGTATCTACCAAACTTCTTCAAGTGTCTTCATATCTAATGCAATCGAAGGGCATTTTTTATCAGATATGTTATTATCGAAACATCCTCTACCCAAAACACCTTCTTTAATCAAGCACTAGTCAACATGCATCAAACTCTTTCCAAAATGGTTCGATTAAACCTCTCAGCTAGACCATTTTATTGATGAGTAACTGCAGTGGTTTTGTGCCTTTCAATACCAGAGGCAGCACCAAAAATGTTGAACGACTCACTACAAAACTCAAGGTCATTGTAGGTTCTCAATCTCTTGACCTTTCTGGCAGTATGATTTTCGACCAGAGTCTTCAAACTTTTAAAATTCTCAAAATTTTCATCCTTAGTATTCTGGATGAATTCCCACAACTTTCTGGAATAATCATCAACTATGGATATAAAATACTTTGCTCCTGAATGTGATGGATACCTTGTAGTCCCTCAAAGATTAGCATGAATGTAATCAAGAGATCCATGTGTTCTTTGTTTTCCTTTATTGAACTTCACTCTGTATGATTTTCCAAGTACACAGGATTCACAAAACTTTAGCTTTTTGAATTTATCTCCACCAAGCAGATTTTGTTTCCCCAATTCGATCAGAGCCCTTTCATTGACATGGACCAATCTCATGTGCCAAAATTTTGTCTTTGACAAAGGTTTCGTGGATGTAAATCTACAGAAACACTAACAACTTCAGCCTCAATGGTATACAAGCCTTGTTACTTTACGTGTGTTAAGACTTCCTTCAACCCCTTCATGATTTTTAGGATACTTTTCTCTCCTTGGAAAAACATAACCTTTCTTGTCAAATTCACCCAGAGAAATCAAATTTCTATTCAAATTAGGTACATACCTGACTTCAGTCAACAACCTTATTGACTCATCATAGAGCTTGAATCTCATAAATCAAACACCTACAATCTTGCAAGCTTTGTTGTTTCCCAGTAATACAGTTCCACCATCTTGATCACATAGTTCCTCGAACAAGTCTTTGTTTGGAGTCATGTGTCAAGTTCAACATGAATCCATAATCCAATTTTTACTTGAGTCACCACTTGAAACCACAAGATCATCAGATGAGTCGAGATCACCTTGAACAATGGTTGTGTTTCCATTACCCTCATTCTTACAGTGATAAAGTTGAATACCAGATGCTTCACCACTATAAGATTTGTGCTGACTTTTACCATTCTTTTTGTCGAACTTTCCATCTCTCTTTATGAATTTCGCCTTAACCAATAGACTTTCACCAGTTAAAGATGGCTTTTTCTCCTTTCATTCTTTTAAATCCTTAGAGTACAAGGCTGGTTGAACTTCTTGAAAGGTAGGGGACTCTCTTCCATACAAGAGAGTTTCTTTGAAGTAAGCATGTGATATGGGAAAGGTTAAAAACAACAACAGTGCTTGATCTTCATCATTGATCTTGACATCGATATTTTCAAGATCAAGAACTAGTTTTTTGAACATATCCAACTGTTCATCCAATACATTTTCTTCAATAATCTTGAATGAATACAAAGTTTGCTTCAGGAAGAGTCGATTTACCAACAATTTGGTCATGTATAAACTTTCAAATTTCACCCATATCCTCAAAGTCGTCGTCTCCTTTGATACCTATTGAAGAACCTTATCAGCAAGGCTAAAAAACATTGCACTATGGGTTTTTTCTATCATGTTCGTCTTTTCTTTTTCCATTAACACAACATCCATGGCTGGCGCTCCCTCTAACACTTCTAAAAAAACCCTGAAGAACCAGTAGGGCATTCATCTTCAAGCGCCATAGACCGAAATTATTCACTCCAGTGAATTTTTCAATATTAAGGGTGTAATGGATGACACTAGAGAGAAAGGCACAAGGGCCTCCCTTAAGTGGAGCCTCTTTGTAGACCGAAACTTTCGTCTCTAGGTCATGAAAGGTCTCGTCATGAGATTTTACTTTAAGGGTTTTACAAAGAGTCATAGGTTTCATTCCAAAGTCCTACCCCCAAGAGGATGTCTCTTGATACGTATTCCTTTCGCGGAATTCCACCGACTCTAGGTGAAGTCGTCACATAAATTCATAGAGATGATGTATCCTATTGGCTAATAGACGAACCTTCTTTCTAAGGGTTTTGAAAAATATTTTTTGAAATTAAAATCTCACCACAATAAATAAGATGATATTCACAATAATATGAAATAAATAAAACCAAATAAATAAATAAATAAAACAAATAAATATATAAATAAAATATATATAAAAACCCTAACAAAACCCTAAACCTAAAAGAGAGAAGTTTCTAAATCCTAGGGTTGATTCCCCAGCATAGTCTCCTATTGTTATAACCGGTTTGAAAATTAGAGTCGCCACCCTTAATTTTTATCTTTAGGAAGGGAATATAAGGATAACCATAATTTAGTCAGAGATTCTAAGTTGTTGACTCGTTTTAGATGAATGGGAGGTGTTAGGCACCCCTCATCTAGCTTGTTCACAAGGATACTAGGGTTTAGATTTAAGGTTTAGGAAATAGGGTTTTTTATTTTTATTAGGGGAACTCGTCACGATTTTAGTCGTATGCATATATATCCTCTTATGAGGAATCAGAGTTCTAATTCGTAGTTCACGATTGTTGGTTGGTGTTTTTTATGGAATACGAGAATATCTCGAATTAACCCTTGAACTAAGTTTGGGTTTGTAAATTGCGGAGTTGTTAGACGAAGTTCGCAGTTTATGAGAAATATCTCCATAATCCTTTTTGAAAATAGATATAAGGTTTGAATTAGGTTAGTGAAAATTGTTAGTAATTTAATTGGTTAGATATTTTTTAAATATATTAATATATATAAAAAAAACTTTTTAATGCATGAGGAAAAATGATTTTAATGCAATTAAAAAAGATATTTGAATTGGTTGATAAAAAAGATTTGAATTAATAAAATAAATAAGTTTAGAATTTATTATAAATATATTAACAAAATGAAAATAGGGAGAAATATAAATTAAATTAAATTAACTAATTTAAACGCATGGGGTGTGTTTTTAGTTAGTTAATAAACCTGGGGTGTAAATAATAAGGGTACAAGTTTAGAAATTGAACTTGACCCAAATGCGTGGAGGAGGTGTGGATTAAAAGAGGAGGGTCCAAGTCAATCATTAATCCTAATCTGTCGCTTGCTTCTAAGTAGCAACACAATTTGATTTACAAAGACCACCAATTATAATAACAACCAATATTATAATACCAACACATATTATAATAACAATATATATTATAAAAAAATATAAATAACTTATATTAGAAGAACAACCAAACATAGCTTCTCTTTTTTCAAAGCAAAAAAGGAAGAAAAAAAGAGAGGTGGCACCTGATGGGAAGCATTCAGAGAGAGAGGTTTAGCATGATAGTGTTAGAAAACTCGTCCTCCAATTGTGAGAAAAATTTTAGGTATTCTGTTCAGAATCCTAAAATAATTGTTGATCACCAAAAGATTATTGATGGAGACTTCAGAGTTTCTTTGTTGTTGTTCTTCGATGTGAAGAGCAACAACTTTTAGGAGAACTCTACTGAGTTGTTGATCTGCAAATGATTATTGATTCTTCAAATGGTTGATGATGAAAAATTTAGGGTGAAGAGAGCCATATTTATAGATTTGAAATAAGGTTAAAGACACCCCAAAAAGGAAATACTCCAAACCAAAAAAAGTCCAAAGTTTATGATTTTATCTTGGTCAGCAAGCTGATCAATCATAAATGAGTTATGACACAAATTGACACACCTTGACCAATAAGAAAAAATTAATAATATTTTTGGTAATTATTATATTTTTTTGCACTCAATTTTGATAAAAAGTGCATCAAATCAAATAAATAATTACTTTTTTTAAAATGCATTAATTAAAAATAGAAAATAATATTTAAATAATAAAAAAAAATGATTTTTGTGATTTTGAAAATAATTAGAAAATAGAAATAGTTAGTAATAAAATATATCCAAAGTACATCAAGTGAGATTGGTCTATTTTTGGCATAATTTTGAAGATTGAAAATTGATTGAAATTTGGTCCATAACTTGGTGAACAAGATTATGAATCTAGTCTTGTTTATGACTATTCTAAATATTGAGATTGATTTGAAAATATTTTATTTATTTTTTCCAAAATTAACTATTAAGTGCATAAAAATCAAATATTTGAAAAATAAAAAATAAAATTAAAATAGCCTTAAAATAGAAAATGAAAATAATAATAAAAGAATCTAAAAATGACATTTTTATTCTTTTTAAAAAAAACACAAAAGAGCAATAAAATATAAAAGGTAGCGCAATGAGAATCGAACGCCTTATGCTCAATATTCTTATCAATGCTCCCTTATTAAATGTGTTATCTTAATTATTTGAAATAAAAGTATCATTTAAAATTTAAAAGGATGGTATAATATTTTCTATTTTAAAAGAAATATATAAATAATTTCAAAATAAACTATTATATACCTTTTAAATAAGAAAAACTAAATAAATTAATGTTGGAAAAAACTAAGCATAGATACAAAGTGAACAAAGATGATAAATAAATGAATTTATTGTTTTTTAAATAATAATTTTATTTATTATATCAAAGAGATATTTTAAATTTCTAGACCTAATGACTTTTAAATGACTAGATATTTGGCTATAGATAACGAGAAAATTAGGCGGGAAAATTTGGGGTATGATAGTTGCCCCTATTTAATTACTCTTCGATTGAAGCGTGCGAGTGGGTGCAGTTCTCGCACATTCGGATCAGAGGATTATTAAATAATTAAAGACCCTAAAATTTGGTCCAAAGATTATTAAATAAGGATACACTGTTATAGCATACCCAAGAGCTCAAAGAAAAAGGAAAAGACAATGATGTATCATCTTACCATATTTTGGATAAAGAGATAAGAAAAGATGATAATGTATCATCCTACCAGAGTTAGAGCAAAAAGTGAAATTGACCTAGATATGACGACGCATATAAATCGCCAATACCTAGAAAAGAGATCACATATTTTTGCGTATTTACCATAACCTAGTAGGTAAATAACATAAATTGAAAAAATGATAACCTATTGTTGCATTTAGACTGATGCAACAAGTTATATCGCAGTTACAACATAAACAATATTAGTTTGAAATTTGACTCACTAACGCCTTGAGAATAACATAGTAAGCTAATGACGTAGATTTTGCATATTCATTGAAGCCTAGGGGATGAATAACACAGAGTCTGATAATCCATTGCCGTATGGAGACTAACATAATGAATTATATCGTAGAGACAAATAACCTATTGCTGCTTCGAGACTAACACAATGAGTTATATTGCAGATTTCATACATTTACTACAACCTAGGGAGTAGATTATACAGGCTGGAAATATCTTACCAACACATAGATACTAACATAGTAAGGTATTTCTAGTGTACTTATCACGACCTAGAGGATAAATACATAGACTTGATAATTCACTGCAGCTTAGAGACTGAGACACTGAACTATATCATAGATTCAGATACCTACCACAACCTAAGGGGTAGCCAACACGAATTTTGAAGGAATAACCTATTTCCGCTAAGATACTGATACGCTAAGTCATATCATAGATGTTCGTAAACCTATCACAACCTAAAGGATAGATAGTATGAATATTATATAATCTATTACTGTTGGGAGACTGAGGTATTAGACTATATTTTCTTCTACCTACCACAACCTAGAGAGTAGATAACATGAGTTTAAATTTGTGTATTTATCACGACCTAGAGGATAAATAACATAGACATGATAATTCATTGTTGCTTCGAGACTGACACAATAAACTATACCACAAATTCACATACTATCACAACCTATGGGATTAGAAACTACAGCTTTGAAGTTTGAATTTTGAGTTTGATAACCAAATCCTAGATAGTTAAACCAAAGATATAGATCATAGATATACCTGTTGTGTCTGTTGTCAACTAAGGTATTTATTGAATACGATCGAAGTTATACCAGTTGTGTCTGTTCTCAACTAAGGTATAAGATTGAAGTTTTACCGGTTGCTTATGTTCTCAACCAAGGTGTTTTTTGAATATGATTTTAAGGTTTGAAGATTGAAACCGAAGTTCCGCCGATGACGCCGGTTGTATCTGTTCTCAACCAAGGCTTGATAACCAAATGAATAATTGAACCCCAAAGTTTCGTTGATGATGCCGGTTGTGTCTATTCTCAACCAAGAATTGATCAAAATGAAGAATTGAACCTCAAAGTTTCGCTGATGATGTCGATTATGTCTGTTCTCAACCAAGACTCGATCAACATGAAGAATTGAACCCTAAAGTTTCACTGATGATGTTGGTTGTGTCTGTTCACAACCAAGATTCGATCAACATAAAGAATTAAACCCCAAATTCACTGATGATGTCGGTTGTGTCTGCTCTCAACCAAGACTATTAACATGAAGAAATGAACCCCAAATTTGTTGATGATGTCGGTTGTGTCTGCTCTCAACCAAGACTATCAACATGAAGAAATGAACCCTAAATTCATTGATGACGTTGGTTGTGTCTGCTCTCAACCAAGACTCGATCAACATGAAGAAATAAACCATAAATTGACTAATGATGTCGGTTGTGTCTGCTCTCAACCAAGATTATTAACATGAAGAAATGAACCCCAAATTCACTGATGATGTCGGTTGTGTCTGTTCTCAACAAGGACTTAACAAACGTGAAGAAATGAACCCCATATTCACTGATGATGTAAGTTGTGTATGCTCTCAACCAAGAATATCAACATGAAGAAATGAACCCCAAATTCACTAATGATGTCAGATGTGTCTGTTCTCAACCAAGACTCAATCAATATGAAGAACTGAACCTAAAATTCATTGATGATGCAGTTGTGTCTGCTCTCAACCAAGACTATCAACATGAATAAATGAACCCCAAAGTTTCGTTGATAAATTCAGTTGTGTCTGTTCTCAATCGAGGCTTGATCAACGTGAAGAACTGAAACCGAAGTTTCATTGATGATGTCGGTTGTTTCTTGTGATACGGTGGCAGAACCGACTGTTTTTGATACTACTGCTTTTTGCATTTTTTATTTGTAAATGTTGCAGTAAGTAAGAGTCGCCACCGACTTTTATTTCATCCAACAAAGGAAAAGGAAAAAGAACAAAAAAAACCTTTTTTGAGATGTTTGAGTACGGGGGGTAGATTATAGAAAGGGAAGGTGTTAGCACCCTTTCTATCCATGGTTTTCCATGGGCTCTTAGGTACTTGCTCATTTTTTAAATTGCTTTCGTGTGTTTATGTGTTTGAAAAAGTTTTGAAAATGCCTTAGTGCGGAGTTTCACTTTATGGTAACCCTTGTATCATTCCTCAAGGGTCTGATAAATTTTTTCTTAAAACTTTGTTTGAAAAGCTTGTTTGAAAGTGTATGTGTAAAAAAATGTTATTTTGAGAAAGTACCTAAAAGTTTCTACCTACTCGAAAAAGGTCGTTCGTTTTCTTATTTCCTTTACACAACATTATCCTACTATTAAGATGTAGGTAGCTCCATCGTTGGTGTTTGAGGGACGATCGAGAGGGACGAAAGGGACAATTATGATCACTAAAGAAATGGTTAGGAAACCTTATTAGTTACCCTAGAGTCCTAAAGATCTATCCAAGGCAACATTCAAATGGGTGATTTTTGATCTTTTGGGACTAGAGGATAACCACTAAAACTCCCTATACTTCATGACTGTTTACCGAAGGCAACCGAAGCGGGGCAAACCCTAGGAGTGAGCATGTGCAAGTATTTGTTTTAATTTATTTAATCTTTGCATAATTAGGGTTTTCTACCGTTTTAAACACTGATTTATCTTTCGCATACAATCCTATTATCAATCATCTAACAGTTCATAATGACAGAAAATAAAATGCGAGAAATTTAAACCTAGCTATTACAAGGCTTTGGGGAGGGGGATTACATAATCAAAAATCGTGGGAAAACAGTAAATGAAAACAAATATAAACCTAATTAACTATTACAAACTCGGAGCAATTACATTAATCGGAAAATAAATAAGTAAATGCGCGATGAAATTAAATACGAGGAATTAAAATTAAATTCAAGTACATTTAATTTAGTAAATAAAGAAAAATACTTTTTGGATTTTTTGAGAAAAGTAATTAACTTTGCAAATTAACCTAATTTCTAATTAATTTTAATTATGGAAAAAAGAATTTAAATTATTCTAATTAACCTAATTAATTAATAGAATTAATTATTTTACAAAAAAACTAATTCTAATATTTTTGTGTTTTTATGATTTTTTGATTTAATTAAAAAAACAATGATTTTTTTTGTGAAAAAAATAATTAAAACAAATAATTAAAATAAGAAATTACAAAAGGAAAAGAATGGGCCTGGTAATGAAAAATAATTATGGGGGTGTATGCTGAATTTGTCTAGGCCCAATCCTGCTGGTGGCACAAGGCTGCGCCTGATTCAGTGGGATTAGCCTTTAGAGGGTTTACCATGCTCCTTGCCTGTTGCATGTTGGATCTGATCTGATGATGGATCTAATGGCTGAGAGGTTGAGGTGCATGGTGAGTGTTGGGTTGTGTGACACATTGGATCTGCAAGGAAATACCAAGAAAAACACAAAAGCACACGCCTGGGATCGAACCCAGGACGTTTGCTTTACACATCCCTTCCTTGACCATCTGCGCTGGAGGACCCATTCGTTAACATAACTAAACAAATAAAATATAAGTGAAACAAAATATTATGCCCAATAAAAACACGTGAATTTTAAACAAGCCAATGGTATGCTGCCACGCCCTCATCTTCTTCCCTAGGGACTTTTGTTTTAGAAGGAGCTTTTACCTACCGACGAACTCATCACTATAGGCTATAGTGACAGTTATTGTGCGTGGCTACAAACCTGCAAACATCAAACATGTAATAGAAGCAACATAAATTCTATCCAAAGCCATGGATCAATGGGAAATAACCCCCTGAGTGCTATGATACTCATAATCTGGGCCAATTTTCCCTAGAGGAGGAAACCCCAAATTCGAGCTTATGAACCCTAGCCATGGCAAGAATCTATTCTTGCGCTTAAACTTCAATTAAACCAATCAAAAATATTGCAAATATGTTAGCAAGCATGGATATATGATTAAAACAGATTTATGATGCAAGAATCATTATAACCGAGTTTTGAAAAAAAGGTAAATCGTGAAGGTGCTAGCGCGTGATTCTTGATGCTTCAGACCGTATGAATGCTTGCAACAACTTCAGTGAGTGTCCAGGAATATGGTTTGATCCTTAGAATGCTCTGAACTGGCCTATGGAGAAAGATCCGGTCTGCATTTTTTTCACAAAAACTTGAACTTTGTTCTTGCTCTAGGGAGCCAGGTTGCACGTGAATTCTACTTCTTCAGGGTTCACAAAGCTTCTGTATAAGTTGTGAATCTAATTAGGTCAATAAAATTGGAAATAATCAAAAGATTGATGGTCTTGAAGTTTTGATTCAAATCTTTCCAAAATTGGAGATTTCTTCTTATTTTTGGCTTGGCACAATTTGTTTGATCATTAACAGCATATGAGATCTATAATTCAATGCAAAACAAATCTCATTCCACAAATTTGATTTTATTTGATTTTATTTGAATTTATTTAATTTTTAAATGAATAAAAATCAAAATAAATTAAATAAATGAGTGAATAATGCATGGGGGTTCCCATAGGTCGTGGACCATGCTAGGATTGAGATTCAATCTTGAAAAGATGGGCCCATGTGGAAAAAATGCAATTTTGAGCATTGTTGACCTTGGGCAAATTTCCAAAAATGGCCAACTTTGACAATGGATATCTCTCTCAATTTTGACCCTAAGAGGGTGTTATTTGACTTTTTATAAAGCTTAGGATGTCCTGTAAACAACCCTTTTGGTTTCATCTCAATTGGATCTTCCATGTTCATGTAAGAAGCTTTGACCCAAAAGGTGTTTTTGTTGACTTTTTGAAATGACCTATAATGTCTGAATTTATATCTTTTCATGAGTGCATTTTTTGAACTTGAGGGCTGAATATGAGTTGTAGGGAATTGAATTCTATTCAAAATGAGCCTTGGATGAGAAATTTATGATAAAGTATGAGAAAGTTATGCCTGGTCAGAGTTTGATGAATTAGGAGCATTCCTTGAGGAATCATGATCAACCCTTGATCAAATGATGGATATCACCTCAAAATATTAATGTTGACCAAAAATATTGAAGTTTGACTGTACTTGGGCCACAATTGACTTTTGACCCAATGCAACTGATTTTCAGGCATCTTAGCATATTAGGGAAATGGAAATCATTTAGGACCCTTGGTACTCAAACATCTTGATGAGAAGTGAAAACCCTAGTTTGAGGCTCATTGTCTTAGGAGGAGGATTTCTCTGGTCAATCCTTAGTCAACTTGAGCAATTGAGGACCTCTAGGAATATGTTTTGAGTAAAAATGGGATGGAAAATTTTGGGGTACAACAGCTGCCCTTGTTCAATCTTCTTAAACCTGAGGATGTAGATTGGATGGTCTGCCTTTCGTGATCTGAAGGTGGAAGATGATTGAACACTAGAGTGGCCAGAAATTTGCACTCACATGAAGTAATACTGATAAGTGATATCGGGAATGGGCTTACAGGTGCCATTTGGAAGGAGACGGGGAGTCTTCGGAGACGGGCTTAAAGATGCCATCCAGAAAAGATATTGGTTGTATAAGAGATTCCTTTGCAAGAATTCATGTACATGTCGTTGAGGAGGACTTCGTCGGGGAATGTTGACTTATGTTCTAGGAAATATAGTCTAGGAGCTTCAGTTTCCCATTACTCTACTGGGGAATATGAAATTAACCGTATCTGGTCGGGTCCAAGTTTTACAGTGTTGTAAACTGTTGTCCAGAGATAAAAGAGAAGGAACCTGGATAGTAGGGTTACTTTGAAATGAAAGCCTGGATAATAGGGCTATGAGAAGGAACCTGGATAGTAGGGTTACTTCAAAATGAAAGCCTGGATAGTAGGGCTATGAGAAGGAACCTGGATAGTAGGGTTACTTCGAAATGAAAATCTGGATAGTAAGGCTATGAGAAGGAACCAGGATAGTAGGGTTTCTTCGAAATGAAAGCTTGAATAGTAGGTCTATGAGAAGGAACCTAGATAGTAGGGTTACTTCAAAATGAAAGCCTGGATAATAGGGCTATGAGAAGGAACCTGGATAGTAGGGTTACTTCGAAATGAAAGCCTGGATAGTAGGGCTATGAGAAGGAACCTGGATAGTAGGGTTACTTCGAAATGAAAGCCTGGATAGTAGGGCTATGAGAAGGAACCTGGATAGTAGGGTTACATCGAAATGAAAGCCTGGATAGTAGGGCTATGAGAAGGAACCTGGATAGTAGGGTTTCTTCGAAATAAAAGCCGGGATAGTAGGTTGTGAAAGGGAATCTGGATAGTAGGGTTACTTTGAAATAAAAGCCTGGATAGTAGGGCTATGAGAAGGAACCTGGATAGTATGGTTACTTCGAAATGAAAGCCATGATAGTAGGGTTGTGAGAAGCAACCTGGATAGTAGGGTTACTTCGAAATGAAAGTCGGGATAGTAGGGATTTCTTTATTTGATCACGTAGATTAGTTTACCCGTTTTGTTTCGGGAACTGATTTTCCATTAGTTGTCTACAGATGTGACATGTATAACTTCATGGATTTAATCTTGAATTGTTGGAATTATTGATGATAACCATCTTTCCTGAAAAGGTAGAGGGTTAATTATATGTGATGCATGAAATGTATTATTTGATGGTGTTCTCAAAATAACTGATTTTATGTTGTATGCAATATGTATGCGCATGTCATGATGTATAAACATGAAATGCTATTGTGACATATCCGAGTATGGGAAAATAAATCCCTGACTGCTGCTGGAGTGTATTGGAAATTGAATTCCTGATTGTTGTGGAAAAGAGTGGTTCTTTTACATTCGCTGGGGATTTGCTCCTTGTTTACGGATATTCTACCAGGGAGAGACTCTTCTTGAGAATAAATCTGCGGGGGAATAACTCTATTGTGAGAGGAGATGTTTTGTTCGAAAATTTTTCCGATTTGGAAAAATAAACTCCGCTGGGAGGATGAACTTCCGTAGCTGGAGGAATAAGCTCTGTCGGGGATTGAGCTTCTGTATTCAGAGAAATAAACTTTGTTCGGGAGAAAACTTTATGACCCACTTGCGATTATAAAATTCGGTTGGGGAATAGATGTCGATTCTCTGAAGGAACTTTACTAGGGAAAGTAACTCCTGTTTGGGGCAGCCTATATCAAAGCTTTAGTTGCATCTACTCTGTGGGGAGTGTATAGTTCACGGGGTCGCATGTAGTGGTGACCTTGTTTTAAAACGGTCTCTGCCCTTGTACCTGCTGGAGGGAGTAAATGTCGGGCTTGACATGATTTTTTTAGTTTTTTTGCTTCGTTCCTTAAGTCGTGAGCAACTGTCTTTCTCTTTCATATGCAAATATTTGTGAATAGCAATTACATTCAAATGCATATGTTAAGAATAAATCATTGGACATTTTTTGCAAAACAAAATAGAAAAAGAAAAACACATGGTTTTGTAAAAATGACTTGTATTAATTTTTGAAGTTGGCCTATAACATGAGTTTTTGTACAAGGAAGCTGATGCTCTAGTAAGAGAACACCGTCGTGAAAACGAAAGCTATACAATAATTGTGTACAAAGAGAAGAAAACAACTATGTGTAATAATCCCATTGAGTTTCAATTCTGCTATTGTCGTTATGTCTTCGAGCATCTCATCACTTTGCTGCTTGTCCGAAGCCGACTGCATTGATTGGTGTCGTTCGAGCTTGGTAGTTGATACTGAGGTCTAATCACAAGGTGATCCAATAGGACATAGTGATACACTTTAAATACCTAACTTTTTCCTGGACCTCCCTTTCGGGTTTTCAGTCCATCGGGATACCTTTTTTTTCCCAAGCCTCCTTTTCAGGTTTTCGACTTGCCGGGTGTACATATTTTTTCGTTTTCAACCCTTATTTTTTCCCGAACCCTTTTGGCTCGCCGAGAAGCACTTATTTTTTCCTAGGCCAGTCAACCAAGCGGGTCTTTAATCATGTGTGGTATCTTTTCACTATGTCCGTGTTGACAGGGTGCGAAAGGTCGTCACTGTTCATGGTGGTCAGAATTATGGCTTCACCCGAAAAAATGTTTTTGATCACAAATGGACCTTCGTATGTGGGAGTCCATTTTCCCTTGGGATCACCTTATGGCAGTATGATGTGCTTCATCACTATATCCCCGACTTGATACTCTTGGCGTCTGACTTTTTTGTTGAAAGCCTTGATCATCTATTTTTGATACATTTGATCATGGAAGACAGTAGTAGGTCTCTTCTCATCGATCAGATTCAGTTTATTAATTCGAGTCTGGATCCAATCGTCTTTGTTCAAACCAGCATCCTTCATAATCCTTAGAGAAGGGATCTGGACCTCAATAGGTAGGACTGCTTCCATGCCATATACCAGAGAGTAGGGTGTTGCCCCTGTTAATGTCTGTGCTGAGGTACGATACACATGAAGAGAAAATGGTAACATATCATGCCAATCTTTGTATGTCATCTTCATCTTCTGTATGATCTTCTTGATGTTCTTATTAGCAGCTTCAACAACACCGTTCATCTTCGGCCGGTAGGAAGAAGAGTTATGATGTTGTTTCTTAAACTGTTTACAGAGTTTGGTGATCGTCGTGTTATTGAGATTCGTACCATTATTAGTGATGATTCTCTCTGGCACACCATAACGACAAACCAGGTTATGCTTGATAAACCACGCCACAACATTCTTGGTAACAGTAGAAAATGAGGCAGCTTCAACCCACTTCGTGAAGTAATCAATGACCTCCAGGATGAAGCAATGCCCATTGGAAGCGGTAGGTCTAATCTCTCTGATCATGTCGATTCCCCATATTGCAAAGGGGCAAGGAGCCGTCAAGACGTTTAAGGGAACCGGAGGCACATGCACCTTATCAGCATAGATCTGGAATTTATGACAAGTTCGGGAATGCTGATAGCAGTCTGCTTCTATAGTGGACCAATAGTATCCTGCCCGTAGGATCTTCTTAGCCATTGTATGTCCACTTGAATGGATTTCAAAGGTACCTTCATGTAAATCTATCATAATCCTCTCTGCTTTCTCTTGTCTACACACTGTAGTAAGGTAGAGTCATGGTTGCACTTGTAGAGGACTCCATTATTGAGGAAAAATTTCGCGGCGAACCTTCTCAGAAACTTCTTATCATTGACAGATGCCCCCTCGGGGTACTCTTGAGCCTCAATATACCTTTTTACTTCGTGAAACCAAGCTTTATCGGCTACCTCTTCAGTATGAATTTCACAGCAGTATGCTGGTTCATCCAGCCTCTCAATGATGATTCGGGGAGCTTCGTTGTCCCACCTGACCTTGAACATAGAAGACATGGTAGCTAGCGCGTCCTCTAACTGATTCTCCTCTCGTGGGAAGTGGTTAAATGTTACCTCCTCAAAGTGTGGGAGAAATGTCAGCACGTGTTCTTTATACGGGATGAGGTTCAGATGATTCGTATCCCACTCTCCTTTGATCTGACTTATCACCAAGGCTGAATCCCTGAAAATTTTTAAGAACTTGATCCTCAAGTCGATATCAGCTTTGAGACCCATGATGCAGGCTTCATACTCTGCCGTGTTGTTGGTACAGTTGAAGCATAGTCGGGCGGTGAAAGGAGTATGACAGTCCTCAGGAGATATGATTACAGCACCAATGCCATTATCGAGTGTGTTCGAAGCTCCATCGAAAATCATAGTCCATCGGGATCCTTCTTCAGGTCCTTCATTCGGTCCAGGTTCTTCATAGTCAGTCACTAGCATAATATTCTCGTCTGGGAACTCTAAATTCATGGACTGGTAGTCATCCACGGCCTGATGAGCCAAATGCTCAGCTAATACACTTCCCTTGATTGCTTTCTGGGTCATGTATCGAATGTCATATTCGGTCAGGATCATTTGCCATCTCGCTATTCTTCCGGAGAGAGCGGGCTTCTCGAAGATATACTTGATTGGATCCATCTTAGATATCAACAAAGTAGTGTGGGTCAACATATACTATCTTAGTCGGCAAGCAGGCCATGCCAAAGTGCATCAATTTTTCTCGAGCAGTGAGTATCGTGTTTCACAGTCGGTAAACTTTTTTCTAAGGTAGTATATTACATGATCTTTTCGACCAAACCCATCATGCTGCCCCAGCACACACCCCATTGAATTGTCTAGCACCGTTACGTATAATATCAAGGGTCTTCCTTCAATCAGAGGCATCAGAATTGGTGGTTCTTGAAGGTATTCCTTGATTCTTTCGAAAGCGGTCTGGCATTCGTCATTCCACTTTACCACCTGATCTTTCTTCATGAGCTTGAAGATTGGATCACAAGTAGCATTCAGATGTGAAATGAACCTATCGATATAATTTAGGCGTCCCAAGAAACCTCTAACCTCCTTCTCAGTACAGGGAGCCGGCATCTCTTGTATGGCCTTCACCTTTGCAGGGTCTACCTGAATACCTTTGTCACTGACGATGAACCCCAGAAGTTTACCAGACCCTACCCCAAATGTACACTTGTTCGGATTCAACCTCAACTTGTATGTTTTCAACCTGTCAAACAACTTTTGTAGGTGATCCAGGTGTTCTTCCTCGGTTTGAGACATGGCTATCATGTCATCAACATAAACCTCTATCTCATGGTGAATCATATCGTGAAACAAAGCTACCATGGCTTGCTGATAAGTTGCCTCAACATTCTTTAATCCGAAAGACATCACCTTGTAACAGAAGGTGCCCCACTGTGTGCAGGTTGTCTTCTCCATGTCTTCAGGAGCCATCTTGATCTGATTGTACCCAGAGAAACCGTCCATGAAGGAAAAGATCTTGTGTTGTGCGGTGTTATCAACCATAACATCAATATGGGGAAACGGGAAGTCATCCTTGGGGCTTGCCCTATTCAGGTCTCTGTAGTCCACACACATTTGTACCTTACCATCCTTCTTAGGTACCAGAACAACGTTAGCAACCCCCAGCATTGAACTGTTTCATAACCTCTGCTTTGATCTTCTCTGATATTTCATGGCGCATATGGCGGACCTTCTGTTTAACCGGAGGACAATCTTCTTTAGTCGGAAGACGATGTACTATAATAGCAGTTTCTAAACCAGGCATGTCTTCATATGAGCAGGCGAAGATCTCAACATAATCGTGCAACATCTGTATCAACTGCTGTTTGGCATTCATCTCCAGATTTACGTCGATCTTGACTTCTTTTCTGTCTACCTTTGTGCCCAAGTTTATCGTCTCAAATGGCTCTTCATGAGGCTGTATATCCCTCTCTTCTTGTTGTAACAGTCTAGCAAGTTCTCCAGGCACCTCACAATCATCCTCACCTTCGTCATCGGCTTGGTTGATCGGATTTTCAAAGTTATAATTGACAATAGCAGAACTGTTATCAATGGGATCCAGAGTGGATATGGATCTGCAGTTTGATATGTGAGTGTGTATAAGAGCATAGCTGTATTGATAAAGTGAAAAGCAGAAAAGAAAAACAGAGAGCGCAAAATTTGTATGCAACAAACTTCCAATTTTTTATTGATGACATATGAAAATGACATATAATAACCCTCACAAATAAACCATTGTGTCTCGGGTAGGACACAAGGCCATAGAGTTTGTATTGTTTATTACAAATTCTAAAAACAAGTAAGACAATTACTGATGAACAAAAGAAATAGGCACAAAATCTTTGGTCGTCCAGTTACTAGGTCCACCGTTGGTAGTAGGGTAGATCCAGTTGTCAATATCAGAATCCTCATCCTCATCTTCTATAGCATTGACCCCACGATTGATGATGCGTAGGGGAGGTCCTCCAGCCCGAGCACGGCGAACAACCCTTTGAGCTCCTGAAGTAAAGCCCAAACCAAATTTGTCAGTTTTATGATGAAAATCAGGGAGCTGTCCCAAATGGTACACCCAACTTCTTCAACTACTGCTCTGGTGTCCTTGAGAGAAGCCATCTTCAAAGGAGGTTTGGTGATCTTTGGCGCATTGGTGATAGTCTCGGTTGATTCCATAATCTGAGGAACCTCTTCAAAATTTTGACAAGAGATCTCTATGAATTCCCCGTCCATCTCCACATATCTAAAAGAGTTCAGGTGGCTTACCATATACTCCTCTTCACCATGCACTGTGACAATTTTCCCCTTCACTGGATACTTCAGCATTTGGTGCAGCGTAGAAGTAACGGCCCCAGCTTCATGGATGCAAGGGCGACCCAACAAACAAGAGTACGATGGCCTAATGTCCATCACGTAGAAGGTGGATTCAAATGTCTGGGAACCCACTTTGACAGGGATGTCCACCTCCCCGTGCACCATTCTTTTTTAACCATCAAAAGCCCTCACCACAATTTTATTGGGCTTTAAGGTCAAACCTTCACAATCTAGCCTATCCAGAGCCTTCTTGGGCAGAACATTTAGTGACGATCCAGTGTCCACTAGTACATGGGCCATGGTAGTGCCCCTGCATTCGATCGAGACATGCAGAGCATCATTATGCTTTCTCCCCTTTGGCGTCAAATCGGCATCAGAAAAACCCAACCCATTGTCAGCAATCAAACTGGCCACACAGTCTTTGAATTTGTCAGCGGAGGTTTCTTGCGGCACATGCGCAGTCTTGAGAAATGCAATCAAAGCCTTTGCATGGGCCTCAAAACATAATAGTAGAGACAACATTGATATCTTCTAAGGGGTCTGCCCCAGCTGTCCGACCACATTGTAGTCGCTTTTCTTGATTATTTTTAAAATTTCCTGCATTTCTTGCTTAGATGATTCCAAAACAACTTTTCTAGGTGCCTCCGTCCGGGTAGGCTCACCTATAGTTTCTTTTCCCCAAGTCCTAGATGACTCATCGGTAGGGGTAACAACTGGAGTAAGGATGGGAGTAGTAGCAGAAGTACTAGCAGGAACAACAGATGAAATAACAACAGGCTTAACAACAGTCTTCAGGGAGATCTCAGAAGAGAAAACCCTTCCACTTCGGGTAACTTTGTTGGTCTCGACAATGTTACTAACATCAGGTTCAGCCTCTCCAGTCTTCAAATCATGTTTGATGCCATGGTAATAAACGTCAGCACCATAATTCCAAGTAACAACTTTGTCCGAGGAGTACGGTACGGGGCCAGGAAAAGTGATTATCCGTGGAGCAATTCTTGGAGCAGGTGTAATCCTAACAGGTATTTTAGAGGAGACCTTGGAATTATTGGTGAAAATGGTTATGATAGAAACATCTTCATGTAGGACAGTCGGAATAGAGTATTTTCAAACAAAATCTTTTTGCTATCCATCAGGCGTTGAACACCTGCTTTCAGCAAATAACAACCAGAAGGTAAAGATAAACACATGTGGCAACCTTCACCATAGACTAGAAATAAACCGGCTTGCAACAAATTCTTCTTAACAGTCATGAGAGGAGTGGAAACTTCATCAATGGAGGTAACAAATAGATCAGTATCAATGGTATTAACACCACGGTTGTGCTTGGGCATGGGAGCAATTATGACATTAGGCTTCTCAGGAGCATCAAACATAATCTCCTTTGCTTCGATCAAATCCTGTATATTATACCTCATAGCCCAACAGTCATTTGTATCGTGGCCTGGATTCTCAGAATGGTATGCACACCGAGCGTTTGGATTATAACAAGGAGATGACGTGTTAGGATTCTTGGGAGCCTCCTTTAAGGTTTCCAAGTTAGATCTTAACAGATGGGGTAGAACCTAAGTCAACTTCATATTAATCCGAGTGAACTTCCTTTGCGGTCTTTCTACCCTTTGCTGATTATTTCATTGTTGAGTAGTCGCAGGCCTAGGTATCATCACAACCCCTACCGTTGGATGGCGCTCAGCTCAGCTCTGACCTCTTGGGTTATAAATGGCATTGACCTCCTTCTTACCCATGAACGGCTTCTTCACTGTACCTGACGAGGTATCTTTATGGATCATGCCACTCCGGATCCCAGCTTCTACCCTTTCTCTAGTTAATATCAGCTCGATGAAACCAACTGAGGAGCTGCCAATCAAGTGATTGAAGAACGGACCAGAAAACGTACCAAGAAACATGTCAACCAACTCCCTATCAGACAAAGGGGGTTGGACTCTCCCTTCCAGATCTCTCCACTTCTGCGCATAGTCCTTAAAACCTTTGCTTTCCCCCATGGACATACTCTGGAGTTGAGTTTGGGTAAGAGCAAGGTCAGCGTTATATTGATACTGCTTATAAAAAGCAGCAACCAGATCTTCCCAATTCCGGACATTGGTTCCCTCTAGCTGATAGAACCACTCAAGCTGAGTCCTGGACAGACTGCCCTGAAAGAAATGGACCCAAAAGTTCCTATCAGCAGTGTGAGGTTGGATCTTCCTCACGTAGGAACGAAGATGAAGCTTGGGACAAGACACCCCATCATACTTTGCAAATACCGGAGCCTTGAACTTCCGCGGGATGAAAACCCCAGATACCAAACCCAGCTCATCAAAATCCATCTAAGGTATTCTTTGGATCTCCATTACGCTCAGACGATCCTCTAACTGTTTGTATCTATCCTCAGCAGGAGGATATTGTTCATCATTTTAATTTGTGTTATTATCAGAAACCTCTGGGCTAGGGTCCTCCTCCCTTGTCTCTCCCTCTTCATTCTCCCCTTCTTTGGATGAGGAGATCAGATCAACTGGTTGCTTCAATGGTCCCTTGAATCTTCTTCCCTGATTTAGGACACCAGCGGTTTTCTTTGCCTTCTTCTTTTTCTCTTTCAGAATAAGGGCCTTCAGATCTTCCCGCCCTTTAGCCAAAGCTGCAAACATTTGCTGAAATTGGGCATTTTGTGCCTGGAGATCCTTGATACTTTGTTCAGAAGTCATTATTGCTGAAATAAACAGTGAAGACGATGAGAAACCTGTTATGAAACTTGTTTATGCAATGTCATGGATGATATGCATATGCAATGATTTCAAGGACTTTGGGAAATTTAAATTTGCGAACCCAAAACGAAACAAAGATATTATTAGTAGAATTCAAAATACAATTGCCTTTTAGGCGTTACACTTGAAAATTCTCAAAACTAAAAAAAAAAGGTCAAGTTTCCCCTGTATGCTTCCTCTTCGTGCCGAGATAGACATTAAGGCTTCTTTCCTCATGAAGCTGCTTTGTGAGCTCTAAGACTTTCTTCTCCTGGGCATAAAACTGGACCCTATAAGTATCCCTCTCCTTCTTCAGCTGAATCCAGGACCTCTGTAATTATTCAAGATCAGTGGGCATATCAGGATGAAGAACCATGTAAGGAATATCCCCTTCAGTAATGGGCTCCACAATCACTGGTAAGATAGCTATGTATGACATCATCATTTTCTGAGCACGGGCTCATACCCATTGGAGATAAGGTTCCATAGGAATGGAAGCCTTCGGCCCCAAAGTCTTGATGTCACATCGGTTTACCCTGCCCCAAGCTCGTATGAACCTCTGGCGACACCCTTGAACATCATCCTCATAGTTAAACAAAATTTCCTGGATAAGCATCTCGTGAGGACCGTCCCTTCGGGCGTAACCAAACTGTCGCAGGGCCAAACAAGGATTGTAAGTTATGCCTCCCCTAATGCCAAGTAGTGGCACATTAGGTAATTCCCTGCAGTGGTTAATAATAGAAACATCTCCCATAGATCGAGAATACCAGAGAATATCCGCGTGAGAAAGTGACATTATTCTTTGCGACCAACCCAAACCTTCTTCATTCTTCAGCACTGACTTAGGGAGGTGAGAAATAAACCACCTCGACAATAATGGCATGCAGCACATAAGAACCCCTCTTCTCTTCATAGTATGAGTGTGGAGAGCATGCAAGATATCTCCGAGCAAAGTAGGCACAAGGTTGCGAGAGAGGAAGATCTTGACAACATTCACCTCCATGAGTAAGTCTGGATTAGGGAACAATACTAACCCATAAACTAGAAGAGCCAAAACCTCTTCAAAAGCCTGAAAGTCCAAATCATTCCAAAACAGCTGGGCCTTCTCTATTAGGAACTTGGCTAGAAAACCCTTGACTCCACTTCTTGTTTTCCAATTGGATACCACATCGGCACATTTCAGATGCAAAGCTGAGGCAATGACTTCTGGTTGGGAACCTCTTCTAAACCTGTGAAAGGAATCTGGTCAAGAATAGGTAGGTCCAATAACTGAGAGAACTCTTCCATGGTAGGCACCCACTAATAGTCTGGAAAGGTGAAGCAGTGGTGCTTGGGATCAAAGAACTGAAAGAGTACACCCATCATCTTTTCATCAAATCTCGAAGTAACCAGGTTGAGAAGTCGACCATGTCTCTTAGTGAACGAAGAAGTTTTAGGAACCTTTGATACTAGCTCCTTGAGTTGGAGAGGTATTCTCACAAAGCTGATTTGGATAGTGTTTTTACGAGCGGAAGCCATGATCTGCAAAACAGAACAAAGATAAATTCCCTCGGTCCTTGAAATGGTTAGTGTAATAATAATGGATGCTATGTCATGATGCATGATGTTATGTTCAAAAAGAGTAAATCGCACACAAGCAAAGCACACAATAGACCTTAGGTTCAAAGGCTTGCATGAGGTTAAAGGTAAGTACCCTCTTGAAGTTTAGTTGGTTTCAAACCTGTCTTAGGAAATTAACTGGGTTCTAAGGATTTTCAATATCACTGATCATCCTTTATCGGGCATTGTTTCAGCTCAGGCAATCTTTTCTTGCAGCCGAAATATCCCAAAAGTCTGATCTCAATGAGTGTAGCATCGAGTATAAACCAATCCTCAGCTTTATACCGAGGCCGGCTATCTCACTACTTTCTAATGGCCAAGTTTTTTCAACTAAGGTTCTAAGGTCCGTTAGTGCTTCACGACACCATGCGGCGGCCCTGTATTCTCCTCATTTACACACGAAGGATACTGGTACCAACCAAAGTGTCACACCAACACAGTCATCGCTTAAACCATATCGGTCTATGCCGTACAGTCTACATAATCTATTGTTGTTTACCTAAAAAGTTCCCCCCAGATCCGGGTGTAGGATCTTCAACAATACCGAAACAAAACCCTTATGGATAAAGCAGACAAAGCAAACAAGAAAGCAATTTTAAAAATGACCTAGATCCTAAGGTATACCTGTAATACCCCAAAGTTTTCCTACCCTCTCACTTTTATCTGGCTTATGCATTGTTACGCTTTCCTCATGTACATAACTCCATTAGGTCATCTAACACATCATTCATTCATTAATCGATAAAATGTGGCACGGGATCTAGGATTTTGAGGAATTAGAGTTGGTTTTCATTGGGAATTTACTCCTTTATCAAGAGACTCATTTTCGTCAAAAGACAAATTCATTCCTCCAGGTTACTTTAGGGTTGAAAGAGTTAGGGTTTACTTCCCTAATCGTGTAGGCTTGAAGAAGGGTTCCATGTGGATTTGTTTATTAATAAATTTCAAAGGGGTTTTATCAATACTTGAGGTGCAAGCTATCAGAGATATTGGTATGGTTATTACAAGCTAGAGTCTAGTGAGTTTTCTTCGTCTAAGAAAATTCAATTGATATTTGGACCACATGGCTTTGGGTACGGATCTCATACTAAAATAAGGGTATTCAAGAGCTCTAGGTGAAAGCATTGAGTTAGAGGCTATTAGTATTCAATTATGGCATGCGTGGATATTCGATTTAATGTGAGAACATGGTCATAAGGTGAATTTAAGATACAAGGATAACATCATTTTGACTAAAAGAAGTTTCAAAGCCATTTCTTTGGATTATTCATCATGAAAGTGAAAGCAAACTTCTTTACAAAGCAAAAGAATCCATATTTCACGTTACATTCAATAATACCATTACAACTTCAAATCATCTACATTCCAATTCCAAAGAAATTCACACAAAAAAGGCCTACTTTCTACCAATACCTATACAATGCCTAATCGCGTTGTTCCTAATTCTAAGCTGCATCATGGCTTTAAAATCATTGCCTTAACTCCATGCCTTCTCCAACTTCTTCCCTCACGACTTGCTTTCCTCGCTCAACATGGCTTCATCATTGTTTTCATTGAAGAAACTTTGTGGTAGCCCTTCTGTATTCACGCATGACTAGTAAATAACCTTGCATCAGTTGAAGAAACACCACAATTTAAACAGCCTTACATTGGTATGTAACCTGGCCTGCATTTGCTCACAAAGGAAAATTAGTACAGAGATAAGGATTAAATCAGAAATCAAAATTAACAGTTCAGCATCTATCCCGCCATCAACTTTGATCTCTAACAGATTCTTGTAATCGAGAGGCTGAGATTTGTTCTTTGTTTTCAAGATAAATAACAGAATTCTCTAACTTTTTCCAACTCTTAACTATTAACATCATTGTACCTATACTGACTATCAAGTTTCTTCATAACCTAACATGTTTACTAATCTTTTAATCACTGACTTTTGTCAACATCAACAACTAACTTACAGACCTCCACTTGGCCGCTAACACTTCCTAACTAACTCTTATAACAATCTCCAACCCTCCAATTATTTCCTAACAGCCCTGTCCATAACCTCTCAAACCCGTGCTAACCATTTTCCAACTAATTTCCAGAAAAAACTCCAAACTGCCCTGCACTTCATGTATCCATATCCAAAACAGAAAATTAGTTACAACCATCTGTAACTAACTCGGAAAAAAGTTCACAACTAACAGTATATCCCTAAACCTTTCCTAACCATTTTTCTAATAGGTGTTCTAACTCCCCTAAACTAACAATAACAGTTAACTAACTTCTAACCATAACCAGAAACAGAACTCTATTCACAATTCCCTAACAGTTTCAAAACCCAAACTGCATAACAGAATTCCTCAACCATTTTCCCCAAAACAGAAAAACTAACTTTCCTAACTGTCATAACCAACAACCCTAACAGTAATTGCTAACCAAAAAATTCTAAACAGCCCATCCCAAAACAACCAAAACAGAACCATGCTAACAGTTTCAACCAATTCCCTTAACTATCAAGAACATAAAGTTTTCCTTCTAACAGAAAATCTCATAACCTTTTAAGCCCTAACCTCCGTTTCAATAAACTAGGACTAATTCCAAACAGTTTTTAACAACCCCTTTACTGCCTCTAACAGCCACAAACAAATGCAGCCAGTTAACAACCTATAACCAATCTCTATTAGCAGAAGTAACAGAAACCCAACAACTTTTCGACATAAATATAAATAACTTCCAATAACAAATCCCCTAACAGTTTCTAACAGAATGTTAGCTCCCTAACTACCCTAACAACCTCTAACCATAACCCCTAAATGTCCCAGCAGAAAAAACTTCCTAACTATCCTTCATAAAAGTCCAACAAACTGTCCAAACAGAAAACCACAAATATCCATTAACTAACAAATCCTTAACCACTTCCAACCATTTTCTTCTAACTGACTTCCCAACCTCTAACAGAAAATGGAAACTTCATAACAGTTAGCGAAAGACCAAATTCTAAGAGAATCATAACAGAATTCCCTAATTGACTCTCAAACAGAACTCAAATTAGTTCTAAGTGAATTTTCTTAACCAACCCAATACCTACCATTGATCCTCTAACAGATTCTAATCGTCCAATGGCCCAAAACCAATCAAGCTCCAACTGAATTTCCAACTGCTTCAAGTATATAACCTCTTCATCACCTCCAAATCTCTTAACGGAATTTTTTCCCTCTCCACAACATTCATTCCTATGCAAGTCACCTTCATATTCTCTCATCCTCTCACCTTATTCACCATTCTTTCTCTGCAAGAAAACCTCAGTCTCAGAATCTCCTTCTCAAACCTCCATAACCACACATCCTTCTTCCATAATCGAAATCCATCATCTTCATCTCTAACAAACTTGCATACGAAGTATTCACAATATGACTACCGTAATAAAAACGCAGAAATTTAAGAGAAAATAAGAAGAAACATAGGAAGTCAAAACGAGCGTTTACCTTAAGATTATCCTCTGGTCTTCTTGTGCTATTGGTGCCGTTTAAAGTTCGTTGGGGATACTCCGACAGGTACGCTCCGATCATATTCATTCTTTCGATCCTCTTCTCCTTTTTTCATGTGATATTGTAGATTGAACATAGTGGAGTAGAATCCCCAAGGTGTCAAAGATCCATTGAGCATAGGGATTATCCGATGTAGCTTTTAGGTTTATAGTTTTCTTGTTCTTGATATGAGGAGGAGGTGTTAAAATCATAGGGAAGAAGGAGAACGGAAAGTATGAGTCGCAAAAGGACGATGCCACTGCGTTTTCGATTGGAGCTGATCGTGCCGGAAGGCTCTAATCGTTGCTCGTATTCGAGAAGGGGAAGAGGAAGGGTGAACAAAGGAGAGGCGGTCTCGAAGAATCTGAAGAGCCATAACCTAACTCATATCCAAATGACACCGTTCGGCTTATGATTTTGTTATTCAACATTTCTTTTATTATTAATGAATAAGAGAGAATAAAGTTGAAGGAGGTTTGGGCTAGATTGGTGTTGAAGAACGTTCGTTGGGATTATTCTTGAATTACTGGTTTAGGCCCGTTTTTAATTTGTCTTTAAGTCATGATAGCATATATAAAAAATAATGATGGATTAGTTTTTGGGCCTAGCGCCTGATTCCTACAATACACCCTCCTGAAATTCAATTCTCATCCCCCTGATTCTCTTAGTTTCCTTTTATAATTTTTAATGCTTTCTTTCATTTTTTTTAATAACGAAAATACATAATAAAAAATGGAAAAAATATTAGAAGGCATCTTAGAAATTAATTAGAAATATATTTCCTCTTTTGCTAACTTTTAGTCAATTTTAATCATTAGTTTTATTCATTTTATATCATGTATTTTGTTTGCGATTTTCGAGTATGGATCGTATGCTATATTTTAAGACTTGCTACCAATTTTGCTTGTTTGTATAGTATTTCATGATCCCTTAGGATATTTTGGTTCAAATTTAATCTTCGATTTAATTGAACTAAAATTAGACTTTAGGATTCTTAATCCAAGCATGCAAACATTAGGTAGAATTCCCTCGAAATTCCAACTTTAGGTCCATGATGCATGATAACATTATGTTTAAAAAAAGGCTAGTCCCCTCTTAGACCTTTTCCTCCCTTTTGCATTTACATCAAAACAAACACTTCTTCTCTCTGTAAACTTTAAAACCCTTAACAATCACTGATGAGAATCATACTTTTGTTGAGTATGGGAAATGATAAGCGAGTCTCTTCTCGATCTTATCGTTCTTCCATCTCCAACTCGGGTATGGTTCAAGTCTCAAAGACTCCTTTCATGGATAAGTAGAAAAGTGGCTAATATCTCTCCCTTGAGGTCAACTAGTCATCATCTACAACAAAAAAATACAAACCAATTCCAACCATTTTGTGCGCTCGAGCACCTTTTCTCAAAAAACCCTTTCCAGGTAAGGACATGATTAGTTTACTTATGTGCCAACGCATAAGTCTCCAAAGGTCGAGCTATGACAGAAGGCGGAATTAACATTGTCAATAAAAAACGCAAAAAAACAAAAACATGTGAGCCGAACTACGGTAGCTCTGATGCCTCAAAAAGGATACGTAGGCATTGGGGTAGGGCCCAAGCGAGCACAACTTTATTTTCCCTACATTCGTTTCTCATTTCTTTTGCATGCACTCTCCCTTTAGTAGTAATAAATAGTAAGCATAGATTTAGACACACCCATAAGATAGATAATAAGAGTGGATACCGTAGAGTACTACGGGCGCGTGGGGTGCTAATACCTCCCCCTCGCGTAATAGACTCCCTTACCCGATCTCTCGGTCGCAAGATCGTGACTTCTCCCTTCTCAGGTTTTCTCGATGTTTACCTTTCCCTTCATGTGGGATAAAATACTTTCGATGGCGACTTCATTGTTTGATGATTTTTATCCGGTTGTTTCAATACCCCCACTTTATTAATATTCCCCAACAGAGTCGCCAGTTCTGTGATACGGTGGCAGAACCAACTGTTTTTGTTACTGCTGGTTTTTGAGTTTTTTATTCACAAATGTTGCGGTAAGCAAGAGTCACCACCGACTTTTGTTTCATCCAACAAAGGAAAAGGAAAAAGAACAAAAAAAAAACTTTTTCCAGATGTTTCTGAGTACAAGGGGTAGATTATAGAAAGGGAAGTTGTTAGCACCCTTTCTATCCATGGTTTTCCATGGGCTCTTAGGTACTTGCTCATTTTTGAAATTGCTTTCGTGTGTTTGAAAAGTTCTGAAATTGCCATAGTGCAGCGTTTCACTTTATGGTAACCCTTGTATCAGTCCTCAAGGGTGTGATAAAATGTTTTTGAAAACTTTGTTTGAAAAGCTTGTTTGAAAGTGTATGTGTAAAAAAATGTTGTTTTGAGCAAGTACCTAAACGTTTCTACCTACTCGAAAAAGGTTGTTCGTTTTCTTATTTCTTTAGACAGTGATATCCTACTATTAAGGAGTAGGTAGCTCCATTGTTGGAGTTTGAAGGACGATCGAGAGGGATGAAAGGGACAATTACGATCATTAAAGTAATGGTTAGGAAACCTTAGTAGTTACCCTAGAGTCCTAAATATCTTTCCGAGGCAACATTCGAATGGGTCATTTTTTATCTTTTGGGACTAGAGGACAACCACTAAAACTCCCTATACTTCATGACCGTTTACCGAAGGCAACCGAAGCGGGGAAAACCCTAGGAGTGAGCATGTGCAAGTGTTTGTTTCAATTTATTTAATCTTTGCACAGTTATGGTTTTCTACTGTTTTAAACATTGATTTATCTTTCGCATACAATCCTATTAGCAATCATTTAACAGTTCATAATGACGAAAAATAAAATGCGAGAAATTTAAACCTAGCTATTACAAGGCTTTGGGGAGGGAGATTACATAATCAAAAACCGGGGGGAAACAGTAAATGAAAACAAATACAAACCTAACTAACTATTGTAAACTCGGAGCAATTACATTAATCGGAAAATAAATAAATAAATGTGCGATGAAATTAAATACGAGGAATTAAAATTAAATTCAAGGACTTTTAATTTAGTAAATAAAGAAAAATACTTTTTGGATTTTTTGAGAAAAGTAATTAACTTTGCAAATTAACCTAATTTATAATTAATTTTAATTATGGAAAAAAGAATTTTTAAATTATTCTAATTAACATAATTAATTAATAGAATTAATTATTTTACAAAAAAACTAATTCTAATATTTTTGTGTTTTTATGATTTTTTGATTTAATTAAAAAAATGTTTTTTTTGTGAAAAAATAATTAAAACAAATAATTAAAATAAAAAATTAAAAAAGGAAAAGAATGGGCCTGGTAATGAAAAATAATTTTGGGGGTGTATGCTGAATTTGTCCAGGCCCAATCCTGCTGGTGGCCCAAGGCTGCGCCAGATTCAGTGGGATTAGCCTTTGGAGGGTTTACCATGCTCCTTGTCTGCTGCATGTTGGATCTGATCTGATGATGGATCTAATGGTTGAGATGTTAAGGTGCATGGTAAGCATTGGGTTGTGTGACGCATTTACATCTGCAAGGAAATACCAAGAAAAACACAAAAGCACACGCCTGGGATCGAACCTAGGATGTTTGCTTTACACTTCCCTTCCTTGACCGTCTGCGCTGGAGGACTCATTCGTTAACATAACTAAACAAATAAAATATGAGTGAAACAAAGTATTATGCCTAGTAAAAACGCGCGAATTTTAAACAAGCCAATGGTATGCTGCCATGCCCTCATCTTCTTCCCCATTGACTGTTGTTTTAGAAGGAGCTTTTACCTACGGACGAACTCGTCACTATAGGCTATATTGATGGTTATTGTGCATGGCTACAAACCTGCAAATGTCAACATGCAATACAAGCAACATTAATTCTATCCAAAGCCATGGATCGATGGGAAATAACCCCCTGAGTGTTATGATACTCATAATCTGGGCCAATTTTACCTAGAGAAGGAAACCCGAAATTCAAGCTTATGAACCCTAGCCAAGGCAAGAAGCAATTGATGCCCTTAAACTTCAATTAAACCAATCAAAAACATTTATGATGCAAGAATCATTGTAACTGGGTTTTGAAAAAAAGGAAAACCGTGAAGGTGCTAGCGCATGATTCTTGATGCTTCAGACTGTATGAATGCTTACAACAGCTTCAGTGAGTATCCAGGAATATGGTTTGATCCTTAGAATGCTCTGAACTGGCCTATGGAGAAAGATATGTCTACACTTTTTTCACAAAAATTTGAACTTTGTTCTTGCTCTAGGGAGGCAGGTTGCACGTGAATTCTTCTTCTTTAGGGTTCACAAAGCTTCTTTATAAGTAGTGAATCCAATTAGGTCAATAAAATTGGTAAGAATCAAAAGATTGATGGTCTTGAAGTTTTGATTCATATCTTTCCAAAATTGGAGATTTCCTCTTGTTTTTGCCTTGGCACGATTTTTTTGATCATTGACAGCATATGCGATCTATAATTCAATCTAAAACAAATCTCATTCCACAAATTTGATTTAATTTGATTTTATTTGATTTTTAAATGAATAAAAATCAAAATAAATTAAATAAATGAGTGAATAATGCATGGGGGTCCCATAGGTCGTGGACCATGCTAGGATTGAGATTCAATCTTGAAAAGATGGGCCCATGTGGAAAAAAATGCAATTTTGAGCATTGTTGATTTTGGGCAAATTTCCAAAAATGGACAACTTTGACAATGCATATCTTTCTCAATTTTGACCCTAAGAGGGTGTTCTTGGACTTTTTAGAAAGCTTAGGATGTTCTCTAAACAACCCTTTTGGTTTCATCTCAATTGGATCTTCTGTGTTCATGTATGAAGCTTTGACCCAAAAGGTGTTTTTGTTGACTTTTTGAAATGACCTATAATGTCTGAATTTATATCTTTTCATGAGTGCATTTTTTGAACTTGAGGGATGAATATTAGTTGTAGGGAATTGAATTATCTTCAAAATGATTCTTGGATGAGAAATTTCTGATAAAGTATGAGAAAGTTATGCCTGGTCAAAGTTTGGTTGACTTTTCCTATAGAAACCCTAATTTAGCAACTTTTGAGTTTTGATGAATTAGGAGCATTACTTGAGGAATCCTGATCAAACCTAGATCAAATGATGGATATCACCTTAAAATAATTATGTTGACCAAAAATCTTGAAGTTTGACTGTACTTGGGCCACAGTTGACTTTTGACCCAACACAACTGATTTTCAGGCATCTGAGCAGTTGACTGAGCAAACTTCTTGTGCAACACATTAAACTTGACATGGATTATCTTGAAGACATATTAGGGCATTGGAAATCATTTAGGACCCTTGGAATTCAAACATCTTGATGAGGAGTGAAAACCCTAGTTTGATGCTCATTGTCTTAGGAGGAGGATTTGTCTGGTCAATCCTTAGTCAACTTGAGCAATTGAGGACCTCTAGGAATATTTTTGAGTAAAAATAGGAGGGAAAATTTTGGGGTACAACATGTTTATTCTCAACCGAGGCTTGATAATCACATTGAATGTTTTGAAAGGTTTGAACTTGAAAAGTTTGAATTTGATAATTGCAAGTGTAATGCCCGGAGGCTGGCGATGACTAGGCCTTGGATATGAATCACAGGTAAGCTTCCTAATGAAACTTTGATAGTGGTACCTTTGATGGTTTTGTATATTATCAACCGAGGTAGCTATAGTGATACTATGAAGAATGGATAATGCTGAGCTTGGATTGAGTTCGTCTTAGCTAGTAGTCATGCCTTGAAATTTTTTCGTAGTTTTCATGGGTATATATGATTGAATGTAATTCATGTATGTATGTTTGATATGATGATTCTTGATGTATGCATGATGCATGGTATGTATGCTTAATATGATAATATTATTAATTGAAATGATTCAATGATTGATAAATGCAATGCCCTTTTTATTTGAACTGTGGAATCAGTGCTTAAGGCAGGCTACCCGTCGAAAACTAGTGATAAGGATTAGCTTCCAAACATAAATTGGAACACTTCCGGAAGAGTGCTGGACTTTACACCAATGCCAGTACGGATAATGTAATAGTACCAACTTGGTGGCTTGGAGAGGTGAAATAGGAAACAAGGTTGCTAGCATTGGTAAGGTCACCGGGAGACATTGGTCAGGTGATTGGAAAGTGTGAGGCGTCTCACGTCTTTATGCTAATGGAAAACGCGTGAGGCTACTTACGTCTTGACATAATAATGTGTGAGGTTGATCGCGTCCTTAATGGTCATATGTAAGGCTGCTTACAATTTAATTTGACGAAGAATGCTTGTACGGCAGACTCACTGGAAGGAATAGTCAGAGAGATGTTACTGGCTTAGTTGGAGATTATACTTGGGTTGAGAATAATAACTCCCCTAGAAATTGATTTTGGATTTTTACGGAGGTTTTAAGTCTTAGTCTATGGTATGTTATGTATGCATGTAGATGTAAGTGTTAATGCGTAGAATGACTGACCAACGCATGTAATACGTGACTTGGATATGTACCAATGGATGTTGAAATTTGATGTGCCAATGAGAATTGGGCTCTTAGTTCTATCCATGTTGTCAGAATTTGTCAATCAGATGAGATGATAGGTATCAAAGTGACCTAATGAATGCATGTTATTGATTTATGCAGACTCATATGTTTTTGGTTGGTACCCTTGTGGTAGGCCGTAGATGGTTAAGGCGTAGAGAAGTTGCTTGTTTAACAAGGCTACTTATCACATGGTTGCAAGGTGTGATGATAATGTTATTTCTCGATACTCGATTTGAACTTGAAGATTGCTGATGTAGGAGAAGGATCCATTGGTGATTGTGAAAGTACGTATAAAGCTTGCCCCTATATGGAATATATTGCCCCAATATGTCAGGTTTTGGAGGAGATTCTCCTTGATATGAGCTTGGAAATAGTTTGATCATAGTATGAATGACCCCACTATTTTGAACTTTGAAACATTATGCCCTTAATCTCCAGATATTGGAGGAGGCACTCTTGGATGATTTACCCTTAATGAACTATTTTTGAACCAACTCCTTTTGATTGAGCCTCGCAGTGGGTTGCCCCAATATTTGAATTTAGAAAGATATGCCATGAATCTCCATGATCTGGAGGGAGTACCCTTTATAAAGAACTTGGACTTCACCATGAACTTTGATATAGATTTCCCCAAGATTTGAATCTTTGAAAAGTTTGTTTTCTTGAAGAGGAACTTGGGTCCCACATGGCGTAAGATGAATTTGATATGTACTGCGCCAACACCAACACTTGAATATTGAAAGGTGGCCCCTTGATCACTAGGGCCTTGAGAAGTTATGGAAAGAGGAAACCAGATCCTACCATGCTATGATATGCCATGATTAAGGAATTCCCCTTCAAAAGGTATTCCCCCGATTGAACAACGCTTTTGAATGTGATCCAAGCTAATCGAATCTCGAAATGATCACCCCATGTCAATAGGATCTTCATGTGATATACCCCTACGATCATTAGTATGGCTTATGATTATAGGGTTCTTCTTTAGATGCTCTTCCCCAAGTTAGGAGCGTTTTAAAATGGATCGCTTTTGATTAACCCAATTTCTTTTTGAGATCTCCTTGATGCTAGGTGTCTATTCGTAGTTAAAAGTGTACACTTTGAAAAGTAATTTTGCTTTATTTACATGCAAGTTTTGAAATAAAAGTTTTGAATAGAAATGGATGATTAGATATGGAGATTCGAAGAAGCGAACTGGTTAGCAATAATTTTGACAAACATAGGAGTCAATTTAACACAAATTTTTCTGAATATGCTTTCATAGTTAACCTTGCTTCAATTAGTACTTTTGAAGGTTGTAACTTGGCCTTGGTTCGTGGTTTAAGAAAAAAAGGATATAAGGCTCAAAATTTATTTAGCCCACGCCATTCTCCTTGATGTTCTCCAATCCTAAATCTAATTAATGCAATAGATGTGTTCAATCTCCAAGAGAAATTTCGTAGTTGTGCAGATGATGAGAAGCATAGATAAAGATCCAAACACCGATGAAAAGCATTGATAAGATCCAAGCATTGATGATTCTTGAGGTGTAAGCCACAATAATTTTCTCCAATTTATTTGTTTTAATCCCTTATTTTTGCCGAAGTCAAGTTTTTTTTTCGATTTTTACTTGACTTAGCGGCCTTTATTTTTTTGAATTTTTTTTTTGCTTTTGAGCATTTATGACTGCCATGCTATTATTGTAAGCTTCATCTTCATTTCCTCCTCGATGATGCACTGGGGAAGAAGATGTTGTGGAATTTGTCTTTATTGATTGCTTCCTCAATTTTTGTTGATGTACACGAGGAAGATGATGTGTTTAAACATTTGCTTAGACTGTTTCCTCAATGATGTATCGAGGAAGGAGATATGCTTGAACCTTTGCTTAGATGACCCGATTCTCCTGGGATTGGAATGCATCATTGAATTAATTGAAATGTACCCTGCCCCTGGTTGAAATGAAGGTTTTTTATTTTAGAAAATAGAACAAAACTCCAACTCCTGGACCGAAGGGGTTGACTACAGATTAACTCCCTTATTTCTCCACTATTTAGGATTTGAAATAATTTCTTACATCGTCAGCTCAGTCTTACATTGAAAGTATAGTTTAGCAAAATTTAGTTATTTTATATTTACATCATTCTCCCATAAAGTTTGTTAAAGTTGTGAAATGGAAGATTGAATTCAATAGTTGATATTTATGAAAAGTGATAGTAAATGAAGAGTGAACATAAATTTCAAAAACGTGCGTGATTATTTCATTATAATTAATGATACAAAGATACAAGTTTATAACAAATGAAATTTAACAACTAAGGAATCACAAATTGAAATGATAAAGGCATAATCATCTGAAGATAATCCCCCTTGTTGATCCACTGACTTTAGGGGATTCTTCTTAGTATTTGGATTTGTCAAAGCAATGGGCGACCGCTCACCAATGAGATCCCTTCTTCAAAAGTCAACTGCTTGTTGTCGATCGAATCTTGGAGCTTGTGTTTGAAACGCCAACAGCTTTAAAGGGTATGTCCTGGAGAGTTGGCATGATACTTGCACCTGGAATTTGAATCATACTTATGCGGGAGTGCCTCACTCAGAGGATTCAGTGACTTCTGCTCTACCAAAGATGCCTTGAGTAAATGTTGTAGTAGCTGACTATGCGGTATGAGAAGTGGATCAAATCTCCTTGGTGGTATTTTTTTTCTTCCCCTTTTTTGGGTATATCCCTTCTATTGATAGGGTTGTTGTAGTTGTTATTGAGGTGGGAGAATTTTCCATGGTGGTGGCATTTGTGGTGCTGAATAGGCCTGTGATTAGGATGACGAAGGGTTACCTTCGCTCCTCAGTAATAATTGCATGATCAAGTTCATTTGAGTCTTCAATTGGTTGACTTCCTCCTGCAATAGTTCTTGGCCTCTTTTGAGTTCCTTCATGGCTTCTTGAGACATGCTTTGAGTTTGCTTGTGAGTATCGAGAATCTTGTTAGCTTAATCTCAGTTGAATAAGGGTGGAAGTGTAAATGATATGAAATTTGTGCACATATATGAATAAGAGATATGAAAATGCATGGATATGAAAAATATATTTTATTTTGGCTCTTAAGGGTATGAAATTTTTTTAATGGAGAGGCAATGCGACGTGGACGTAGTATGAGGGTAAACATAAGGGTACCCTATACGAGTTTAATAATAGACATGACGAATCCTACATTGAATCAGAGATTGAGATAGGCAGGAAATCCTTAAGGACAAAGCTAATAATAGACATGCATATGATGATATCATACTTATCTCAGAGATTGAGACAGACAGGAATTCCTTAAGGATTATGGCCAATGAAAGACGACGAGGAATCCCTACAAGCTAGGATTATGACAGAGGTACGGGAACTCCTACAGGCTATGGGTTATGATATAAAAAGGGAAACTCCTATAGGCTAAATCTAGTAATAGATGAAAAGATAATCCCTGTGGGTTTAGGAATTGTAGTGGGATTTTATGAAAGGTATCCTTAGTTGGTAGATTCCTAGTTTTGGCCTACGGATATTCTACCCTCCCCATAAGGTGGTTTCCTTAAGGGTGTCATGGATGACACTAGAGGTAAATTTACAAGGGCCTCCTTTAAGTGGAGCCTCTTTGCAGACCGAAACTTTCGTCTCTAGGTCATGAAAGGTCTCGTCATGAGATTTTGGTTTAAGGGTTATACAAAGAGTTATAGGTTTCTGTTGTACCCCAAAATTTTCCCTCCCATCTTCAAGATAAATTAATTTAAGACACTTCCTTATGCTCATAGGGTTCTCAATTGCTCAAGACTACTCAAGGAATTGATCAGACAAGCACTCCTCCTAATCAATTGACCTGCAACTAGGGTTTTGTGTCCCTCAAAGAAAATTGAGCTTCTAATGTCTCAAGTGAATTTCATAGTTCCTCATATGCTTCAAAGAATCCTCATGTCAAGTTTCAAGCCTGCATCACAAATTTGCCCAGTCAATTGCTCAAATGATTGAAAATTAACTATATTGGACAAAAAGTCAACATTGGTCAACCTACAGTCAAACTTCAATATTTTTGGTCAACATCAATATTTTGAAGTCATACTCGTCATTTGATCAAGGGTTGATCATGATTCATCATGAAAACTCAAGATTCATCAAAAGTCAAAAGTTACTAAACTAGGGTTTTCTTAAGGAGAAGTCAACTGAACTTTGACCAAACATAACTTTCACATACTTCATCAGAAAGTTCTCAACCAAATCCTAACTTGAATGAAATTCAATTCTCTACAATGTTGTATCTCTAAGCTCAAGGCCAAAAATGCTTCATTTGAGAGATATGAGCCGAAACATTATAGGTCATTTGAAAAGTCAACAAAAACACATCTTTTGTCAAAGCAATTTACATCAAGTTAGAGAATTCAAATGGAAAAATGACCACCATGAAGGTTGTAGGAGACATATTGAGGTCCAAGATCGCATTCATATGACAAAAATTGAGAGAGTTATGATTGGTTCAAGTTGGGAAATTTTGAGAAAGTGCATGAAACCTCAATTGAACAATTTTGGGCTTTTGGACTAATGGGCCTAATTTTTGAGGTTCAAACATGTTTCTAACATGTTAGAGGACCTCTAAATCCATTCATGCATTACTTTTATTTTTATTTATTTTTATTTTTATTTTTATTCATTTAAAAGAAAAATAAAAAATGATCAAATAAATGATACAAGGTGTGAGGATCTATTTTGAATCAAATCATGAGTCCAATATCACATAATCATGCTACAAAAATCGTGAGGGATCATAATTGGATTTGAATTAAAAAAAAGAAGAAATTTTCATGCAAAAATCAAATCAAATATCATGTCATAACCATACAAGATTTGATCCCAATTTGTTGACCTAAATTCTCCTTTATAAATACACTACACATTCAGACATTCAAGGATCATGCAAGCTACCCTACAAGAACCCTAAAAATCTCTCAAAATTTCTCAAAACTAGGGCAAGAACAAAATTTCGTTTGTAGCCTCTCTTAATCAATTCCAGGCATCCTATCATACTCCTGAAGTTCCCAGGAACTGTTTCCAACCATTCTTGAAGCTTGAAGCAGCCTAGAACGCGCATATCACGACTACACCAGTTGGGTAATTTTATTAAACTTCAAACTTTTAATTTATACGTTGTTAATTGATTTGATGCATACATATATGTTCATATTGATGTTTGGAATGATTTTGATGCAATACTTGTGATCTTTAGCGCAGAAATAAGGGTTTGCCATTGTTAAGGCTTAAAACTCAATTTGCTTTGAAGCGCACGATACAAAATGATTTGGGCTAAACTAACCATCTCATTGAATTTGCAACCCTTAAATTAGGGGGATATGTTCCCTCTTAATCTTTGTTTTGCGGGTTTTCGCAGGTTTTGGATTTTTTGTCCACCGGAGACGACGGCCGCAGCTAGGTCTCCGGCGCCTTCTGATTTCAATGTTTTTTATATTATGTTTTATTTGTATTGGATCAATAAAATAGCCACACAACTCAGTTGGTGAAGGAAGCGATCACGTATCATGAAAGGCATGGGTTCGATCCTAGCCTTTTGCACTTTTTTTGCTTATTTTCCAAACTAATATGCAAGTTTACGTTATTTTGATTGATTCCCATTCTTATACACAAACGAGCACAATGGCGCAATGGTTAGGCAGGCAGGCTGATAATCCAGGGGGCGTGGGTTCAACACCCACCCCATGCATTTTTTTCTACTTTATTTGTTCTAACCTTAATTTCTTTCTTTTTCTTATTTATTTTTTAATTAACTTCTAACAAACCCTAATTTCTTTTTTCAAAACTATAATAAATTAGGTTTAGGCTTTAATCAATAATTAATTTTGACATTACTTTTATTTATAAATTAATTAGGTTAATTAACATTTTTCTTTATTAAAATTAATTAGACTAAGGGTTTTAATTATTTAATTAACATCAAATCATTTTCACAAAAAAATACAAAATATTCAAACATTTTTTCTAAACATTTTCTTATTTCTTTTGCTATTTATTTTCTTAGAAAATTGTATAGGTTCGCACTACATTTGTAATAGCGTAGATTTATCTTTTTTCACACGCTTTCGCTATTATGTATCTGCTCACAGGATGTAATAGTTTTAGGGTTTACTTTCTCGCATTTTCTTATGTAACTACCCCAAAGCCCTGTAATAGCTTAGGTCTTTACTTTCCAAACTTTACTTTTCCTGCTATATTTAACTTCTAGTAACTAGGCATGTATGGAAAGACTAAAAACAATCGTAGCAAAACCCTAATTTGCAAGATAACGTAACTGAATCAAGCATTTTACACACTTGCACCTTTAGAATAACCTCTCTTGTTGCCTTACGAATACATGGTCACGTCCCTCAAAAACGGGAATACTTTAGAAAAGATCCTCGGTAATAATATCATCATGGTCCTTTTCGAATAAAGATCATAATCTCTCGATAACCCTTCGAGTTGCCTACAAAATGATCTAGTCCCTTCGATGGCCCTACAAGAAAAATAATGATAGTCCCTTGATACAGTTGCTAAAGTATCCCTACGTGTTGCCTTCGATGACCATATGATGACTCTTCGCCTGTCCCTTCACATCACACTTTCAAGCAAATATTTTCAAAAACACTTTGTACACATTCTTGAGGACAGATACAAGAATCATTACAAAGTTAGTATATTCGCATTTCAAAATATTTTCAAACAATACACACACACAAAGCAAATTTTCAAAGTGAGCAAAGAAGTTAAGATCCTGTAGATAACTACAGATGAAAAGGGTGCTAACACCTTCCCTTTTCATAACCAACCCCCCAAACTCAAAATCTATCAAAGGTCTTTCCTGTTCTTTTCACCTTTCCTTATTGGATAAAATAAAAGTCGGTGGCGACTCTTGCTATACGCATATTTTGGATAAAACCAAATAAGTCAGTTCTCCCATCGTATTACAGAACTGGAGACTCTGTTGGGGACTATAACTTAAAAAAGAGGGGTTGAAGAAGTGAAAAACACAAGGGGGGTTGAATTGAAACTTAAGAAAAAAATCATTAGACACGATATTTTTATCCTGGTTCGTTTGATCTCAAACTACTCCAGTCCACCCGCCAAGGTGATTTCGCCTCTCTCCAACGAGGACTTAATTCACTAATCAAAACTGATTACAACACTACTTTGACAACTGTCAAAGTCTTCTTGAGTACAACCACAACCCGGTTTATCTCAAGGAAAACTAGCTTAATCATGATAAAAGAATATATTGTGTATTGTTGTTTTTCCTTACAAAAATTGTATCATAATTGTGATATTTTACACACTTTGAGCGTATATATGAATATGTAAGATTGCAGCATTTGAGAGGTATATGCAGTAGTGTGTCAAAATCGTAAACAAATTGTCCTTTAAGCTTGTTTATATAGGCGTGGAAATCTTGACCAACATAAAGCGTGATAATGGATACTCAATGCTATTTCCATATTGAGATGATTCTTGTCTGAATGAAGTCGTTGTATATGATGTTGTCTTAATTGAAAAGTAACGCTTCAGAACTTAGAATCTTGCATGCTGCAATTGCTTCAGAATATTGATGACTCAGAGATGTATGGATCTGATGATATTTTAGATTTCTGTTCAGAATCAGAGTATTCTTCACTTCAACGCAGATTCTAATCATTCTTCAGAACATTCTGATTACCTCAGCTTGAAAGCTTCTGTAGCTTAATTTCTGATGTTGTTTCAGTCAGAACTTCTGCATACAAAATAACACAAATTTAGAGTGCATATTTGTTCTTTGTGTTTGTTTTCATCAAAACTCTAATTAAGGGTTATAGAATCAAACTATGTTCTAACAATCTCCCCCTTTTTGATGATGACAAAAACTAGAATTTTCAATGAAAAATATAGAATAAAAAGCTTAAGAGAGTCTCCCCCTGAGTTGATTACTCAGATAGAGATGAGTTACTTCCCTGAAGTTCCTTCTCATCAGAGCTTTTGATGCATCTCCTTCTGTCCTTATCAGAATATGTTCCTGTTCAAGCTTTTCAGAAAAACATAGAGGTTAAGATATTCAGAATGTTTGAGACTTTGTCCCGGTATACTGTTATTGAAAATATCTTACTTTCTCCCCCTTTTTGTCAGGTATCAAAAAGTAACATAATCAGAGAGAAAAAGATGAATTATATTGAAAACAGAATGCAATGACATTTTTCCAAAACAAGAAGGATAAGATGAAAAATATAGATAAACAGTTACAGAAAATCTAAGAAGGAGGGGGAAGTCATGTGAATAATGCTTCCAAGAAGCTCTTAATCTGAGTGCTTGATTCTTCATGCTTTCCCATAATGTCTTTGATTTCTTTTGTTGTATCTTCTCGTTTATCCAATATATCCTTGACCTCTTTGTTTGTGTCCTCTTGCTTATCCAGTCTGGCATGGATTAAGGCATTCTCCTTCTTCAACTCTTCCAGAATTTGCATGACTAGAGATGAAGTTGGTGTATCTTCAGGGGTTGCATGTCGTTCAGAACACTCTGCAGCCTCTTCTGATTGAATATCTTCTTTTGTTGCAATCACCTTTTCTGGAGCAGTAGTCAGAGGGTGACTATCAGAATCTGGTTCAGTGACTTTTGAAGGTTGGTGCTCTTTCCAGGGAGCTTTATACAACAGAAGAATTTCATTCTTGTCCCATTGGCTCAGAACTTGATCTTTGAAGGCTTTCAGCTGATCACTGAAGTTCTATTGAGCCCTTTCATAGCTTAATTCTTTCAGCTTTTGGGTTTCAGAGTTGAGCCATTTTCTGAATCTTTCCCATAGAGAATTAGAAGCAGCAGCATTAGAAATCTCTTGAATTGCTTGCTTCAAAGAAGTAATCCATTCATGTATTTCTGTTTCAAAAATCAACAGCTTCTTACCAACATCTGATTTGGTTGAGGTTGGTTTAGGTTTGGGGGTGGAAATTTTGTTTGGGGTGGAAGCTAGTTGGTCCAACACTTGTAGATCAATGACAAATATGCGGTTGTCAGCTGGACAGTTGATAGGTGAGGGAGTGGAAGAGTCAGAAATCAGGATTGGTGAGTGAGGGGTGTTTGGTGGAGTGGATTCATATGGTGAAGGTATTTCTGGAATATCATGAATGGAGAGAGGTAAACAAATCGTAAGAGGTTCTGTTATCCCAGGAATTAGGGTAGTGATATCAGAGTCTGAAAGGGATTATTCTGATTGGTTTGTGGTAGCGTGTTGAATTTCTGGTTCGGGTATTTCAAAATATGGGTTTTCAGAGTGATGAGTGAGAGAGTTTTCATTTTCTTGTTGGGGTGAGTTGAGGTTTTGATGTTCTTGTTAAGGACAGTGTGGTTGTGGATTTTCTGAAAGAGGATTGAGAGGGTTTTCATTTTCTGGTTGGGGTGAGTTGAGGTTTTGATGTTCTGGTTAAGGAGAGTGTGGTTGTGGATTTTATGGATGTTGAGTGTTTGGATTTTCTGGTTGTTGAGGTTGAGTGTTTGGATTTTCTGGTTGTGGAGGTTGAGTGTTTGGATTATGATTGGGGGAGTGAGGTTCATTTAAGAAATTTCCAAGAGTTGCAGATGGGTCAAACTCTATGTCAAAATCCTCAAATGTTTGTCGTGAAGGATTTTCTGTTGGTTGAGGGGGAATGGTTTCAGATGTTGGAATAACTATTGATTCTACAACAGAAACAAAAGATGGGTTACCTTTGTTTTTCGCAGCTTTGGGTGTCCTCTGAGAGGATCCTTCTCTTGCTGCCTTCCTCTTTCTTGATTTCTTTAGCACAACCTCTGGATCTGGCTTGTGCATATCTTGGATGTTGATTTCTGGAATCGTCCCATCAACCTTGCAAGCTTCAAGGTATCTGACTATAATCTCTGGAGAGTCATCTATCTTAGAGAACAGTGGAAAATACTTCAGAGGGATTCTCCTAGAAGTGATGACCTCATGAGAAGCAATTGTTGGTTCCTTCTTAATGTTTTCAATAATCTTCATTTTCTTTAGATTCTTGGCATTCAAAGGTTTCCCAGCAGTTGCTTCCAGAGTGCTGATTTCTTGAGCCTCTGTCAGATGTTCTATCAACCTGTTTTCTATTAGAATATCTGAAATCAATCTTCCTAGAGGAATTAAATCCCTCTTAGTTATGTCTTCTTCTCTTGTCTCTTTCACACTTGTTCTGAGATGGTTGAAGAGAAAATGTGGAAGGTTTATCTTGGTCTTCTTTGCAATGAAGTATATCAGAAACTGCTGATCAATGTTGATGTAATCAGGAGAGCTTGTAGGCTTCCTGTGATTGATACATCCCAGAATTATTCTAGCCCAGATTTTGTAATGATCTTTCAAGTCTCTGATCTTGCTGGATGGATGTCCAGAAGTGAAGATTTCCCTAGCAATAAATTTTAGGTCAGAGCACTTATCAGCCATATCAATGCATCTGACTCCACCACCACTGTATCCAATGAGTTTCCCAATTAAATATTTTGTAATCACTATCTTCTTCCCCATAACATATGGTGTGACCTGGTGGCTAGATGAAGTAGAATGAATCTAAAACTATTTAACAAGAATGGGAAAAGTTGGACCCAATAGACGATCAAAGTATATGTTTCATCCCTGTGCAGTTACATCTTCATACAGATTAAACCCATTTTCTTGTAAGCTTTCAAAATCAACAATCAATTCACAGAGAACTTCAAGGTTGTCGACCAGAGTGAGTAGCGTTCTAATGGGCTCCTCATATTGTTCAGTAGATGAAGAATCGGGAGCACTATTGAGATTCTTGAGACTTGATGATAATGCCATTGTTCACACGGATTATTTGAAGAAAATTGATGGAAAGGGTTTTTGAAAAAGAAACTAGAACAAGAGAGAATATTGAAGATGGTAAAACGTGAATGAATGAAATAGTAAATTGAGTTTATATAGGTTCTTTTAGAAAACGTAATCAGTAAGAAAGAGAAAATAAGTAATGATTATATGCATTAATGAAACCTAAAATTAGGGGATTTAGAGAGATATTGAATAGTCACTAATGACAAGTGTCTCGATGCATCCAATCAGAGCCTTGGAACCTTCAGAATTTGAATGCGTGTTTAGCCTCAGAAGGTAGCTTGTGAGAGGATGACAGATGTTTGATTGTGTGAATTGCACGCCTCTATCCTTTGAAACGAAAGGTTCAGATCTTCATAGATAGATTCTGAGGCAACTGTACTTCTAACTTCTGAAGACAAGTTGATCAGATGTTCACAGAAAACAATAAAGTTCTGAGGGTTAGGATATGCAAATAAAACATTTTATTCTGGACACAATTTCATGCTGAGATGTTTCAGAATGAAATTGAATCTATCTTCAGAAAGGGGTTTTGTAAATACATCAGCCCATTGATGGTTTGTGTCAATAAATTTCAAAGTAAGAATTCCTTTCTGAATATAATCCCTAATAAAGTGATGTTTTATTTCTATATGCTTAGCCCTAGAATGCAAAATGGGATTTCTAAAGAGACATATGGAAGAAGTGTTCACAGAAGATAGGAATGTTACTCTCAAATATGTTGAAGTCTTCAAGTTGAATTTTCATCCAGAGCATTTGAGTGCTACATCCAGCAACTGCTATGTATTCAGCTTCTACTGTTGACAGTGCTATTGTGGACTGTCTCTTGCTGGTCCATGAGGTCAGGTTGTCTCCCAGAAACGGGCAGCTTTCAGAAGTGCTTTTATGCTCTACTCTGTCTCCAGCAAAATCAGCATCACGGTATCCTACTAGGTTGTATTCATTGGATTTTCTATAAAACAAACCCTAATTAGTAGTACCTTTCAGATACTTGAAAATTCGCTTAACTGCTGTTAAGTGGGATTCTCTAGGATCTGATTAGAATCTAGCACATAAGCAAACACTGAATAAAATATCAGGCCTTGAAGTCGTCAGATAAAGGAGAGATCTAATCATACCTCTGTATATTTTATGTTCTACCTTTTTACTTACCTCTTCCTTTTCCAGAATGCACGTGGGATGCATTGGAGTCTTTGAGGGCTTACATTCTGAGAGGTCAAATTTCTTCAAAAGTTCTCTGACATATTTGCTCTGATGAATGTAAGTTCCTTCTGGAGTTTGGTTTATCTGAATGCCCAGAAAGAATTTAAGTTCCCCCATTAAGCTCATCTCAAACTCTGCTTGCATGCACTTAGCAAATTCTCTTCCCAGAGAAGGTTTAGTGGATCCAAAAATGATATCTTCTACGTAAATCTGACAAACTAAAATGTCATTCTTAAATGTCTTACAGAACAAGGTTGTGTCCACTTTCCCTCTGGTGAATTCCTTTTCTAATAGGAAGTTACTTAGTCTTTCATACCAAGCTCTGGGAGCTTGTTTCAGACCATAGAGTGACTTCTTTAGTTTGAAAACATATTCTGGGTGTTTGGAATTTTCAAACCCAGGGGGTTGGTGCACATATACCTCTTCATCTATGTAACCATTTAAGAATGCACATTTGACATCCATCTGATACATAGTGATGTTATTATTGACAACAAAGGAGATTAAGAGTTTGATAGATTCTAACCTGGCGATTGAAGCAAAGGTTTATGTATAGTTTATCCCCTCTTGCTGACTATAACCTTGTGCCACCAGTCGTGCCTTGTTTCTAATGACTTCTCCTTGCTCATTCAGTTTGTTTCTAAACACCCACTTTGTTCCAATGACGTTGAATCCTTTGGTTTGGGAACCAAATCCCATACGTCATTTCTGGTGAGCTAATTTAATTCCTCCTGCATTGCCAGAATCCAGTCATTGTCTAGCAGAGCTTCATCAATTGTTGTTGGTTCAATCAGTGAGACCAGTCCCATGAGGGATTCTTCAGAGTTTCTGAATGTTGATCTTGTTCTGATTGGGTCATCCTTCTTTCCCATGATCTTATCTTCTGGGTGAGTTATGCTGCTTCTGGATAACCTTTTCTGGAGTTGATCAACAGAAGGTACTGGATCACTTGTAACGTTTCTTTCTGAAGTTGTTGGAGTGTCTCTGCTGGAAGCTTCTAATGAGTTGTCTTCAGTACCTGTGAATTCAGCTTCTATATCTGCAAAAGATTCATTCTGCTTTGACTTTTGAGGGTCAAGCTTATCATCAAATCTAACATTGATTGACTCTTCAACAATCTGTGTTTCTGTATTGTATACTCTGTACCCTCTTAAGCGTTCAGAGTATCCTAACATAATACACTTCTATGCTTTAGAGTCAAACTTATTCAGATGATCTTTAGTATTCAGAATAAAACAGGTGCATCCAAAAGGATGGAAATAAGAAATGTTGGGCTTTCTGTTCTTCAACAATTCATATGGAGTCTTTTCCAGAATAGGTCTTATAGAGATTCTATTCTGAATGTAACACGCTGTGTTAATTGCTTCTTCCCAAAAGATCTTATCAAAGTTAGTCTCATTGATCATGGTTCTGGCCATTTCTTGCAACGTTTTGTTCTTTCGTTCTACAACTCCATTTTGTTGGGGAGTTCTAGGACAAGAGAAGTCATGCAAGATGCCTTTTTCATTAAAAAATGTTTCAAATTTTTTATTTTCAAATTCTCCACCATGATCACTTCTGACTTTGACAATTCTAAGATCCTTTTCATTCTGAACTTGGTTACAGAATGCAACGAACACAGAATGTGACTCGTCCTTGTGTCTTAAGAACTTTACCCATGTCCATCTGCTATAGTCATCTACGATCACTAACCCATACTTCTTGCCACTAACAAATGCAGTTTTCACTGGTCCAAATAAGTCTATATGCAGAAGTTCTAATGGCTTAGAGGTGGAAACAACATTTTTAGATTTAAAAGCAGGTTTTGCAAATTTGCCTTTCTGACATGCTTCACACAGAGCATCTGAGCTGAACTTCAGATTAGGAAGTCCTCTGACTAGATTGAGTTTGTTAATCTGAGATATTCTTCTCACACTAACATGCCCCAATCTTCTGTGCCAGACCCATTGCTCGTTGTTAACAGAGAGAAGAAATTTTACATTCAGACTTTTTAGTTCAGAAAGTTTTATCTTATAAATGTTATTTTTCCTCTTTCCATTAAAAAGGAAAGTTCCATCTTTCTGACTAACAGCTTTGCATGAATTTTGATTAAAGATTATATCATAACTGTTATCACTTAATGGACTTATGGATAACATGTTATGCATTAATCCATCAACTAAAAGCACATTATTGATAGAAGGAAGATTACCATTACCTACTGTTCCAAAGCCAATAATCTTCCCTCTTTGGTTGCCTCCAAAGCCCACGTAGCCTCCAGGTTTAAGTTCCAGGATTTGGAACATATGCTTTCTTCCCGTCATGTGTCGAGAGCATCCAGAGTCCAGGTACCATGAATGGTGTTTTAGCCTTGTTGCTAAAGATATCTGATACATATATAATTTTTTCCTTAGGTACCCATATCTTTTTGGGTCCTGGTTTGTTAGTTTTACCAAAATTTTGTTTGAATTTTGGTTTGATAGATTAATCATTACTAGTGTATTTTAGGTCATGTGTGTGCCCATATGTGAATTATGATTTTAGTGGTGTGCGTTTTATAACAAGGTCCATGACTTTCTTAGGTGGAGATACCATACCTTGGTATCCTATTCCTTTTCTTCCATTCCTGCTAACTCCATAGATCATTAAAGCCATCTTGCTTCTATCTATTTTTTTGCCAGAAACTTCTGAAAGTTGTGATTATACTCTTTGATGATCTTATCCGCATTACTGGGAGTCTCTGAGATTATTTCTTTCTGAGAGTTTTGTAAATCATTTTCTAAGTTTAAAATCTTTTCTTTTAACTCAGAATTCTCTAATCTAAGACTCTCAGTTCTTTCAGAGTCAGAGACAAGTTCCCTTTTCAGGTTCTTGAATTTGACTCTGATTTGCTGATACCTTTCCAGAATTTCATTCAGACTTTCTGCAAGTTCAGCCTTAGTAAAATTAATAGTAAAATCAGGGAATACCTCTTCTGTGTCTGATTCTGAGTCTGAATTAGAGGCTTCGCTGTCTTCTATCACATTTTCCATGAGAGCTATGTTGGCTCTTTCATCATTTGACTCTGAGTCAGCATCAGAAGTGTCTTAATCGTCCCATGTTACCATGAGGCTTTTCTTCTTCTTTTTGGGATTCTCCTTCTGAAGCCTTGAACAGTCACTTTTGTAGTGGCCTTGTTCATTGCACTCATAGCAGATGATGTCTTTGTTATTTGACTTTCTGTGTCCTGAAGAAGCTTCATATCTTCTGTGTCCAAAGGAGGACTCAGACTTTCTATATCTGGAGGAGGATTCATTTTGATTCTCTGATCTTCTCGGGTTTCTGAATTTTCTTTGTCTCTGCTTCCATAGTTGATTGACCCTTCTGGAGAGAAGATATAATTCATCTTCTTCTGATGAGGATCCATCAGAGGTTTCTTCCATAGCCCGCAAAACCTTAGAATAAATTTTTTTGTTAGATTTTAATGCTAGAGGCTTACCTTGCTTTTGAGGCTCATCTTCTTCTATCTCTATCTCATGACTTCTGAGGGAGCTGACAAGTTCCTCCAGAGATATCGTGTTGAGATCTTTAGCCAGCTTAAGTGCAGTGGCCATTGGCCTCGATTGCTTGGGTAGACTTCTGATGATCTTATTTACGTGATCAGTAGTAGAATATCCTTTATCAAGAACTTTCATCCCAGCAACAAGAATCTGAAATCTTGAGAACATTGCTTCTATGGATTCATTGTCTTCCATCTTGAATGCTTCATATTTCTGAATAAGCACAAGGGCCTTGGTTTCTTTGACTTGTATGTTGCCTTCATACGTCATTCTCAAAGAGTCAAACATGTTTTTGGTTGTCTCTTTGTTTGAGATTTTCTCATATTCTGAGTATGAGATAGCACTGAGAAGTATTGTTCTGGCTTTGTGATGGTTTCTGAAATCACATTTTTGCTGGTCAGGCATCCTTTTTCTGTCTATCTTCTGACCACTTTCATCCACTGGATGTGTGTATCCATCAATTACCATGTCCCATAGATCAGCATCATGAGCCAGAAAGAAGCTCTCAAGTATGTCTTTCCAGTAGTCAAAATTTTCTCCATCAAAGACTGGAGGTTTTCCGTTGATTCTGTCCTTGTCCTCATGATAGTCATTGCTGATGTTTTAGCTTGGTCCCACCATAGTGTTTTTCTAAAGCTTGGATCTTGTACTGACACGGTTAAGTGTATGACCTCAGAACCTGGTGCTTTGATGCCAATTGAAGAAGTGAAAAACACAAGAGGGGGGGGGGGGGGGTTGAATTGAAACTTAAAAATAAAAGCAGTAGACACGATATTTTTATCCTGGTTTGTTTGATCTCAAACTACTCCAGTCCACCCGCCAAGGTGATTTCGCCTCTCTCCAACGAGTACTTAATTCACTAATCAAAACTGATTACAACACTACTTTGACAACTGTCAAAGTCTGCTTGAGTACAACCACAACCCGGTTTATCTCAAGGAAAACTATCTTAATCAAGATAAAAGAATATACTGTGTATTATTGTTTTTCCTTACAAAAATTGTATCACAAATGTGATATTTTACACAATTTGAGCGTATATATGAATATGTAAGTTTGTAGCGTTTGAGAGGTATATGCAGTAGTGTGTCAAAATCGTAAATGATTTGTCCTTTAAGCTTGTTTATATAGGCGTGGAAATCTTGACTAACATAAAGCATGATAATGGACACTCAATGATATTTCCATATTGAGAAGATTCTTGTCTGAATGAAGTTGTTGCATATGATGTTGTCTTAATTGAAAAGTAACGCTTTGGAACTTAGAATCTTGCATGTTGCAATTGCTTCATAATATTGATGACTCAGAGATGTATGGATCTGATGATATTTTAGACTTCTATTCAGAATCAGAGTATTCTTCACTTCAGCGCAGATTCTGATCATTCTTCTGAACATTCTGATTACCTCAGCTTGAAAGCTTTTGTAGCTAAATTTCTGATGTTGTTTCAGTCAAAACTTATGCATACAAAATAACACAAATTTAGAGTGCATATTTGTTCTTTGTGTTTGTTATCATCAAAACTCTAATTAAGGGTTGTAGAATAAAACTATGTTCTAACAGGGGTTACCTTAGAGTTTAGATCACTTTACTTACTTTTAATTGTGTGATTTGTTTGCTTTACACTTAAGGGTTGTTTGGTAATTATTGCTTGTAAGATCCTACACCCAGATCTAGGAATTCCTTAGGTAAGTAGCAATAGATCATTAAGACTGTACGGCATAGACCGATATGGTTAACATGATGACTATAGTTAGTGTGACACTTTGGTTTGTCCTGATGTTCCTTGAGTCAGTCAAGGATAACATTAGAATTCTGCATGGTGTTGTTAACACTAACTTACTTTTAGAACATTAATTGACCCATCTTAGCCATTAGAAAGTAGTGAGATAGACGACTTTGGTGCAGTCTGTAGCTGGTATATACTCAAACTTACGCTCATTGAGATTCGACTTCGAGGATGTTTTGGTGGCAAGCCAATTGTTGTGCTAAAATAAAGCTTGCGATAAAGATATGTGATATGAGATTCATAGAACCCGGTTACTATTTTAGGACAGGTTGAGCCAAATTAACTTCAATGGGGAAAGGTATTTACCTATGGACCTTATGCAAGCCTTTAAACCTAAGGCTCTTGTGTTATTTGTTTGTGTTTGCTACCTATGAAACATGAACATAACATCATGACATAATATCATCATAACATAACATTTTCACTAACCATCTCAAGGACCTAGGGATTTATCTTTGTTCTGTTTTGCAGGTTATGGCCTCCGCTCGCAGATATAATATTTGAATCAACTTTGTAAGGTTACCTTCCAAGTTTAAGGAGTTAGTCTCAAAGGGTCCTGAAAAATCTTAATTCACAAAGAGGCATGATCATTTAATCAGTTTGGTTACCTCCGGTTTTGAAGAAGACATGATGAATGTTTTGTTCCAGTTCTTAGATCCTAAGTATCACTATTTTACCTTTCAAGATTATCAGCGGGTACCCACAACTGAAGAATTTTCTAACCTACTTGTAGTACCCATCCATGATTAGACACCTTTCACCGGTTTAGAGATAGTTCCAAGACCCGGAGTCCTAGCAGCAGTCTTACATCTGAAGCAGTCAGACATTGTATCTAATTATGAAATAAGAAGTGGAGTTAAAAGTCTTCTTGCTAAATTTTTGATAGAGAAGGCTCATTTGTTTCTAGATGCTATGAGTTTTCATGCTTTTGAGGAGATCTTGGCTCTGTTGATCTATGTTTTGGTCCTATTCCCTAATCCAGACCAATTCATAGATGTGAACGCCATCAAAATTTTCCTTACTCATAATCCTGTGTCTACTTTACTTGGAGATATTTTGCACTCTCTTCACACTCGTACTATGAGAGGGAGAGTGACTCTCATATGTTGTATACCTTTACTATCCAGGTGGTTTACTTTGCACCTTCCCCGATCAATGATGAATAATGAACAAGGTTTGGGGTGGTCTTGAAGGATGATGTCATTCTCTCATTCAGATATCTACGGGTATTCTCGATCTCAGGAAGACATCAATATTATTGATCGTTGTGGAGAATTCCCTAATGTGCCACTCCTTGGCATAAGGGGAGGAATTACTTACAACCCTTCTCTTGATCTATGTCAACTTGGTTATGCTCGAAGAGATGGTCCTCATGATATTCTTATCCAGGTTATTTTATTCGATTACGAGAAAGACCCTCAAGGTTACTGTCAAAGGTTTATACGCGCACGGGGCAGGGTGAATAAGATTGATAGTAAGACTTTGGGACGGAAAAACTCCATCCCTTTGGAGCCATACCTCAAATGGACGTGATCTCGTGTTCAAAATCTTATAATCACATATCTTGTTGTCCTACCAGTAATTGTAGAGCCCATTGTTGAAGGAGATGTTCCTCATCTCTTTGTTGCTTATTTTAGTAGAAATGACTCTCGAACAAATAATGAAGGATCTCCAATCTCAGAATGCTCACTTTCAGGAGTTGGTTCTAAACCTATACAAGGGGAAAGAGGAATTGAAAGCACTCATAGCTGAGAATATGAACCAGAAGAATCCTGAAGACAACAAGGATGACCAGTTGGAACAACTGCAAGATGATATGAGAAGTCAAATGATTGGTCAGATGGCTTTTATCCAAAATCTAGCTCGGGGGCAAGAAGTGTTGAGAATCCTCATCAACGAGCTTCATCAGGACGGATACAACCATATGGGATGAACTGCTAGAGTTGGAGATCCAATCATTAACCAGCCTCCGTTGAGACAAAAAACTGACTTGGTTGAAGATAAGAGGAGAAAAGGAGAGGGAGAGAGATAAGTTGACATTTCTAATCCTTCAATTAATGGAAAAAGTCCTTTCCAGATTGTTAGTACATCGCAAGTTCAACAAAGACCCCGCCAACAACAACAGGGTAATCGGTGTAAGCAGGATACACTAAAAAGACAATTTACCAAAATCAACATGTCATTGGCTCAAGCGTTCACATATGTTGAAGGCAGAATTGATTACGTTGAAGGATCCCCCTCAAAAACCCAACACTTCCGCTCCTAGCTACAATCCTAATCTGAGGTATGCATATCACTCCAACAGTCCTGGACACGATACTAATAGTTGTTGGACGTTGAAATATAAGATTCAGGACCTGATTGACGAAGGAGTTTTAGATTTCACACAAGATGGTTAGATTGAGTTTTTCTATCATCCCTCAAATATCGAAACTGCAAGGAATATCATCTGAAGTGACAAGTTCGGGCGGGCAGGCTTTAAGATTGTTGAACTTTTATTTTGTAATTTATTTGGTTGATTCAAACAATTATTGTTATGTCAAACTTTGGTTTTTTCCATTAATGCATTACATATGTTTGTCTTGAATTAATCCATTTGTTTTCACTATATTTAAACTGCATTTCTTACTTCCTTTTTTTGTGATATCCAACTCTCGTTAAAGCTATAAGCCTTTAGAGGGAGAATGATGAAAATGATACCATGCTCTCATACAGTATGCTTGTGAATAAACCTTGATGGCGATGTACATGCATTGCTTCAATTCCTAAAGAGTGGAGTATAAGGAAGTTAATACCTAGTCCACCCCTTTGAGCTTAAGGAGCAGGAGTTTTCTTTTTCACACAAATTGAAACCTTAATCGTAACCTGGGGCTGGGTAGTTTCTTAGTTAATTCAATTGTACATTCACAAGCTTTACCTTCGTACACGACGAGTAGTGTCGAAGGTATTCTTCTAAATCAAAAACTGGTGATGGTTCCCCATAATCATTAAGTCAGACAATCATTATCTCTCAAAATAAAAGCCCGCTAAGTCAAAACCTATGAAGGAGACTTAGGCAAAAACTGGGGCATCCCGCTGACTGTAATATCAAATAAAACAATTTAGCAAAAATTTATGGATAACAAATTCAAAAAAGAGGTCGCTATAAATCCTCAACAAAAGAAATGTTACAAGAAAAATGACTTCCTTCCTAAATAAACTTCCAATTTTTGAACCATCGCCAAGTATCAGTGCTATAATAACCTAAATGCATAGTTAACTGAGCAAAGGAATGAAGAACATTATGGAGGACGGGTTGGGTACAAATAAAACTTTGAGTCTTTATCCTTTGTTTCTTAGACTGTGAACCAGGAAATGCTACAACCCTTAAAAGCCCTAACTGAAGCATGGGTTAGTTCGAAAGCATATTGTTACAAAAAGGTATCCTGACTCCTGTAAGGATTACTATAAATCTTGAGTTGATATCACATTCTTACAAATTTTGTTTTACTAAAAAATGCATTTTTAAAACTTCAAGACATACATAAGCTTTGCATTTAATACCACTGTTTGCATATGACTAAGTGTTTGAAAGCAGAGAAATTCGCATGACAGATATTCAATGAATGAAAATACTCTCAATGGACAGAATTACTTCAGATGAGGTGTCAAATAAAAAGACACTTCCATTAAATGGCCTTCCATGGACACAATTAGTTATAAATCAAGGGGCGTGACATGTTATTGTCCAACTCATATGTGGCAGTCAAGTCAAGATTCAAAGAGTCTCTCAAAAATGCTGAATAGCCAGAGGCATATCTCCATCTGGATCACTTGGGGAATGTTACATTGATCATGAGTTTAAGAAAAAGCCACTATCAAAATTGTATCTTCGATATCACTAGATTGCTTGTTTATATCAGCAGTATCAGATGGTGTCATTCCGCCATGATAGTTCTTAGAAAAATACTGAGGAAGATCAAGACTATCAGAAAGTTGGTAATCAATGGTTGATCAATAAACTTCAAACATCGGGTGCACCAGAGTAATCCTAGGGGAAAATAGACTACCGCATACGAAGGGCCACATATGATCAAGAAAATATTTTCTAGCAGTACTACAACACTTATTACCATGGACAGTGAAAATTCTCCACACCATGTGAATGCGGACACAATCAAAAAATACTACGCATAAAAGAGACCTGCTAGGTTGACAGGCATAGGAAAAAATAAGCGCATCCCGACGAACTAAAACAGTTCAGGAAAAAATTAGGGATATATAAATAAAATTCTACACCCAGTAAGTCGAAAACCTGAAAAGGAGGCTTGGGAAAAAAAGGGTATCCTGGTGGACTGAAAATCTGAAAAGACAGTCCATGCAAAAGTTAGGGATTAAAACTAACGACTATGTCCCACTATCTCATCACTTGCTTATCACTCTGATCAACATTTACTAAAGACGCTAGGAGATGGGATAATGTTCAAGTCATCCATAAATCCCCACAGCGCAATCTCCATGGAACTATCTCTACAGAACCATCTTCACAAGATCACCCCCAACAAAGATATATTCCCCAATGTTGTACCCCAAAACTTTCCCTCTCATTTCTCAAGATATTTCCTACAAAGATCTTCAATGCCTCAAGTTTGCGTAAGTATCGACTAGGTCAAACAATTTCCTCAACATTGATACCTCAAATTAGGGTTTGAGTTTGTACAAAGGCAGTGGGATTCATAATGTTTCAATTGACTTTCATGGATCATTATAGACCCTCTGGATTATTTTTGTCAAGTTTCAAGTCTTGGATCACAATTTTCCAAGAAAGTCATTCAAATTACCAAAAGGGAAAAATAGGCAAAATTAGGGTTTTGACTGAAAATGACCGAACTTTGATTTTTGACCTAATACCTGGATTATTGGATGAAAATATGACCTCAAGGATCCGAGTGTTTCATTTTGACCTAATTTCATATTTCAGTTCATCTCCTGAGATTAGTGGATTGATAGACAAATTCGGTCAACTGATGGGAAAAGTCACTAGTACAATAAAAAGTCAAACTTTGACTTTTTAACCAAAGTTGAGTCCCAAAAATCATATTTCATCAAGACATCCAAAATATGAAATTTGATCATCAAAAATCAAGAAAGTCAAAATTCCAACTTTTACAAGACTTGGAAATTTTTCTAAGTTAAGTTTATTGCATCATGACATCTTGTCACTACAATTCAAAATAGTTCAAGATGTTACAAATAATTCAAGTTATTACAAAGTGCCATTTTTGCAAGTTTACAAATCCTAAACTTTGTATTGCTTGGACTTTTTCTCTTGACTCAAAACCTTGCCACAATGCTTTATCTTTGATACAATGTGCATAAATTGCTCCACAAGCCAAACTTGTTTCATGTTGCAAACTATGTTATCCAAGTTATTGCTGAACAAAAATGATATGCTACTTCTATACATTGCCACAACACTCCAAAACCCTGCTCAATTGTTTTCCTACAAAACCTTGTGTTATGCTGCACCACAAACCTGTCACAAAACCTGTATATGATGTCCTATAAAGTCCAAAATTTGTCCAGAAAACCAGTCTAAAACTGCTCTATGCAGTCTGCTCCAACCTGCATCAAACAGCCACAAAATTACACCAAAATGGAAAAAGAAAATTGTGTGGAAAAGTATCAAAGCAGTAGGCAAAAATAGTTCAAAAAAACTTATTTTGTTTCCTTCCTAAATCTCAGTCAAGGATCTACAAAAGGGGTTGTTTCATAAGACTCAAGGGGGGATTTTTTTGAGAAAAAAAGGAGAGAAGAGAAAACCAGAACTTTTGTTAAACTCTGTCCATTCATAAAACCCAGTTCATCCATAAAAGCTCTATTCATCTTCAACTCTGTTTTGACTCACAAAACAGAAAAGATCATCAACCCACTATTGTACAACCTTGTAAACTCTCCCATAAACCCATTAAACACTTCATATCACATAGTTATTGTTTAAGCACAAGAACAGTTTCTATAGTTCCCTTACTCTCAACTTCTAAACAAAAGACAGTACTACACAAACTTGATTGTTTAGAGTTGGTTCAGCAACCTTCAACACAAAGGGAAGTCTAGTAGCTTTCTGGAGTTTCATTAAGGTCCACGCAGCATCTTGAAGGGTTTCTGACTCAAAACTAAAGTGAAGTTGCAAGGTAAGTCATATTAACCTTGTATTTTCCATACATCATTTTTGGTTTATTTCTGAAGATAATATGAAGTAATCACTAATCTTGAAGTTAATCATTTCCTTGTTGTTCATTTTTATCATTTATATGTTGAAAAATGACTGATACATGCAAAAGAATGGTGATAGAGGCAAAAAATTGTAACATGAGTTGACACATACCCTCATGGGTCGACTCATTCTAAGTGAAAAAGCAGGGTATGAGTCGACACATGGCCTTATGCATCGACTCATACTGCTATCCTGGGCCCAAAATAGAAAGATGGAACGTGCATGAGTCGAGAAAAAATGCGTATGTGTCGACATAAGCAAGAAATGAGTCGACACATCCCATTATGCATCGACTCATACTGAGTTGATTTAGTTTGGCAGGGGCAAGAAAAATTATGTATCGATGCATAACAGTATGTGTCGACACATAATAGTTCAAAATACAGTTTTTCCTTCTTTTTACACTGTTTTGGCATTATATATATATATATATATATATATATATATATATATATATATACACTCCATCACTGTCCACTCATTCGATATGGTTGGAATAATTAGACACCTATTTCATCCCCATTTGCAAACTATATCCCCATCCCCCTAATGATGTAATAGTGTAGGATTTTAATTCCCGCAAGTTTACCGCTTTGCATATATTTTCTAGTAAGATAGGGTATGTATGGCAAGATAAAAACAACAAGTAGACAACCCCTAATGAAAGACTAAATACATGCAAATCAAACACACTATTCACACCTGCACCCCTAGGGTAATTCCACTTGTTGCCTCAGAAAAATAGTCATATCCCTCAAACATGGGCGTTTTAGCAAAGACCCTCGATAAAAGATCGTAGTCCCTCGATGACCCTCAATGTTGCCTTCGTTAAATGATCTAGTCCCTAAACGATATTGCTAAAATGTCCCATAGGTTTCCTTCTATGATTATACAAACGTCTCACGCCCGTCCCTTCACATCCAACGATGGGGCTTCTTGCCAAATCAATGGTAAGATAGAAACATCTAAAGGAAGAGGAAAAGAACATTAGACTTTTTGAGTAGGTAGGTTGCTCCTAGTTGCTCGCTTGCTCACAAAAAAACATTTTATACATCAACACTCTCATTTTGAAACATTTTCAAAAGATAACACTTTGTACGCGTTCTTATAGAAACGAGAACCATTACCAAGACACATTTTCAAAATCACTTTAAAAAACACATTCCACAAACACCAATTTGAACTATTTTCAAAACAACAGTTTGTACGCGTTCTTATAGAAATTAATTAACTTCTAACAAACCCTAATTTCTTTTTTCAAAACTATAATAAATTAGGTTTAGGCTTTAATCAATAATTAATTTTGACATTATTTTTATTTATTAATTAATTAGGTTAATTAACATTTTTATTTATTAAAATTAATTAGACTAAGGGTTTTAATTATTTAATTAACATCAAATCATTTTCACAAAAAATACAAAAGATTTAAACATTTTTTCTAAACATTTTCTTATTTCTTTTGCTATTTATTTTCTTACAAAATTGTATAGGTTCGCACTACCTTTGTAATAGCGTAGATTTATATTTTCTCGCACTCTTTCTCTATTATGTATCTGCTCACATGAAGTATTAGTTTTAGGGTTTACTTTCTCGCATTTTCTTATGTAACTGCCCCCAAAGCCATGTAATAGCTTAGGTCTTTACTTTCCGCACTTTACTTTTCCTGCTATATTTAACTGCTAGTAACAAGGCATGTATGGCAAGAATAAAAACAATTGTAGCAAAACCCTAATTTACAACATAATGTAATTGAATCAAGCATTTTACACACTTTCACCTTTAGGGTAACCTCTCTTGTTGCCTTACGAATATATGGTCACGTCCCTCGAAAACGGGAATACTTTAGCAAAGATCCTCGATAATAATATCATTATGGTCCCTTTCGAATAAAGATCATAATCTCTCGATAACCCTTCGAGTTACCTACAAAATAATCTAGTCCCTTCGATGGTCCTACAAGCAAAATAATGATAGTCCCTTGATACAATTGCTAAATTATCCCTACGTGTTGCCTTCGATGACCATATGATGACCCTTCACATGTCCCTTCACATCACACTCTCAAACAAATATTTCCAAAAACACTTTGTACACATTCTTAAGGACAGATACAAGAATCATTACAAAGTTAGTACATTTGCGTTTCAAAATATTTTCAAACAATTCACACACACAAAGCAAATTTTCAAAGTGAGCTAAGCAGTTAAGATCCCGTAGATAACTATAGATGAAAAGGGTGCCAACACCTTCCCTTTTCATAACCTACCCCCCAAACTCAAAATCTATCAAAGGTATTTCCTGTTCTTTTCACCTTTCCTTATTGGATAAAATAAAAGTCGGTGACGTCTCTTGCTATCCACACATTCTGGATAAAACCAAAAAAGTCAGTTCTCCCTCCGTATTACAGAACTGGAGACTCTGATGGGGACTATAACTTGAAAAAGAGGGGTTACCTTAGAGTTTATATCACTTTACTTGCTTTTAATTGTGTGATTTTTTTGCTTTGCACTTAAGGATTTGTTTGGGAATTATTGCTTGTAAGATCCTACACCCGGATCTAGGAATTCCTTAAGTAAGTAGCAATAGATCATTAAGGTTGTACGGCATAGACCGATATGGTTAACATGATGACTATAGTTAATGTGACACTTTGGTTTATACTGATGTTCCTTAAGTCAGTCAAGGATAACATTAGGCTTCTGCATGGTGTTGTTAACACTAACTTACTTTTAGAACCTTAATTGACTGATCTTATCCATTAGAAAGTAGCGAGATAGCCGACTTTGGTGCAGTCTGTAGCTGGTTGATACTCAAAGCTACGCTCATTGAGATTCGACTTTAAGGATGTTTTGGTGGCAAGCCAGTTGTCGTGCTAAAATAAAGTCTGCGAGAAAGATCCATGATATGAGATTCATAGAACCCGGTTACTATTTTAAGACAGGTTGAGCCAACTTAACTTCAATGGGGAAGGGTATTTACCTATGGACCTTATGCAAGCCTTTAAACCTAAGGCTCTTGTGTGACTTGTTTGTGTTTTCTACCTATATAACATGAACATAACATCATGATATAATATCATCATAACATAACATTTTCACTAACCATCTCAAGGACCTAGGGATTTATCTTTATTCTGTTTTGCAGGTTATGGCCTCCTCTCGCAGAAATAATATATGAATCAACTTTTTAAGGGTACCTTCAAAGCTTAAGGAGTTATTCTCAGAGGTTCCTGAAAAATCTTAATTAACCAAGAGGCATGGTCATCTAATCATTTTGGTTACCTCCGTTTTTGAAGAAGGCATGATGAATGTTTTGTTCCATTTCTTTGATCCTATGTATCACTATTTTACCTTTCCGGATTATCAGCTGGTACCCACAACTGAAGAATTTTCTAAGCTACTTGGAGTACCCATCCATGATCAGACACCTTTCATCGATTTAGAGAAACTTCCAAGACCCGAAGTCCTAGCAGTAGTCTTACATCTGAAGCTGTCGGACATTGTATCTAATTAGGAAATAAGAAGTGGAGTTAAAAATCTTCTTGCTAAATTTCTGATAGAGAAGGCTCAGTTGTTTCTAGACGCTATGAGTTTTCATGCTTTTTAGGATACCATAACTCTATTGATCTATGGTTTGGTCCTATTCCCTAATCCAGACAAATTCATAGATGTGAACACCATCAAAATATTCCTTACTCATAATCTTGTGCCTACTTTACTTGAAGATATTTTGCACTCTCTTCACACTCGTACTATGAGAGGGGGGGGGACTCTCATATCTTGTATACCTTTACTATCCAGGTGGTTTATTTTGCACCTTCCCCGATCAGTGATGAAGAATGAACAAGGTTTGGGTTGGTCTCGAAGGATGATGTCATTCTCTCATTCAAATATCTACTGGGGCTCTCGATCTCAAGAAGACATCAATATTATTGACTGTTATAGAGAATTCCCTAATGTGCCACTCCTTGGCATAAGGGGAGGCATTAATTACAACCCTTCTCTTACTCTATGTCAATTTGGTTATGCTCGAAGAGACGGTCCTCATGATATTCTTATCCAGGTTATTGTATTCGATTACAAGAAAGACCCTCAAGGTTACTGTAAAAGGTTTATACGCGCTTGGGGAAGGGTGAATAAGATTGATAGCAAGACTTTGGGACAAAAAAAACTCCATCCATTTGGAGCCATACCTCAGATGGACGCGATCTCGTGCTTAAAATCTTATAATGATATATCCTGTTGTCCTACCAGTAATTAAAGAGCCAAATGTTGAAGGAGATGTTCCTCATCTCCTTGCTATTTATTTCAAGAAAAATGACTCTCGAACAAATAATGAAGGATTTCCAATCTCATAATGCTCACTTTCAGGAATTGGTTCTAAACCTATACAAGAGGCAAGAGGAATTAAAAGCACTCCTAGCTGAGAATATGACCCTGAAGAATCCTGAAGACAACAAGGGTGACCAGTTGGAACAACTGCATGATGAGATGAGAAGTAAAATGATTGGTCAGATGGCTTTTTTCAAAAATCTAGCTCAGGGGCACGAAGAGTTGAGAATCCTCATCAGCGAGCTTCATCAGGACGGATACAACCATATGGAATGAATTGCTAGAGTTGGAGATCCAATCATTTACCAGCCTCTGTTGAAACAAGAAACTGACTTGGTTGAAGATAAGAGGAGAATAAGAGAGGGAGAGAGCTAAGTTGACATTTCTAATCCTTCAAGTAATGGAAAAAGGCCATTCCAGATTGTTAGTACATCACAAGTTCAACAAAGACCCCGCCAACAACAACAGGGTAATCGGTGTAAGCACGATACACCCAAAAGACAATTTAATAAAATCAATATGTCATTGGCTCAAGCGTTGCAACACATGTTGAAGGCAGAATTGATTACGTTGAAGGATCCACCACAGAAACCCAACACTTCGGCTCTTAGCTACAATCCTAATGTGAGGTGTGTATATCACTCCAACATTCCTGGACACGATACTAATAGTTGTTGGACGTGGAAATATAAGATTCAGGACCTGATTGATGAAGGAGTTTTAGATTTCACACAAGATGGTTACATTGAGTTTTTCTATCATCCCTCAAATATCGAAACTGCAAGGAACATCATCTGAAATGACATGTTCAGGCGGGGAGGCTTTAAGATTATTGAATTTTTATTTTGTAATTTATTTGGTTGATTCAAACAATTACTATTATGTCAAACTTTGGTTTTTCCCATTAATGCATTGCATATGTTTTCTTGATTTAATCCATTCATTTTCACTATATTTAAACTGCGTTTCTTACTTCCTTTTTGTGATATTCAACTCTCGTTAAAGCTATAAGCCTTTAGAGGGAGAATGATGAAAATGATACCATGCTCCCATACATTATGCTTTTGAATAAACCTGGCTGGTGATGTACATGCATTGCTTAACTTCCTAAACAGTGGAGATATAAGGAAGTTAATCACTACTCAACCCCTTTGAGCATAAGGAGAAGGAGTTTTCTTTTTTCACACAAATTGAAACCCTTAATCGTAACCTGGGGCAGGGTAGTTTCTTAGTTAATTCAATTGTACATTCACAAGCTTTAGCTTCGTACACGACGTGTAGTGTTGAAGGTATTCTTCTAAATCAAAAACTGGTGATGGTTCCCCATAATCATTAAGTCAGACAATCATTATCTCTCAAAAGAAAAGCCCGTTAAGTCAAAACCTATGAAGGAGACTTAGGAAAAAATTGGGGCATCCCACTGACTGTAATATAAAATAAAGCAGTTTAGGAAAAATTTATGGATAACAAATTCAAAAAAGAGGTCGCTACAAATCCTCAACAAAAGAATTGTTACAAGATAAATGACTGCCTCCCAAAATAAACTTCCAATTTTTGAACCATCACCAAATATCAGTGCTATAATTCCAAACTCTATTGGAACCTAAATGCATAATTAACTGAGCATAGGACTGAAGAACATCACGGAGAACAGGTTGGGTACAAATAAAACTTTGAGTCTTTATCCTTTGTTTCTTAAACTGTGAACCAGGCAATGCTACAACCCTTAAAATCCCTAATTAAAGCATGGGTTAGTTTGAAAGCATATTGTTACAAAAAGGTATCCTGACTCATGTAAGGCTTACTATAAATCCTGAGTTGATATCACATTCTTACAAATTTTGTTTTACTAAAAAATGCATTTTTAAAACTTCAGGACATATATAAGCTTTTCATTCAATACCACTATTTGCATATGACTAAGTGTTTAACAGCAGAGAAATTCGCATAACGAATATTTAATGAATGAAAATCCTCTCAATGGACAGAATTACTTCAGATGAGATGTCAAATAAAAAGACACTTCCATTAACAGGCCTTCCATGGACAAAATTGGTTATAAATCAAGGGGCATGACATGTTATTGTCCAACTCATATGTGGTAGTCAAGTCAAGATTCAAAGAATCTGTCAAAAATGTTGAATAGCCAGAGGCATATCTCCATTTGAATCACTTGGGGAATGTTACATTCATCATAAGTTTCAGCAAAATCCGTTATCAAAATTGAATCTTCTGTATCACCAGGTTGCTTGTCTATGTCAGCATTATCACATGGTGTCATTCCGCCATGATAGTTCTTAGAAAAATACTGAGGAAGGTCAAGACTATCAGAAAGTTGGCAATCAATGGCTAATCAATAAACTTCAAACATCGGGTGCACCATACTAATCCAGGGGAAAATGGACTACAGCATACGAAGGGCCACGTATGATCCAGAAAATATTTTCTAGCAGTACTACAAAACTTATTACCATGGAAAGTGAAAATTTTCCGCACCCTGTGAATGCGGACACAATCAAAAAATACTACGCATAAATGATACTGCTAGGTTGACAGACATAGGAAAAAATAAGGGCATCCCGACGAACTAAAAGAGTTCAGGAAAACTAGGGATATATAAATAAAATTGTACACCCTATAAGTCAAAAACTTGAAAAGGAGGCCTGGGCAAAAAAGGGTATCATGGTGGGCTGAAAATCTAAAAAGACAGTCCATGCAAAAGAAAGTCAAAAATCCAACTTTTGCAAGACTTGGAAATTTTTCTAAGTTAAGTTCATTGCTTCATGCCATCTTGTCACTACAATTCAAAATAATTCAAGATGTTACAAATAATTGAAGTTATTACAAAGTGGCATTTTTGCAAGTTTAGAAATCTTAAACTTTGTATTGCTTGGAATTTTTCCTTTCACTCAAAACCTTTCCACAATGCTTTGTCTTTGATATAATGTGCATAAATTTCTCCACAAACCAAACTTGTTTCATGCTGCAAACCATGTTGTCCAAGTTATTGCTGAACAAAAATGATATGCTACTTCTATACATTGCCACAACACTCCAAAACCCTGATCAATTGCTTCCCTACAAAACCTTGTTGTTGTACCCCAAAATTTGCCCTCCCATATTCTTCAAAGTTTTGACAAGCATCATCTCAATTTGCTCAAGTCTACTCAAGGGTTGCACAGTCAAACCATCCTCCTAAGCCAGTCAAAATTAGGGTTTTGGTTCTTGCAAGGAAGTTGAGGTTTTCAAGGGCTCAATCAAGTCCCACATGCCTATAAACATTGTCAAGCATCTACATGCCAAGTTTCAAGGCTCACAAGGTCAAGTTGCACAGTCAAAAACCCTAATTGCCTCACAGTCAACTGCAGGGGCAAAATGGTCATTTGGCAGTCAAAAGTCAAAATTTTTGGTCAACATCTTATTTTGAAGCCACAATAATCATTTGATCAAGTCTTGATCATGATTCCACAAGAATGGCTCAAAAATCATCAAGATGCAAAAGTTTCCATTTTTGGACAGTTGAAAAGTCAATTGTAACTTGACCAAAGCATAACTTTTTCACGGTTCATCATAAAAATCCCATCCAATGCTCATTTTGAAGGGGATGACATTTCCTACAACTCATATTCACATTCCAAGTCCAAGAAATTCTCTCACAAAAAGTAATTTTAAGTCAAAGACCATAACTTGAGATTGGTAAATTCAAATGACATGGGACCAAAGGCATTGGTTAGAGGACTTCAAGGCCTTTCCAAAATATCCAAGAACATGTTCATATGATCAAAATTGAGCAAGATATGCATTGGAGAAGTTGGGAAATTTTTGTGAAATGGCAAAAGTCAACTATCCTTGAAACTTCATTTTTTGACAAAAGGGCCCACTTTCTTCCACTTGATTCAGCCTTGTCATACCACCCACGTGTCCCATGATCAATTTTAAGACCAAACATTTATTTTTTCATTTTTATTTAATTTTTGTGAATTTAATTCATTTTAATCCATAATAATTCAAATAAAATCAAAAAAATTAAAGGAATGGTATCTTGTGGTTTGAATGGCTTTCATGTGTCATATTCCACCTACCAAATTCGTGCCAAGCTCAATTATGCATAAAAATTCAAAATTTGAACAAACTTGGAAAGTCCTTTAATGCTGGTTATGAAGAATCCAAAACCTTAATTGCAATGGATCATTGGCTCATAATGTGACCTAATTCCCTTCATTCATACATAAGCAAGCCTGGCATACCTCATTCACTACCTGAACATCCCTGAAACGGCCAAACCAATTCCAAAAAAAACTAAAGAAAGTTTGAAACTGAATTCCACCTTAGAAGCCCTTTCAAGGAGATTTATGGATTCATACCTATTGCTGGAAGCTTCAGGAGTGATTTGGGATCAAAACCACTTGCTAGAACTCAAGAAAACGCGCTACACAGTCATACGGTTTGCATATTTGTCTCACAATCATAATTCATTATTCTTGCATCATTGATGAAATTTTTTGTGTGCTTTACATTGCTAACACTCTTCTGAAGCTAATGGTATAAGGAAAATGCATTTTGGAGCCCTGAATAACAAACCACCATGGATAAGATTTAGGTTTTTCAAGCTTTTGAATTGGGGGTTTATCATATAGGTAAAATCAGAACCTCCAACGCCCATGGTTGAGATCGCTGGAACGAGACAAACACAAAACTATCCTCGCGCTCAATTTATCTTGCATTGAGACCTATTCGCTATTTTCTGCCATTCCATATTGTGGGGGTTTAAAACCCCCGCTAATTGTTTTGTTTTTACAGGAAAAAAGGAGGAAGACGAAGTACGTGTTTGCATCTGATTGGCTCATTCAAATGATATGCGCACGTTTTGTAAAATTCCAGCATAAGCGTTAGTTTCTTATATTATATTTATTGCATATTATATTAACAAGATGCAGCGTTTGGTGTAGTGGAGGAGGACGTGTCTGGAAATCAATGGGACCTGGGTTCGATTCCCAGGTCCCCCAAAAACTCTATGTTATTTTTCATGTTGTGTTCCTATGCAGATTCATAACAACATTCCACCATGGACCCCCATATTCCCAGTGTGCCAAGTGTCTTCAACAGCCATCCAAAGGCCAGGAGAGGAGGAGTACCATGTTCTTCAGTCAAAGCACATGCAGGCAATTGCAGAAGTCAACGCAGGCTTGGCATCAATGGGCTGGAATTTCTAAACAAATACCTCCAATCTGGCCCAAACACCCCCCTTGGTTTCTTATTTTCTTTTCCTTTTTCTCTTTTTATTTTATTTTCTTTCATAATTTCCCTTTTTATTAATTATTAGTTTTATTAAGTATTTAATTAACCAATTAACATTTTTCACAATAAAACCAAAAAAAAAAACATTTTATTATTTATTAACTTATTTTGTAAATAAATTCTAATATTAATTAATTAGTTGTGTAATTAGAACAATTTTAACATTTTTTTAATAAGTAAAATTAATTTAGAATTAGGTTTTTGCTAACTTTTAATTTCTATTTATTTTCTCTTTATTTTCATTAAAAAACATAAAAACACAAAATATTTTTCTTTTAATTAAATTAATTAATTAGTTATTAGTTTTAATTTTATTTAATCACAAAAAAGGACAAAATTCAATTCTAATTCTAAAAAGGGTCAAAACCCTAAGACGTTCCCGATTCAATCTTCTTTCGCGCTTTAATTTCTTTTGATTATATTTATGTATCTGTACAGAGTATGTAATAGTTAATTAGGATTTTATCGCCTTATTTAAATTCTCGCACCTTGTATAGACCCGCGCCTTGTAATAGCTAGATTTACATTTCTGCGATTTATTTTCTGCACTCCTAACTGTTAATTATGCCTGCAAGAGTGTATGAATAATAAAATCAATCCGTAGCTCACAAATAACATGTACAAAACATTAACTGAAAAACAACACACAAAGCACATGCCACTCCTAGGGTACGCCTCACTGGTTGCCTCGAACGTGGTCATCAAGTATAGGGTATCTTAGAGGTCGCCCTCCTGTCTAAGATCCAGTTGCCTCGAAACGGTTGCCTCGGATAAAAAGGATCTAGGACATTAGGGTTACTTCTAAGGTGTCCTACCATTGCTTCGGTGACCACACTGTCCCGATAATCGAATTGACCCGAACACCTCCAACGATGGTGCTACCTACCTCTCAATGGTGGGATAGCACTATCTAAAGGACTCTTACACAGCCTAATTCCTTAGAGTAGGTAGATTCTCCTGGGTACTTGCTCTTTCGAAACAAACAAAAAACAACTTTTCGCACCCACACTTTCAAAAGTTTTCAAACAAAACACTTCATACACTCTTGAGGACTGATACAAGAGTTACTTAGAAGTTTTTTCAAACGAACTTTTTCAAAACCCACACACACTTGAAAAGCAAACATTTTTGAAAACATAAGAGCAAGTACCTAAGAGCCCATGGATAACCATGGATAGAAAGGGTGCTAACACCTTCCCTTTCTATAAATCTACCTCCCGAACCGAGAAACATTCTCAAATGAGGAATTTTGATGTGCTTTTGTCCTTTCCATGTTGGAGAACATAAAAGACGGTGGCGACTCTTGTTAACCGCGACATTTCGCGAACCAGCTAAAAAACAGTCAGTTCTATTTCCACCGATCACAGAATTGGCGACTCCGCTGGGGATACTTAATAAGTGGGGTGTACCTTAGGAATAGTTCATCATCATGTTTTCAATTGCTTGATCTGTTTGCTTTAATATTGTGGGCCTGTTTTGGGAGTTTCATAGATCCTAACCCGGATCTGGGGGATACCTTCTTAGAAAGTAGCAATAAACTGTGAGGGAACTGTGCGAGGTATACCGACACGGTTGAAACAGTTTGCTACGTTGATGTGGCACTTTGGTGAGTACCGGTAACCCTTGAGTCAAGTCAAGGAGAGTATAGGGCCGCCGCGTGGTGTCGTGAAGCATCAACTAACCTTAGGAACCTTACTTGACCATCCTGGCCTCTTTAGGGGTAGTGAGATGACTGACTTTGGTGCAGTCCGAAGTTGGTTGATACTCGATACTACACTCATTGAGGGTTGTTTTCTTGGGATATTTTGATCGCCAGTTCAGTGGCTAAATCAAAACAATGAACACAGAAAACAACCCAATGATATTGAGCTCCTTAGAACCCGGTTACTTTTGATAGAACAGGTTTTTGAGCCCACCAACTTCAAGAGGGTAGTACCCCAAACTTCATGCTGGCCTAAACTCTAAGGGTTGTGGTGTGACTTGTGTGCCTTATCATGTTTGCTTTTTGTGAATACTTGTGGCGTGTCCTTAGCATAACATCATAGCATCATACAGCATCATATGCATTTACTAACCACTTCAAGGGTTCGAATCTTCATCTTTGTTCTTGTTTTGTAGGACATGGAAACTATCCGCAGAAAGACAATTCAGATCAACCTTGTAAGGGTCCCTCCTCAGCTTAAGGAGCTTACATCCAGGATTCTCGAGAACTCTTCCTTCAGTGAAAGGCATGGTAGACTCATCAGCTTGGTCAATACCAACATTGAAGAGGACATGGTGAAAGTGTTGTTCCAGTTCTTTGACCCTTTGCACCACTGTTTTACTTTCCCGGATTATCAACTGGTGCCTACCTTGGAAGAGTTTTCCCAGCTTCTGAAGATTCCCATTCTCAGTCAACTACCCTACAACGGTACGGAAAGGGAGCCAAAACTTGAAGAGGTTGCTAAAGCATTACACCTACAACCATCTGACATCAAGGGACATTGGGAAGTTAGAAGTGGTATCAAAGGATTCCTGGCCAAGTTCCTGTTTGAAAAGGCCCAAGAATGTTGGAATTCCCTTGACCTACAAGCTTTTGAAGAAGTTGTGGCACTCCTTGTCTATGGGTTGGTGTTGTTCCCGAATCCAGATCAGCTTATAGATATCAATGCTGTCAAGATCTTCATGTCCAGGAACCCCATACCTACATTGCTTGGGGACATCCTCCACTCATGTTACACTCGAACCATGAGAAAAATAGGTGTTCTCATGTGCTGCACTCCTCTCCTGGCAAGGTGGTTTATTTCGCACCTTCCACAATCAGTTTTGAAGAACGAGCGGGGTTTGAGATGGTCACAATGATTGATGACCCTTACACATGCTGATATACATTGGTGTTCTCGATCCAGAGAAAATGTCACTATCATTGATTGTTGCGGGGAGTTTCCTAATGTTCCTTTACTTGGAATCAGAGGAGGTGTTACTTACAACCCGTGTCTAACTTTGAGACAGTTTGGTTATGCTCGGAGGGATGGCCCTCATGACATGTTGATTCCTGACATAGTTTTTGACTTCGACAACGATGCACAAGGACTTCGCCAGAAATTCATCATAGCTTGGAGGATGCCCAACAAGGTAGACAGCAAGACACTGGGGCACAAGAACTCCATCCCCCTCGAGCCTTATCTCAAATGGGTACGAGCCCGCTCCCAGAAGCTGGTGATTCCATATCCTCATGTTCTCCCTGTGATCAAAGAGCCAGTTTTGGAAGGAGAGGTGTCCTACATCATCCAACATCCTGACATGCCAACATCTTGGGAAGAAATGCAAAAAAGCTGGATCCAACTCAAGGAAGAATGGAATTCTCTTGAAACCAGTCTACATGCCAGTGAGAAGAAGGTCTTGGAGCTCACCCGCCTACTGCACGAGGAAAAGACTCTCAACACCTACATCGCACCAAAGAGGATGCGCAGTGTCTTTTGGGGTTAATTATTTTGTAATGTTTTGCCCATGAGGCCCTGATGTACTGAACAAATTATTTCTTAATATAATGTGTGCTCCTTTTTGTCTACAACGAATTTGAACTTTCGAACCCTTGAATGCATTGCATAAATAACATATCATGCATCATGTGCATAACAGGTACCCTTTTTCTACAGGTTGCTTAATCTTCTTCGCTGTTTATTTCAGCACTCAATCATCATGAATCCTGAACCTACTACAGAGCAAGCTATCAAGGCCCTCCAGGCCCAGAACGCCCAGTTTCAAGAGCTAGTCATGAGCTTAGCCCAAGGACAACAGGAGTTGAAGGCTTTGCTCCTGAAGAAGAAGAAGAAGAAGAAGAGGACTGTGTTGTTCAACATTGGACGCAGACTCGGGAATACACTGCAGAATGAAGCTGAGCTGACTACTCCATCTGTTGGGGAAGGCAGTCACCAAGGGAGAGAGGTTCCTAGTCCTGTGGTCTCCGACAGCGAGACAGATTTCAATGATGAACAGTACCCTCCTGCTGAGGACAGGTACAAACAGCTGGAGGACCGGTTAAATTCTATGGAGATTCAACGTGTGCCTGGGTTGGATTTTGGAGACTTAGGTTTATCTTCTGGGGTGGTGATCCCACACAAGTTCAAGGCGCCTGCCTTTGTGAAGTACGACGGGGCTTCCTGTCCTAAATTGCACCTCTGTTCTTATGTAAGGAAGATCCAACCTTACACTGCAGACAAGAACTTATGGATCCATTTCTTCCAGGAGAGTCTTTCAGGGACTCAACTCGAATGGTTCTATCAGCTGGATGGAACCAACATCCGTAACTGGGAGGACTTGGCTACTGCTTTTTATAAGCAGTATCAGTACAATTCCGACCTCGCTCCTACGCGTACCCAACTCCAGGGTATGTCACTAGGAACGGGTGAAGGTTTTAAGGAGTACGCGCAGAAATGGAGAGACCTGGCTGGCAGGGTGCAGCCACCGTTGACTGACCATGAACTCGTGGACATGTTCTTGGGGACCCTGTCTGGTCCGTTCTTTAACCACCTGATTGGTAATTCCTCTGCTGGGTTTACAGACCTGATCCTGACTGGTGAGAGGATCGAAGCTGGTATCAAATCGGGGAAGATACAGAAAGGTGCCTCCTCAAGTACTGAAAAGAAGCCCTTCAAGAAGGAAGCTAGTGATGTGTATGGTCCCAGAAGGCAAAACAAACCAGAACACCGCCAAGCTGTTAACACGGTGGTAATTTCAAAGCCTGCTGCTGCTCCTCAGCAATACAACCAGCCAAGAGTTGAGAGGCCCAAAAGGAAGTACACTCGGCTCAGCATGACTCTCTCTCAGATATTGCCGCAACTGTTGTCAACCAATCTGGTAACCATCAAGGAAGCTCCGAAGGTTGTAAATACAACCTCTCCAAATACAACCCCAACGCCCGTTGCGCTTATCACTCTGATAGCCCGGGGCATTCTACCGATGATTGTTGGGCTATAAGGAATAAGGTCCAGGACCTTATTGATGCTAAAGAGATACAGCTCGAGGCGCCCGAAAGGCCAAATGTTGTGACTGCTCCCATGCCCCAGCATGAAGTGAATGTTGTGGAAGAGGATCTGTATGTAGCTTCTGTGGATGATATTGCTACTCCGTTGTTGACCGTCAAGAGGAACCTGTTGCTAGCCGGTTTATTTCCGGGATGTAGTAAAGGTTGCCATCTATGTGCTGTTTCACCTGTTGGTTGTCCTTTGCTGAAGTCAGGCATCCAAAACCTGATGGATAGCAAAGAAATCTTGTTCAAGAAGATTGTTGTTCCTGCTGTCCGTACAGAAGAAGTCTCTATTGTCACCATTTTCAATAACCCTCCTAAGGCTCCCTCAAAGAAGCCTGTCAAAATTATGCCTGTTCACAAGATTGCTCCTATCATCATCACTGTTCCGGGGCCCATCCCCTATAAGTCTGACAAAGCTGTCCCGTGGCACTATGGGGCAGATGTTTATGTTCTGGGAGTGAAACAAGAGTTTGATACTAGTACCGGTGTCAGCAACATCACCGGGCCTGCTAAAGTCACTCGTAGTGGCAGGCTCTTCTCACCTGATATTGCGCCACCAGCAACTCAGAGACCTCTTGTCATCACACCTGCCAGTGTGCCTGCTTCCCTTCCTGATCATGTTCCAGTTTCTACCCCTGCTACCGAGTCATCTGACGCTCGGGGCAAAGGGGTTGCTACTGATGTGCCTGCCCGGACGGAGGCACCGAAGACCAATGTTGAAGCTTCCAAGAAAGAGATGGAAGAGATTCTCAAAATTATCAAGAAGAGTAATTTCAACGTCGTTGAGCAGCTGGGGCACACCCCATCTAAGATTTCCATGTTATCAATGTTGTTGTGTTCAGAGGCCCATGCCAAGGCCCTGATTTCCTTCCTGAAGACGGCCCACGTGCCACCAGAGTCGTCTGTTGATCAATTTACCGATTGCATGGCCAACTTGGCTGCTGATAATGGGTTGGGTTTCTCTGACGCCGATCTGACTGCAAAAGGGAAGAACCATAACGACACCCTGCATGTCTCCATTGAATGCAGGGGAACTACTCTTGCCCATGTGCTGGTAGACACCGGCTCTTCGTTGAACGTATTACCCAAGAAAGCTTTAGACAGACTGGATTGTGAGGGTTTAGAGCTCAAGCCTAGTAACATTGTTGTCCGGGCCTTTGACGGGTCCAAAAGGATGGTACATGGTGAAGTTGACATTCCAATCAGGGTTGGTTCTCAAGTTTTTGACTCTACTTTCTATGTGATGGACATCCGACCATCCTATTCTTGTTTGCTGGGTCGCCCATGGATCCACAAGGCTGGAGTTGTGACCTCCACATTGCATCAGAAGCTTAAGTACCCGGTCAGAGGGAAGATCGTAACAGTTCAAGGGGAAGAAGAATACATGGTCAGCCACCTCAACTCGTTCCGGTATGTAGAGATGGATGGGGAGTTCATTGAGACCCCCTTTCAACACTTTGAAGAGGTGCCTCAGACATTGGCAGTGACAGAGACAGTGACTGAAGAAGACTCTCCTTTGAAGATGGCTTCCTTGAAGGATGCCCGGGCTGTGATCGAGAAGGGTGAGTGCACAAACTGGGGCCGACTTCCTGATTTCACTCCAAAGACTGACAAATTTAGCTTGGGTTTCACTGCAGAAGCTCAGAAGGCTGTGCGTAAGGCAAGGATTGGAAGACCTCCTGTGTTCATCACCAACCCGGGAGTAAATGCTATTGAAGACAAAGTGGAGGAATCCGAATTTGACAGCTGGATCTACCCAACAACCAACGGTGGACCAAGCAACTGGACTTTAAAAGACTTTACACCTATTACTTTTGTCACTCAGTAATGAACTCCTTTGTTTTAAAGTTGTAACACACAATAGTTTGAAACTTTATAGCCCGGTGTCTTACCCGGGGCACCGTGGCTTCATTTGTGAGGGCTTATTATGTGTCACTTTCATATATCATGAATAAAAGCAATGGACGTTTTTCACATTTCAAATCTTGCGCTCCTTTTCTTTCTTTTATATATTGCAAAACAGCTATATTTACACACACTCACTTATACAGGTTCCAATCCACTCTGGATCTCACTGGTAACGACTCTGCTACTGCCAGTTATGACTTCGAAAATCCGATCAACTTAGCCGAAGACGAAGGTGAAAATGATTGCGAAGTGCCTGGTGAGCTTGCAAGACTGTTACTCTAGGAAGAGAGGGCCATTCAGCCACATGAAGAGCCAGTGGAAACGGTAAATCTGGGTACTGAGACAGACAGAAAAGAAGTCAAGATTGGTACCAATCTAGAGCTCAGTGTGAAACAACGGTTGATTCAGATGCTGCATGACTATGTGGAAATATTTGCATGGTCTTACGAAGACATGCCTGGGTTGGATACCGACATTGTGGTTCATCACCTGCCTACCAAGGAAGACTGTCCTCCGGTAAAACAGAAGGTCCGCCGTATGCGCCCAGAGATGTCCGAGAAAATCAAAGTTGAGGTTATGAAACAATTTGATGTCGGGTTTCTAGCAGTGACTTCTTACCCTCAGTGGGTTGCCAACATGGTTACAGTGCCGAAGAAGGATGGTAAGGTACGAATGTGTGTTGATTACAGGGATTTGAACAGGGCAAGCCCCAAGGATGATTTCCCTCTACCTCACATCGACGTTCTGGTCGACAACACTGCTCAGTATAAGGTGTTCTCCTTCATGGACGGTTTCTCCGGATATAATCAAATCAAGATGGCTCCTGAAGACATGGAGAAAACCACTTTTGTTACTCAGTGGGGCACCTTTTGCTACAAGGTCATGCCTTTTGGGTTGAAAAATGCTGGGGCAACCTACCAACGTGCCATGGTTGCTTTATTTCATGATATGATCCACCATGAGATCGAAGTGTATGTCGATGATATGATTGCAAGGTCCCAAACTAAGGAGGAACACCTTGACCATCTGCAGAAGCTGTTTGACCGTCTGAAGTTGTACAAGCTGAGGTTGAACCCAAACAAGTGCACCTTTGGGGTAAGATATGGAAAATTGCTAGGCTTCGTCGTGAGCGACAAAGGTATTCAAGTGGACCCTGCCAAGGTGAAAGCCATACAAGAGATGCCAGCTCCCAAGACAGAAAAAGAAGTCAGAGGATTTCTAGGACGACTGAACTACATTGCCCGATTCATCTCACATCTAACTGCTACCTGTGAACCAATCTTCAAACTACTGAAGAAAGATCAAGTAGTATGTTGGAACGATGAATGTCAGGCCGCTTTCGACAGAATCAAAGAGTATCTCCAAGAGCCACCAATTCTTATGCCACCGGTTGAAAGGAGACCTCTAATCTTATACTTGACAGTACTGGACAACTCAATGGGGTGTGTGCTGGGGCAGCATGACGAGTCTGGTCGAAAAGAGCATGCTATTTATTACCTTAGCAAAAAGTTTACCGACTGTGAGACCCGATACTCACTGCTTGAGAAAACTTGCTGCGCTTTGGTATGGGCTGCTCGCCGGCTGAGACAGTATATGTTGACTCACACCACCCTCTTGATTTCAAAAATGGATCCAATAAAGTACATCTTCGAAAAGCCCGCCTTGTCCGGAAGAATAGCAAGATGGCAGATGATCTTAACAGAATACGACATCCAGTACACGACTCAGAAAGCAATCAAGGGAAGTGTATTGGAAGACCATTTGGCACACCAGGCAGTGGATGACTACCAATCTATGAACTTTGAATTTCCAGACGAGGATATCATGGTAGTAACTGATTGTGAAGTACCTGGACCGGCTGAAGGACCTGAGGAAGGATCCCGATGGTCTATGCACTTTGATGGAGCCTCAAACGCTTTGGGTAACGGTATTGGCGCCGTGATCATATCCCCTAAAGGCACTCATACTCCACTCACTGCCCAGCTATGTTTAAACTGCACCAATAACATGGCGGAGTATGAGGCATGCATCATGGGTCTTCAAGCTGCAATTGACTTAAGGGTCAAGTTTTTGAGTGTCTTCGGAGATTCCGCTCTCGTGATCAATCAGATCAAAGGCGAGTGGGATACGAAGCACCCAAATCTTATTCCTTACAAAGAGTATGTGTTGACATTGATCCCCCATTTCGAGGAAATAACTTTTGAACACTTCCCAAGAGAGGAGAATCAGTTGGCGGACGCATTAGCTACGATGTCTTCTATGTTCAAAGTTAAATGGGATAACGAGGCTCCCCGGATCATTATTTGAAAACTGGATGAACCTGCACATTGCTGCGATCTTGAGACTGAAGAGGTAACTGAAAGGCCCTGGTATCATGAAGTGAAGAGGTACCTTGAAGCTCAAGAATACCCCGAAGGCGCATCTATTAATGACAAGAAGTTTCTAAGAAGGTTTGCGGCGAAGTTCTTCCTCAGCAATGGCATTCTATACAAGCGAAACTATGATTCGACCTTACTGCGTTGTGTAGATAAGACTGAAGCAGAACGGATCATGGCAGAGCTGCATGAAGGTACCTTCGGAACACATTCCAGTGGACATACCATGGCAAAGAAAATCCTCCAGGCATGATATTTCTGGTCCACAATGGAAGCCGATTGTTACCAACATTCTCGGACGTGTCACAAATGCCAGATCTATGCTGATAAGGTGCACATTCCTCCAGTACCTCTGAACGTCTTGACAGCACCTTGGCCTTTTGCAATGTGGGGAATTGATATGATCGGCGAGATCAGACCGACGGCATCCAACGGGCATCGCTTCATCCTAGTAGTGATTGACTACTTCACAAAGTGGGTTGAAGCAGCTTCCTATGCCACCGTAACCAAGAACGTCGTGGCACGGTTCATTCGGCACAACCTGATATGTAGATACGGTGTACCTGAGAGGATCATTGCGGATAATGGTACCAATCTTAACAACAAGATGATCACTGAGCTCTGCGAGCAATTCAAGATACAGCACCACAACTTTTCTCCCTACCGGCCAAAGATGAATGGGGCTGTCGAAGCAGCAAATAAGAATATCAAGAAAATTGTGCAGAAGATGACAGTGACCTACAAAGATTGGCACGGGATGTTACCATTCGCTCTTCATGGGTACCGTACCTCAGCAAGGACGTCAACAGGAGCAACACCCTTTTCCTTGGTCTATGGCATGGAGGTAGTCTTGCCTATTGAAGTCCAAATACCCTCTCTCCGGATAATGAAAGATGCAGGTTTGAGGGAAGATGACTGGATCCAGACTCGGCTTGATCAATTAAACCTAATTGATGAAAAGAGACTCACTGCTATTTGTCATGGTCAAACGTACCAAAAACGGATGATCAGGGCATTTAACAAGAAGGTCAGACGACAAGAGTATCAAGTCGGAGACCTGGTAATCAAGCGCATCATCCTTCTTCAAAGTGATCCCAGGGGCAAATGGACCCCTACGTACGAAGGGCCATTTGTGGTTAAGAATATCTTCTCAGGAGGAGCTATGATTTTAACCACCATGGATGGTGACGACCTTCCTGACCCCACCAATGCAGACATAGTAAAAAGATACTACGCATGAATAAAAGACCCGCTAGGTTGACACACCTAGGCAAAAATAAGGGCTTCCCAGCGAACCAAAAGGGTTCGGGCAAAAATAAGGGATGAAATGAAAAAATATGTACACCCGGCAAGTCGAAAACCTGAAAAGGCGGCTTGGGCAAAAATGGGTATCCCGGTGGACTGAAAACCCGAAAGGGCGGCCCAGGCAAAAGTTAGGGATAAGCATAATACTATGTCTCATTGGATCACCTTGCATCCAGAATTCGGTATCAACTATCAGGCTCAGACGGCATCGATCAATCATCTTCATCTTCAACTAAGCAGCGAAGTGATGAGACGCTTGAAGGCATAAAGGCGATAGCGGAGTTGGAACCCAGTGGGATTTTTCACATAGCTGTTTTGTTTTCCTTTTCAAAATTGTATAGACTCTGTTGTTCAGCGGCGTTCTCTTACTAGGACGTCAGCCTCTTGTACATAAACGCCTATTTACAGGCAAATTCAAAAATCAATACAAATTCACTTTTCCAGACAAATTGCCAATTATTTTTCCTTTTTTTTTGTTTTGTTTTGCGAAGAACGTCCAATGTTCATTTTTGATATATGCATTTGACACTAATTGCTAACTCATAAATACTTGCATGCGAAACAAAGTATTAATTCCAGGTGACATCAGAAACAGGGGCAATAATGAGTTGTCTAAGCGATCTAGTTGCTCTGTCCACCGAGGTACCAAGGTAAGTTCGGCTGAAGAATGTAACCAAGATACCTTCACTCCCCGCAGAGTAGGACAAGATTCAGCCAATTCTCCCCGAGCAGAGCTGGTCTTCAATCAGCCCCGAAAAGGCACAGTATCTCCAGCAAGTTAACACTCTCCCCAAGCAGAGTTAGTCTACTATCAGCCTTAAGAAAGTTTGGATATCCCCAGAAGATCTCAACATTCCCCAGCGGAGTACAGATATTCCTAAGCAAGCATCCCCGACAGTCTTAATATAAGATTGTTCCCCAGCGGAATATAGACACCCCAGTGGAGCCACTTCCCCAGTACAGTCCAAAAGTTTCCCCAGGAGAGTTGTATCAATTTCCCCAGTAGATTTTTGGAAGCTTATCCCCAGTAGATTCTGGAAGCTTATCCACCGGCAGAATACGTACGTCTCTCCCCGACTTTATTCAAAGGTTATTTCCCCACCAGGGTATAACTGGGTTATCCTTAGCTAATTGCCACGGAAAGATCGTCCTCGGCGAAGTTCTTCCTACCCCTAGCGGAGTTCATCAATTCCCCAACATAACTTATCAACGGAATCCCCAGCGGAGTTATCCTCAAATTCTCAGCGAAGTATCTCTTCCCACAGAGTAATTCCCCGCAGAGTAATCTCTTCAACAAGTTTATTCCCCGACGGAGTCATCTTCTCCTACCGGTTTATTCTTGCAACCATCATCCCCAGCGGAAATGAAGAACTTCACTCTTCAACATCAGCCCAGGATTCAACTTCCCGGCATTCGTCAAGGATTTATTTTCCTAGACGAAAATACATTCATAAACATATCACATCCTCATACATTATAGTATGCATACGCATCATACAACACAAATCTCATTTATTTTTGAGAACATCTTAAAAACATGCAGTTCATACATCATGACATTGCATACAACTGATGTTTTGCCTTTTCAGGAAAAAGGTCAATCCAAAGATAAATCACTATCAACTGTCGCAATTCCAGATTCGATTCCTGTATCTAGCCAGGGCATATCTGAAGAGTTTGAAGATTCGATACCTGTATCCAGCCAGGGCATATCTGTAGATGACTAATTCCATATTCGATTCCTGTACCTAGCCAGGGCATATCTGAAGAGTTTGAAGATTCGATACATGTATCCAGCCAGGGCATATCTGTAGATGACTAATTCCAGATTCGATTCCTGTACCTAGCCAGGGCATATCTGAAGAGTTTGAAGATTCGATACATGTATCCAGCCAGGGCATATCTGTAGATGACTAATTCCAGATTCGATTCCTGTATCCAGCCAGGGCATATCTGAAGAGTTTGAAGATTCGATACCTGTATCCAGCCAGGGCATATCTGTAGATGACTAATTCCAGATTCGATTCCTGTATCCAGCCAGGGCATATCTGAAGAGTTTGAAGATTCAATACATGTATCCATCCAGGGCATATATGTAGACGACCAATTCCGGATTCGACACCTGTATCTAGCCAGGGCATATCTGTGAGTAATTGATTGTAGATTCGATTCCCGTATCCAGCCAGGGCATGTTTTCATGAAGAGTTTAGAGATTCGATTCCTGTATCCAGCCAGGGCATATCTGTAGACGACTAATTCCAGATTCGATTCCTGTATCCAGCCAGGGCATATCTGTGAGTAGATTCGATACCTGTATCCAGCCAGGGCATGTCTGCATGAAGAGTTTAGAGATTCGATTCCTGTATCCAGCCAGGGCATATCTGTAGACGAAGAATTCCAGATTCGATTCCTGTATCCAGCCAGGGCATATTTGTAGACGACCAATTCCAGATTTGATTCCTACATCTAGCCAGGGCATATCTGTGAGTAACTGATTGTAGATTCGATTCCTGTATCCAGCCAGGGCATATCTGTAGACGACTAATTCCAGATTTGATTCCTGTATCTAGCCAGGGCATATCTGAAGAGTTTGAAGATTCGATTCCTGTATCTAGCCAGGGCATATCTATAGACGACTAATTCCATATTCGATTCCTGTATCTAGCCAGGGCATATCTGAAGAGTTTGAAGATTTGATACCTGTATCCAGCCAGGGCATATCCATAGACGACCAATTCCAAATTCGATTCCTGTATCTAGCCAGGGCACATCTGAAGAGTTTGAAGATTCGATACATGTATCCAGCCAGGGCATATCTGTAGATGACTAATTCTAGATTCGATTCCTGTATCTAGCCAGGGCACATCTGAAGAGTTTGAAGATTCGATACCTGTATCCAGCCAGGGCATATCTGTAGACGACTAATTCCGGATTCGACACCTGTATCCAGCCAGGGTATATATGTGAGTAACTGATTGTAGATTCGATACCTGTATCCAGCCAGGGCATGTCTGCATAAAGAGTTTAGAGATTCGATTCCTGTATCCAGCCAGGGCACGTCTGTAAGCACCCTTTTGAAGTTCCGGATTCTATTCCTGTATCTAGCCAGGGCACATCTGTGAGCAACTGATTGTAGATTCGACACCTGTATCCAGCCAGGGCATATCTGCATGAAGAGATAGAAGATCAACACCTGTAACAGGCCAGGAAACCATCTTCCTTTCTCAAGTACGCAAGTTCTCGCTAAAGAATATCTTACGCGATCGACACCTCGGATGGCATCTATAAGCCCATCCTCCTACCCATCATATCTCCAAATGGCATCTATAAGCCCATTCTCGACAAGGTTCTGTCACGTCTCCAGATGGCATCTATAAGCCCATCCTCCTATCCATTACACTTCCAAATGGAATCTATAAGCCCATTCCCGACAAGGTTCTGTCACATCTCCAGATGGCATCTATAAGCCCATCCTCCTATCCACCATCTCTCCAAATGGCATCTGTAATCCCATTCCCGCCATCACACTGCTGATACTCTATTATGCGAGTGCAAATTTCTGGGCACTTTAGTGTTCAATCATCTTCCACCTTCGGATCACGAAAGGCACGCAAGCCAATCTACATCCTCAGGTCTAAGAAGATTGAACAGGGGCAACTGTTGTACCCCAAAATTTTCCCTCCCATATTCTTCAAAGTTTTTACAAGCATCATCTCAATTTGCTCAAGTCTACTCAAGGGTTGCACAGTCAAACCATCCTCCTAAGCCAGTCAAAATTAGGGTTTTGGTTCTTGCAAGGAAGTTGAGGTTTTCAAGGGCTCAATCAAGTCCCACATGCCTATAAACATTGTCAAGCATCTACATGCCAAGTTTCAAGGCTCACAAGGTCAAGTTGCACAGTCAAAAACCCTAATTGCCTCACAGTCAACTACAGGGGCAAAATGGTCATTTGGCAGTCAAAAGTCAAAATTTTTGGTCAACATCTTATTTTGAAGCCACAATCATCATTTGATCAAGTCTTGATCATGATTCCACAAGAATGGCTCAAAAATCATCAAGATGCAAAAGTTTCCATTTTTGGACAACTGAAAAGTCAACTATAACTTGACCAAAGCATAACTTTTTCATGGTTCCTCAGAAAAATCCCATCCAATGCTCATTTTGAAGGGGATGACATTTCCTACAACTCATCTTCACATTCCAAGTCCAATAAATGCTCTCACAAAAAGTTATCAATTTCAACATTATAGGTCATTTTCAAAAGTCAACAAAAAGGCATTTTAAGTCAAAGACCATAACTTGAGATTGGTAAATTCAAATGACATGGGACCAAAGGCATTGGTTAGAGGACTTCAAGACCTTTCCAAAATGTCTAAGAAAATGTTCATATCATCAAAATTGAGCAAGATACGCATTGGAGAAGTTGGGAAATTTTTGTGAAATGGCAAAAGTCAACTATCCTTGAAACTTCATTTTTTGACAAAAGGGCCCACTTTCTTCCACTTGATTCAGCCTTGTCATGACAACCACGTGTCTCATGATCAATTTCAAGACCAAACGTTTATTTTTTCATTTTTATTTAATTTTTGTGGATTTAATTCATTTTAATCCATAATAATTCAAATAAAATCAAAAAAATTAAAGGAATGGTATCTTGTGGTTTGAATGGCTTTCATGTGTCATATTCCACCTACCAAATTCGTGCCAAGCTCAATTATGCATAAAAATTCAAAATTTGAACAAACTTTGAAAGTCCTTTAATGGTGGTTATGAAGAATCCAAAAACTTAATTGCAATGGATCATTGGCTCATAATGTGACCTAATTCCCTTCATTCATACATCAGCAAGCCTGGAATACCTCATTCACGACCTGAACATCCCTGAAACAGCCAAACCAATTCCAAAAAAAGCTAAAGAAAGTTTGAAACTGAATTCCACCTTAGAAGCCCTTTCAAGGAGATTTAAGGATTCAGACCTATTGCTGGAAGCTTCAGGAGTGATTTGGGATCAAAACCACTTGCTAGAACTCAAGAAAACGCGCTACACAATCATACGGTTTGCATATTTGTCTCACAATCATAATTCATTATTCTTGCATCATTGATGAAATTTTTTGTGTGCTTTACATTGCTAACACTCTTCTGAAGCTAATGGTATAAGGCAATTGCGTTTTGGAGCCCTGAATCACAAACCACCATGGATAAGATTTAGGGTTTTCAAGCTTTTGAATTGGGGGTTTATCATATAGGTAAAATCAGAACCTCCAACGCCCATGGTTGAGATCGCTGGAACGAGACAAACACAAAATTATCCTCGTGCTCAATTTATCCTGCATAGAGACCTATTCGCTATTTTCTGCCATTCCATATTGTGGGGGTTTAAAACCCCCGCTAATTGTTTTGTTTTTACAGGAAAAAAGGAGGAAGACGAAGTACGTGTTTGCATCTGATTGGCTCATTCAAATGATATGCGCGCGTTTTGTAAAATTCCAGCATAAGCGTTAGTTTCTTATATTATATTTATTGCATATTATATTAACAAGATGCAGCGTTTGGTGTAGTGGAGGAGGACGTGTCTGGAAATCAATGGGACCTGGGTTCGATTCCCAGGTCCCCCAAAAACTCTATGTTATTTTTCATGTTGTGTTCCTATGCAGATTCATAACAACATTCCACCATGGACCCCCACATTCCCAGTGTTCCAAGTGTCTTCAACAGCCATCCAAAGGCCAGGAGAGGAGGAGTACCATGTTCTTCAGTCAAAGCACATGCAGGCAATTGCAGAAGTCAACGCAGGCTTGGCATCAATGGGCTGGAATTTCTAAACAAAAACCTCTAATCTGGCCCAAACACCCCCCTTGGTTTCTTATTTTCTTTTCCTTTTTCTCTTTTTATTTTATTTTCTTTCATAATTTCCCTTTTTATTAATTATTAGTTTTATTAAGTATTTAATTAACCAATTAACATTTTTCACAATAAAACCAAAAAAAAAACATTTTATTATTTATTAACTTATTTTGTAAATAAATTCTAATATTAATTAATTAGTTGTGTAATTAGAACAATTTTAACATTTTTTTAATAAGTAAAATTAATTTAGAATTAGGTTTTTGCTAACTTTTAATTTCTATTTATTTTCTCTTTATTTTCATTAAAAAACATAAAAACACAAAATATTTTTCTTTTAATTAAATTAATTAATTAGTTATTAGTTTTAATTTTATTTAATCACAAAAAAGGACAAAATTCAATTCTAATTCTAAAAAGGGTCAAAACCCTAAGATGTTCCCGATTCAATCTTCTTTTGCGCTTAATTTCTTTTAATTATATTTATGTATCTGTACAGAGTATGTAATAGTTAATTAGGATTTTATCGCCTTATTTAAATTCTCGCACTTTATTTTCCAAAACGGGTTTTTGTTTTTGGCGATGTATAGACCCGCGCCTTGTAATAGCTAGATTTACATTTCTGCAATTTATTTTCCGCACTCCTAACTGTTAATTATGCCTGCAAGAGTGTATAAATAATAAAATCAATCCGTAGCTCACAAATAACATGTACAAAACATTAACTGAAAAACAACACACAAATCACATGCCACTCCTAGGGTACGCCTCACTGGTTGCCTCGAACGTGGTCATCAAGTATAGGGTATCTTAGAGGTCTCCCTCCTATCTAAGATCCAGTTGCCTCGAAGCGGTTGCCTCGGATAAAAAGGATCTAGGACATTAGGGTTACTTCTAAGGTGTCCTACCATTGCTTCGGTGACCACACTGTCTCGATAATCGAATTGACCCGAACACCTCCAACGATGGTGCTACCTACCTCTCAATGGTGTGATAGCACTATCTAAAGGACTCTTACACAACCTAATTCCTTAGAGTAGGTAGATTCTTCTGGGTACTTGCTCTTTCGAAACAAACAAAAAACAACTTTTTGCACCCACACTTTCAAAAGTTTTCAAACAAAACACTTCATACACTCTTGAGGACTGATACAAGAGTTACTTAGAAGTTTTTTCAAACGAACTTTTTCAAAACCCACACACACTTGAAAAGCAAACATTTTTTAAAACATAAGAGCAAGTACCTAAGAGCCCATGGATAACCATGGATAGAAAGGGTGATAACACCTTCCCTTTCTATAAATCTACCTCCCGAACCGAGAAACATTCTCAAATGAGGAATTTTGTTGTGCTTTTGTCCTTTCCATGTTGGAGAACATAAAAGACGGTGACGACTCTTGCTTACCGCGACATTTCGCGAACCAGCTAAAAAACAGTCAGTTCTATTTCCACCGATCACACTTGTGCTATGCTGCACCACAACCCGGTCACAAAACCTGTATATGTTGTCCTATACAATCCAAAATCTGTCTAGAAAACCATTCCAAAACTTCTCTATGCAGTTTGCTCCAACCTGTATCATAACAGCCACAAAATTGCACCAAAATGGCAAAAGAAAATTGTGTGGAAAAAGTATCAAAGCAGTAGGCAAAAACAGTTCAAAATAACTTATTTTGTTTCCCTCCTAAAACTCAGTCAAGGATCTAGAAAAGGGACTGTTTCATAAGACTCGAGGGGGGATTTTTTTGAGAAAAAAAAGAGAGAAGATAAAAACATAACTTTTTTTAAACTATGTCCATTCATAAAACCCAGTTCATCCATAAAAACTCTGTTCATCTTCAACTCTATTTTGACTCATAAAACAGAAAAGATCCTCAACCCACTATTGTACAACCTTGTAAACTCTACCATAAACCCACTAAACACTTCATATCACATAGTTAATGTTTAAGCACAAGAACAGTTTCTGTAGTGCCCTTATTCTAAACTTCTAAACAAAAGACAGTACAACACAAACTTGACTGTTTGGAGTTGGTTCAGCAACCTTCAACTCAAAGGGAAGTCTAGCAGCTTCCTGGAGTTTCATTAAGGTCCACGCAGCATCTTGAAGTGTTTCAGATTCAAAACCTAAAGTTCAGTTGCAAGTTAAGTCATCTTAACCTTGTATTTTCCATACATCATTTTTGGTTTATTTCTGAAGATAAGATGAAATAATCATTACTCTTGAAGTTAATCATTTCCTTGTTGTTCATTTTTATCATTTATATGTTGAAAACGGACTGGTACATGCAAAAGAATGGTGATAGAGGCAAAAAACTGTAACATCAGTCGACACATACCCACATGGGTCGACTCATTCTAAGTGAAAAAGCAGGGTATGAGTCGACACATGGCCTTATGCATCGACTCATACTGTTATCCAGGGCCCAAAACAGAAAGATGGAAGGTGCATGAGTCGACACAAAATGCGTATGTGTTGACACAAGCAGGAAATGAGTCGATACATCCCATTATGCGTCGACTCATACTGAGTTGATTTAGTTTGGCAGGTGCAAGGAAAGTTATGTGTTGATGCATAAGAGCATGTGTCGACACATAATAGTTCAAAATGCAAATTTTCCTTCTTTTTACACTGTTTTTGCATTATATATATATATATATATATATATATATATATATATATATATATATATATATATATATATATATATATATATATATATATATATATATATATATATATACTCCATCATTGTCCACTCAATCAATATGGTTGTAATAATTAGACACTTATTTCATCCCCATTTGCAAACTGTATCCCCGTCTCCCTAATGATGTAATAACGTAGGATTTTAATTTCCGCAAGGTTACCGCTTTTCATATTATTGCTAGTAAGATAGGGTATGTATGGCAAGATAAAAACAAAAAGTAGAGAACCCATAATCAAAGACTAAATGCATGCAAATCAAACACACTATTCACACATGCACCCCTAGGGTGATTCCACTTGTTGCCTCGGAAAAATAGTCATATCCCTCGAACATGGGCGTTTTAGCAAAGACCCTCGATAAAAGATTGTAGTCCCTCGATGACCCTCAATGTTTCCTTCGATAAACGATCTAGTCCCTAAACGACATTGCTAAAATGTCCCATAGGTTGCCTTCTATGACTATACAAACGTCTCACGCCCATCCCTTCACATCCAGCGATGGGGCTTCTTGCCAAATCAATGGTAAGATAGAAACATCTAAAGAAAGAGGAAAAGAACATTAGACTTTTTGAGTAGGTAGGTTGCTCCTAGTTGCTCGCCTGCTCACAAAAAAAAAACATTTTATACATCAACACTCCCATTTTGAAACATTTTTGAAAGACAAAACTTTATACGCTGTGATACGGTGGGAAGAACTGACTGTTTTTGGAATGCTGGTTTGCGTTTTGCGTTTGTTTTTGCAAAATGTCGCGGTAAGCAATAGTCGCCACCGACTTTTATTTTATCCAACAAGGAAAGGAAAAAAGCACAGAAAAATTCCTTTTTCGAGATATTTCTGAGTACAGGGGGTAGATTATAGAAAGGGAACGTATTAGCACCCTTTCTATCCATGGTTTTCTATGGGCTCTTAGGTACTTGCTCATCATTTTCAAAATTGTTTTCTTTGTGTTTGTGGGTTTGAAAAAGTTTTTGTTTTTAACTTCGATTTAACTCTTGTTTCTGTCCTCAAGAGTGTAATGAAGTGTTTTTGAAAACTTGTTTGTAAAAATGTAAGTGTGAAAAAGTTTTTTTTTGGATGAGAAAGTATCTAAGAACTATTCTACCTACTCGAAAAAGGAATCTTTATATGTTAATTTCCTTTAGACAACGCTATCCCACTATTAGTGAGTGGGTAGTACCGTCGTTGGAGTTTGAGGGTCAATTCGAAAGAGGGACATACAGTCACTAAAGCAATGTTAGGACGCCTTAGTGTTAACCCTAATGTCTTAGATCATTTGTTTGAGGCAACAATATTCGAGGCAACCATTTCGAGGCAACTATGATCTTTTAGACAAGAGGGCGACCTCTAAAACAACCTTATACTCAATGACCGTGTACGAAGGAAACCAAGTGGGGTGTACCCTAGGAGTGCGCATGTGCGAGTGTATTGATTTCAGTTATTTTTATCTTTGCACATGTTCAGGGTGATCTAACTGTTTTAAATTAGACATTCATTCTTGTCATGCAAACCCTATTACCAAACATCTAGCAGTTGTATATTTGCAGAAATTAAAATGCGGAATTTAAACTAAATTATTACAAGGCGTCGGGTATTTACATCACCGAAAGCAACCTTTTGAAAATAAAATAAAAGCGGAAAAATAAATGTCTTAATTATTTATTACAAGCCAGAAGCAGATACATCAATTGGATAAATAAAAATAAAGCACGCGTTGTGAAATTAAATCGAATGCGAAAATTAGGGTTTTGACCCTCCTAATTAAAAGAAAATGTTTTTTTGTTTTTTATTATTTTTTTTAAAAGAAATGAAATGAAATCCTAAAATTAAATGCTAAATTAATTATTAAATAAATTAATTAATGAAAATATTAAATGACATCTTTTTGGAGTTTTTTTGTTAACTTAGGAAAGAAATTAAAAATAATTAAATTAAAGTTAAAACCTATTAATTCTAATTGATTTTTAATATTTACAAAAATAAATTCAAGTTGTCTACATTAATGACCTAATTAATTTAATTAATATTTATTAATAAAAAATAAAAGTTCTGAAATTTATTTGGGTAAAAATGTTTTTAGTGAATTTTTGATAAAAAAGAAAATTGTTGGTTAGTAATTAAAATAAATAAAATAAAATAACTAAATAAAACAAGCAAAAAAAAGTAGAGAAATGGGCCTGATTATGGGAGTGTGAATAGCAATTTCGTTGGCCCAATGATGCTGATCCGTTGGAGTTTTTCTGATCCAGTGCATGTGCGTTTGACTGGCCGTTTGGTGAACCTTTGATGCTGACCACCAGATCTGGCCATCTGGCCATCTGGCACGCTGAAGAGTGAGAATACATGGTGGATGGTAGGCATGAGTGCACACCTGATTACCTGAAAGAATTTTGAAAAATAACAAATGCTGGAGGCAGGGATCGAACCCCTGACCTCCAGCCTTTGAATGCCTTAAGGCCAACGTGGCTACCACTGGAGCACTTATGTTTATCTTTTATAAAATTAAAAGGAAATAATAAAGTATAAAAGCAAGAATTAGTGGACAGAAACAAAAAAAAGCGCGCGGACGTTTGAATGGACGAGTGGTGGCGTGACAACTCATCATCCCTGTTCTTGGACCGTGGCTAAAAATCAAAGGGGCTATACCCACGGACGTTGTCCGTTGGTACAAGTCAAGCATCTCTAAAATCTCGTACATGCCCCATAAATGGATTCTAGTACCATGGTTGAGTTCGTCTCCTTCTTCTGATCATAACCATAGCCATTACTAAGGCTAATTATTCCTGAAACAAAAAGCCCTAAAAAACTCCAAGAAACCCTAACCATGGTGATTCACGATATAAGGCATATGAATGAAATTGGTTATTGCAAAAAGCTAGCAAATGATATGGTGATTCAGAATATGCAATTATTTTTCATTATAGATGCAAGAAGGAAGCTTTTCAAAATCAAGAAGATGGTGATTCTGTGAGCGACTTACAGTGCACTGGGAGGCTTGAAAATGCGTGGTTTTGCTTGCTTTCGCTTGTGGAGATTTCCAGGAGACGATTGGGACAATTGCCAAGCCTTGAGGATGCCTCTAAGCCCTGTTTCGATCTCACACTTTTTTCTTATTTTTGCAAATTTGGTTCTGGCTCTTTGCTTGATCTCCAACCCTTATTTTGGTCTGCACACGACCCTTATGTATTGCACAATGTATTAGGTTTGCAAACTCAGTCCAAATCTCTCTCTTTCAATGCTTTCATATTTGATTTGATTCCCTTTAACAAACATTCCAAATTTGGCTCCTTTGTAATATCTTTGTACACAAATGGCTTGATGCAAATTTGAATGCCTTGCTAGCTGTGATTAAAGCCTGAAACAATCAAAAGATCCATTGTTATCAATGCTTTGGATTTTATTTGATTTTATTTGATTTAAATAAAATTAATTCAAATAAAAAATCAAAATAATTAATAAAAATATGATATGGACACATGGAAAAGGCTAAGGCACGTGGGCTATGATTCCAAATCAAAACAAGTGAAAAAGAATGGGCCCATTTGGCAAAAAATGAAGTTTTGGGGATAGTTGACTTTTGGCAATTTTGCAAAAAAGTCCAACTTCAACAATGCATAACTTCCTCAATTTTGACTCTTAGGAGGTGTTCTTTTACTTTTTAGAAATCTTGAGATGTCCTATAACCAACCCTTTTGGTCTCATCTCAATTTTATATTCCATGCTCAAGTTAGAAGCTTTGACAAATAAGGTGTTTTTGTTGACTTTTAAAAATGACCTGTAATGTCCAAATTCATAACTTCTTGTGAGTGCATATTTTGATCTTGGGAGATTAAGATGGATTGTAGGAAATTACATCATATTAAAAATGAGCTTTGGATGGATCATTTCTCGTAAAGTATGAGAAAGTTATGCTTGGTCAAATTTGGGTTGACTTTTCCTACAAAACCCTAATTTAGCAACTTTTGAATCTTGATGAATTATGACCAATCCTTGATGAATCATGATCAACCCTTGATCAAATGATGAAATATAATTCAAAATGAAAATGTTGACAAAAAATCTTGAAGTTTGACTGTATGTAGGCCACAGTTGACTTTTGCCCTAGCACAATCGATTTTTGGACCTTTGAGCAATTGACTGAGCAAACTTCCTCTGCAAGGCTTGAAACTTGACATGGATGATCTTGAGAACATATTAGTACATTGGTGAGCACTTGGGACCATTTGGACTCAAGGATCTTGATGCAACATGAAACCCTAGTTTGGGGTAGACTGCCTTAGGAGAGAGCTTGTTTGGCCAACCCTTGGACTATCTTGAGCAACTTGGGGATCTTTCTTGCAATGTTTTGAGAAATATGGGAGGGAAAATTTTAGGTTACAACAGCTGCCCCTGTTCAATCTTCTTAAACCTGAGGATGCAGATTGGCTTTCATGCCTTTCGTAATCAGAAGGTGTAAGATGATTGAACACTAGAGTGCCAAGAAATTTGCACTCGCATGAAGAGGTGATTGTCTTGTGATGTCGGGAATGGGATTATAGATGCCATTTGGAGGTTGATGACAAGGGGATGGTCTTAAAGATTCCATCTGAAGGAGTGTCGATCGCATAAGAGATTCCTTAGCGAGAGCTTGTATACCTATTGTTGTGGAAGATTTCGCTGGGGAATAAACTGATCTTTGTTGAGATTTAGGAACTCGCCCGTAATTCAACTACTTTGCTGAGAGTTAGGAACTTGCCCGTAATTCAACTACTTTGCTGAGATTTAGAAACTTGCCCGTAATTCAACTGGGGGAAACATCTTCGTCGAGATTTAGGAACTCTCCCGTAATTCAACTGAGAAAACTTCTCTGCTGAGATTTAGGAACTTGTCTATAATTCAACGGAGGAACACTTTGTCGAGATTTAGGAACCTGTCTGTAATTCAACTGAGAAAACTATCTCTGTTGAGGTTTAGGACCTCGCCCGTAATTCAACTGGGGAAACATCTTCGTCGAGATTTAGGAACTCACCCGTAATTCAACTGAGAAAACTTCTCTGCTAAGATTTAGGAACTTGTCAGTAATTCAACGGAGGAAAACTTTGTCAAGATTTAGGACCTTGCCCGTAATTCAACTGAGAAAACTTCTCTGTTGAGATTTAGGAACTTGTCAGTAATTCGACTGGGGAAACATCTTCGTCGAGATTTAGGAACTCGCCCGTAATTCAACTGAGAAAACTTCTCTGCTGAGATTTAGGAACTTGTCAGTAATTCAACGAAGGAACACTTTGTCGAGATTTAGGAACTTGTATGTAATTCAACTGAGAAAACTATCTCTGCTGAGATTTAGGACCTCGCCCGTTATTCAACTGGGGAAACATCTTCGTCGAGATTTAGGAACTTGCCCGTAATTCAACTGAGAAAACTTCTCTGCTGAGATTTAGGAACCTGTCTGTAATTCGACGGAGGTAAAAGCTTTATAACTTTAATTTGTGAGAATTTAACCGTATCCTTCCTGAAAGATAAAGGTTAGTTGTATGTAATGCATGATATGTATCAAGCAATGATGTTCTCAAAATAAATGAGATTGTGTTGTATGATGCGTATATGCATGTGTCATGATGTAGGGAAATGTAATGTTTTTAGCTGGGGAAAATAAATCCCGGATAGCTGCTGGAGAAAAGAGTTGAATTCTTCATTTCCGCTGGGGATAGCGAATGAAGATGATTATGAGAATAAACCTGCGGGAGAGAATAACTCCGCTGGGGAATAAACTGATGAGGAAATTTCTCTGTGGGGAGGACATGCTCTGTTGAGGATTCCACCAATGAATTTTGTTGGGGATGAATTACCACTGCTGGCGATACTAAATCATCTTGGGGATTTTGTGAAAGGAATGAACTCTGCTGGGGATAATCCTTCAGTTGCGACTTCACTGGGGACAATCTTCGAAAGTTTACTGGGGATGATTCTCCAAACTCTACTGGGGAAGATTTTCCAGACTCCGTTGGGGATAATTGTCTAGTGCTGATGATGGATAAACTCTGCTTGGGGAGAATATTTCCGACTCATTCGTGGTTGTGGGCCTCAGCTGGGGAGAGCTAACATTACTGTCTTTCTTTTACTCTGCGGGGAGTGAATGTTACTGGGACGCGTGCTGAGGATATGACAATGGCTTTGCATCAAGACTTTTCTGCCCATGTATCTGCAGGAGAAGGTGCCTGCGGAGGCCTTGTGGATCGAGTATTATCCTAACCTATGAGGTGCTTGGTATCTTTCGATTGAAATGACAAGTCTTCTTCTGGTAGGCAAGTGACGAGATGACGGGACATAGTCGTACGCTTTAATCCCTAACTTTTGCCTGGACTGTCTTTTCAGATTTTCAGTCCACCGGGATACCCTTTCTTGCCCAAGCCGCCCTTTCCGGTTTTCGACTTACCGGTTGTACAAATTTTTTCATTTTTATCCCTAATTTTTTCCCGAACCCTTTTGGTTCGTCGGGATGCCCTTATTTTTGCCTAGGCCAGTCAACCTAGCGGGTTTTCATTCATGTGCAGTATTTTCTGACTATGTCCATGCTCTCCGAGTGTAGGGAGTTGTCACTTTCGGTAGTGTTGTGTTGCCATACTACCAGAAGATGTTTGATCATGTAAAACTCGTTGCTGGAACTCGTGTCCAATGCCCCAAGCGATGGAGATTTGTCCCTGGCTATTTGGAATCTTTGAGAGATTCCTTGAATCTTGACTTAACTACCCCAGATGATGGACAATGATCATGTCTGCCCCTTGGATGGAAGTGCTTTTCCACTTGAGGTGACCCTTTTTGCTGAGAAGGTTTTTGTTCACTAGATATTCGTCGTGCAACTTTCTCTGCTGTTGAGCAAATAGTCATATGCAAACAAATGTTATTTTAAGAATGCAAAGCTTATGTCTGTTTTGAAGTTCTTTGAAAATGCATTTTTCAATAAAACAAATGAATTTTTGTAAAATGTGATGTCAACTCAGGATTTATAGCAAGCCCTACAGGAGTCAGGATACCTTTTTGTAACAGTATGTGTGATACGGTGGGAGAACTGACTATGGTTTTGCGTTTGTTTTCGCAAATGTTTCGGTTGAGCAAGAGTCGCCACCGACTTTTTATTTTATCCTAAGGAAAGGTTTAAAAAGCACAGCAAAAACCTTTGAGATTTTTCTTGGGTTCGGGGAGTAGATTATAGAAAGGGAAGGTATTAGCACCCTTTCTATCCATGGTTATCCATGGGCTCTTAGGTACTTGCTTAGATCAACTTGCCTTGGTTTTCAATTGTTTGAAATGGTACTTGGCGTGTGATTTTGAAAATGTTTGAAAAGATGCCTTGTATAGGCTACCCTTGTAACAATTCTTTACTCGAATGTTTTACAAGAGGTGTTTGTCTTTTGAAAAGATGTTTCAAGGTTTTTTGAAAGTTTGTTTGGAAAGTGTTTGTGAAGTGTAGTTTTGAAATTAGGCAAGTGTTTTCTTTGTAAATTGACAAGTACTTAAGAGTTATCTACCCTAAAGTTTTCTCAAAGATTTTTGTCATATTTTAAACCTTTTGACAATTTTGTTCCACCATTGCATTTGGTGGACAATCTTGTCTTAGGAGGTGAAAGGGACGGGCGCGGGTCATCGCTTAGACCATAATTGCAATAGTATTAAATGTCTTTGGGCAATTTTTTCTTTAAAAAGGGACTTGATCATTCATTTAGGCAACACTTTGAGGGACTATGATCATTTGATTGTTTGTTTTACCCAAAGAAATCTAACATGCAACATGGCCCAATTATTTGAAGGCAACAAAGTGGAATACCCTAGGGGTGCAAGTGTGGAATGTGTTGTCCATTTTTCATGCTTTTTTGTCTTGTATTAGGTCAAACTACTTTTTGTTCGTTTTATTCGCATGCAAACCCTAACTCTAGCATAGTATATTTAGAAAGCGATAAAGTGCGAAAATTAAATTCCTACACTATTACAACACAATGATATGGGGAAGGGGGTACAAATGTTTCAAATGGGGATTATTTAGACAAGAATTTAAACCTAACTATTACATCATTTTCTTTGAACATTTACAAGACAAATAATTGTATAATTAAATGGAAATTGAAATAAATATGCAAAATGGAAAAAGAATTTTTTATGTGTATGAAAAAAGAATATTATTTATGTGAAATAAAAAGAGAAATAAAAAGGGATTATTTTTGGAGTATTTTCAAATTTAGGGCAAAACCCTAATTTTTAATCAAAAAGGGATATTAATCAATTAATTCATATAATATTTACTATTTACATACAAAAATAAAATAAAATATAGTATATTTATGAAAATGTCTTTTTAGTGTGTTTACCATGGTTATTGGTAAACAACCGCTGATCCTCCAAATGGTTACTTATTTGGTTACTCGCAGGATCGATCAGATTGATCCTAGGACATAGGTTGATTTTGAGGTTTTGATTAAGTTGGATAATGGTCAAATGACAATAAAATAAAGAGGCTTTAAGTAAATTGCATGAAGAAGGACTTTGATAAAATAAATGAAGGCTTTAAATAAAGGGCTTCGACAGAAAAGTAAAGAAGAAAGCAAGTAAAGTTTCTGGAAAAGTAAATGACTTTAATTCATAAAAGTGGTGTTTCACACATACATTCTCAACAATTCTTTCTCACACGCTGGGTACTCGAATATATATGAGTGACTTTGTATATAATTGTGAACACACGCGAGAAACTGCGTGAACTACTACTATTTATACTAAAACATCCCAAGTAACCGTCGGGCAGTTACACTGCTTCGAGATGATTCCACTTGGCACGTTCTCAACGTTCGACGCTCCAGATCTTTGCACGTTGCACTTGGTAACCGCTGGAAACCGTTTTCCCTCCAAATGCTTGAATTTCAAACCGTTCCACTCTGAACCATCGAACACCTTCGTCGAGAAGCATCTTCGACGAGAAACACCTTCGACGTCGAAGGCAACCAACTTCTCCCTTGGAAGAAATCTTCTAAGTACATTGCCATCTTTCGATGGGCATTTCGACGGACCTAGCTGGTCGAAAACATCCTTCAGCTTTAATGGCTGACATTAATAAAACAAGGGTGTCGAATTTAGGAGCCAACAAATTGCCCCCCAAGAATGCCTTATTTCGACTCTGAAAGAAAAAGGCATTCTTTGAAATGCCATTCGACACCTGTCTTTTCATTCTTAGTCACAAATTAAATTGTGCACTTTTTGTTGTCTTCTACCAACCACTGACAATCCCAAGGAAAAACCATCATTCATCCGTCCTAAGACGTCACTTCAGTACGGCGTGCAGTGTGCCAAACGTCATTTCACAAATTGTCATCATGACAATTCCCAAAAACGAGGGCGCACGCTGCACCCTTCCATTTTTGCAGAACGGCTACAACAACAGGGAGACGCCACGTGTCCCACTACCTTCTGCAACATTAAATGGCATTTAATGTCCTCGAATTTGGGGATTTCCCCCACTACTATAAATAGCGGTAAGTACCCATTGTGGGACTTTTTACGCTACCTTGCTTTCAGAATTCCTCATTAGCATACAAACTCTTGTCAACTTTGCAAACTTCTTGTTTTTCACTTCGTCTTCAACCTCGTTACCAACAATGGCATCTGGTTCTTCCAACGCTCCTAGCGCCAACACTCCCTCTGGAAATGTTAAACCTAGGGTTTTCTCGACCGCTCCCGTAGTGACTCCCACGGGCCAACGAAGGGTCCCTGAGCCTTTGGACATTGCTGTACGTGATGCTTATTCACGCCACCTCATGATTCCGGTTGGATATTCCAACCAAATCTTTGCTATGTCTGGCCCATTGTACCCAAGCATTGCTGAGGCCATGAAGATCAAAAGTTATTTTCCGGTACTTGAGAGACTCAAACCGGTTGGATGCTCCAAGAAAGATGCAGAGGATAATGAAGATCCTGCTAAAGAGAAAATCGACCTCCGTTTCTTCAACAAAGGTGTTAGGGCTTTCAGGTCTGGTCCTAGCCTCACTCCTGATTATAGTGCTTGCCTGGAAAAAATGGAGAAACGCCAGGCTTCGATCTGGAAAGACATGGGGATATTCGACCTGGTTATGCTGTCGAAGACAGGTCTTAACTATTCCCCAGAGATGTTGATAGCTTCTTTACTCTTCTGGGATTACACCCATTTCACCTTCCATCTTCCCTGTGGAATGCTGACTCCCACGCTCTTCGATGTGGCCGCCATCACTGGCCTTCGACCCACTGGGGACTACTTCGACCCGGAGGAAATGTCGGAGGATCAGATTGGATTCTCTGCCACAAAACCAACCTACACCACCTTCATCAATCACTACCACGATAGGTCGACAGATGTTGTGTCGGATGTCGAACATATTGCGTTTCTAGCCTTATGGTTGACACGCTTTGTGTTTTGCTCCAAGTCTTTACAGGTGACCAAGAAGATGGTCACTCTCGCCACTTAACTCCACCATGGCCAAAATATCTGTTTGGCAGAATTGATTTTGGCGAGTCTGTACGAGTCGATTAGCAACGGAGCGACTCTTCTGAAGATCATCGAGAACAGAGCCAGCCTGCTGCTTGCTGGACCTTTTTGGCTGCTTCAGTTGTGGCTCAATGCCACCTTCGAGTCTTTCTTGCCTAAGAGGATTCAAATAAATGAGCAGGCTCCAGAAATAGCAAACAGACGCGTCGAAGGCACCAGATTGGCTCTGTTGACTCCAACGGAAGATGGGCTGGAGCTTCAACAAACTTTCACAAACTTCGTTTTGATGTTTGCTAAAAGGAAAGAGTTTGTTTTGACCATGGCTCCGTTTGCTCGACGGAAGGTTGGCCTAGAGTGGTTCACAAGGCCACATCCTAGGACGTCGAGTGGTCCTCAAGTTGATGAACATACAACAGTGTGGGAGGCATTTCTCACACCAAGAATAATGCCCCTGTGATTCAAGAGCTCTAAGACTCACCTGAGTCTGATCGCGTATCAACCAAACCTGGTGTCTCGCCAGTTTGGTATTATTCAAACACTACCTTCTCCAATTTTTCCCAGGGAGAAGTCTATGTTATACTTCTGCAACGACTACACTGAAGAAGCTGCCACTAAGCATATCGGCAGATATGCTGGTCGAACAGTTCTTTCGTTGTTTGACTATCAGCTTAACTTTCTTTGCTCACCATCCTTCGAGGAGTGGTGGAAAAGTTACTACGCTGAGGAGTTTTTCGACGAGAAGGACTTCGTGGATGAGCTCCAAAAATCTTTTGTCCTTGTCTTGGACAAAATAAAGAAATGTAAGTTCATCCTTCCAAATTACTTTGTCTTTCTCTTTCGACTGCTAGCCTGTTAATTATTTTGTCTACTTTCAGTTGTTCGAAAGCCTGTAGCCAAGAAGGCTGCAGAAGGCCAACAGGGAGGAGGCCCCTTAACAAAACCTCCACCACCGGCGAAGACTATAGCGCCGGCGAAGACCACAACAAACCAACAGGGGGAAGGCCCTTCGAAAAAGCCTTCTGCATCGGTAACCAGACTTTCATTATTTTCTTCTGGCTTAAATTTTTTGACTTTCGATGCAACTGCTAAATCGAACTCCAATTGGTTTTTTAGGCACCTTCGCCCAAGAAACGGCCAGCACTGACGGTCGAATCCGAGAGTGACGAAGAAGATGATTCTCCCCCTGCTCCTCTAAAAAGGCGAAATCTGAAGAAGGATGTTCCTCTTCCTGAGGCTCGAACAATTAGAATAAAGGTTGCTGGGAGAAAGCCCAGGCCACCTCCAGTAATCATTGAGGAGCCAACGGAGGAGGAATTAAACGTTCTTCTCAATAAGCCTGTCGAAAGCGACAATTCCAGCCCTGGGGCTGAAGCTACTTTACAGGTAATCTCTTTGATCCCTTTGTAACTCAGGTGTCGATACCTACATTCGACTATGTCTCTTTCGAATTTAGAAGATTCTTCTTCTTCTCTTTTCAGGACACCACTGAAAGCTCAGCGCCAAGGACTTCTGAAACATTGGAGTCTGTTGAACTCAGCAGGCCACAAGAAAAAGACTTGGCGAACGATGAAGCCAATACTGAAATAAATGAAGCCAATGCCGAGACAGCAGAAAAACCAGCAGAAGATCCACAAAAAGAAGAGCAACAGCCGAAAGAGATTTAGGTGGTGGATCTGTCGGAAGAAAATCGTGACGAAGGGGGTCGCGGCGACGCTGGCGAAGAGGATCAAGGTGACGCTGGCGAAGGGAACCATGATGACGCTGGTACTGCCGCAGTCCAAGTCGAAGAGATTCAAGTCGAGGAAAATGCTACTCAACCGCCTCAAACCTAAGACAACGCTGTTGCAAAGGCTGTTACCTCAACAAAGCATAGGTCGAAAGAAGACTTAGAACTCTTGAAGCAAACTGATCCTGTTAGCTATCTGAACGCCATCATCGAGAGCAAAAGTTCGTCTGATGCTAGTCAGGAGGTTCCTACTCTGTCGGGGAAGTCCACTGAAACTTCTCTTCTCGATGAGGCTTTGACGAAGGTTAAGGCTCAGTTTTTCAAGAAGGACTTGATGAAAGCTTTGGAGGGGGACCCTACTGCTCCATCATACTTGAGGGATGCTTTGAATGCTGTAGACTTGTTAGCTGTGCCTCCAGAAGTTTCAGGTTTTATCATGGAGTTACACTCCATTATTGATCAAGTCTCAGCAGATTATCGGCGACAAAGGGGCTTTAATAGCCAGCTTGAAGTGTTATATGGCAAAAGCTCTTCTGCATGGACTGCTGTAGCAGAGACAACTTCTCGAATTGCGGAGTTGTCGAAGCAAAAAGCATCTAAACAAGAAGAAGTTGATGCCATCGATCGAGAGAATGCTTCCCTCCAGGCGCAAATCGAAGAAATAGAGGCTAAGATAAATGCCAATACTAAGCGCAAGGAGGAACTTCTCTCGACTGTTCCAGACACCGAAAGTCAAGCTGAAATCACACAAGGCCTAGAATTTGCTGAGAAAGCTCAATCCTTCGACGATCAAATTACCAAGCTTGTGCAGGCGAATGCTTTGTGCAACAAAAGATTGGAGCTGCAGCAAACCAAATACCTTCGACTCAAGGACTCCATCCCCTTCTGATTGATTCAGCCTTTTAACCATATTTTGTAATATGTATTCGACAACATTGCCATTTTGGCTAATTTATAAAAACTTTCCATTTTGGCTTCTTTATGGTTAATTTAGTCGTTACTTGTTATTTTATTTTTATCTCTTGGAGTGTAGGTTTGTACTTTTTCAAATATTTACCATTTACTCTCAAGAGCCTTTTATCTTCACCTAGCTCTTCGACTTCATAGGCTCCACCAGAAAAAGTTTGGATAACTCTGAATGGTCCTTCCCATTTGGGTGACCATTTTCCCATGCTTCGATCCCTTCGATCCATGGGAAGAATCACCTTCCAAACTAGTTCTTCAGGCGAAAATGCCTTAGGTTTCACCTTTTTATTATAAGAGTCTTCTACTCTTTTCTTCTGAAGCCTGAGTAGGTCAAGAGCGCGCAATCTTTCTTCGTCTAAATCCACTAGTTCGTCTAACATCATATCCCAATAAATTTCAGAGGGAATATCATAATGTCTCTGAACCCTTGCAGATTGAAGACAAATTTCTGCTGGCAACACTGCGTCATGTCCAAAAGTTAGCCTATATGGTGTTGTACCTATGGCTTCTTTTGGGGACGTTCGACAAGCCCACAAAATCTGGTCTAACGTCTTATGCCAATTTTTTGGCTTCTTCCTAACATGCTTTTTTATCAAGCCAATCACTACTTTGTTCGCTGCTTCGACTTGACCATTTGCCTGTGCATAATAAGGCGTTGATGTTAGGAGTTTGAAACCTGTTTCCTGAGCGAATTCCTGCATCTTTCGACCGGTGAAAACTGATCCTTGATCAGTAGTTATAGTCTTAGAGATTCCATACCTAAAGATAATGTTCTTTTGAATAAATTCAATGACATTTTCTTGGTCTACATTGACTAAAGGGATAGCTTCGATCCACTTAGTAAAATAATCAATGCCTACCAATATATACTTATGACTCTTTGATGATGCTGGTCGAATCTCTCCAATGAGGTCCAACGCCCATCCTCTAAAGGGCCAAGGTTTCACTATCGAGTGAAGTTCGCTTGCTGGTACATGTTGGATGCCTGTATGGACTTGACATTCTTGGCAACCTTTAGCGAACTCGACACAATCTTTCAGCATAGTGGGCCAGTATAGTCCTTTTCGAAACAACAACCATTTCATCTTATGGCCTACTTAGTTAGCCCCACATGCTCCAGCGTGCGTAGTCGAAAGGGCTACGTATGCCTCAGTTTCACTTAAACATTTTAGCAATACCCCTTCAGGCGTCTTTTTAAATAACTCATTACCCATGAGTACATAACTCAACGCCCTATACTTTGTTTTTCGTTCTGTCGAAGCTCCTGGATTTTGAAGATAATCCACAATGGGCTTCCTCCAATCTTGCTCTGACAAATTATCTATGAACGAAAATTCGAAGTTACTTTGATCAGCATATCCTAGTCTTGTCGATTCCAAGTCTGTTGGTGATAGACAAGTTGCTTTTATCTTTTCTCGAACTTCGATTGCTCTTTGTAATCTCGTTTTTGAAATCTTGTACCCATATGCAATTTGTGCCAAGTCGTTGGCTATTTGATTTTCCACTCTGGGTATGTGTCGAATATTGACCATTTCAAATTTTTTCAATAAACGATTTGCTATCACAAAGTACATAATGAGATTTTCTCTTATGCATTTATATTCTTTTGTGACTTGCTTAATGACTAACTCTGAGTCTCCCATTATTTCGACTCGAGTTGCCCCCAATTCCAACAATATTTCAAGTCCAGTAATTAGAGCTTCATACTCAGCCTCATTGTTCGAACAAGAACCTGATATCTTCTACTTGAATGTTGTTGGAATTTTTTCTGGAGAAATGATCAAGACTCCTACTCCTGTTCCATCTTTATGGCTGGAACCATCGAAGTAGAATTTCCAAGGTTCTATCTCCACATAATTAATATCCTCAACTTGAATTGAGTGGTCGACTATAAAGTCTGCAACCACTTGTCCTTTCACTGCCTTAAGAGGCATAAAGGTCAAGGAGTATTCAGTTAATGCTAGTGCCCACTTGCCAATTCGACTGTGCAAGATAGGTTTCGACAACATGTACTTGAAAACATCAAAATGAGACGAAACATACACATCAACTGGTTTTATATATTGCTTGAGTTTTGTACAAGAGAAATACAGACATAGACACAATTTTTCAACTTCGCTATATCTAGTTTCTGCATCGTTCAAAACTCTACTAAGATAGTAAATGGGTCTTTCGACTCCATTCTCATCTTCTTGGGCTAACATGCTTCCCAAAGTTTTGTCGGATGCAGCTATGTACAATCTCATACTCCTATTGCTACAAGGAGGCACCAGAATAGGTGGATTAGTGAGGTACCCTTTGATTTTGTCGAAGGCTTCTTGTTGCTCCTGCCCCCATTCGAACCCCTCTTTATTCAGTCGAAGTAAGGGTGAAAAGGCCTGAGCTTTCCCACTTAGGTTAGATATAAATCTCCTTAAGAAATTTATCTTGCCTAACAGAGATTGCAGTTCCTTCTTATTCGATGGCGCTTTCGCTTCCAGAATAGCCTTCGTCTTGTTCTGGTTGATTTCGATTCCTTTCGTGTGGACAACGAAGCCCAAGAAATCTCCAGCTTTCACACAGAATGCACACTTCAAAGGGTTCATCTTCAGACCATGTTCTCTCATTCTTTCGAACGATTGTCGAAGGTGGTCTATATGATTCTTCCTGGAAACAGATTTTATAACAATGTCATCAATATATACTTGCATAAAAGTGTTAATAAAATCATGGAAGATAGAATTCATTGCTCGCTGGTATGTTGCCCTAGCGTTCTTTAGGCCAAAAGGCATCACTACCCATTCGTAAGTGCCTAGAGCCCCAGGGCATCGAAAAGCTGTTTTCGACACATCCTCTTCAGCAATGAATATTTGATTATATCCTGAATAACCATCGAGCATACTCAGGTATTCGTAGCCAGCGGCAGAATCGACTAGCATTTCCGCCACAGGCATAGGATATTCATCTTTGGGCGTAGCAGCATTCAAATCTCTGAAATCTATGCACACCCTTAATGTACCATTTTTCTTAATTACTGGCACAATGTTTGCAATCCATTCGACATACCTTGTAACGCGTATGAATTTGCACTTCAGCAGTCTTTCGACTTCCATTTTGATCTTCGACAGTATTTCTGGAGCGAAGCGTCTTGGGCTTTTCTTGATTGGCTTCTTCCCAGGTTTGATTGGAAACTGAAGTTCTACCAATCCTCTGTCGAGACCAGGCATTTCGTCGTAATCCCATGCAAAACAATCCTTGAACTCTTTCAACAATTGGATTACTTCCAACCTAAGTTCTGGGTTAATTTTGGCGCTGATGTAAGTTGGCTTTTCCTCTGACCCTTCGCCTAAGTTGATTTCTTCTAAAGGATCTTGCGCTAACATTTTAATGTTGTTCGCCAAGGGGTCCTTTTCGAAGCCCAAAGGCTCATCGTCATAGATGGTGTCGAGCCTCTGTTCCTGCATTCCTTCTGGCATGATATCAGGAGGTTCTGGATCGAAATCCTTTCCTGGACCTGCAGCAGATAACTGTTGATCATTGGCCTGTGTGGCCATATACTTTACTTCGGCTTCGAGAGCCGTTATCATCTTTGTTTCGGCTACATAAGCCAAAATTCGCTTCAAAGATTGTGACTCAGTCATTATCACTGAATTCACTTCCCCAACCAGTTGGTTGGATATCAGTTAACCCACTGAAGTCTATGTGGGACAAGTCTTCTCTGTCCCATTGGAAACCATGCTCAGGATGCAGGTATAGGGAACAAAAAGTATTTGGCGCTGGCGCCAAGTCGAAGTCAGGTGTTGGACACGGCCCTATGTGAGCCAAGTTCTTGTCGAAATCTGCCAGCCCTAGGTGATTCACTTTGCCCAGGTAATAGCTTTGATCTGCCTCTATGTTTTCGACCATCCCATATGGACGCCATAGCAGCAGCCTCTGGTGCATTGATGATGGCACAGCTCCAACACCATGAATCCATTCACGGCCCAACAAAAGATTGTAGTTAGGTTTGGCCGATATGACCATAAACATTGTTGGTCGAAGGATAGATCCTACCTTGATATCTAGTTGGATCACTCCCATAGTGGTCCCTATGCCGCCCTCATAGTTCGACAGGACCATGTTGTGAGGCTTAATGTCCTCATCCCTTTTGCCAATTTTCCTTAGCATAGAGTGAGGAATAATGTTGATGGTTGCCCCATAATCCACCAATATTTTATTCACTGTAGTTTCTTCGAGTTTAGCCCTTATAAATAAAGGCTTGAGGTGATTTTTCATCGCCTCTGTAGGTGGTTCGAAGAATCCATTTTGTTCCTCAGTAGTGCCATTGTCCATGACGAAATAGCACACTGGCCTATGTTTGGCCATTTCTTGCTCCACTTCCCAGTCACTTGTTTTGACCTCCACCTGTCGGTTGAATTCTCTGGGCAACACTGAGACTATATTCACCATTATGTCCAAAGTATCATCAGACTCAGAACCGTCTTCGTCCTCGATTTCACCTTGGTTAGTCCAAACTATCCTGTTGGTTACTGGCTCTCTTTCCAGAGGTTTCCTTTGCTTCCTTAGAGGAACATTTGAACTGGTTTCTGCCTTTGGTTCATTGGCAGCCTCCCTCTCAGCTTTTCGTCTCCTTTGGTATCTCCTCCATTGAGATCGAGACATGGGATTTTTCCCTTTGTAGTTGCTTGACACTTGTGCAACTTTAGGTGCAGCAACTTGAGGCTCTTTCTTTTGTGTTAAAGATGAACCCCTTGGCACGTCGAAAGAGTGCCATCTCTCCTCACTTGGCCTCTTTCGACCAGATGTTTTGTACCAGGTATCTACTGGCACATTAGTTGGAGGCCTGAAAGTCAATGGCCTCTTTTCTTGGTTTGAACCTCTTTGGGAGGCTCTTCTGGGGTCATGTCGAAGATCAACATTTTCCCTTCTCTTATTTGCTGCTCTTACGCCTTGAATATGCTCAGCAGCTTTTTTGTCAAAGATCGAACTGCATCTTGGACACAGCATCACCTCTGACTTCTTTTTCTGGCATCTTTGCAGGAAATCTGCCAGATTTTCATTTTCACGAGGGAAAGCAGTCTTGTTAGCTTGTTCTTGCCTCATGGCCTCCTCTGATGCTTTTGGGTCAGAGACTTCGACCATGTTGACATTCATTGTATCTTTGTTGGCAAGAGTCAACTGCTTCATTTGAATCTCCAAATTCTCCGTCTGGCCTTGAACTGTGGCCAAGTGAGAACTGGGTTTTGGTCCAGTTTTTTGTGCTCCAACAGTCTCCAGCTTTGGGCTCTCGACCTCTTTCTGAACCGCTTCAATTGTCTTTCTGGATAAATTCCCAGAAAAACTGCCAAAGATTGGCGTGTTGATATGGTCCTTTGAGACTTCGACCATTGTGATTCCTGGCCTCTTCGACTGGCTCCTGGATGCCTCGATCACATTCACCTCAGAAGGCTCAGCATAGTGGGCTTCAGCCTGCAACGGATTTGAGTCGACAGCCATGGGGGTTTTGTCAGCAAACTTCAATCTCCCTTCTTCGATAGCGTCTTGCACAAGATTCCTGAAAAGAAAACATTGAGAAGTTTTATGGCCCAAAAAATTATGATATTTGCAAAAGCCTCTCTTCTTTCTTTGATCAAGAGGAGGCACTTTTACCCCTGGGGGTACTATCATTTGGCCATCTTTTACAAGCAAGTCAAAGATCTCATCACATTTTGTAATGTCAAAACTATAAGTCTTTTTGGGGAACCTATCGTTGGTCCTTTCTGGACCAATGGGATTTTTCCCACTTGAGGGAACTAACAGTTTGCAAGAGTATGGTGGCCCTTGTTTTAGTTCCGCTAAATCGACTTCTCCTTCTTCGACAGTTATAGTATCGTCGAAGGATTCTGGATCTTCGTCATCCATCTCAACATACGCTATCCTCTCTCTCTTATGAGTTTTCGTTGCCTTTGCTTTTTCAGCTTTGAGGCGTTCTACCTGTCGAACTCTATCGGCCAGTTGGGCCATGTCTCTCAGGTATTGAGTGTCTAACTTCTTCCTAATGGAATAATCTAAACCGCCTGCGGCTATTTCGACTAACTCATGTTCTGGCACTTGTGTAAAACATCTCGCCTTGAGCAACCTAAACCTATTTAGATATTCGTCTATAGGTTCAGTGAAACGTCTCTTTACACTGGCCAATTCTTTCAGGCTTATCTTGGTTTGCCCCATGTAGAATTGTTCATGGAACAATCTTTCCAACTGGGTCCAATGATGGATCGAATTGGGGGGGAGAGTTGTAAACCAAGTAAAAGCGTTCTTTGTTAAAGAACTTGGGAAGTACTTAATCCTCAGGTTTTCGTTGTTCGAAATATCTCCTGCTTCGATCAAGTATCTCGCCACATGTTTGACAGTAGATTCTGTCGTGTCCCCAGAGAACTTAGTGAATTTGGGGACTTTACATCTAGGAGGTAAGTCTGTTTGTAACACGTATTCTGACAACGGGGATGTGAAGTTGGGCCTTCGAAAGCCCATGTTCATCCCATTTTGAGTCATGATCCTTTCGATCATGGTTTCCAGATTATTTTCCAAACCCATGTTTTGGTATTGGATATGCTGAACTACTTCGTCAACATTTTGGTTTCTGTTAACTAACCTTACCTCTGGGGTTATTACCCTAGGTTCCTTGACAGGTAGCTCCAATCGTGCCCTATGGTTTTCTTCGACAGGCTATTGGACCTGGTTGATAGTGGTTTCTTCCTCTAAGAACAAACCCTGGTTTCCCCTTATTTGCGCCCTTTGGGGCTGTCGAATAGGTTGGGGTACTCCAAAGAAATCAGCCAAACGCGTCATTTGCGCTGTCATCTGCTGATTCGACTGAGTAGTGTTTTGTATTAGAGGGTTCAGCACTGTACTTAAAGTTTGTGCCAACATTTGAACCATATCATGGTTGCTTTCGTCCATTTGTTGCCTCAAGACTGCTGTCGAGGCATTTGTAAGGCCATGTGCTACTTGGGACGTTCCTCCTAAGAGTTGGGTACTATTTCTATTCGCCATACCTACTCCAGAACCTTGGAGTGGCGAAGAGGCACTCACTAAAGGGTCTGAAAAAGTGGACGCAGCATTCGTCAGGCTAGCCAAGTCAGAAGTTGGCATGCCATAGAGTGGTTCTCGATTATGACCGCCTGTCATAAATCCTGGGGGAACAAAAGGCCTTGTGCCTAAATTTCCCCTTGGTGGGGGAGTTCCCAAAGGCACTCTGGGGCCTGTGAACGGAGGTAATGGCCCCGTTGGTGTGACCGTTACTGCTGGTGTTGAACCAGCGGTTATCGCTTCACTTACGGTTGGGATAATCGTTGCTCCCACATTCGTTTGTGGGATTTCGTTATTGTTTGGCGGATTCGCCATCTCTTCCCTTCTTCTGGCAGTATTGGTATCGTTAGTGTATATTCTACCACTTCTCAATAACATGAAACAGTCCTCGAAAAAGATGACATTATGTTCAAAAATCAACACACAGTCCCACCAGGTGTGCCAATTTGTTTACCGTGGTTATTGGTAAACAACCGCTGATCCTCCAAATGGTTACTTATTTGGTTACTCGCAGGATCGATCAGATTGATCCTAGGACATAGGTTGATTTTGAGGTTTTGATTAAGTTGGATAATGGTCAAATGACAATAAAATAAAGAGGCTTTAAGTAAATTGCATGAAGAAGGACTTTGATAAAATAAATGAAGGCTTTAAATAAAGGGCTTCGACAGAAAAGTAAAGAAGAAAGCAAGTAAAGTTTCTGGAAAAGTAAATGACTTTAATTCATAAAAGTGGTGTTTCACACATACATTCTCAACAATTCTTTCTCACACGCTGGGTACTCGAATCTATATGAGTGACTTTGTATATAATTGTGAACACACGCGAGAAACTGCGTGAACTACTACTATTTATACTAAAACATCCCAAGTAACCGTCGGGCAGCTACACTGCTTCGAGATGATTCCACTTGGCACGTTCTCAACGTTCGACGCTCCAGATCTTTGCACGTTGCACTTGGTAACCGCTGGAAACCGTTTTCCCTCCAAATGCTTGAATTTCAAACCGTTCCACTCTGAACCATCGAACACCTTCGTCGAGAAGCATCTTCGACGAGAAACACCTTCGACGTCGAAGGCAACCAACTTCTCCCTTGGAAGAAATCTTCTAAGTACATTTCCATCTTTCGATGGGCATTTCGACGGACCTAGCTGGTCGAAAACATCCTTCAGCTTTAATGGCTGACATTAATAAAACAAGGGTGTCGAATTTAGGAGTCAACATAGTGTTAAATATTAATAAAAATAAAAATATGTATATTTTTGATATTTTTACCCTAAATGTATTAATATATATATGTATATTTATATTATTTACAAGATATGTATTATATATATTAATTAATAATATTTAATATTAAAAATAAAAAAAGTATATTTCTATAAAATATTTTCAGGAAGTAAAAATAAGATAAAAGTGTATAAAATATATTTGTGTTATTTTAGTATTTTAAACAAAAAGTATATATTTATTTATTTATGTACAAACTAAAAGAAAAAATCAAATAAATACCTAATAAATTCAAAAATGATGAGAAAAAATATTTTTAAATTTTTAATATGCTGAGAAAAAATAAATGAGTCAATTAAAAAAAGAAAAAGTCAAAAATCATTAAAAATAAAGCAAATGGGCTCAGGGGGTGTAAAACCAACAAGGTGGTGTGAATAAGAAAATGGCTCAGGCCCAGCCCAAGAAGACATTGTCTTCAACCTTCATCCAAAGCCAGTTCAAAATGCGCGCCCTTCTTCTCAAACTTCTAACTCCTGATTCCTGGCTTATTAATGAAAACTCATAACATAAAAAATGTTCAGCATCAAGAGACGAATCCAACCATATGCAGAACTTGATCTAACTCTCTAAGATGAGGGAGAATTTCTTCTCCCCCAAATCCTAACCTAGATTTTCTGCCATTTTCAAACCCTAAATTCTCACAGCTCAAGCAAAAGAAATGAAAAGTAAAAACATGTACATGTTCAGTGGCATGAGTAGAACATTGTTTATTCACAAACTTAAAGCTAATGATGTCTAATAAGAGAGATAGAAGTTCACCAAAATACCTGTTCAGTTGAAGTTCTATCTGGCAATGGGGAAGCTTTCAGTGCAAGGTGATGATTGGTATAGCTTCCTTGAGGTCCAGGGATGCTATTCCAATGTTTACTTTGTCTTGAAAGCTTTTGAATCGTGCTAGAGCACTTCACCTGCAAAACAAGAAACTGAAAATGGTGGAACTGGTTAGAGGGATTACAGGTCATGTTTCAAGTCATGGTCAGCTTGCATAGATGCTAGGGAATGTGTGTGAACTGGTTTGGGCAAGAGAGCTTGAGGGAAATGGAAGATGGCACTCAAACTGCAGGCCTGGCCCTGTTTTTGCAGTTTTAAGGTGATTCTGAGATTGGGAGTGTATGAGAGATGTTAGGGTCGTGTACTAGCTTGGTTATGATGTCTTGAGTGTGTTTCACAAGTTCACTTAAGTGCTTGCAAGCTGATATGAGAGTTGTGTTACAATATGCCAAGTTACTTACACTTTAAGCAACAAATGCCCAAGTTGTGTTCTAGGTCAGTAGAGGCCCCCTAATGAGCTGCATAATCCCTCCTTGATCAGAGTGTTTTGCTCATAATCTTGTGCCAATTAGATCTCATTTGTACTGCTTGGATTTTCAATTGGACATAAAGTTACCTTTTGCAAAAATGGAAGAAATGCTTTATCTATAAATGGATTAATCCTTTAGGCAATGCTTAAACTCATGAAACAAGGCCTTGGCACAAAGGTTTTGCATTGAATTATTGAGTGTCAAATGGTTTTAGGACCTGTAATTTAGCACAAACCATGCTGACTTGAAAATGGCTTAAGTTATGAAACATGTTCATGATCAATTCAAAAGTGAGTTTTTGCCAAATTGTGGAATTCGATTCTCTCAAGTTATGAGGTTGTTTGAGAAGTTCTTGGACATTTTGGAAAGCTTGGAATGTGTAATACAATCCATCTTTGAAATGAAAATTGAAATTCCAAGTGGAAGTGTATGGAAAATGGCCTTGAAGTTGGGTAGAAAACCTTGTCAAAATAGGTCAAAAATTCACTAAGTTAAAAATGGTTTAGTGCCCTTATTCAAAAATTTGTAACATGAGATACAAGCCTCAAATGGGAAAACTTTGTGAATCAAAGTTGTATATTATGCAACAATCTACAACTTTCATGTTTTGACTTTTGTTTGAATCCAAATGGATCTTGGTGAAAAAGTGGGGCAAAGTTGGGAAAAAATTAGGGTTTTTTATAACTTAGAAAAATTCTAAGTTATGAAAAATTCTAATTTCTAACCCTAATTTGCATTTTGTGATTTCTTGGTGAAAAAGTTTCATGATTTGGCATGTTTTGATGAAAAATGAATCTTGACTCTTGATTTTGACCAAAAAGTCAAAGTTTGACTTTTCAGTGTACAGTCAAAATTGATCAATTGACTGGGGAATTCAACTGTCAATCTTGTGTACTTGGGATCTTTTGAGTTTGTTGAGCATGTCAAGATAATTCCATGGGGTCTTTGAGTCCATATGTGAGCTTGTTTTGCCATTGGCTAGGTCAAACAGTCAAAAATTGCCCTTTGTGCAGTCAAAACCCTAAAAATGACCATTTTGCCCTTTTGGTGATTTGATCAAATTTCTTGTGGAATTGTGATCCAAACTTGATCAAATGGTTCATATGAGTTCATAATGTTGATGTGGGTCAATTTCCATGAGGTTTGACTGTCAATTGGCCACAGTTGACCTTTTCCCCAATACAGCTGGTTTTTAGGTCAACTGTCCAATTGACTGGGCAAAACTTGGAATCAAGGCTTGAAACTTGATGTGGATAAACTTGGGAGTCCAATATGAAGCATGAAAGTCATCTTAGGCACTTTAGGTCAAAACATCTTGGTGCAAACACAAACCCTAATTTTGGGTCAACAGTGCAAGGAGAAGTCTTGAGCAGATGAAACCCTAACTAGATCTTGATCTCCAAGGGTTTTGTGATGAGAAATCATTGAGAAATGGGAGGGAAAATTTTGGGGTACAACAGTTTCCCCTGTTCAATCTTCTTGAATCCGAAGAGTTAGATTGGGAAGTTTGCCTTTCGTGACTCGAGGTTAAAAGGAGATTGGACACTAGAGTGCCTGGAAATTTGCACTCGTCAAAGCAATGGATGCGGGAATGGGCTTAGAGATGCCATTTGGAGATGGGCTTAATGATGCCATCTGGAAGAGTGACAGAGACTTGTCGGGGATGGGCTTAGAGATGCCATCTGGAATGAGTATCAGGAAGGTGTCCATGCTTTGGACCATTTCTGAACTGAGGGTCTGAATAAGCAATAGATTGACATCCGTTGTTGGGAGTAATCCGTAAACTGTTTTCAGAAGTTTGAGAAGAGTCTGAACAAGCGATAGGTTAACATCCGTTACTTGGAGAACCCGTGAACTGTTTTCAGAAATCTTGAAGTTGAATCAGCAATGGAGCAGCATCCGTTGTTGGGAAGCGTTCGTAAACTGTTTTCAAAAGGTTGCATCTGAACAAGTGATAGATTGACATCCGTTGTTGGGAAGAATCCATAGACTGTTTTCAGAAGGTTGCATCTGAACAAGTGATAGATTGACATCCGTTGTTGGGAAGAATCCATAGACTGTTTTCAGAAGTCTGGAGAAGAAACTGAACAAGCGATAGGTTAACATCCGTTACTTGGAGAACCCGTAAACTGTTTCCAGAAATCTTGAAGTTGAATAAGCAATGGAGCAGCATCCGTTGTTGGGAAGCGTCTGTAAGCTGTTTTCAGAAAGTTGCATCTGAACAAGTCGATAGATTAACATCCGTTGCTGGGAAGAATCCATAAACTATTTTCAGAAGTCTGGAGAAGAAACTGAACAAGCGATAGGTTAACATCCGTTACTTGGAGAACCCATAAACTGTTTCCAGAAATCTTGAAGTTGAATAAGCAATGGAGCAGCATCCGTTGTTGGGAAGCGTCCGTGTAAAACTGCATCTGAAACTGTTAATGATAGCCTTTTATTCTTATCCTGTTCGAACAAAATGTTAGCTAAACACAGAATTATGTTGCATGAAATGCATGATGCAATATATGTTATATGAATGTTTATGATATGAATGCAATGAATGCGTATGTAAGCTGATGAGCTGTCTTGTTGGGGATAGATGAATCCTGGATGACTGAAGATAAGAAAAACTTGACCGCTGCCGGGAAGAACAAATCCTTGGCTGTTGCTGGGGAACAAAGAGCTTGGGTTGTATACCAAACCTCTGGGGAAATTCTGATGACTTCTACTGGGGAGTACCAATCTAGTAGACTTATGCCGGGGATGCAAGACTGAGAATCTTCAGTTTGGCGGGAAGTATCTCTGGCGACTTCACTGGGGAACTCAAGATTTTCCTTCTTAAAACTCTGTGGGGAAAAGGTTCATTAGTCTGGCTCCGCTGGGGATATTGAGACTTAAATTCTGATGGAAATTGGATTCATGAGGATCCTCTGGCTGGGGGATTGTAAAGATAAGTTACTGCTGGGGAATTTTGATGAACTCCGCTGGGGATAGGAAGAATTTTGGCGAGTGCGATCTTCCGCGGTTGTTAGCTGAGGATAACCCAGTTATAAGTCCCTGGGAGGAATAACTTTAAATAAAACTCGGGAGAGACGTCCGTTCTCTACGGGGAATAAGCTTCTAGAATCTACTGGGAATGAGCTTCAAGACTTGCTAGGGATATGGATTCCAAATTTCCCAGGGGTTTCCTTTGAAAGGGTATCGGGTTATCCAACTGTACCTTCGATTTATCAGTAATCCTCTTTCTTGGTTCATAAGGAAATGATTATGTTTCAAATGCATATGCCTATTTAACAAAACATTGGACATTTCTCAAAATAAACAAATAGTGCAAGAGAAAAGAAAAGGAAATGACACAAATTTCTGGGAAAAGTATTTGTATTGATTTTCTATGAGTATATTTGTACAAAGGAGACAATCATCCTAGTAAGAGGATTTTGTCGTAAATATTTGAAAGGTTTATACAAAATAAAGATGGCTATGTGAAATAATTCCATGGGATTCCATTCCGCTAAAGCTTTCACAACCCTGAATATCTGTCCATTCAATGCTTCGTTTGACGATGCCTGGATTGATCAGAAGCCTGGAACCGGTTGATGAAGAGATTGTCTTTGAAGTGATCCGACGAGACATAGTCATACGCTTCAATTCCCTAACTTTTGCCTGAATCGCCCTTTCGGGTTTTCGATCCACCGGGATACCCATTTTTGCCCAAGCTGCCCTTTCAGGTTTTCAACTTGCCGGGTTATTTTATGCGTAGTATCTTTTGACTATGACTGCGTTCGCAGGGTGCGGCAAATCGTCGCCGTCCATGGTGGTCAGAATCATTGCACCACCAGAAAATATGCTCTTGATCACAAATGGTCCTTCATATGTAGGAGTCCATTTGCCCCTGGGATCACTTTGCGGCAAGATAATCCGCTTGATTACGAGGTCTCCGACTTGATACACTTGACGTCTGACTTTCTTATTGAAGGCCTTGATCATTCGCTTTTGATACGTCTGACCATGGCATATAGCAGTAAGTCGCTTTTCGTCGATCAGATTGAGTTGATCAAGTCGGGTCTGCATCCAATCATCTTCATTCAAACCTACATCCTTCATAATCCTTAGGGAAGGGATCTGGACTTCCATAGGCAAAATAGCTTCCATGCCATAAACCAAAGAAAATGGGGTTGCCCCAGTTGAAGTACGTGTCGTCGTACGGTATCCATGCAGAGCAAACGGTAACATCTCATGCCAGTCTTTGTAAGTGACTGTCATTTTCTGAATGATCTTCTTAATGTTTTTGTTCGCAGCTTCAACAGCACCGTTCATCTTCGGCCGATAGGGAGATGAATTGTGATGATAAATCTTGAACTGTTTGCACAATGCAGTGATCATTGTGTTATTAAGATTTGTACCATTGTCTGTGATGATCCTGTCTGGAACACCATACCGACATATGAGATTTTGCTTGATAAAGCGGGCAACCACATTTTTAGTGACAGAGGCGAAGGAAGCTGCTTCGACCCATTTAGTGAAGTAGTCAATGGCAACCAGGATGAAGCGATGTCCGTTGGAAGTCGTGGGCTTGATCTCTCCAATCATATCAATCCCCCACATTGCAAAGGGCCACAGAGCAGTCAGGACGTTGAGAGGAACCGGAGGAATATGAACTTTGTCAGCATAGACTTGACACTTGTGGCAAGTACGGGAATGTTGATGGCAGTCAACCTCCATAGTAGACCAGTAATAGCCTGCCCTTAGGATCTTCTTAGCCATTGTATGCCCGCTCAAGTGAGTGCCAAATGTGCCGCTGTGTATATCAGTCATGATCAACTCTGCTTCAGCTTTATCTACGCATCGGAGTAATACACAATCATGGCTTCGTTTGTAAAGGATGTCGTTGCTCAGGAAGAATTTAGCAGCAAATTTCCTTAAGAACTTCTTGTCATTCACGGAAGCTCCTTCAGGATAATCTCGGGTCTCGAGATACCTTTTGATTTCATGGAACCAAGGTTGTTCAACTACTTCTTCGGTATTAATCTCGTGGCAATGTGCCAGTTCGTCCATTCGCTCGATGGTGATTTGGGGAGCCTCGTTATCCCAGTTGAGTTTAAACATGGAGGACATTGTGGCTAGAGCATCTGCTAGCTGATTCTCTTCTCGCGGGAAATGCTCGAAGGTAATTTGCTCGAAATGCGGCAACAATGTCAGGACATGTTCTTTGTATGGGACGAGATTAGGATGTTTGGTATCCCATTCTCCTTTGATTTGACTGATAACCAAAGCCAAGTCCCCAAATACGATCAAAGATTTAATCCCCAAGTCTATAGCAGCCTTGAGACCAAAGATGCAGGCTTCATACTTAGCCATGTTGTTTGTGCAGCTGAAGCAAAGTCGGGCCGTGAAAGGTGTGTGACAACCTTCCGGAGAAATGAGTACTGCGCCAATACCGTTTCCAAGCGCATTTGAAGCACCATCAAAGTACAGGGTCCATCGGGATCCCTTTTCAGGTCCGTCATACGGTCCGTCACCTTCAACGTTGTCCAAATTCATGATGTCCTCATCTGGGAAGTCAAATCTCATGGGTTGATAGTCTTCGATAGCCTGATGAGCCAGATGGTCAGCTAATACACTCCCTTTTATAGCTTTTTGGGTGGTGTACTGGATGTCATACTCAGTTAAGATCATTTGCCATCTAGCTATCCTTCCAGATAAAGCGGGCTTTTCGAAAATATACTTGATAGGATCCATTTTGGAAATCAACAAGGTAGTATGAGTCAGCATATACAGTCTTAGTCGGCGAGCAGCCCATACCAAAGCGCAGCAAGTTTTCTCGAGCAGTGAGTAGCGAGTCTCACAGTCGGTAAACTTTTTGCTAAGGTAATAAATAGCATGCTCTTTTCGACCAGACTCGTCATGCTGGCCCAAAACACACCCCATTGAGTTATCCAAGACGGTCAAATACATGATCAATGGTCTTCCTTCGACGGGTGGCATCAGAATAGGAGGTTCTAGCAAATACTCCTTGATTCTATCAAAAGCAGCTTGGCAATCGTCGTTCCATTCGACTACCTGATCTTTCTTCAAGAGTTTGAAAATTGGCTCACAGGTAGAAGTCAGATGTGAGATGAATCTGGCAATATAGTTTAAGCGCCCCAAGAACCCTCTAACCTCCTTTTCAGTACGGGGAGCAGGCATTTCTTGTATTGCTTTCACTTTTGCGGGATCAACTTCAATGCCTTTGTTGCTTACAATGAATCCCAGGAGTTTACCAGACCTAACTCCAAAAATACATTTACTTGGATTCAGCCTGAGCTTGTATTCTTTCAATCTGGCAAACAACATTTCTAGATGTTCAAGGTGTTCTTCCTCTGTTTGTGACCGAGCTATCATATCGTCTACGTAAACTTCAATCTCATGATGTATCATATCATGGAACAAAGCTACCATGGCGCGTTGATAAGTTGCCCCTGCGTTCTTCAGCCCGAACGGCATCACCTTGTAACAGAAAGTGCCCCATTGTGTGACAAAAGTAGTTTTCTCCATATCCTCGGGGGCCATTTTGATTTGATTGTAGCCCGAGAATCCATCCATGAAGGAAAACACTTTATGTTGAGTTGTATTATCGATCAAGATATCAATGTGAGGTAGCGGGAAATCATCTTTGGGACTGGCCCTATTCAAATCTCGGTAGTCCACACACATCCTGACTTTGCCATCTTTCTTAGGTACTGGTACAATGTTAGCGACCCATTGAGGATAGGACGTAACAGCCAGAAAGCCAGCATCGAATTGCTTCATTACTTCTGCCTTGATCTTCTCAGACATGTCAGGCCTTATTCGGCGAACTTTTTGCTTGATCGGCGGGCAATCCGCTCTTGTGGGGAGACGGTGAACCACGATGTATGTGTCTAAACCCGGCATGTCTTCATAAGACCAAGCGAAGATTTCAACATACTCATTCAACAACTGTATCAGGCGTTCCTTGACCCTCGGCTCCAGATTGGCACCCACTTGCACCTCCTTCCGGTCTTCCTCGGTCCCTAAGTTGACAGTTTCCAGTGACTCCTCATGCGGTAAGATGGCCCTTTCCTCTTATTGCAGAAGTCTGGCTAGTTCCCCGGGTACTTCACAACCTTCGTCATCTTCATACTCGGCTAGATTGACCAGATCCTCAGAGTTATTGAAAGATATAGCAGAATAGTCACCCATGGAATCCGGGGTGGATGGGTACCTGCATTGGTGAGTGTGGGTGTGTGTAAGGGATAACCATCCTTAAACAAAAAATGCAAAAGGAAAGAAAATGAACATAAGCAGTTTATCAAATGAAAAACGTCCAATGAATCATTAAACATGGCATATGGATATGAAAAATAATCAAAACCCTTACAAATGGACCTACATGCCCCGGGCAAGGCAGGAGGTGAAAAGATAGTGTACGGATTGTTTGAAAGTAAATATTACAGACCAAATAAGAAATGTTTAACAGATAAATTACTGATGAATAAAAGTGATGGGGACAAAGTCCTTAGCCTCCCAATTGCTCAATCCTCCTTTGACAGTTGGATAAATCCACTCTTCAATGTTGCTCTCCTTGTCTTCATCTTCCAGGGCGTTGATTCCGTAGGGAGAAATTTTGACTGGCGCCCTTTCAATCTTCGCACGGCGCATAGCTTTTTGGCCGGCGGCTGTGAACCCTAACCCAAACTTGTCAGTCTTATGCAGAAAGTCGGGTAACTGCCCCCATGCTGAATTCTTCCCTTCTTTTATTGCGGCCCTTGCATCTTCCAGAGATGCCATCCTGGCCATCTGCCTCGGTGTCTCAGCCGTTAACTTCGCTACTGCTATTTCAGGAAGGACTTCTTCGAAATGTTGAAACGGTGTCTCGATGAATTCTCCTTCAACCTCCACATACCGGAAAGAATTTAAGTGGCTAATCATGTACTCTTCTTCGCCATGGACAGTGATGATCTTTCCCTTGACAGGATACTTCAACATCTGATGTAAGGAGGAGGTGATTGCCCCAGCATGGTGTATCCAAGGTCTACCCAGCAGGCAAGAGTATGATGGACGGATGTCCATCACATAGAAAGTGGATTTAAACACCTCGGTGCCTATCTTGATGGGAATTTCAACCTCTCCATGGACCATTCTCTTCGAACCATCGAAAGCTCTGACAACAATATCACTCGGCTTCAATTCCAATCCTTCACAATCTAGTCGGTCCAAGGCCTTCTTAGGCAAAACATTCAGCGACGAACCAGTATAAACCAAGACATGTGCGAGAGTAGTTCCTCGACACTCGACTGGAATGTGCAAAGCATCATTGTGATTTCTACCTTTAGGAGTTAGGTCGGCATCAGAAAAACCTAATCCATTGTTTGCAGTCAGGCTAGCCACGCAATTCTGAAATTGATCCGCAGAGGTTTCCTGGGGCACATGAGCTGCCTTCAGGAATTTTATCAGGGCTTTAGCGTGCGCTTCTGAGCAAAGTAGTAGTGCCAGCATGGAGATCTTGGAGGGGGTTTGCCCCAACTGTTCCACCACATCGTAATCACTTCTTTTGATTATCCTCAAAATCTCGTCCATTTCCTTCTTGGAGGTTTCCGGGATTACCAAGGGTTGAGCCCTCGTCCTGACGGGCTCATCTTGGATTCCCTTACCTTTGTCAGCAGCGGTAGGAGAGACAGTACTAGGAACAACAATGTCTTCAATTAGAGGAGTTCTAGCAGAGAGTTTTATTGGTGCAGGGATGACCTTGTTAGCTTATGAGGGTCCAAAGACTGCTCTTGGAGGGGCAATCTCTGGAGAAAATATTCTCCCGCTCCTGGTGATTTTGCTAGTGCCCGCAATGTTGCTAATGCTGGCTTCATCATCATCTGAACTTTCTTCAATTACTTCGATTTGCTTGATACCATGGTAGTAGATGTCACCGCCATAGTTCCAAGGTATCGACTTCTCAGAAACATAGGGAACAGGCCCTGGAATTGTTATCTTCAAAGGAACAGATTTCGTAGCTGGTGTAATCTTAACAGGCTTTTTGACGGCCTTGGAAAGATTGGTGTGAATGGTTATGATTGAGACATCTTCAGTATGAACCGGAACAGCAGAAACTTTTTCAAACAAAATTTGTCGACTATCCATAAGGCCTTGGATGCCTTTCTTCAGTAGCGGACAATCAAATGGCAGAGAGTAACAACAGTAGCAGTCTTCTTTACATCCTGGGAAGATCCTGACCCTCAACAAATTCAACTTAATGGTTAGCAGTGGAGTAGTCAGATCACTGACATCAGCAACATACAAATCTTCTTCAATGGCATTGACATTTCGGCCGTGCTTCGGCATGGGTGCATATATTACATTAGTCTTCTCTGGAGCGTCAAACTCTACCTCCTTAGCCTCTATCAGGTCTTGGATTTTATGCTTGAGTGTCCAACAATCATTGGTGTCGTGGCCGACACTGTCTGAATGATAGGCGCATTTAGCATTGGCATGATAATGCGGAGAGGACGTATTCACATTCTTTGGTGCATCCTTGATGGTGGCAAGATTCAACTTCAACAGATGGGGAAGCACTTACGCTGGAGTCATATTAATACGGGTGAACTGCCGTTGTGGCCGTTCCACTCGTTGTTGATTTGGTCTGGACTGGTTATAGCGAGGCAGCTCACTTGGAGTATTTTGAATCATTACGGCCCCCACAGTTGGCCGACGCTCCGTCTTCCCTACTCTTCTCTGAGAATATACCATAGCTATTTCCTTCTTAAAAGGCTTCTTCTCAACACTTGCAGCAACACCCTTCTGAATCTTTCCTGACTTGATGCCAGCTTCTATTCTTTCGCCTGTTAAGATCAAATCGGTAAACCCCGCAGAAGAGTTACCAATTAGATGATTGAAAAATGGCCCAGATAGGGTCCCAAGAAACATATCAACGAGCTCACGATCGGTTAAAGGAGGCTGCACCCTGCCAGCCAAATCCCTCCATTTTTGTGCATATTCTTTGAATCCCTCACTTGTTCCTAGTGACATACCCTGAAGTTGGGTACGAGTAGGAGCAAGATCATAATTATATTGGTATTGTTTGTAAAAAGCGGTGGCCAAATCCTCCCAATTTCTGACACTGGCTCCTTCTAGCTGGTAAAACCACTCCAACTGAGCTCCCGAAAGGCTGTCTTGAAAGAAATGAATCCAAAGATTCTTATCTGCCATATAGGGTTGAATCTTTCTCACGTAGGACCTGAGATGCATTTTGGGACAGGACAGCCCATCATACCTCACAAACACTGGCACTTTGAATTTTGGGGGAATCACAATCCCGGCAACCAAACCCAAGTCTTCAAAGTCCAAGCCCGGTACTCTTTGTAATTCCATGGCGGCCAATCTGTCTTCTAAACCCTTGTATTTATCATCAGCTGGAGGGTATTGCTGATCAGAATAATCTTCATCCTCTTCTACCTCTTCTTCTTCCGCATCAGACTCGGAAGGCACCGCAGCTCCATCTCTTTTACTGGTCCCTTCATCAGAAGTAGGAGGAAATTCAAGCACTCTTCGAGCTTCTCCGTCAAATCTTCTCCCCAAAGTAGCCACCCCAATCCTCTTTTTCTTCTTTTTCACTGGGTCCTTATTCCCCAATTGAGTCTTGGTATCCTCCTGACCTTTAGCCAAGGTCAACAGGAGTTGCTGGAACTGTGCATTCTGAGCTTGTAGGTCTTTGACTGTTTGCTCGAGATCCATCCTACTGAAATAAACAGCAGACAGATAAGGAAACCTGGAGTGAGACCTGCTTATGCACATAATGAATGGTATGCTTATGTATGCAATGCATTCAAGGATTTAGAACATTCAAAATTGTTTCAGACAAAGAAGAACGCACGTCATATTAATAAGAAGAAATTTGTTAGTACATAAATGCCCCATGGGCCAAATATTACAAAATAAACTTCTTAAGGCAGAAAGACATTGCGCATCCTCTTTGGTGCGATGTAGGTGTTGAGGGCCTCTTGCTCATGGAGTCGGCGGGTAAGCTCTAGAACCTTCTTCTCACTGGCATAGAAGCTAGCTTCAAAAGTATTCCGTTCTTCCTTGAGCTGAATCCAACTTTTCTGCATTTCCTCCCACGATGTAGGCATGTCTGGATGTAGGATGGTGTAGGGGACCTCTCCTTCATTGACGGGCTCTTTAATCACTGGGAGTACATGAGGATAAGGCATCATTAGACTTTGGGCTCGGGCTCGTACCCACTTGAGATAGGGCTCAAGAGGGATGGAGTTCTTGTGTCCCAGAGTCTTGCTATCAACCTTGTTGAGTTTTCCCCAAGCTCTGATGAATCTTTGGCGAAGTCCTTGCGCATCGTTGTCGAAGTCAAAAACTAGGTTAGGAATCAACATGTCATGAGGGCCATCCCTCCGTGCATATCCAAATTGCCTCAAAGCTAGGCAAGGGTTGTAGGTGATACCTCCCCTGATTCCAAGTAAAGGAACATTAGGAAATTCTCCGCAACGATCGACAATGATGACATTTTCTCTGGACCGAGAACACCAATGCACATCAGAATGAGTAAGAGTCATCAACCGTTGGGACCACCTTGTACCTTGGTCATTCTTCAAGACAGATTGCGGAAGGTGCGAAATAAACCACCTTGCAAGGATAGGAGTACAGCACATGAGAACACCCCTCTTTCTCATTGTTCGTGTGTAAAATGAGTGAAGGATGTCTCCAAGCAATGTTGGTATTGGATTTCTGGACAAGAAGATTTTGACGGTGTTGACATATACCAATTGGTCAGGATTTGGGAACAAGACCAACCCATAGATAAGGAGTGCCACAATCTCTTCAAAGGCTTGTAGGTCCAATGAGTTCCAACATTCTTGTGCCTTCTCAAACAAGAATTTTGCTAAGAATCCCTTGACGTCGCTTCTGGTTTCCCAATGCCCCTTGATGTCGGATGGTTGTAGATGTAATGCTCGAGCAACATGTTCCGGCTTTGGTTCCTTTACCGTACCGTTGAAGGGTAGTTGATTAAGGATAGGAATTCTTAGGAGTTGAGAAAACTCCTCCAAAGTGGGTACCAACTGATAATCAGGGAAATTGAAACAGTGGTGAAGAGGGTCAAAGAACTGGAATAGCACTTTCATCATGTCTTCTTCAATGTTGGTGTTGACTAGGCTGAGCAGTCTGCCATGTCTTTCACTGAAGGATGAATTTTCCGGAATTCTTGAGGTGAGCTCCTTGAGTTGAGGAGAGATTCTCACCAGCTTGACTTGAATGGTGTTTCTGCGAGGAACTTCCATGACCTACAAAACAAGAACAAAGATGAAGATCCAAGCCCTTGAGATGGTTAGTGAATTCATATGATGCTTCATGATGTTTATGATGTATGCACAAAACATATGTACAAGCAAATCACACCAAACCCTAGTTTCAGGCTTGCATGGGGTTTCATAGGTAAGTACCCTCTTGAGTGTAGTTGACTTAAAAACCTGTCCTATAAATAGTAACCGGGTTCTAAGGAGCTCAATATCACTGGATTGTTTTCATTGTTCATGGTTTTGGTTTAGCCACTTAACTAGCGACCAAAATATTCCAAGAAAACAACCCTCAATGAGTGTAGTATCGAGTATCTACCAACTTCGGACTGCACCAAAGTCGGTCATCTCACTACCCCTAATAAAAGGCCAAGATGGTCAATTAAGGTTCTAGGTCATTAGTGCTTAGTGACATCACTCAGCGGCCCCGTACTCTCCTTGATTGAACTCAAGGGTTACCGGTACTCACAAATATGTCGCACTAATATAGCTATTGCTTCGACCGTGTCGGTATACCCAGCACAGTTTCCACAACGTATTGCTATCTATGAATGTTTCCCAAAATCCGGGTGTAGGATTGCAAACCCAAACAATGGAGCCAAAGTATAAAGCAAACAAATCAAACAATTAGTCATGCAAGAGGGTGATCTAAGCCCTAAGGTTACTCCATTTTTAAAATCATCCCCAGCAGAGTCGCCAGTTCTGTGATACGGTGGGAGAACTGACTATGGTTTTGCGTTTGTTTTCGCAAATGTTTCGGTTGAGCAAGAGTCGCCACCGACTTTTTATTTTATCCTAAGGAAAGGTTTAAAAAGCACAGCAAAAACCTTTGAGATTTTTCTTGGGTTCGGGGAGTAGATTATAGAAAGGGAAGGTATTAGCACCCTTTCTATCCATGGTTATCCATGGGCTCTTAGGTACTTGCTTAGATCAACTTGCCTTGGTTTTCAATTGTTTGAAATGGTGCTTGGCGTGTGATTTTGAAAATGTTTGAAAAGATGCCTTGTATAGGCTACCCTTGTAACAATTCTTTACTCGAATGTTTTACAAGAGGTGTTTGTCTTTTGAAAAGATGTTTCAAGGTTTTTTGAAAGTTTGTTTTGAAAGTGTTTGTGAAGTGTAGTTTTGAAATTAGGCAAGTGTTTTCTTTGTAAATTGACAAGTACTTAAGAGTTATCTACCCTAAAGTTTTCTCAAAGATTTTTGTCATATTTTAAACCTTTTGACAATTTTGTTCCACCATTGCATTTGGTGGACAATCTTGTCTTAGGAGGTGAAAGGGACGGGCGTGGGTCATCGCTTAGACCATAATTGCAATAGTATTAAATGTCTTTGGGCAATTTTTTCTTTAAAAAGGGACTTGATCATTCATTTAGGCAACACTTTGAGGGACTATGATCATTTGATTGTTTGTTTTACCCAAAGAAATCTAACATGCAACATGGCCCAATTATTTGAAGGCAACAAAGTGGAATACCCTAGGGGTGCAAGTGTGGAATGTGTTGTCCATTTTTCATGCTTTTTTGTCTTGTATTAGGAAAAACTACTTTTTGTTCGTTTTATTCGCATGCAAACCCTAACTCTAGCATAGTATATTTAGAAAGCGATAAAGTGCGAAAATTAAATTCCTACACTATTACAACACAATGATATGGGGAAGGGGGTACAAATGTTTCAAATGGGGATTATTTAGACAAGAATTTAAACCTAACTATTACATCATTTTCTTTGAACATTTACAAGACAAATAATTGTATAATTAAATGGAAATTGAAATAAATATGCAAAATGGAAAAAGAATTTTTTATGTGTATGAAAAAAGAATATTATTTATGTGAAATAAAAAGAGAAATAAAAAGGGATTATTTTTGGAGTATTTTCAAATTTAGGACAAAACCCTAATTTTTAATCAAAAAGGGATATTAATCAATTAATTCATATAATATTTACTATTTACATACAAAAATAAAATAAAATATAGTATATTTATGAAAATGTCTTTTTAGTGTTAAATATTAATAAAAATAAAAATATGTATATTTTTGATATTTTTACCCTAAATGTATTAATATATATATATATATATATATATATATATATATATATATATATATATATATATATATATATATATATATATATGTATATTTATATTATTTACAAGATATGTATTATATATATTAATTAATAATATTTAATATTAAAAATAAAAAAAGTATTTTTCTATAAAATATTTTCAGGAAGTAAAAATAAGATAAAAGTGTATAAAATATATTTGTGTTATTTTAGTATTTTAAACAAAAAGTATATATTTATTTATTTATGTACAAACTAAAAGAAAAAAATCAAATAAATACCTAATAAATTCAAAAATGATGAGAAAAAATATTTTTAAATTTTTAATATGCTGACAAAAAATAAATGAGTCAATTAAAAAAAGAAAAAGTCAAAAATCATTAAAAATAAAGCAAATGGGCTCAGGGGGTGTAAAACCAACAAGGTGGTGTGAATAAGAAAATGGCTCAGGCCCAGCCCAAGAAGACATTGTCTTCAACCTTCAGCCAAAGCCAGTTCAAAACGCGCGCCCTTCTTCTCAAACTTCTAACTCCTGATTCCTAGCTTATTAATGAAAACTCATAACATAAAAAATGTTCAGCATCAAGAGACGAATCCAACCATATGCAGAACTTGATCTAACTCTCTAAGATGAGGGAGAATTTCTTCTCCCCCAAATCCTAACCTAGATTTTCTGCCATTTTCAAACCCTAAATTCTCACAGCTCAAGCAAAAGAAATGAAAAGTAAAAACATGTACATGTTCAGTGGCATGAGTAGAACATTGTTTATTCACAAACTTAAAGCTAATGATGTCTAATAAGAGAGATAGAAGTTCACCAAAATACCTGTTCAGTTGAAGTTCTATCTGGCAATGGGGAAGCTTTCAGTGCAAGGTGATGATTGGTATAGCTTCCTTGAGGTCCAGGGATGCTATTCCAATGTTTACTTTGTCTTGAAAGCTTTTGAATCATGCTAGAGCACTTCACCTGCAAAACAAGAAACTGAAAATGGTGGAACTGGTTAGAGGGATTAAAGGTCGTGTTTCAAGTCATGGTCAGCTTGCATAGATGCTAGGGAATGTGTGTGAACTGGTTTGGGCAAGAGAGCTTGAGGGAAATGGAAGATGGCACTCAAACTGCAGGCCTGGCCCTGTTTTTGCAGTTTTAAGGTGATTCTGAGATTGGGAGTGTATGAGAGATGTTAGGGTCGTGTACTAGCTTGGTTATGATGTCTTGAGTGTGTTTCACAAGTTCACTTAAGTGCTTGCAAGCTGATATGAGAGTTGTGTTACAATATGCCAAGTTACTTACACTTTAAGCAACAAATGCCCAAGTTGTGTTCTAGGTCAGTAGAGGCCCCCTAATGAGCTGCATAATCCCTCCTTGATCAGAGTATTTTGCTTATAATCTTGTGCCAATTAGATCTAATTTGTACTGCTTGGATTTTCAATTGGACATAAAGTTACCTTTTGCAAAAATGGAAGAAATGTTTTATCTATAAATGGATTAATCCTTTAGGCAATGCTTAAACTCATGAAACAAGGCCTTGGCACAAAGGTTTTGCATTGAATTATTGAGTGTCAAATGGTTTTAGGACCTGTAATTTAGCACAAACCATGCTGACTTGAAAATGGCTTAAGTTATGAAACATGTTCATGATCAATTCAAAAGTGAGTTTTTGCCAAATTGTGGAATTCGATTCTCTCAAGTTATGAGGTTGTTTGAGAAGTTCTTGGACATTTTGGAAAGCTTGGAAAGTGTACTACAATCCATCTTTGAAATGCAAATTGAAATTCCAAGTGGAAGTGTATGGAAAATGGCCTTGAAGTTGGGTAGAAAACCTTGTCAAAATAGGTCAAAAATTCACTAAGTTAAAAATGGTTTAGTGCCCTTATTCAAAAATTTGTAACTTGGGATAAAAGCCTCAAATGGGAAAACTTTGTGAATAAAAGTTGTAGATTATGCAACAAGCTACAACTTTCATGTTTTGACTTTTGTTTGAATCCAAATGGATCTTGGTGATAAAGTGGGGAAAAGTTGGGAAAAAATTAGGGTTTTTTATAACTTAGAAAAATTCTAAGTTATGAAAAATTCTAATTTCTAACCCTAATTTGCATTTTGTGATTTCTTGGTGAACAAGTTTCATGATTTGGCATGTTTTGATGAAAAATGAATCTTGACTCTTGATTTTGACCAAAAAGTCAAAGTTTGACTTTTCAGTGTACAGTCAAAATTGATCAATTGACTGGGGAATTCAACTGTCAATCTTGTGTACTTGGGATCTTTTGAGTTTGTTGAGCATGTCAAGATAATTCCATGGGGTCTTTGAGTCCATATGTGATCTTGGTTTTCCATTGGCTAGGTCAAACAGTCAAAAATTGCCCTTTGTGCAGTCAAAACCCTAAAAATGACCATTTTGCCCTTTTGGTGATTTGATCAAATTTCTTGTGGAATTGTGATCCAAACTTGATCAAATGGTTCATATGAGTTCATAATGTTGATGTGGGTCAATTTCCATGAGGTTTGACTGTCAATTGGCCACAGTTGACCTTTTCCCCAATACAGCTGGTTTTTAGGTCAACTGTCCAATTGATTGGGCAAAACTTGGAATCAAGGCTTGGAACTTGATGTGGATAAACTTGGGAGTCCAATATGAAGCATGAAAGTCATCTTAGGCACTTTAGGTCAAAACATCTTGGTGCAAACACAAACCCTAATTTTGGGTCAACAGTGCAAGGAGAAGTCTTGAGCAGATGAAACCCTAACTGGATCTTGATCTCCAAGGGTTTTGTGATGAGAAATCATTGAGAAATGGGAGGGAAAATTTTGGGGTACAACAGTATGCTTTCAAACTAACCCATGCTTCAGTTAGGACTTCTAAGGGTTATAACGTGGCCTGGTTCGCGGTTCAAGAAACAAAGGATAAGGCTCAAATTTTATTTGTACCCACCTGTTCTTCATGATGCTCTTCGATCCTAAACTCAGCTAATCGTTCATTTAGATCTCGTTTGAGTCTTTACTCTGATATTCCAGTGATGGTTCGGATACTGACAGTTTATTTTGAACAGGAAGTCATTTTTGTCGAGAGTTTTTGTAGGATATCTTTCTTTTTTATTTCATTATCCCCGTCTTTTGCCTGAACTGTTTCTTTTTGTAATTACAGTCAGCGGGATGCCACCGTTTTTCTTAAGTCTCCTTCATAGGTTTTGACTTATTGGGCTTTTATTTTTGAGAGATAATGACTGCCTGTCCTTAGGATTATACAGAACCATCACCGTCTTTTGTTTCGGAAGGACTTCCTTGATGCCATTCATTATGCACCTGGATTAACTGAGCAAACTACCCCGCCCCGGGTTATAATTAAAGGTTTTAATTTGTAAGAAGAAAAGCTCCAACTTCTTTGGCTCAAAGAAGTTGACTAGGGATTATCTTCCTTATAACTCCACTATTTAGGATTTGAAACAACGCCTGTACCTCATCAGCGGGGTCTTTTCAAAAGCATACTGTAGAGATTTCGATATCATTTTCGTCATCCTCCCTCTAATGCTTAAAGTTTTTAATCGAGAGTTGAACATCACAAAAATGAAAGCAATTTGGATATAGTGAATACGAAAGGATTGATTCAAAACAGACATATGCAATGCATTGATAAAGTAACAAAGTTTGACATGAATAAATGTCTAAACAATCAATAGAAAATTACAAATTGAAAATTCTAATGAACAAAAAAGAAGTCTTCTCGTCTCAGGACTTGTCACTTCAAATGGTGAACCTTGGAGGGATGTAAAAAGAATTCAATCTGAGCGTCTTGTGTGAGTTCTAAAGCTCCCTCATCAATCAGGTCTTGAATTTTGTTTCTCAACGCCCAACAGCCGTGTCATGTCCAGGGTTGTTGGAATGGATGCACACCTAGCATCATGATTGTACCTTGGGGAGGCTATGTGGGGATTCTGAGGAGGGTCCCTTAACCTCACCAGATTCAGTCTCAACAGGTGTTGTAAAGCTTGAGATAGCGGCATGTTGAGCTTGGTAAACTGCCTCTTGGGTACATTCGGCTTACTCTGATTAACCCGTTGTTTTTGGCGAGGTTGTTGTTGGACCCGTTAGGTAGTAGAAACTTGGAGAAGTCCATTCTTCACCAAACCTATCCCTGGTTTTCTTGAAATCTGATCAGTGACTTGGCCTCCGGCCTCGACTGTTTGCTTCATACTGTTGTATCTGTCTTGATGAAGCTGGTTGATAATGGTTCTCAACTCTTCTTGTTCCCGGGCTAGGCCTTGGATAAGAGCCATCTGCTCCAGCATTTGGGTTCTCATTGCATCTACCTCAGCTTGCAGATGTTTCAGGTGTTCGTCCTTATTGTCTTCAGGACTTTTCTTGACCAAGTTCCCAACGAGGAGTGTTTTCAACTCTTCCTGCCCCTTGGATAGGTTTAGGAATATGTCCTTGAACTGAGCTTCTTGAGTTTAAAGATCTTGGTTGTCTTGTTGGAAAGCCATTGCTGAAATAAACAGCGAGAACATGAGAGACTTGTACTGGAAGACCTGTTATGCAATGATATGTATGATATGTATGCAATGTTTTCAAGGATCTCGCGGGGTAAACAAGAAACTGTTAGAATTTGAATTTTGCAGCTTTGATTGAAGAAACTTCTTGTCGTCAAGAGTCCTTCTTCAAGAGTCGAGCTCACCATATCAAGTGGGTCATAGCCACTGACTTAAGTTATCGTGTTTTGATCTCTAGATGGCATTGGCTAGAGGAAAATAAATCCCCTTTTCCCCTTGCTAGACATTTGATTTACCATAACCTGCATCACAAACCCTTGAGTTCCTTGAAATGGTTAAGGAAATGTTAAGGCATGATGTCATGATGTGTATGTTATGCGTTTAAGCAAAAAGTGTGAGGTGTTGTAAGTAAACCCTGCAATAAATCCAAATCATTGGATAAGGACTGTAAACAAAGCCTGCAAGTAACTCATGTTGTCAGATAACAAGAATGTGCAAGTAGTTCAAGTTTTAAAGGCAAACAAGTCACGCAAACAGCCTTAAGTTTAGGCTTGCATGGGGTCTAGGTATTACCCTCTTTCAGTTTAGTTGGTTCAGCCTGTCCTAGAAATAGTAACCGGGTTCTAGAGGATCTCAATATCACTGACCACCCTCGATCGGTCATAATTCCAATTTAGCAACCTTTTCTTGCGGCCGCAATCATCGCGAGAGTTTGGTCTCAATGAGTGTAGCATACTGCTACCTTTCTATGGCCAAGTTGGTCAATTATAGGTTCTAAGGTCAGTTGGTGCTTAATGACCCCTTAGCTGCCCCAAATTCTCCTTGTTCCTCCACAAGGGATATCGGTACAAACTTAAAGTGTCACACCAACATAGCTACTACTTCAACCGTATCGGTCTATGTCGTACAGTTCCCTCACAGTCTATTGCTACTTACCTAAAGGGTATCCCCCAGATCCGGGTTAGGATCTATAGTAACTCCGATTCAAACCCACAAAGATAAAGCATACAGATCAAACAATTGAAAACAATATGAACTATTCCAAAGGTACACCCCACTTATTAGGTCCCCAACAGAGTCGCCAGTTCTGTGATACGGTGGGAAGAACTGACTGTTTTTGGAATGCTGGTTTGCGTTTTGCGTTTGTTTTTGCAAAATGTCGCGGTAAGCAAGAGTCGCCACCGAATTTTATTTTATCCAACAAGGAAAGGAAAAAAGCACAGCAAAATTCCTTTATCGAGATATTTTTGAGTACGGGGGGTAGATTATAGAAAGGGAAGGTATTAGCACCCTTTCTATCCATGGTTTTCCATGGGCTCTTAGGTACTTGCTCATCATTTTCAAAATTGTTTTCTTTGTGTTTGTGGGTTTGAAAAAGTTTTTGTTTTTAAGTTCGATTTAACTCTTGCTTCTGTCCTCAAGAGTGTAATGAAGTGTTTTGAAAACTTGTTTGTAAAAGTGTAAGTGCGAAAAAGTTTTGTTTTGGATGAGCAAGTATCTAAGAACTATTCTATCTACTCGAAAAAGGAATCGTTCTATGTTAATTTCCTTTAGACAACGCTATCCCACTATTAGTGAGTGGGTAGTACCGTCGTTGGAGTTTAAGGGTCAATTCGAAAGAGGGACATACAGTCACTAAAGCAATGTTAGGACGCCTTAACAGTAACCCTAATGTCTTAGATCATTTGTTTGAGGCAACAATATTCGAGGCAACCATTTCGAGGCAACTATGATCTTTTAGACAAGAGGGCGACCTCTAAAACAACCTTATACTCAATGACCATGTATGAAGGCAACCAAGTGGGGTGTACCCTAGGAGTGTGCATGTGCGAGTGTATTGATTTCAGTTATTTTTATCTTTGCACATGTTTAGGGTGATCTAACTGTTTTAAATTAGACATTCATTCTTGTCATGCAAGCCCTATTACCAAACATCTAGCAGTTGTATATTTGCAGAAATTAAAATGCGGAATTTAAACTAAATTATTACAAGGCGTCAGGTATTTATATCGCCAAAAGCAACCCTTTGAAAATAAAATAAAAGCGGAAAAATAAATGTCTTAATTATTTATTACAAGCCAGGAGCAGATACATCAATTGGATAAATAAAAATAAAGCACGCGGTGCAAAATTAAATTGAATGCGAAAATTAGGGTTTTGACCCTCCTAATTAAAAGAAAATGTTTTTTTGTTTTTTATTATTTTTTTTAAAGAAATGAAATGAAATCCTAAAATTAAATGCTAAATTAATTATTAAATAAATTAATTAATGAAAATATTAAATGACATCTTTTTGGAGTTTTTTTGTTAATTTAGGAAAGAAATTAAAAATAATTAAATTAAAGTTAAAAACTATTAATTCTAATTGATTTTTAATATTTACAAAAATAAATTCAAGTTGTCTACAACTAATGACCTAATTAATTTAAATAATATTTATTAATAAAAAATAAAAGTTTTGAAAATTAATTGGGTAAAAATGTTTTTGGTGATTTTTTGATAAAAAAGAAAATTGTTGGTTAGTAATTAAAATAAATAAAATAAAATAACTAAATAAAACAAGCAAAAAAAAAGTAGAGAAATGGGCCTGATTATGGGAGTGTGAATAGCAATTTCGTTGGCCCAATGATGCTGATCCGTTGGACTTTTTCTGATCCAGTGCATGTGCGTTTGACTGGCCGTTTGGTGCACCTTTGATGCTGACCACCAGATTTGGCCATTTGGCCATCTGGCACGCTGAAGAGTGAGAGTACATGGTGGATGGTAGGCTACAGTGCACACCTGATTACCTGAAAGAATTTTGAAAAATAACAAATGCTGGAGGCAGGGATCGAACCCCTGACCTCCAGCCTTTGAACGCCTTAAGACCAACGTGGCTACCACTGGAGAACTTATATTTATTTGTTATAAAATTAAAAGGAAATAATAAAGTATAAAAGCAAGCATTAGTGGACAGAAACAAAAAAAAGCGCGCGGACATTTGAATGGACGAGTGGTGGCGTGACAACTCATCGTCCATGTTCTTGGACCGTGGCTAAAAATCAAAGGGGCTATACCCACGGACGCTGTCCGTTGCTACAAGTCAAGCATCTCTAAAATCTCGTACAGGCCCCACAAAAGGATTCTAGTAGAATGGTTGAGTTCGTCTCCTTCTTCTGATCATAACCATAGCCATTACTAAGGCTAATTGTTCCTGAATTAAAAAGCCCTAAAAAACTCCAAGAAACCCTAACCATGGTGATTCATGATATAAGGCAGATGGATGAAATTGGTTATTGCAAAAAGCTAGCAAATGATATGGTGATTCGAAATATGCAATTATTTTTCATTATAGATGCAAGAATGAAGCTTTTCGAAATCAAGAAGATGGTGATTCCGTGAGCGACTTACTGTGCACTGGGAGGCTTGAAAATGCGTGGTTTTGCTTGCTTTCGCTTGTGGAGATTTCCAGGAGACGATTGGGACAATTGCCAAGCCTTGAGGATGCCTCTAAGCCCTGTTTTGATCTCATACTTTTTTCTTGTTTTTGCAAATTTGGTTTTGGCTCTTATCTTCATCTCCAACCCTTATTTTGGTCTGCACATGACCCTTATGTATTGCACAATGTATTAGGTTTGCAAACTCAGTCCAAATCTCTCTCTTTCAATGCTTTGATATTTGATTTGATTCCCTTTAACAAACCTTCCAAATTTGGCTCCTTTGCAATCTCTTTGTACATAAATGGCTTGATGCGAATTTGAATGCATTGCTAGATGTGATTAAAGCCTGAAACAATCAAAAGATCCATTGTTATCAATGCTTTGGATTTTATTTGATTTTATTTGATTTAAATCAAATTAATTCAAATAAAAAATCAAAATAATTAATAAAAATATGATATGGACACATGGGAAAGGCTAGGGCACGTGGGCTATGATTCCAGCTCCAAACAAGTGAAAAAGAATGGGCCCATTTGGGAAAAATGAAGTTTTGGGGATAGTTGACTTTTGGCAATTTTGCAAAAAAGTTCAACTTCAACAATGCATAACTTCCTCAATTTTGACTCTTTGGATTTGTTCTTTGACTTTTTAGAAAGCTTGAGATGTCCTCTAACGAACCCTGTTTGTCTCATCTCAATTTGATATTCCATGCTCAAGTTATAAGCTTTGAAAAAAAGGTGTTTTTGTTGACTTTTCAAAATGACCTGTAATGTCCAAATTCATAACTTTTTGTGAGTGCATATTTTGATCTTGGAAGATGAAGATGGATTGTAGAAAATTGCATCCTATTCAAAATGAGCTTTGGATGGTTCATTTCTCATAAGGTATGAGAAAGTTATGCTTGGTCAAAGTTGGGTTGACTTTTCCTACAAAACCCTAATTTAGCAACTTTTGAATCTTGATGAATTATGAGCAATCATTGATGAATCATGATCAACCCTTGATCAAATGATTAAATATACTTCAAAATGAAAATGTTGACAAAAAATCTTGAAGTTTGACTGTATGTAGGTCACAGTTGACTTTTTCCCTAGCACACTTCCTACTGCAAGGCTTGAAACTTGACATGGATGATCTTGAGAACATATTAGGAAATTGGTGAGCACTTGGGACCATTTGGACTCAAGGATCTTGATGCAACATAAAACCCTAGTTTGGGGTAGACTGCCTTAGGAGAGAGCTTGTCTGGCCAACCCTTGGACTATCTTGAGCAACTTGGGGATCTTTCTTGCAATGTTTTGAGAAATATGGGAGGGCAAATTTTGGGGTACAACATATGCGTTCTTATAGAAACGAGAACCATTACAAAGACACTTTTTAAAATCACTTTCAAAAACACATTCCGAAAACACCAATTTGAACTATTTTCAAAACAACACTTTGTACGCGTTCTTATAGAAACGAGAACCATTATAAAGATGTTTTCAAAATACTTTTAAAACCCACAACACAAGAACATTTTTAAACAAAATCAAGTGATCTAGCAAGCATCTAAGAGCCCGTAGATAACTACGGATGAAAATGGTGATAACACCTTCCATTTCCATAACCTACCCCCCCCCCCCGAACTCAAGAAATAATCTTGAAAGGTCTTTCCTGTTCTTTTCAACCTTTCCTTATTGGATAAAAGAAAAGTCGGTGGCGACTCTTGCTATCCGCAATAATTGTGATAAAATTCAAAACACCCAAGTCAATTCTCCCCTGTGTTACAGAATTGGCGACTATGCTGTGGAATTTACTTAAAGTGGGGTTACCCTAGGGTTAGATCATATTTACTTTCTTTCCTTGTTTGACTCGCTAGCTTTAAATTTTGGGTCCTTGTTTGGGTTACTAAAAGATTCTACACCCGGATCTGGGGCACCTTTTTAGGTAAGTAGCAATAAATCATAGAGGTTGTAAAGGGTGTACCGATATGGACGAAGTGATAGCTACGTTAGCGTGATACTTTGGTTTGTACTAATATTCCTTGAGTCAGTCAAGGATAACATTAGGCTTCCTTAGTGTCATTAAGCGCTAACTGATCTTTACAACCTTTTAATTAACTTATCCTTGGCCATTAGGAAGTAGTGAGATAGTCGGCTTTGGTTTTGACCAAAGATTGATTGATACTCGATACTACGCTCATTGAGATCGGGCTTTCTGGATATTCCGATCGCCATTATAGAGGTTTGCGCTGAAACAATGCCCGATGAAGAAAGATCAGTGATATTGAGATCCCCTAGAACCCGGTTATTATTACTAGGACAGGTTGAGCCAACTAAACTTCAAGAGGGTACTTACCTATCAAACTCCATGCGAGCCTAAACATAAGGACTTGTCTGCTTTGTGTGTATATGACTATTTATACATAACAAATTTCTTACTTTGCATACTTGTACATAACATCATGACATCATACGAAAACATTTTCAAGGATATCAAGGGCCTATGATGCAGGGTCCTGTTGAACCAGACGCCTGTCAAAGGGCAAGAGGATTTATTTTCCTCTAACCAAACATCGTCAAAGATCAAAGTACAAAAACTTGAGTCAAGAGCTATGACCCACTTGACATGGTGAACTTAATTCTCGTGGAAAGACATCCACCGATACGAAGTTCTTCAATCAAAGATGTAAGTAACTTCTAACATCTTCTTGTGTTTACCCCGCGAGATCCTTGAAAACATGCATCCACGTATCATGCATCATATTATGACAGGTTTCTCCCATACAGGTCTCCTTATCTTCCTACTATTTATTTCATTAAGATGGATATGGAACAAACGGTGAAGGATCTCCAAGCACAGAATTCCCAATTCCAACAAATGTTCTTAGCCATGGCTAAGGGGAAAGAGGACCTGAAGGCTCTTCTTCTCAAAGACAAGAAGAAAAAGTCAAAGAAGTCAGTAGGCGTCCTGAATTTGGGAAGAAGACTTAAAGGACCAGTCAAGAGAGCTCTAGATCTCTCAACCCCATCCAATGAGGGGAATAGTCATGAAGAAGATAACAGTCTGGGGATTGATGAAGTTGAAGCTGACTACTCTGAAGAATAATATCCTCCCGCTGATGATAAATACAAACAGCTGGAGAATCGCATCAATGCTATGGAGATTCAGCAGATACCTGGCTTGGACTTTGAAGAGTTAGGTTTGGTTTCCGGAGGGGTCATCCCACCAAATTTAAAAATCCCCACCTTTGTCAAGTATGATGGAATCTTTTGTCCTAAAATGCATCTAAGGTCATATGTCCGCAAGATTCAGCCTCACACTGCTGACCGGAAGCTATGGGTCCATTTCATCCAAGAAAGTTTGGCTGGCACTCAACTAGAGTGATTCCATCAGTTAGAAAGAATCGAAATTCACACCTGGGAGGACTTGGCTTCTACTTTCTAAGGGCATTACCAATACAATGCTGATATTGCACCAACTCGTGTGCAATTGCAAAATATGACCATGCGTTCCAATGAGGGCTTCAAAGAGTACGCCCAAAAATGGAGAGACTTGGCAGGAAGAGTGCAACCTCCCTTAACTGATAGGGAGATGATTGACATCTTTATGGGAACTTTGACGGGAACTTTCTTAAATCACCTAACTGGAAGCTCTTCAGTCGGATTCACTGAGCTAATACTGATCGGCGAAGGGGTCGAAGGCGACATCAAAAGCGGAAAGATCCAAGGAGATACATCCTCTGATGCACAGAAAAATCCATACAATGGGAAGAAAGAGTCCAATGATGTTTACAACCAAAAGGGTCATAAAAAGAGCAATCATGACCAACATGTGGGGGCAGTCCTAATCTCCGGTCCTGTGTCGTGGCGACAATAACAAAGGGGAAATCAGCGAAGGTAAGACGAGCCCAAAAGACAGTTTACCAACATCAACATGCCGCTGTCTCAAGCACTACAAAACTTGTTGAAGATGAATTTGATTACGTTGATAGGACCTCATCCAAACCCTAAAACTTCTTCTCCTAACTACAATCCTGATGCAATATGTGCATATCATTCTGGAAGTCTTGGGCATGATACTAACGATTGTTGGGCACTGAAATACAAGATTCAAAATATGATTGACGCCAAGGAGATCGAGTTCGACCCTCCAGAAAATCCCAACGTGATCACCACTCCCATGCCAAATCATTGAGCGTTCTAGTTCGTTTTGAATTTTCAATTGTAATTTCTTTTGTTATTCAAACACTTAACTATTAATGTCAAACTTCGTTTCATTAATGTATTGCATCTGTTTGTCTTGAATTCATCCATTTATTTTCACTATGTTTAAGCTATGCTTTTTACTCTCTTTATGACATTCAACTCTTGCCAAAAGTTACAAGCATTTAGAGGGAGGATGACAAAAACAATGCCATAATACAGTATGCTTTTGGACAGACCTTGTTGACGATGTACATGCGTTTCTTTCAATTCTTAAACACAGGAGTTATAAGGAGGATAATCCCTAGTCAAACCCTTTAAGCCTAAAAAGTAGGATTTTTCTTTTTTTTTTACACAAATTGAAACCTTTAATCAAAACCTGGGGCAGGGTAGACTCTCAGTTAATTCAAATGCGCGTTCAGTCACAAACTTTCACTTTGTACACAACAAATGACATCAAAAACGTTCCTTTGGAATCAAAAGACGATGATGGTTCCCTACAAATAGGCAGTCATTATTTCTCAAGAGAAAAGCCCACTAAGTCAAAACCTACGAAGGAGACTTAAGAAAGATTGGGGAATCCCACTGACCGTAATCTCAAAAACAGTCAGGCAAAATCAGGGATAACAAATCAAAAATAGGTCACTACAAATCCTCAACAACATGGAAAATATGAAAAAAATGACTGACTTCTAACAAATAAGTTTCCCAATTTCTGAACCATCACCAAAATGCCATTTCAGACTCAATTGGAGTTCAAAAGCACAAATTAACTGAGTTTAGGACTGAAGAACATCACGAAGAACGGGCGGGTACAAATACACTTTGAACCTTATCCTTTGTTTCTTAAACCGTGAACCTAGACCATGATACAACCTTTCAAAGTCCTGATTGAAGCATGGGTTAGTTCGAAAGCATACTGTTACAAAAGATATCCTGACTCTTGTAAGGCTTACTCTAAATCCTGATTTGAATTCACATATTTGCAAAATTCTTTTATCTGCTAAAATGCATTTTCAAATATTCAAGACAAGCATAAACTTTGCATTATTTTGAATATCGTTGTTTGCATATGGCTAATTTTTTGGCAAAAGAGAAATTCACATGACGAATCTTTAGCAAACGAATGCTCTCTCTCTCTGGACAAAGTCACTCCAAATGGGATGACACTTCCATTGACATATCTCCTATAAGCAAGGGGGCATGACATGTCACTGTCCAACACATCTGGGGTTGTCCAGTCAAGATTCCAAGAAATCTCTCAAGAAGTGCTGAGTAACCAGGAGCAGGTCTGTATCTGAATCACTTAGGGCATTAAACGTGAATTCCAGCCAAGAGTTATGTGCAGACATGCAAACATTTCCTGGCAATACTACAAATATTTGCTACTAGGGACAGTGAAAAATCTCCCACAAAGTCCTTTTCATAGGATTATCCCCAGCCAGAGTGTCAATCTCTGAAAACTTCTCCCCAACTGGGTCTGATCTCAAGAATCTTAAAGGAGTTTTACCAAAAGAAACGCCTTTTCAGCAGGCTGGCGATATGGTTTATTTCCCCAACAAATTACAGATTCCCCATCTTATATTTGCCTCTCAGACTACCACACATAAAGGGACCACGACTCCTCTTCCCCAGTAGACTGCTCTACAATCCCCAGTGAGTTGCTGTAAAACCTGGGATGCAACCAGATAACAGTTAATTTCTTTGTCCCCAACAAGTTTTTAACTCCCTTTCTCTTCCATAAAGAGATAACTCCCCAGTAGAGCAACGGACAACTAAAATCCCCGAACTCTTTTCCCCAAGCAGAAATCAACACTCTCCACAGAATTTTTCTTCTCAAGCGAAATCAACATTCCCCAAAGGAGCTCTCCTCAAACAATAAAACAGGACTCCCCAGCGGAAACATTCTAAGCAAGGTTTGAAGATGTGCATGCACTTCATCCCCAACGGCCTTCCGGAATTTTAGTTTCCCAAAGCTCCCCAACATTTGTCAAGGATTTATTTTCAAAAACAAAATTACATTCCAACAACATTTCATGCATCATATTTACATATATGATAAATGCATACAACATAATCTCATATATTTTGAGAACATATTTACGCCATGCATTTCATACATCATGACGTTGCACGTAGCTAACTCTTTGCCTTTTCAGGAAAGATCGAATAACAGGTAACTATCATCAACAATTTTCAATAGTTCTAGATCAATGTCTGTAACAAGACAGGACCACTATCTACACGGCCAATTGTAGATTAATACCTGTAATAAGCCAGGAAAACTATCTACATGAATAGCTGAAGCAACCCTACCCAGGTTTCTTCTTATTTACAGATGAATTTTTACACTGACTCATCATGAAGCAACCTTAGCCAGGTTCCTTCTCTACATTTCTAGATGAAGTTTTACACTGACTCATCATGAAGCAACCCTACCCAGGTTCCTTCTCTACATTTCTAGATGAAGTTTCACACAGACTCATCACGAAACAACCCTACCCAGGTTCCATCTCATTTCCAGATGCAGTTTTACCTGGGCTCATCATGAAGCAACCCTACCCAGTTTCCTTCTCATTTCCAGATACAGTTTTACACGAACTCGTCCTGAAGTAACCTAACCCAGGTTCCTTCTCTTAAAATTCTAGATGAAGTTTCACATGGATTCATCCTGAAGCAACCCTACCCAGGTTTCCCTCTCATATGTCTCTTATAGCAGCCCTACATAAACCCATCATAAATTAAAGAATACTCAAGACCTCTGTTGGTTCAGTTTAAATCTATCAATGGTTTATCCTGATTCCTTTCCAGTAGACATTTTCTATGGTTCAGATAAATCACTCCAAGGATTTATTCTGATTCTTTTCTAGTTGAAGTCAAATTTAGACTTAGTCTAATTTCTGTCAACAATCATCTTTGGATGGCATCTATAAGCCCATCTCCGATAACTCTACATCATCCTTTCAAATGGAATCTGTAAGCCCATTCCTTACACAATCAACCACCACATCATCAAGTGCAAATTTCTAGGCACTCTAGTGTTCTATCATCTGCCACCTTCAAGTCACGAATGGCAGATTCGCCAATCTAACTCTTCAGGTTTAAGAAGATTGAACAGGGGAAGTTGTTGTACCCCAAAATTTTCCCTCTCATTTATCAAGATATTTCCTACAAAGATCTTTAATGCCTCAAGTTTGCGCAACTATCGACTAGGTCAAACAATTTCCTCAACACTGATACCTCAAATTAGGGTTTGAGTTTGTACAAAGGAAGTGGGATTCATAATGTTTCAATTGACTTTCATGGATCATTATGGACCCTCTGGATTATTTTTGTCAAGTTTCAAGTCTTGGATCACAATTTTCCAAGAAAGTCATTCAAATTAACAAAACGGCAAAATGGGCAAAATTAGGGTTTTGACTGAAATGACTGAACTTTGATTTTGACCTAATACCTGGCTTATTGGTTGAAAGTATGATCTCAAGGATACGAGCATGTCATTTTGAACTAATTGTATATTTCAATTCATCTCCTGAGATCAGTGGATTGATAGACAAATTTGGTTAACTGATAGGAAAAGTCAATTGTATACTAAAAAGTCAAACTTTGACTTTTTGACCAAAGTTGAGTCCCAAAAATCATATTTCATCAAGACATCCAAAATATGAAATTTGATCATCAAAAATCAAGAAAGTCAAAAATCCAACTTTTGCAAGACTTGGAAATTTTTCGAAGTTAAGTTCATTGTTTCATGACATCTTGTCACTACAATTCAAAATAGTTCAAGATGTTAAAAATAATTCAAGTTATTACAAAGTGGCACTTTTGCAAGTTTACAAATCCTAAAATTTGTATTGCTTGGACTTTTTCCTTTGACTCAAAACCTTGCCACAATTTTTTGTCTTTGATACAATGTGCATAAATTGCTCCACAAACTAAACTTGTTTCATGCTGCAAACTATGTTGTCCAAGTTATTTCTGAACAAAAATGATATGCTACTTCTATACATTGTCACAACACTCCAAAACCATGCTCAATTGCTTACAAAAACCTTGTTCTATGCTGCACCACAAACCTGTCACAAAACTTGTATATGTTTTCCTATACAGTCCAAAATCTGTCCAGAAAACCAGTCCAAAACTGCTCTATGCAGTCTGCTCCAACCTGCATCATAACAGCCATAAAATTGCACCAAAATGGAAAAATAAAATTGTGTGGAAAAAGTATCAAAGAAGTAGGCAAAAATAGTTCAAAATAACTTATTTTGTTTCCCTCCTAAACCTCAGTCAAGGATCTACAAAAGGGATTGTTTCATAAGACTTAAGGGGGGATTTTTTTTAGAAAAAAAGGAGAGAAGAGAAAAACAGAACTTTTGTTAAACTCTGACCATTCATAAAACCCAGTTCGTCCATAAAAACTCTGTTCATCTTCAACTCTGTTTTGACTCACAAAACAGAAAAGATAATCAACCCACTATTGTACAACCTTTTAAACTCTCCTATAAACCCTCTAAACACTTCATATCACATAGTTATTGTTCAAACACAAGAACAGTTTCTGTAGTGCCCTTATTCTCAACTTCTAAACAAAAGACAGTACTACACAAACTTGACTCTTTGGAGTTGGTTCAACAACCTTCAACACAAAGGGAAGTCTAGCAGCTTCCTGGAGTTTCATTAAGGTCCACGCAACATCTTGAAGGGTTTCAGACTCAAAACCTAAAGTGCGGTTGCAAGGTAAGTAATCTTAACCTTGTATTTTCCATACATCATTTTTGGTTTATTTATGAAGATAAGATGAAGTAATCACTACTCTTGAAGTTAATCATTTCTTTGTTGTTCATTTTTATCATTTATATGTTCAAAACTGACTGATACATGCAAAAGAATGGTGATAGAGGGAAAAAAATGTAACATGATTCGACACATACCCACATGGGTCGACTCATTCTAAGTGAAAAAGCAGGGTATGAGTCGACACATGGCCTTATGCATCGACTCATAATGCTATATAGGGCCCAAAACAGAAAGATGGAAGGTGTATGAGTCGACACAAAACGTGTATGTGTCGACACAAGCAGGAAATGAGTCGACACATCCCATTATGCATCGACTCATAGTAAGTTAATTTAGTTTGGCAGGGGCAAGGAAAATTATGTGTCGATGCATAACAACATGTGTCGACACATAATAGTTCAAAGTGCAGTTTTTCCTTCTTTTTACATTGTTTTTTCATTATATATATATACTCCATCACTGTCCACTCATTCGATATGGTTGTAATAATTAGACACCTATTTCATCCCCATTCGCAAACTGTATCCCCATCCCCCTAATGATGTAATAGCATAGGATTTTAATTTCCGCAAGTTTACCGCTTTTCATATAATTGATAGTAAGATAGGGTATGTATGGTAAGATAAAACAACAAGTAGACAACCCCTAATCAAAGACTAAATGCATGCAAATCAAACACAATATTCACACATGCACCCCTATGGTAATTCCACTTGTTGCCTCAGAAAAATAGTCATGTCCCTCGAACATGGGCATTTTAGCAAAGACCCTCGAAAAAAGATCATAGTCCCTCGATGACCCTCGATATTGCGTTCGGTAAATGATCTAGTCCCTAAATGACATTCCTAAAACGTCCCATAGGTTGCCTTCTATGACTATACAAATGTCCCACGCATGTCCCTTCACATCCAACGATGGGGCTTCTTGCCAAATCAATGGTAAGATAGCAACATCTAAAGGAAGAGGAAAAGAACATTAGACTTTTTGAGTAGGTAGGTTTCTCCTAGTTGCTCACTTGCTCACAAAAAAAAAATTGTACATCAACACTCTTATTTTGAAACATTTACAAAAGACAACACTTTGTACATGTTCTTATAGAAATGAGAACCATTACAAAGACACCTTTTCAAAAACACATTCCACAAACACCTCTTTGAACTATTTTTAAAACAACACTTTGTACGTGTTCTTATAGAAACGAGAACCATTATAAAGACATTTTCAAAATACTTTCAAAACCCACACCACAAGCATATTTTCAAACAAAAGCAAGTGATCTAGCAAGCATCTAAGAGCCTGTAGATAACTACGGATGAAAAGGGTGCTAACATATTCCCTTTTCATAACCTACCCCCTGAACTCAAGAAATAATCTCGAAAGGTCTTTCCTGTTCTTTTCAACCTTTCCTTATTGGATAATAGAAAAGTCGGTGGCGAATCTTGTTATCCGCAACAATTGCGATCAAACACAAAACTCCCAAGTCAGTTCTCCCACCGTGTTACACCCAACAAGTATAATATGCCCTTAGATAGAAATTGGGGCATCTTCCAGCAGCTCATTTCCATACCCCTGGTAGATGGCTTGGCATGACCATCCTCCCAAATAAATCCCATAACATATAAGGAAGTCTGATCATTTCCCCATCATACAGGGGGAACTTCCGCATAACAACTTATGAAATTCTAATCCTCATCAGAGATCATTTCCTCAAGGTGGTCTACAGGGTTTAATTCCTCAACAAAGTTTATTTCTCCAATATTGCAAATTCCCCGACAGAATTCTCTCCTCCAACCAGGTGTCATTCAAAGTTATCCTCCCTAGAAGAGTTATCTAAAACCTGGTCAGATAACGCATCAGAAGATTTATCCATCTCTTTTATCCCCAGTCAGGGTACATAAGAAGTAAATCGTTCAGTACAAAGAACGATGAACAACTGACTCGCCTTTATTGCTTCTATCCCTAAGCAAAAGTCAAAGATCCCCAACGGAGTATCCTTAAACAGAAAGCGGGAATCCCCAGTGAATTCGTTCTAAACAGAAATTGAAGAATTGCTTTCTTCATCCCCAACAACAGTCAGAGATTTATTTTCCCCAGCTAGACATTGTTACAAGAAGCTATCATACACTTCAGTGAAATATTGCATCCATACATCATTTACAAAATATCATAAAACATGCATACCAAACGCATATATCATTCTCATTTATTTTGAGAGCATCATTACAACATACATGTCATGCATCATGACACTTCATAAAACTAACTCTGCCTTTTCAGGTTAAGTTCACAAAGAGATGAATATTATCAACAATTTAGAGACAGGCTGTAGATCAATTCCCGAAACAGGACGGGGTGACTATCTACATGACCAGACGATGTCCTTCAGAGACTAATTATGACGAGCATTCACTTCAGAGGTTCATTTTGAAAAGAATTTCCCCCTGAGATTCATTCTGGAAAGTATTTCCATCAGAGACTGATTCTGACGAGCATTTCCTTTAGAGACTTCATTCTAAAAAGAATTTTCCCCAAAAATTCATTCTGAAAAGTATTTTCAATAGAAGACTTATTCTGACGAGTATTTTCCCCAAAGATTCATTCTGGAAAGCATTTCCATCAGAAGAATTATTTTGAAGAGCATCCCCCCCAGAGAATTATTCTGGAAAGCATCTCCTTCAGAGACTGATTCTAACGAGCATTCCCTTCAGAGGTTCATTCTAAAAATCACTTCCCTCAAAGATTGATTCTAACGAGCATCCCCTTCAGGGGTTCATTCTGAAAAGCACTTCCCTCGGAGATTTATTTTGACGAGCATTTCCCTCAAGGATTCATTCTGACGAGCATTTCCTTCGGAGATTCATTCTAAAAATCATTCTCCTCATATAAAATCAGATAGAAACAGATGGAGGTTCATTCTGACACTCCCCAACACATCTTCTAGATACAGTCAGGCACAGACTCCTTCTAGTATACTTTTTCAGATGCAGTCGAACATAGACTCATTCTGATACTCTTATCAATAGTTACTTTGGATGGAATTTATAAGCCCATCTTCGATGGCATCCCATCACCTTCTCCAAATGGTATCTTTAAGCTCATTCCTGATACAATCAACCAATAGGGTTACTTCGTGCACCGGCGAGTGCAAATTTTTGGGCACTTAAGTGTTAAATACTCTTCCACTTTTAGATCACGAATAGCGTACATGCCAATCTAACTCCCCGGGTTTAAGAAGATTCAAATAAATGATACAAGGTGTGAGGATCTATTTTGAATCAAATCATGAGTCCAATATCACATAATCATGCTACAAAAATCGTGAGGGGTCATAAAGATTGGATTTGGCTCAAAAAAAAAACTTTTCATGCAAAAATCAAATCAAATATTATGTCATAACCATACAAGATTTGATCCCACTTTGTTGACCTAAATTCTCCTCTATAAATATACTACACATTCAGACATTCAAGGATCACGCAAGCTGCCCTACAAGAATCCTAAAAATCTCTCAAAATTTCTCAAAACTAGGGCAAGAACAAAATTTCGTTTACAACCTCTCTCAATTAATTCCAGGCATCCTATCATACTCTTGAGGTTCCCAGGAATCGTTTCCAATCATTATTGAAGCTTGAAGTAGCATAGAACATGCATATCACGACTACACCGGTTGGGTAATTTTCTTCAACTTCAAACTTTTAATTCATGCGTTGTTAATTGATTTGATGCATACATCCATGTTCATATTGATGTTTGGAACGATTTTGACGCAATACTTGTGAGCTTTAGCGCGGGAATAAGGGTTTTCCATTGTTAGGGCCTAAAACTTAATTTGCTTCGAAGTGCACGATACAGAACGTTTCAGGCCAAAATAACCATCTCATTGAATTCTCAACCCTCAAATTAGGGGGGTAGGGTCCCTCTTAATCTTTGTTTTGTAGGTTTTCGCAGGTTTTGGATTTTTGGTCCACTGGAGAAGACGACTGGAGCTAGGGCTCCGACGCCTTCTGATTTCAACATTTTTTTATATTATGTTTTGTTTGTATTTGATCAATAGAATAGCCACACAACTCAATTGGTGAAGGAAACGCGCACGTATCATGAAGGGCATGGGTTCGATCCCAGCCTTTTGCACTTTTTTTTGCTTATTTTCCAAACTAATATGCTGGTTTATGTTATCTTGACTGATTCCCATTCTCATACATAATTCGAGCATAATGACACAGTGGTCGGGAAGGCATGCTGATAATCCAGGGGGGCGTGGGTTCAACACCCACCCCATGCATTTTTTCTATTTTATTTGTTATAACCCTAATTTCTTTCTTTTTCTTATTTATTTTTTAATTAACTTCTAACAAACCCTAATTTCTTTTTTCAAAACTATAATAAATTAGGTTTAAGCTTTAATCAATAATTAATTTTGACATTATTTTTATTTATTAATTAATTAGGTTAATTAACATTTTTCTTTATTAAAATTAATTGGACTTAGGATTTTAATTATTTAATTAATATCAAATCATTTTCACAAGAAAAAATACAAAACATTCAAACATTTTTTTCTAAACATTTTCTTATTTCTTTTGCTATTTATTTTCTTAGAAAAATTGTATAGATTCACACTCCTTTGTAATAGCGTAGAATTATCTTTTCTCGCACTTTTTCTCTATTATGTATCTGCTCACGGGATGTAATAGTTTTAGGATTTACTTTCTCGCATTTTCTTATGTAGCTACCCCAAAGCCCTGTAATAGCTTAGGTCTTTACTTTCCGCACTTTACTTTTCCTGCTATATTTAACTGCTAGTAACTAGGCATGTATGGCAAGACTAAAAACAATCGTAGCAAAACCCTAATTTGCAAGATAACATAACTGAATCAAGCACTTTGCACACTTGCACCTTTAGGATAACCTCTCTTGTTGCCTTATGAATACATGACCACGTCCCTCGAAAACGGGAATACTTTAGCAAAGATCCTCAATAACAATATCATCATGGTTCCTTTTGAATAAATATTATAATCCCTCGATGACCATTTGAGTTGCCTACAAAATGATCTAGTCTCTTCGATGGTCCTTTGAGCAAAATGATGATAATCCCTTTGATACAGTTGCTAAAGTATCCCTATGTGTTGCCTTCGATGACCATACGATGACCCTTCTTATGTCCCTTCACATCCAATAGATAGGATTACCTACCAACTAATGGTATGGATAATACTATCTCCAAAGGAGAAGGAAAATAACAAGAAAAACTTTAATGGGTAAGAACTCTTAAATGCTTGCTCACAACTCAAAACATTTTTCACATCACACTTTCAAACAAATATTTTCAAAAACACTTTGTACACATTCTTGAGGATTGATACAAGAATCATTACAAAGTTAGCCTTACATTGGCATTTCAAAATATTTTCAAACAATTCACACACACAAAGCAAATTTTCAAAGTGAGCTAAGGAGTTAAGAGCCCGTAGATAACTTCAGATGAAAAGAGTGGTAACACCTTCCCTTTTCATAATCTACCCCCTGAACTCAAAATCTACCAAAGATATTTCCTGTTCTTTTCATCTTTCCTTATTGGATAAAAGAAAAGTCGGTGGCGGCTCTTGCTATCCCCATATTTTGGATAAAACCAAAAAAGTCAGTTCACCCACCGTATTACAGTTTCATTCCAAAGTCCTACCCCCCAAGAGGATGTCTCTTGAGAAGTATTCTTTTCGCGGAATTCCACCGACTCTAGGCAAAGTCGTCACATAAACTCATAGGGTTGATGTATCCCCTTGGCTAATAGACGAACTTTCTTTCTAAGGGTTTTGAAAAATATTTTTTGAAATTAAAATCCCACCACAACAAATAATATGATATTCACAATAATATGAAATAAATAAAACTAAATAAATAAATAAAACAAATAAATATAGAAATAAAAAATATAGAAAACCCCTAACAAAACCCTAAACCTAAAAGAGAGAAGTTTTTAAACCCTAGGGTTAATTCCCCAACAGAGTCACCACCCTTAATTTTTATCTTTAGGAAGGAAATATAAAGTATAACCCTAATTTGGTCAGAGATTCTAAGTTCTTGACTCGTTTTAGATGAAGGGGAGGTTTTAGGCATCCCTCATCTACCTTGTTCACAAGGATACTAGGGTTTAGATTTACGGTTTAGGAAATAGAGTTTTTTAGTTTTAATAGGGGAACTCGCCACGATTTTAGTCGTATGCCTACGTATCCTCTTATGAGAAATTAGAGTTCCAATTTGTAGTTCTCGGTTGTTGGTTGATGTTTTTTATGGATTACGGGAATATCTCGAATTAATCCTTGAACCAAGTCTGGGTTTATAAATTGCGGAGTTGTTAGACGAAGATCGCAGTTAATGAGAAATATCTCCATAATCCATTTTAAAAATAGATATAAGGTTTGAATTAGGTTAGTGAAAATTTTTAGTAACTTAATTGGTTAGATATTTTTTAAATATATTAATATATAAAAAAATCTTTTTAATGCAATTTAAAAAGATATTTTAATGAGTTGGTAAAAAATATTTGAATTAATAAAATAAATAAGTTTAGAATTTATTATAAATATATTAATAAAATACAAATAGAGAGAAATATAAATAAAATTAAATTAATTAATTTAAATGCAGGGGTGTATTTTTAGTTAGTTAGTAAAACCTGGGGGTGCAAATAATAAGGGTCCAAGTTCAGAAATTGAACTTGATCCAAATGCGTGGAGGGGGTGTAGATTAAAAGAGGAGGGTTCAAGCCCATCATTAATCCTAATTCATCGCTTGCTTCTAAGTAGAAACACAATTTGATTTACAAAGGCCACCAATTATAATAACAACCAATATTATAATACCAACACATATTATAATAACAATATATATTTTAATAAAAACTTAAACAACTTATATTAGAAGAACAATCAAACATAGCTTCTCTTTCATCAAAACAAAAAAGGAAGAAAAAAAGAAAGAGGTGGCACCTGAGAGGAAGCATTCGAAGAGAGAGGTTGAGTGTGATTGTGTTAAAAAACTCGCCCTCCAATTGTGTGAAATTTTTTAGGTATTTTGTTCATAACCATAAAACAATTGTTGATAAGATTGTTGATGGAGACTTCAGAGTTTCTTTGTTGTTGTACTTCACATACTGAGTTGTTAATCTGTAAATGATTATTGATTCTCCAAATGGTTGCTGATGAAAAATATAGAGTGAAGAAAACCCTATTTATAGATTTGAAATTAGGTTAAAGACACCCCAAAAAGGAAATAGTCAACACCAAGAAAAGCCCAAAGTTTAAGATTTTATCTTGGTCAGCAAGCTGACCAATCAGAAGTGAGTTATGACACAAATTGATACACCTTGACCAATAAGAAACAAATAATAATATTTTTTATCATTATTATAATTTTTGCACTCAATTTTAATAGAAAGTGCATCAAATCAATTAAATAATTTTTTTAAATGCATAAATTAAAAATAAGAAAATAATATTTAAATAATAAAAAAACATGATTTTTGTGATTTTGAAAATAATTAGAAAATAGAAATAATTAGTAACAAAAAATATCCAAAGTGCGTCAAGTGAGATTGATTTATTTTTGGCGTGATTTTGAAGATTTGAAATTGATTGAAATTTGGTTCATAACTTGGTGAACAAGATTATGAATCTAGCATTGTTTATGACTATTCCAAATATTGAGATTGATTTGAAAATATTTTATTTATTTTTTCCAAATTTAACTATTAAGTGCATAAAAATTAAATATTTTAAAAATAAAAAATAAATTTAAAATAGCCTTAAAATAGAAAACAAAAATAATAATAAAATAATCTAAAAGTGACATTTTTTTCTTTTTAAATAAAAAAACATAAAAGAACAATAAAATATAAAAAGTAGCGCAATTAGACTCAAACCCACAATTTTATGGTCAATATTCTTACCAACTATGTTATCTTAATTATTTTAAATAGAAGTAGCATTTAAAATTTTAAAGGATGGTATAATTTTTGCTATTTTAAAAGAAATATATAAATAATTTAAAAATAAGCTATTATATATCTTTTAAATAAGCAAAACTAAATAAATCAACATTGAAAAAAACTAAGCATAGATTCAAAGTGAACAAAGATGATAAATAAATAAATTTATTGTTTTTTTTAAATAATAATTTTATTTATTATATCAAAGAGACATTTTAAATTTTTAGACCTAATGACTTTTAAATGACATGATACTCGGCTATAGATAACGAGAAAAATAGGCAGGCAAATTTGGGGTATGACAACGACATCAATTCATTGTGAAAAATGATGCCAAGAACAGAGTATAAAAGGTTTCTTTATGGCAAGAAACTCACACGGTAGGAATCAGGAAAGCAAGAGGAATACAAGAAATTGGTTATTAATTTTTATTCTTTACTTTCTCTTTGAAACAAGATTACAAGTGTTACAGTATAACAAATAACCTCTCTCAATTTAAATTAGGATTTGCAGTATGCAATAATGAAAGACAAGTATGCTATTTATAATAAAACTAACACACTAAACTAATGGGCTTTTACACACAGATCCATTACAAACTAACTTAGAGAACAAGCTAACTTAAACAAATGGGCATAACAAACAGGTCCAATTCGACATGCTAATAAACCTCACATTTCGACTACAACATGTAACCAGACTTCGACGACATGCTTGAACCTTGTCGAACCAATAAATATTTTCTATCGACATCTCAACACTAGAATTTTGATCCAATAGTTTCCACAGAGTCAAATGAGGGTCTATATGTAGCTTTTGAAATGAAGCTTTTTAGTTTCCCTCCCTGAAGTAAAACTTCACTAACAGTTGATTTTTCTAAATTAAAATTAATTAAAAGGTTTTAAAAGCAATTAATTATTGTGGATCGCGATGACCTAGGAAATTAGAATGGTGAAAAAATATTGCATGCACATCATTGACATGATAATTTGGTGAAAAGTAGTCATAATGAAGATGACATATGCAAACTTCTATGAACACTATCGAGAGTTTACTAAAAATGCCACATTTCTTCCATATTGCAAACATGATCGAAGTGGCATTTGGGGGGGGGGGGGGGGGGAATCTAATTGCCTAATAATTTTAGTTTAGCATTCTCGATGTGAAAGTGTCATATAATAGTGTGAAAATCCTAAGTACAAGATGACTAGGTTATAAATTTGACATATTGATCATTTTGACTAAGGTGGTGAGTTTAACTTGCCTAGAAGGTGTTTTGAGACTTAGTATATCCTTGAGTTCAAAAGATCGGACAACCTGAAGATCCACTAAGTTTGGTTTGGAGGAGTCTCAAGAACTGATCCAAAAGTTTAGGATCACTCTCTCTTCAAAACATGTTCAGAATCTCAAAAAGGGTTGCAATGACTTGGCGTATTCAACATGGGAAGTTAGAAGAGTTGAATATGTTTTCGACAGAAGGATTTAAGAGGTTCAATTGTAGTTGTTATCTTGGGTAGAAGTTTATAGGTGGTTCAAAGACTCGTGGGAGAAAATCAAAAGCCAGAAACACACGTATGGAATAAAGGTTCGCAAATCTTATCAATATTCTCTATAGAACTCGAGTATCCAAGTCATAGAGAGAAAGAGTTTGTGAGGACACATTTATGAATTTGTATCCCCTTTTCTAATTCTTTAATCAAAGCATCTTATTTTACTATTATTTCTTTCTTTGTTTACTCTATTTCTTCAAACGATCCATGCATTGTTCTTATTAGAAGTTCTTTTCGGTTTCTCCATATTCAAATATGAATACTCAAGATTTTATTATTATAATTTCAGGAAAATAAAAAATATTTTATTGTGTTTGGATTTTGACATCTCTTTTAGTTTTGAAATTTGAGAGAAATATTTTTAAAATAAGGGAATATGCATAGTTGGAGTAATGATTGACTTGTTAGACCATTTTGTTTAAAATAAGATAAAAATATTTTATTGTGTTTGAATTCTCTTATCTCTTTTGTGTAGTATTTTTTTTATTTGTCATTAGTTTATAATTTGATATTATATAAAAAATATAATAGTAAAGTATATAGAAATTGTAAATGATTGTTGCATACAATGTTATATTTTAAATAAGTTTAAAGTGAATTATATTTAAAAATTATATAAGAACTACTCTAAGATTAAAAATATTTATTTCAAATGTTACTTTTATTACTATAATTTCAGAAGAAATAAAAAATATTGTATTATATTTGAATTTCTACATCTCTTTTATATTTGAAATATTTTTTTGCACATATCTTTTATTTAGATATGCTACTTTAATTTGTTAAATATATGCATTTATTTTTAGTGTTAAAAATTAAAAGTTTTTTACAATTATTATCAAATAAGACTTTGAATAAATTTATAAAATTTATGTGTATTTTGTCGAACTTTATAAGATTCTTGCATACTTTGTTATTTTTTAAGATCAACTTAAAGTGACTTATATTTGAAAATTGTGTAAGAACTACTTTAAGATTAAAAACATTTATTTCAAGTGTTATTTTTATTGTTATAATTTTAGGAATAAATATTTCATTGTGTTTGGATTTTGACATCTCTTTCATTTTTAAAATTTGAGAGAAATATTTTTAAAATAAGGGAATATACATAGTTGAAGTAATGCTTGGCTTGTTAGACCATTTTATCCAAAATAAAATATAAAAAATTTATTGTGTTTGAACTCTCTTATTTATTTTGTGTAGTATTTTATTGTTTGTCATTAGTTTATTATTTGATATTATATAAAAAAATATATAGTAGTAAAGTATATAGAAATCATAAATAATTGTTGCATTATATTATATTTTAAGTAATTTTAAAGTGACTTATACTTAAAAATTATGTAAGAAATACTCTAAGATTAAAAATATCTATTTCAAGTGTTACTTTTATTACTATAATTTCAGGAAAACAAAAAATATTTTATTGTATTTGAATTTCCACATCTCTTTTATATTTGAAATATGAGAGACTATTTTTAATTTAAGTAAATATACATAATTGAATTAATGATTGGTTTGTTAGATCAATTTGGTTAAAATGATATATTATTTCGTCTTTGTGAGGGTTCGAACCCGTGATCTCCAATGTGTAGAAATATAATATAAAAATGAGTTTTGGGATGTGTCACACCCGTGATATCCAATATGTAGAAGTATACTTGATGGTGTGTTAGAGTTATAATTGATGATGTGTTGCTATAATATTTGATACATTAGATTTAATATAAGAAAATGTTAACATGTGTCCTAAGGACACGTGTTAAGAAATTATTTATAGTAATATTTTCTTAAAATGCATGAATTCAATTTTTGAAATTTTAAATATGACTTTATTACACTTAAAATTTTCTAATTATAGTACTTTTAACATGTGTCCTTAGGGCACATGTTAGAATGACCCTTTAATATATTATATAGATAGATAGATTTCAAATACGAGGGAATATTTTTAATTTAAGAGAATATACATAATTGAATTAATGATTTATTTGTTTGACCAATTTATTCAAAATAAAATATTATTTCGTCTTTCCGAGGGTTTGAACCCGTAATCTTCAATATGTAAAAGTATAATATGAAAATGAGTTTTGTGATGTGCCACATAAGACTACAAGATGATGTTGTAAATTTAACATTATACTTGATGGTGTGTTAGAGTTATAATTGATAATGTGTTGTTATAATATTTGATGTATTGAATTTAATATATAATATAGATATAGATATTGATTGATAATAGTAATGGTAAGAGACGAAAATATACATTATAAACATGATACTCTTTTAGACAATCTTAAACCAAGAATGGAGCACTCAGTTCATTTGAGAATTATGAAAAGAATGATAAAATGAACAAGGAAGAGAAGCATATAGTGGAAATTTGAGGGTTTAGAAATATCTATGTTTTGCACACACTTTTGTGTACCAAATACATTAAGGTATGTGTCGAACGCTCCTTAGCTTAAGAGAAATAGGTGACATATCAAATACAAAAGAAAAATCAATAAAAAATTAAAGTTTTAGAATACCTTAAAGCAATGTTTTAAAAATCGAATCAAATTGTCTTATTAAATCGGTTGGACCGAGAATTGGAGGTGACTCCGGTTTAGTTAGTCTTGTAAAATCACAGGAGGGTCAAAGTCGGAGTAAAACTGAAAAATAAAATTGAACCGCTCAAAACCGTTTGAACCAATGATTCAGAGTCAGTTTTGTAAAACCGCCAGGTTCAAAGAAATGTCTGTCATTGTCAAATTTTAGTATTTTTTTATAAAAAACTTAAAAATTATTATTATGTTAGCATCATTACTTAAAATATTTTCACTTCACAAAAAATAAACTCTTCTTTAACTCAAAAGAGCAACACAAATTTATAAGCTATAACATTATGTTATAGTTTTATTTCTTTAAGTGTACCATTATATTGTGTAATTATATCTATTATTGATCTCATAGTATTAAGTTTGTAATAGATTTTTGAAACATTTTAAATAAATTTATGAAAATATGATTATGTCACTTATCCATAAAATTTAGTTTTATATTCTTAATTTATTTAATAACTGGTTCGAATGTAGGTTTAACTAGTTGAACCAAATAAATCTTGAACCGAAAGTCTTGCCGGTTTGACCTCCGGTCCGGTTCTCAATACATTGCCTTAAAGATTATATTTTACACAAAATAGAAAGCAAAGGCCCTAGTGGCCAGGCCAGTCGGACAACAACAATTTTGTGTGGTGTTAACTATTTTGAGTTTTTTCACTCTATTTGCCAAATTTCATTACCTCTTTGAGCACTGCTCAATGAGTCCGCATAGCGCGCGGGTAGCTGCTTAGTGCGGTCTGGGATAAATTGTTTTATATTTTGTTTGATTGGATGGAGTCTTGTATATATTATGATTTATCATTGATTTACATGAATTTTAATAATTTATTCGATGTATTTTGGATTGGTTTTGGATGATTTTTAATGAGAAACATGATACTTGATTTTGTGTATGAGAATGATGTAAAATGATGATGAAGGTGAATAATATGATTAGAATCTATTTACTACATATTATAATGATGTGTTGATATGATTAATGCTATGAGAATGCATTGTGTGTGATTGATTACATGAAATATGTATGTTGTGTTATTTGGTGAAGATAATTCAAATGTGTTGAATTATATGATGTATACTTGTATAATTAAGATTGAGATATGGTCTTAATTGCATATGATTGTTGAGATTACACATGCAACATGAGTTGTCAAGAGATAATATTGAGTAATTCCATGGGAGTTATTGACTTGTCCTAAACATAGAGGACTGATTTGAAGCTTAGAGGATGAGCTTTTTGGTGGTTATTTGTGTGAGAGATTGACCCAGCAGGATCAGTAAGGATAACAATTGGTACCATATGAATATTGTATTGAGTTTCATTGGAGTCACATGTGTTGATGTGAAATTTTGAGTTGGTGTGTATTATGTGATATTGATGTGAATGTTATATATGTGGTATTTGTGATTGCTATCTTTGAATCATGAATCATTGAGCAATGTTGTATATGTAATCATGTGAATTGTGTTGAACTATGTTGAATACATGATTATGTGAAGCGTGTTAAATTTAATTGATGTATGATTGTTGTGCATTACTTATTATTACATATTTCTATAATGATATGAATTATCATCCTTCTGTTGGAATGATGTTTTGTACGACATTGCTCAGGTACCGAGGATATCGGTGGTGCTTCTAGAAAGGAATAGTTGGAGGAACTAGTCTTTTATTTATCTGTTTTACTAGGTAGTTGGTCATGCTCTGATCATGTAACACAAGAAATGTTTGGATTTATGTTATATTATTATGTTCATGTTTATATGAGAGATGTTGTCATACTCTATGGATGTTTATGTTGGATTAATATGTATGTGATGATGGCCTTCAGTGCGTAATATTTTATGTTATGATTGTCAGTATGGGATTTTAATCATTAGTATTATTTTGAGTTGAGAATTATTCTGCTGCGAGATACATATGTGTTAGTGTATGGAACATGATTTTAAATGTGTACTATAAGCATGACCAGTGTATTTGTGTTGTTGTCGTGAAGTAAATGTGGCGCCCTCTTTGATATGCATGCTAATTTACTCTGATTATGCCGTATGATTTGTGTGGGGTTTATGGGGTGTCGTAATAAACATCAACTAGTTTAATATATTGCTTTAATTTCATACATGAGAAGTACAAACATAGGCACAAATTTTCAATTGAACTATACCTAGTTTATGCATCTATCAATACTCGACTAAGGTAATAAATGAGCCTCTCAATGCCATTATCATCCTCTTGAGCTAACATGCTTCATATTGTCAAGTCAGATGCATCTATATTCAATCTAATGTTTTGGTTTTGACTTTGACTTTGTGGAAATAAAACTTGAGGCTTCGTCAAATATTCCTTGATTGCGTCTAAAGCCTCTTGTTGTTTTTTATCCCATAGGAATTCACCTTCTTCTTTTTATCTTGAGTAATGGCAAGAACACCTTTTTTTTTCACTTAGATTCGATATGAATCTTCTCAATAAGTTGATCTTTCCCAACAAAGATTGTAATTGTTTCTTTGTTGACAAAGGCTTGAGATCCAAAATTTCTTTTGTTTTGTTTTGGTTAATCTCAATGCCTTTTTTGTGTACCACGAAACTTAAGAAGTCTTCTATATGCACACTGAAAGCATATTTTAGTGGATTCATTTTCAGTCCATATTTTCTCATTCTTTCGAATGATCGTCCAAGATGGTTTATATGACCATTTTCAGATGAAGATTTAATCATAATATTATCTTTGTAAATCTGCATAAAGCATTGTATGAAAAATAAAATATGGCATTCATAGCCCTTTAATAAGTTTCTCCAACATTTTTTAAACCAAACGACATTACAACCCATTCATAAGTCTCTAGGGATCCTGGACATCGAAACTCCATTTTAGATACGTCCTCGTCGGCTATAAAAATTTTATTATATTCAGAATAACCATCCAACATGCTCAAATATTCAAAGTCTGCAGCCGAATCTACTAGCATTTCTGCCACGTGCATCGAATACTCATATTTTGGAGTTGCTTTATTCAAATCCCTAAAATCTATGCAAACTTGAAGAGTTCCATTTTTCTTAATAACGCGAACAATGTTTTCTAGCCATTCGACGCACCTGGTTGTTCTGATGAACTCGCTCTTTAGCAATCTCTCGATCTCCTGTTTGATCTTTAATGTGATCTCCAAGGCAAATCTTCGAGGATGATGCTTTATTAGTTTCTTCCCTTGCTGGATAGAAAGACGATGCTCTACTACTTTCCGACTCAAGCCAAGCATTTCACCATAATCACATGCAAAGCAATCTTTATACTCCTTTAATAAATTAACCAATCGAACCTTCATCTTTGACCCAACTTTTATACTAATATAAGTGGGTCTCTTCATTACGCCATCGCCCAGGTCCACTTCTTCTAAAGGATCTTTACCCTGCATTTTCTGCATTAAATTCACATGGTCTTTTTCGAACCCCAAAGGCTCATCGTCATAGACGCAATCTAGCATCCGGCTTTCTAAAGCTGATGTTTGGCCATCTTGGCCTTCTCAACTCGTCAAATTGGCTCCCAAAGCCAAACTGTGTAATCTTTCGGCTTCCAAAGCCAATTTTATTTTGTTTTCAGCCATATAGGACGAAATCCGAGCCAACGCTTTTGACTCACTAGTCATCTCTTTCGACCATATTCTACCCCGTAGGTGGATTTTGTTCCCTGGGCATCATTTCTTCTTCAATGTCCCACAAGAATCCATGATTTGGATCCAAACTTAGAAAATGATTTTTGTTCTCTTTAGGACTATCAATTTCAATATCACAGGGTACCACACGCGCTAGATGTTGGTCGAATGGTTTCTTTCCAACTCTACTCTCGTCGTTTTTGTAGTAACTCTAATTAGCTTCAATATTTTCAATGACGCCATATTTCCTCCAAATGGATATCCTTTAATGTAGGGTTGATGGCACTTCCCCTATTATGTGGATCCACTCGCGACCCAACAAAAAATTAAAATTTGCTTTGGAATTAATGACCATAAAGAGAGTTGACCTGGTAGTTGTGCCGACTGCCAATTTGACCTGAAACACTCCTAGGATGCTGCTAGTTTTTCCTTCATAGTTAGATAAAACCATGTTATGTGGTCAAAGATCAATTCCTCACTTTCCCATCTTCTTGAACAAAGCGTAAGAAATCAAATTGGCAGCTTCCCCCCATCAACGTATACTTTGTTGACTTGCATTTCGTCTACTTTCGCCCTTATAAATAAGGGTTTGAGGTGAGACAGCGTGCCTAGACTTGGTTTCTCAAACATTGCATTTTGTTCCTCCACCACACCACTATTTATAACATAGTAGCATAATGGTATTTCATCGGTTTCGTCTGGAACGTAACCATCCTTATTTTCCGACACTTCAGATACCATGTCGAATTCAGCAGGAAAAATGGACACAATTCCATAATTGATGATAAAGTCTTCTCTATAATCATCATCAACCATATCGTCTTCATAGGGGTCATAATCATCCCCTTCATCCTCTGGGAGAGGTTCATACTCTTCTTCCTCTTTTTTCCATCTTCAGCCATGGGAATATACTCCACACTTTGTGTCTCCACTACATCCTTACTCCCTAGAGGTGCTACTCTCATTGCCAATCTCTTATTTGTGATGATTTTTCCGTTTTTGCTCACGCGGTGTCTCAGATATTTGTTTCTTTGAGTTAACACCCCTACAGCTTCGTTGGCTCCCACTTGCTTCAAATTTTTGACAGGCCTTATCATCTCCCTATTTTTCAAAGTTTCGACATGCCTTACTTTTTATTTCGAGGCCTCCTTTGCAGCCTTCTTGTTCCTCTGGTAACGCCTCCAATGTGTTCTGGTCATCGGGTTCCTCCCTTTATAATTTGGGGAAACCTGATATCCCTTAGTTTCTAGATTCTTCTCTTAAGCCTCAGCCTCCTGAACAACAACTCTCCACTTTGGTCTTTTCCCTTCTTTCTGATTCACTGGTTCCACCCATTTTTCCTGTGGGATGTCCGACGGAAGACGGAAAGTCTTCTGTCGAGGATGCTGAAATTTCCTCCGATATTCTTTGTTTCATCGAGGAACCCCTTCTTTGTCGAACACAAACCTTGGTATTAGAGGCTCCTTCTTCTAGGAATCCCCTTTTGCTGCAGCTTCGTATTTCTCAGCCTCTTTCTCATCATAAATAGCATTACACCTTGGGCATAATCTGTCTTCTGACCCATTCAGTTTGCATTTTTCCTTGAAAATCAAACAAACTTTCCTCGGGCTGAGGATAAACCGCTGGCAAGTCATTTTTCTTTTGCTCGTCAAGGCTATTAGTAGCCTCGACCATCATGGCTTCATTATCAAAACTCTCAGTAGCTTAGACCATCATGCACTCATAAGGTTCCATAAATAGAGCCTCCTCAAATTTTAGCAGATCAGTGTCCACCTGCATTTTTGGCTTTTCGCCAAATTGAAGCCCACCTTCCTTTAGAGCTTTTTGCACAAAATCCCTGAAAAGAACACATTGAGATGTTTTATGACCAAGAAAAATATGAAATTTGCAAAATCCTCTTTTCTTCTTTTGTACTAAAGGGGGATTCTTTAGACCCTGAGGCACAATAATTTTGCGGTCAGATACTAACAAATCAAATATTTCATCACACTTAATTATATCAAAAGTGTAAGGTTTTGTAATGGACTTGCCATTTTTCTCGATCTCAACATGATTCTTCCCGCCTGATGGCCTTAATAGTTTGCAAACATACAGAGGTTCAGGCTGGAGTTCATCCATATTAACCTCACTCTCTTCGACTTACTCACTATCGTCTGAAGAATAACCTTCGGTGGTTAGATATGCTACCTTATATTTCTTTTCATACTTGCTACCTATGGATTTCTCTTGATATTTGCCAGCTTTGTCTTTCTCATCTTTCAAGTGTTCGATATGTCGAACCCTAACAGCTAACTACACTATATCTCTCAAGTATTAAACATCCAACTTTTTCCTGATAGGAAAATCTAGGCCATTTGCATCCATCTCGACTAATTCGTGTTCAGGGACCTGAGTAAAGCATCTGGCTTTTAAAAGTCTAAACCTATTTAGGTAGTTGTCAATTGTCTCAGCCGCCTTTCGTTTAACGCCAACAAGTTCTTCCAGGCTAATTTTTTACTGTCCCATGTAAAACTATTCATGGAATAATTTCTCTAACTGATTCCACGTGTGAATCGACTAGGGAGGTAGCATTGTGAACCAAGTAAACGCATTTTTTGACAGGGAGCTTGGTAAATGTTTTAATTTCAGATCCTCATTGTTGGCTATATCACTAGCTTCCATTTGATATCTGGTGACATGTTTAATAATGGATTCTTTCGTATCCCCTGCAAACTTAGTAAATTTAGGGACTTTTCAACCCCTAGGTAATTCTGTTTCTAGAACAAAATCTGGTAAGGGAAAAGAATATGTTGGTCTCTGAGGATCAGCATTCATCCCATTTCGGATCATAATTCACTCGACAATAGCCTATAATTTCTTCTCAATAGCCACTGCCTCTCTTCGAACATGCCTGACAATCTGATCAACATTCTAATTTTGATCTACTATCACTATTGGGGGTTGTTGGAACAGCCTAGGTATAGGATCGACACACTGGGGAATCAATGGTTCTTGACCGACTGTCTCGTCGACCACATCCTCATACTGCATTGGTTCCTCACGTGGGGGCGGTGTAGCTTGTCGAACTGGCACTCTTGGGGCACCAAGAAAGTCACCAATTTGAGTCATTTGAGTTGCCAAAGTTTGATAACTCTGCACCAAATTCTCGATCAACGGTCTTAATATGAAACTCATTAGTTGAGTAAGCATATTTACCATCTCATGATTACTTTCTTCCATCTGCTGCCTCATGATTGCAACGGTACTTGGGGTGAAAGTAGGCATGATTTGGTGGGAAAATTCCAATCCAGTTGAATGACCAAATTGATTTCCCAACGGCCCTGAGGCCTGATACGGGGAAAATGCCAATGTTGAGTTTTCACCAAATGTCGAACTACTATTATGCAGGCCTACCATCATCGTCATTGGCATTCCATACTCGTGTTCAACATTGTGTGTATCTCTTGAAAAACTAGGCACATATTGCCCAACAGTTGTGACCACACCATTGTGCGTATCTCTTTCATAACTAGGCACATATTTCCCAGAAGTTGTGAACATGGTTGGTCTTACAGTTAGTGGCTGAGTCATGGTGACTATGTTCGGTGCAGTCGAAGACATAACCACAGAACTTGAACCCACACTCGCCACTGCACTTCTATTTCCTCCCAGGGTTTGATCCCTTTCAGGAGTTCTAGGATCTACCATTTGTCTTCCACTTCTCAATCTCATACATGGATTGAGATGAACTTAACACAAACGTGCACCACCGGGTGTGCCAATTTGTTCACGGGAGTTTTTCGCGAACAATCTCTAGCCTCTTAATTAAAGGTTACTTGCAGGACCGACTATAGGAGTCCTAGACTATCGTGTTAAGTTTGATAGAATTTGGGTGCTTGACAAGATCAATGCACGAAGGGCACAAATAAGAAAACAAAGACAAGTAAATGGTAGATAAATTGCAAGATAGGAGAAAATAAGCAAGACAATATAAATATAAAAGTGAATTTAATTTAAAGGTGGATGCAATCGTACATTTTCAGAACTGTCTCGTTTCTCTATGCACTGGTACTTTGAGTGCTCTCTTACAATGATACAAAATGCGACCACTAAAACGACTACATTATTTCGCTTAAATAGATGCTAAAAATGTAACCCTCGACGGTTACTTGATCCACTCATGTTGATGGTTCGTGCGACACTACTTTTGCAACTCCCGCGTCTTGCTTAATACTCATTATTGATAACCTCTTTTTACCGCCATCTCCTTTTGCTCTCGACTTTCCTGGTCGTCGCCAACTTCACTTCACTCTTTGATGTTATCTTGTCGACCGCTTTTGAGCGTAATTCCTGGAATCCTGTCGATGTGCTCATAACTCTTCATTGATGTTCCTTTTGACGAAGGATATCACCTAACATGTGGCCTAATACTTTAGTCGAAAATTTGCTTGTCAATAGTTTGTAATTCGAAGATCGTCACTCGGATTAATAGTTTTGCCCAATTTGTTTGTGAAAACAAAATAGGTCTGCTAGTCGTATTAACTCTATATAAATAGAAAAAATATACGCTCATCATATCGACTTGTAGTGGGTGTTTAGGTGATTAAGAAAAAAATTGTGTCTTTATTGTGTTCAACTTTTTTCTATGTTAGTTTCTACCATTCTATGAGAGACAAATTTGTGGTTTTTCTCCTAAAGTTTACCACATTATTATTGCTAAATACTTACAAACACTTGGGAGAGTGTTTGAGTAAAAATGAGAAAACTTTTATTCTAGGGGAGCTGAGTTGAAAATGATGGCCTTGAGCTGGGGATGTTTCAAATAGGACCGCCGTGTACTATTGACTATTTATATTATTAGTGAATTCCCTTTCTACTAGGCTAATTCCCTTCATACGTAGGTGACAATTGCGCTGAACTGAGTTAACAATTTCTCATGTCTTCTATTTATTACTTTGTTCAATAATTAATATATTATTTCAAACCATTTTATCTCACACATTGATTCAACATTGTGTGTGACATCTTGTTTCTAATCAAACAAAGTTTCAAATACTATCAGGAATGAGTAAGACATCCTTCTTAAAAATGGTTTTCTTTTAAGAATCCTATCTTGAAGATGTTTTAAAGATAAGAAACACTACTACCGAAAAGTCATACCATAACGGTTAAAAAAGGGATACCACAACGTCTGACTAGCTGTTGTGAGGTAAGGGGTGATTGTATGTCTGGTGCTTCCCACCACAGCCGCGAGACCATGATAATAAGGCAGCATGCGAGCTACCTATCACAATGGTTACACTTATCAACTGTTGTGATGTATATATGTTTAGGTTTTGTGTTTAAACCCCAACAACAACAATTTATTTGTAATATAAATAACATTTAATCATGATTACAATAGATAACCATTGTGTAAAGTACCTAGAGTTTATTATATAATATGTAGATTGCTTATTTTTCCAAATTGATAAAGAAGTATATAATCTGAAAACTAAACTATTCTTGAAAAACAACTTAAACAAATCACTGTTTTTCGAAGTGCATGCATGTCTCAACCAATATATTTCTCTTTAACATTTAAAATATGGTTCAATGGTATAAGTACTTCATGACATTGATTCCTTCATTTCTAGGTTAATTTGAATAGCATCAATTTATTTACCAAATCTACTTCATCATCGTCACTTATCATGATGATTGTGATAATGACATATCATCATAACAATCATGATGATAAGTGACTATGATAAGGTAGACTTGACTAATAAATTGATGTTACTCAAATCAAACTATAAGAAAATATATAGATGAAATGAAGGAATCGGGTCATTGAACTACATTCTAAATGTTAAAAAGTGTGATATGAATTATGAACAGGATGTAATTTGGAAAACATTAATTGATATAAGTTGGTTTTCAAATACAAATATTTTTCATATTATAAGTTTCTATGTCAATTTAAATTAATGTATTTTCAATGAAGGGTTAGTGAAACAAATAACTTACATAATATAATAAACTCAACTTTATCTTTTGTCAATCTGCATAAGAATTTAAAGAATAAAACATTACTAAGTCACAAGAAGCTTTTTTCTTGTGACTTAGCAATATTTTGTTCTTGTTCTGAGAATATTAATTAACATACAACAATATTTATCAATAACACAACAATAAGATACAACAACATAAAAAAACATACATTTTATCAACAAAGCACTGACAACATGCAACAACATATAACAACATACAACAACACAAGATATAATAAAATGTTTCAAGAACACACCTTTTATTGAAAATAATCATGGAACTGGAATCAATGATGAAGTTCATCTAGTTTATGAATCTACGAAAAAAATACAAGGTAGATGAAGTTTACACAATAGTTTCATACTTCTTGTATTGTTTTTCATAGCATCACAAACCATATGTACCATAGCCAAAGCATGCGCTTTGTTAAGGTGGTTTTCTTCATTCACTTTCCATATAAATAAATAAAAAATAAAAATAAAATAACAGCATGCCATTAACAGTATTACATGGAACATTCACCAAATGAAAAAACAAGAAACTATTTTTAACAAGAAATATAAAATGAAATCAGAGCATAAGTATAATGAACGAACCTGAAGGTAGTGATTGGTGAAGAGGAATATGAAGGTTGTAGTATGTGAGATGAGTGACATGGATGTGGGTGTGTTTTGAGAGAAAAGAGTAAAATATATTAGGATTTTCTTTTGAGAGAAACGGTCGTTGTACCGAGCAAGAGATACTTTCACTTATATATTAAAAAATATAACTTTTCGTCATGGTTGACAAGAAGAACCGTGATGAAATGATTGGACTTTACATCACGATTGACTAAAGTAATTGTGGTGATATGTCTTTTTGTGATGATAAAATGGAATATAGAAGGAGTTGGAATTAGAACCATGCAACTCCTGGTACATTTCATTATGGATTTTAACATTCATCGTAATCAAATATCTTTTAGTAAAAACAAAAAAAAAACGCCCAAAAACGAGACTCTACAATAGTTAACGCAAAATCGTTGTAATATTATTTGACAAAAGATATTTTCCATAGTAATAAAAATGACTTTCAAAAGAGTCCAGTTATCCCAAATTTAGTGCAAAATCAACTTTCCTTTATTCGTGATTAATATTGAGAAGGTAACTATAGACTGAGCCTGCAAAATAAACACCTTTTTTTCTCATGCCTCTACCGTCGATGGTCATTATTTAGGGGAAAGTTAAATCCCTGAATTGTATAAAGGAGATTTTCAGCCAACCATCTGTTCCCATACAAAAAAAGCTCTCTTCCAATAGAGGTTACAAACGAATGTCTCATTCTCATAAAAGTAATTCTATCCCGCTTTCATGTCGTGTTGGCCATAAACAATATATATCTTCGGGTCACTATTATTAAAGGGATAATTTAGTATTTGCTATATTTGGAATATTCTCTCTTAAGGCCTATGTGGCATTCTTAAATTTACTATTTTTGTGTATAAATAGGTGTACTAGGTTTCATTAATTAAAACAATTCTTTTTTCAATCATTAGTAGCAGCTTTATATCATTCATCATTTTCTCTCTTCTTCCTCAATTTCATCACCTTGCACCAACAAAATTGGTATCTAGAGCACTTGGTTCTTCTGAAATTCTGGGAAACACGAGTGAAAAGTGAGTTGTGTGTTTGATTTTTGTTGAATCTTCAACAAAATCTAAACAGAATCACACTGATTCTGTGGGTTTGGGAATCACTGAGTGAGAATCTGAGATCTGAGATTTATGCAAGGTTTAAGATGAGTGGAGGCAGTATCTTGAACACTAAACTTCCAGTTTTTTATGGCAAAAGCTGGAACAGATGGATGATATAGATGTGTGTGCTGTTTGGTGCTCAAGATTCTGGATCTTGTTACCAATGGTTATGTTTCAGTTACAGCAGATGCCACTGAAGAACAAAGATCTGCAGAAAGAGCTACGAGAAAGAGGGATCAGAAATCTATGTTCTATATCCATCAGTGTGTGGATGAAAGTGTGTTTGAGAAGATTTTTGATTCGACGACGTCGAAAGAGGCATGTGATATACTGGTCAGATGTCACAGTGGTGACGCGTCAGTGAAGAAGGTGAAGCTTCAGTCCCTGCGAAAGTAATATGAGAATATCAACATGAAGAATAGTGAGAAAGTTTCTAAGTACATATCCATAATGATTCTGATCACTAATGAGATGAAAGCTTGTGGAGAAACACTTTTTGAACAGGTAATCATAGAGAAGATTCTGAGGTCACTTACTCCTCAGTTTGATTACATTGTTGTTTCTATTGAACATTCTAAAAATCTGTAAACCATGAGAATATAAGAGTTGCAAAGCAGTCTAGAAGCGTAGGAGTTACGTCTGACTGAAAGAACTTCTGAGAGGGAAGTTGAGCAAGCTCTGAAGGCTTCTTTTGTCAAGAAGGACCAGAGGCATAATAGACGTGGTGATAAATTCCAGAAGTTAGAAACCTCAACTTCTGATGAAAAGAAATATCAGAAGGGAAAGGAAAGGTATGACAAGAAGAAAGTTCAATATTACTGTTGTAAACAATTTGGCCATTTTTCCAGAGATTATAGAAACAGAGGAAGAAAATCAGAAGAAGCAAATATAGCCAGAGGAGATTCTAATGAGGTACCTGTGCTAACGATGGCTTATGATTCTGATGGAAAATGTTCATAAGATTGGTGGTATATGGACACTGGTTGTTCAAACCACTTGACTCGGAACAAACAATGGCTGGTAGACCTTGACTCCAGAAGGAGAAAAAAGATCAGATATGCTGATGATAAGTATCTTAATGCAGAAGGTATGGGAAATGTCAGAGTGAAGAATGGAAAAAACAATTTGATCAAAGATGTTTGGTATGTTCCTGGAATTAAAAGCAATCTGATGAGTGTGGGTCAGCTCATTAAGAAAGGTTTCTCAGTTGTTATGAAGGACAACCTCTTGACGTTATATGATTCGAATCAGAAGTTGATTATGAAGTTTGAGCAGGGAAGCAACAGAACATTCAAGGTGAATGTAGAAACAACTGAAGCAGAGTGTCTTATTGCAGAAGGCGCTGAAGGTGAGAGTAAGTTGTGTCACAAGAGGTTGGGGCACTTGAACTATAAAAGCTTAGGGCATCTAAGTTCTAAGAATCTTGTACATGTAATTTAGAAGATTGTGAAGCCTGAGAAGTCATGTTAGATATGCATAAAAGGCAAGCAACTCAGATTGCCATTTGCATCAGAAGTAGCCCCCGGAGCGAAGCATGCTTTGGGAGTAGTACATTCTGATGTGTGTGGACCATTTCCAGTATCTTCACTTGGAGGAAATAAATATTTTGTGTCTTTTGTGGATGAGTTCATAAGAATGACATGGGTAACACTCATCAAGTTCAAGCATGAAGTGTTTACTGAGTTTCAGAAGTTCAAGATGAAGGCTGAGAAGCAGAGCAGTCAGAAGTTGAAGATTCTAATAACGGATGGTGGAGGTGAGTATAACTCTACAGAGTTCCAGAAGTTATGTGAGGAGAATGGAATAGAACATGAGGTTACTGCTCCAAATACTCTTCAGCACAATGGTCTTGCTGAAAGAAGAAACAAAACTTTGCTTGATATGACCAGAAGTATGCTGAAAGAGAAGAAGTTACCTCACATGTTATGGGGAGAAGTTGTTGCCACATCAGCATATGTTCTGAATAGGTGACCAACGAAGAAGCAGGAGGAAATTGTTCCTTTAGAATAGTGGACTGGAGATAATCAAAGTGTTAGCCATTTGAGGGTGTTTGGTTCTGTATGCTACAAACACGTTCCAGAAGCTAGAAGACGGAAACTGGATGATAGAAGCAAAGTAATGTTACTGGTGGGGTACCACAGTGTAGCGGTGAAAATCGGAGATCAAGCTATTAATTAACTTGACTCGCAAAAGCAAGAGTCGCCACCGCGCTTTATTATTTCCAAGGGAAAAGGGAAAAGAGCGAAATAAAACCCTAAAGTATGCAATGTAAAATAATACTTAAAAGTAATAAAAATACAATGCGTTTTTGAAAGAGATCGAGAGTTCGGGGGTTGGTTATACAATGGGAAGGTATTAGCACCCAATGCATCTGCGGTACTCCGCAGGAATCTTTTGAAATATCTGTTTTTGGTTAAAATTGTTTGTTTGATTAAAATGGTTCGTTTGGCTAAAAGATGGGTATGGACGAGATTTTATTGTTTGGACATTTTTTTTACAAGGAGAGGAATAGCATAATAATAATAATAACAACAAAACAAATAAAAATAAAAATATTAAACTAAAAATTTCCAAAACATGAACATTAAAGAGAAATTAATATTAATTTTAATTTTAATAATAACTCAACTAAAAAGTTGAATTAAAATTAGAACCAAATCAAGATTAATATTGAAAGAAAGAAATGAAAATTATAATAACTAAAAGAATTAAAAGGAAAAGATATTAACTATATATTTTTTGTGATTAAAGTGAAATGCTAAAATAAAATAATGTTAAGACATGTTTTTTTTTGTTGCGATTTTTACTAAATTAAATCTAGAAGACTATAATTTTGACTTAAGAATAAAGATCTAAATGAAACTTGAAGAGACTACTTTTTTTGATATTTTGAATAATAATGTAAATAAAATTAAGATGACATGAACTAAATATTTTTTTTAGGATTTTTTCATGGAATTAAAAATAAAAGAAGAGAAAAGTGTAAAATTTATGGTCGGATAAAACATAGTCCAAAATTAAGAATCAAATTCCATTAAATTCGTGAAACAACTTCGAACGTTAATAACTTTTTCGTGGTTTTTCAATGCATAATTATCTCTTGTCTTGTAAAGAAAAATTATAGATGGCGTCAAGAAAAATCATATGCAAGAAATAACCCCTCAAAATATTGAAATTTGAAGAAGTTATGAATTTTTGAAATCTGACTCGGGAATTGGCAAAAATAGGTCGAATTGCTTGTGAACTCTTGCCATGCAATGATGCGGATGGAATGCGGGATCTTAGGTCAAAAATTAGAGTATGACACACAGTACAAGTGCCTATAAGCTTTATTGTCCAGAAACCAACAAAGTTAAAATCAGCAGAGACGTTATTGTGAAAGAGTCAGAAACATGGGATTGGAACAAGCCTCAATCATATTCTGGTGTAGCGCTAACACTAGAGTTAATTTCTGAAGACGAGTCAGAGTCAGAAGATGAATCTGATTCTGAAGACTCTGAAGATGAGTCAGAATCTCAGGGAGATTTTGATAGTGGATCTGATTCTGATGATGATCCAGAATCTGGTGGTGATTATATTTCTGGAAGGGGAAACTCTGAATACATAGGGTATGGAGGACAAGCTTCCAGAAGTAACTCTGAAGGTGGTAATTCTGAAGGAAGTAGTTCTGGACAATGTCCAGAAGCTAGCACTGTTCCGAGTTCTGGAGAAGCTTGAGAACAAGTTCAAAGGCCACAGAGAATCAGGCAAATACCAAGTAGGTTTGTAGATTTTTTAATGTTGCATGATACTGAAGTAGATTTTGAAGGAGAAGTTGTTCAGTGTGCCATGTTAGTAGATTCTGAACCAGTAGATATTGAAGAAGCTCTCAAGAAGAAAGTATGGTTGAATGCCATGAAAGAATAACTTAAGGCTATTGAAAGAAACAAAACTTGGAAGTTGACAAAGGTTCCAGAAAAGAAGAAATCCATCAGCGTCAGATGGGTTTTCAAGGTGAAGCTTAAGCCATATGGATCAATTGGAAAACACAAAGCGAGACTAGTGGCTAGAGGTTTTCTTCATAAACCTGGGCTAGATTACTTTGAGGTGTTTGCACCTGTAGCTAGACATGAAACAATCAGACTGGTGATTGCTTTAGCTGCAAACAGAAATTGGCCTTTGATACATCTGGATGTGAAGTCTGCATTTCTGAATAGTCCGTTACAAGAAGAGGTATATGTGTCACAACCTTCTGGATTTGTGAAAAAGAATCAGGAAGGGATGGTATACAAGTTACATAAAGCCTTGTATGGACTGAAACAAGCGCCCAGAGCTTGGAATTTGAAAATTTATTCATTTTTCAAGAGGCAGAAGTTTCAGAAATATGAGATGGAATATGGCATGTATGTGCAGCATTCTGGTGGCAATATGATTCAAGTGTGTCTATATATTGATAACATATTGCTACTAGGAAGTTGTTCAGAAGATATAATCAAGTTCAAAGAAGTTCTGATGAATGAATTTGAGATGACAGATCTGGAAAATATGGTATATTTTCTAGGAATGGAGATTCTGTACTCAAAGAAGGATATCATTATACATCAGATGAAGTATGAACTTGAACTTCTGAAAAGATTTATGCTGCAGAATTGTAAAGTTGTTGTGACACCATCAGAAACTAATCATAAATTGGATTCTGATTCTGATGGTGATTTTGTGGATGCTACGACCTTCAAGCAATTTGTTGGTTCTCTTAGGTACTTGTACAATACCAGACCTGACATTTGCTATGCAGTTGGAATGGTTAGCAGATTTATGAGTAAACCAAAGTGGTCTCATTACCAAGCTTCTGTCAGGATTCTGAGGTATATCAAAGGAACTCTGAAATATGGAGTGTTATTTCCTTCTAGAAGAAAGACAGAACCAGAATTAGGGAGTTATTCTAATTCTGACTGGTGTGGAGATAGAGTTGACAGAAGAAGTACTTCTGGTTACTTGTTCAAGTTTCTGGGAGGTCCAATTTCTTGGAGTTCCAAGAAACAGCATGTTGTGGCTCTGTCAACGTGTGAAGCTGAATACATTGCAGGTGTTGTAGCTGCATGTCAAGCTGTTTGACTTCTGAATTTTCTGGAGGATTTAAAGATTGAGATAGAGAAACCTCTGAAGTTGTTGATTGATAACAAGTCCGCAATCAATCTTGCCAAGAATCTAGTGTTGCATGGAAGAAGCAAACATATTAAGACGAAATATCATTTTCTGAGAAGTCAAGTGCAGAAAGGAGTGTTAGAAGTTCTGCACTGTAGCACTCAGAAGCAACTGGCAGATGTTCTGACGAAGGCAATTAAAACAGACAAATTTCTTCATTTGAGGAATGGAATTTGTGTTGTTAATTTCTGATAGATATTAAATTGAGGGATGATATTAAAGGGGTAATTTAGTATTTGCTATATTTAGAATATTCTCTCTTAGGGTCTATGTCGCATTCTTATCTTTATTATTTTTGTGTATAAATAAGTGTACTATGTTTCATTATTAAAACAATCCTTTTTTCAATCATTAGTAACAACTTTATATCATTAATCATTTTCTCTCTTCTTCCTCAATTTCATCACCTTGCACCAACAACTATTATAAGTAACAAAAGTTTTTTATACATTAATTATTCAATAAATCAAAAAAAAAATTTATTACTTATTATACTGACCGGAAGATTTAGTGTCTATAAAAGCTACTTTTAAATGAGATTGACTCCATCCTAAGATCTTGTCAAAAATCGGTGAAAATGCCAATTTCCATGTTTTTAAGCCAATTATCCCCAAACCAATTAGAGGACGTCCAATAATCAAAACCGAAAAGTGAGAAAGCTTTCCACGTAGCTGACGAAGAACAAAAACTTGAAAACTTACACCTCTTGAAGGAGAAAACAACACGATACTTACTAGTTCAGTTAGATGTATGTAATTTGTTGCTTCAAAGTTCAATAATTGACAACAACATTTCTTTGTATTTTCTCATAATCTATTAATTATAAATAAATTGTTGATACTTACAAATCAATACTGTTAAATTTAAAATTTAATTCCATATCTTATTGAAAGAATATGATGCCACAAGCCAGTAACATCATAGATTTGTCTCCACTGTAATTTATTAATCTTTCGTTTAAAGATGATAATGAATGATTACCTGGTATAATATGACAATCAACCCCATATCAAGATTTAGTTTCCATGCACTTGGATCTCTAACCACAATTAAAGCATATACTCCAGATTGAATTGTTATGAAAAGTACTTGAAAGAAGACTATCACTATTAGAGCAGGGTATTTCTTTGTTAATGAAACCTAAAACAAACAACAAGAAAAGGAATAGCCATTTTACTTTTTTAAAACCACATTACTCAAAAGAGAGATGTAAAATGTTAAGTGTGGGACATAATTATCATAACCTGATATATGTACACCATATGGATGAAGCTAAAGAATCTCCAGCACTTAACAACCCTCCCAAAATCCAGTTCAAATTTGGTGAAAAGCTAAGTGTGTTGTAAGAACTTGATGAATGTATCTTGAAGATTGGTGGACCCTTGTACCATATCACAACAAATGCTCCGGTCATTGATACTATAGTTCCTATCACTTTAGCTTGGCTGCTATAATGTCTCCAATTTATTTTTTCCATCCTAAACCATTAAATTGAAAAGATATTGATAATTGAGATACTGCAATCAAAAGACTTGGACTTTAGTTATGAGATAGATTCAATAAAATTTAGCGAGTTCTAACATTTAGTAGAATGAATTTTGAAAAAGAAACTTAAACTTCATGCATATGTTTAAAAATACAAGACTCACCTTATAGTTAAAATTTTAGCGAAAGAGATTTACTGGAAAAAAAAATTTGGTTTTAGTGACCGATTTAGTAACAAAAATATTTAGCCATCAATCGAATTAACTATCAAAATTTGATATTCATGAGTCAATTTTAAAAGGACACTAAATTGACCACTAAAATAAATTAGCCATCGATTTTGTGACCGTCTATTCGATCATAAAAAATGTTTTTATATAAAATTCAATTTATATAAAAAAATCAGTGACTGAAATTTGGGTCACTAATATTTTATTTTTTATTTTTTAATCTTTATTATGCTACTATTTCCCTTCCATTTTTCTAAAATTATTTAATTCTCTCTTTCAATTTTTAATTTTTAGTAAAAGGTTTACCTTTTTATTGTTTTAACAAATAAAACATATATTTATATAAACAATAATGTCATTTTATATTTTATATTTGTATAAAAGTGAATTTTATTTTCATTATACAATTTTTATATGTGTATAATGAAATTGTTGTTGGCTGGGATTTTCGACAAGGACCAAAATCCAATCAAAAGAAAATGATCAAAAAAGTTCTTTGAAAAAGGTGATATATGTGATTCTACTACTAATGCAGTCGACCTATAGAGATTCTATAAGTAAGTGATTGAGCCTGAAAACATAAGCAATTGACCAGGGAAGATCTCATAAGTCATTAGGGCTAGAAACGTCAAAAGGCCCAAAAGATCCATCAAGCGAGCGGAGCATTTTGGAGGGAAGCATGGAGAACATGGGTTCGAGAGTACGAATGGAGAATGTGTGATCATGGAGAGGAGTTACAAGATACACATGGCGTACAAAGAAGTGAAGTCTGCTAGAAAGTAGTTATCTTTTGTGTATTATAAATAAAGCACTTAGTGCATAGTGTTAAATGTTCAAACTTTCACATTCATATATGCTAGTCACTCAGAGTACCCAAACGAACGAGCGAAATGAGTCAAGCTAGGACAATGTATGTTTGAATCAACTTATTTTCAAATATTTTGATGTTATGTCATTTATGTTTACAGTTTAAAATGCTTTTCGTTTTATTTTACAAGTCTTGCTTTATTGCTTATAAACTCGTTTGGCACCAGACGAACGAATTCTTTTTGAACACACTTTGTAAAAACACTCGAAAACTGAAGCATTATACTGAGATTCTCTGGTCGATCTCGCCAGTAAACTTTTGTTAAGAGAACAACGTTGTTTACCAAAATCAGAGGTAAATAAATTGGCACGCCCAGTAGGACAGTGCTAATAATTTCGTATTTGTGTTTGGTTTTACAAAGTTTCTTATAATTTAGTTTGTGTGTGTATGAATTTAAGAAGTGGTAAATATTTGTCGAAGTCTAAAATGCCACACTCTGACACAAACACTGCACACACACATTGTTGTACCCCAAAATTTTCCCTCTCATATTTCTCAAAACATTGCAAGAAAAATCTCCAAGTTGCTCAAGTTTGCTCAAGAGTGGGTCAGACAAATCATATCCTAAGGCAGTTAACCCCAAATTAGGGTTTTGTGTTGCATCAAGATCCTTGAGTACAAATGACCTCAAATTCTCCCTAATGTCCTAATATTTTCTCAAGTTCATCCATGTCAAATTTCAAGCCTTGCAGAGGAAGTTTGCTCAGTCAATTGCTCAAAGGGTCCAAAAATCGATTGTGCTAGGGCAAAAGTCAACTATGACCCAAATACAGTCAAACCTCAATATTTTTTGTCAACATTCTCATTTTGAAGGATATTTCATCATTTGATCAAGGGTTGATCATGATTCATCAAAGATTTCTCAAAATTCATCAAGACTCAAAAGTTGCTAAATTAGGGTTTTGTAGGAAAAGTCAACTCAACTTTGACCAAGCATAACTTTCTCATATTTTATGAGAAATGACCCATTCAAAGCTCATTTTGAAGAGGATGCAATTTTCCACAATCCATATTCATACCCCAAGATCAGAAAATGTACTCACAAGAAGTTATAAATTTGGACATTATAGGTCATTTTTGAAAGTCAACAAAAACACCTTTTTTGCCAAAGTTTATAACTTGAGCATGGAATATCAAATTGAGATGAGACCAAAAGGGTTTGTTATAGGACATCTCAAGCTTTCTAAAAAGTCCAAGAACAATTCCAAAAGTTCAAAATTGAAGAAGTTATGCATTGTTGAAGTTGGGCATTTTTGCAAAATTGCCAAAAGTCAACTATCCCCAAAACTTCAAATTTTGTCAAATGGGCCCATTCTTTTCCACTTGATTTGAGCTTGCATGGTTTCCCACGTGTCCTAGCTTCAGCCTTGGGATCATATTTCTTTTTTATTATTTTATTTGAATTTTTATTTAATTATTTCATTTTAAATCAAATTAAATCATATAAAATCCAAATATTGATTACTTAGGATCTTTTTGGTTGTTATAGGTCTTAATTATCATCATAATCAGCATCAAATTCGTATCTCACCATATCATGAACAAAAAGATGGATTTTTGACAAAATTGGCAAGCTTTTAAATGGAAATCAAATCAAATATGCAAGCCATGATGGGAGAAGATTTGGACCATAATTCTTGACCTAATACATTCCATGATACATATAGAAGGCAAAGGCACGAAATTGAGGGCTATAGGCTGCAAGAACAGAAAGAACAAAACTTGAAAAAAGTGTGAAAAAGCTTGAGTTCGAATTCACCCTTAGAGGCAAATTCAGAAGCCAAGAACGATTCCAATCAAATCCTGGGTGATCACATAACCCTCATGGATCCTAAACAAGCTCTCATACACGCCCAAAAGCACTGTAAGTGTCACAAAAAATCGCTTCTTTCTTGAATTCGTATATCCTTATTTATGCATCCTTTGTCCAAACTATTTGCATATTCATGATCCTCATCAAGTTTCTAAACTTTTTACATTATCCAATTTTGTTTATGTGACTCATACTGTGAAGTTCCATATCTAGGGTTCGTGTTTTATTTTTGGGCATTTCTTTTTCAGGGAAAATTGGCTGATGAGAAGGGCATGGTTGTGACCGGGACGATGAGACGAGCACAACCATGCCCTTAGATTTCATTTCCATGGCTCATAGTGGATTATAGGGACGCACGACCTTTAGTGACAGGTGGTGTCCGTGGCTATAGGTGTTGCAGAGTTTTAGCCACGGACGTGAGGAAAAAGACGATGGCGTGTCTCTCTCTGATTGGCCTCTTTCAAACACGCGCACCCTTTTTTTATTTTTCTGGCATATTAATCTATTATCCCTTATTATTATTATTACTTAATATATTGACAAATAGAACAAAGTGGTGCAGTGGTAGTGGCGTGCATCCAACATCCAACAGGACCTGGGTTCGAATCCCAGGTCCCCCATGTTATTTGTTATTTTTCTTCAGGTATTCCAGTGCGCCTAAGGAGTAGCAGTACATCATACACCATCATCTAATCAATGGACAGATGGCCAATGGCCAGATCTGATGGATGGAGATGGAACGTCCACCATGGGATCCAGTCAACCAGCGCGCATGGGATCCCAAAAGTCAACCAGGCCTGCGCCAATTGGGCCATGGAATTGTTATGTTGAACCTCCCATTCAGGCCCAAACCCTCATATCTCTCTTTATTTTATATTTTATATTTTATTGTTTTGTTATTATTTTTATTATTAACTAACCAATCAAATCTTTTTCTTCATAAAATTAAAAACCAAAAAATATATTTTCTTTATTCAAATCAAATTTTAATTTTTTTTATTATTAACAATTATTAATTTAATTGATTTAGGCCATTAATTAGGAATAACTTTAATATATTTATTTTCAATAATTAAAATTAACTTAGACATAATTAGGTTTTATTAACATTGATTAAATTTATTTTTATTTCTTAAAATACCAAAAACCCAAAAATATTTATTTTTATTCATTAGTTTAATTAATTTAATTTAATAATTAATTTAGGATAGTTTATTTCTTAATTCAAAAACAAACAAAAAAAATCTTTTCCTTCATAATTAAGGGGTCGAAACCCTAAAACTTGCGCCCGATTTAATTTCCCGCACGCGATCCATTTATATCATATTGTATTTGTTCCCGGAATGTAATAGATAATTAGGACTATTTTTATCGCTTTATTTATTTTTAGCATTTAAATTTCAAAGGGTTGCTTTTGGCGATGTAAATACCCGACGCCTTGTAATAGTTAGTTAAATTTATGCAATTTAATTTCTGCAACTTATAAACTGTTAGATGTTTGATAATAGGTATGCATGACAAGATTGAATGTTTCAACCTAAAATCAACATAGATCACCATTAACATGTACAAAGATAAAATTAACTGAAAACAACACACTCGCACATGCGCACTCTTAGGGTACACCCCACTTGGTTGCCTTCGTACGCGGTCATTGAGTATAGGTTACTTTAGAGGTCGTCCTCTTGTCCAAAGATCATAGTCGCCTCGAAACGGTTGCCTCAGATATTGTTGCCTCAAAATAAATGATCTAAGACATTAGGGTTACCGCTAAGGCATCCTAACATTGCTTTGGTGACCGTAAGTCCCTAAATTCGAATTGACCCTTAAACTCCAACAACGGTGTTACCTACTCTTCAATAGTGGGATAACATTGTCTAAAGGAAGATAGCATAGAACGATTCCTTTTTCGAGTAGGTATATGGTTTTTAAGTACTTGCTCTTTCAAAAAAACAAAACTTTTCACACTTACACTTTCGAACAAAGTTTTCAAAAAACACTTTATATACTCTTGAGGGCAGAAGCAAGAGTTAAATCGAAGTTTCAAATAAAACTTTTTCAAACCCACAATCATAAAGAAAGCAAAATTTTGAAAACAATATGAGCAAGTACCTAAGAGCCCGTGGATAAGCACGGATAGAAAGGGTGCTAACACCTTCCCTTTCTATAATCTACCCCCCGAACCCGAGAAATATCTCAAAAAAGGAATTTTTCTATGCTTTTTTCCTTTCCTTGTTGGATAAAATAAAAGTCGGTGGCGACTCTTGCTTACCGCGACATTTTGCAAAAACAAACGCAAAACGCAAACCAGCATTCCAAAAAACAGTCAGTTCTTCCCACCGTATCACACACATATTTCTATACAAAATGAGGATGTCATACCAGTGAGTGCCACAATTCAAAGCGCGACGATTTTATCTCCTATGAGATCGACTATTGTTCATGGTTCTGTGACAATAGCCACAATGATAGAACCTAGGCATGAGGTATAACCATTTGACCCAAACCGATCACTCTTCTCAGGGGGTCCAGGGTCATCATTTGTCCCTTATCAGTATGGTATGCCTTATTCTATGATGGTTGGTGTGATCGGTGGATCTGGAACTGACTGTTTAACGCTGGTTCGCGAAATGTCGCGGTAAGCAAGAGTCGCCACCGTCTTTTATTTTCTCCAAATGGAAAGGACAAAAGCACAGAAAAATTCCTTAAAGAGATTGCTCTCGGTTCGGGAGGTAGATTATAGAAAGGGAAGGTGTTAGCACCCTTTCTATCCATGGTTATCCATGGGCTCTTAGATACTTGCTCATTTGTGTTTCCAAAAAGGTTTGTTTGCTTTTTAATGTGGGTTTTAAAAAGTTTCTTTGAAAATTCCAGTTCGACTCTTGTATCGGTCCTCAAGAGTGTTTGAAAAATTGCTTTCGAAAGCTTTTTGAAAAGGTGTCGGTGTGAAAAGTATTTTTTTTTATTTGTTTTTGAAATTAGAGCAAGTATCTAGAGTCGTCTACCTACCCTAAGGATTTCGTCTGTGTAAATGTCCTTTAAAGTAGTGCCATCCCACCATTGAGAGGTAGGTAGCACCACCGTTGGAGGTGTTCGGGTCAATTCGAGGTTCGGGACATGGTGATCACCAGAGCAATGAGAAGACACCTTAGAAGCTACCCTCATGCCAGGTTCCCGGATCATGAGGACTTACTAAGACATCCTCTACTCGACGATCACCTTTCGAGGCAAGGCAACAGTGAGGCGTACCCTAGGGGTGGTGTGTGATTTGTGTGTCGTTTTCATTTGCATTCATCTTGTCATGTTATTGGTGTTCTACGCTTGTCTTTTTTATTTTTGTCCATACATTCTTTCATGCTTTGGTTTAACAGTTAAAAGGATACGAGAAATAAAAGTTCTAAAGCTATTACAAAAGGCGCGGGTCCACATCGCCAAAATTTCCAGAACCCGATTTGACAAAAAATAAATAAACAAAGTAAATAAAGAATTAAAAGTGCGAGTAATTAAATACATGGCTTCGGGAGAGATACAGAAATATTTAAGCGAAATAAAATAAAAATGCGAATTAATAAGGAATTAAGAACGAGGGCGTTGGACCCTTTTGCAAAAATTAAATTAATGAGGAATTAATTAAAATTAAAAGAAAGAAAGAACTTGTTTTTGGTATTTTTTAGTATTTATGATTTAATGTGAAAAAAAAGAGAATTAATCAAAATTAAAATAAGATGCAAACCCTAATCCTAATTATTTTTGATTTATTAAGAAAATATATAATTTTAACATAAATTAACCCTAATTTTTATATACAAAATTTATTACAAAAAATAAATATTTAATTATTTATGAATTTATGAAAGAAAAATAAAAAGGATGAAAATTAAATAAACCCTAGTTCTATATTTTTTTTGGTTTTTTATAAAAAAGAATTAAAATTAACCTAATTTAAAACTAAATCTAATTACATGCAAACTTATTTTAAAAAAATAAAAATTATTTATTGTTTTAACTCTTTTCTGTTTTTTTTTTATGATATTTTATATTTTGTGAAAATATTAAATTGACTAAAGAATAATAATTAAAAGAAGATAAAAATAATGAAAAGATAAAAATAACAAAATTTTGCAAACCTTGGGGGTATCAGTCCCCAGATGGGAGGTATAGCCCAAGCAATTCTGGCCCATTAGCATGGTCCATTTGACTTTTCCAGTTAGCGTGCTGGCACATTGACTCACGTCTACGCTGTTCTCTAATTCTCAGCCTTTGGATTGACCCTGATATGCACATGGACGGTTTGATCTGGAGGGCGTATGGTACGCTTGGATATTGAACCTGCATGTGAAGATTTATTGAAAAATAATATTGAAGTAATGAAGACCTGGGACTCGAACCCAGGTCAGGAACTTTACCAACAACTTCGCTTGCCATCTGATCCAACCAACGCGCTTTTATTCTAAACATCAAACAATTAATATAAAATAAAAACACACATTGGCAATGTTTTTAGCGCGAAATTTAAAAGAGCCAATGATTGCTGGCCACGAGTTCGTCTTCTTCGCGTGTTTTATTTTCCTGAAATAAGAACATATTAAGCAACGGTTTTCTGAGCGTTTTCTTAGGCCGGTTTTGGAAAAATAACGATTAGCCCTATGGGCTCCATAAATTAGGCGCGAGGGTATGTTTGAGATCGTCCAGACGCGCTGAGTTGAATGGTGGTGGTCTTGAGGGCCAATTTTTCCTCATTCAAAAACCCCTAATCCAAGGTCCTGTAAACCCTAGAAAACGATAATGGTGAAATCGTCTACAGCTTGCAAAAACTCAATCAAACACATGGGTTAGCTTCAGAAGTGCATAAGGAATATGAATCAATGAATAAAATGTTATGAAAATGCATAGATTTGAAAACACGATTATGAATTTTTCATGAGATATTTCAAGTTCTGTATACCAATTCCTTAAGCTTTGAAGAATGTTCTTGATTGGGAAATGTTCAGTGATGCTTGAGGAAGCTAATGAGATAAAAATCGTGCCTTGAATCAACCTGCAAAGATGTTTTCAGTTATGAGTTTTTGCAAAAAAATTCCAATTTGTGAATGGAGTTTTCTGAGCAGCTGCGTGTGTAAAAGCATTAGGGTTGTGTTCCTTGTTTATGTATGAATCAATTAGGTCAACAAACTTGATCAGAATCTCTTGCAATCATGGTTTTAGAGATTTGATTTTTCAAGATTTTTTCCAATCTTTTTTCATGCTATTTTTGCACAAATCATATCCAATTGCTCCAATTCTTTCCATATTGAATTATGCACGAAATCTTGAGGGTAAAACATGCACAAAAAGATTTAAAACTTTAGGTTAAGTATTTTCATATATTTAATTTGATTTAAATGAATTAATATAAATAAAAATTCAAATAAATAAATAAAAAATGAAGAAATACTTCCCTTTGGGCCAAGTGGTCGTGCACATGCCTTGGATAGTGAATTGTGGAAGAAAAATGGGCCCATTAGCAATTTTAGGTCATTTGAATCAATGTTGACTTTTCAAAATATCCAAAAATTTCCCAACTTCCACAAGGCATAACTTGCTCAATATTTAAGCTTTTCTCATGTTCTTGGACATTTTGGAAAGGTCTTTGAGTCCTCTAACCAATGTCTTTGGTACCATGTCATTTTGATTTACCAATCTCAAGTTATGGCCTTTGACTTAAAGTCCCTTTTTGTTGACTTTTGAAAATGACCTATAATGTTGAAATTGATAACTTTTTGTGAGAGCATTTCTTGGACTTGAAGTATGAAGATGAGTTGTAGGAAATGTCTTTCTCTTCAAAATGAGCTTTGGATGGAATTTTTCTGATAATCCCTGTGAAAGTTATGCCCTGGTCAATTTACAGTTGACTTTTTCAGCTGTCCAAATAAGGAAACTTTTGCATCTTGATGATTTTTGAGCCAAGCTTTGAGAATCATGATCAAGCATTGATCAAATGATGTTTGTGGCTTCAAAATGATATGTTGACCAAAAATTTGAACTTTTGACTGTCAAATGACCATTTTGCCCCTACAGTTGACTGTAGTGCAATTAGGGTTTTTGACTGTGCAATTTTATGCTGAATGTCTTGAAACTTGATATGAGGATGCTTGACAATATTTGTAGGTATGGGAGACTTGATTGAGCCTTTAGAAACTTCATTTTCTTGATCAAAACAAAAACCCTAATCTTGACTGTTTAGGAGACCTTTGCACTGTGCAACCCTTGGGGAATTTTGAAGCTTGACTTTGCAAATCTTTGAAGAATATGGGAGGGCAAATTTTGGGGTACAACAGTTAGGTTACAGTCGAGCCCGTCCACCTATACAGAAAAAACAGTGGCCACTGGAAACCAAGGCAGTTATGTCTCAGGTGGTCGACCAGGTGGTGTTGGTTATATCCCTCAATCGGCACCATTTTTGAATACTACTTTTGTTATGTCTTTGAGGCAACAGATGGATGAGAGTAATTTAGAGTTAGTGAATGTTTTAACTCAGCAAATGGGAGTTCCCTTCAACCCTAAAGTTGACCAAATATGCAGATTGATCGAGTCATTAAGGGTCCAACTACCTCAGGCACGCCAAAGGCCGTAAATATTTTTTGAAGAACTGGAGGGAGGCAACAACGAGCGTCCTTTTAGACCTAGAAGGGTAGAAGTATCCACTTACGAAGAGGAAGAATTCGTTGAACAATACAAACCTAGGCCAATCGTAGTTTGAAGGAACCAAGATGTTGATCGATTGTCAATAAATGTCATTGTTGGCCGTAACAACACGGTGAATGTAGTAGTAGAAGTGTTAACATGATATGGGGTAAATGTTGGCCTTTGGAGGCCTAATTATTCGTCTCCCTTGCCTGATTATATTCGACAGGTAGAATTACCCAGGGGATGTAAGGTACCTAAATTTACTAAGTTTGTTGGTGATGCTAATGAGTCGACCATTGAACACATTGCTAGGTACGAAACAAAAGCTGGAGATATCGCCAATGACGAGGGCTTAAAATTAAGACACTTTCCTAATTCATTAACCAAAAATGCTTTTACTTGGTTTACAACATTGACTCCAAATTCTATACGCACTTGGGAACAACTTGAAGGCATATTTCATGAGCAATTTTATGCTAGTCAGCCTAAGATAAGTTTAAAAGAATTATCCTCAATCAAGAGGAGGTCGATTGATTCAGTGGAGGCTTATTTTAATAGGTTTAGGGTCCTAAAGTCTAGATGTCTTACTATAGTTCTTGAACATGAGCTGGTCGAAATGGTTGTTGGGGGCTTATATTATTCTATTAGAAAGAAGTTTGATCCTCAATCTATTATATATATGTCTTAACAACAGAGAAAGCTGGAGTTTTAAAGGATCATAGAAAAGGCAAAGTGGCCTATGTAGATACGGAAGATTATTCTATAGAGTCTGAAGATGAATGCATGGAAGAAGGAGAAGTTAATGTATATGAATTAAAAGTCAGACCTCCGTATGCATGTAAACCTATAAAACCGTCAAAAGGAAAAACAGTTGAAAAACCAAAAAATGATAAACCTAATACTAAAACATATATTATTGATGTGTCAAAATATGATGAAATATTTGATGTTTTAGTTTCAGATGGTCAGATTATAGTGCTTCCAGGAAGTAGAAATCCACCATTAGAGTAGAAACAAAAAAGAGGTTTCTGCAAGTATCATAGTTTTCTGGGTCATAATACTTCTTAATATTTTCTTTTCAGGGATTTGATTCAGAAGGCTCTGAGAGATGGTCGATTGGAATTTGGTGAAAAATAAAAAATCTTCATGAAGGTCGACTCATATCCTTTACATGTTGTTGATGCACACTTTGTCGAACAATTGGAAGTGTTGATGATCGAGGCTACTGATGGTCTCAAAGGATAACATGCCAACATTATCGACTTAATGGCAGCATTGACAATCAAGACTACTGATGATTTTAAGAATGAACAAGTTTTGATTACTGATCCAATGGTAGCTACAGTAGTCGAGACTATTGAAAGTCTCAAAAGTGGCAATGGCAATTTGTCTAAGCCACGGGAAGTGATGGTAGTTGATATTGCTGAAGAGCCTGAGGGTAATCAGGGTGACAGGGAAAAAATGGATTGCCAAACCATGAATAAGGAATTGTCTGAATAAATAGTTGCTGAATTGATGAAGGTTGTGTTTCCCAAACCTAAGGAGGAATTAGTGGATTTTCTGAATAGATGCAGGTATATTAATTCCAAGTCTATGTTATACCCAAATTATAATATGGTCTATGATGAAAATGCTGCAAAGAAAATTGAGGCGTTGAAGAAGAAACGCCCTCAAGAGAAAATCTAAAGGTGGTGTTCGACCATGCGAATGGGCTATTCAAAGTCCAATTGCCTCAAGAAAAACCTAAGTTTCTGTATTAAAGGACCTTTGTGCCACCAGCTGATGCTCCTAACAATAACTGGGTTCGTCCTTTCTATCCAAGGGGGGCAAACCAAAATTGGAAGATACTAAATAAAGGTTCAGGTTCAAGTCATAAGTGGGAAATGATGGAGAAGGGATCAAGTTCTTATTAATTTGCTGAAGTTGGGATCACCTCAAAGAACTATCATGTTCCTCCCACATACAAAGGGAAGAATCCTATGAAGGAGACTCAATGGAGAAGGTTTCAAAGAAACAATAGAGCTGCAAGAGAATCAACATCAAAAGTTGCTCCATCAAAAGATGAGAGTGATCAAAAGGAAATACACTGTCGACCAGCAAAAGAGAGGTTGTCGATGCCGGTTGTGAGTGCGCCTCCAGCAAAAGCTGAAGATCCCGATGACAACATGGACAATTAATTATCTGATGACTTTGAAGATAGCTCAGAATACGGCTTGATTATTGACTGTAATATTGTGTCGATTCGGCCTAATAAGTATGGTTTCGCGTCAAAAGCATATGGGACAAAGAAGTATCCATGTGCGAAGAATCTGTGGGCTAGAAGCCTCTATGCTACTATGTCATGAATAATGGAGTAGTTGAAGAATAACCGAAATTTTTTGAGAAGACTACATCTAATATGATGTACCATCTCAAGCCATTAAGAGCCGCAAATAGTGTATTATAGTATGTTTCATATGCAAAGTATCTCTCAATCCCTCTATGATCATCTCATTCTTATAGTGCTTTTGGTCTACTCCGCTTCCATAAAGACAGTTGATTTGTCATTAAGACACATGTTTTATTTTTAGTACTAGAGAGGTTAATGGGAATCAATTCCCAGGCTTCTTTGTCAAAGACTAACCTTTTATGGTTATTTATGAAACTTAAATTCTCAATCGTGTATGTAAGGTATTAATTGGAAACGGGACATATTAAAGCTGAGTCAGTTTGACTGACATGACCCATTTAAGTTGCCTAAGCTTTAGTCCTAACTCGTAGAGGGCTTAAATTATAGAAGGTTATGATAACTTTGGGTTCACTCCTGACCTAGATCACCATATGTACACAGTCCCTCAAGCATGAGGCCTAAACGCGGGAGATTCAGAGAGGGATAAAGAGCAAAATATACACAATATCTCAACATAAATGCATGAAATTTTGAAATGCTATATGGGAAGATACAGTAATATGCACACTCCATCGAGCATGAGGATGATAAGGGTAAGATGCTTTATGGTAAGAGATCATAATGTACCCAGTCTCCCAAACTTGTTTTCCATCTATGAGGGAGATACGTCCACTCTTTCGTAAGAGATAGTTGACCATACTTTTGTAATGGTGAGATGCTTGTAAGAACAAGAAGTGTTTCTACATCTGGCCTGAAGATTTTTGATGATAACTTTACATGGTATCATAAAGAACAATTGTATACTTTAATGGTTTCGTTCTAGTGTGTAGTTGTTGTTGTAATGTTCTAACTTTGGTATCAAGGCATGTGACATCATCAGGTTCTGAACATACCCTACTGGAAGAAAACATGTGGTTACGTGTTACAGTGAAGTCAAGATTCTGGAATTCATCTTATGCAACAGTTTTTAGGAACGTCAGTACAAGAGGTTATAATTGTGACTCTGTGGTTAAGCTTTGGAGGCCTTCTAAAGCTTTGCTTTTGATGATCTGAAGAAAAGAAAGTTCTTACAACCCAGTGTTGAAGACTCTGAAGACAAGGTTCTGACAAGACAAGTTATGAAGACTCCAAGATTTAAATTCTAAGACTTAAGAGTGATTCTTCTACAACAAGCTTCAAACATTCAAATTATATGAAGATAAGAAGTAGTTCAAATGGTTAACGTGTGATGGTTTACAAAAGGTACATAAAGTATCTGTGACCTCAACCCATTATGGTGGCGTAAGGACATTCCTTTTGCACTGCATTGTCAACCACTCTCATTGTGACCATTGGGAACAAACGGCTGGATTTCCAGCTATCTTTCTTTATTTAACGGATCTTTGTTTACAAGCTTATTAGAAAATCATTATTCAGAGAAAAGGTTGAAATCTATCATTGAAAAGTGACAAGATACATAAAATATTATTTTATACTGTCTAAACTCTTACACCTTATTCTATCAGTTGAAGAACTAACCGCTAGTGCAGAAAAATACTTTTCTATCCTCACAACATCTCTCTCTTTCAAGGTTATAAAAGAAGATCAAAGATTCGGAGAAATGTGCCCATGGCCACAAAGATATAATGACGTGGATGCTGAAGCTGTCAAAGCTGCAATGCTAAACATGGTGAAGACCACTATACATAAATGAGAGAAAAGAAAGAAAGATAAAGAGCAAGACTACAATATGTTACTCTAACTATCATCATATACATCTTAGTAAATCTTAGAAGAAGCAAAGAGTTGTTTCCCATAACTTGTTCAACTAGAAGAAGCAATAGAAGAACATTATAAGATGTTATTCAACTTCTGATCAAATACATCTTGATAGAACATTGTAATTTACACAAGATTTGTTGCCTGTATTGTGTTATAGTTCTAATATCTTCATGTAAATTGTTTTAGAGTTAATGCTCGAAAATGTGTTAAATAATATGTGCTTAAATCATTTGAGTAATCTGCTTAAAAGAAGCAAACATGTAAACACATAAACCTTATCAACTGTTATTGATTGATTCCTTGAGTGACCAAGTGAAGGTATGATCTCAAGAAGATAATAGTTGCGGTCATTATGGGAAATTTTGATAGGAGACCTTAAGTTATTTGATTCTATTGGGTCAATGATTGCCATATTAGTTAAATCAGATCATTGAACATATCGTTGGAAGTTTCCTTGAGTGACCGAGTGAAGGTCTGATATCAAGAAGACAATAGTTGCTGGTCTTTATGGGAAATCCTGATAGGAGATCTTAAGTGGTCTAATTCTATTGGGTCAATGATTGTTATATTCGTTAAGTCAGATCACTGAACATATCATTGAAAGGTTCCTTGAGTGGCTGAGTGAAGGTCTGATATTAAGAAGACATTGGCTAATGGTCATTGTGAAATCCTGATAGGAGATCTTAAGTGATCTTATCTTATTGGGTCAATGAATGTTATATTCAGTTGAATCAATGAACGTGTCATTGATTATTAGTCATCGACTGTAGCCCATGCATTTGTAATCAATTTGGTTATAATGGATTAAGTCCTTGTTGAAGGAGAAATCATCCTTGAGGGGGTGGACACGATTAACCTTGTTAAGGTGAACCTGGTTAAATCACTTGTGTCCTTTACTCTCCATTAGCTTTATTATTATTATTATCATTTGAGTGCTCATAATTTCTAAAGGGGAATGTTTTCTATAAACCCAATTCAACCCCCCTCCCCCCATTTCTTATGTTTTCTCTACCTTTAATTGGTATCAGAGCCCGACTTTGTTATTGATTCAAGAATCAAACACTTAACAGTGTAGAAAAATCCAACAAGAGAAAATTATATGGCTGCTTGCTACTCAAATGATAGAAAGCTTTTCTGATTCAAAGCCCGATCTGTAGAGAAATCAAAACTCCGGGTAACAATCAGAAACATGAAGACATAATCTCTAAAATAAAGTTCTCAGGATTTTGAAGGCTCAAGTATCTAGTGGAAAAGAAACTCATCTTCTAAACGACAAAAGTTCTCCATTAGAAGCAAAGGTCAACAATTAGTCTATAGATCATCAACTGAAGTTGTCATCCAAAAGACAACCTCTGCAAGCTATTATAAATTAAAGAATGTCTGATCATGGATGTACCAACAAGTACGTCCCCTGAATCCATCATATCAATCCTTCTTAATCCTCCTGAAATTCTCTCCAAAAGAACCATTCAATGCATCCTTAGTATTGCTGACAACTATGGATACAAATATTAACTTCCATTTGTTTCTAAAGTTCGCGCCACAACCCTTCGAAAATGTGTGAAATTTAACCAAAAGGTTGATGATTCATCCAGTGAAGAAGATTCATCTTCTACATCATCAAAACCGCTTATGCCCTTTTTTGATGAACCTAATCCTTTTCAAACCATTCTTCCTACACTATCTGCTTCCACCTTCGAAAATACTCATCAAGTTTTAAACTCTTCTGAATCTCTTGATAGATAATTATCCTTTATCTCTCTTGATACAGTTGAGGTGTCATCCTACTCTGAGAAGGAAATTGAATCACCTATTCACACTAGTTGTTGTGAGGCTGATCCTCCTCCACAGAAATCTGATCCATTACCTAATTTTGAATCCCTTATTAACTTCCATAATAACCCATCCCACTCATTCTCTCATTCTGACTTTCAATCAAAAACTAGTCAAGTAGTTCTTCCATCCTTCACATCCTACAAGTTACCCCCAACAATTTCTCACCCTGCCTTTTATCGAACCTCAATTATGCCACTAACTCCATCTTAACTCTTTCAAAAGTTTCAACAACTTTCCTCAATCTCTCTTGAAAATGTCTTGAGTATCTCTTCTTCCAGCATGGATCAATTCAAAATTGAAGTCACATGGATTAACTTCAGAAGAGTAATGGATGTCAATTATGATGTCATGCAATATGTCTGCTGTCAAGAGGTCAAAATAAAATATAAGGAACTTCTTGAATTCTTATCTTCGCCTCCTTTATGTCTACCCTTCAGATCCTACAAGACAAGTGGTTCTTGGTTTAGAAGTTGTACGCCCTTCCAATACTATTTTAGTAATATTTGAAAATCAACCTTCATGCTCTGATGTAAAGCCTGTTATGGATGCCGAAAAGGAAATTCATTGGATAAAGGAAACCCTGGAGAAGATGCAATAATCTAATCGAATTACTGAAGAGCGTTTGGAAATACAGGAGGAAACGAGTCTAGCTCGAGCAACTTCCTTCAATCAAATGGATGAAATGTTGAAGCAATTTTTGGAGAAGTTTAACAAGGAATCTTAGGATTAGATTCTGTCTTAGAACTTAAGATTTATTTTCTTCTGTCTCTAAAACAATTATATTTTAAACCCTTGTGTTTAATGAAGTTTTATCTATTTGATTGGTTATCTTCAATTTGTTTTCCTGTCTCAATATTTTAATCTCCATTAAGTCTTACCAAACATTTCTTTTAAAAACTGTGGATAAAGATGGAACTTAAAACTCTTTATAAGTACTTTTCATTTTTAATCAATAAAATTTTCTTCTTCTGTTGGTTAAATTATGTCCACTTATAGTCCTGCTTATTGTGTTGTTTGTACTCCTTTATCAATAGAAATGTGTTTTTATGATTCTATTTAACATTTCTACGTTGCTTCTTTTATTGATACTCTTCAATATCTTTCTGTCCCTTAATTACCTTTTTAATTTCCAACAAAGGGGGAGAAAGTAAAATAATTTTGATAATATTTATTCTCAAAATATTTAATTCAAACATATAAAATGTTGTTACTACTAACTATTTGTTTGATGGTTCAATCCAGGAACTTTGTAAAAGTTCAATGAGTATTCTAAAGACAAGTTAAAGATGGTGAATATCCTGATGTCTAAGGTTGGGAACCTTATGGATGAAATCAACTCTGATTTCATATATATGAAGATGTACACTTTATGAATATGTGAATATTTAAACAAATGTACCAAACACAATTCAGAAGTTATAAACTTACTGAAAGTAGGGTAATATTTCTTGATATCATAGTGTTCAGAAGTTATAAACTTTCTGAAAGTATGGAGTTCAGACTTAAAGCTTCAGAAGTTGTTCTCTCTTGAAAGGAAGTCAAGTCAACATTTTGATGCATGCTCTCTTATAGAGACACTACTTAGAAGTTATGCTCTGATACGCGTGCTTCTGTAACGTATGTTCTATTCAGAAATTGTGAAATGAATGAATGTATGATATATTAAAAAATATCATGTCAAACGCTGATACTTATGAAGTAGTGAACTTCTCCAGAAGTATAGTGTTTTGGTTGCGATATCATAATCCAGAAATAGAAGTGCTGATACATGATGCGAGGCATCATTTTATCAGGCTCAAAATCAAGTTTTGATTCTTCATCAAGTGCTAATGGTAACCAGGTTCTGAAATAAAGACCAGGTGCTCTAGTCAGACTCTAATGTGTTATTATAGGGAAGTGTTACTTCTCTATCTCTATGTTCTGAAAACTCAAAATTTACTTTGTGAGTCTTGGGCTCAGGGGGAGACACTGAACAAGCATAAATGAAATTTTGGGATTAACAGATTCAGGGGGAGCTATGAGCTTAACTCTGAATTTGTCGGTTATGGTTATTACCATGTATAAATTTTTCTATTAATATACATGGTTTTGTCATCATCAAAAGGGGGAGATTATAAGAAAAAGAGGTGTTTCTACATTTGACCTTAAGGTTTTGATGATAACTTTACATGGTATCATCAAGAACAATTATTTACTTTAATGGTTTCATTCTAGTGTGTAATTGATGTTGTAATGTTCTAACTCTTGTATCAAGGTGTGTGACATCATCAGGTTCTGAATATACACTACTAGAAGAAAACATGTGGTTACGTGATACAGTGAAGTCAAGATTATGCAATTCATCTTATGTAACGGTTCTTAGGAACATTAGTACAAGAGGTTATGATCATGACTTTGTGTTTAAGCTTTAGAGGCCTTCTAAAGCTTTGCTTCTGTGCGTTACAAGTTCTGAAGATTATAGAGACGACGTTCTGCTGAACAAGCTCTGCTGATCTAAAGAAAATCAAGTTCTTACAACAAAATGTTGAAGACTCTGAAGACAAGGTTTTGACAAGACAAGTTCTGAAGACTCTGAGACTTATTTTCTAAGACTTAAGAGTGATTCTTCTTACAACAAGCTTCAAATATTCAAATTATCTAAAGCATCTGAAGATAAGAAGAAGTTCAAATGGTTAATGTGTGCTGGTGTAAAAAAGGTACATAAGGTGTCTGTGACCTCTACGCTCTATGGTGACGTAAGGACAATCCTTTTGCATTGTATTGTCAACCACTCTCATTGTGACCATTGGGAATAAACGTCTGGATTTCCAGCTATCTTTCTTTACTTAACGGATCTCTGTTTACAAGCTTATTAGAAAAACATTATTTAGGGAAAGGGTGGAAAGCTATCATTGAGAAGTGACAGGATACAAAGAATTTTATTTTATACTGTCTAAACTCTTACACTTTATTCTATCCGTTAAAGAACTAACTGTTAGTGCAGGAAAAGACTTTTCTATCCTCACAATGTCTCTCTCTTTCAAGGTTATAAAAGAAGATCAAAGATTTGGAGAAATGTGCCCATGGCCACAAAGTTGAAATGTTATGGATGCTGAAGATGTCAAAGTTGCAATGCTAAACTTGCTGAAGACCACTATACAAAAATGAGAGAAAAGAAAGAAAGATAAAGAAGAAGACTACAAGATGCTACTCCAACTATCATTACATACATCTTAGTAGATCTCAGAAGAAGCAAGGAGTTGTTTCTTGTAACTTACTCAACGAAAAGATGAAGAAGAAGAAGAACACTACAAGATGCTACCTGACTTCTGATCAAATACATCTTGATAGAGCATTGTAATGTACACAAGAGTTGTTGCTCATATTGTGTTATAGTTCTAATCTTTTCATGTAAAGTGTTTTAAAAATAAAGTTGTTGTTCTAAAATGTGTTAAAAAATAAGTTCTTAAATCATTTGTGTAACCTGCTTAGAAGAAGCAAACATGTAAACACATAAACCTTATCAACTATTATTGTTAGATTCTTTGAGTAACCAAGTGAAGGTCTAATCTCAAGAAGTTAATGGTTGCGGTCATTATGGGAAATCCTGATAGGAGATCTTAAGTTATCTAATTCTATTGGGTCAATGATTGTTATATTCGTTAAATTGGATCACTGAGCATATCATTGGAAGTTTCCTTGGGTGACCAAGTGAAGGTCTAATCTCAAGAAGACAATGGTTGCTGGTTATTATGGGAAATCCTGATAGGAGATCTTAAGTGGTTTGATTCTATTAGGTCAATGATTGTTATATTCTTTAAATCGCACCATTGAACATATCATTGAAAGGTTCTTTGAGTGACTGAGTGAAGGTCTGATCTCAAGAAGACAATGGCTGTTGGTCCTTGTGAAATTCTGATAGGAGATCTAAAGTGATATGATCTTATTGGGTCAATGAATGTTATATCCGGTTGGATCACTGAATGTGTCATTGGTTTTTAGTCACCAGCTATTACCTGTGCATTTGTAATCAGTTTGGCTATAGTGGAGTAAGTCCTTGTTGAAGGAGAAATCATCCTTGAGGGGGTGGACAAGATTAACCTTGCTAAGCTGAACTTGGATAAATCACTTTTTTCCTTTACTCTTCATTGTCTTTATTGTTATTATTATTTGAATGCTTAGAATTTCTATAGGGGAATGTTTTCTATAAACCCAATTCAAACCCTACCCTTTCTTGTGTTTTCTCTACCTTCAATGCCCGCTATTTTGAAAGGGAAATATGCCCATTATTTTATAAGGGAAAGATCCATGTTCTTTTAATGGATGTTTAACATCTATCGAGGTCGAGCCTAGATAACCAAGTTGACATTAATATTTATGGCCAAGTCGGTCTGGTGTAATTTTTCCTATCCTAGTGTAATTTTCTTATATCTCAACCCTTCCTTAGGTTGTTCTTTCTTGAGTGTTGTTAATTTCTCTTATTTAAAGGTATCCTTATGGAAATAAGATTAAAATTACAGTCTCTCAAGCATTAGGCTTATAAGGCAAAAATGCTTTAAGTGAGATAACAGGCGAGAAACTGGGATGTACACAAATTCTCATGCATGAGATCGCCCATATTGATTTTGGTGTTGTCTTAGATTTTTGTCGACCTCTTATTTTTACTATATTTTCCTCCTGGCATTTTCTTTGTTAGTAAGCACATATACATCCTAAGCCTTAATAATTAAAAAATGTGTCGCAATTTGGGAGGGTTCTTGGTCATTAATAACCTCTATATCCCTATAGTATTATCCTTAATTATGGCTAATCTATATGTATAACTTTTCCATATAAATAAGCATGTGTAACGTTTCAATGGGGCAAAGTGGTTTGTGTGAGAGTTCTTAGTAATATAATGTGACCTCTGCGATCATAAAGAGTTGTCTTGGTCATCTGCTATTGAATTGGCCTCACGAAGATGGGAGGATGCCCTTTCTTTTATATAAATAAGCTTTAGAAGATCATGATCGAGTTGGGCCAGATACCGTCTAACATCCTTTAAGTATCCTTCTTAGTCTTGGTAAGAACAAAAGAACAAACGTGTAGGGGAAAAGTGTTTTCAAAGAGAGTAGCCCAAGGGCATACAATCTAATGTAAGGTTCCATCATATACCGCTTAGTCTTTAATAGGTGCATGGAGAGCCCGATGGTTTCCTACTTTGTACTCAAGTTGGAGTCTTAGATAAGCACAAGAAGATTGTAGTTGGTTTTTGCATTGTGTTCCAATTGCAGTATTAGATGATATCAAGGGCGACCTAGTGGATTCTTACATTGTTCTCCAGTTAGAGTTTTAAACAAGTACGGGGAGAACCCAATTAGCTTCTGCATTTCACTCTCGTAGTATTTTTAAGTAGGTGCGAAGAGAGTCTAGTAAGTTCTTATGTTATGCTCCCATTAGAGTCTTAGATAGACACAAATAGAGCCCATTGGTCCTACATGTTTATCTCATACGAGTCTATGTGCAAGGAGATCTTTGTGCTTTCCTTTATTTTGCTCCAGTTGGAGTCTTAGATAAGTGCAAGGAGAAACCAATAGGTTCCTGAATTTTTCTCTAGTTAGAGTCTTAGATAAGTGCAATTCAATTCCATTAGGTTCCTAAACTTTTATCTAGTTGGAGTCTTAGATACGATTAAGGAGAGTTTGGTGGGCTCCTTCATTATGATTAAGTTGGAGTCATAGATAATTACAAAAAGAACCTTGTGGCTTCCTATATGTCGCTCCCGTATGAGTCTTTAGTTGTTACAAGGAGAGCTTGATGGGTTCATGTGTCGCGCTCAAGTTGAAGGCTTAAATAAGCTCTCAAAAAGCCCATTGACTACTTGTATTATGCGCAAGAAAACTAGAGTTGAAGTATTCATATATAGTTTTTTAGGTAAACTATATAGCGCGTCCATCTTTTGTTTTTACTTAAGTTTTAATATACAAGTTGCATGGTATGTGAATGTAAAGAACTTGAAACAACAAAAGCATGGCCCACAAACTTCATATATTTTTTTCCAGTGCTGGTGAGATAATGCATCTATGTCATACACGAGAAAAGAGATACCAAATTAGGATAAGTTGATTATAAATTTATCATCTCAAAATCTCTTGTACCAATTCCACATCATAGTGTCGTATTTCATTACAAGTCAATTTTATCTTTATGTTAAAATTATATCTATAGCGACATTAGTCCATTATTGGTTGAAGTATTTTATAACTAACGAGAATGTTAAGTTGATAAAAGTGCATGTTTAAAAAGAGCCTAGGCTAACAAGCTTTTATGCGAAATTTTAAAAGGGAACAAGTCTCTCACAAATAATTGAAACATGTTATACTACCTCATGAGCATCAAGATATGAGTTAACTAAAATGATCTTGAATAATACGTCAGACCTTCAATGAAGGATACTTGTTGCCCTACGAGGGGATTGTATGTTGGAACTTCATATTAGGATCCTTGTTCTTCTACTAGGAAATTTTACCAAGGACCTTCACTGAAGGATCCTTATCATCCAAAGAGGAAATATGATTGATGGACCTTTATTTAAGGGTCATTACCACCCTATGAAGAAACTTTATTTCGGGCCTTAACTGAAGGATCCTTGTTGTCCAATGATGCAATAGCATTTATAGATTGAGGATGAAGGATCCTTGCTTCCTACGAGGTAATTTTATGTTGGACCTTTACTAATGGATCCTTATCTCCAAAAGAGGCAATACTATTTGTTGTACCCCAAAATTTACCCTCTCATTTATCAAGATTTTCCTCACAAGACTTCTTGGACTCAAGACAAGATTTAGGGTTTGCTCAGCTCAAGACATCTCCTTGCACTGATAACTTGAAATTAGGGTTTGAGTTTGCACAAGGATTTTTGGACCATCAATGCTTTATGAGACTTTCATACACCATATTGTACCCCTAAGATTGCTCATACCAAGTTTCAAGCCTTGAATCACATTTTTGCTCAGTCAATTGGACAGTTGACCTAAAAATCAGCTATATTGGGAAAAAGTCAGCCATGGCCAATTTACAGTCAAACTTCATAATTTTTGATCCACAACAACATTTTAGGCTCATATGTACCATTTGATCAAGTTTGGATCACAACTCCTCAAGAAATTTGATCAGATCATCAAAAGGGCAAAATGGTCAAAATTAGGGTTTTGACTGAGAAAGGGCAATTTCTGATTTTTAACCTAGCCAATGACCAATTGGGTTCAAGCATGATTTCAAGGACTCAATGGAATCATCTTGATCTAATTACATGGTTCAAAAGATCTCAAATACATAGGATTGACAGATGAATTTTGCAGTCAACTGATCAAAAGTCAATTGTGCACTAAAAAGTCAAACTTTGACTTTTTGGTCAAAATCAAGTGCCAAAGGTCATAATTCATCAAGATATGTCAAAATGTGAAACTTGTTGACCAAGAAACCTAAAATTGAAAATTAGGGTTTAATTTGAAAAAATTTCATAACTTAGAATTTTTCTAAGTATGGAAAATTTCTTATTTTTTCCCAACTTTTCACAATTTTTTCACCATGATGAAATTGGATTCAAAGAAAACTTCCAACATGAAAGTTGTAGTACTCCATGAAATCTACAACTTTTATTCACAAATTTTTTCCAAAATATGCTTGGATCTCAAGATATAAATTTGTGAATAGGAGTCCATAAACTAAAAGGCTTAGTGAAAATTTGCCCTAATTTAGGCAGGTTTTTGACCCAACTTCATGGACATTTTTCACCTAGTTCCAAGAGGTATCTCAAAATGAATTTCAAATATGGATTGTAGATAATGTTGCAATATTTCTAAAATATCCAAGAACTCTCCAAGATCATTTGTGGTTAGGGAGAATCGAAGAAGAGAAAATGGCATTTTGTCACTTTTGTTCAAGCCATTTTCACAATGCACCAATTTGCAAATCTGATCAAGCATGCTTGTACCTTGCATTACAGGTCCTAAATCCCTTCTACACTCCATAATTAAATGCTAGCTCAGTGGTTAATGGCTTTATTTTGACCTTTGGAGCATTGTACAAAGAATAAATCCATAAATAGCATAAAGGGCACAATGCCATTTTGATAAAGCAAGCTTTTCCAACTTTATCAGCCTTGAGCCTTGGACTTGTTCCTTGGATGCAGGCATTTTCCACAGATAACAAGCAACTTGTACCAACTCTCTACAGCTAGCAAGCAAGCAGTACAAGCATTTTGGCTTAAGTCACTTCAACTTTCTTCAAATGCAAGAAAAGAGGCAAAAGGGATCAGAACTTGTACAACTGCTAGAGAGTGGACTTTGTATCACTCCATACATATTCACAAACTTATCTCAAGCTAGAACACGAAGGCTTATGATCTGAAACCCTCCAAAACCAAAAAACTTCATTTTTCTTCCCAAACTTGCAGCTTCTGCAAAACTCTTGCCAACTCAATATTGACTCATGCGTTTCTTGATTCAACACTTCAATCACCTTCCATAGATTACATCCAAACTATCCAAGCCTTTGCACTGCAACTGTGAGCCCTATTTCAGACATCACCATTTTCATTTTGGAAGGTTGCAGCTTGACTTCTACAGGGAGTTTCAAGCATCCTCAAGGCAAGCTAAGCATCGGAATAGCTTGAGGGAACTTCAAGGAAGCTCACACGATCCTCAGGCCTCACTCAAAGTCCTCACATTGCCATATCCAAGTCCAGCTGAAGGAGGTATTTTTCAAAACTTTATCTCTCTATTTAGGCATCCTCAAGCCACAATTTGTGAAGCAGAAATGTAGTCTCTAGCATGGTGAAGCTGTACATATGCATAGTTGTCATTTATATTAACTGAGCTAAGAGAATTTGATTGTTGAACATGCTGAAAAAACTATGTCAGAAATTGGGGGTGATTAAATTCTCTCTGATCTTTGAGAGTTAGATTATGAATTTTATATCATTGGAATCGTGAGATCACAAACTACATTTTTTATGTTATGAGTTTTCATTTTTATGCAAGCTACAACAAGTTACAGGTTTAAGGCAGAAACGCGCGCGTTTGGGAGAGGCTGGAGGACAGGGATGAAGTCTTGGGCCTGGCACGCCTTAGGCCTCCTGTTCTGACTTTCTACACCCCCCTGATCCACTATCCACACCCCCTTTTCATATTTTGTATATTTTTCATATTTTATTTTTATTTTTATGTTTATTGATTTTAATAATTTTTTCTGAACATCAAAAAATCACAAAAGTAATTTCTTAATTTTTTGCATTTTATTTTATTTTTTATCTTATTTTTTGCATAAAATATTGATTATTTAGAATAAATAAGATCCATTTTCTTAAAATAAATAGTAAATACATTTAAAAATATCATACATTTTTATTTTTATTATTCATACACATAAAATATTATTTTCATACGTATTTTAATTTTTAATATTTGTTAATAATATTATTTATTATTTCTTGTACAAAAATGGATAAAATAAATAATATAGAACATATTTTTCTTTTAATAAAAAAAAACTAGGGTTTTACCCCCTTTCAAAAATAACAATATTTTTTCTCTTATTTTCTAGGGCTTAAAGAATTAATTCTATCATACAAAAAATCAAATACAAAATATTTTTTGCATATTTACATTTTTATTGCATTTTTAATATTTGTATATTTATTTAATTTGCAAATATTAAATTGGGTTGTAATAGTATTTTAGGGTTTTATTTTGTGCAAATATCCCCATTCAAAAACTTGTATCCCCCCTCCCATAATAATTGTTGTAATAGCTTAGATTTATTTTACGCAATTTATCGCATTATATACATGTTTAGTAAAATTAGGGTTTGCATGATAAGACAAAAATCAAACAAATACAAGACCTAACACAAGACAAAATACATGTAAAATGACACACATTGCACACAAGCACCTCTAGGGTTTCACCCACTTGGTTGCCTCACAAAATGGCCATGGTATGCATGCAAAGTATCTTGGCAAAGCAAAACAAACAAATAAGATCATAGTCCCTCGATGACGCTATCAAAAGGTTGCCTAAACAAATGATCTTGGTCCCTCAAAATGCTAAAGATACTTGGCAACATTGCTATCATGGTCATACGATGACCCACGCCCGTCCCGTTTAAACATCCAAAGATAGGGTTGTTTACCAAATCAATGGTAAATCAACAATGTCAAAGGAATAAAGATGCATATGAAAGACATTTGAGTAGGGTAGATAGTTCCTAGTTACTTGCTCATTTCCAAATAATCCTTTCTATTTTCAAACAAACACACACACATTTCAAAACATTTCCAAACACCTTTCAAAACATTGAAACATTTTTCAAAAGACAAACATCTTTGTATACATTCTTACGAACGAGAATCATTACAAAGATTGCCTAAACGATGGCCTCTTTTCAAAATACTTTCAAAACCATACAAAGCACCATTTCAAACAATTGCAAAAGCAAAGCAAGTGATCTAAGCAAGTAACTAAGAGCCCATGGAAAACCATGGATGAAAAGGGTTCTAGCACCTTCTCTTTTCATAACCTACCCCCCGAACTCAAGAAAACATCTCAAAGGTCTTTCCTGTGCTTTTTTACCTTTCCTTTTGGATAAAATAAAAGTCGGTGGCGACTCTTGCTAAACCGAAACATTTGCGACGAAACGCAAAACCTCAAATCAGTTCTCCCACCGTATCACACTATTGTTGGACCTTCATTGAATGATCCTTTCCGTCCCTTGAGATAATTTTAGTTTGGACTATCCCTAGAGGATCCTTGCCACCCAAAGAGTAAATATAATTGATTGACCTCTCTGTTGTTAAACATGGATAACGACGCTACACGACCATCCAAAAAATTGGAACAGAACGGGAATGTGGAACAGAACGGGCGTTATTTCAGTGACGCATATACTAATATATTTAATATTAATAAACGCATAACAATTAAAAACTAAAATAAGTTACACAAAATTCGTGAAGCATTTATAAGTGAAATTAAATATCATAAGTCTTAAATAAAACACACTTTCAATTGTCAATAAAATTAAAAATACAAACACTTAATTCAAATCTTCATCATCACTATCTCCACCACTAGATTTATCTTTCTCTACTTTCTCTTTATCCTCTACTTTCTCTTCATCCTTCTCAATATCAAAATCTAACCCAGATAAATCCCCACCGTCCACTAAATTTTATTGAGCTTCACCTTCATCAACTCCATCTCCCAATAACCATTCATTACTAGTATCAATATCATCCATAACTATAGGATCAATCACATCATCACTTTCATAGCGTTCTTTAAAGGTTTGGTAATACTTGATGAAAACCAAATCTTGCATCGTATTATACTCAAAACTATTCCATCTCGATGGTTAGGAATTATGAGGTGTAGACATAGTTGTCCGAAAAATTGGAGAAGTAAAGAAAAGTAAATAAATAATGAAACAATAAAATAGTTAAACAACAATGTTGATGAACAATGACCAAAGAAAGAAATAAAACAGAAGAGATAAGAGAGAATAAAGGTAGAAGGAAGAAAAAAATAGAACATACTTGTGAAAAAGAGAAGAGAACGCTAATGAAAGAAGAGAAAAGGGAAGGCGGTCAAAGTGAGAGACGAGAGAAAAGAAGGGTTATACATGAGAGCCGAGTAAGAGAAAATTAATTTTAAATGGTGCAATAAAGAAAGAGAGAGGGTTAAAAAAGGAATTTGGAAAATGATAAATTTTAGAGATTTTTAATTTGAAAAAGACAAATTGGCCTGTTCCAACTATAAAAAAAGAGTACACACTGGAAAAACGGCCGTCCCAGGCCGTTTTGTCGTCGTTCCACACCGGTTCTTTTCGCAATTTTCTGGCCTCTCCAACCGCGTTGCATGTTCACACTGTTCTGACCTTGGCTGACGCGTTTTCCTCCATTGTGTTATTCTGCGCTGAGATCTCGATCGTTCCAGACTAGTTTAATAACAAAGATTGACCTTAAATAAAGGATCATTGCCACCCTACGAGGCAATTTTACGTTGGACCTTCACTAAAGGATACTTGATGCCCTACATAGAAACTTTACATTGGACCTTCACAGGCGGATCCTTGCCGCCTAAAGAGACAATGTGATTCTTGGACCATCATTGAAGGATATTTTCCGCCTTATTATCACGCGACTTACTATTGGAATCATAGCCATAATATACTCAACTTTCCCACAAGCAAACCTTGAGGGACTTCCCTCGAGTGGGAATCATTTCAGTCAAGGCAATTTAAAATAATACACTATGAAACTAACTACAAACAAGGAAATCCAAATGAAATAAGGAAAATTTCCACTTGGATGTATATCGTCATCAGAGAGATCTGAAGAGTTATGTTGCAAGAAACCCTTAAATAGGACAACAATGCAACTTCTATGAAAGCAAAGACTTATGAGTTGTAAAGAAGGACTTGCCTATCAAAGTATCGCTTAGAGACTCACTATTACAAGTCTCGTTTGAGAGACTCAACTATCAAAGTCTCGCTTAAGGAAATCGCCTTTGCAAGACTCGCTTGAGAGAATCAACTATCAAAGTCTCTCCTGAGGTGTCTCGCCTTTACAAGTCTTGCCTTAGGGAGTTGACTATCAAAGTTTCACATGAGGATCATGTCTTTACAAATATCACACGAGGGACTCGACTATCAAAGTCTTGCTTAAGGGACTCACTTTAGAAGTCTCTCCTTTGGGACTCAACTATCTGAGTCTCATTTAATGGACTCACCTTCACAATTCCCGCCTGAGGGGCTCAACTACTTGAATCTCACCTATAAATAAATTACCTTATACCTAGGTTAAATGATTTCGCCCTTTTCAAGGCCTCAAGTTATGGGACTTTGTACCAGGATAATTTTACTAGGCTCTAGAAGGGTTTGTCCATGAAGAAGCAAGTCAAGCAAAATACGCTAACATTGGGCAACAATTCAAGCAATACCATAAGTCATCATAATACATACAATCGAGGTTGCTCGCTTGGGTCAGGCAAGCTTACGAAGTAGGCATAGTTACCCGAAATTCATCCAAAAACACACACATGAGCTCAGCATTATTCTCACGCGGATAAGCTCGTTGCACACCATAAAACCATAAATTTGAGACATCTATGCACAATTAGTGGTTGTCCTCCATACTTTTTTTTAGCAAGTATAATGTCTAAAATTTTAACCATTATTTATACTAAAGAAATTATTTGTACTGTAATGTATACTAGTTTTTTATTTCCAAAAGTAAAAAATGAATTATTTTAATTTTTTTATTATTTGTTAAAATAAAATAAATTCAAAAAATTAGATGATCAACCAGGTTTTTTTTATTCTCTTCTTAAAAATAATATTAAAAAACTAGACATATTTGATCATTTTTATATTTTTTAAATAGTTTTTAAATATTAGTTTGTCAAACAAATTTTTTTATCATTCTTTTAAATGTTTTTAAAATAGATATGCAAAACAATTTTTAAAAAGTAAAAATCAAAATAATTCAAACATACTCTCAATAACTAGAGTACACTAATGGTTTCAACCTATTGTTTTGATTTAAAGTTGAGAAAATATTTGCAGAACCTGAAAATGAGAGCAAGTATGAAGGTGAAAGCTGGAGTGAGGTTAAAAATTGCTGATACAAGGGTCGGTGAACTGAGTTCTATGCCTCCATAACTCATTATCTGTGTTGAACTTCTGCGCAATTAAATAACCATGTGTTGAAGAGTATTTACAAACAATCTAATACTCTTCTTGAGTTTATTTTTTATTTTTTATCAAATATTCAATGCCTAATTATTTAATTACTCTATTTTTTAAAGAAATTAATATTATGCACTTAATTTAAAATTTAAATTTATGGCTTAATTATAACTTTAGTCTTCTATTTAGCTTCTTTTTTTTTTTAATTTTGATCTCTCCATTTTAAATATCATTATTTTAATTTTATTTTTATTTTTCTTTTGAATTTTGGTTCCCTTTCAAATTTGAGAGTATTTTTTAATGAATTAACACTATTTTTATTTATGAGTAATTGTGAACTCAATATTCAAATATTCTAAATATTTTTTTTTAAATAAATAGATCAAAGTTGTAATTAAACTTAAAATAATTATATCCAACAAAACTTTAAAATAGTACTCCTCCTAAGTTTCCTGTCCCGTCATTTAAGATATAATGGGAAGAAAAAAAAGTGTTGTTAATGTCTTTGTCCTTGTGTAAGTGTCAAGTTAAATTAGATTGATGAAATATGAAAGGTATGGTACAAAATGAACTAATATTCCTTAAGAATTGTAAATTTATAATTATTGTGCTCGAAACTTTAATTGTTTTGAGTGGTGTAGGAATTGACAAGCAATCTATCTATATTTTTTTTCTTTCCAAAAAAAAAAAAAAGAGTGAAACACTGAATAATTTAATGGCAAATAAATAGAAACATGATAATAGTTAGAAATTAACAAGTTAGAATTGAAATACTAACCCTAGAAGAGCAAGGAAAAAGAAGCTGCAATGTAAAGAGAATGTGAGTGGAGGACATTGTGACCTGCAAATGAAAAGAGGTAGAAGAAAATGAAAGGGAAATTTGAAAAAGAAAAAGGAAAAGAAAAAGAAAAAGAGGAACCTGTTGTTAAAAAAAGCAAATGGAAGAAGCAAGATGGTGGAAAGGGCCATGGAAAAAGCGACCATTACATATTTGTTAATTCCATCTTTTGTTGCAAGTTTAATTACAACAAAGCTCCCACTTTGTGCTAAAACAGCTATCATCATCCCCAAAAATGGTAGGAATTTGTTTGTACCATTCAAGTTTAGCAATCGTCCCATATCTCTTTTGTCTTTCTCTCTCCCTCTCTATGCCTTTTTTCTCCCACATAACATATTGACTTATTATGATATTTTATTTATTTATATATGTGTAAAGTAAAGGCTGATGTGTGCAAGTCAATCGTTACTCTTTGTTGATACAATGGTACTAGGGACATTTGGGTGAGGTGTCCTAATGGGTCATTTTAAGGGAGGTTGGTGATCATTGTCTTATCATCATTAAGTATGTTAATTAGGCATGAGGTACTAAATCTTTTAAATTGAATGATCATTGGATATCTCAAAGTAGTGTTCTTTGAGTTAGTTTACTTGTCTTGGACTGCTAGTGAAATTCATGGTTGGGAAGTTTTTTATTTTGTTGGAGAAGTTAAAAGTTGATCTCAAATTAATTTTAAAGCTTGAAATATGTATAAACATGTGTTTGATAATTGTGACTCTCATATTGACAATTTAAAAGAGGTGGTAAATAGGACCTTGTCTGATGAAGATATTGAGTTTATATCTAGAACAATTGTGAATATCTAGTACTTGTTAAGGATTAAAGATTCTCACTTATTTCAAATGTCCAGGTCTAAGCGTCTTAAAGAATGTGACATTAATTTTGACTTGTTGCTTGCATTTGTGAAAACTAGATAAAGAAGAAATATTATTTAGCTATGAAGGTTGAAGATGGTTGGATTGAAAGAGTGTGTGAAATTAGGCAGGAGGTTGTGAAGCATTTCTTCGATATTTTTGAAGAATCAGATGTTGATAGACCTCATCTTGACGGTGTTGTCTTCCTCTCTCTTTTGGAACACTACTGGAAAAATAGCTTTTAGCGTTGAGTGTTATTGGACGATAAATACCTAAAAACCAATGCTAATATGCTTTTAGCGTCGGTTTAGCGTCGATGTCGGGCCTAGGATAAAACCTTCAAAGTTATGGTGTAGTGTTGGCTGTAAAGAAGCCTTAGCAAATTAGCCTCGCCTTAGCCGAGCCTAAACAAATGCCAGAAGACACCGACGCTAATATATTTAAAAGATAAAAAGTCAACAAAATATCTTAGCATTCGCCATATCGACGCTAATCTATTTAAAAGATAAAAAGTCAACAAAATATCTTAGCATTCGCCATATCGACGCTAAAGTCAATTTAGAAAAGTCAACAAAATAGTGTAGTGTCGACTCCACCGACGCTAATGTCAAGTTAATAGATTCAACAAAATGATGTAGCATCGGTCTAACTGACACTAAAGTAAATTTAGATAAGTCACCAAAATAATTTAGCTTTGGCTCGACCGACGCTAAAGTCTATTTTCAAAAGTCAACAAAATTGTTTAGCGTCGATTTGGTCAACGCTAAAGTCAATTTTCATAAATTCAACAAATTGGGTGATTTGATTTATGGGTGCATATCAACACCTTTATCCCGTGCAAGCTTTCCATATTGTCTATTTTCTAGAAAATTTAGCAACACCTTTAACAACACTGCAGAATCAATATAGAAAAATTTGAAAAGACAAAAGGACCAAAACGCATTAACTAGAGCATAACCTCTTTTGAATGATTATGCATTAGAATTATCAATCTCCATTCCCAAAACACATCATGAAAAGTCAACTATTACATTTAATAGAACACAATAACATCAATAGTTGAAAATACTAAAATAAAAGCATCCATATTGCAGGGTGTTATTCAAGCATACATGTGTATCACTATTGATAACTATTTTGATGTATATGAAAATACCTCATTAATGAGGCTAAAACAACATCTTAATCATTTTCCAAAGAATCTCCGTCATTTTCCAAAGAATGACCAACACCAAATGTAGGAGCACCCCATCAAAGAGGCTATGGAATCCTTATCTTGCAGTAACATGTTTGAGAGTTCATCATCTTTGATAAATTTAAGTATTTCATTTCTAAGGCACCAATGATTTGATCTAGATTATTAATCTTAGTTGTGCATGAGAACAAAAGAAGTCCCCAATATTTTTAATAATAAAAAAATAAACGTAAACACTTAAATGGAAAGCATTTGCTGGAATTTTATAGTTTACTATCAGCCCTTAATATTAGTTAATACTAGTATATGGTATGTTTGAATGCTTGTAAATTGAATGATAAAAGAGTATAAATGCAATCATAAAAGTAATCCACATTCATTTATTCAATAATCCACACATGAAAAGGGAATAATTCAAACTCATTATTTAGCAATTATATACTTTTGTTTTATGAAGTAGGTTCATAAACATATCGCTACCATCTGACTAGTTAGCGACTAAATTTCCCAAGGAAACCATAAGGCTAAAAGGCTTCTATAAAAACTTCTCCCTCATGAGAAGAAGGAGAGATCTTAAGACATACATATACCATGTCACATACGTTTGTACCTTAGCACACCATTTAATAATAGAGCCTTTAACTCCACGTGAGAAGGACCTCTAAACCACCGTAAAACACCACCATAGAGAGCTTCTCACCACTGTGGAAAACCTCTAAAAACCATGCAACATAATATACCTACTAAGCCTTCAGAGTGTCCCTGATCTTTGAAGGGGAAACATACGCATCTGTATTTTTTGACCAGTACAAGTACCTACGAGAGGCATGCTGGTACTGGATTGGTGTCTGAAATTAACTATGAACTTATGGTATCTAGGTGTCATTAATTATGAACTTGTAGTGTCTTCTAGGTCGCCATGGTAAGTACCCTTATATAAATTAAATGTGTCAGAAACCTTAGATCACAAGAAGGGTTGGAACTTCCTGTCGCGATCTCCATGGAAGTAGCCTTCAAACCCATAAGCAACCCTAGATCTAGGTCTCAAACCTTTACTTTTCTACTTTGCAGAGTTTTCAAGATAATTATAGATCTAGATTTTTTAGAATCACAACAGAGATAATGATCAGTTGAATCGGTTGTGATAGATATGTGTGTTCATTTTTTAGAACTTCTCGATTCTGAGATCTGAGAAGGCTATGGACAATGAATTTGGAAACCAAACACGAATTCATGGTAAGCATATGAATCAAAGGTTGATTTATTCTTAATTTGGTGACCTAAGGAAGAAATTATGAATTGGAAAACAGAGATTAAATTTGAAATCAGGAAAATCATAGGAATCAGAAGTCGATTCCCATAGACGGCACTATTGTCCTGTTCAGGAACAAAAAATAGATGTAGTTGGAAAATTTATGATCTTGAACAGTGGCTCCAACCTCCTTTAGGGTGGCGCGGGGTAGACCTTCATGGTTCGCGCTCCAACACCAAAGTCGATTCAATATTTAAGATGAGTGTAGTGAAAATGGAGATTAGAGATTGTACTTTGCTCTTAGCGTGTGAACTAATTTCATAACTTGGATCAAATAAAGTTGATTTGAGATGGATTAGGCCTTAATCATTTGGGCATTTGGTTGGCTCAAAACAGTCTCCCTGGTGGTCCATTAGAAATTTCTTATTCTTTATGACCATTTATATTTGTACTTTGGTGGTTATCACCTCTTTATTAATATATTAATTTTCCATTAAAATAAACTCAGAACATGTTTACTTTTCAAAACCATGAGTCCTTTTCTCTCCTTCTTTTTGCATACTTGTTCCCTAATGTTGTCAATAAATTCTTAAATTCTACTTTTAAATAAAACCATAAGAAATTATCTTGATTTAAATCATGTTAAAAATACTAATATGAAGTATTAATACAATTTGGATTCAAATTTATCTTTGCATTAAATTAAAAATAATTTTTTTATTGTATGATTCAAATAATCCACAATAAAAAGCCCAAAACTACAACAATTCAATATGTAATTTATCAAAGCTGACCTAATCATAATGCAATTGAGTGTGACATTAATTCTTAAGTATGAGGAATTTGTTAGATAAATACTTTCTAAAACAAATTCCAAGAATTCTAATGTTTTAGAACCATTTGTGAAAATCATCTTCAATTTCACTTGATGACTCATTTTCTTGGATATGTATGTTATGTTAGACAAGTGACATCTAACCCAAGGAGGGGGTGGGAGAAAATTGTGTTGCGTTGAAAAAGGATATCCAATTAAAAAAAATATGTTTACAAAGCAATTGTTTAAAACAATTTTGAAAAGAGTAAGCTACATAATAAATAAAAAAGAATAAAATATGAGTTAAATACAAATTTGAACTCAATGGAAAAAAACAAGAAAAGAAAAGAAAAATAAATAAGGGATAAGAATAATGATCCAAATATTTATGAGTGTTATAAATATGATAATTAATTAACTCTAATGAACTAATCAATTTTTCTATGTAAAAATCTTCTTAATTGATTATAATGAGTTCTTAACCCATTAGCTAAGCATGAAAAAAGTTTAATAGTAATCTTTACAACGCTATATATGCTTTTTGATCATTCGAAATTATATGTGTTATTGGGGGAGTTTACTAGAGAGTATTGATACATAGTGTAGGATTAGACACTTTTGTGAGAGACACATTATTTGTTCATCTAAAACCTTAAGGTGGTAGGTTAGTGGATTAACCCATTTATAAATGTTCAATCCACCAAATTTCTATGTAATATGAGACTATTTCTCCACTTACTCACACTTGCATTATTATTTTAACATTTTCCCTCAAATGTGAGTACATAATTCTCCCCCTTAATAGAAACTCTTTTATCCATATACAGTTGTACCACCGTTGACACCTTACAACAGGACACCACTTCTTGGGAACATTGATACAAGTGATTTTCCCTATTAATTTTATAGTTAATATTATAACTTTACAAACATAGACCACTCAACATGGACATGGAAATATTTCACACTTCCTCACTTTTATAACTCTGAAGATTTAAGATCATGATTCACCATAGATTCAACACATCATATGGGACTTGGTTTTACTTTTTTTATGATGAGGCTTGATAATGCTTCTTGATGGATACACTACTATAAGATACACCAAACGTAACATGTTACTACCTCGACTATTAAATCAACCAAAGTAATATCTCTTACTTAGGCGCCTTCTTTTTTATTTCTTTTATTAAAATACATTTCATTATGTTCCATATTAATACCATAGTGACATGTTAAGGCTTATAGAATTTGAATCTCAACACTAATAATTTTTATTTTTGGTTACAAAATGGGCGTGTCACTTATAATATTAATATTTATATTAAATTAAAATACCTCTCACCACGATCTAAAATAGACACTGTTGTAAAATGGGCTTATATTTAATCACGGTCGTTTTTATCTACCTTTGTAAAAAGTATAACTTATATTTAAGGGAAAATTCTCTCTTTCATGATAGAACAATTGTCTCTCTCGTAACAAAATCCTAACACTCTCTCACGTCTTATCCTTACTCCATGAACGGTTGCACACCACTGATTCATAATACTCAAACATATATTCTTCAACTCTTATGGATCAAAGAAAAGTTTTACACAAAACTCATTTCTTTCATTTCCTTTTCACATTTCAAGTATATGTATGTTTCCACCTTTTATGTTATGAGTTGTGATATTTTTGTTATTTTCGTTGAGATATGTTAATGTTTTTCTTGAGCTATGTTGTATGTTATTTAAGGTATTTATTTATTGATAAAAGTTCTATGTTTTTGATGATTTTATTTTTGTTAATAAAAATTGTATGTTGTTTAAGGTATGTTATTGTTGATAAAAGTTTTATGTTGTTGATGATTTTATTTTTGTTGATAAAAGTTTTATGTTGTTTAATTTATATAATTGATGATAAAAGTTGTATGTTGTTGATTATTTTATTTTTGTTGTGTTCTGTTGTATTTTGTTTAAGGTATGTTATTGTAGAAAAAGGTTCTATGTTGTTGATGATTTTGTTTTTGTTTATTAAAGTTGTATATTTTTTAAGATATGTTATTGTTGATAAAAGTTGTATGTTATTGATGATTTTGTTTTTGTTGATAAAATTTATATGTTATTTTGTTGATGATAAAAGTTGTATGTTGTTGACGATTTAGTTTTTGTTGAGCTATGTTGTATGTTTCTTAAGGTATTTTGTTGTTGATAAAAGTTCTATTTTGTTGATGATTTTGTTTTTGATGATAAAAGTTGTATGTTGTTTAAGGTATGTTATTGTTGATAAAAGGTGTATGTTGTTGATGATTTTATTTTTGTTGATAAAAGTTTTATGTTGTTTAAGGTGTGTTTTTGATGTTAAAATGTTGTATCTTCTTGATGATTTCGATTTTGTTAATAAAAAATTTATGTTGTTTAAGGTATGTTATTGTTGATAAAATTTCAATGTTGTATATGGTTTTGTTTTTATTGAGCTAAGTTGTATGTTATTTAAAATATGTTATTGTTGATAAAATTTATATGTTGTTGATGATTTAATTTTCGTTGATAAAATTTGTATCTTGCTTAAGGCTTGTAGTTGTTGATACAAGTTGTATGTTGTTAATAAAAGTTGTATGTTGGTGAGATTTTATTTTTGTTGATAAATTTTTTATGATGTTTTTGGTATGTTGTTCATGATTTTTTTTGTTCAACTATGTTGTATGTAGGTTAAGGTATTATGTTTTTTGATAAAAGCTCTATGTTGTTGTACACTGCAACTTTCATTATATTCAATCAACATGTTATAGAAGACGAGTTTATTAAATCATATGTGGTTTGAACATTTTTTCAACCCCTTACCGAATATATATATATATATATATATATATATATATATATATATATATATATATATATATATATATATATATATATATATATATATATATATATATATATATATATATATATATATATATATATATATATATATATATATATATAACCTTTTTGCAGTCTATTATTCATATTTTTTTCTTTAACTATTAGAACTTGATTAAATGCTTTTAGTTCTTTAGCTATCATTTCCTTCAGCTCTAAATTGTCTATAAAGTAAATAATATTTTTCAAAATGAATTAGAGGTGAAGAAAGTGTCAGTAGAAGAATGGAAATATTGAAACAAGTTCTAATAGTTAAAGAGAAAAATGTGGATAATAGATTGTATAAAGATTGTACAACATTGATTAGTGTGAGTTGTTCTTCTAATATTATTTAATTTGTCATATTATTGATCTCTAAATCCTATTGAAAGGTTAATTTTTCATCTCAGAGTTAGGGAAATAAGCATTCCACATAAGTTATAATAAACTCAAATAAGTATATCACCACAAATGGAACTCGGACCGTTGTGAAATATTGTGCGCTAAGACTTTTACTACGGTTGGGATCTAGAACCATGGTGAAACATATTGAAATCTAAAAAAAATTCGCGTGCTTGGTATCGAACCCCTGACATTAACCTTTTACTACAATTGTTTTATACAACTGTAATGGTATGTTGCACGCTACTGTGTTTTTCCCATGGATAATAACTTGTGGTGGTAAAGAGGGAACATACACTATCCCCCAAATTTACTATGGACCATTGTTCATAGTAGAATATTTCTCTCAACTATGGTAAGATATGTAGTGTGTAGTAGTGATAATATCATTAGAGAGATTGCTTGACTGAGGTCATCAAGCATTTACACGAATGCCACTTGACATTTGGTGTTGTTCTTCATAGATAGAATTTGACACCTTGATCTCCAAGCACACCAACTTGATCATCACATTTGATGAAGACTTCACGTCATAGTGCTGTCATCATCAAAATCGTAAAGGTTAACTAATTGTTGTAGTCATTATACTGCAAGCATATTGATCCACATGTTCATTCTCTCTTGCTTGATCTCGAGAAATTCTCCATTAATCATTTCAAGAGTTTCTCATACTTCCTTGACTGAGTTATAATTAAAAATAGAAAGGAACTCTTGAGATCGTAAAGCACTCGTCAACAAATGCTTAGCTTTAAAACTATGTTTGACTTTTGTATTATGATCTTTAGTCCAAAGATTATCTGATTTATTCATTACTTTATTATTTGTTATGGGTCGGACAAAGACCTGGTACCCACTGCTCTGCGCTGGCCAAAGGCCTAATAACAACAAGTTTACTATCCAACCTTCCATGTCAAGCCCAAGGTATAAATACATTCGTAAAGGCTTCTCAGGTACATAATATCTAATCTCCACTTTTATCACCACTATCTTTAACCCTAAACTGGCTTGGGTGTTGAAGCGCTAACCATACAGGTACCCCCACTAAGTCCACCATACCCGAGATAGCCAACACTGATTAACGGCATCATGTCAAGATCAACATTGCTGGTGAAAAGGCATCGTGATCACAATCTTTTATCCACGTTATCCTCACGTCGCATTGCCATGGAAGCTTCATTCCACCGTAGTTTCTACAACCATCACCATTTTTGGTTCTGTAATGAAAGAGTGATGTTGTCTGTAGGAATTGACTTCTGATTCCTATGATTTCCATGATTCCATTGAGGTACACTAACAGGCATCATTTGGATCCACCAAATTCCAAACGGATACAGGGAAATCGTTCACGTTGATCTTGAGCCATCATGGAAGTACACTCACTAGCATAACAGATAATTCGAGTTTCGAACGTCTATGCCTAATTTAGATTTGGGCTGGACAAAAACACCAATCTCCCACATCAATCGAAGTTTGCGGGTGAAGGTATGAAGACTCATATTCAAATTCAGACTCTAAAAGCAGTGAAATGTCCATCTCTGACGAATTAACCTCTCGATGGACCTCGTCAAATATGATTCAGAGCTCATCGTGGACCCGGACAAGAGGAGAACAAATCACCTTTGGGGATGTAGAGGCAAGAATACCGCCAAGGACTGAAACATCCCAAGTGAAGGGACCTACCCTCGAGATCTACTGTCCATCATATTACTCAGACCACATCTCAGGGTCGAGTGCTCGATAAATACTTGCAGTCGGAATTTTTTTGCTCAAGGGCTTCACACCTCTCTCTCAGCTCATCTCGTTCCCTTGAAAGCTCTTAAGAGATTAAAATATCGTCATGTCTAACAACAATAATAGAAATAAAGCATCCAACCCTTAACAACATACGTGAAGCATCTGCAAAAAGGCTTCGCCTATCAGTTGCAGACAAACCTCAGGCGAAATCTAGGTCTTCAAATGCCATGACAAGCGCAAGAGATTTCTGTTGTTGGCTCAACTGATTAATGTTATCTACATGGAATAAGTTGCATTGTTACAAAATGGGAGGGGGAAGTTCCTGGATCTCCATCCTCACCTAAGAGTTTTTGTCTCTCGAAATGATCTGACGCACTAATTATTGTGTGGGTATCTATTTTCCTTTTCTTTTGTTGAAATGAGAGTACTTCACCAGGAGATAATCCTTCTTCATATACGAGCCCCTTACTTTTGAAAACCACCTCTGCAAGAGTAGGAACTAACCATCAGGGCCAGAGATCAACATAAGGCCATATGTGCCTCAAAAGTGATGGGTTTCACCAGCATGAAAACCTACAGGAAATCATCCCAATTAGAGGAAAAATAGCAGAACCAGGGTACTTGAAAATGAAGGGAGATCAATCCTTAATCTCGAGCATCATCCAGCGAAGTATGAGCTACATAAAAAAGATCAAAGAATACCTATAACAAATATTTCCAAGACTTGTACTGAGAAAAAAAGTATGAACACCGTCATGAAACCCAAGCTCTAGGATGAAGCAGCGAGGGGAAAACTTTTAAAAGGTTCATCATGGAAACCTCAAAATTGGAGAAAGGCAGACCTACCCCTAACCTAGTGTAGATACACTCATACAGAGGAACCAAAAAAACCTCAAAGGAGCTGTATACCCTTTCATCTAGACATGCTGGAAGAATCGCCCAATCCGAGAGATTGCCAACTGTGATGTCGGCCTAGGTTAAAATGGTATCGTACTTAACACATAAGTAATTCCAACTATTTCACAGGCCATCCAATGGTACCAATTATCATTGGAGAACTCTATTAATTAAAGACCCTATGGGCCAATACTTAGCTTTATGATGGTCAACAAGACTGACCGAGGACACAACATGATACCGCCCCTGGAACTCCATATGACGAGTAATTTCAACATCACTAAGGTTATAACCAGTCGACTATCGATATGTTTTGATAAAGCAACTGATACATTCCCTCCTTTGACAGGAACCCTCTATTTCTGCATCGGTCAAGACAGGAGGAGGCATAGGTCTCTTGACAAGGTTTTCACCCCGTCCGACTTTGCACTAAATATAGTTTTTGGAGTAGTCATAGAGAGAGAGATTTGTCTAAAATAGATTCTCCATAAGGCCCTTTCATTTGAATCATCACTCAAAATTATGACTCCTAATTCAAAATCCCCACTTACAGAGGGGAAGAAATGTGATTTTAGACTCCATTCCCATTTTCGAAGGAGGAGAAACACTATCCTTTGAATCATTCTCAATGATAATAGGGTTATCACTCATCGTAATAAAAATGTGATGAATACTTGATTAAAATATGATATGAATAGAAGGTACCTTGAAATATGAGGCTGGAGGAGATGTAGCAAGAAAGAGGGTGAATAGGTCGAAGCTTTAATGCTTTGAAATTATGAACGTGCAAGGACAGTTACTCTTAAAGAAAAGTGCTCTCAGATAAGAGGGAAGGACTGAAAGAGATGAAGGGAACCTGGTCTACGAGATGGCTAAAAAGTTTCTCCATAAAATCTTTCTATCTTTATATATGTAAAGGAAATTAAATAGATCAGATTGAAAAAAAAAAAAGGGCAAATCAATGGTCAGATTTCATATTGGGAAGACAACCGTAGTCAAGTGTACTAGAGTAAACGAAAAGTTGCATCACGTTACCCCATACCTTTTTAGATCATACGTTAAAGGAAATATGATAGAGTGTTTCAATAATGTGATTGCATTTAATGCCTACTTTCCTATCACACTATGGCAAAACCAAAGTGGCGCATCCCGACCGACGCTTGGACAAACATTCTCAAAGGCCAACCAGAATTATACAAAGAATCCCTTAGAATCAAGAATGCCCGACGAGTCATAGTGGCAACTATGTTATGTCGTCTAAAGACCCAGGATCCATTACTCTGTTCCGGCAAAAGGCCCAGTAACACGAGCCCTATTACCTAACCTGATGTCAGGCCAAAGGAATAAATCCCCTGGTACAAGGATTTTAAGTACACAATCTATAATCTCCACTTTCACTACCATTATCTTGAACCCTAAACTGACTTGGGTATTGGAGTGCCGACTTGGGTACCCCACCTAAGTCAACCGTATCTGAAATAACCAACATCGATTAACGACATCACACTAAGATTGATACAACTAGTTCAAGAAGCATTGTGATCGCATTCTTTAATCCATGATGTCGTCACATCGTAGTGCCTTCGAAGCTTCGCTCCGCCTTAGTTTCTATAACCATCACCATTTATGGTTCCACAACTGGACATCATTAATATAATAATTAGGGATAAATAGACCATTGATAACAAAATTCAACAAATCAAAATCATTAGCGTCAATAAAAAATTCATTATGCATTTCCACAAGTTAGAACTTTAACCATCAAACTGTGGAGGTGTATTTATGAAAATTCATTTGTTTAATGTAGAAAAAGTGTTTGATATCATAATTATATATCCTTATATGGTTAGTCTTATAACACGAGTTATACTTTGATGTCACTTGCTGGACAAGTGACTCCAAACACAATATGGCGTGAATTATAGAGGTTGAAAAATGATGTCCAATTTTAAATCTCTTGATTTAAAAAACAATTTAAGTTAATTTTACAAATCAAATATAGATAATGTAGCAGAATAATTAAAAGAGGGAAAATCAGAATGATAAAGAGAAGAACATACATCAGTGTTGGACCCCAAAATTTTCTCTCTCATGTTTTCCAAGGTTTTCTCTTACATGTGTGGCCACAAACACTTGATCAAAGAAAAAAATAAATTTTGAAGATAAACAAGGTCTTTCGATTGGCATGTCAAAGGGTCATTCGATTGACATTTTGACAGGCTTCGATTGAGCGCCTAACCTCTTCCGAGCTTGCCTAAAATTTCCAAGCTTCGATTGAAGCCTTAGCCTTTTGCTTGTTTGATGTATACAAGCTTCGACTGGGCATGTGTTTCCTTTGAAACATCCTCCTTTGATCCAAAAGGGAAGGGCCTCCTGTTAGTGCTCCTTCGATTGCACCATTGGCTTTGTATGTTGGCTGCAATGGCTTCCTGCATGCAGGCTGAATTCCTGCTTCATTTGGGAATTTGGTTTCTTTGGAGCAAGCTTAATTCTTGCTTCGATTGGGCATTTGATTTCTTTGGAGCAAGCTTGATTTCTGCTCCGACTAGGAAAATTCTCCCTCCGTGCGTGCCTTCAGTGCACAAAGCAAGAATCCCCTGCAAGCTCCCTTTGATCCACCAGCAGTGACCTCCTGCATGCTTACTTTGATCCACAAGATAGTGGGTTCCTGCATGCCATCTTCGTTTAGGGAAAAAGGCTTCTTCATGCTTGCCTTTGATGCACAAGGAAAAAGACTACTTTTAACTGGCCTTCAATTCACAAAGTTCCCACTGGGCAAAAGGCCCCTCAGCTTGTCACCAGTGCATGTATGCCTCTTCATACTTGCCTTGGTTTCACAAGGCAAAGACCCATCAGCTTGCCTTGGTTTCACAAGGCAAAGACCCATCGGCATGCCTTCGATTCACCTGGCCAAAGTCCTGCATGCTGCCAGACCCAAGCCTCATGCACCATTACATTCATGACAAAGGAGGCTTCGATTGGCCAGAATGAAGTCCTCACTTGGGCTATTGGAATCAAGCAACTAAGGCAAATAAATGGGTCCAACGAAGGAACCATTTGAAAGACACTCAAGAAGTCCATTCGAAGGAGGCAGCCAAAGGCCCATTCAAAGGCTATACAAGAGGTCCAGTCGAAGGAGGCAATAGGCTAATCGAAGAGAAACACTAGAGAGCATTCGAAGGAGCCAAAATGTCCACATATATTCAAATTTCAAAAAGTGACAAGTTTCCATATCTTTTGCAACATTTCAAAATGGTATTCATGTCCTTAAAACACCAACTTAATGGTTGTTTACTCTTTTTCCTTCTTGTCCCCTCCATACCATCTATATAAGGAGACCTCATACATACGCACAAGGTAGAGACAGAAGCCCAGGGGAATCATACACACATATTATTTTGCACGCCATACACAACCTAAGAGAAGTACATCAAAAAAATCCCAAAACTCAACAAGATCACATCACACTTGTTCCCTCTCCTTTCGAATCCAAGGGCATCCAACAACTATAGTACCCCATACGAGTTTCAGTTTTAAGCAAGGTAAGTCCCCTTGACCTTGCATCTTTTGTTTCAGCATGACATGTAAATAGCCATGTATTTACTTTTCGTTTCAGCATAATATATAGATAACCCCTTTGTTGTGTTCTTCGTTTCTTCCCTCTGGACTTGTTTGTTTTTCGTGTTGGAACTAACTTGTACAGCCTCAAACGAAAGACAAAAGGAGTGTGAACAAAGGATATGCCCTCATGCTACTCCGCAGGTCCATACGAATTCATATTCTCAATCGAAAGAAATAGATAAGGCACAAATTGAAGGTGGCCCATACCACTCACTGGCTCAGTCGAAGAAGGCAGAAAAGGGTGCAAATTAAAGCTCGCTCACGTCAACTCTTAAGCCCAATCAAAAGAAGGCCAAGGGAAGGTGAGAAGGGTGAATCGAAGGCAGCTTCCCCTCTGGATAGAAAAAACCCGTTTTCTCCCTGGATCGAAGGACACCTCCCCTTTGTTTTTTACTTTTGTTTTCATTTCTTTATTGACCTCCCTTTTATATTAACTTCAAACAAATATAAAAATCACAAAAATATTAGGTTAGTTTTCTTTTTAATTAAGTTAATTTTGTAAATAAATTAATTAATTATTTTAACCTTTTCTTTAAATTAAAATTAAATAGACTTAAATTTTATTTTATTTTATAATAAAAAACAAATAAAAATATTTTTACACCTTAGGATTTTCAGACATATTTTCTACTTCGCGCGCATTTATTTATTTTCGGATTTTTTTAGATTATTGTAACTTCTTACTAGATGTAATAGATTAAAAAAACTAGGATATTTACTGCTTTATCCCTCTCATTCTTGGACATGTAAAAACCCCCTCCCAAAGCATTGTAGTAGTGTAGGTTTAAATTCATGCACTTCAAATTTCTGCAAAAATATTAACTGCTAGTAACTAGGTGTGATACGGTGGGAGAACTGACTTGAGGTGTTTTGCGTTTGTGTTTGCAAATCTTGCAGTTTAGCAAGAGTCACCACCGACTTTTCTTTTATCCAAATAGGAAAGCTGAAAAAGCACAGGAAAGACCTTTAGAGATGTTTTTGAGTTCGGGGGGTAGATTATGAAAAGGGAAGGTATTAGCACCCATTTCATCCATGGTTTTCCATGGGCTCTTAGTTAATTGCTAGATCACTTGCTTTTGTTTGAATGTGCTTGTGGTGTGTGTTTTTGAAAGTATTTTGAAAACGTCTTTGTAACGGTTCTCGTATCTATAAGAACGCATACAAAGTGTTTGTTTGGAAAATAGTTCAAAGGAGTGTTTGTGAAATGTGTTTTTGAAAGTGATTTTGAAAATGGAACTTCGTAATGGTTCTCGTTTCTATAAGAACACATACAAAGTGTTTGTTTCAAAAATGTTTCAAAATGGAAGTGTAGGTGTATAAAATGTTTTTTGTGTGAGCAAGCGAGTAACTAAGAGCGAACCTACCTAATCGAAAGGGTCTTAGATGTGCTTTTCCTCTTCCTTTAGATGTTGCTATCTTAACATTGATTTGGCAGGAAGCCCCATCGTTGGATGTGAAGGGACGGGCATTGGGTCATCGTATGACCATGATAGCAATGTTGTGAGATGACTTATCACTTTTCTTTAGGGACTAAGATCATTTTGAAAGGAAACTTTGATAGCGTCATCGAGGGACTATGATCTTGTATTTTTCGATTCGTTTGTGCTAAGACATCCCACATGCATAACATTTCACTGCCTGGAAATGTTTGAATGTACGTACCCTTTGTCGGGATTGACGTTTGATGCCCCAAGTGACGGAGATGGAGACTTTCCCCTGGTTACTCTACAATTCTTGAGAGATTTCTTGGAATCTTGACTGGACTGCCCCAAGTGTGCTGGATAGTGACATGTCATGTCCCCTTGTTGATATGAGATTTTCAATGGAAGTTTCATCCCATCTTGAATTGATTTTATTCACTTAGAGAGCTTTCGTTCACTGGATATTCATTGTATGAATTTCTCCGCTGTCAAACAAATAGCCATATGCAAACAGTGATATTCAAGTAATGCGAAGTTTATGTTTGTCTTGAAGTTTTTTTTTTTGAAAAATGCATTTTTAGCAAGTAAAGAAGTTTGTAATTCAACTCTGGATTTTGAGTAAAGTCTTACAGGAGTCAGGATACCTTTTATAACAGTATGCTTTCGAACTAACCCATTCTTCAATTAGAACTTTTGAAGGGTTGTAACGTGGCTTGGTTCACCGTTTAAGAAAAAAAGGATAAAGGCTCAAAGTGTATTTGTACCAACCCGTTCTTCGTGATGTTCTTCAGTCCTAAGCTCAGTTAATTGTACATTTGAAACCCAATCGAGTCTGGAATTATACTTTGGTGATGGTTCAGACAAGTTAAGTTTGTCGAAAGGCAGTCATTTCTTGCAACATTTTTCATGTTGTGGAGGATTTATAGTGACCTACTTTTTTTTATTTGTTATCCCTAATTTTTGCCTGACTGTTCTTGTTTTGAGATTACAGTCAGCGGGATGCCCCAGTCTCCTTCGTAGGTTTTGACTTAGTGGGTTTTTCTTTTTGAGAGATAATGACTGCCTATGTGGTAGGGAACCATCACCATCTTTTGATTTCAGAGAAATGTTTTTGATGTCATTCGTTGTATTACAAGATGAGAGCTTAACGCGCGTTCGAATTACCTGAGAGACTAACCTGCCCCAAGTTTTGATTAAAGGTTTCAATTTGTGAAAAAGAAAAACTTCTACTTCTCTGGCTCAAAGGGGTTGACTAGGGATTATCTTCCTTATAACTCCAGTGTTTAGGATTTGAAAGAATGCATGTACATCATCAGCAAGGTCTGTTCAAAAGCATATTGTATGAGATTATGACATTGTTTTCGTCATCCTCCTTCTAAAGGCTTGTAACTTTTAGCAAGAGTTAAATGTCATAGAGAGTAAAAAAAACATAGTTTGAATGAAAAATAAATGAAATGATTCAAGACAAACATATGCAATGCATTAATGAAACAAAGTTTGACATTAATAGATAATTGTTTGAATAACAAAAGAAATTACAATTGAAAATTCAAATGAAACAAAAGCTTCCTTGTCTGAACTTGTCACTTTAGGTGGTGAGCCTTTGAGGGACGGCAAAAGAATTCAGTTTGGCCATCTTGTGTGAACTCCAACATTCCTCCATCAATCAGATCTTGAATTTTATTTCTCAATGCCCAACAGCTGTTGGTGTCATGTCCAGGACTGTTGGAGTGGTACGCATATCTTTCACTTGGATTGTACCTTGGGGAGGCTATGTTGGGATTCTGAGGAGGGTCCCTTAATATAAGCATCTTGGCCTCCAACATGTGTTGCAGTGCTTGAGACAATGACATGTTAATTTCGGTGAAGCGTCTTTTGGGCTTGCTTTGCCTTTGCTGTTTTTCTGATTGATGTTGGCGAAGTCGTTATTGGGCTCGTGACGCGGAAGAAAATTGGGGAGGTCTTCTCTCGGCTTCTTGTCTCAAGGGAGGCTGAATGATGATTTGATCCCCAATCCTAGATGTTTGCCCCATTTGGTTACATTCATCCCGATGAAGCTTGTTGATGAGGACCCTCAGCTCTTCTTGTCCTTGTGCCAGATTTTGGATAAGAGCCATCTGGCCCACAAGTTGTCCCATCATTTGGACCTTCATTATGGCTATCTTGGTTTGTAGCCATTCCAACTGTTCATCTTTGTTGTCCTCAGGATTCCCCATGGTCATGCCCCTAGTGAGGAGAGCTTTCACCTCTTCTTGCCCCTTGGATAGGTTCAAGAACTTCTCTTGAAGTTGAGCATTTTGAGCCTGGATGTCCTTGATAGCCTGCTCTAGAGCCATCTCTGGTGAAATAAACAGTAGGAAGATAAGGAGACATGTATGGGAGAAACCTGTCATGATATGATGCTTGATATGTGGATGCATGTTTTCAAGGATCTCGCGGGGGTAAACACAAGAAACGGTTAGAAGTTGAACTTTAATCAATCATCTTTGATTGGAGAACTTTGTATCGCTGGATGCCCTTCCACGAGAATTAAGTTCATCGTGTCAAGTGGGTCATATCCCTTGACTCAAGTTTGTTGTACTTGATTTTTTACGGTGTTTGGTCAGAGGAAAATAAATCCCCCTGTCCCTTGCTAGACGTTTGGTTCATCATAACCTGCATCGAAGTCCCTCGAGATCCTTGAAATGGTTATTGAAAATGCTATGGTATGATGTTATGATGTTATGATCAAATATGCGAGGTAAGCAAGTGTATATACAAATAATCATATTCACACAAAGCAGACAAGTCCTTAGTTTTAGGCTTGCGTGGAGTTCGTAGGTAAGTACCCTCTTGAAGTTTAGTTGGCTCAACCTGTCCTAGTTAATAGTAACCGGGTTCTAAGGGGTCTCAATATCACTGACCTTTCTTTTAGGCATTGTCTCAGCTCAATCAAACTTTTCTTGGAGCCGAGATATCCCAAAAGTCCAGCCTCAATGAGTGTAGTATCGAGTATCAACCAATTTTCAGCTCTACACTGAAACCGGTTATCTCACTACGTCCTAATGGCCAAGTTGGTCAAGTAAGATTCTAAGGTCAGTTGATGCTTCACGACACCATGCGGCGGCCCCGTACTCTCCTTGATTCGACTCAAGGGTTACCGATACCAACCAAAGTACCACATCAACGTAGCTACTGCTTCAACCGTGTCGATATACGCCGCACAGTTCCCTCACAGTCTTTTGCTACTTACCTAATAGGTGCCCCCAAATCCGGGTGTAGGATTTAAAACAAACCCAAACAAGGAACCAAAATGTAAAGCATGCAAATCAAACAATGTAAGCAAGTAAATATGATCTAACCCTAAGGTAACCCCACTTTTACAATATTCCCCAGCAGAGTCTCCAGTTCTGTGATACGGTGGGAGAACTGACTTGAGGTGTTTTACGTTTGTGTTCACAAATGTTGCGGTTTGGCAAGAGTCGCCACCGACTTTTCTTTTATCCAAAAAGGAAAGGTGAAAAAGCACAGGAAATACCTTTAGAGATGTTTTTGAGTTCAGGGGGTAGATTATGAAAAGGGAAGGTATTAGCACCCATTTCATCTATGGTTTTCCATAGGCTCTTAGTTAATTGCTAGATCACTTGCTTTTGTTTGAATGTGCTTGTGGTGTGTGTTTTTGAAAGTATTTTGAAAACGTCTTTGTAACGGTTCTCGTCTCTATAAGAACGCATACAAAGTGTTTGTTTGGAAAATAGTTTAAAGGAGTGTTTGTGAAATATGTTTTTGAAAGTGATTTTGAAAATGGAACTTCGTAATGGTTCTCATTTCTATAAGAACACATACAAAGTGTTTGTTTCGAAAATGTTTCAAAATGGAAGTGTAGGTGTATAAAATGTTTTTGTTGTGAGTAAGCGAGTAACTAAGAGCGAACCTACCTACTCAAAGGGGTCTTAGATGTGATTTTCCTCTTCCTTTAGATGTTGCTACCTTACCATTAATTTGGCAGGAAGCCCCATCATTGGATATGAAGGGACAGACATTGGGTCATCGTATGACCATGATAGCAATGTTGTGAGATGACTTAGCACTTTTCTTTAGGGACTAAGATCATTTTGAAAGGCAACTTTGATAGCGTCATCGAGGGACTATGATCTTGTGTTTTTCGACTCGTTTGTGCTAAGACATCCCACATGCATAACATGGCCATTTTTGTAAGGCAACAAGTAAGATTACCCTAACGGTGCATGTGTGCAAGCGTGTTTAATTGCATGCATTTGTCTTTGATTTGTGGTGGTCTATTTGTTTGATTTTATCTTGCCATACACACCCTAGTTACTATACAGTATATGAAAAATAGTAAATCGCGGAAACTAAAATTCTATGCTATTACAATGTTTAGGGGATGGGGGTACATATGTACGAATTGGGATTGCAAGTAAAAATAAGTCCTAAGTTACTATTACAACCATATTGAATATGTACAATATAAGAAAGAAATGGACTTGTTTAGAAAATGTTTTTGTCTTAAGGAAATAAGTTAAAAGGAAAATGTTTTTATGTCTTTTTATGTTAATATAAACAAAAAGATGAAAAGGGAAAATAAACGCAAGGTAGAAACAATGTGTTTCTGCAAACAAAGAAACAAGGATCAGAAGTTATGGATTGGTACACTCTGAGTTCCTGCAAGAAATGTTAGAGGACAGACAGAAGTTATAGATTGCATTCAGACCGTGGGCCACAAGTCAGAAGTTCTATATTATACTAAAATAGTGAGCAAACGTCAGCAGTTAAGTACATTGTCAGCATGTGAAAGTCACAAACTCTGAGTATTTGAAAACAGCTGATGGAAACATCAGAAGTTCAGTGTATGTGACATGTGAGGAGAACCCATAAGTTATGTATTTGTGCTGAGCCAGTGGGTGAACATCAGAAGTTCAGTGTGTGTTAACAGTGAGAAAAATCATGGAAATTTTGTGTGTTAAAACAGTGAAGAGAACTCAGAAGTTCTGCGTGCTTAAATAGTGAGAAAATCCTAGAAGTTCTGTGTGTTAAAATGATGAGTGAAAAACAGAAGTTATGTGTTACATTTCAGCTCTTAATCAGCACATCAGCAATTTATTCGGTTTAGCAAATCAGAATGATCACAGCACAATAAATCACAGAAGTTCCCAGCCTAAGTCTGAGCCTAGCATTATTCTAGAAGTTCTGATCCATAGTTTTTTCTATTCATACCAGGATATATACAACATTAATACTATGATATTTACATGTTAATGATGTTCAGAATGAAAAGCAAGTAAAGTCAGAAAGACTTACCTGGAGCGTGCTTGGAGCTTTGAGTGGCTACCTTTGGATGTTCTGAATCAACAAGAGAGACGGAAGAGTGGTTGTGTCCTTTTGTTCAAAGGGAAGAACAAAGGTTTGTTTTTATGTATGAGAAATCTGGATTTTTATGAAGGCTTCACAACTTCCTTTTCTCTCTTTTGGCCAATCTCTCTTTTCAAAACCATCCCCTTGAGCGTGTGATGGAGCCAAGTATTTATAGATGATTTTGCTGTGATTTTGGGGGGAAAAATAAATAGGATTTGAACCTGTTTTGGCATCCTGTTCCTTTGATTTTTCATCACAGTTTTCGTATGCTAGTTTGGTGTAATCATGGGATACAAGCGTAGGCTGAACTAGCTGTTGGTCATAGGTCTGCAGCAAGTTGTATAAGCAAGGTTTTGGGATTTGGTCAAGTTCTGACCAAAGTGTTAAAAATAGCCTTCATGTGTTGAAGTGCTGCCTTGTCTTTGAAGCAAGCATGGTGGTTGTCAGCAGAAATTAAGGAAAAGCAAAAGCAAAGTTGTTATCCCAAGACAGAAGAGGTACACGTGGTGAAGATCCTTTGGATAAAGACTCAGAAGGTAGTTGTGAGCATTAAATGAGCATTAAATGATTATGAGACTTATCACAACCAGAAATCATGCAATGTGAGCATTAATCCTGCAATATGAGACTTATCACAACCAAGGCTTAGTTCTGTATCAGAAGTTCTGCTTCAGCGTAGCATCCCATCTTCTGATCCTCTTATCTTCTGGCTCCAGCATGTTCTGAAGGAGTTTTCAGGCTTCGTATTATGCTTTATTACCTTCTTTGCATTACCCTAGCAAACTCTGATTGAACTTGTGTAGATGCTGAAGAGCCATGTTCTGACTGAAGACTATGTGCTGAACCATATTCACAACTTCTGACTGCACCTGCCTGGAGGTTGGCTCAGAAGTTCTGAAGTGTCATTTTTCTTAAATACTTAGAAAAAATCCCAAGCACTTAGAAATTTGGATTTTGAACTTTTTGATGATACAAACTTCATATTCCAACATGTCTTGATGAAATATGAATTTTTTTGAGATTTGATTTTGATCCAAAAGTCAAAGTTTGACTTTCCTGTGTGCCAAATGATCATTTTTCCCTTGTGAGTGATTTTCTTGGAAAAATGATAATTAAAGGCTTGGAATTGGATGGAAGCAAACTTGAAGATCCAAGGTGATTCCTTGAGAAATGAGAGGGAAAATTTTGGGGTACAACACTAGGCATGTATGACAAGACTGAAAAACAAAGTGTTAGCAAACCTAATGATGCAAGATAAATAACTGAGTTGAACACATTGCACATATACACCTCTAGGGTACCCCACTTTGGTTGCCTTCTGAAATTAAGCAGTCATGTCTCTCGAAACGAGGACGCTTTAGCAAAGACCCGTAAAATCAAAAAGATCATAGTCCCTCGATGACACTAAAGTTGCCTCTCGGTAAATGATCTAGTCCCTAAACAAAATTGCTAAAGCGTCTCCACAAATTGCCTTCGTGACTGTAACATCCCTTCGATGTCCCTCATTCATCCAACGATAGGGCTACCTACTCACTAATAGTAGGATAACACTGTCTAAAGGACATGAGGAAAAGAAATACCTTTTCGAGTACAAAGTAGATAGTTGTTAGAAGTTTGCTCAAATCATTTTACACTTACACAAATACTACTTTTCAAAAAAAAATTCTAAAAACATTTGCTTTGTCAACACTCTTGAGGACTGATACAAGAGTTAATGCAAAGAAAATCGCCGCACCGAGGCATTTTCCAAACATTTTCAAAGACACAAAGCACAAAGGTATTTAAAAAATGAGCAAACCTCTAAGAGCCTGTAGATAACTACGGATGGAAAGGGTGCTAACACCTTCCCTTTCCATAATCTACCCCCCTTACTCAGAAAAATCTCGAAAAGGTCTTTTTCTGTTCTTTTCACCCTTTCCTTTGTTGGATAAAAGAAAAGTCAGTGGTGAATCTTGCTTACCGCAACATTTGTAAACACTAACTCAAAAACCAGTATATAACAGTCGATTCTGCCACCGTATCACAAACAGAAAAAAATAAAGAGTTGCAATATAAAGAGATAGGGGATGAGAGAAATGCTTAAATGACTTATATATGTTCATCCTAACTACTTGGCCTACTCATGTCTTTAATAGTTTCTTCTACATATTTTCCACTATATGAGATGTGACCTTTCATATGTTATGGCCACAAAGCTTTTGATAACCAAACTTGAGATTTTTCACTGAAAATCTCCAAAACAATAGATTTTACGCTGGGCTAATCTCAGAACCAAACATAGCTTTTAGACCAGGTTGAACTTAGGAGCCAAAGATAATTTTTTACGTCTAAGCTCAATAAAAAAACATGAGTTTTAATAGGATAACCTCATGAACCAACAAGAGATTTACCTTGATAATCTCATAATCAAACATAGATTTTAAATGATTTAGCTCAAGAATCAAACAACATATTCTTTAGAAGATATTACACAAGAGGCAACCCCTTTTGAGTAGATTACAAGATTCTCCTAACACTAGAGAAACAAAAGCCTCACAAATATTTTTCACTCTAGAGGCACTAAGGCAATTTCGTGAAGTAAAAGAGAAAAATGAAGTAGGGAGGGTATAAAGTTTTATTGAAATATATTTTCTACTGTATTTTGAAATAAGGATAATCCCTTTATGATAGAAGAACATTTTGGCTCAAAAAGGAGAAAGATCAACGAGCTTCTTAGTGACTTAATCCATTAAAGTGCTAGGGTTAATCGATTAAGTGGTTCAAAATTAAGGCAATCTTAATCCCAAAAATAAACCATACAATGACTATGCATCAATAAGGACCCATTTTCCTTGATCTAATAGATTGGATTAAGTCCCTAATCAGTTTGGGAATGTTTAAATTCTTCCTAAATAATTAGAAATACTTTTGGTCAATCACATATGCACCTTGAAGGTTCTTCATATGTTTTAAGGTGTTTTATAAAATCAGAGAGATTTAAAAACATTTTTAGTTGAGTGTGTGAGTTAGTTACTGTGACACGGTGGCAGAACCAGACTGTTTTAAGAAAATGCTGGTTTATGTTTTGCGTTTGTGTTCGCAAAATGTCGCGGTAAGCAAGAGTCGCCACCGAATTTTATTTTATCCAACTGGAAAGGAAAAAAGCACAGAAAAATTCCTTTTTCGAGATATTCTGAGTACGGGAGGTAGATTATAGAAAGGGGAGGTATTATCACCCTTTCTATTCGTGGTTTTCCACGGGCTCTTAGGTACTTGCTCATCATTTTAAAAATTGCTTCCGTGTTTGTGTGTTTTAAAAAGTTTTTTTTTTACTTCGTTTTAACCCTTGCTTCTGTCTTCAAGAGTGTTACGAAATGTTTTTGAAAACTTTGTTTGGAAAAGAGTGTAAGTGTGGAAAATTTTGTTTTGAGCAAGTACCTACTAGCATCTACCTACTCAAAAAAAGGTTGTTTTTGTTCTTGTTTCCTTTAGACAATGTTATCCTACTATTAGTGAGTAGGTAGCACCGTCGTTGGAGTTGTAAGGATCAATTCAAAAGGGACATACAATCACTAAAGCAATGTTAGGACGTCTTAGTAATAACCCTAGTGTCTTTAAGATCATATTCGAGGAGACATTTCCGAGGAAACATTTCTGAACGGGACATTTGATCTTAGTTTAGACAAAAGAGAGACCACTAAAACACCCTATACTTAATGATCGTTTACCGAAGGCAACCGAAGTGAGAGTATACCCTAGGAGTGCGCATGTGCGAGTGTTTTAATTTCAGTTATTATCTTTGTACATTTAGGGTTTGCTAACCATTTTAAACTTAACATACATTCTTGTCATGCAATCCTATTATCATACATCTAACAGTTAATATTTGCAAAAATTTAAAATGCGAGAAATAAAACTACGCTATTACAAGGCTTAGGGGAGGGGGATTAATTACATAGCCAAAAACCCATAAAAACGACAAATAAATGAAAAGTCCTAAATAAACTATTACATCCCATGAGCAGTTACATCAATATTGTAAAAAAATAAATAAACGCGCGCGATGAAACGAGAACGAGAAGAAATTAGGGTTTTGACCCCGTCTAAACCTAATTAAAAGAAAAATTATTTTTGTTGTTTTTGATTATTTTAAGAAAATAAGGTTTTAAAATTAAATAGATACAAACCTAATTACTAATTAAATTGAATTAAGAAAAATAATTAGTTTGGCCTATTTTTGTATTTGGTTATTTTAAGAAAAGAAAATGAAAATTAAATCAAATAAAAACCCTAATTTTCTAATTGATTTTAGTTTATTTACAAAAGATTAAAGTTTCCTTAAAATTAAATTAAACTAATTAAATTAATTTTGACAAATTAAATAAAAAGCCTAAATTTGATGAAATTGATTTTTATGAGGTTTTTTTGTAAAAAAGAAATAATTTTTTATAGAAAATAAATAACCAAAATTAAATAAATAAAGAAAAATATAGCGAGAAAAGGAAAGAATTGGGCCTGGTATGCTAGCAATTGAGGGGGTATCCATAGCAAATTCTGAGCCCAAAAGCCTTGGTCCACGTTGACCTTCCTGATTCCATGTTGAAAGTTTGACTAGGCCTATGGTAGAGCATCACATGCCAGGCGTTGTATTTGGCTTTTTGGACATCTGGCTGGATGATCATTGAGGGCGTATGGTGGATGTCCTGGAAACCTGCACATGGAATTATGCATAGAAAAATAATATTGAAGAACAAGGGGGCCTAGGGATCGAACCCAGACCCTTTGGCTTTTTCTCTCTCCCACTGACCAACTGAGCCAACGCATCTTGTTATACATGGAATATCAAATAATCATTATATTAAAAAAACACAAAATTCCAATTGTCCAGCGCGCGAAATTTTAAATGGGCCAGTCAGGGGGTGCCACGCCATCGTCTTCCCCAGCATCAGTCGTCTTAGGTAAAACTACTTTTACCTACAGACGCTTTCTGTAGGTACAACCCCTGCATATTTTCAAAATCTCATACAAGCTTGATAAATGAAAACTAATTCTATAGATCAATTCGTCTTGACCTTGTGAGCACCATGGCATCCCTCTGTTGGGCCAATTTTACCTGCAATCAAAATCCCTAAAAATGAAACCTAAACCCTAACAATGGTGGATCTCAGTAGGTCTTCCAAATATGCAATTAAATGGTACTGTTAGCTTGCAAACATGATAAGGATTACAAATATGTCATTGAAACATGATAAAGATGCAAGAAGAAAAAGATATGGTTTTGAAAGTAATGGCAAACCGTGGGGGTTGTGGAGGCGGATTCTGGACTCGAAAATACTTGCTATTGATTGGGATAGACTCCTTGAATGTCCAGCAAGCGAATGAGATAGTTGGGAAGGCTTGAAAATGCCTGGAACTATGAAATCAGATTACCACTTTTTCTTGATTTTTTGAAAGTTGTTCTTCACTCTTCACGCCTCTAATCCTTCTTCTTTTGCTCTGAATTTGTTCTATATGTATCCTTGAGTTAATTAGGTTTACAAGTTTGCATCAAATCCTTGCAATTATGAAGATTTGATCCTTGATTCACACTTGTATCCAATCTTTCCAAAACAAGAAAAATTCAATCTTTTTGTGTACAAACAAGCCTTGCACGATTTGATCTTATTGCCAGCTATTCATGGACCTGAAATATGCACAAAATCTCAAGGTTTAAATGATTTTGATATTTTCATGATTTTATTTTGATTTAATTTGACTTAATTGAAATAAAAATCAAAATAAATGAAAAAAATAAAATAAAGGCAAGTGGGAAGGATCATGGCTCGTGGATCATGTTACAAACTCAATACAAGAACAAAAAGTTGGGCCCATTTGACAAAAATTGCATTTTTAGGCATATTTGACTTTTGGCAATTTTGCAAAAAAGGTCAACTTCACCAATGCATAACTTCCTCAATTTTGACTCTATGAGGGTGTTCTTGGACTTTTTAGAAAGCTTGAGATGTCCTCTAAACAACCCTGTTGGTATCATCTCAATTAAGTCTTCCATTTTCATGTATGAAGCTTTGACAAAAAAGGTGTTTTTGTTAACTTTTCAAAATGACCTATAATGTCCAAATTCATAACTTCTTGTGAATGTATATACTGAACTTGGGAGATGAATATGGATTGTAGGGAATTTCATCCTATTCAAAATGATATTTGGATGGGTCATTTCTAATAAAGTATGAGAAAGTTATGCTTGGTCAAAGTTGAGTTGACTTTTCCTTCAAAACCCTAATTTAGCAACTTTTGGGTTTTGATGAATTGTGAGAAATCCTTGATTAATCATGATCAACCCTTGATACAATGATGAATAATACTTCAAAATGAGGATGTTGACCAAAAATCTTGAAGTTTGATTGTATGTGGGCCATAGTTGACTTTTGCCCTAGCACAATCGATTTTCAGGCCTTTGAGCAATTTACTGAGCAAACTTTCTCTGTAGGGCTTGAAACTTGACATGGATGATCTTGAAAATATATTAGGTCAATGGTGAGAAATCAAGATACTATCCGGTCGGGCCCGGGCTTCATAGCTTGAACTTTGTGAGAATTTGATTGTATCTTTCCCTGAAAGGTAAAGGGTTAGTCGTATGTAATGTCATGATGTATGAAATGCACTGAGCAATGATGTTCTCAAAATACATGAGACTTTACTGTATGATGCGTATGCGCATGCCATGATGTATGGATATGAAATGCTCTCGTGATGTTTTCTAGCTGGGGAAAATAAATCCCAAACTGCTGCTGGAGAATATGAGGAGTTTCGCTCGCTGGGGATAACGACCGAAGATGATTTGAGAATAAATTGGCGGGAGAATAACTCTGCTGGAGAATAAACTGGCGAGAAAATGATTCTGTGGGGACGGGATACTCTGCCAGAAAGTCCGTTGATTTGGGGAAATAACCTCGACTGGGGATGAATTACCGTTGCTGGAGATAATGAACCCTGTTGGGGACTGATTTTCTGCCTGTGGAAGAAATAAACTCCACTGGGGATAACCTTCCATTGTTGGTGATAGATGAACTCTGCTTGGGGAGAATTAACACTATTGTATTCTGGTACCTCTTACTCTGCGGGGGTGTATGTACTTTTAGTCATTTTCTCAAGCTGGGTCTATCCCTGTACCTAGTGGGTAGAGAAACTATAAGGTTTTGGACATTTTTTTGTTTGCCCCTGTTCCTGGAATTACGACCAATTGTCTTTTGTTTCGCATGTAAATATTTATGAGCAACAATTATTTTCAAATGCATATATAAAAAATGAATCATTGGACGTTCTTGAAAAACATAACAAGAAAAGAAAAACAATTTTGAAATTAATAGTAAAATGAATTGTATTGATTCTGAAGTTGGCCTGTAATAGGAGTTTTGTACAAGAGGCTGGCGTCCTAGTAAGAGAACACTGCCGAAAGATAGAAATTATACAATTTGTGTAAAACAAAGAAAAACAGCTATGTGAACAATCCCACTGGGTTCCAACTCTGCTATTGCCTTTATATCTTCTAGCATCTCATCACTTTGCTACTTGGTTGAAAGTGGACCAGATTGATTGGCGCCGTCCAAGCTTGACAGTGAATACCGAAGTCTGGTTGCAAGGTAATCCAATGAGACATAGTGTTACACTTTGATCCCTAATTTTTTCCTGGACCTCCCTTTCGGGTTTTCAGTCCACTGGGATACCCTTTTTTGCCCAAGCCGCCTTTTCAGGTTTTCGACTTGCCGGGTGTACAGTTTTTTTTCATTTTCATCCCTTATTTTTGCCTGAACCCTTTTGGTTCGTCGGGAAGCCCTTATTTTTGCCTAGGCCAGTCGACCTAGCGGGTCTTTGATTATGCGTAGTATTTTTTCACTATGTCTGTATTGACGGGGTGAGGAAGGTCGTCACCATCCATGGTGGTCAGAATCATAGCTCCTCCCGAGAAAATGTTCTTAACCACAAATGTCCCTTCGTACGTAGGGGTCCATTTGTCCCTTGGATCACCTTGTGGCAGGATAATGTGTTTGATTACCAGATCCCCGACTTGATATTCCTGTCGTCTAACTTTCTTGTTAAATACCTTGATCATCCGCTTTTGATACGTCTGACCATGACAAATAGCAGTAAGTCTCTTCTCATCGATTAAGTTCAGCTGATCAAGCCGGGTATGGATCCAATCGTCCTTGCTCAAACCTGCATCCTTCATAATCCGGAGAGAGGGTATCTGGACTTCGATAGGTAGGACTGCCTCCATGCCATACACCAAAGAGTAGGGTGTTTCCCCTGTCGATGTCTGTGATGAGGTACGGTACCCATGAAGAGCAAATGGTAACATCTCATGCCATTCTTTGTATGTCACCGTTATCTTCTGCACAATCTTCTTGATGTTCTTATTAGCTGCTTCAACAGCCCATTCATCTTCGGCCGGTAAGGAGAAGAGTTGTAATGTTGTATCTTAAACTGTTTGCAGAGCTCGGTGATCATTGTATTGTTAAGATTTGTACCATTGTCTGTAATGATCCTCTCTGGTACACCATATCGACATATCAGATTGTGTCGGATGAATCACGCCACGATGTTCTTGGTTACTGTAGCAAAGGAAGCTGCTTCAACCCACTTCGTAAAATAATCAATTGCTACCAGAATGAAACGATGCCCGTTAGACGCAGTAGGTATGATCTCGCCTATCATATCAATGCCCCACATTGCAAAGGGCCAAGGTGCCATCAAAATATTCAGAGGAACTGGAGGTACATGCACCTTATCAGCATAGACTTGGCACTTATGACAGGTCCGAGAATGCTGATAACAATCGGCTTCCATAGTAGACCAATAATATCCTGCTCGTAGGATTTTCTTCGCCATGGTATGTCCACTAGAATGAGTTCCGAAAGTACCTTCATGTAACTCTTCCATAATCCTTTCTGCCTCGTTCTTGTTCACACATCGCAGTAAGGTTGAATCATGGTTACGCTTGTAAAGGATACCATTACTGATGAAGAACTTCGCAACGAACCTCCTCAGAAACTTCCTATCATTAACAGATGCACCCTCGGGGTACTCTTGAGCCTCAAGATACCTCTTTACCTCGTGAAACAAGGGTTTATCTGCTACTTCTTCAGTCTCAATATCACAGCAATGTGCAGGTTCGTCCAACCTCTCAATGGTGATCTGGGGAACTTCATTGTCCCACCTGACTTTGAACATAGAAGACATGGTAGCTAGCGCGTCCGCCAGCTGATTCTCCTCTCTGGGGAAATGTTCAAAGGTTATCTCCTCAAAGTGTAGGAGTAACGTTAGTACATATTCTTTGTAAGGAATAAGATTTGGGTGCTTCGTATCCCACTCACCTTTGATCTGACTGGTCACTAGAGCAGAATCTCCGAATACACTCAAGAACTTAATCCTCAGGTCAATAGCAGCTCGAAGCCCCATGATGCACGCTTCATACTCTGCCATATTGTTGGTGCAGTTAAAACATAATCGGGCGGTGAATGGAGTATGACAGCCTTCTGAAGATATGATCACATCACCAATGCTATTACCCATTGCGTTTGAGGCTCCATCAAAATACATGGACCATCGGGATCCCTCTTCGGGTCCTTCATTCGGTCCAGGTTCTTCACAGTCGGTCACTAACATGATGTTCTCATCCGAGAACTCAAAATTCATGGATTGGTAATCATCCACGGCCTGATGCGCCAAATGATCTGCCAATACACTCCCCTTAATTGCTTTTTGGCTTGTGTATTGGATTTCATACTCAGTCAAGATCATCTGCCATCTTGCTATTCTTCCAGACAAGGCAGGATTTTCAAAGATATACTTGATTGGATCCATTTTTGATATCAATAGGGTAGTGTGAGTATGCATATACTGTCTCAGCCGGCGAGCAACCCATGCCAAAGTGCAACAAGTTTTCTCAAGCAGTGAGTATCGGGTCTCACAGTCAGTAAACTTTTTGCTAATGTAGTAAATAGTGTGCTCTTTTCGGCCTGACTCGTCATGCTGCCCCAGCACGCACCCCATTGAATTATCCAATATCGTCAAGTATAAAATCAAAGGTCTTCCTTCAACTGGAGGCATCAGAATAGGTGGCTCTTGGAAGTATTCCTTGATCCTTTCTAAAGCGGTCTGACATTCATCATTCCATTTTACCACTAGATCTTTCTTCAGCAGCTTGAAGATCGGCTCACAAGTAGCAGTCAGATGTGAAATGAATAGGGAAATATAGTTCAGACGTCCCAAAAAGCCTCTTACTTCCTTTTCTGTTCGGGGAGCTGGCATCTCCTGTATAGCCTTCACCTTTACAGGATCTACCTGAATACCTTTATCACTAACGACGAAACCCAACAACTTACCAGACCTCACCCCGAAGGTGCACTTGTTCGGGTTTAACCTCAACTTGTACATCTTCAACCTGTCAAACAGTTTTTGGAGATGGTCAAGGTGTTCTTCTTCAGTCTGGGACCTTGCAATCATGTCATCAACGTAAACCTCAATCTCAAGGTGAATCATGTCGTGGAACAAAGCGACCATGGCGCGCTGATACGTTGCCCCAAAATTCTTCAATCCGAAAGGCATTACCTTGTAACAGAAGGTGCCCCATTGCGTAACGAAAGTTGTCTTCTCCATGTCCTCAGGAGCCATTTTAATCTGATTGAAACCAGAAAAACCATCCATAAAGGAGAAGACCTTATGCTGCACGGTGTTGTCGACCAGAACATCAATGTGAGGCAGTGGGAAATCGTCTTTAGGGCTTGCCCTGTTCAGATCTCTATAGTCTACACACATCCGTACCTTACCATTCTTCTTAGCTACTAGAACAACGTTGGCAACCCACTGTGGATAAGAAGTAACAGCTAGAAATCTGGCGTCAAATTGTTTCATGACCTCAGCTTTGATTTTCTCATACATCTCTGGGCGCATACGGTGAACCTTCTGCTTTACCGGAGGGCAGTCTTCTTTAGTTGGCAAGCAGTGAACCAGAATATCAGTGTCTAAACCAGGAATATCTTCATAAGACCAAGCGAAGATCTCAACATAGTCGCGTAGCATCTGTATCAACCGTTGCTTGACACTAGGATCCATATTTGCACCTATCTTGACCTCTTTCTTGTCTTCCTCTGTACCCAAATTCACTGATTCCACCAGCTCCTCATGAGGCTGTATGGCCCTCTCTTCCTGTAGTAATAGTCTAGCAAGTTCCCCAGGCACTTCACAATCATCCTCACCTTCGTCCTCGACTTGGTTGATCGTATTTTCGAAGTCATAATTGGTAGTAGCAGAGTTGTTATCAATAAGATCCAGAGTGGATGTGGATCTGCATTATGATATGTGAGTGTGTGTAAGACAATAGCTATTTTGATAAAGTGCGAGATAGAAATGAAAAACAAGGAGCGCAAAATTTGTAATGCAAGAAAACGTCCAATGCTTTATTGATGATATATGAAAATGACAAATAAGAAGCCCTCACAAACAAAGCCAAGGTGCCTCGGGCAAGGCACCAGGCCGTAAAGTTTCAAACTGTCTGTTACAAATCTCAAAACAAAAGTCAATTACTGTGTAATAAAAGAAATGGGAACGAAGTCCTTCGCCGTCCAGTTGTTCAATCCACCGTTGGTAGTCGGTTAGATCTAACTGTCGATATTCGGGTCCTCATCATCAGCATCTTCTGTGGCAGAGATAACCTCGATAGCATTGATTCCTGAGTCGTGCTTGGGCATGGGCATAGTTATAACATTGGGTTTCTCCGGAGCGTCAAACTCAATCTCTTTAGCTTCGATCAAATCTTGCACTTTATTCTTCAAGGCCCAACAGTTTTTTATATCGTGCCCTGGGCTATCGGAGTGATAGGTGCAGCGGGCATTCGGGTTATACAGCGAAGGTGTGTTGCTGGGATTCTTCGGGGCTTCCCTCAGAGTTACCAGGTTGGTCTTCAATAACTGTGGTAGAATTTGAGACAAGGTCATATTAAGCCGAGTGTACTGTCTCTACGGTCTCTCCATTCTTTGCTGATTGTTGCGTAGTGGGGAAACAGTTGGCCTTGATATTACTACCGCATTCACTGCTTGACGGTGTTCAGGTCTGCTTTGGCTCCTCGAGCTGTAAACTGCACTGGCTTCTTTCTTACTGGTGAAAGGCTTCTTCACTGCACTTGATGACGTATCCTTCTGTATCTTACCAATTCTAATACCAGCTTCTACTCTCTCCCCAGTCAAAATCAATTCAGTCAACCCAGATGACGAACTACCGATTAGATGATTGAAAAATGGACCAAACAACGTCCCTAGAAACATGTCCACCAACTCCCTATCAGACAAAAGGGGTTGGACTCTTCCAGCTAAATCTCTCCACTTCTTAGCATATTACTTAAATGCTTCACTTGCACTAATAGACATACCCTGAAGCTGAGTACGCGTGGGAGCAAGGTCGGCGTTATACTGGTATTGCTTGTAGAAAGCAGCAGCAAGGTCTTCCCAGTTTCGGACATTAGCTCCTTCCAATTGATAAAACCATTCAAGCTGAGTCCCTGACAGACTATCTTGAAAGAAATGTACCCACAAATTTCTATCAGTAGTGTAAGGTTGAATTTTTCTGACGTACGAGCGAAGATGGAGTTTTGGACAGGATACTCCATCGTACTTGGCAAAAACCGGAGCTTTGAACTTATGAGGGATCACCATCCCAGATGCCAGTCCCAAATCTCCGAAATCCAAACCAGGGATCTTCTGAATCTCCATAGCACTCAGACGGTCTTCAAGTTGTTTGTACCTATCCTTAGTAGGAGGATATTGCTCATCATCAAAATCAGTATCATTATCAGAGACTACAGGACTAGGACCCTTTTCTTCTTCTTGGTTCTCCTCTCCTTTGGATGAAAGAGACATATCAGCTTCCTGTCGCAACCTATTCCCAAATCTGTTACCCATATTCAGAAGAACCACCTTCTTCTTCTTCTTCTTCTTCTTCTTCTTCTTCTTCTTCTTTTCCTTCAGGATGATAGTCTTCAAATCTTCTTTCCCTTTAGCCAAGTTCAAGAACATCTCTTGGAATTGGGAATTCTGTGCCTGAAGAGCTTTGATGGATTGATCGGTAGGTATTTCAGAAGACATTTCATGCTGAAATAAACAGCGAAGAAGATGAGAAACCTGTAATGATACCTGTAATGATATGCATGATAGTGGGATGCATATGTAATTATTTCAAAGACTTTGGGAGATTTAAATTTGCAAACCAAAAAATAAACAAACTTTATTAGATTAAACTTTTAAAAAGGTTCAACAATGCCTTTGAGGCGTTACAAAGAAATAAATTGAAAAAAAATCTAAACTAGAAAAAAGAAAAAATCAGAAATCCCATGGACGCTTCCCCTTCGTGCTGACGTAGTCATTGATTGTCCTTTCATTCTCAAGTTGCCTGGTGAGATTCAAGATCTTCCTTTCTTGATCATGATACTTCTCCCGGTAGGTATCCCTCTCCTCTTTCAACTGAATCCATGATCTCTTCAATGCCCCAAGATCAGTGGGCATGTAAGGATAAAGGACTGTATAAGGAATGCCCTCTTAATTGGTAGGCTCCACAATCACTGGAAACACAGCTTCATAAGGCATCCCTAGCTTTTGAGCACGAGCTCGGACCCACTGGAGATAAGGCTGCATAGGGAGAGAAGTCCTTGGTCCTTGCTCTTGAGAGTCAGATCTGTTCACCATGCCCCAAGCTTGTATAAACCTTCGGCGATGCTCATCGACGTCCTCCTTGTAGTCAAATACAATGTATGCAAGGAGAAACTCATGAGGACCGTCTCTCTGAGCACGACCAAACTGTCGCAAAGACAAGCAAGGACTGTAGGTTATTCCCCTCTGATTCCAAGCAACGGAACATTAGAGTATCCCCCACATTGATCAATGACAACAGTGCTTTCCATAGCCTTAGAACTCCAAAGAATGTCTGTATGGGCAAGGGACATTATCCTGTAAGACCATCCTAAGCCTTCCTCATTCTTCAACAGGGACTTGGGGAGGTGCGAAATAAACCACCTCGCCAGCAGCGGCATGCAACACATGAGAGTCCCTCTTCTTCGCACAATACGAGTGTAGAGGGCATGCAAGATATCACCCAGAAGAGTAGGTACAGGATTGCGAGACAGGAAGATCTTAACCGCAATCACATCTATGAAGGAATCTGGATTCGGGAAGAGAACCAAACCATAGATAAGGAGAGCCAAGATGTCTTCAAAAGCCTGAAATTCCAAACTATCCCAGAATAGTTGAGCTTGATCTATCAGAAACTTGGCTAAGAAACCTTCAACCCCGCTTCGTGTTTCCCAATTAGATACTACATCAGCCCGTTTCAAATGTAGAGTTGAAGCAATGTCTTCTGGTCTAGGAGTCTCTTCCAAACCTGTGAAGGTCATCTGCTCAAGGATGGATATGCCCAATAAGTGAGAAAACTCTTCCATAGTGGGAACTAGCTGATAATCCGGGAAGGTGAAACAATGATGCACAGGATCAAAGAACTGGAAAAGCACACTCATCATCTTCTCATCAAACTTTGAGGTAACCAAGCTAAGAAGCTGACCATGTCTCCTAATGAATGAAGAAGTATCAGAGACTCTCGAGGCTAAATCTTTGAGTTGAGCAGGTATTTACACAAAGTTAACTCGAATGGTGTTTCTGCGCACGGAAGCCATAATCTGCAAACAGAACAAAGATAAATCCCCTCGGTCTTTGAAATGGTTAGTATAATGAAGTATGCGTGCTTATGTTATGATGCATGATGTCATGATGAACACACAACAGGTATAGGAGATAACAGTCATGGCAAAGGCAAATAAGTCACACAAGAGCCCTTAAGTTTAAGGCTTGCACGGGGTCTAGGTATTACCCTCTTGAAGTTCAGTTGGTTTCAACCTGTCCTAATAATAGTAACCAGGTTCTAGAGGTTCTCAATAACACTGACCATCCTCCATCGGTCATGGTTTCAGCTCACACAATCTTTTCTTGTGGCCGGAACATTCTCGAGAGTATGGTCTCAATGAGTGTAGTATTGAGTATCAACCAGTTCTCAGCTTTACACCGAGGCCGGCTATCTCACTACTTCCTACTGGCCAAGTTGGTCAATTATAGGTTCTAAGGTCAGTTTATGTTTAACGACACACATAGCAGCCCCGTATTCTCCTCGTTTCTCCACAAGGGATACCGGTACCAACCAATATTCCACATTAACGTAGCTACTGCTTCAACCATATTGGTCTATTCCGTACAGTTCCCTCACAATTTATTGCTACTTACCTAAAAGGTATCCCCAGATCCGGGTTAAGATCTATAATAATCCCAAACAAAACCCTTAAAAGTAAATCAATCAAATCAAACAAGAGAAGCAATTTATGATGAACTAATTCTAAGGTATACCCCACTTATTTTTCCCTAGCAGAGTCGCCAGTTCTGTGATACGGTGGCAGAACCAGACTGTTTTAGGAAAATGCTGGTTTGTGTTTTACGTTTGTGTTCGCAAAATGTCGCGGTAAGCAAGAGTCGCCACCGATTTTTATTTTATCCAACTGGAAAGGAAAAAAGCACAGAAAAATTCCTTTTTCGAGATATTCTGAGTATGAGAGGTAGATTATAGAAAGGGAAGGTATTAGCACCCTTTCTATCCGTGGTTTTCCACGGGCTCTTGGGTACTTGTTCATCATTTTAAAAATTGCTTCCGTGTTTGTGTGTTTTAAAAAGTTTTGTTTTACTTCGTTTTAACCCTTGCTTCTGTCTTCAAGAGTGTTACGAAATGTTTTTGAAAACTTTGTTTGGAAAAGAGTGTAAGTATGGAATAGTTTGTTTTGAGCAAGTACCTACTAGCCTCTACCTACTCGAAAAAAGGTTGTTTCTGTTCTTGTTTCCTTTAGACAACGTTATCCTACTATTAGTGAGTAGGTAGTACCGTCGTTGGAGTTGTAAGGGTCAATTCGAAAGGGACATACGATTACTAAAGCAATGCTAGGACGTCTTAGTAATAACCCTGGTGTCTTTAAGATCATATTCGAGGCGACATTTCCGAGGCAACATTTCCGAACGGGACATTTGATCTTATTTTAGACAAAAGAGCGACCACTAAAACACCCTATACTTAATGATCGTTTACCGAAGGCAACCGAAGTGAGAGTATACCCTAGGAGTGCGCATGTGAGAGTGTTTTAATTTCAGTTATTATCTTTGTACGTTTAGGGTTTGCTAACCATTTTAAACTTAACATACATTCTTGTCATGCAATCCTATTATCATACATCTAACAATTAATATTTGCGAAAATTTAAAATGCGAGAAATAAAACTACGTTATTACAAGGCTTCGGGGAGGGGGATTAATTACATAGCCAAAAACCCGTAAAAATGACAAATAAATGAAACTTCCTAATTAAACTATTACGTTCCATGAGCAGTTACATCAATATTGTAAAAAAATAAATAAGCGCGCGCGATGAAACGAGAACGAGAAGAAATTAGGGTTTTGACCCCGTCTAAACCTAATTAAAAGAAAAATTATTTTTGTTGTTTTTGATTATTTTAAGAAAATAAAGTTTTTAAATTAAATAGATACAAACCTAATTACTAATTAAATTGAATTAAGAAAAATAATTAGTTTGGCCTATTTTTGTATTTTGGTTATTTTAAGAAAAGTAAATAAAAATTAAATCAAATAAAAACCCTAATTTTCTAATTGATTTTAATTTATTTACAAAAGATTAAAGTTGGCTTAAAATTAAATTAAACTAATTAAATTAATTTTGAAAAAATAAATAAAAAAGTCTAAATTTGATGAAATTGATTTTTATGAGGTTTTTTTGTAAAAAAGAAATAATTTTTGATAGAAAATAAATTAACCAAAATTAAATAAATAAAGAAAAATATAGAGAGAAAAGGAAAGAATTGGGCCTGGTATGCTAGCAATTGAGGGGGTATCCATAGCAAATTCTGAGCCCAAAAGCCTTAGTCCATGTTGACCTTCCTGATTCCATGTTGCACGTTTGACTAGGCCTATGATAGACCATCACATGCCAGGCGTTGGATTTGGCTTTTTGGACATCTGGCTGGCTGATCATTGAGGGCGTATGGTGGATGTCCTGGAAACCTGCGCATGGAATTATGCATAGAAAAATAATATTGAAGAAGAAGGGGGCCTGGGGATCGAACCCAGGCCCTTTGGCTTTTTCTCTCTCCAACTGACCAACTGAGCCAACGCATCTTGTTGTACATGTAATATCAAATAATCATTATATTAAAAAAACACAAAATGCCAATTGTCCAGCGCGTGAAATTTTAAATGGGCTAGTCAGGGGGTGCCACGCCATCGTCTTCCCCAGCGTCCGTCGTCTTAGGTAAAACTACTTTTACCTATAGACGCTTTCTGTAGGTACAGCCCCTGCATATTTTCAAAATCTCATACAAGCTTGATAAATGAAAACTAATGCTATAGATCAATCCGTCTTGACCTTGTGAGCTCCATGGCATCCCTCTTTTGGGTCAATTTTACCTGCAATCAAAATCCCTAAAAACGAAACCTAAACCCTAACAATGGTGGATCTCAGTATGGCTTCCAAAAATTCAATTAAATGGCACTGTTAGCTTGCAAACATGATAAGGATTACAAATATGTCATTGAAACATGATAAAGATGCAAGAAGAAAGAGATACGATTTTGAAAATAATGGAAAACCGTGGGGGTTGTGGAGGCGGATTCTGGGCACGAAAACACTTGATATTGATTGAGATAGACTCCTTGAATGTCCAGCAAGCGAATGAGATAGTTGGGAAGGCTTGAAAATTCCTGGAACTATGAAATCAGATTACCACTTTTTCTTGATTTTTTTGAAAGTTGTTCTTCGCTCTTCACGCCTCTAATCCTTGTGCTTTTGGTCTGAATTTGTTCTATTTGTATCCTTGAGTGAATTAGGTTTACAAGTTTGCATCAAATCCTTGCAATTATGAAGATTTGATCCTTGATTCACACTTGTATCCAATCTTTCCAAAACAAGAAAAATTCAATCTTTTTGTGTACAAACAAGCCTTGCACGATTTGATCTCATTGCCAGCTATTCATGGACCTGAAATATGCACAAAATCTCAAGGTTTAAATGATTTTGATATTTTCATGATTTTATTTTGATTTAATTTGACTTAATTGAAATAAAAATCAAAATAAATGACAAAAATAAAATAAAGGCAAGTGGGAAGGATCATGGCTCGTGGATCATGTTACAAAGTCAATACAAGCACAAAAAGTTGGGCCCATTTGACAAAAATTGCATTTTGAGGCATATTTGACTTTTGGCAATTTTGCAAAAAAGGTCAACTTCACCAATGCACAACTTCCTCAATTTTGACTCTATGAGGGTGTTCTTAGACTTTTTAGAAAGCTTGAGATGTCCTATAAACAAAACATTTTGTCTCATCTCAATTGAGTCTTCCATGTTCATGTATGAAGCTTTGACAAAAAATGTGTTTTTGTTGACTTTTCAAAATGACCTATAATGTCCAAATTCATAACTTCTTGTGAGTGCATATTTTGAACTTGGAAGATGAATATGGATTGTTGGGAATTGCATCATATTCAAAATGAGCTTTGGATGGTTCATTTATAATAAAGTATGAGAAAGTTATGCTTGGTCAAAGTTGAGTTGACTTTTCCTACAAAACTCTAATTAAGCAACTTTTGGGTTTTGATGAATTGTGAGAAATACTTGATGAATCATGATCAACACTTGATCAAATGATGAATGATACTTCAAAATGAGGATGTTGACCAAAAATCTTGAAGTTTGACTGCATGTGGGCCACAGTTGACTTTTGCCCTAGCACAGTCGATTTTCAGGCCTTTGAGCAATTGACTGAGCAAACTTTCTCTGTAGGGCTTGAAACTTAACACGTATGATCTTGAAAATATATTAGGGCAATGGTGAGTGTTTGGGGTCCCTTGTACTTAAGTATCTTGATGCAACATGAAACCCTAATTTGAGGTAGACTGCCTTAGGAGAGAGTTTGTCTGGTCAACCCTTGGACTTCCTTGAGCAATTTGAGGACCTCACTTGAAATGTATTGAGAAATGTGGGAGGGGAAATTTTGGGGTACAACATTTACATTAGTAATTTAAAAATTATTCTAATACCTTTACAACAAACTGATCATTCAGACGCATACCAAGTAGGCTTTGTGAAATCCTCTTTTTCATAATTATTGAACCTTCAATATCCCTTGCTTGATTCATATTGATTAAACACTTCATTTGAGACTTGACTTCTTTTGGATAATGATGTTTTATATTACTTCTTTAATAGACACCATAACTAGATATTCCTTGACCAAATATCATTAGGGACTTCACCTGACACTATTTGACATTAGATGTTTCCTTTGGCATTAAATATTGATCTCATAAATGCATGTTGACCTTTTAAAAATATAGTTATCAGTACTTCTTTTTCATTGATGAAGAATTCACTTCATACATTTTACTTACTGTGTTGTCATCATAAAAACCATAAAAACATCTTCTTCATAGATGACGACTTCAAATCATATCGTTTGACATAAAGTGTTTTCATGATAAAAACCATCATGAACATTTGACAATTGAATATAGTTGTATTTGCAAGTGCATATATCCATATGTTTATTTTGTGAGAAGGGATATTTATGACAGGTGGAATATGAGCATTATTTTGGTCTTAGATATATTTAGGAAATATGTCATTTTTAGGGGGGGTGAATGTTAGGGGTATGTTGATATTTTTTTGTATTGTATTGGATTAAAGAAATATATTTTCATAGAAAAATGTTTATGGAGAAGAACGAATATTTATTTATAATTCCAAAGAGGATATGGCCTTTAACATGGTGTTTAATGCTTAAGCAAATACACTTATGAGATCAGGGGTCAAGTTTAGTTCTATGCATCTTAGAACTAATGTTGTAAACCAAACATCCAAAAGTTCCAACAAAATTGTAATTAGTAATTTGTTTAAAAAGTAAATTAAAAGGTGTGTTGTGATTTTTTATTTGCAATAACCAGCTTTTGAAAATTGTTTTTGCAAATAACTATGTTTCAGAGAAATTTACACAAATAACCATGTTTCAGAAAACCCCATAAAGGAGGAGCCAACCCAGTTGGTGCCTTCACTTGGTCAATTTCCCTAGGAGCCATCTCACTTGGAGCATGCTCTCAGTTTTAGCCAAGTGAGATGGCGCATGCACTCTAAAAGTGAGAGGATGCGCCATCTCCCTTGGCGCCTAGGGCAAAATGCAATTTTTATCAATAAATCCCCTGTTTCTCCGTCATTATTCACACTTTCTCGCACTGTCTTCTTATTTTTTTTCTCTGTTATTTTCTAGGACTGTGATACTTCTAAGGGAAAATAGTGATCATGGTTTCTTGTTGTATGCAACTGTTGAAGTGGAGTATGATAGTCTTTCGTGTTTGTCGGTCTTGCTGCTACTACTACTGATGTGTGGGAGGATGTCTTACCAGATGTTCTGACATGTTGTCTGTTGAAGCTGTGTAAAAATCCTAAGGTGAGGTTGTTTTATCTTTTGATGCTCCTACCTCTGATGTGTGAAGTTGGCTAGTTCCTATTTGGTACTCTGGATTTTCTAGTGTGTCAAGTTTTCCCTTTTGAGGGGGAGTCTTGATCTTATGTGATAGGGGGAATTTGGACATGTTTGTGATGTCAAGCCTCATGTCTTAACATCTATCTTCTATAGTTTTAAAGAAGGTGATTTGAAACTCCATGCATTCTCTGATATATGTTTTTCTTGCAGTTTGTACAAAGTTTACACGATTGCATGCGGCTTATGTTATGGTTTTATTCCTCTCTCTAGAATTATTGTGTTTTGGTTGTTTTAGCCAAAATTTGCAATATGGGGGGATAGTTAAATCCATGATTTTAGGTTTGGCATAAATTTTTCTATAACATGGTTATGGGCTAATGTTTAGCAAGATATTACAATATCTTAATCAACTGTCACAACAACTTCTGCTTTCATGTGTATCAGACAGATGTTGAGTCAGATGTCTTGATATCTTGGCTTGTTATGCAGCAGGTGCTTCTATTTTGTTTCCTTCAAATTTTGATTGAAAATATGATATTATGGAATATTCTAGTATCATACAGGCGCATCAAATCAAGGATATTTTAGGAACCAGTGAAAATTTGATTTGTTTCATTAAAAAGGATCACTGGGACTTTTTTGGACACTATAAAAGATTTGTTCCTATTTTTATGTGAAGATCTAGCAGCTGATTTAAAAAGTGAAGATTGGATTTGATTTGAATATTCCAAGCCCATTCTATATTAGTCAATAAATAAGGACTTGGTATGACCTAAAATAGCAATCATTCACATTGAAGAAACTGTGGGTGCAACATAAGGAATATGGTTTTGGTGGTTTTTAAGGTTTTAGTTTTTTCATTCTTTGTATGTCACTCATGTGTCTTTTGATGCATTGAGTTTGACTGCTTGTTTCTTGATTTTATTAAGTTATTGTTCCCACTCATGAGCTTTTAAGCAAAGAGTTGAGTATTGTTCTTAGTTGAAGCTTTTAAGCAAGACTAAGTATTATTAATTTGAAGTGTAATCTTCTATTGAGTTTTTAAGTCTAGTCACAAGGTTTGTGGATGTAGGTGTCACTGTGGTAATTGCAAGTAAGGGGGGTTCTCATATCAATGAGATTCCTAAGTAGAATTTGCACAAGATAGTTATTATGATATAAGTTGTAAACTAGGACTAATTAGGCTTCAAACTAATATTATCATAGTGAATTTCCTTCCTGGCTTGGTAGCCTTCAGAGTAGGTGACATTGCACCGAATTAGATTAACAATTGATCGTGTTGTTTAACTTTCTACAATTTATTTTTTTGCACAATATGTGATTTAATGTCAACATATGTCATAACATCTCGTTTCTGTGTTAAGACATCAGCCTTGACCTTTGTATTGCAAGTTCCAAAATTTCAATTGGCATCAGAGCAGGCACCATAATATGGTTATTGGTTGAGTTCAAGGGAGAATATTTTTTGGTACTTTGGATAAAGAAGGAGGATATAACAAAATACTACCTTTGTTGGATGGTTCCAATTATGACTGGTGGAAGGTTATAATGATGGCTTTTCTGAAGTCCATGAACAACAAGGTTTGAAAGGTTGTTTTGAAAGGATGGGAACATCTTGTTAATATAGAAAAAGATGGGAATGTTTCATTATAGCCAAAGGAAGATTGGATTGATGAGGATGATAAATCAGCTATTGGAAATTCAAAGTCCTTGAATGCTTTATTTAATGGAGATGACAGGAATGTGTTCAGGTTGATTAACACATGTATTGTAGATAAGGATGCATGGGAAATCCTTAAAATAACTCATGAAGGTACATCAAAAGTAAAAATGTCAAGACTCCAGCTTCTCACTGCTAAATTTGAGAACTTAAAGATGAGTGATGATGAGACCATCCAGGAATATCATATGAAGTTTCTTGAAGTAGCAAATGCATCTAGTTCCTTGGGAGAAAATATGTCAGAACAAAAGCTTGTTAGAAATATTATTAGGTCCTTACCTAGGAAATTTGACATTAAGGTAAATACTATTGAAGAAGCTCAAGACATCAACACCGTGAGAGTTGATGAACTTGTTGGGTCACTTTAAAATTTTGAATTGGCTATTTGTGATAAGATTGAGAAAAATTAACAAGAGCATAGCTTTTGTTTCCAATGCTGAAGATGAAGAAGGACAAATTGATCTAAATATTGATGAAGGTATGCCCAATACTATTGTGTTACTTGGGAAATAATTCAATAGAATTCCGAAGAGAATGGATAGAAGAGGAAGTCCAAATGTTCAGAACATCTCATTTGACATCAGTAATAACTATGATCCTCAAAAGAATACCAGAACAAAAGACAAGTCAAATCAAAGAAAATGTATTCAATGTTATGAGTGTGAAGGTTTTGGTAATATTAAACCAGAAAGTCCCATTTTTTTAAGAAGTGGGAAAAGGGATTCACTGTATCTTGGTTTGGTGATGATGAGTCAGATGAAAAGGCTAAAACTGAGAATGTCAAACTTGTGATGGTTCTCTCTAATAGATGTACATATGAAGTGTAAGCTTATGATGGAAGTGTTCTTTATGAAGACCTTGATGTATCCCATAAAGACACATATGACAAGTGTGAAGAAAGTCTTAAGACAATAGAAGAACAGAGGAGGATAATAGCTAAATTGGAGAATGAAAAGAAGAAGCTTCTATGTTCTGTTTCACATCTTTAAGGGGAGTTATCTCTCTTAAATTCCAAGCTTAATAACATGCCAGATTCTTTGAAGAAGATGAATAGTAGAGCTGATATAGTGAAAGAGTATGGAGATACAGAAGTTGATTATCAGTCTTATAATAAACAAATAAGAGTGTTTGGGAAGAAGTCTTTTCTTCTTGATAGGAAGAGTATGACCAACATGTTCAATAACATGTTACAACATCCTGGCAGACATGATGAAACTTTATCAATATTTCAATCATCCACATGGATATGTCACTATTGTAGCGAGCATGGTCATATTAAGCCTTTATGTTATAAATTGTATGGAGATGAAAAATCTTCAGTTCACTCTAAGGCTAATCAAGTAGGAAAAAAGAGAAGTGTTAAAAATAGGGATATGAACTTTATTGCTCATACATCCTTAAGAGACTCAAATTGAGAAGACTGGTACTTTGACAGTGGGTGCTTTAGGCACATGACATAGGTTCAGAAGTTATTGGTGAATATTAGACCTCATCGCACATGAATTGTCAGATTTGGGGATGGGTTTAAAGGTGACATCAAAGGAGTTGGAAAGTTTGTGTGTGTTGGTTTACCTATTTTATAAGATGTTATTCTTGTGAAATGATTAACGAATAATCTTATTAGCATTAGTCAATTGTGTGACGAAAGACTATTAGTTAATTTCTTAAAATATGAATGTCTGGTCAAAGATGAGAAGGATGTTGTTATGATGAAGGGCATAAGGTCCAAAGACAACTGATACTTGTGGGAATCTCAAATAATTGCTTACTCTTCCACATGTTCAAGAGCCAATGAAAATGAAGTAAGGCTATGGCACCAGAAACTTTGACACCTTAATATAAAAGGAGTGCTGGAAATTTTGTCTGAAGGAGATATCAAGGGAATTCCAGAGATCAAAATTGGAGAAGGTAAAGTCTGTGATGAGTATGAAATTAGAAAGCAATCTATTATGTCATGCCTCATGTTGCAACATCATACTACTTCGAAAGTATTGGAACTTCTTCATATGGACTTAATGGGACCAATGCAGATAGAAAGCTTGGGTGGAAAGAGGTATGTCTATGTGGTTATTTATGAGTTTTTTGGGTATACTTGGATGAATTTTATTAGAGAAAAATCAAATGCTTTTGAAGTATTCAAAAATCTATGTCAAAGCATTCAAGAGGAGAAGAATAGTGTAATTATCAAGGTCAGAAGTGAACATGGCAAGGAGTTTGAGAATGCAAAATTCACTAAATTTTGTGTTTCTGAAGGTATTAGTCATGAGTTCTTTTGTTCCATCACTTCAATGCAAAGTGGAATTGTTGAGCAAAAGACTAGGGCTATACAGGAATCAACTAGAGTTTTGCTTTCTGCTAAGAAATTACCATTGGAGTTTTGGGCTGAAGCTATGAGTAATGTTTGGTAAATTCATAATAGGGTCACCTTAAGGAGAGGAACTTCAACTACTCTCTATGAGATATGGAAAGGAAGGCAGCCTACAGTCAAGTACTTTCACACCTTTGGAAGTAAATGCTATGTCTTGGTGAAAAGAGAACAAAAAGGTAAGGAAAATCTCATAAGGAATGAAGGGATATTGTTGTACCCCAAAATTTGCCCTCCCATATTCTTCAAGAAGTTGCTAAGACAAGATTCAAAATTCCCCAAGGGTTGTACAGTGCAAGAGCCTCCTAAGCAGTCAGAATTAGGGTTTTGGTCCTGATCAAGAAAATGAAGTGTCCAAAGGTCCAATCAAGTCTCACATGCTTACAAATATGGTCAAGCATCCTCATACCAAGTTTCAAGACTTTCAGCACAAAATTGCACAGTCAAAAACCCTAATTGCACTACAGTCAACTGTAGGGGCAAAATGGTCATTTGACAGTCAAAAGTTCAAATTTTTGGTCAACATCTCATTTTGAAGTCACAAACATCATTTTATCAATGCTTGATCATGATTCTCAAAGCTTGACTCAAAAATCATCAAGATGCAAAAGTTTCCTTATTTGGACAGCTGAAAAGTCAACTGTAAATTGACCAGGGCATAACTTTCACATAGATTATCAGAAAAATTCCATCCAAAGCTCATTTTGAAGAGAAAGACATTTCCTACAACTCATCTTCATACTTCAAGTCCAAGAAATGCTCTCACAAAAAGTTATCAATTTCAACATTATAGGTCAGTTCCAAAAGTCAACAAAAAGGGACTTTAAGTCAAAGGCCATAACTTGTGATTGGTAAATCAAAATGACGTGGGACCAAAGGAATTGGTTAGAGGACTCAAAGACCTTTCCAAAATGTCAAAGAACATGAGCAAATCTTAAAAATTGAGCAAGTTATGCCTTGTGGAAGTTGGGAAATTTTTGGATATTTTGAAACGTCAACATTGATTCAAATGACCTAAAATTGCTAATGGACCCATTTTTCTTCCACAATTCATCATCCCAAGCATGTGCACGACCACTTGGCCCAAGGGGAAGTATTTCTTCATTTTTTATTTATTTATTTGAATTTTTATTTATAATAATTCATTTAAATCAAATTAAATATATGAAAAATGCTTAACCTAATTTTTTCAATCTTTTTGTGCACATTATAACATCAATAATTTGTGCATATTCAAATAGGGAAAGATTTGGAGAGATTGGATATGATTGAGAGCAAAAACACATGGAAAAAAGATTTGAAAATCATGGTGAAGAAATCAAATATTGAATCCTTTAATTCATTGATCTTTGGACAATTTCTTTAACCTAATTCATTACTACTTATACAAGGAACAAAAACCTAGTCCTAATGACCATGGAAGCTGCGCAGAAAACTCTAGACAAACTTGGAATTTTTGTTAAGAAACTCAAAACTGAAAACCCTTTTGCAGGCTGATTCAAGGCATAATAGTGGTTCAAACATCTTCCTGGAGGTTCACTGAACGATTTCCAATCAATATCATTCATCAAAACTCAAAGAACTGGTAATACGAACCGGACCTGTGCACAAAAAATTCCTTAATCTTGCATCTCGATTCATGCACTTTTAATAAGTTTTAATATGTGATTCATACTCCTCATGCAATTCCAAAGCTAACCCAATGATTCAATTGTATTTTTATGCTGTGTACGCGATTATGCCATGATTGTTTTCTAGGGTTTACAGGGCTTGGAATTAGGGATTTTTAATTAAGGAAAAATTGGCCTTCAAGACCTACACCATTAGAATCAGCGCATCTGGACGATCTTAAACCCACCCTCGCGCTCAATTTATGAGCGTCACAAGGCCATTCGCTATTTTCTTGTATCTTACCTATGGCAACGTTTACAAAACCGTTGCTAGTTTGTTCTTGTTTCAGGAAGAAGAAAGCCACGCGAAAAAGATGGTGATGTGTGGAGCGCTGATTGGAAGGTTTAAATTTCGCGCGTTTTGAACCACTAACCATTGTTTTCTTATTATATTATTCTTAGTTTATTTAATATACACAACGCATGAATTGGCTCAGTGGCGCACGTAAGGATTGGTAATGTTAATGACCTGGGTTCGATCCCAGGTCTTCACCCTTTCCATTTGATTTTTTCCAATTAACGTTCACATGTAGCGCCAGCGTTGAAGACCATGATACACTTCCAAATCCAGCATGCCACGCGTTCAGTTTCAGGAATTCAAAGGCATAGATTGGAGGAACACCATACACATGAGTCAACATGCCAGCACGTTGCCTGGAAAAGTCAAACGGACCATGCTTATTGGGCCAGATTTCTCAAGATTACACCTCCATATTGGGGACTGCAACCCCCTAGGTTTGTCATATCTTTTTTTATTTTATTTCTTTTAATTATTATTTGTTAATTTAATTATTATTTTCATAAAATTATAAAAAACCTATAAAAATCAGAAAAGAGGAAAAATATAATAAATATTTTTGTTTTAATATTTCTTGTAAATAAATTGCATGTAATTGAATTTAGTTTTAAATTAGGTTTGCAATTTTAATTCTTTTAATAAAAAATATAAAAAACATAGAATTAGGTTTAATTAATAATTTTTCACCCTTTTTATTTTTTTCATAAATAATATTATTTATTTTACTTATTTTCATAATTAAAATTGTATATAAAAATTAGGGTTAATTTAGGTTAAAAACTTCAATATTTTTCTTAATAAATTAAAAATAATTAGAATTAGGGTTTGCGTCTTATTTTAATTTTAATTAATTCTTTTTATATTAAATCCTAAAACACTAAAAAATACCAAAAAACATCTCCTTTTCTTTTTTCTTTATTATTTAACTCCGTTTAATTTAATTTTGCAAAAAGGGTCCAACGCCCTCGTTTTTAATTCGCATATTTATTTATATTCTTATAATTGTGATGTATCTCTCCCAAAGCCGTGTAACTAAACTGCTCGTACTTTATTTTATTTAATTCTTTATTTTCTGTCAAATCGGGTTCTGGAAATTTTGGCGATGTGGACCCGCGCCATTTGTAATAGCTTAGAATTTACTTTTCCCGCAATATTTTTAACTGTTAATCAAAAGCATGAAAGAATGTATGGAAAAAAATAAAAACAAGCGTAGAACACCAATAACATGACAAGATAAATGCAAATGAAAATGACACACAAATCACACACCACCCCTAGGGTACGCCTCACTGTTGCCTTGCCTCGAAAGGTGATCGTCGAGTAGAGGATGTTTTAGTAAGTCCTCATGATCCGGGAATCTGGCATGAGGGTAGCTTCTAAGGTGTCTTCCTATTGCTCCGGTGATCACCATGTCCCGAACTTCGAATTGACCCGAACACCTCCAACGGTGGTGCTACCTACCTCTCAATGGTGGGACGACACTACTTTAAAGGACATCTACACAGACGAATTCCTTAGGGTAGGTAGACGACTCTAGATACTTGCTCTAATTTCAAAACAATTCAAAAAAATACTTTTCACACCAACACCTTTTCAAAAAGCTTTCGAAAGCAATTTTTCAAACACTCTTGAGGACTGATACAAGAGTCGAACTGGAATTTTCAAAGAAACTTTTTAAACCCACAGTTGAAAAGCAAACAAACCATTTTTGAAAACACAATGAGCAAGTATCTAAGAGCCCATGGATAACCATGGATAGAAAGGGTGCTAACACCTTCCCTTTCTATAACCTACCTCCCGAACCGAGAGCAATCTCTTTAAGGAATTTTTCTGTGCTTTTGTCCTTTCCATTTGGAGAAAATAAAAGACAGTGGCGACTCTTGCTTCCGCGACATTTCGCGAACCAGCATTAAACAGTCAGTTCCAGATCCACCGATCACAGAACTGGCGACTCTGCTGGGGACTTAAACTTAAAGTGAGGTGTACCTTAGGGTTAGTTCATAACTGTGTTTTCAATTGTATTGACTTGTCTGCTTTAAATTTGTGGGTTGCATGGGAGTTACATAGATCCTAACCCGGATCTGGGGATACCCTGTTTAGGTAGCATAAGTTGTGAGGGACCTGTCCGGCGTAGACCGACACGGGTGAAACAGTGGCTACGTTGGTGTGGCACCTTGGTCTGTACCGATATCCCTTGTGTTGCAACGAGGATAATATGGGTCTTCTAAGGAGTCATTAAGAACCAACAACCTTAGAACCTTAATTGACACAACTCGGCCTTTAGAATTGTAGCAGTATGCTACGCCCATTGAGGCTAAACTCTCGTGATGGTTCTGGCCGCAAGAAAAGATTACGATGCTGGAGTTATGACCGATTGAGGGTAGTCAATGATATTGGGATCCTCTAAGAACCCGATTACTTTTGATTAGGACAGGTACGAACCAACAAACTGAAAGAGGGTAGTACCTAGACCTCATGCTGGCCTAAACTTTAGGGGCTTGCCTTGTGTGACTTGTGTGCCTTACCATGTTTGCCGTTGTATCTATATGTGGTGTGCTTTATCATAACATCATAGCATCATGAGCATTGCATGCATCCTGCATAAGGACTGATCATTTCAAAGACAAGAGGGTTTCACCTTTGCTCTGTTTTGTAGGACATTATGATGCCTGTGCGAAGGAATACTATCCGGTTTAACTTTGTTCGTTCACCTAAGTTGCTTGATGAGTTGGTTAGCAGAATTCCAAATACCACTTCCTTCATTCAGAGGCATGGTTCCCTTCTCAGTTTAGTCACTGCAAAGCGGGATCAACAGTTGATGAGTGTTCTGACCCAGTTCTATGACCCTCTGTACCAATGCTTCACCTTTCAAGACTTCCAGCTGGTCCCTACCCTGGAAGAGTTCTCTGATTTGCTTGGTATCCCTATCTTGGATCAGACTCCCTTTACTGGTTGGGAAAAAACCCTCAGGCTCGAGGATGTTGCTGCAGCTCTTCCTTTGACCCATCAAGAGGTAACAGACAACTGGGTGACTAGAAGCGGAGTTAAGGGTTTCTTGGCCAAGTTTCTGATTGGTAAAGCTAACAGTTTCTGGAATGACCTGGACTTTAGGGCATATGAAGACATCTTGGCTCTCCTAATCTATGGGTTAGTCCTGTTTCCTAATCCTGACAACTTCATCAATGTCACCGCCATAAGGATCTTTATGTCTCAGAATCCGGTGCCCACTCTCTTGGGTGACATCTTGCAACAACTTCATGCCCGTACTACCCGAAGACGAGGAACCCTATGGTGTTGTATCCCTTTGTTGGTGAGGTGGTTTATTTCGCACCTCCCTAAGTTCGTACTGAAGAATCAAGAAGGAAGAGGTTGGGCTCATAGGTTAATGTCTCTCACCGATAAAGACATCATTTGGACTTGCAGAGGTTTGGATGAGATAGCTATTATTGATCGATGCGGGGAATACCCTAATGTTCCTCTGATTGGTATCCAAGGAGGGATCTCTTACAATCCATGTCTAGCACTCCGTCAGTTTGGAAGAGCAAGAAGAGCAGGCCCCCATGAGATGTTGGTGCCTCACATCAGTTTTGAATTTCAGGTGGATAGTAACGAGCTGCGTCGTAGGTTCATCAAGGCTTGGGACAAAGTTCATAAAGCTGACCCACAGGAGTTAGGGCCAAAGACTTCTTTACCTATGGAAGCCTACTACAAATGGGTTCGCATCCGTGCTCAGAAGTTAGGTATGCCGTATGAAGCTGTCAGACCCGTCGTTCTTGAGTGTCCTGACAAAGATGGTGTTCCTCCGACTGTCCTTCCTCCTCAGATACCTACTGATTATGAGACATTGAAGAGATCTTGGTCGCAACTGCGAGAAGAGCGGGATTCTTACCGGGAAAAGTTCAACGAGCAGGAATCAAAGATCCAGAAGCTGACAAAACAGTTGGAGAATGAGAGAGCTCTGAATGCCTACATCCGTACTGAGAAGAGGAGACCATGGGATCAATAAGGAGCTCCAGATGTGCTTTTACAGTTTTATTTCCTTTTCAGTATTTCCTTTCATGTAACGCCTAAGGGCAACCTGTTGAATAATTTCAGTTTCAAAAGTTGAATCTAATGAAGTGTATTCCTTTTTGTTTACAAAGTTGATTCCCGATTGTCTTTGAAAACATAATTCATACGCATTTCATACATCATGTGCATAGCAGGTTTTTCCTCTTTTCAGGTTGCTTACAGTTCTTCGCTGTTTATTTCAGCATCATGAATCCCGACTCGTCATCAACTGAGACATCCATCAAGGCTCTTCAGGCGCAGAATGCGCAGTTTCAGGAATTAATCAAGGGTTTGGCTCAAGGCCAAGAAGAGCTGAAGGTTATGCTCCTGAAGAAGGAGAAGAAGAAGAAGAGAAGAACTGTTCTGTTCAACTCGGGCCGAAGGTTTGGCAATGCTCTGCAGCAGGAAGAGGCTGGTTCTTCTGTTGGCAAGAGTTCTCCTCAGGCAGAAGCAAGGGTTCCTAGTCCGGTAGTCTCCGACAACGAGACTGATTTTGATGAAGAGCAGTACCCTCCCGCAGAAGACAGATACAAGCAACTGCAGGATAGGTTGAAAGCTATGGAGATTCAACAAGTACCTGGGCTGGATTTCGGAGATCTGGGTTTGTCCACTGGTGTGATTATCCCTCACAAGTTCAAAGCACCATCATTCTCTAAGTATGATGGGGCGTCTTGTCCCAAGCTGCATCTAAGGTCCTATGTTCGGAAAATACAACCGTACTCTGCGGATAAGAATTTGTGGATCCACTTCTTCCAGGAGAGTCTTTCAGGGACTCATCTCGAATGGTTCTATCAGCTGGATGGGACCAAGGTTCGTAACTGGGAGGAGTTGGCTACTGCTTTCTATAAGCAGTATCAATATAATGCCGACCTTGCCCCTACACGTGCCCAACTCCAGGGTATGTCGTTAGGTTCAAGTGAAGGTTTTAAGGAGTACGCTCAGAAGTGGAGAGACCTGGCTGGCAGGGTGCAGCCTCCGTTGACTGATCGGGAGTTGGTGGACATGTTCTTGGGGACCCTATCTGGGCCATTTTTCAACCATCTCATTGGGAATTCATCTGCAGGGTTCACTGATTTGATTCTGACTGGAGAGAGAATTGAAGCTGGGTTAAAGTCTGGAAAAATTCCGAAGGGTGCATCGTCCAGTTCTGAGAAGAAACCCTTCAAGAAGGAGGCCAGTGCCGTGTATGGTTCCAAAAGATCAGAGAGACCTGAGCGCCGCCCATCTGTCAGTGCGGTAATGATTGCTAAGCCTGCTGCCGCTCCTCGGCCAACTAATCCTCAAAGGGCTGAAAGACCCCAGAGAGAGTTCACCCGCTTAAGTATGACCTTATCGCAAATCTTGCCACAGTTGCTCTCAACCAACTTAGTGACTGTCCGAGAGGCGCCGAAGTTCCCAAATACTGCATCTCCCAAGTACAACCCGAATGCTCGTTGTGCTTACCATTCAGATAGCCCGGGGCATGCTACTGATGACTGTTGGGCATTAAGGAGTAAGGTGCAAGACCTTATCGACGCAAAGGAAATACAGTTCGAAGCGCCTGAGAGGCCAAATGTAGTTACTGCTCCTATGCCTCAGCATGGGGTAAATGCTGTTGACGAAGATGTTTATGCTGTTTCTGTGGATGATCTAGCCACTCCTCTGAAGATTGTCAAGAAGAACCTGCTGCTGGCCGGTTTATTTCTGGGTTGCAGTGAGGGTTGCCTGTTCTGTGTCCCTATCTGGTTGTCCCTTGCTGAAGTTAGGCATCCAAAGCCTAATGGATAGCAAGGAGATTCTGTTTAAGAAGTCTGCTGTTCAGTTGGTTCCGGTGGAAGAAGTTTCTGTGGTTACCATATTCAACAATCCAATCAAGGCTCTCCCGAAGAAGCCTGTCCAAATCATGACTGTTGCACCTATTGTCATCACTGTTCCGGGGCCCCTGCCCTATGTATCTGATAAAGCTATCCCCTGGCATTATGGGGAAGATGTATATGTAAATGGGATTAAACAAGAGTTCAACGCTGGCGCCAGCATCTGTGACATCACTGGCCCAGCCAAAGTCACCCGCAGTGCTAGGCTCTTCTCGCCTGACATTGCACCTCCTGCTGCTCGAAGACCACTTCTCATAACTCCTACAAGTGTACCTGTTCCTGCTGCTGATCCAATTGTTTCTCCTGCTGCCGAGTCATCCAATGCTCGGGGCAAAGGAGTTGAAGTTGAGCCTGCCCAGATGGAGGCACCTGTACCTATAACTGTTGAGGCCTCCCAACAAGAAATGGAGGAGATTCTAAAGATTATAAAGAAGAGTGACTTTAATGTTGTGGAACAGCTGGGGCACACGCCCTCCAAAATCTCCATGCTTTCTTTATTGTTGTGCTCCGAGGCCCATGCTAAGGCCTTGATCTCGTTCCTCAAGACGGCCCATGTGCCACATGAGACATCTGCAGTCCAGTTCACTGATTGCGTAGCAAATCTGACAGCAGACAATGGCTTGGGTTTCTCAGATGCTGACTTGACCGCGAAGGGAAGAGACCATAACGATGCCCTGCATGTCTCTATCGAATGCAGGGGCACTACTCTGGCACATGTCTTGGTGGATACTGGTTCTTCTTTGAATGTGATGCCCAAGAAGGCTTTGGACCGTTTAGATTGTGAAGGCCTGGAATTGAAACCCAACAATATCATCGTCAGGGCCTTTGATGGTTCAAAGAGGATGGTCCATGGAGAGGTTGACATTCCGATTCGGGTGGGCTCTCAGGTGTTTGACTCTACATTTTATGTGATGGATATCCGTCCATCTTACTCTTGTCTATTGGGTCGACCTTGGATACATAAGGCTGGGGCAGTAATCTCTACCTTGCACCAGAAGCTGAAGTACCCCGTCAGAGGGAAGATCGTCACTGTGCAGGGAGAGGAGGAGTATATGGTAAGCCACCTGAATTCCTTCAGATACATTGAGATGGACGGGGAGTTTATTGAAACCCCCTTTCAGCATTTCGAGGAGGTGCTCCCAATTGCAGCAGCAGCAGAAGCAGCAGCAGAAGAAAGTGTTCCTTTGAAGATGGCTTCCCTGAAGGATGCCCGGGCTGTGGTTCAGAAGGGTGAATGTGCCAACTGGGGCAGGCTCCCAGACTTCACACAGAAGACTGATAAATTTGGGCTGGGTTTTACTACAGAGGGTCAGAAAGCTATGAGGAAAGCGAAGATCGGAAGACCTCCTGTATTCATTACAAATCCAGGGGTGAATACTGTTGGGGAAGACAACGAAGTGGATGAAGCGGAATTCAATAGCTGGATCTACCCGACAACCGAACGCGGATTGAACAATTGGATTTCTAAGGACCATACTCCTGTTACCTTTGTGACGCAGTAATAAATTTCTTTGTTTTGCTATTTTGTAATAAACAATAATAAACTCTACGGCCCGGTGTCTTACCCGAGGCACCGTGGTTTTATTTGTGAGGGCATATAAATTGTCATTTCATATATCATGAATGAAAATCTTGGACGTTTTCTCGCATTACAAATCTTATGCTCCTTTCCTGTCTTTCTTTCCTTTACATATTTTTCAAAACAGCTGTATTTACACACACACTCACTCATACAGGTTTCAATCCACTCTGGATCTCACTGATAACGACTCTGCTACTGCCAGTTATGACTTCGAAAATCCGATCAACTTAGCCGAAGACGAAGGTGAAGATGATTGCGAAGTGCCTGGCGAGCTTGCAAGACTGTTGCTTCAGGAAGAGAGGGCAATTCAACCCCATGAAGAGCCAGTGGAAACAGTAAACCTGGGTACAGAGACAGACAGGAAAGAGGTAAAGATTGGTGCCAACCTAGAGCTCATCGTGAAGCAACGGTTAACTAAGATGCTGCATGATTATATGGAGATCTTTGCCTGGTCCTACGAAGACATGCCCGGGTTGGATACCGATATTGTGGTCCATCACTTGCCAACTAAGGAAGACTGCCCTCCAGTTAAGCAAAAGGTCCGTCGGATGCGCCCAGAGATGTCCGAGAAGATTAAAGCCGAGGTTATGAAACAGTTTGATGCCGGGTTCCTTGCAGTGACTTCTTACCCTCAGTGGGTTGCTAATGTGGTGCCGGTACCTAAGAAGGACGGTAAGGTCAGAATGTGTGTTGACTACAGGGATCTGAACAGAGCCAGCCCCAAGGATGACTTCCCCTTACCTCACATTGATGTCCTTGTTGATAATACTGCTCAGCATAAGGTGTTCTCTTTCATGGATGGCTTTTCAGGTTATAATCAGATCAAGATGGCACCTGAAGACATGGAGAAGACTACATTTGTTACTCAGTGGGGCACCTTCTGTTACAAGGTCATGCCATTTGGACTAAAGAACGCTGGGGCAACCTACCAACGTGCCATGGTTGCTTTATTTCATGACATGATCCATCATGAGATAAAAGTGTATGTTGACGACATGATCGCAAGGTCCCAGACTGAGGAACAGCACCTAGATCATCTGCAGAAATTGTTTGACCGGTTGAAACTATACAAGCTGAGGTTGAACCTGAACAAGTGCACCTTCGGGGTAAGATCTGGGAAGTTGCTAGGCTTCGTGGTCAGTGATAAAGGTATTCAAGTGGACCCTGCTAAGGTCAAAGCTATTCAAGAGATGCCAGTTCCTAAGACAGAGAAGGAAGTCAGAGGCTTTTTAGGACGCCTGAATTACATTGCTCGGTTCATCTCACACCTAACTTCTACCTGTGAGCCAATCTTCAAGCTGCTGAAGAAAGATCAGGTAGTACGGTGGAACGATGAATGTCAGGCTGCTTTCGACAGAATCAAAGAGTATCTCCAAGAACCACCTATCCTTATGCCACCGGTTGAAGGGAGACCTCTGATACTATACCTGACAGTGCTTGACAACTCAATGGGGTGTGTGCTGGGGCAGCATGACGAGTCTGGCCGAAAAGAGCATGCCATTTATTACCTTAGCAAAAAGTTTACCGACTGTGAGACCCGATACTCACTGCTTGAGAAAACTTGCTGCACTTTGGTATGGGCTGCTCGCCGGCTGAGACAGTATATGCTGACTCACACTACCTTGTTGATCTCAAAGATGGATCCTATAAAGTACATATTCGAAAAGCCTGCTCTATCTGGGAGAATAGCAAGATGGCAGATAATCTTGACGGAATACGACATTCAGTACACAACCCAGAAAGCCATCAAAGGGGGTATATTGGCAGACCACTTGGCACATCAGGCCGTAGATGATTATCAGTCAATGAACTTCGAGTTTCCGGATGAAAGCATCATGATTGTGACTGATTGTGAAGTACCTGGACCGGATAAAGGACCTGAACCAGGATCCCGATGGTCTATGCACTTTGACGGAGCATCCAATGCTTTGGGAAACGGTATCGGCGCCATAATCATATCACCTCAAGGTACTCATACTCCACTCACTGCCCGGCTGTGTTTCAACTGTACCAATAACATGGCGGAGTATGAGGCGTGCATCATGGGTCTTCAAGCTGCGATCGACCTGAGGATCAAGTTTCTGAGTGTCTTCGGAGATTCCGCTCTTGTGATCAATCAGATCAAAGGAGAGTGGGATACGAAACATCCAAACCTGATTCCTTACAGAGAATGTGTGTTGACCCTGATCCCCCACTTCACAGAGATAACCTTTGAGCACTTTCCAAGAGAAGAGAATCAGTTGGCGGGCGCGTTAGCTACAATGTCTTCAATGTTCAAAGTTAAATGGGATAATGAGGCTCCCCGGATCATCATCTGGAAACTGGACGAACCGGCATACTGTTGTGATCTCGAGACTGAATTGGTGACTGAGAAGCCTTGGTACCATGAGGTGAAAAGATATTTGGAAGCTCAGGAATACCCTGAAGGTGCATCTGTCAACGATAAGAAGTTCCTGAGAAGGTTCGCAGCAAAGTTCTTCCTTAGCAACGACATCTTGTACAAGCGAAACCATGATTCAACCTTACTGCGTTGTGTGGATAAAACTGAAGCAGAAAGGATCATGGAAGAGTTACATGAAGGGACCTTTGGTACACATTCCAGTGGACACACAATGGCTAAGAAAATCCTTCGGGCAGGATATTACTGGTCCACAATGGAAGCTGATTGTTACCAACATTCCAGGATATGCCATAAGTGCCAGATTTATGCAGACAAGGTGCATGTTCCTCCGGTTCCCCTGAATGTTCTGACTGCGCCTTGGCCGTTTGCAATGTGGGGCATAGACATGATCGGCGAGATTAAACCTACGGCATCCAATGGACATCGCTTCATCCTGGTGGCGATCGATTATTTCACAAAGTGGGTCGAGGCAGCATCCTATGCTACGGTAACCAAGACTGTTGTGGCACGGTTCATTCGGCATAACCTAATCTGTCGGTACGGCGTCCCAGAGAGGATTATTACAGACAACGGTACCAATCGGAACAATAAGATGATCGCTGAGCTCTGCGAACAGTTCAAAATACAGCACCACAATTCTTCTCCTTACAGACCGAAGATGAATGGGGCTGTAGAAGCAGCAAATAAGAACATCAAGAAAATCGTGCAGAAAATGACAGTGACTTATAAAGATTGGCACGAGATGTTACCGTTCGCTCTACACGGATACCGTACCTCAGCTAGGACGTCAACCGGGGCAACTCCTTTCTCTCTGGTTTATGGTATGGAGGCAGTCTTACCTATCGAAGTACAAATACCCTCTCTCCGGATAATGAAGGATGCAAATCTGAACGAAGATGATTGGATCCAGACACGACTTGATCAGCTCAACCTTATTGATGAAAAGAGACTTGCTGCTATCTGCCATGGTCAGACGTATCAGAAACGGATGATCAGGGCATTTAACAAAAAGGTCAGACCACAGGAATATCGAGTTGGGGATCTGGTAATCAAGAGAATCATCCTTCCTCAGAGTGATCCAAGGGGCAAATGGACCCCTACATACGAAGGGCCATTTGTGGTTAAGCATGTGTTCTCAGGAGGAGCAATGATATTGACCAACATGGATGGTGACGACCTTCCTCACCCCGCCAATGCAGACATAGTAAAAAGATACTACGCATGAAAAAAGACCCGCTAGGCTGACATGCCTAGGCAAAAATTAGGGCTTCCCGTCGAACCAAAAGGGTTCGGGCAAAATGAAGGGATGAAAATGAAAAAATCTGTACACCCGGCAAGTCGAAAACCTGAAAAGGCGGCTTGGGCAAAAATGGGTATCCCGGTGGACTGAAAACCCGAAAGGGCGGTCCAGGCAAAAATTAGGGATAAAAGCGTAATACTATGTCTCATTGGATCACCCTGCATCCAGAATCCGGTATCTACATCAAGTTCAGACGGTATCGATCAGTCAGCTTCACCTTCAACCAAGGTCATCAAGTGATGAGACGCTCGGAGTTATAAAGGCAATAGCAGAGTTGAAACCCAGTGGATCATCCATTTCACACAGCTGTTTTATTTTCTTTTGTACAAATTTGTATAAATTCTTTTGTTCGGCGGCATTCTCTTACTAGGACGTCAGCCTCTTGTACACAAAACGCCTATTTTCAGGCCATTCAAAAATCAATACAAATATACTTTTCAGTTAAACGTGCCAATTGTTTTTCTTTTTTCTGTTTTGTTTTGCGAAGAACGTCCAAGGTTCAATTTGTGATATATGCATTGACAATAATTTGCTAATTCATAAATATTTGCATACGAAACAAAGAATTGATTACAGGTAACACTAGAAACAGGGGCAATAAAGAGTTGTCTGAGCAATCTAATTGTTATATCTTCCAAGGTACCAAGGTAGGTTCAGCTAAAGAACATACCCAGATATCCTAATCCCCCAGAGAGTGAGTAGCCAGTACATTCTTCTCCAAGCAGAGTTATCAAATCTCAAGGAAGTTGAATATCCTCCAACAGATCTCAACCTTCCCCATCAGCAATAGACATATTCTTAACAAGCATCCCCGGCAGTCTTGGTCTAAAGATTGTTCCCCGGCAGCATATCAACATTCAAGAGGAATCACTTCCCCCGCATAACAAAACTCCCCAGGAAAGTCCAATCTAGTTCCCCAGGAAAGTTGGAATTTATCTCCCCAGGCAGTAAGCTTATCCCCAGTAGATTCTGGAAGCTTATCCCTCGCAGAGCACGAACGCGTCGTCCGACTTTATTTAAAGAGTTGTTTCCTTAACAGGATATAACTGGGTTATCCTCAGCAAAAAGCCACGGAAAGGTCGCCGTCAATACAGTTCCTTCATATCCCCAGCAAGTTATTATCAACTCAACAAAGTATCTCTCTCCCCACAGAGTGTCACTCCCCCAGCAAGGTCGCTAGAGTATTTTTCTCCCCGCAGAATCTTCCATTTGCCAAGTTTATTCCTCAACGAAGTCATCTTCTCCTACCGGTATTCTTGTAGTTATCATCCCCAGCGGAAGCAAAAGCTTATTCTCCAAACATCAGCCCAGGATATGACTTCCCGGCACCCGTCAAGGATTTACTTTCCTAGACGAAAAACATTTCATAAAACATCACATACATCATTATAGCATGCATAGACGCATCATATCATACAAATCTCATTTATGTTGAGAACATCATTGCTTGATCCATATCATGCATTGCATATGACTGACCTTTACCTTTCAGGAAAGATTCAGTTAAATTCTCAATCATCTCTCAAGACCTAGACCGGTTCAGTTAATCGACTCCAAAGATTTCTTATCCAGTCCAAGGCCTTCTCTAGTCCAGCTAAATCGACTCCCAACAGATTTTTCTGATGAAGACTCAGTAGAAGTTATCAGATTATAATTTCCTATGGTCCCCTCCCCGACGGTGCGTGAGGTGATAATTCCTTTTGAGATTATAATTTCCTATGGTCCCCTCCCCGACGGTGCGTGAGGTGATAATTCCTTTTGAGATTATAATTTCCTATGGTCCCCTCCCCGACGGTGCGTGAGGTGATAATTCCATTTTAGGTTATAATTTCCTGTGGTCCTCTCCCCGACGGTGCGTGAGATGTAATTCCCTTTTAGGTTATGATTTCCTGTGGTCCTCTCCCCGACGGTGCGTGAGATGTAAATCCCTTTCAGGTTATAATTTCCTTTGGTCCTCTCCCCGACGGTGCGTGAGATGTAATTCCCTTTCAGGTTATAATTTCCTTTGGTCCTCTCCCCGACGGTGCGTGAGATGTAATTCCCTTTCAGGTTATAATATCCTTTGGTCCTCTCCCCGACGATGCGTGAGATGTAATTCCCTTTTAGGTTATAATTTCCTGTGGTTCTCTCCCCGACGGTGCGTGAGATGTAATTCCCTTTCAGGTTATAATTTCCTTTGGTCCTCTCCCCGACGGTGCGTGAGATGTAATTCCCTTTTAGGTTATGATTTCCTGTGGTCCTCTCCCCGACGGTGCGTGAGATGTAATTCCCTTTCAAGTTATAATTTCCTTTGGTCCTCTCCCCGACGGTGCGTGAGATGTAATTCCCTTTTAGGTTATGATTTCCTGTGGTCCTCTCCCCGACGGTGCGTGAGATGAAATTCCCTTTTAGGTTATGATTTCCTGTGGTCCTCTCCCCGACGGTGCGTGAGATGTAATTCCCTTTTAGGTTATAATTTCCTGTGGTCCTCTCCCCGACGGTGCGTGAGATGTAATTCCCTTTTAGGTTATGATTTCCTGTGGTCCTCTCCCCGACGGTGCGTGAGATGTAATTCCATTTTAGGTTATAATTTCCTGTGGTCCTCTCCCCGACGGTGCGTGAGATGTAATTCCCTTTCAGGTTATAATTTCCTTTGGTCCTCTCCCCGACGGTGCGTGAGATGTAATTCCCTTTTAGGTTATGATTTCATGTGGTCCTCTCCCCGACGGTGCGTGAGATATAATCCCCTTTCAGGTTATAATTTCCTTTGGTCCTCTCCCCGACGGTGCGTGAGATGTAATTCCCTTTCAGATTATAATTTCCTTTGGTTCTCTTCCCGATACTGCGAAGATGGTAATTCCCACCAAGATTTTCTCAACGAGCGTTGTTGAAGTTAAAGTCACCCAAGGTCCTCTCACCATTCATGTTGAGGTAGTAACCATCCCGGGTTCACTCATCATCTTGTGAAGCTCCAGACTCAGCTCCTGTAACCAGTCAGGACACATCTATACCAAGCATCCGAAGACTAACTCCTGCAACATGTCAGGTACTCATTTTTCTTTTGCAGGTATGCAGGTTCTCGCTAAGGAATCTCTTATGCAATCAACATCCAGATGGCATCTATAAGCCCATCATCCTATTCACCAATCTCTAAATGGCATCTATAAGCCCATTCCATCATCACATTGCCACTATGTGAGCGCAAATTTCTGGGCACTCTAGTGTTCAATCATCTTCTACCCTCGGATTACGAAAGGCACATCAGCCAATCTGCATCCTCAGGTCTAAGAAGATTGAACAGGGGCAACTGTTGTACCCCAAAATTTGCCCTCCCATATTCTTCAAGAAGTTGCCAAGCCAAGATTCAAAATTCCCCAAGGGTTGTATAGTGCAAGAGCCTCCTAAGCAGTCAGAATTAGGGTTTTGGTCCTGATCAAGAAAATGAAGTGTCCAAAGGTCCAATCAAGTCTCACATGCTTACAAATATGGTCAAGCATCCTCATACCAAGTTTCAAGACTTTCAGCACAAAATTGCACAGTCAAAAACCCTAATTGCACTACAGTCAACTGTAGGGGCAAAATGGTCATTTGACAGTCAAAAGTTCAAATTTTTGGTCAACATCTCATTTTGAAGTCACAAACATCATTTGATCAATGCTTGATCATGATTCTCAAAGCTTGACTCAAAAATCATCAAGATGCAAAAGTTTCCTTATTTGGACAGCTGCAAAGTCAACTGTAAATTGACCAGGGCATAACTTTCACATGGATTATCAGAAAAATTCCATCCAAAGCTCATTTTGAAGAGAAAGACATTTCCTACAACTCATCTTCATACTTCAAGTCCAAGAAATGCTCTCACAAAAAGTTATCAATTTCAACATTATAGGTCAGTTCCAAAAGTCAACAAAAAGGGACTTTAAGTCAAAGGCCATAACTTGAGATTGGTAAATCAAAATGACATGGGACCAAAGGCATTGGTTAGAGGACTCAAAGACCTTTCCAAAATGTCCAAGAACATGAGAAAAGCTTAAAAATTTGAGCAAGTTATGCCTTGTGGAAGTTGGGAAATTTTTGGATATTTTGAAAAGTCAACATTGATTCAAATGACCTAAAATTGCTAATGGGCCCATTTTTCTTCCACAATTCATCATCCCAAGCATGTGCACGACCACTTGGCCCAAGGGGAAGTATTTCTTCATTTTTTATTTATTTATTTGAATTTTTATTTATAATAATTCATTTAAATCAAATTAAATATATGAAAAATGCTTAACCTAATTTTTTCAATCTTTTTGTGCACATTATAGCATCAAAAATTCGTGCATATTCAAATAGGGAAAGATTTGGAGAGATTGGATATGATTGAGAGCAAAAACACATGGAAAAAAGATTTGAAAATCATGGTGAAGAAATCAAATATTGAATCCTTTAATTCATGGATCTTTGGACAATTTCTTTAACCTAATTCATTACTACTTATATAAGGAACAAAAACCTAGTCCTAATGACCATGGAAGCTGCGCAGAAAACTCTAGAAAAACTTGGAATTTTTGTTAAGAAACTCAAAACTGAAAACCCTTTTGCAGGCTGATTCAAGGCATAATAGTGGTTCAAACATCTTCCTGGAGGTTCACTGAACGATTTCCAATCAATATCATTCATCAAAACTCAAAGAACTGGTAATACGAACCGGACCTGTGCACAAAAAATTCCTTAATCTTGCATCTCGATTCATGCACTTTTAATAAGTTTTAATATGTGATTCATACTCCTCATGCAATTCCAAAGCTAACCCAATGATTCAATTGTATTTTTATGCTGTGTACGCGATTATGCCATGATTGTTTTCTAGGGTTTACAGGGCTTGGAATTAGGGATTTTTAATTAAGGAAAAATTGGCCTTCAAGACCTACACCATTAGAATCAGCGCATCTGGACGATCTTAAACCCACCCTCGCGCTCAATTTATGAGCGTCACAAGGCCATTCGCTATTTTCTTGTATCTTACCTATGGCAACGTTTACAAAACCGTTGCTAGTTTGTTCTTGTTTCAGGAAGAAGAAAGCCACGCGAAAAAGATGGTGACGTGTGGAGCGCTGATTGGAAGGTTTAAATTTCGCGCGTTTTGAACCACTAACCATTGTTTTCTTATTATATTATTCTTAGTTTATTTAATATACACAACGCATGAATTGGCTCAGTGGCGCACGTAAGGATTGGTAATGTTAATGACCTGGGTTCGATCCCAGGTCTTCACCCTTTCCATTTGATTTTTTCCAATTAACGTTCACATGTAGCGCCAGCGTTGAAGACCATGATACACTTCCAAATCCAGCATGCCACGCGTTCAGTTTCAGGAATTCAAAGGCATAGATTGGAGGAACACCATACACATGAGTCAACATGCCAGCACGTTGCCTGGAAAAGTCAAACGGACCATGCTTATTGGGCCAGATTTCTCAAGATTACACCTCCATATTGGGGACTGCAACCCCCTAGGTTTATCATATCTTTTTTTATTTTATTTCTTTTAATTATTATTTGTTAATTTAATTATTATTTTCATAAAATTATAAAAAACCTATAAAAATCAGAAAAGAGGAAAAATATAATAAATATTTTTGTTTTAATATTTCTTGTAAATAAATTGCATGTAATTGAATTTAGTTTTAAATTAGGTTTGCAATTTTAATTCTTTTAATAAAAAATATAAAAAACATAGAATTAGGTTTAATTAATAATTTTTCACCCTTTTTATTTTTTTCATAAATAATATTATTTATTTTACTTATTTTCATAATTAAAATTGTATATAAAAATTAGGGTTAATTTAGGTTAAAAACTTCAATATTTTTCTTAATAAATTAAAAATAATTAGAATTAGGGTTTGCGTCTTATTTTAATTTTAATTAATTCTTTTTATATTAAATCCTAAAACACTAAAAAATACCAAAAAACATCTCCTTTTCTTTTTTCTTTATTATTTAATTCCGTTTAATTTAATTTTGCAAAAAGGGTCCAACGCCCTCGTTTTTAATTCGCATATTTATTTATATTCTTATAATTGTGATGTATCTCTCCCAAAACCGTGTAACTAAACTGCTCGTACTTTATTTTATTTAATTCTTTATTTTCTGTCAAATCGGGTTCTGGAAATTTTGGCGATGTGGACCCGCGCCATTTGTAATAGCTTAGAATTTACTTTTCCCGCAATATTTTTAACTGTTAATCAAAAGCATGAAAGAATGTATGGAAAAAAATAAAAACAAGCGTAGAACACCAATAACATGACAAGATAAATGCAAATGAAAATGACACACAAATCACACACCACCCCTAGGGTACGCCTCACTGTTGCCTTGCCTCGAAAGGTGATCATCGAGTAGAGGATGTTTTAGTAAGTCCTCATGATCCGGGAATCTGGCATGAGGGTAGCTTCTAAGGTGTCTTCCTATTGCTCCGGTGATCACCATGTCCCGAACTTCGAATTGACCCGAACACCTCCAACGGTGGTGCTACCTACCTCTCAATGGTGGGACGACACTACTTTAAAGGACATCTACACAGACGAATTCCTTAGGGTAGGTAGACGACTCTAGATACTTGCTCTAATTTCAAAACAATTCAAAAAAATACTTTTCACACCAACACCTTTTCAAAAAGCTTTCGAAAGCAATTTTTCAAACACTCTTGAGGACTGATACAAGAGTCGAACTGGAATTTTCAAAGAAACTTTTTAAACCCACAGTTGAAAAGCAAACAAACCATTTTTGAAAACACAATGAGCAAGTATCTAAGAGCCCATGGATAACCATGGATAGAAAGGGTGCTAACACCTTCCCTTTCTATAACCTACCTCCCGAACCGAGAGCAATCTCTTTAAGGAATTTTTCTGTGCTTTTGTCCTTTCCATTTGGAGAAAATAAAAGACGGTGGCGACTCTTGCTTCCGCGACATTTCGCGAACCAGCGTTAAACAGTCAGTTCCAGATCCACCGATCACAGATATTTTGGGGATACTCTTCAAATAGGAGAGTTTATAAATTTTTTAACACCAGAAGTAAAGATGTTATGGAATCAACAAGTGTGATACTTGATGATTCATTAACTGAAAGAAATAAGTATGTCAATGACAATGTTGGGACATCATCTGTGCAGACTAAGGAAGTAATTTGTGAGTCCAGAAGTGTTAATCCTGAAGTTAGAGTTCAAACAGAACAACTCAAGGAAGTCAATACAAGATACTCAAACGAAGTAGACATTACAAAATCCAATAAAGAAATATCAAATTCATGTCTTGTTTCTAAGCTTGAACTAAGTTTGTGTTCTACTCTTCAAGAAAGAAGATTCTTAAATTTCACCATTGGGTCAAAGTGGACCGATAGGTACTTATGTCTAAGAAACAATCTATTTTCCTATTTCAATAAGAAACAAATTTGTGCCTCTGAAAATACTACTAAATCTGGGTATGGTGGAACACGGAGAGGTTGTTTTCAACTGGTATGGATTGACCAGATGTTGAAGGATCATAATGTCAAACATGATGTCATGACATTACTTGATGAAGATCTGAGTGATATGAAATTTCTCATTCAATGTGACTGGAAGAAGAATCTTGATAGTCATAATTAACTTATCAAGAATCTTGTTGAAGTAAAGTTTATTACTCTAGAGCATATGGACAACAAGGAACAACTTAGTGGTATGTTTAAAGATCAAATTGAAAATATAGGCAGTGGGATTGGAACTTGCACTATTGAAGAGTTATAACACTTACATATATGGAGGAGTGACATTGATACTGCATCTTTCCTCTATGTTCTGGTGCTTGGGAAGCCTAAGCAAGTTGCTATTAGATGGGACAAAGGTGTTCTGCAAAGGGCTAGTGACAACACCAAGGAGTGTAGGAGGATCTTTTACATGGGCAAGAGGTGGATGACCACCTGAGGTTGTTAAAGTTTGTGTTTTTCCATCAGCTATTGTGTGTTTCCAATTTGTGCTTTCATATGGGTTTTGGCATGTGTGGTTCCACTTTGTATTTACATGTACTATATTTTTTTTGTCAATTTTTGGCTAAAAAGAGGGAGTAAAGTGTTAATGTGTTATGCGTGTTCTGATGTTATGAAACACGTCTTGATATGTTGATTAGCATGTTGATAGGACTGTGATACTGCTAAGGGGAGAGTAGTGATCGTGGTTGCTTGCTGTTTGCAACTGTTGAAGGGGGGCATGATAGTTTATCATGCTTGTCGGTCTTGATGCTGCTACTAATGATGTGTGGGAGGATGTCTTACTAGATATTCATATATCGTGTCTGTTGGAGCTGTGTGAAAATCCTGAGGTGAGGTTGTTTTATCTTTTGCTGCTGCTGTCTCTGATGTGTGAACTTGGGTAGTTCGTATTTGGTTCTCTAGATTTTCTAGTGTGTTGGGTTTTCCCTTTGAGGGGAAGTCTTGATCATGTGTAAAAGGGGGCGTTTGGACATGTTTGTGATGTCAGGCCTCATGTCTGGACATATATCTTCTAGAGTGTTCAAGAAAGTGATTTGTAACTGCATGCATTCTTTGATATATGTTCTTGTTGCAGTTTGTACAAAGTTTACATGATTGCATGTAGCTTGTGTTATGGTTTTATTCCTTTCTCTAGAATTATTGTGTTTTGGGATCTTTATCCGAAATTTGCCATATAGTTAAATCCATGGTTTTAGGTTTGGCATAAATTTTGCTATGACATGGTTCTAGGATGATGTTGAGCAAGATGTCACAACATCTTAATCAACTGTCATAATAGGTTCTGCTTTCATGTGTATTAGACATATGTTGAGTCAGATGTCTTGACATCTTGGTCTGTTATATAGCAGGAACTGCTGTTTTATTTCCTTGAAATTTTGATTGAAAAATATGAGATTATGGAATATTCTAGTATCATACAGGCGCATCAAATCAAGGATATTTTAGGAACAAGTGCAAATTTGATTTGTTTCATTAAAAAGATCATTGAGACTTTTTTGGAAATTATAAAAGATTTATTCCTATTTTTATGTGATGATCTTACAGCTGATTTAAAAAGTGAAGATTGGATTTGGTTTGAATAGTCCAAGCCCATTCTGCAAGAGTCTATAAATAAGGACTTGCTATGACCTAAAATAGCAACATAAAGATTAGGGTTTTTGGAGTCTTTTAAGATTTTAGTTTTTATGTTCTTTGTATGTCACTCATGTGTCTTTTGGTGCATTGAGTTTGCTTGATTGTTACTTAATTTTATCAAGTTATTGTTCTCATTCATGAGCTTTTAAGCAAAGAGTTGAGTATTATTCTTAGTTGAAGCTTTTAAGCAAGACTAACTATTGTTCATTTGAAGTGTAATCTTCTATTGAGTTTTTAAGTCAAGTCATAAGGTTTCTGGATATAGGCATCACTGTGGTGATTGAAAGTGAGAGGGGGTTCTCATAATTATGAGGTTCCTAAGTAGAAGGTTCACAAGATAGTGATTAAGAGAGACGTTTTACACTTGGACTGTTTAGGCTTCAAACTAATATTATCATAGTGGATTTCCTTCCTGGCTTGGTAGCCTCCAGAGTAAGTGACGTTGCATTGAATTAGGTATACAATTGATTGTACTGTTTAACTTTTTACGATTTACTTTTCTACACAATATGTTATTTTATGTCAGCAGATGTCATAACATTTGTCTTGACATCTTGTTTATGTGTTAAGACATCAGTCTTGACCTTTGTATTTTAAGTACCAAAATTTCAATTGGCATCAGAGCAGACACCCTGTTCTGGTTATTGGGTGAGCTTTAGGGAGAATATTTTTTGGTACTCTGAATAAAGAAGGAGGATACAACAACATACTACCTTTGTTAGATGGTTCCAATTATGATTGGTGAAAGGTTTGAATTGTGGCTTTTCTGAAGTCCATGGACAACAAGGTTTGGAAGACTGTTTTGAAAGGATGGGAACATCTTGTTAGGGTAAGAGACAAGCGATTGGAAGACACGAGATTAATTAGGGTTCAATCAAGAAACCCTAATTTGTTTTTGGATTGAAAATTTACATTACTGAAAGATAAACAATATTGGTAATTTTGATTGTTCAGTTATGGTAAAACAACGACAATACAAAGATTATCATTCAGGTGCATGTAAAAAAGGTTTAACATGCACTACGGTCACGTCTCAGAGGTCAAGGAGAAATAAACAGTCAGAGATGACTTGTTTATCTACTATCTGTGGACTTGTTTGTCATTTCATTCATGCATAAGAACCAAAGAAAAAGTCAAAAGAGTTTTACCTTTTTCACTTGGTCCTTCTTTCATAGTTCATCGACATTCATTTGAATCAAGGACAAAAATTCAAGAGTTTGACTCCTTTTGACTTTATTATTTTTCATTTACATTATTTTGACTTCATTAAATTTCGTTTTGTATTTTTTAGTCATTCATTAACATACATTTGAGAATAGGACAAAAGTCAAGAATTTGACTTTTAACCTTATCTCTTTTATTGTTAATTGCATTTTTAAAGGTAAATTTATTTTCAAATTACTTTGCTTTCTTTCCTTTTTTCCTTTTGTTTCAATTTTGATTTTATTATAATCCTGTATTTATTGTTCAAATATTATATTTGGTTATTAAAAGGTTTGTTTTATTTTAATAAGACAAATATGAGATATGTTTGAATAAGAAGAAAATTAATTTTAGATAAGACAAAATTAAATTTTTATTAATTAAATTCATATTACATTATTCCATCCAAAGTTCCATACATCAGTACATTCCTTCTACATCCATCCCGATATGATTTTGCTTTTTACAAATTACATTACATACATATTCAGGAAAAGACAAAGAAGAAAAAGAGAACAATCAGTTAAATAATCATCAGGTTATCCATAACACCAATATCATCATTCCATCTGCTACATTTCAGCATCCATTTCATTGTGCCCGAGCCATCATCAATCATCATCCAAGCTTCACTCCTTTCATCATTCATGCTACCCGAGCCTCATCACCCTCATTGCAACATTAGACATTCCACATACAACAAAAAAGACAGTCAGTTAGTTATCATCACATAATCATAATTATCATCATATAATCATCACATACATCATTCCATAACATCAACATTGGGGATGACTTTTCCCACGCATAAACCACTGCACTATAAAAAAACTCAAACCAATTTCAATTTCATTCCAATCTCTCAAAATCATATCAACAAACACAACTAGCCTCAAACAAACACAAACTCAACAAATCATAACCATTCAATTTTCACAATATTCACACAGATCACTATTTCAAGCATGGCATGGCAAAAAAAGTAAGGGAAGAGTGTCAGAATCGTACTTGTATGGAGCCTTCACTCTGGTAACTTCCGGAACGGTAGCCTCCTTTGCTTTCTCTTCATTTGTAGCATAGACTGTCGTTGAAACCATGTTTGTGTTTGTATGTTATGAGCCTGACAATGTATCCATAGGAACCTAGGGTTTGTTTACAAATATTTTGTGTTTTGGCTTAATGCATGGTGTTATTTCTCTGGTGGTATAATTGGCATGCATAAGATGTGTTATCTTGCTATAATGAACAGGTAAAGTAAGAACTCTTATTTTATGTTGAGACATGTTAAGTTGAAGTATTTCAATATCTGGAGCAACATGTCAGATAAGATGTCTTATGTAGAGTCATTCGACATCGTGCCTGAAGTTGAACTGGACTATTATATTCTGTTAAGTCACAAAAACAAAATATACGTCGAGGATAATAAAATATCTATATTATCCTATGTGACGTTGATTTGTAGGTCAAGAAGAATATTGAAAAATATTGGCTTTCTAAATATGGAGATAATTTAAGAAGATTTGATTGAAGACCTTTTTTGTAGCAGAATTTTCTGCTGTTTGTTACAACTGATATGTTGTATTTTGAAGGCCTAAATCTAGTTGGGCATAAGTTATAAATAGAAATTTTATAACCTAGTTTTGTACCAACCGTGTTTTGAAAAGATATAATCATTAGGGATGAGTCTGTAGCTACTCTCTAGGAGAGTTGGCGTAAGTGAGCCACGCGGGTTGTGAGATGGTCACTGTGTTCTCTTCGAAGATGTGAAGCAAGAGTGAGTATTTTTTTTGGAGAAAGCTTGTAACCAACTCCAAGTTGTGTCTTAGTCGAGTGTCTTGGCTAGTGATTGTCATAGAAGTGTGTCTTCCATTTTGCTATCATAGAATTGTGTCTTCATGTTTGTGTTCAATTGTTGTCTGTAATTGAAAAGGGATTAAGAAGGACCTCATATCTAGGTGAGTCTTAGACAGAAGTCTAGAAAGGGTAGTGATTAAGTGATTAGGATGTAAACTGGAGGTTTGATGTAGGGTCTATGAATTGATACTATTTGAGTGGACTTATCCCTGGCTTGGTAGCCCCTAGAGTAGGAAGATTGTTCAGAATCGAGTTAACAATTTGGTATGTTATTTATTGTTTTTCAGTACTACTTATGTATGATTATACCCTGCCTATTTTTTCATGTCGGATCAGATGTCCCAATATGTCATAGTACATCTGAGTTCTGTCATACTAGAATTTCAATTGGTATCAGAGTATGCATCCTATCCTGTTTCTGAGTGAGATTCTGGGAAGATACTTTCTAGTCATGGACAAGGAAGGAGGTATCTAATGAAAAGTTGTTTGAACTTGAAGAGTTCATATTATTGTTTGAATGGTCCCTTGAAGTGGAGGATGGACTATTTATGACAGGGTTGTGTTGGACATGTCTGTTGTTATCAGGCTTGTAGCTTTGGTGGTAAGCTGTTGTGTTGGGTTTTATTTATTTTCAAACCTAGGTTGGAATTTGTTTGCACATGGATTATGATGGATGAGTGCAATATGTTGTGCCTAAAGACTGTTGAGGGGTGTTTGTGTTGTGTATTCCGCTGCGTGGTATCTGTTGTAACCCTTGTTGTTCCTTGTGTCACAAGTAAAGGAAGAGCATTAGGGTTTGGTTTTCTCAGCAGGTTTGGTGTGTGATGATGTAGTATGCAAGACAACCTCAACTAACTCTGTGAAGTTGCCAACGATACTTGAATTTTATCTCTCAAGTCCACTCATAAAGACACTTTTATTGAGTTTTTTAAATAAATATTAGAGCCATTTATTTTGGCTTCTTGTAGAGTCTTCCTAATACTTGACCTAATTAGGAAAGTGACTTTGAGTCTTGCTAAAGTTTTGTATTGTTGGAGTTTGGAATATTTTTATGAACCTTGAAGGTGATCAAGGGTTGTCTGTGCTCTAGAAGCAGTGTTAGGCTTCAGAACCAAGCTTTGTTTTGTGAGTTCTAGAGGAAGGGAACTAATGTCCTACAAAATGTTGAGACATTGTGTCAGCAGACGTGCAGATTCCTATTGCATAACAAATGCTTTGGGTTCCAGACAAATGTATGATGGTAACATATGTTTAGAACTTACTCCTGATTTGGAAGATAAGGCATTTGGGCTTGTATCTAAGATGTTTTATCCAGAAAATATATCTTAGATGGTGGGTTGAATAATGGTCAACCAATTGTTTACTTCTTGGTTTAGTTAATGTCTGAGTCAAGCAAGTAGGAAGTGCAAAGGCTAAGCTTAAGTTCCCTGGATAAATATGTTATCTCCGCGATATGTTCTTGTTATACCCCAAAATTTTCCCTCTCATGTTTTTCCAAGATTTCCTCTTGCATAGGTGGTTACAAACCTTTGCCTAAAGAAAAGGAAATTTTTCGAATGATGGTTAAGTATCCTTCGATTGGCATCTGCAGAAGGTCCTTCGATTGACATCTGCAAAAGGTCCTTCGATTGGCATATGTAAAAGGTCCTTCGATTCGCATATGCAAAAGGTCCTTCGATTCACATATGTAAAAGGTTCTTCAATTGGCATCTGCAGAAGGTCCTTTGATTGGCATCTGCAAAAAGTCCTTCGATTGGTATAGGGCCTTTTGATGGGCATCTCCAACAAGGCAGCTTCGATGGGCATCTTAAATAAGGTTGTTTTTCGTTAGAGCGTACAAAGTTCCTTTCGACAGGCATGTTAACCAAGTGATGTTTCGATTGGCATATCAACAGGGAGATATTCTGATTGTCCAAGTTAGAGAAAGTGAGATTGAAGAGGGAAAGAACTGAGAGGGTTCCAGAAGCTCTAATGATGGGCCATTCGAATTCATTCAGATTGGAGAGGACAAATCTGAGCCTATCTACAGACTATAGTTCAAACGTAGAAGCTCTGATGCTGAGAATATGAGAAATTCGAGTTCATAGCCTTCGAAGGAAAACAAATGTTCTGATGAGGGAAGTTCTGGGAAATTCAAACCAGGACTTAGAGCCATCAAGGAGTGTAGAACAACACTTCGATTAGTCAATAAGATAACGCTTCGATTGGACCAAGTTCAAAGCCATCGAGGAGAGCAAAACTTGAGACTTAATCGAAGGAACCATGATGAAATCCTTAAGCCAAATTCAAACAAAACACTTATCCTAACCTGTCCAGGTTCACCCAAAGTTCAAAATGGCATGTTTTCCTTGCAAATATGGCAAGAATTCAATGTTGATCATGGATTCAATTCCTGAGTTAAAGGCCAGATTCTTGCCTTGTTTGTTCTTAACTCCACAAGAGCTGATTCGACTAGGGTGATTCTCTTCAAATCAAGCAATCGAAGTAGAGGGTGGCTCAATCGGAGGAGCCATGACATCGAAGCTGGTGTAATTCGAATTAGAGTTAAGAGCCTTCGAAGAGAACAAATTCGAAGGTAAATGGATCTGCAGGGACATGTCAACTTTCGATTTTCATCATATTGGAGGCCCAAATAACTCATAATAGGCTGGAAGTAACGCATGAAAGTAGATTGGCACCTGATTGAATAAAATATAGCAAGTTTTTATGAAGAAATCAAATCAAATCTCTTCATCATAATGGACCAAGATTTGATACACAAATGTTGACCTAAAATCCCTTGCCTATATAAACCTCATAGTCTCAGAGAAAAAAGGACACGCGGAGACTGCCTCACAAAAAAAAAAACGCAGCCAGGGCCTTTACACTAGGGTTTCAAATATAAAAAATTCTCCATAAACTTGCATCTTCGTATTCACATTTGCAGCCAGCTTTAAAGCATTCTAACCATTCCTTGGTGTTTCTGAGGTAAGCTTAGGTAAGTATGGACCATCATCCATAGCCATAACACACTGAAGCTCATTGTACATAACTCATATTTTCATAATTTTTTTGTCTATCGTATTTTAAATTATAGCACGTTTCAATTCAAACTAACCCCATTAACATGATCACATGATGATAAGGAATAGATCTGGGCAATCGTTGATGAACTTTGATGGCTAAATAGACATCTTCCATGGCTAGGGCATAATGAACTGCAAGCTTCGTATTTCCCTGTACAGGTACTTTTAGACCAAACGGACACCACCACTGGATTAACAACCCTCAAATTAGGGGGGTAGGGTCCTTCTTTTGTGTTTAACATGGCTATTTTGCAGGTTTGATGATTGAAGCCCGTCGGAGAAGACGACCAGAGTGTTGACTCCGGCGTCGCTAGGGTTTTGACTCAGGCGAAGGCATGCGTGGCACGATCCACTCTTTTAATTGGTCAGTCAACAAGTCACCTGGGCCCACGTGCTAATTCATTGAAAATGAAAGTCAAAGCATTGTGTGATATGATCATCTAACGAATGATCATCCACGAACACTCCCTTGCCACCTTCAACACCTCAGTTCGAATCCCAACTGGGGTTTTTATATTATTTTCCAGATTTTTACCCTTTTTTCCTATTTTACACCATTTTCTTATTTTTCATTTAATTAACAAATAATTAGTAAATTAACTTAGGTTAATCATACACTTAGTTAACTAATTAGCATCATTAGACTAATCACCTTAGAATTAGGTTAATTAATTTACTTTAATTATTTTAAGTTTCTATTTTTTTAATTAATTAATTAATTAGGTTATTTAGTAAATTGTTTAATTTGTTTAATTTAATTTATAAAAAAAAACAATTAATTAGATTAATTTAGGGTTTCACCGATTCACCAGACTTTTCCCGATAATTAGGTTAAACATCCTAGGCTTTAATTAATCAATTCACACTTTTGCACTGACACATTTTCATTTATCTTTCGACTATTTCTTTTTTACCCCGATTTTCAATTCGTGCACTTTATTTCCTGATTATGTATCTTCCTGTGGTTTGTAATTTTATCGCGCGTGCACTTTATTTACTGATTATGTACCTGCCTATGGATTGTAATAGCCCTAATTAGGATTTTTACTTTCCGCACTTTACATTTCAGTCAGATATAATTGTAACTGCCCCAAAGCCTTGTAATAGCTGTAGGTTTCACTTTCCGCACTATATTGTATGCCTGTATATAAACTGCTAGTAATTAGGCGTGTATGGCAAGAACTAACCAATCAATCTTAGATTACTAACATCAAGATAAAAATACCTGGAAAAAAAGCACACTATTGCACACTCTCACCCCAGGGTATCTCCCACTTCGGTTGCCTTCAAAACATCACAATTATTGAAATGTGAGGACTTTTAGTGAATGTCCTTTAGTTCAAGAGATCACACGTCCCTCAATGAACCTTTCGATTGTTGCCTCGGTTAAAAAAGTGATCTTAAAACTTTAGGACAGTTACTAAGAGTTCTTTCCCAGTTGCCTTAGTGACCGTAAATGCCCCTTCAATAGTCCCTCAACATCCAACATAGGGCTACCTACTCACTAATAATAGGATAGCACTATCTAAAGGAAAGGAGGAAAAGAACGCCATTTTCGAGTAGGTAGATAGTTGTTAAGTACTTGCTGAAAAACAACTTTTACCACACTTTCAAAAACCTTTTCAAAAACGCTTTATCACACTCTTGAGGACTGATACAAGAGTTATCATAAAGCAAACAAACTTTTCAAAATAAACAAACACAAAAGCAATTTTCAAAAATGAGCAAGTACCTAAGAGCCCGTGGAAAACCACGGATGGAAAGGGTGCTAACACATTCCCTTTCCATAATCTATCCCCCTTACTCAGAAAATCTCGAAAAATGTCTTTTTCTGTTCTTTTCACCCTTTCCTTTGTTGTATAAAATAAAATTTGGTGGCGACTCTTGCTTATCGCACATTTGCGAATACAAAATGCAAACCAGTATAAAAGTCGGTTCTGTCACCGTATCACAGTTCTTATATATGAAGGTCAAGTTCATATGTGAAGGTTATTCTCTATAACATCTGAAAGGTCCTTCTGATCAAAGGAGCCAGACTTATTTTGGAATCTTGTTTGTAGCCAAGGAACAAATTATGTCTGTATTAAGAGAGTTATGTGGGTGTGCACTAACCACATGTTGTACTACTATTATGGAGGTAATCGTGTGATTATCAGGATGATCATAGCAGTTGTTGAAGATTAATCCCTAATCTGGAGTTGGAGATTCTTGAGATGTCAGATATAATGTCCTGACATCTTTATGTTGAGAATTTATTTTTCTCAACTTGGTTTGAGTGGTGTTTCTCTCACACATGATAAAGGTTATTTACTCAAACTTGCTATCTTTTATTAAGTCTATGATAACATTGAAATCTTGTTCTGCTAAAGTGGAAGAGACACTCTAGGGGTTGTGTGCAATGGAGATGAATCAACCTGAGGTAAGTTAATATTTTGGAAGACTAACTTACAGTCACAATGAGTTGTCCAGAGGATTGGGGATGTAGAAGTTTTCTTTTTTGGACAGTCTGTTTGAAGGGTTGATAATCATATAGACCCCTGTGTGTTGTGGTCTACATGATAGAGGGTTTTTTTTGTACAAGGATGGTTTTTAAGATCTCAAAGGCAGACAGGAGGTCTGGAAAATGTGCTTATAAAGAAACCTCATAGGATGTGGTGTCAGCTGCTAATTTTTTATTTCTATATACGATTAGCTGCTGAATTATAGATCTCTCGTGTTCTCCCTCAAGAGTGATTGTATGGATTTACTATGAGTGTTATCTCCATAGCTATAGTAATTGGTGGACTCCATATGATTGAGATTGGTGTCTTATCTGATACCGGAACATTATCTCAGGTGGATTTGTTGCTTCAGAAGAAAGCTATACTGAAGATCATGGGGTGAGCATTGCTGATCACCTATGAATTCCAGAATTGGAATGTTTAACCATAATGGGGTGTGAAGTCCAGTATCTGATCAAGTCTGGAATATTGTGAAGAATCCTCTTGTGCTAGGAATATGAAGAAGAAAGATGCCAGAACAAATGTTTGAAAACATCTATTGAAGGGGAGCATCATCTGCAGTCTGTGGGGAAGTATTCCTCTGATGACAAATACCTTGTCGAGAGCTAGGTTTAAGTCTGATCTTTTGAAGATATGCATGGTACTTATGGTAAAGACCTTGTCGGAAGCTGGGTACTTATCAGATATGTGGATGCAAATCTGGTTTATGAACTCTTTGGTTCAAAAAGTTTCTAAACTCTTTGGAGAACTTGCTAGACTGTTACTGCAGGAAGAAAGGGACATACAGCCTCAGGAAGAGCCAGTTGAATCAGTGAACTTGGGTACAGAGGAAGACAGGAAAGAAGTCAAGATAGGTGCAAATACGGAGCCTAGTGTCAAACAACAGTTGATACAAATGCTACATGACTATGTCGAGATCTTCGCTTGGTCTTACAAAGATCTTCCTGGTTTAGACACTGATATTATTGTTCATCGCTTGCCAACTAAAGAAGACTGCCCTCCGGTAAAACAGAAGGTCTGCCGTATGCGCCCTGAGATGTCTGAGAAAATCAAAGCTGAGGTCATGAAACAGTTCGACACAGGATTTTTAGTTGTCACCTTTTATCCGCAGTGGGTTGCCAACGTTGTTCCGGTGCCTAAGAAAGATGGTAAGGTACGGATGTGTGTGGACTATAGAGATCTGAACAGGGCAAGCCCCAAGGATGACTTCCCACTTCCACACATCGATGTTCTGGTCGACAAAACCGTGCAACACAAGATCTTCTCCTTCATGGATGGTTTTTCTGGCTACAACCAGATCAAGATGGCTTCTGAGGACATGGAAAAGACAACCTTCGTTACACAGTGGGGCACCTTCTGTTACAAGGTAATGCCTTTTGGGTTGAAGAATGCTGGGGCAACATATCAGCGCGCCATGGTCTCTTTGTTCCACGACATGATTCACCATGAGATCGAGGTTTATGTTAATGATATGATCGCAAGGTCCCAGACTGAGGTAGAGCACCTTGATCATCTCCAGAAACTGTTTGACAGGTTGAAGACGTATAAGCTGAGGTTAAACCTGAACAAGTGCACCTTCGGGGTAAGGTCCGGTAAGTTGCTAGGTTTCGTCGTCAGTGATAAGGGTATTCAAGTGGACCCTGCCAAGGTAAAGGCCATACAGGAGATGTCGACTCCCCGCACGGAAAAGGAAGTTAGAGGCTTTTAGGGACGTCTGAATTACATCGCCAGGTTCATTTCACACCTGACCGCTACTTGTGAGCCAATCTTCAAGCTGCTGAAGAAAGATCAAGTGGTAAAATGGAATGATGAATGTCAGACCGCTTTCGAAAGAATCAAGGAATACCTCTAAGAGCCACAAATTCTGATACCTCCAGTTAAAGAAAGACCTTTGATCTTATAATTGACAGTACTGGATAATTTAATGGGTTGCGTGCTGGGGCAGCATGACGAGTTTGGCCGAAAAGAGCACACTATTTACTACCTTAGCAAAAATTTTACCGACTGTGAGACCCGATACTCATTGCTCGAGAAAACTTGCTACGCTTTGGCATGGGCTGCTCGCCGGTTGAGACAGTATATGCTGACCCACACCACTTTGTTGATATCAAAAATGGATCCAATCAAGTATATCTTCGAAAAGCCTGCCTTGTCCGGAAGAATAGCAAGATGGCAGATGATCTTAACCGAATACGACATCCAAATCACCACCCAAAAAGCAATCAAGGGGAGTGTATTGGCGGATCATTTGGCGCATCAGGCCGTGAATGACTACCAATCCATGAATTTCGAGTTCCTGGATGAGAACATCATGTTGGTGATCAACTGTGAAGAACCTGGACCGAATGAAGGACCCAAGGAGGGATCTCGATGGTCTATGTATTTTGATGGAGCATCAAACGCATTGGGTAATGGCATTGGCACTATAATTATATCTCCTAAGGGTTGTCAACTGCACCAACAATATGGCGGAGTATGAAGCATGTATTCTGGGTCTTCGAGCTGCTATTGACCTAAGGATTAAGTTCTTGAGTGTATTCGGAGATTCTGCTTTAGTGATTAGTCAGATCAAAGGCGAGTGGGATACGAAGCACCCAAATCTTATTCCTTACAAAGAGTATGTATTGACGTTGCTATCACACTTCGAGGAGATAACCTTTGAACATTTCCCCAGAGAGGAGAATCAGTTAGCTGACGCGCTAGCTACCATGTCTTCTGTGTTCAATGTCAGGTGGGACAATGAAGCTCCCCAGATTACCATCGAGAGGTTGGACGAACCCGCACATTGCTGTGACATTGAGACTGAAGAGGTAGCAGATAAACCCTGGTTCCATGAGGTAAAGAGGTATCTTGAAGCTCAAGAATACCCCGAGGGGGCATCTGTTAATGATAAGAAGTTCTTGAGGAGGTTCATTGCGAAGTTCTTCATCAGTAATGGGATCCTATATAAGCGTAACCATGATTCAACCTTATTGCGATGTGTTAACAAAAGCAAGGCGGAAGGGATCATGGCAGAGTTACATGAAGGTACCTTCGGAGCTCATTCCAGTGGACATACCACGGCAAAGAAAATCCTACGAGCAGGATATTATTGGTCCACTATAGAAGCCGATTGTTATCAACACTCTCGGACCTGTCATAAGTGCCAAGTCAATGCTGATAAGGTGCATGTACCTCCAGTTCCTCTGAATGTCTTGATAACTCCTTGGCCTTTCGTAATATGGGGCGTCGATATGATAGGTGAGATCAGACCTACTGCGTCCAACGGACATCGATTCATTCTGGTAGCTATTGATTATTTCACAAAGTGGGTTGAGGTAGCTTCCTTTGCTACAGTAACCAAGAACGTCGTGGCGCGGTTTATCCGACACAATCTGATATGTCGATATGGTGTACCAGAGAGGATCATTACGGACAATGGTATAAATCTCAATAACACGATGATCACCGAGCTCTCCAAACAGTTCAAGATACAGCATCATAACTCTTCTCCTTACTGGCCGAAGATGAATGGGTTTGTTGAAGCGGATAACAAGAACATCAAGAAGATAATGCAGAAGATGACGGTGACCTACAAAGACTGGCATGAGATGTTACCATTTGATCTTCATGGGTACCGTACCTCGGCAAGGACGTCGATAGGGGAAACACCTTACTCTCTGGAGTATGGCATGGAGGCAGTCTTACCCATTGAAGTTCAGATACCCTCTCTCAGGATCATGAAGGATACGAGTCTGAACAAAGACGACTGGATCCAAACCAGGCTTGATCAACTGAACTTAATGGATGAAAAGAGACTTACTGCTATTTGTCATGGTCAGACGTATCAAAAGCGAATGATCAAGGCTTTTAACAAGAAAGTCAGACGTCGAGAATATCAAGTCGGAGATCTGGTGATCAAACGCATCATATTGCCGCAAGGTGATCCCAGGGGCAAATGGACCCCCACATACAAAGGGCCATTTGTGGTTAAGAACATTTTCTCGGGAGGAGCTATGATTCTAACCACCATGGATGGTGACGACCTTCCTCACCCCGTCAATACAGACATAGTGAAAAAATAATATGCCTAATCAAAGACCCTCTAGGTTGACTGGCCTAGGAAAAAATAAGGGCTTCCCGGCGAACCAAAAGGGTTCGAGCAAAAGTAAAGGATGAAAATGAAAAGAAATTGTACACCCGGCAAGTTGAAAACCTGAAAAGGCAACATGGGCAAAAAAGGGTATCCCAGTGGACTGAAAACTCGAAAGGGAGGTCCAGGCAGAAATTAGGGATCAAAGCATAACATCATGTCTCATTGGATCATCTTGCAACCAGACCTCGGTATCGACTATCAAGCTCGGACGACGCCAATCAATCTGATCTACCTTTGACCAAGTAGCAAAGTGATGAGATGCTTGAGGATATAAAGGCAATAGCAGAATTGGAACCCAGTGGGATTGTTTCAAATGGTTGTTTTTCTTTCTTTTTCACAAATTGTATAATTTCTATCCTTCAGCGGCGTTCTCTTACTAGGACGTCATCCTCTTGTACAAAATGCCTATTACAGGCCAATTTCAAAAATCAATACAATTCAATTTCACAAGAAATTTCAAACTTGTTTTTTTTCTTCTTTTTTCTGTTTTGTTTTGCAAGAATGTCCAATGATTCATTTTTTATATATGCATTTGAAAATAATTGCTGCTCATAAATATTTACACAAGAAACAAAAGACAATTACTCGTAATTCCAGGAACAGGGGCAAACAAGAAGTGTCCAAACCTTACAGTTGCTCTACCCACCAGTTACAGGGATAGAGCCAGCTAGAGAATATAACTAAATGTACATACATCCCCGCAAAGTAGGAAGTATCCAAAGACAGTGGTGTTAGCTCTCCCCAGTCTAGGTTCATAATCACGAATGAATCGGTAAATTTCTCCCCAAGCAGAGTTTATCTACCACCGGCAACAGAAGTTCACCACAAGCTGAGTTTATTTCTCCAAATCAGCAGATCATCCAACAGAGTATCTCTCTTCCCCACAGAGTCATTCTCCCACATGATTATTCTCAAACAGAGTCATTCTCCCACAGGATTATTCTCAAACAGAGTCTCTCCCGGCGGAATGTTCTCAAGCAGAACAGACGCAAGTCTCCAGCTAATCATCTTCAGTCACTATCTCTAGCGAGAACGAAGAACTCAACTCCTTATACTCTCCAACAGTAGTCTAGGATTTATTCTCCCCTGCCGGAGAATATCACAAGAACATTGCATATCCATACATCATGGCATGCGCATATGCATCATACAACACAATCTCATTTATTTTGAGAACATCTTTACTCAATACATTTCATATATCATGACATTACATACGACTAACTATTTACCTTTCAGGGAAAGATGCAATCAAGTTCTCGCAAGTTTTCGCTGGTTCAGTCAAATCGATACTAAGATTTCTATTACAGTTCAAGCTATGAAGCCCGGAAATCGACCATATAATATCTTGATTTCTCCAAATACTATGAAGCCTGGAATCGACCAGATAGTAGTGTATCTTAAATACAAGCTATGAATCCTGGAAATCGACCGGAAAACAGCTTAACCCTCAGTAAGTTATTGTGAAGCCTGGAAATTGACCAAATAGCAGTACAAGATGCCATGAAGCTTGGAATCGACCTGACAGTGGTATAAGACACCGTGAAGGCTGGCGCACGACCAGATAATGGTATAAGACACTGTGAAGACTGGATCGTGACCAGATAGTGGTAAAGCACACTGAAACCTGGGACACGACCAGATAACAGTATAAGGTAATGTGAAAGTTGGAATTCGACCAAATAGCAGTTTACTCGGCCAATTACTATGAATCTCGGAAATCGACCGGATATTAGTATGCCTTAAATTCAAGTTGAAACTCGGATGCGACCGGATAACCACCTAATTCCTTCTAAAGCCTGGAGCACGACCAAATAAGAATGGAGAAATTGCAAAGCCTGGAGCACTACCAGATAGCAGTTCATTTTCACCTCCTCGACTAAGAGATGATTCCCCAGTAGAGTAACGGACAATTGAAGCTCCTAAAATTCTATTTCTCCCAAGACAGAGACCAACATTCCTCAGCGAAATCTCCCTCAACAACAGGTATACGGGTTCTCGTAGAGGAATATCTTATGCGATCGAAACTTCTTCTGATGGCATCTTTAAGCCCATCTTTCGTCATTGACTTCCAAATGGCACCTATAAGCTCATTCCCGATATTCCAAGACCAGTACCACTTCATGCGAGTGCAAATTTCTGGGCACTCTAGTGTTCAATCATCTTTCACCTTCAGATTACGAAAGGCAGACAAGCCAATCTACATTCTCAGGTTTAAGAATATTGAACAAGGGAAGTTGTTGTACCCAAAATTTTCTCTCCCATATGTATCAATACATGTCAAATGAGGTCCTCAAATTGCTCAAGGAAGTCCAAGGGTTGACCAGACAAACCCTCTCCTAAGGCAGTGTACCTCAAATTAGGGTTTCATTTTGCATCAAGATGCTTGAATCCAAAGGGTCCCAAATGCTCACTATTGTCCTAATATATTCTCAAGATCATCCATGTCAAGTTTCAAGACTTGCAGAGAAAGTTTTCTCAGTCAATTGCTCAAAGGCCTGAAAATCGACTGTGCTAGGGCAAAAGTCAATTATGGCCCATATACAGTCAAACTTCAAGATTTTTGGTCAACTTTATCATTTTGAAGTATTATTCATCATTTTATCAACGGTTTATCATGATTCATCAAGGATTGCTCATAATTCATCAAAACCCAAAAGTTGCCAAATTAGGGTTTTGTAGGAAAAGTCAACTCAACTTTGACCAGGCATAACTTTCTCATACTTTATCAAACATGACCCATCCAAAGCTAATTTTGAAGAGGATGAAATCCCCTACATTTCATCTTCATCTCCCAAGTTTAAAATATGCACTCACAAGAAGATATGAATTTCGACATTATAGGTCCTTTTGAAAAGTCAACAAAAACACCTTTTGGGTCAAAGCTTCTTACATGAACATGGAATATACAATTGAGATGAGACCATAAGGGTTGCTTAGAGGACAACTTAAGCTTTCTAAAAAGTCCAAGAACACCTCTCTAGGGTCAAAATTGAGAGAGTTGTGCATTGGCGAAATTGACTCTTTTTGCAAAATTGCCAAAAGTCAAATGTGTCTAAAATTGCATTTTTTGCCAAATGGGCCTAACTTTTTATGCTTGCACTGAGTTTGTATTGTGATCCACGACCCATGATCCCTTCCACTTGTCATTCTTTTATTTATTTTTTATTTATTTTGATTTTATTTCATTTAAATCAAATAAAATCAATATAAAATAATGAAAATATCAAAAACTAATTAAATCTTGAGATTTTGTGCATGATTAGGTCCATTATACAGCTGGAGACAAGATCAAATCGTGCAAGGCTCCATTTGAACACAAAAAGATTGGATTTGCTTATTTTGGAAAGATTTGGTGCAAGGATTGAATCATGGATCAATATTCATAATTGGAAAAGACTTGATACAAAATTGCAACCCTAATGCACTCTAGTATACATAAGGAACAAAAGCAGATCAAAAGGGGGAGGCTAGAGGCGTGCAAAGGCAGAGAACCAATTTCAAAAATTCAAGAAAAAGTTGCAAACCAATTTCCAAGTTTCAGGCCATCTCAAGCCATTCTAATCATACCAATCAATTGCTGGACTCCCCAGGATCGTGTTTCAATCGCTAGCAAGCTTCCCCACGCCTTGAAACGCCCTGTAAGAGTCACACAGTTTGTCTCTTTTCTTGAATTCGAATGCATTAATTCTGGAATATTTAACATGATTGATTGGCATATTTGTAATCCTTGAGATGTTTGCAAACTAATGATTATATTCAATTGCATTTTTACTGACTAAACATGAAACTGCCATGGCTAGGGTTCGTGCTTCGTTTTTAGGGGTTTTGTGTACAGGGAAAATTGGACCTTAATAATGGTACAATGAAGCTCGTGAGGTTGAAACGAGTTGATTGGTACCATTGGTTTTCATTTATCATGCGTGTACAAGATTTTGGAATGAACAGGGGTTGTAGTTACACTCAAATGTCTGTAGGTAAAAACTTCCAGGGCTAACACGACGGTGGGAGGAAGAAGATGGTCATGTGGCGCTCCCTGACTTTCCAGTTTGAATTTCGCGCGTTTTAAGGACTAACATTTGTTTGTATTATATAATAATTGTTTTTTATTGTAATTACAACTAATCATCCTGGCTCAGCTGGTAGTGTGGCAAGGGGAAAATGCTCAAGGACCTGGGTTCGATCCCCAGGTCCCAACGTTTGCTTCATATTATTTTTCTTTACATGATCAGGTGCGCTAGTATCCCATGTGTCCACCGTGTATCATCAGTATCCAACCATCAGATCATCAACAAGCCAGATCCAAGGGTTCTCCTCTGAAGGTCCACCATACGCCTCCAGTCAATGAGTGCACGGGATCCAACGAAGTCAACAAAGGCCAAGAGCTTGTTGGGCTCAGAATTGCAAACTGCACCCCCTTAATAAAACAACATCAGGCCCATCTTTCTTTCTTTTCTATTTATTTCTTTTATTTAATTTAATTTGCTTAATTATTTTTAACCAAAATTAATTTCTTTTTTCACAAAATCATAAAATCAAGAGTTTTCATAAAAAATTAGAATTAGGTTTTTATTTTATCAAATTTAATATAATTTAGTTTGATTTAATTTAGGGAAATTCTAATCTTTTTTTTAATTATAACCAATTAGAAAAAATTAGGGTTAAACTTGTGAGTTAATTTTTTTTATTTCTTTCTCAAAAAATGAAAAATACAAAATAGGATAATTTAATTATTTTTCTTAAATTAAAATTAATTAGTAATTAGGTTTTTTTATTATTATTCAATTGAACCTTATTTTCTCAAAATGACAAAAACGCTAAAAAAAATGATTTTTCCTTTAAGGTACAATTAGGTATAGTTGGGGTCAAAACCTTAATTATTTCGCATTCGATTCATCGCGCGCGTTTATTATTTTTGCAATATTTATGTAACTGTCCACGGTATGTAATAGCTTAATCTAGGACTTTCTTTTATTTATCGTCTTTTACGGGTTTTTTGGCTATGTAATTAATCCCCTCCCCGAAGCCTTGTAATAGCGTAGGTTTTATTTTCTCACATTTTCATTCTCGCAAATATTAACTGTTTAGATTTATGTTAATAGGATTGTATGACAAGATTGCATGATAATTTTAAACGGCTAGAAAACCCTAATGTGCAAAGATAATAACTGAAATCAAATCACTCGCACATGCGCACTCCTAGGGTATACGCTTACTTCGGTTGCGTTCGGTAAACGATCATTAAGTATAGGGTGTCTTAGTGATTGCCCTCCTGTCTAACGAAGATCAAAAGTCCCGTTCGGAAATGTTTCCTCGGAAATGTTGCCTCAGAAATGTCTCCTCGGAAATGTTGCCTCAAATATGATCTTAAGACTCTAGGGTCATTACTAAGATGTCCTAACATTACTTTAGTGATCGTACGTCCCTTTCGAATTGACCCTTACAACTCCAACGACGGTGCTACCTATTTTTCAATAGTAGGATAGCGCTGTCTAAAGTAAACGAGAATAGAAATAATCTTTTTTCGAGTAGGTAGATGCTAGTAGGTACTTGCTCAAAATCAAACTTTTCACACTTACACTTTTTCGAACAAAGTTTTCAAAAAACAAACTCCGTAACACTCTTGAGGATAGAAACAAGGGTTAAAACGAAGTAAAATAAAACTTTTCAAAGAAAGCACACACAAGAAATTTTAGAAGATGAGCAAGTACCTAAGATTCTATGGAAAACCATGGATAGAAAGGGTACTAACACCTTCCTTTTCTATAATCTACCCCCCGTACTCAAAATCTCGAAAAAGGATTTTTTTTCTGTGCTTTATTCCTTTCCGGTTGGATAAAATAAAAGTTGGTGGCGAATCTTACTTACTGCGACATTTTGCGAATATAAAACGCAAACCAGCATTTTCAAAATAGTCGGTTTTGCCACCGTATCACAGAACTGGCGACTCTGCTGGGGAAATTATAAGTGGGGTATACCTTAGGATCTAGTTCATCATATTTGTTTCTCTTGTTTGTTTTGGTTGCTTTACTTTTAAGGGTTTTTGTTTGGGAGTTACTATAGATCCTAACCCGGATCTGGGGACACCTTTTAGGTAAGTAGTAATAAACTGTGAGGGAATTGTATGGCATAGACCGATACGGTTGAAGCAGTAGCTACGTTGATGTGGCACATTGGTTGGTATCGGTATCTCTTGTGGATAAACGAGGAGAATACGGGACCTCTACGTGTGTCGTCAAGCATCAAATGACCTTAGAACCCTTAATCGACCAACTTGGCCATTAGAAAGTAGTGAGATAGCCGGCCTCAGTGTAAATCTGAGAACTGGTTGATACTCGATGCTACACTCATTGAGGCCATACTCTCGAGATAGTTCTGGCCGCAAGGAAAGATTGCATGAGCTGAAACCATGACCGATGGAGGATGGTCAGTGATATTGAGAACCTTTAGAACCCGGTTACTTTTACTAGGACAGGTTGAAACCAACTGAACTTCAAGAGGGTACTACCTTAGACCCCATGCAAGCCTTAAACTTAAGGGCTTTTGTGTGACTTGTTTGCCTTTGCCATGACTGTTATCTGTTATACTTGTTGTTTTTTATCATGACATCATGCATCATAACATGGCATTCATACTTCATTATACTAACCATTTCAAAGACCAAGGGAATTCATCTTTGTTCTGTTTTGCAGATTATGGCTTCCACGCGCAGAAATACCATCTGAGTTAACTTTGTGCAAATACCTGCTCAACTTAAAGAGTTAGCCTCAAGAGTTTCTGAGACTTCTATGTTCATTAAGAGACATGGTCAGCTTCTTAACCTGGTCACCTCAAATCTTGATGAGAAGATGATGAGTGTACTTTTCCAGTTCTTCGATCCTGTGCATCATTGCTTCACCTTTCCAGATTACCAGTTGGTTCCCACTTTGGAAGAGTTCTCTCACTTATTGGGCATATCCATCCTTGAACAGGTACCCTTCACAAGTATGGAAGAGGTTCCTAGACCAGAAGACATCGCCTTAGCTCTGCATTTGAAACGGGCTGATGTAGTATCCAATTGGGAAACACGAAGCAGAGTCGAAGGTTTCCTAGCCAAATTTCTGATAGATCAGGCTCAGCTATTCTGGGATAATTTGGATTTTCAGGCTTTCGAAGATATCTTGGCTCTCCTTATCTATGGTTTGGTTCTCTTCCCGAATCTGAACTCCTTTGTAGATGTACAGGCTATCAAGATTTTCCTTTCCCGCAATCCTGTGCCTACCCTGCTGGGTGATATCTTGCATGCCCTCTACACTCGTAGCGTGTGAAGAAGAGGGACTCTTATGTGTTGCATGCCGCTGCTGTCGAGGTGGTTTATTTCGCACCTCCCTAAGTCTGTGTTGAAGAACGAAGAAGGTTTGGGTTTGTCCTACAGGATAATGTCACTTGCCCATACAAATATTCTTTGGAGCTCCCGGGCTATGGAAGACACTATTACTATTGACTGTTATGGGGGATACCCTAATGTCCCATTGCTTAGAATCAGAGGGGGTATAACATACAATCCTTGTCTAGCTTTGCGATAATTTGGTCGTGCTCGGAGAGATGGTCCCCATGAGCTACTTCTTAAGGATATTTCATTTGACTACAAGGAGGACGTTGAGGAGCATCGCTAGAGGTTTATACGAGCTTGGGGCATGGTGAACATATCTGACCCCCAAGAGCTAGGACCAAGGACTTCCCTTCCTATGCATCCTTACCTACAATGGGTCTGAGCTCGTGCCCAGAAGCTTGGGATGCCCTATGAGGCCGTATTGCCAGTAATTGTGGAGCCCACCAACGAAGAGGGCATTTGTTGTACCCCAAAATTTTCCCTCCCATATTTCTCAAAACATTTCAAGAAAGATCCCCAAGTTGCTCAAGGTACTCCAAGGGTTGGCCAGACAAGCTCTCTCCTAAGACAGTCTACCTCAAATTAGGGTTCCATGTTGCATCAAGATAATTGAGTCCAAGGAATCCAAAATTCTCACCAATGTCTTAATATGTTATCAAGATCATCCATGTCAAGTTTCAAGTCTTGCAGAGGAAGTTTGCTCAGTCAATTGCTCAAAGGCCTGAAAATCGACTGTGCTAGGGCAAAAGTCAACTGTGGCCCACATACAGTCAAACTTCAATATTTTTAGTCAACATTCTCATTTTGAAGGATATTTCATCATTTTATCAAGGGTTGATCATGATTCATCAAGGATTTCTCATAATTCATCAAGACTCAAAAGTTGCTAAATTAGGGTTTTGTAGGAAAAGTCAACTCAACTTTGACCAAGCATAACTTTCTCATACTTTATAAGAAATGACCCATACAAAGCTCATTTTTAAGAGGATGAAATTCCCTACAATCCATATTCATCTCCCAAGTTCAAAATATGCACTCACAAGAAGTTATGAATTTAGACATTATAGGTCATTTTGGAAAGTCAACAAAAACACCTTTTTTGTCAAAGCTTCATACATGAGCATGGAATATCAAATTGAGATGAGATCAAAAGGGTTGATTATAGGACATCTCAAGATTTCTAAAAAGTCCAAGAACACCTCTAAAGAGTCAAAATTGAGGAAGTTATGCATTGGTGAAGTTGACCTTTTTTGCAAAATTGCCAAAAATCAAATATGCCTAAAACTTCAATTTTTGCCAAATGGGCCCAATCTTTTTCACTTGTTTTGAGTTGGCAACATAGTCCACGAGCTCTAGCCCTTTCCACTTGTCATTATCATGTTTTTGTTATTTATTTTGATTTTTATTTGATTTATATCAATTTTAATCAAAATAAATCATGAGAAAATCTAAAGCATTGAAAACTCAAGATTTTATACTTGTTTCAGGTCACAAATCCAGTTGGAAAGTATTTGAAATCGTGCAAGGCATTAGGGTGGACAAAAAGATTGATTTTAAGCCAATTTTGGAATGATATTCAAGAGAATCAAATCACAATCAAATTCAATAATGGAAGAAGATTGAGTACATTCTATCAACCCTAATCCATTCATTGATACATATAGAAGCGAGGCAGTCCAAAAGAGGCTAGAGAAGGAGGCGTGTGATCAAGAACACAAACTTGAAAAATCAAGAAAAAGTGCAAACACAAATTCCCACTTAGAGGCAATTTCAAGATCCTTGAACCATCTCAATCGATTCCTAGGATCCTCAGCAAGCCAAAGCAATCAAAAGCAAGCGTTTCTAGGCCTCATATCGCACTGTAAGTCACCCACGACATAACTCCTTTTTTGAAATCGAATAGCATTATTCTTGTACTCATAGCATAAAATAGTTGTATATTCTTGATCACCATCATGTTTGCAAGCTTCCTGTAATATTTGATTGCATTTTCATGGCTTGTATTGGATTTCACCATAGCTAGTGTTTTAGGGTTCAATTTAGGATCTTCGTTTGCAGGAAAAATTGGGCCATGAATGGGCCACCTTTGTGTTCAGCAAGGCCAGACGAAGCCATCCATGGCCTTCGTTTTTATTTATAACGCTTGTGTTGAGTTTTGGAATTTGTAGGACTTGTAGCTACGGACAAACATCCGTAGGTAAAAGTTTGAAACTTTTACCAACTGATCCAAGGAAGAAGACAACCAACGTGGCAACCTCCCATAGGCGTGTTTGAATTTCGCGCGTTCCTGACTCAGTATTTTCACTTTTCATATATTATCTTTGTTATATGTTTTATGTACAGAAAGAACAAGTGGCTCAGTTGGTAAGCGTAGTGTTGGATAATGCTTCAGGACCTGGGTTCGAATCCCAAGTCCCCCCAATTTCTCTATATTATTTTGCTTTCCAGTAGGCATGGAAAAAAACCCAGACCCGCTGGGCCCCGCCCCGAAATTAACGGGGAAAACCCGGCTAAAACGGGTACGGGTGCGGGGGCGGGTAAAACCCGGTTTCTAACTACGGGTGCGGGGGCGGGGGCGGTAAGACACTGAGACCCGCCTGCACCCGCACCCGCCCCGCCCCGAATAATCCAATTACTATAATAACCTTGTTTTAATTATTTTTATGTTACTTTTATTTTCTCAGCTTCTTATATTTTGTTCCATGTTGTTGGAATGGTTATTTTGTTCCATGTTGTTGGAATGGTTTTTTTGTTGATTGTATTGTTTTAATTTTGTATTTGTACTTTGCAAAAAAATTGTTGGTTGTTGGGAGTGATTTATACTTTGATATATTGAAAGATTACACTCTTTTAATGAATCACAAGTTCAGAACCAATTATAGTTGATTGAAGGGTTATGATAGAAAAATATTTGGAATGGTGTTTGAATATTAAATCCTACAATTATTTACTCAAATCAATGGCGAATTTTGTATTTTTAATGTATTTGTTAATGCTGTCCAGGAAATTTGTGAAAAAAATAGATATTTTTTTATTTAAAAAAAATAGTTTTCGCGGGTGGGGGCGGGTGCGGGTGCGGGTGACCCGTTCTCCATTGGGGGCGGGTCTGCGGGTGAATTTCCATCCCCCGGCGGGTTTGGGGGCAGGGGCGGGTCTATTACTGGAGTTGCGGGTGCGGGTGCGGGGTTAGCTAAACCCGCCCCCGACCCGCCCCGTTGCCATCCCTACTTTCCAGGTTCCAGCGCGCACATGAAGCTAAGGACTACCATAGACTCTCAAGATCTAGCCCTTAGATCTCCAGATGGCCAAATCTGATGGCCATCATCTGAAGGTGCATCATGAAGCCTAGTCAACACAGCACACTGAATCTAGGAAGTCAACGTGGACTTCCATCTTTGGGCCCAGAATTCTGATTTTTGCACCCTCCAATTTGCTTTTGCAGGCCCAATTTCTTATCCCTTTTTCTTTTTATATTTTATATTTTATTTTAATTTATTTATTTAATTTAGTTTACTAACAAATTAATTATTTTCTTTTATCAAAAAATCATAAAAATATTTTTCACCAATTAGACTTAGGTATATTTTTATCAATAAATTTATTAATTTAATTAGATTTAATTCTAGGTAAAATTTTAATTATTTTGTAAATAACTTGAAATTAATTATAAAATTAGGATTTTATTTCTATCTTAATTATCTTTTTCCTTTTTTTCTTAAAATAACAAAAAAAAACAAAAATAGGTCATTTTATTTATTTTCATTAATTAATTTAAATTAGCTAATTATTTGTATATTTAATTTTAAAACCTAAATTCTTTTCTTTAAAAAATATTAAAAACAACAAAAACATTTTCTCTTTTAATTAGAATAGAAGGGTCAAAACCCTAGTTCACATTCGTTCTAATTTTCATCGCATGCTTTATTTTATTATTTTTATCCATATTAATGTAACTGTTTACAAGTTGTAATAGTTAATTAGGACTTTTTATTTCCATTTACCGCTTTATTTCAAAGGGTTTGTTTTTGGCTATGTAAATACCCGAAGCTTTGTAATAGCGTAGTTTAATTTCTGCATTTTAAATTCCACAAATATTTAACTGTTAGATGTATGATATTAGGATGCATGACAAGAATGTATGTGAAAAACTTTAAAACAGTTAGATAACCCTAAACATGTGCAAAGATAAATAATCTGAAATTGAATAACTCGCACATGCGCACTCCTAGGGTACACTCCCACTTGGTTGCTTTCGGTAAACGGTCATTGAGTATAGGATGCTTTAGTGGTCGTCCTTTTGTCCAAAGATCAAAGTTGCCTCGGAAAGGTTGCCTCGAATATTGTTGCCTTAAATAATTGATCTAAGACATTAGGGTTATTACTAAGACGTCCTAACATTGCTTTAGTAACCGTACGTCCGTTTTCGAATTGACCCTTAAACTCCAACGACGGTGCTACCTACTCACTAATAGTGGGATAACATTGTCTAAAGGAAATAAACATAAAACGATTCTTTTTTCGAGTAGGTAGATTAGTTCTTAAGTACTTGCTCAATTAAAACAAACTTTTTTCACACTTACACTCCTTTTCAAACAAAGTTTTCAAAAACACTTCATTACACTCTTGAAGACAGAAGCAAGAGTTAAATCAAAGTCAAAACAAAAACTTTTCAAAGTACACAAACACAAAGAAAACAATTTTGAAAATGATGAGCAAGTACCTAAGAGCCCGTAGATAACTACTGATAGAAAGGGTGCTAATACCTTCCCTTTCTATAATCTACCCCCCGTACTCAGAAATATCTCGAAAAAGCAATTTTTCTGTGCTTTTTTCCTTTCCTTGTTGGATAAAATTAAAGTCTGTGGCAACTCTTGCTTACCGCGACATTTTGCAAACACAAACGCAAAATGCAAACCAGCAATTCCTTAAAAAGGGAAACACGTCCCGGTTCTGGCCACCGTATCACAGCGTTCCTTACACAGTTCTATATCCTTACATGCCCACTGGTCCTGGGGCATTGCAGAGGTCTTGGATTCAGCTGAAAGAGGAGAGGGATACTTAGTGGGAAAAGTACCATGAGCATGAAAGGAAGATTTTGAAGCTCACCAGGCAGCTCGAGGAAGAAAGAGTAATCAATGACTACGTCAGCACCAAGAGAAAGAGTCCATGGGACTTTTGATTTTGCTTTTCTAGTTTTAGATTTGTTTACCATTTATTTATTTGTAATGCCTTAAAGGCATTGTTGAACCTTTTTACAAGATAATCTAATAAAGTTTGTTTATTTTTGGTTTACAAATTTAAATTTCCCAAAGTCTTTGAAATCATTACATACGCATCCCATTATCATGCACACCATTACATGTACCATTATAGGTTTCTCATCTTCTTTGCTGTTTATTTCAGCAGAAATGTCTTCTAATCAAGCCATCAAAGATCTTCAGGCATAAAACGCCCAATTCCAGCAGATGTTCTTAAGCTTGGCTAAAGGGCAAGAGGATCTGAAGATCCTGATTCTGAAATAGAAGAAGAAGAAGAAGAAGAAGGTTGGTATTCTGAACAAGGGTAGAAGATTCGGAGAAAGGATAGGACAATCAGCTGATCTGACCTCCTCATCCAAAGACGGGGAGAACCAAGAAAGGGAAAGGACCCTAGTCCTGCAGTTTCTAATAATGATACGGATTACGATGATGAGCAATATCCTCCTGTTAAGGATAGGTACAAGCAGCTAGAAGACCGTCTGAGTGCTATGGAGATTCAGAAGATCCCTGCTTTGGATTTTGGAGAGCTGGGATTGGTATCAGGAGTGGTGATCCCTCATAAGTTCAAAGCTTTGGTTTTTGCCAAGTACGATGGAGTATCCTGTCTAAAATTCCATCTCCGCTCGTACGTCAAAAAAATCCAACCTCACACTACTAATAGAAATTTGTGGGTACACTTCTTTCAAGATAGTCTGTCAGGGACTCAACTTGAATGCTTTTATCAGTTGGAAGGAGCCAATGTCTAAAACTGGGAAGACCTTGCTGCTGCTTTTTACAGGCAGTAGCAGTATAACACCGACCTTGCTCTCACTCGTACTCAGCTCCAAGGTATGTCTATGGGTGCAAGTGAAGGTTTTAAGGACTATGCTCAAAAGTGGAGAGACTTAGCTGGAAGATTCCAACCCCCTTTGTCTGATAGGGAGTTGGTTGACATGTTTCTAGGGACGCTATCTGGTCTATTTTTCAACCATCTGATCGGCAGTTCTTCATCTGGGTTTACTGAGTTGATTTTGACTGGAGAGAGAGTAAAAGTTGGCATTCGAAGTGGTAAAATACAGAAGGATACTTCATCAAGTGCTGTAAAGAAGCCTTTCACTGATAAGAAAGAAGCTAGCGCAGTCTACGGCCCGAGAGGCCAAAGCAGACCTAAACAGCGTCAAGCAGTAAATGCGGTAGTGATATCAAGACCCACAGTTGCTCCACAACGCAACAGTCAACAAAGGGCGGAAATACCACAGAGGCAGTTCACTTGGCTCAATATGACCCTGACTCAAATTCTACCACAATTATTAAAGACCAATCTGGTAACTCTGAGGGAGGCCCCGAAGAACCCCAACACCACATCTCCCCACTATAACCCGAATGCCCGTTGCGCCTATCACTCCGAAAGTCCAGGTCATGATACAAACAACTATTGGGCCTTGAAAAACAAAGTGCAAGACTTGATCGAAGCCAAAGAGATTGAGTTTGACGCTCCGGAGAAGCCCAACGTCATAACTGCTCCCATGCCCAAACATGGTCATGGAGTAAATGCTATAGACGATGATTTATTTGTGACCTCTGTGGAAGAAATTTCTACTCCTTTGACGACGGTTAAGAAGAATTTTTTGTTGACCGGTTTATTTCCGGGTTGTGGCAAAGGTTGCCACATGTGTTCAATTCTGCCTGCTGGTTGCCACTTATTGAAATCAGGTGTTCAGCGCCTGATGGATAATAAAGAGATCCTGTTTGAAAAGACTATGATTCTGTTGGTTCCAATTGAAGATGTTGCCATCATAACCATTTTCGCCAATCCTTCCAAGTTTTCCTCGAGAAAACCTATTAGGATTACACCCGTCCCAATAATTGCTCCGTTAATAATTACTGTCCCTGGTCTAATCCCATACACTTCGGATAAGGATGTCCCTTGGCACGATGGTGCCGATGTGTATTACCATGGAGTTAAACAAGACTTAAAGAGTGAGGAAGCTGATGTTTATGTCAGCAATATTGTCGGGGCTAGCAAGGTCACCAGAAGCAGAAGACTCTTTTCTCCCGAGATTTCCCCTCCGACTATCCACAAACCTGTTGTCATTCCATCTGCTAGTACATTAGCTACTGTCCCGGTTCCTACTCCAGTTGTCACCCCTGTCGCCGAGCCATCTGGGACCCGGGGTAGAGAAATCACAGGTGAGCCTTCCCGGACGGAGGCACCTAATAAGATCATTGTAGAAACCTCGAAACAAGAGATAGAAGAAATTTTGAAGATTATCAAGAAAAGCGACTACAACATAGTCGAGCAGTTGGGGCAGACCCCGTCAAAAATCTCCATGTTGTCCTTGTTGTTGTATTCTGAAGCCCATGCAAAGGCTCTAATTGCATTCCTCAAGGCTGCGCATGTGCCGCATGAAACTTCAGTCGATTAATTCAAAGATTGTGTTGCTAGCCTGACAGCCGACAATGGGTTAGGATTCTCAGATGCAGATCTGACTGCTAAAGGAAGAAATCATAATGACGCTCTGCACATATAGATCAAGTGCAAGGGCACCACTATGGCCCTTATACTGGTGGATACTGGGTCCTTATTGAATATTCTACCAAAGAAAGCATTAGACTGTCTGGACTGTAAAGTTTTGATTCTAAAGCCAAGCAATATTGTGGTCAGGGCTTTCGACGGGTCAAAAAGGATGGTGCACAGGGAGGTGGATATCCCTGTTAAGGTTGGCTCTCAGACTTTTTCTTCCACCTTTTATGTGATGGATATCAGACCATCATATTCTTGCTTGCTGGGTCGCCCTTGGATTCATAAGGTTGGGGCAGCGACTTCCATGCTCCACCAAATGTTGAAATATCCGGTAAAGGGGAAGATTGTAACGGTACAAGGTGAAGAGGAGTACATGGTGAGTCATCTCAATTCCTTTTGCTACATGGAGATTGTGATCGATGGATCTAGAACTGACTGTTTAACGCTGGTTCACGAAATGTCGCGGAAGCAAGAGTCACCACCGTCTTTTATTTTCTCCAACATGGACAGGACAAAAGCACAGCAAAATTCCTTATGAGATAGTTTCTCGGTTCGGGAGGTAGATTTATAGAAAGGGAAGGTGTTAGCACCCTTTCTATCCATGGTTATCCATGGGCTCTTAGATACTTGCTCATTTGTGTTTTCAAAATGTTTGTTTGCTTTTCAAAGTGTGAGTGGGTTTGAAAAAAGTTTCGTTTAAAGATTTCAGTTCGACTCTTGTATCAGTCCTCAAGAGTGTTTGAAAAAATTGTTTTGAAAGCTTTTTGAAAAGTGTCGGTGTGAAAAGAAGTTTTTTTTGATTTGTTTTGAATTAAAGCAAGTATCTATGAGTCATCTACCTACCCTAAGGAATTAGGCTGTGTAAGTGTCCTTTAGGTAGTGCCATCCCACCATTGAGAGGTAGGTAGCACCACCGTTGGAGGTGTTCGGGTCAATTCGAGTTTAGGGACAGTGTGGTCGCCGAAGCAACAGTAGGACACCTTAGAAGCTACCCTTATGTCCTTGATCCTTTTTTAATCCGAGGCAACTGTTTCGAGGCAACTGTTCCGAGGCAACTGTTTCGAGGCAAATGTTTCGAGGCAACTGGATCATGGACATAAGGACCGCTAAGACGTCCTATACTTGACGACCACGTTTCGAACTTGTAGGGACAGTGTGGTCACCAGAGCAACAGTAGGACACCTTAGAAGCTACCCTTATGCCATGTTTATGGACATAAGGACTTACTAAAACGTCCTGTACTCGACGACCACGTTTCGAGGGTAAGGCAACAGTGAGGCGTACCCTAGAAGTGGTGTGTGAATTCTTGTGTTATTTTCAGTTTATGTTATATCTTGTCATGCATTTGGTGAGCTACGCTTTGTTTTTAATTGTCATGCATTCTTTCATACAAGTTAACAGTTAAAGGGGGTGCGGAAAATAAATTGCGAAAACGTAAATCCTACGCTATTACAAGGCGCGGGTCTATACATCGCCAAATTTTTACAAAGACCCGTTTTAAGTAAATAAGTGCGGAAAATAAAAAAACAGTAAAAGGTCCTATTTACTATTACATATCCGGAGCAATTACATAATAATCGGACAAATTAAATACGCATGAATAAAGAAAAGGGAATTAACTTCTTTTTTTGTCTTTTTTTTGGTAATTAAATGAAATTGAAAACTAATTAATTATTTTAATTACAAGAAAATATTTTTTGATTTTTTTATATTTTTTATGAAATAAAATAGAAATAAAAAGAAACAAAGTTAAAGATTAACCTAAATCTAAATCTATTTTAATTATTAAAATGTTCAAATGGCCTAATTAAAAACTAGTTCAATTATGATTTATTTACAAAATAAAAATAATAATAAAAGTGTTAATTATATTTTTTGTTTTTTATGAAAATGATTAATTAAATTAATTACTAATAACCAATAAAATAAAAGGGGTTAGAAATTAAATTAAAGAAATAAAATGAAAAGAAAGAAAAATGAACCCAAATGGAGGGGGTATTGGGCCAGGAATGGGGGTGTGTTGTTGAAACTGGAATCAAGTGTGCAAGCATTGACTGGGAACACCATGGTCCACGCCTCATAGCCATCAGATTGGAGTTAGTGGCCACTTGGCAGGATGATCACTTGAGATGCATGATGGACGCTGTTTGGAAGCCGTGAGTTCGTGTGGGGCGATTCCTTAGGCCTGAGCGCTTGGTTTTGATTCCAAAAGACTCCTGAGAGTTCCTGCAAAGTGTTAGAAACGAGAAAAGGCTTTGAATTGCCTTGGAAGGTGGATTTCAGCTTTGACTTTTTGCTTGATTTTTTTGAATATGGTTTTTTTCGTTTTAGAGATGCTTAGCCCTTGTAAATGGTATGTGAGGCTTGCATATATGTCTTTGAATGAGAATCAAGCAATAATGTGAGCCATTAACCCTTGCAATGAAGTTTGAGATTATGCCATGAACACCATTTAAAAAACTTGCCATTCTTGTGAAAATTTGAATTTTTATTCCCATAATAGGTCTTGAACGAATTTGGTATATGTTTTATGGTGTATCAAAGCTATTCAAACCACAAAATATCCCTCCATTAATTTCTTTGATTTTTATTTGAATTTTAAAGATTTAAAATGCATTAAATCAAATAAAATTAAATAAAAATGGGAAAATTAATTTTTAATCTTGAAATAAATTGTGGGACACGTGGGAGGCATCGCCAAGCTGAAACAAGTGGAAAAAGTGGGCCCCTTTTGTCAAAAATGAAATTTCAAGGATAAATGATTTTGGCCATTTCACAAAAATTTCCCAACTTCTCCAATGCATATCTTGCTCAATTTTGAAGTTATGAACATGTTCTTGGACATTTTGGAAAGGTCTTGAAGTCCTCTAACCAATTTCTTTGGTCCCATGTCATTTTTATTTACCAATCTCAAGTTATGGTCTTTGACTTAAAGTCCCTTTTTGTTGACTTTTAAAAATGACCTATAATGTTGAAATTGATAAATTTTTGTGAGAGCATTTCTTGGACTTGGAATGTGAAGATGAGTTGTAGGAAATGTCCTCCCCTTCAAAATGAGAATTGGATGGGATTTTTCTGATGAACCATGAAAAAGTTATGCCTTGATCAAGTTACAGTTGACTTTTTAGCTGTCCAAAAATAGAAACTTTTGCATCTTGATGATTTTTGAGCCATTCTTGTGGAATCATGGTCAAGACTTGTCCATTCTTGGGGAGTTCATCGAAACCCCTTGTCAGAACTTTGAAGAGGTCCCCCAGACCTTGGCGTCAACTGAAGTTGCTACCGACAAACCTCCGATGAAGATGGCTTCTCTCAAGGATGCCAGGGTTGTAATCAAAGAAGGTGGGTGTACCAATTGGGGTTAACTCCCTGATTTCACGCACAAAACTGATAAATTTGGTTAGAGCTTTACTTCAGGGGCTCAAAGGGATGTTAGGCGCGCGCAGATTGGAAGACCTCCTCTGCACATCAACAATCAGGGAGTTAATACAATTGAGGACAGTGAAGAAGATTCAAATATCGACAGCTGGATCTACCCAACAACCAATGGTGGATTGAACAATTGGACGACGAAGGACTTCATACCTGTTTCTTTTATTCCACAGTAATTAAATTTTGTTTTGAAAGTTGTAATAGACAATTTGAAACTTTATGGCCCGGTGCCTTGCCCGAGGCATCTTGGCTTTGCTTGTGAGGGCTTATTATTTATCATTTTTCATATATCATCAATAAAACATTGGACGTTTTCTTGCATTACAAATCTTGCGCTCATTGTTTTTCTTTTCTGTCTCTCACTTTATCAAAACATTTATTCTCTTACACACACTCACGTATCATAATGCAGATCCATATCCACTCTGGATCCCATTGATAACAACTCTGCTATTGTCAGTTATGACTTTGAAAATCCGATCAACCAAGCTGAGGACGAAGGTGAGGATAATTGTGAGGTGCCTGGAGAACTTGTTAGACTGTTACTACAGGAAGAAAGGGACATACAGCCTCATGAAGAGCCAATTGAATCAGTGAACTTGGGTATAGAGGAAGACAGAAAAGAAGTCAAGATAGGTGCAAATCTGGAGCCTAGTGTCAAACAACGGTTGATACAAATGCTACGCGACTACGTCGAGATCTTCTCTTGGTCTTACGAAGATCTGCCTGGTTTGGACACTGGTATTGTGGTTCATCTCTTGCCAACTAAAGAAGAATGCCCTCCGGTAAAATAGAAGGTCCGCCGTATGCGCCCTGAGATGCCTGACAAAATCAAAGCTGAGGTCATGAAACAGTTCGACGCGGGATTTTTAGTTGTCACCTCTTATCCGCAGTGGGTTGCCGACGTTATTCCGGTGCCTAAGAAAGATGGTAAGGTACATATGTGTGTGGACTATAGAGATCTGAATTGGGCAAGCCCCGAGGATGACTTCCCACTTCCACACATCGATGTTCTGGTCGACAACACCGCGCAACACAAGATCTTCTCCTTCATGGATGGTTTTTCTGGCTACAACCAGATCAAGATGGCTTCTGAGGACATGGAGAAGACAACCTTCGTTACACAGTGGGGCACCTTCTGTTACAAGGTAATGCCTTTTGGGTTGAAGAATGTTGGGGCAACATATTAGTTCGCCATGGTCGCTTTGTTCCATGACATGATTCACCTTGAGATCGAGGTTTATGTTGATGATATGATCAAAAGGTCCAAGACTGAGGGAGAGCACCTTGATCATCTCCAGAAACTGTTTGACAGGTTGAAGACGTACAAGCTGAGGTTAAACCCGAACAAGTGCACCTTCAGGGTAAGGTCCGGTAAGTTGCTAGGTTTCGTTGTCAGTGATAAGGGTATTCAAGTGGACCCTGCCAAGGTAAAGGCCATACATGATATGCCGGCTCCCCGCACGGAAAAGGATGTTAGAGGCTTTTTGGGACGTCTGAATTACATCGCCAGGTTCATTTCACACCTGACCACTACTTGTGAGCCAATCTTCAAGCTGCTGAAGAAAGATCAAGTGGTAAAATTGAATGATGAATGTCGGACCGCTTTCGAAATAATCAAGGAATACCTCCAAGAGCCACCAATTCTGATACCTCCAATTAAATGAAGACCTTTGATCTTATACTTGACAGTACTGGACAATTTAATGGGGTACGTACTGGGGCAGCATGACGAGTCTAGCCGAAAAGAGCACGATATTTACTACCTTAGCAAAAAGTTTACCGACTGTGAGACCCGATACTCATTGCTCGAGAAAACTTATTGCGCTTTGGCATGGGCTGCTCGCTGGCTGAGACAGTATATGCTGACCCACACCACTTTGTTGATATCAAAAATGGATCCAATCAAGTATATCTTCGAAAAGCTTGCCTTTTTTGGAAGAATAGCAAGATGGCAGATGATCTTAACCGAGTACGACATCCAATAAACCACCCAAAAAGCAATCAAGGGGAGTGTATTGGTGGATCATTTAGCGCATCAGGCCGTGAATGACTACCAATCCATGAATTTCGAGTTCTCGGATGAGAACATCATGTTGGTGATCGACTGTGAAGAACCTGGACCGAATGAAGGACCCGAGGAGGGATCCCGATGGTCTATGTATTTTGATGGAGCATCAAACGTATTGGGTAATGGCATTGGCGCTGTAATTATATCTCCTAAGGGTTGTCATACTCCGTTCACCGCCCGATTATGTTTCAACTGCACCAACAATATGGCGGAGTATGAAGCATGTATCCTGGTTCTTCGAGCTGCTATTGACCTAAGGATTAAGTTCTTGAGTGTATTCAGAGATTCTGCTTTAGTGATCAGTCAGATCAAAGGTGAGTGGGATACGAAGCGCCCAAATCTTATTCCTTACAAAGAGTATGTATTGACGTTGCTCCCACACTTCGAGGAGATAAACTTTGAACATTTCCCCAGAGAGGAGAATCAGTTAGCGGACGCGCTAGCTACCATGTCTTCTATGTTCAAAGTCAGGTGGGAAAATGAAGCTCCCCAGGTTACCATCGAGAGGTTGGACGAACCCGCACATTGCTGTGACATTGAGACTGAAGAGGTAGCAGATAAACCCTGGTTCCATGAGGTAAAGAGGTATCTTGAAGCTCAAGAATACCCCGAGGGGGCATCTGTTAATGATAAGAAGTTCTTGAGGAGGTTCGCTGTGAAGTTCTTCATCAGTAATGGGATCCTCTATAAGCGTAACCATGATTCAACCTTACTGCGATGTGTTGACAAAAGAGAGACAGAAAGGATCATGACAGAATTACATGAAGGTACCTTCGAAACTCATTCCAGTGGACATACCATGGCAAAGAAAATCCTACGAGCAGGATATTATTGGTCCACTATGGAAGCCGATTGTTATCAGCACTCTCAGACCTGTCATAAGTGCCAAGTCTATGCTGATAAGGTGCATGTACCTCCAGCTCCTCTAAATGTCTTGACAGCTTCTTGGCCTTTCACAATGTGAGGCGTCGATATAATAGGTGAGATCAGACCTACTGCGTCCAACGGACATCGATTCATTCTGGTAGCTATTGATTATTTCACGAAGTGGGTTGAGGCAGCTTCCTTTGCTACGGTAACCAAGAACTTCGTGGAGTGGTTTATCCGACACAATCTGATATGTCGATATGGTGTACCAGAGAGGATCATTATGGACAATGGTACAAATCTCAATAACACGATGATCACCGAGCTCTGCAAACAGTTCAGGATACAACATCATAACTCTTCTCCCTACCGACCGAAGATGAATGGGGTTATTCAAGCGGCTAAAAAGAACATCAAGAAGATTGTACAGAAGATAACAGTGACCTACAAAGACTGGCATGAGATGTTACCATTAGCTCTTCATGGGTACCGTACCTCGGCAAGGACGTCGATAGGGGAAACACCCTACTCTCTGGTGTATGGCATGGAGGCATTCTTACCCATTAAAGTCCAGATACCCTCTCTCAGGATCATGAAGGATGCGGGTCTGAACAAAGACGACTGGATCCAAACCCGGCTTGATCAGATGAACTTAATCGATGAAAAGAGACTTACTGCTATTTGTCATGGTCAGACGTATCAAAAGCGAATGATCAAGGCTTTTAACAAGAATGTCAGACGTCAAGAACATCAAGTCGGGGATCTGGTGATCAAACGCATCATACTTCAACAAGGTGATCCCAGGGGCAAATGGACCCCCACATACGAAGGGCCATTTGTGGTTAAGAACATTTTCTCGGGAGGAGCTATGATTCTAACCACCATGGATGGTGACGACCTTCCTCACCCCGTCAATACAGACATAGTGAAAAAATACTACGCCTAATCAAAGACCCGCTAGGTTGACTGGCCTAGGAAAAAATAAGGGCTTCCCAGCGAACCAAAAGGGTTCGGGCAAAAGTAAAGGATGAAAATGAAAAGAAATTGTACACCCGGCAAGTCGAAAACCTGAAAAGGTGACTTGGGCAAAAAAGGGTATCCCGGTTGTGATACGGTGGGAAGAGAACTGACTGTTTTTGGAATGCTAGTTCGCGTTTTGCGTTTGTTTTCGCAAAATGTCGCGGAAAGCAAGAGTCACCACCGTCTTTTATTTTATCCAACAAGGAAAGGAAAAAAGCACAGAAAAATTCCTTTTTCTGAGATGTTTCTCGGGTCCGGGGGGTAGATTATAGAAAGGGAAGGTGTTAGAACCCTTTCTATCCGTGGTTATCCACGGGCTCTTAGGTACTTGCTCAAAGTGTTTTCAAAATTTGCTTTTCTTTGTGTTTGTGGGTTTGAAAAGAGTTTTTGTTTGAAAGGTGTGTAAGTGCGAAAATTTTTGTTTTGTTTTAGAATGAGCAAGTACTTAAGAACCATCTACCTACTCGAAAAAGGAATCAATTTGTGCTAATGTCCTTTAGACAACGCTTGCCCACTATTGATGAGTAGGTAGCATCGTCGTTGGAGTTTAAGGGTCAATTCGATTAAGGGACGTGTGGTCACTAAAGTAATGTTAGGACGCCTTAGCGGTAACCCTAATGTCTTAGATCATTTTTTCCGAGGCAACCGTTTCGAGGCAACTTATGATCTTTGGACAAGAGGACGACCTCTAAAACTTCCTATACTCAATGACCACGTTCGAAGGCAACCAAGTGAGGTGTACCCTAGGAGTGCGCATGTGCGAGTGTGTTATTTCGGTTAATTTTATCTTTGTACATGTCATGGGTGAGCTATGTTGATTTTAAGTTCATACATTTGATCTTGTCATGCATTCCCTATTATCAAACATCTAACAGTGTATAGTTGCGGAATTTAAATTGCGGAAATTAAATCTAGACTATTACAAGGCGTCGGGTATTTACATTGCCAAAAGCAACCCTTTAATTTAAATTGCGGAAAATAAAATAAAGCGAGAAAATAATTAAAGTCCTAATTAAAAGCTATTACATACTGGAAGCAATTACAATATTGGAATCAAATGTATCGCGTGCAAGAAATTAAATCGGCGCATTTTTTAGGGTTTTGACCCTTTTTTGAAAGAAAGCATGTTTTTTGTTATTTTTTGAATTAAAAGAAACTAAGTCTAAATTAACAATTAAATTAATTAATTAATGAAAATATTTTTGGATTTTTGAATATTTAAAGCAATAAAATAAATTGATTAAAAGTTAGTAAAAACCTAATTCTACATTAATTTTAAATATTGCAAAAAATATTAAAAGTTAAACCTAATTAATGCTAAATTGATTAAGTTAATTTATTTACAAAAATAAAGTATGAATTCAATTTTAATAAATAATTTTTTTTTTGTATTTTTGATTTTATGAGAAAAATGATTTAATTGGTTAGTGTAAATAATAATAAAAATTAACAAAACAATTAAATAAAAAAAAGAAATATAAAAAGAAAAGAAATAACCCATTGGGGGGGTTTGGGCCCAAATCTGGAGGTTTGATTTGCAATTGTTTGGCCCAATTCAAGCAAGCCTGCAATGACTTTTCTTGCTCCCACGTGTGTGCATTGACTTTGGAGTATGGTGAGCTTTCAATCCTGGCCCTCAGATTTGGCCTGGAGGCCATCTGGCGTTGATTGCATGAGGGAGCATGGTGGATCTCAGGCCTTGGTATAAACTGGAGTACTTGTGCACAAAATTCAACAAATATATGGGGGACCTGGGATTCGAACCCAGGTCCCATTGGACTTTCCACTAGCGCCTTAGCCACTACACCACTGCCATTTTATTGTTATTGGAATAGGCAACAATTATTATATAGAAAACAAAACATTATGACTGGAAAAAAAATAGCACGAATATTCAAAATCAACCAATAAGAAGAGGACGCATCATCGTCTTCTTCGTTGAAAAGCCTGGATATTTACCTGCGGATTTTATTCGCAGCTAAATTCATGGCTCATTCCTAAACTCTTCCATAGGCTATAAAAATGCAATCTAATACCATGGTTCACTTCGTCTCTTCCTCCTGAGTTCATCTATGCTCATGGTTTGTTCCAATTTTTCCTGAAAATCAAACGCCCAAAAATGCATACCAAGAACCCTAGAACCGGCTAGGGGGTTACAAGCTATAAAAAACCAAATCAAATATTGCAGAAAGTCCCTAAATGGACCGATTAGTATGATTATGCAAAGAATTAGGCAAAAGGATGCAAGAATAAGAGATTACGATTCCATGTGCAGGGCCACGTTCAAGAAAACTTACAGCGCAATTTAGGAGGTTTCATGGCTTGGTTTTGATTCCAATAGATCCAGTGGACGTCCAGCAAGAGAGTAGCGTGGAGATTTTGCCTTGAATTGGACTCTAAGGTTGATTTCGATTTCCAACTTTTCAAGCTTTTTTCAAGTTTTGGTCTTTGAGATTTGGCAGCCTTTAGGTCGTGTTCTTTGTGCCTTTGCCTTGTGTGATTATAATAGAAGCAATTAGGTTTAGTTTTGGGCCTTGAATCCACGAGCTTTGATGATTGAAGATATGATATGATCCTCCATTGAAAAAGCTTCCAAATATGTCCAAATCCAATATTTTGTACATAAGATAGCTTGATACGAGTTTGATTGTGTCCATCATGATAATTGAAAGTTGTAATGATCACAAAGATATCAAGTTATGAATTTTTAGATTTTATTTAGATTTAAATTGATTTAAAATGAATTAATTCAATAAAAATCAAATAAAATAGAAAAATTAATGAATGGACATAATAATGAAGATAGGACACGTGTGTGGTATGACAAGATCAAATCAAGCGGAAAAAAGTGGGCCCATTTGTTAAAAATTGGAGTTTTGGGGATAGTTGACTTTTGGCAATTTTGGAAAAATGCCCAACTTCAACAATGCATAACTTCTTCAATTTTGAACTTTTGGAAGTGTTCTTGGACTTTTTAGAAACCTTGATATGTCCTCTAACCAACCCTTTTGGTATGAACTAATTTTTATATTCCATGCTCAAGTTATAAGCTTTGACAAAAAAGGTGTTTTTGTTGACTTTCAAAAATGACCTATAATGTCCAAATTTGTAACTTTTTGTGAGTGCATTTCTTGATCTTGGGGTGTGAATATGGATCGTAGGAATTTGCATCCTATTCAAAATGAGATTTGGATGGGTCATTTCTCATAAAGTATGAGAAAGTTATGCTTGGTCAAAGTTGAGTTGACTTTTCCTACAAAACCCTAATTTAGCAACTTTTGAATCTTGATGAATCTTGAGAAATACTTGATGAATCAAGATCAACCCTTGATAAAATGATGAATCATCCTTAAAAATGAGAAAGTTGACAAAAAATCTTGAGGTTTGACCATTTGTAGGTCACAGTTGACTTTTGCCCTAGCAAAGTCGATTTTTGGGCCTCTTGAGCAATTGACTGACCAAACTTCCTCTGCAAGGCTTGAAATTTTACATGGATGAACTTGAGAACATATTAGGACATTGGGGAGCACTTGAGGTCATTTGTATGCAAGGACCTTGGTGCAACACAAAATCCTAATTTGAGATTGACTGCCTTAGGAGATGATTTGATTGTCCAACTCTTGAGCAAACTTGAACAACTTGGAGATTATTCTTGACATGTCTTGGGAAATATGGGAGGGTAAATTTTGGGGTACAACAGTTGCCCCTGTTCAATCTTCTTAAACCTGAGGATGTAGATTGGCTTTCGTGTTTTTCGTGATCTGAAGGTGGAAGATGATTGAACACTAGAGTGCCCAGAAAATTGCACTCGCATGGTGTAGTATCAGCATTGTGATGTCGGGAATGGGATTACAGATGCCATTTGGTGATTGCGGTAGGTGGTTTTGTCTTCTTTGACTGATTATCTCCTTTTATGGGTTGTCTCTTTTGACGGGTTGTCTCCATTGACGGGTTGTCTCCATTGACGGATTGTCTCCATTGACAGGTTGTCTCCATTGACGGGTTGTCTCTATTGACGAGTTGTCTCCATTGACGGGTTGTCTCTTTTGACGGGTTGTCTCCTTTGACGGGTTGTCTCCATTGACGGGTTGTCTCCATTGACGGGTTGTCTCCATTGACGGGTTGTCTCCATTGACGGGTTGTCTCCATTGACGGGTTGGCCGTAGAAAAATCTTTAGGAATCGATTTAACTGATTTTGTCTCCATTGACTGGCCTCAGAAAAATCTTTAGGAATCGATTTAACTGATTTTGTCTCCATTGACGGGTTGGCCTCAAAAAAATCTTTAGGAATCGATTTAACTGATTTTGTCTCCATTGACTGGCCTCATAAAAATCTAGGAATCGATTTAACTGATTTTGTCTCCATTGACGGGTTGTCTCCTTTGACGGGTTGTCTCCATTGACGGGTTGTCTCTATTGACGGGTTGTATCCATTGACGGGTTATCTCCATTGACGGGTTGTCTCCATTGACGGGTTGGCCTCAGAAAAATCTTTAGGAATCGATTTAACTGATTTTGTCTCCATTGACTGGCCTCAGAAAAATCTTTAGGAATCAATTTAACTGGTTTTGTCTCCATTGACGGGTTGGCCTCAGAAAAATCTTTAGGAATTGATTTATCTGATTTTGTCTCCATTGATTGGCCTCAGAAAAATCTTTAGGAATCAATTTAACTGATCTTGTCTCCATTGACGGGTGGCCTCAGAAAAATCTTTAGGAATCGATTTAACTGATTTTGTCTCCATTGAATGGCCTTAGAAAAATCTTTAGGAATCGATTTAACTGATTTTGTCGCCATTGACATAGTTGAGAATTTAACTACAACTTTTCCTGAAAGGTAAAGGTCAGTCATATGCAATGCATGATGTGGATCAAGCAATGATGTTCTCAACATAAATGATATTGTATGGTATGATGCGTCTATGCATGTATTTATGATGTATGGAAATGTAATGTTTTAGCTGGGGAAAATAAATCTCGGATAGCTGCTGGAGAAAGAGTTGAATTCTTCGTTTCTGCTGGGGATGATGAACGAAGATGATGAACTTACAGAAGAAGATAACTCTGTTGGGGAATAAACTGATGAGGAGATTACTCCGAGGGGAATTACTCTGTGGGGAAGAGATGTTCTACTGAGGATTTTAACGATAAACTCTGCTGGGGATTCCGCTGATAAGCTCCGCTGGGGATTTCAATGATAAACTCCGCTGGGGATGGATTACTGTTGCTGGTGACATTGAATCTGTTGAGGATTGAATTCCTGCTTGTGAAAGGATAGAACTTCGCTGGGACGAACTTTCAATTGTAACTTGCTGGGGATAATCCTGTTAGACTCTTGTGGGGATAACCCTCTGAATTTGGATGGGGAGATTTATTTTGTACTCCGCTGGGGGTAAGCTTCCAAAGTCTACTGGGGATGATGATTCAACTCCATTGGGGAAGCTTTTTTAGACTGCGCTGGGGAAATGGCTCCACTGGGGTACCTTGTATTCTGTCGGGGAACATTCTTATACTCTGTTGAGGAATATTAAGACTGCCGGAGATACTCTTATACTTGCTGGGGAATGTCTTTATACTCCACTGGGGAATATTAAGATCTTCTTAGTGTCGATGGTAGACCAACTCTGCTTGGGGAGAGTATTGATGATTCGTTTATGGTTATAAGTCTCAGCTGAGGGAGAACTACCATTACTATCTTACTCTGCGGGGAGCGAAGGTATTTTAGCCATATTCTTGAGCTGAATATACTTTGGTACCTGGTGGACAGAGCAACCATACAGCTCAAACAATTCTTATTGCCCCTGTTTCTGATGTTACCAGTAATTCATCTTTCATTTCGCATGTAAATATTTATGATTAGCAATTAATGTCAAATGCATATATCAAAAACAAACATTGGACGTTCTTTGCAAAACAAAACAAATAAAGGAAAAACAGTTTGAAATTTGTCTGAAAATGAATTGTATTGATTTTGAAGTTTGACCTGTAAATAGGCGTTTTTGTACAAGAGGCCGACGTCCTAGTAAGAGAACGTCGCCGAACCAATAGAATTTATACAATTTGTGAAAAGAAAACCAAACAGCTATGTGAATGATCCCACTGGGTTCCAACTCTACTATTGCCTTTATATCCTCGAGCATCTCATCACTTTACTACTGGTTGAAGATGAATCAGATTGATTAGTGTCGTCTGAGCTTGATAGTCGATACCGAAGTCTGGATGCCAAGTGATCCGATGAGACATAGTGTTACGCTTTGATCCCTAATTTTTGCCTGGACCGCCCTTTCGGGTTTTCAGTCCACCGGGATACCCTTTTTTGCCCAAGCCGCCTTTCAGGTTTTCGACTTGCCGGGTGTACAGATTTTTTCATTTTCATCCCTTATTTTTGCCCGAACCCTTTTGGTTCGCCGGGAAGCCCTTATTTTTTCCTAGGCCAGTCAACCTAGCGAGTCTTTGATTATGCGTAGTATCTTTTCACTATGTCTGCATTGACGGGGTGAGGAAGGTCGTCACCATCCATGGTGGTTAGAATCATAGCTCCTCTTGAGAAAATGTTCTTAACCACAAATGGCCCTTCGTAAGTAGGGGTCCATTTGCCCCTGGGATCACCTTGAGGTAAGATAATGTGTTTGATTACCAGATCCCCAACTTGATACTCTTGTCGTCTGACTTTCTTGTTAAATGCCTTGATCATCCGTTTTTGGTACGTCTGACCATGACAAATAGCAGTAAGTCTCTTTTCATCGATTAGGTTCAGCTGATCAAGTCGGGTATGAATCCAGTCATCTTCGCTTAAACCTGCATCTTTCATGATTCAGAGAGAGGGTATCTGAACCTCAATGGGCAAGACAGCCTCTATACCATATACCAAGGAATAGGGTGTTTCCCCGGTTGACGTCCGCGCTGAGGTACGGTATCCATGAAGAGAAAATGGTAACATCTTGTGCCAGTATTTGTATGTCAATGTCATCTTCTGCACGATCTTCTTAATGTTCTTATTAGCCACTTCTACAACCCCATTCATCTTCGGCGGGTAGGGAGAAGAATTGTGATGTTGTATCTTGAATTGTTCGCAGAGCTCGGTGATCATCTTGTTGTTGAGATTGGTACCATTGTCCGTAATGATCCTCTCTGGTACACCATATCGACAGATCAGATTGTGCCGAATGAACCGTGCCACAACGTTCTTGGTTACAGTAGCAAAGGAAGCTACTTCAACCCACCTTGTAAAGTAATCGATTGCTACCAGGATGAAACGATGCCCGTTGGATGCCGTAGGTCTGATCTCGCCGATCATATCGATGCCCCACATTGCAAAAGGCCAAGGAGATATCAAGACGTTCAGAGGAACTGGAGGTATGTGCACCTTATCAGCATAGACCTGGCACTTGTAACATGTCCGAGAATGCTGATAGCAGTCGGCTTCCATTGTGGACCAATAATATCCAGCCCGAAGGATTTTCTTTGCCATTGTATGTCCACTGGAGTGAGTTCCGAAAGTACCTTCATGTAAATATGCCATGATCCTTTCTGCTTCAATCTTATCCACACAACGTAGTAAGGTTGAATCATGGTTACGCTTGTAAAGAATGCCACTGCTGATGAAGAACTTTGCCGCGAACCTCCTCAGAAACTTCTTGTCATTAACAGATGCACCCTCGGGGTATTCCTGAGCTTCAAGATACCTTTTCACCTCATGATACCAGGGCTTTTCTGTTACCTCTTCAGTCTCAATATCACAACAATGTGCAGGTTCATCCAATCTTTCAGTGATGATCCGGGGAGCCTCGTTGTCCCAATTGACTTTGAACATAGAAGACATCGTAGCCAGTGCGTCCGCCAACTGATTCTCCTCTCTAGGGAAGTGTTCAAAGGTTATCTCCTCAAAATGGGGAAGCAACATCAATACATACTCCTTGTAAGGAATGAGATTTGGGTGTTTTGTATCCCACTCGCCTATGATATGACTGATCACGAGAGCGAAATCTCCGAAGACACTCAGAAACTTAATCCTTAGGTCAATTGCTGCTCGAAGACCCATGATGCATGCTTCATACTCCGCCATATTGTTGGTGCAGTTGAAGCATGGTCGAGCGCTAAACGAAGTATGAGAGCCTTTTGGAGATATGATCACAGTGCCAATGCCATTACCCAAAGCGTTCGAAGCTCCATCAAAGTACATAGACCATCGGGATCCTTCCTCAGGTCCTTCATCTGGTCTAGGTGATTCACAATCAGTTACCAACATGATATTCTCGTCCGGAAATTCAAAGTTCATAGACTGGTAATCATCCACCGCTTGATGTGCCAAATGGTCTGCCAACACACTTCCCTTAATTTCCTTTTGGGTTGTATACTGGATGTCATACTCAGTTAAGATCATCTGCCATCTTGCTATTCTTCCGGACAAGGCAGGCTTTTCGAAGATATACTTGATTGGATCCATCTTTGATATCAACAGAGTAGTGTGAGTCAACATATACTGTCTCAGCCGGCGAGCAGCCCATGCCAAAGCGCAACAAGTTTTCTCGAGCAGTGAGTATCGGGTCTCACAGTCGGTAAAAAATTTTCTAAGGTAATAAATAACATGCTCTTTTCGGCCAGACTCGTCATGTTGACCCAACACACACCCCATTGAGTTGTCAAGTACTATCAAGTATAAGATCAGAGGTCTCCCTTAAACTGGTGGCATCAGAATAGGAGGCTCTTGGAGATACTCTTTGATTCTTTCGAAAGAGGCCTGGCATTCATCGTTCCAACGTACTACTTGATCTTTCTTCAGTAGCTTGAAGATTGGCTCACAAGTAGCAGTCAGGTGCGAGATGAAACGGGCAATGTAGTTCAGTCGTCCCAGGAAGCCTCTGACTTCTTTCTCTGTTCTGGGAGATGGCATCTCCTGTATAGCCTTCACTTTGGCAGGGTCCACTTGAATACCTTTGTCGCTTACAACGAAACCCAATAGCTTACTAGACCTCACCCCGAAGGTGCACTTCTTCGGGTTCAACCTCAACTTGTACAGTTTCAACCTGTCAAACAGCTTCTGTAGGTGGTCAAGGTGTTCCTCCTCAGTCTGGGACCTTGCAATCATATCGTCGACGTATACTCCAATCTCATGATGGATCATGTCATGAAATAAAGAAACCATGGCACGCTGATATGTTGCCCCGACATTTTTCAGTCCAAAATGCATAACCTTGTAGCAAAAGGAGCCCCACTGAGTAACAAAAGTTGTCTTCTCCATGTCTTCGGGAGCCATTTTTATCTGATTATAACCGGAGAAACCATCCATAAAGGAGAAAACCTTATGCTGAGCGGTGTTGTCAACCATAACGTCGATATGAGGTAGAGGGAAATCATCCTTGGGGCTTGCCCTGTTCAGATCCCTGTAATCAACACATATTCGGACCTTACCATCCTTCTTCGGTACTGGAACCACATTGGCAACCCACTGGGGATAAGAAGTAACTGCTAGAAAACCGGCGTCGAACTATTTCATAACCTCAGCCTCGATCTTCTCAGACATCTCTGAGCGCATTCGGCGGACCTTCTGTTTTACTGGAGGACAGTCTTCCTTGGTAGGCAGGTGATGAACCACAATGTCAGTATCCAAACCAGGCATATCTTCATAAGACCAGGCAAAGATCTCAACGTATTCACGCAACATCTGAATTAACCGTTGTTTCACACTAGCTTCCAGATTGGCACCAATTTTGACTTCTTTCTTGTCTATCTCAGTACCCAGATTCACTGATTCTACTGGCTCTTCGTGCGGCTGAATAGCCCTCTCTTCCTAGAGTAGCAATCTTGCAAGTTCACCAGGCACTTCGCAATCATCTTCATTTTCGTCTTCGGCTAAGTTGATCGTATTTTCGAAGTCATAACTGGCAATAGCAGAGTCGTTACCAGTGAGATCCATAGTGGATATGGACCTGTATATGTGAGTGTGTGTAAATAGCTGTTTTGCAATATATAATAAAGAAAAACAAGGAGCGCAAAATTTGAAATGCAAAAAACGTCCAATGCTTTTATTAATGATATATGAAAATGACACACATAAAGCCCTCACAAATGAATCCATGGTGCCCCGGGTAAGACACCGGGCCATAAAGTTTAGAACATTGTTTGTTACATATTCAAAACAAAAAGTTTCATTACTAGATAATGACAGAAACTGGCATAGAATCCTTCGTTGTCCAGTTGCTTAGTCCACCGTTGGCAGTCGGGTAGATCCAACTGTCGATATCGAACTCTTCATCATCGTCATCCCTGATAGCATTCACCCCTGCATCTTGTTTAGGTTTCTCTGGTGCTCCAAACTCAATCTCCTTCGCATCGATCAAGTCTTGTACCTTGTTCCTCAAAACCCAGCAATCATCCGTATTATGCCCCAGGCTGTCAGAGTGAAAAGCACAACGGGCATTAGGGTTGTACTTCGGTGGTGTGGTATTCAGATTCTTTGGGGCTTCCTTTAGAATCACCAGATTGGTCTTCAGTAGCTGTGGCAGAATCTGAGACAAAGTCATGCTGAGACGGGTGAATTGCCTTCGAGGTCTCTCGTCCTTCTGTTGATTGTTGTGTTGTGGAGCACCAACAGGTTTTGAAATAACAACCGCATTAACATCTTGATAGTGTTCAGGTCTATCTTGTCTTCTCGAACTGTAGACAATATTGGACTCTTTCTTAAACGGCTTCTTCTCGGTGCTTGATGAGGCACCCTTTTGTATCTTCCCATCCTTAATACCAACTTCAATCCTCTCACCGGTCAAAATAAGCTCTGTAAACCCAGATGAAGAGCTTCCAATCAAGTGGTTGAAAAATGGACCAGACAGGGTCCCCAAAAACATGTCAACAAGCTCCCGATCAGCCAAGGGTGGTTTTACTCTTCCGACGAGGTCTCTCCACTTCTGAGCATAATCTTTGAATCCTTCGCCCGTTCCTATTGACATACCCTGGAGTTGGGTACGTGTGGGAGCGAGGTCGGAGTTGTATTGATACTGCCTGTAGAAAGTAGTAGCCAAATCTTCCCAACTGCGAATACTGGTTCCGTCCAACTGATAGAACCACTCAAGCTGAGTCCCTGAGAGACTGTCTTGAAAGAAATGGATCCATAGGTTTTTATCAGCGGTGTACGGCTGAATCTTCCTCACATATGACCGGAGGTGCAGCTTCGGACAAGAAACTCTGTCATACTTAGCAAAGGCCGGTGCCTTGAACTTGTGGGGAATCACTACCCCAGATGATAAACCTAGATATCCAAAGTCCAGACCAGGCACCTTTTGAACTTCCATAGCACTCAACTGGTCTTCCAATTTCTTGTATCTATCCTCCGCGGAGGATATTGTTCTTCATCGAAGTCTGTCTCGTTGTCGGAGACCACAGGGCTAGCAGCCCTCCTTTCCTCTTGACTATCTTTCCCTCCAGATGAGGTAGTCAGATCAACTTCATTTTGTAGCCTGTTCCCAAATCTGTGCCCTGTGTTAAACAGGATTGTCCTCTTTTTCTTCTTCCTCATCTCTTTCAGAATTAAGGTCTTCAGGTCTTGTTGACCCTTAGCTAGATTCATGAACAGCTCTTGAAATTGGGCATTCTGGGCCTGGAGGGCCTTGATGGCTTGCTCAGTTGAAGGTTCAGCAGACATGATGAGTGCTGAAATAAACAGCGAAGAAGATAAGAGACCTGTAATGGGTACCTGTTTATGAAGTGCATGGAATGAAATGTGTATGATTATGATTTCAAAGACAATCGGGAGATTCAAATTTGTAAACAAGAAATAAAACACACTTTATTAGATAAACTTTGGAATTCAAATTGTTCAACTGATGCCCTTAAGGCGTTACAAGAATGGAAATACTGAAAAGTAAATAAAACTGGAAAGGAAATCATCAAAGGCCAATCAACGCTCCCATGGTCTCTTCTTCTCAGTGCGGACATAGTCGTTGAGAATCCGCTTGTTATCCAACTGTCTTGTCAACCTCTGGATCTTCTGCTCTTGCTCATTGAACTTCTCTCGGTAGGAATCCCGTTCTTCCCTCATTTGCATCCAAGATCTCTTCAGTGCCCCAATGTCTATGGGCATATAAGGATGGAGAATGGTTGGAAGAACTCCTTCTTCATTAGCAACTTCAAGAGTGACAAGCCGGACGGCTTCATATGGCATACCCAGCTTTTGGGCACGGATGCGGACCCATCTGAGATATGGCTCCATTGGCAGGGAAGTCTTTGGACCCAGCTCATGTGGATCAGATTGGTGAACTCTATCCCAAGCCTTTATAAATTTACGATGTTGTTCGTCGCTATCTCCTTGAAAGTCAAAGATGATACTAGGCATTAGCATCTCATGAGGTCCTTCTCTTCTGGATCTCCTAAACTGTCGTAAGGCTAAGCACGGGTTGTAAGAAATTCCTCCATGGGTTCCTAACAATGGAACATTGGGGTACTCCCCACAACGATCAATGACGGTCACCTCGTCCATACCCTTAAGAGTCCAAATGATATCACTGTGAGAGAGAGACATGACCCTATAGGCCTAGCCCATGCCTTCTTTGTTCTTCAGCATTGACTTGGGAAGGTGCGAAATAAACCACCTTGCTAATAAGGGAGCACAACACATCAAGGTTCCCCGCTTTCGGGCAGTACGAGCATAGAGCTGATGAAGAATGTCACCCAGGAGAGTGGGTATCGGATTCCGAGAGATGAAGATCTTTATCGCATTCACATCCATAAAGGAGTCAGAGTTCGGAAACAATATCAAGTCTTATATCAGAAGAGCCAGAATATCCTCGAATGCCTTGAAGTCTAGGCTATCCCAGAAGTAATTAGCCTTACCAACCAAGAACTTAGTCAGAAAGCCCTTTGCTCCACTTCTAGTCTCCCAATTAACCATTACCTCCTCTTTGGTCAAATGAAGGGCTCCAGAAATCTCCTCGGGCCTAAGAATCTTCTCCCAACCAGTAAATGGGGTCTGCTCCAGAACAGAGATACCGAGGAACTCATAGAATTCTTCCAAAGTGGGAACCAGCTGGTAGTCCTGGAAGGTAAAACAGTGGTACAGTGGATCATAGAACTGGACTAGGACACTCATCATCTTCTCGTCCAGTTTGGAGGTGACCAAACTAAGAAGATAACCATGTCTTATGAGGAAGGAAGTAGTATTAGGCATCTTTGCAACCAAATCTTTCAGTAAGGTGGGAACCTGGACAAAGTTAATCCGGATGGTGTTTCTATGCATAGGCATCATGGTGACCTACAAAACAGAGCAAAGATGAAACCCTCCTGTCTTTGAAATAGGTTAGTCCAATGCAGGATGTATGCAATGTTATGATGTCATGATGTCATGATAGTAAGCACACCACAAGTATCCAAAAAAAGCAAACATGGTAAAGGCACACAAGTCACACAGAGAGCCCTTAGATTTCAGGCTGGCAAGGAGGTTAGGTACTACCCTCTTTCAGTTCAGTTGGTTTAAACCTGTCCTAAAAATAGTAACCGGGTTCTAGAGGATCTCAATATCACTGACTACCCTCAATCGGTCATAATTCCAGTTTAACAACCTTTTCTTGCGACCAGAATCATCGCGAGAGTTTAGTCTCAATGAGTGTAGCATACTGCTACTGTTCTATGGCCAAGTTGGTCAATTTAAAGGTTCTAAGGTCAGTTGGTGCTTAATGACCCCTTAGATGACCCATATTCTCCTCGTTCCAACACAAGGGATATCGGTACAATCTAGAGTGCCACACCAACGTAGCTACTGCTTCAACCGTATCGGTCTACGCCGTACAGTTCCCTCACAGTTTATTGCTACTTACCTAAAGGGTATCCCCAGATCCAGGTTAGGATCTATAGAAAACTCCGATACAAGCCCACAAATATAAAGCATACAAAGCAATCAATTAAAAACACTGATATAATCCTAAGGTACACCCCACATTTAATATTCCCCAATAGAGTCGCCAGTTCTGTGATACGGTGGGAAGAGAACTGACTGTTTTTGGAATGCTGGTTCGTGTTTTGCGTTTGTTTTCGCAAAATGTCGCGGTAAGCAAGAGTCGCCACCATCTTTTATTTTATCCAACAAGGAAAGGAAAAAAGCACAGAAAAATTCCTTTTTCCGAGATGTTTCTCGGGTCCGGGGGGTAGATTATAGAAAGGGAAGGTGTTAGCACCCTTTCTATCCGTGGTTATCCACGGGCTCTTAGGTACTTGCTCAAAGTGTTTTCAAAATTTGCTTTTCTTTGTGTTTGTGGGTTTGAAAAGAGTTTTTGTTTGAAAGGTGTGTAAGTGCGAAAAGTTTTGTTTTGTTTTAGAATGAGCAAGTACTTAAGAACCATCTACCTACTCGAAAAAGGAATCAATTTGTGCTAATGTACTTTAGACAACGCTAGCCCACTATTGATGAGTAGGTAGCATCGTCGTTAGAGTTTAAGGGTCAATTCGATTAAGGGACGTGTGGTCACTAAAGCAATGTTAGGACGCCTTAGCGGTAACCCTAATGTCTTAGATCATTTTTTCCGAGGCAACCGTTTCGAGGCAACTTATGATCTTTGGACAAGAGTAAGACCTCTAAAACTTCCTATACTCAATAACCACGTTCGAAGGCAACCAAGTGAGGTGTACCCTAGGAGTGCGCATGTGCGAGTGTGTTATTTCGGTTAATTTTATCTTTGTACATGTAATGGGTGAGCTATGTTGATTTTAAGTTCATACATTTGATCTTGTCATGCATTCCCTATTATCAAACATCTAACAGTGTATAGTTGCGGGATTTAAATTGCGAAAATTAAATCTAGACTATTACAAGGTGTCGGGTATTTACATTGCCAAAAGCAACCCTTTAATTTAAATTGCGGAAAATAAAATAAAGCGAGAAAATAATTAAAGTCCTAATTAAAAGCTATTACATACCGGAAGCAATTACAATATGGGAATCAAATGTATCGCGTGCAAGAAATTAAATCGGCGCATTTTTTAGGGTTTTGACCCTTTTTTGAAAGAAAACATGTTTTTTGTTATTTTTTGAATTAAAAGAAACTAAGTCTAAATTAACAATTAAATTAATTAATTAATGAAAATATTTTTCGATTTTTGAATATTTAAAACAATAAAATAAATTGATTAAAAGTTAGTAAAAACCTAATTCCACATTAATTTTAAATATTGCAAAAAATATTAAAAGTTAAACCTAATTAATGCTAAATTGATTAAGTTAATTTATTTACAAAAATAAAGTATGAATTTAATTTTAATAAATAAATTTTTTTTTTGTATTTTTGATTTTATGAGAAAAATGATTTAATTGATTAGTGTAAATAATAATAAAAATTAGCAAAACAATTAAATTAAAAAAAAAGAAATATAAAAAGAAAAGAAATAACCCATTGGGGGGGTTTGGGCCCAAATCTGGAGGTTTGATTTGCAATTGTTTGGCCCAATTCAAGCAAGCCTGCAATAACTTTTCTGGCTCCCACGTGTGTGCATTGACTTTGGAGTATGGTGAGCTTTCAATCTTGGCCCTCAGATTTGGCCTGGAGGCCATCTGGCGTTGATTGCATGAGGGAGCATGGTGGATCTCAGGCCTTGGCATGCACTGGAGTACATGTGGACAAAATTCAACAAATATATGGGGGACCTGGGATTCGAACCCAGGTCCCATTAGACTTTCCACTAGCGCCTTAGCCACTACACCACTGCCATTTTATTGTTATTGGAATAGGCAACAATTATTATATAGAAAACAAAACATTATGCCTGAAAATAAAAAAAATAGCGCGAATATTCAAAATCAACCAATAAGAAGAGGACGCATCATCGTCTTCTTCGTTGAAAAGCCTGGATATTTACCTGCGGATTTTATCCGCAGCTAAATTCATGGCTCATTCCTAAAATCTTCCCTAGGCTGTAAAAATGCAATCTAAAACCATGGTTCACTTCGTCTCTTCCTCCTGAGTTCATCCATGCTCATGGTTTGTTCCAATTTTTCCTGAAAATCAAACGCCCAAAAATGCATACCAAGAACCCTAGAACCGGCTAGGGGGTTACAAGCTATAAAAAACCAAATCAAATATTGCAGAAAGTCCCTAAATGGACCGATTAGTATGATTATGCAAAGATTTAGGCAAAAGGATGCAAGAATAAGAGATTATAATTCCATGTGCAGGGCCACGTTCAAGAAAACTTACAGCGCGATTTAGGAGGTTTCAGGGCTTGGTTTTGATTCTAATAGATCCAATGGACGTCCAGCAAGAGAGTAGTGTGGAGATTTTGCCTTGAATTGGACTCTAAGGCTGATTTCGATTTCCAACTTTTCAAGCTTTTTTCAAGTTTTGGTCTTTGAGAGTTGGAAGCCTTTAGGTCGTGTTCTTTGTGCCTTTTCCTTGTGTGAGTATAATAGAAGCAATTAGGTTTAATTTTGGGCCTTGAATCCATGAGCTTTGATGATTGAAGATATGATATGATCCTCCATTGAAAAAGCTTCCAAATATGTCCAAATCCAATATTTTGTGCATAAGATAGCTTGATACGAGTTTGATTGTGTCCATCATGATAATTGAAAGCTGTAATGATCACAAAGATATCAAGTTATCAATTTTTAGATTTTATTTAGATTTAAATTGATTTAAAATGAATTAATTCAATAAAAATCAAATAAAATAGAAAAATTAATGAATGGACATAAGACTGAAGATAGGACACGTGTATGGTATTACAAGATCAAATCAAGTGGAAAAAAGTGGGTCCATTTGTTAAAAATTAGAGTTTTGGGGATAGTTGACTTTTGGCAATTTTGGAAAAATGCCCAACTTCAACAATGCACAACTTCTTCAATTTTGAACTTTTGGAAGTGTTATTGGACTTTTTAGAAACCTCGAGATGTCCTCTAACAAACCCTATTGGTATCATCTAATTTTTATATTACATGCTCAAGTTATAAGCTTTGACAAAAAAGGTGTTTTTGTTGACTTTCAAAAATGACCTATAATGTCCAAATTTGTAACTTTTTGTGAGTGCATTTCTTGACCTTGGGGTGTGAAGATGGATCGTAGGAAATTGAATCCCCTTCAAAATGAGCTTTGGATGGGTCATTTCGCATAAAGTATGAGAAAGTTATGCTTGGTCAAAGTTGAGTTGACTTTTCCTACAAAACCCTAATTTAGCAACTTTTGAATCTTGATGAATCTTGAGCAATCCTTGATGAATCATGATCAAACCTTGATAAAATGATGAATTATCCTTAAAAATGAGAATGTTGACAAAAAATCTTGAGGTTTGACCATTTGTAGGTCACAGTTGACTTTTGCCCTAGCACAGTCGATTTTTGGGCCTCTTGAGCAATTGACTGACCAAACTTCCTCTGCAAGGCTTGAAATTTTACATGGATGAACTTGAGAATATATTAGGACATTGGGGAGCACTTGAGGTCATTTGGATGCAAGGACCTTGATGCAACACAAAACCCTAATTTGAGATTGACTGTCTTAGGAGATGATTTGACTGTCCAACTCTTGAGCAAACTTGAACAACTTGGAGATTATTCTTGACATGTCTTGGGAAATATGGGAGGGAAAATTTTGGGGTACAACACCGGTGGACTGAAAAACCGAAAGGGAGGTCCAGGCAAAAATTAGGGATCAAAGCGTAACATTATGTCTCATTAGATCATCTTGCAACCAGACCTCGGTATCGACTATCAAGCTCGGACGACGCCAATCAATCTGATCTACCTTCGACCAAGTATCAAAGTGATGAGATGCTTGAGGATATAAAGGCAATAGCAGAGTTGGAACCCAGCGGGATTGTTTCATATGGCTGTTTTTCTTTCTTTTTCACAAATTGTATAATTTCTATCCTTCGGCGGCGTTCTCTTACTAGGACGCCAGCCTCTTGTACAAAATGCCTATTACAGGCCAATTTCAAAAATCAATACAATTCAATTTCACAAGAAATTTCAAACTTGTTTTTTTCTTCTTTTTTCTGTTTTGTTTTGTAAGAACGTCCAATGATTCATTTTTTATATATGCATTTGAAAATAATTGCTGCTCATAAATATTTACACAAGAAACAAAAGACAATTACTCGTAATTCCAGGAACAGGGGAAAACAAGAAGTGTCCAAACCTTACAGTTGCTCTACCCACCAGGTACAGGGATAGAGACAGCTTGAGAATATAACTAAATGTACATACGCTCCCCGCAAAGTAGGAAGTATCCAAAGACAGTGGTGTTAGCTCTCCCCAGCCGAGGTTCATAATCGCGAATGAATCTGCAAATTTCTCCCCAAGCAGAGTTTATCTACCACCGGAAACAGAAGTTCACCACCAGCTAAGTTTATTTCTCCAAATCAGCAGATCATCCAACAGAGTATCTCTCTTCCCCACAAAGTCATTCTCCCACAGGATTATTCTCAAACAGAGTCATTCTCCCACAGGATTATTCTCAAACAGAGTCTCTCCCGGCGGAATATTCTCAAGCAGAACAGACGCAAGTCTCCAGCTAATCGTCTTCGGCCACTATCCCCAGCGAGAACAAAGAACTCAACTCCTTATACTCTCTAACAGCAGTCCAGGATTTATTCTCCCCTGCCGGAGAATATCACAAGAACATTGCATATCCATACATCGTGGCATGCGTATATGCAACATACAACACAATCTCATTTATTTTGAGAACATCATTACTCAATACATTTCATACATCATGACATTACATACGACTAACTCTTTACCTTACAGGGAAAGATGCAATCTAGTTCTTGCAAGTTTTCACTGGTTCAGTCAAATCGATACTAAGATTTCTATTCCAATTCAAGCTATGAAGCCCAGAAATCGACCGGATAATATCTTGATTTCTCCAAATACTACGAAGCCTGGAATCGACCAGATAGTAGTGTATCTTAAATACAAGCTATGAAGCCTGGAAATCAACCAGAAAACAGCTTATCTCTCAGCAAGTTATTGTGAAGCCTGGAAATCGACCAGATAGCAGTACAACATACCATGAAGCATGGAATCGACCAGATAGTGGTATAAGACACCGTGAAGGCTGGCGCACGACCAGATAACGGTATAAGACATTGTGAAGACTGGATCGTGACCAGATAGCGGTAAAGGACACTGAAACCTGGGACACGACCAGATAACAATATAAGGTACTGCAAAGCTTAAAATTCGACCAAATAGCAGTTTACTCGGCCAATTACTATGAAGCCCGGAAATCGACCGGATATAGTATGCTTTAAATTCAAGTTGAAACTCGGATGCGACCAGATAACCACCTAATTCCTTCTGAAGCCTGGAGCATGACCAGATAAGAATGGAGAAATTGCAAAGCCTGAAGCACGACCAGATAGCAGTTTAATTTCACCTCCTCGACTAAGAGATGATTTCCCAGTAGAGTAACGGACAACTGAAGCTCCTAAAATTCTATTTTTCCCAAGACAGAGACCAGCATTCCCTAGAGAAATCTCCCTCAATAACAGGTATACGGGTTCTCGCAGAGGAATCTCTTATGCGATCGACACTTCTTCTGATGGCATCTTTAAGCCCATCTTCCGTCATTGACTTCCAAATGGCACCTATAAGCCCATTCCTGATATCGCAAGACCAGTACCACTTCATGCGAGTGCAAATTTCTGGGCACTCTAGTGTTCAATCATCTTCCACCTTCAGATTACGAAAGGCAGACAAGCCAATCTACATCCTCAGGTTTAAGAAGATTGAACAGGGGAAACTGTTGTACCCCAAAATTTTCCCTCCCATATGTCTCAATACATGTCAAATGAGGTCCTCAAATTGCTCAAGGAAGTCCAAGGGTTGACCAGACAAACCCTCTCCTAAGGCAGTGTACCTCAAATTAAGGTTTCATTTTGCATAAAGATGTTTGAATACAAAGGGTCCCAAATGCTCACTATTGTCCTAATATATTCTCAAGATCATCCATGTCAAGTTTCAAGCCTTGCAGAGGAAGTTTGCTCGGTCAATTGCTCAAAGGCCTGAAAATCGACTATGTTAGGGCAAAAGTCAATTGTGGCCCATATACAGTCAAACTTCAAGATTTTTGGTCAACTTTCTCATTTTTAAGTATTATTCATCATTTGATCAATGGTTGATCATGATTCCTCAAGGATTTCTCACAATTCATCAAAACCCAAAAGTTGTCAAATTAGGGTTTTGTAGGAAAAGTCAACTCAACTTTGACCAGGCAAACTTTCTCATACTTTATAAAAAATGACCCATCCAAATCTCATCTTCATATCCCAAGTTCAAAATATGCACTCACAAGAAGATATGAATTTGGACATTATAGGTCCTTTAAAAAGTCAACAAAAACACCTTTTGGGTCAAAGCTTCTTACATGAACATGGAAGACTCAATTGAGATTATACCAAAAGGGTTGCTTATATGACATCTTAAGCTTTCTAAAAAGTCCAAGAACACCTCTCTAGGATAAAAATTGAGAGAGTTGTGCATTGGCCAAATTGACCCTTTTTGCAAAATTGCCAAAAGTCAAATGTGTCCAAAATTGCATTTTTTGCCAAATGGGCCCAACTTTTTATGGTTGCACTGAGTTTGTAATTTGATCCAAGACTCGTGAGCCCTTCCACTTGTCATTATTTTATTTTTGTTATTTATTTTGATTTTATTTCATTTAAATCAAATAAAATCAATATAAAATAATGAAAATATCAAAAACTAATTAAATCTTGAGATTTTGTGCATGATCAGGTCCATTATACTGCTGGAGACAAGATCAAATCGTGCAAGGCTCCATTTGAACACAAAAATATTGGATTTGCTTGTTTTGCAAAGATTTGGTGCAAGGATTGAATCATGGATCAATATTCATAATTGGAAAAGATTTGATACAAAATTGCAACCCTAATGCACTCTAGTGTACATAAGGAACAAAAGCAGATCAAAAGGGGGAGGCTAGAGGCATGCAAAGACAGAGAACTAATTTTAAAAATTCAAGAAAAAGTTGCAAACCAATTTCCAAGTTTCAGGCCATCTCAAGCCATTCTAATCATACCAATCAATTACTGGACTCCCCTGGATCGTGTTTCAATCGCTAGCAAGCTTCCCCACGCCTTGAAACACCCTGCAAGAGTCACACGGTTTGTCTCTTTTCTTGAATTCGAATGCATTGATTCTGGCATATTTAACATGATTGATTGGCATATTTGTAATCCTTGAGATGTTTACAAGCTAATGATTATATCCAATTGCATTTTTACTGACTAAACATGAAACTGCCATGGCTAGGGTTCGTGCTTCATTTTTAGGGGTTTTGTGTACAGGGAAAATTGGACCTTAATAATGGTACCACGATGCTCGTGAGGTTGAAACGAGTTTATTGGTACCATTGGTTGTCATTTATCATGCGTGTACAAGATTTTGGAATGAACAGGGGCTGTAGTTACACTCAAATGTCCGTAGGTAAAAACCTCCAGGGCTAACACGACGGTGGGAGGAAGAAGATGGTCACGTGGAAAACCATGGATAGAAAGGGTGCTAAAACCTTCCCTTTCTATAATATACCCCCCGTACTCAATATCTTGAAAAAGGATTTTTTTTTGTGCTTTTTTTCTTTCCGGTTGGATAAAATAAAAGTTGGTGGCAACTCTTGCTTACCGCGACATTTTGTGAATATAAAACGCAAAACATAAACCAGCATTTTCAAAACAGTCGGTTCTACCACAATATCATAAGTAGTAGTAATAATAATAATAATAATAATAATAATAATAATAATAATAATAATAATAATAATAATAATAATAATAAGCAATACGGTAAAGAACCTGTAAATGCGAGAAATAGAGAACTTGAAATAAATTAATCTTCAATAATCCAGCAAGCTTATGATTCAAGCATTCAAATGAAAGATCTTAAAACTAATGGTGTGGTAGTTCCTCTATGTGAGGAACTACCACTTTTACATACTGAGTTTTCTTCCTAAAAATCTAACAATAATACTTTGTTCACAAAACTTGGATAAAAATTTAAAATGAATGCTCTATCGTTTTTATAGACAGAACTAATGGAAGTTAACATGTGAGAGGTAGTGGAGATCATGGGAAGTTGAAGAAGGTGGAGATAGTGGGAAGTTGAAGACAATGGAGATAATGCAGATCATGGTCGGAGAATTTGAGGAAATCATGGACTTCATTGTGGACTTGGAGAGAACTTCATGTTTAACACTGAAATTGACTTGTGCCGAGCGCCATGCAATGTGTACCGTGGGGCTCACATATTTTCAACTTGTGCCGATCGTAACATCATGTGTACCGAGGGACACACATATTTGACTTGTGTTGAGCGACATGTGTTGTGTGTCGAGGGGAACACTAATTGAACCTTTGGCGAGCGAAATGTGGTTGTGACGATCGCCACAACCTTCTGTCATAAGAATTTTTTGCACTTTCTACTACTTTGCAAATTTGAATCTTTTCTTCTTTATTTCTTCTTCATTCCTTCCTCATTCATAATGTAAGCCTTGTGGGATGAAAATACCTAAAACATACTTAAAATGCAAGTATAATGAAATATAATTAACGGAAAATGGAAACTTTATTTATGTTAATCGACTCGAATATACGGTATAATTTTGCGTTATCACAAGTATAATGAGCTCTTTGAATGATAAATCAAGACCCATTTGATTAGGTTCTATGATGAAAAGCTTATGTCCTAAATGATGTCGTCACATCATTTTATTATCCCTGAAGGAGGTATGTGATTATGATTATGGAGGATTGAGGATCAACTTTGTTGTCATAAAATGAAGCCTGGCTTTGTGGATCAGAATATGCAGATTTTGATTTTGTCTACAGTAGCATGCTTGGAGAATGCATGACTACTATGTTGAAGACTTCACTAGTATCAACAATTACTAGTGAATGTAAGGGGAAATGACTAGGATCATATAGTATGGTCTGATCAGAAAGATTGTTAAGAAGGTGTTTTTTCCTCTGGTGCAAGTATGTCAACCTGGTATGTATAAAAGCAACCTTTCTAATTGCTTGTGTCTGTGTGAAGTCCAAGCATGTGTGAACTACATCTTGGTTATCCAAAAGATGTATTAAAACTTGTAAGGTTCTGTAAGGCCATGTATCAGATATGAACTTAAAGAAGTAAGAACACCTGGAGTCAGGGTATCAGGATCAGGATTGTTTATATTCACAAGGGTGTGGATATAGTTAAGCTAGTTTGTGAATTTGTGGCTCTTCACTTTGAGATTGTGAATTTATCTGGGGGCTAAAGTTTTTTATCCTCTGCAGGAGATCTGGTTATCCATGATAGGGGGAGTTAGGTCTTGTCTATGGATGGTTGATGTAATAATGCAGATTGTTTAAAGCTTGCATGTTGGACATGCTTGTGAAGTTTCTATGAGGTTGAGATGTCAGACAACATGTCGTGACATGTGGCTATAAGGTGTAGTTGTATATGCCCTTAACTGGGTCTGTGTGATTCTATCCAGGAGAAGCTAGTCTATAATGTTCTACTCCAAGAGGCAATTTAATTTTTCTGCAAGAATTTATTTTTCCGCAGTGTTTGATAGGGCCTAGTGTATGGTCTGCTTGAAGATACCACTTGTGATGTTCTGGTATCTTGTGTTGTGTCACTCTTGAAGGCTGAAAGGAGTGCATTTGGAGTCTAGTGGGAGACATTGTGTTTATGCTTCTGTGTTTATGGTTAAGTTTAGGAGTTATCCTAGAATTTATTGATGAAGAAGCCTGTTTGTGCTACTATGGTTTGTTTTGGTTAGTTGCTTCCTTTGTCATATAATGGCAAAAAAGGGGGAGAAGCATGTATGTGCGTGTGAGAGCACTGACCACTAATTGCTGAACCACTGATCATTGGATACTATTGAGGGGGAGAATCTCTGATTCTCATGTGTGATAGCAGGTGTTGCGGGGGAGTCCCTACTGTTTTGGACTGAAATACTCTGAAGAGGTGTCAGACATGATGTCTTGACATCATGGTGTTGAGAATCTAGCTTCTCTATTTGTTGCAGCTGTGTTTAATAGATTGAATAACCACTAACTTCTCTGGTTGTATTGTTGCTCATAACTCTGCTCTTATGTTTGTTTTGTTGTTGTGCCTCTAATGTGTGTGTTTGAGGAATTTTCAAACATGATTATGGTGTTTTCTTATGCACAGATTATTTAGTTGTTTTAGCCAAAAAATTTCTAAAGGGGGAGATGTTATTTCTCTGGTTGTATGATTAGCATGGATTTTGGTAAAACTATCCAACCAGCAATATATTAAATATGATGTGTTATCTTGTTGTGATGAACATGCAAAGCAAGAAGTCCTATTTTATGTTGAGACATGTTGAGTTAAAATATTTCAACATCTGGAGCAACACGTCAGATAAGATGTCCTATGCAGGTTCATTCGACATCGCGCCTGAAGTTGAACTAGACTATTATATTCTGTTAAGTCACACAAACAAAATATATGTTAAGGATAATAAAGTATATATATTATCCTATGTGGTGCTGATTTGTAGGTCAAGAAGAATATTGAAGAATATTGACCTTCTAAATATGGAGATAATTTAGGAAGATTTGATTGAAGACCTTTTTTATAGCAGATTTTTCTTCTGTTTGTTACAGCTGATATCTTGTATTTTGAAGGCCCAAACCCAGTTGGGTATAGGTTATAAATAGAAGCTTTTGTAACCTAGTTTTGTATCAGTCGTGTTTTGAAAAGATGTAATCATTAGGGCCGAGTCTATAGCCACTCTCTAGGAGAGTTGGTGTAAGTGAACCACTTGGGTTGTGAGATGGTCACTTTGTTATCCTCGAAGTTGTGAAGCAAGAGTGAGTATTTTTATTGGAGGAAGCTTGTAAACAACTCCAAGTTGGGTCTTAGTCAAGTATCTTGGCTAGTGATTTTCATGGAAGTGTGTCTTCCATTTTGTTGTCATGGGAGTGTGTGTTACTGTTTGTGTCCAATTGCTGTCTGTAATTGAAGAGGGATTGAGGAGGGTCGCATATCTAGGTGAGTCTTAGATATAAGTTTAGAAATGGTAGTGATTAAGTGATTAGGCCGTAAACTGGAGGTTTGTTGTAGGGTCTATGAATTAAGACTATTTGAGTGGACATATCCCTGGTTTGGTAGCCCCTAGAGTAGAAAGGTTGTTCCAAACTAGGTTAACAATTTAGTGTGTTGTTTATTGCTTTTCACTACTGTTTATGTATGATTTTACCCTACCTGTTTGTTTATATCGGATCAGATATCCCAACATGTCATAAGACATCTGAGTTCTGCCATACTAGAATTTCACATGGCGTTGATGATTGTTTTTGTTGGTTTGGTTATTGAATCGCTGTTTAATTGAGGGGTTTAGGTCAGGTTTTGGATGATTTTAGGTATTTTAAGGTTAGGGTTTCAGAAGCTCAAGTGTCTCGATCCAGTTAGATGATTAGGTTTTTTTGTTGTTTTTGGTTTGAGATTTAGGATCAGGAGAAATTTTGGAAGAGGGTTTATTTTGATTGTTTAAGGTTTTAAGGATTTGTCGATGTTTCTGGGGATTGTTAGGGTTTAGGCCGAGGTTAGGGATGAAGATTCATCCTCATTGTGATAATATCAATGAAGATGAATCTGAAACTAGATTGAGATGGAGATTGTTAAGGTGGTAGAAGGTGGTTGTTGGTGGTGGTTGGTGGTTCATGTGATTGCATAATAGTATTGCATGTGGTCATATTCGGGAAATGTACGTTTATATACTCCCTCTTTCGTCCATTGATTCGGGCCAAGTGGCCTTGATCTTGGTCATCTGATTATTAAACCTTAGCTAGTCAACCAGTGATCAAGTGAGCTCATCACCACCGTAGCTGCAGGTGCATTCTCTTATCACCTTCTGGTTTCCCTTGACTTCAAAGTCTTCAAATCATGCACTTTCCTTTGATTCAACAAGTTTGTCTCCTGATCTGGGCTTGGTAGATCTTTGGGCTACGCTTATTACCTTTCACACCCTCATGAATAGTTTTAGGAGAATTTATTAATGCACCCTAATTGTTTCTTAGGCACCGCGTGAAATTCTGAAAATACCCCTAAAAACCAAAAATGTATTTCAGGTGCTGTCATACCCCAATTTTTTACCTAAGATCCCATCTTCGTTTGCATTTTTTCTTATATACATCAAGGTCACAAAATATGGTAGGTTTCGAACGTTTCACCTTCGAGCATTGCATGTGCAGAGATTATTGAGTGTTGTGAGTATTTTCTCTTGTGCATGACTAACTTCTAATCAAGTAGGAAGTGTGTGTTTTTGTTTCTTTGATTTCATGTGTAGAAATAGGTCTAAATCAAGAGCATCAGACGTCACGCCTCAATTAGGGTTTTGAGTCCAAAGCCAGAAGTACGATTGATTGTTGATTCTCGAAGACTGATTCATCAAGGGAATCGTGTGTTTATTTCCATGCTCTATTCAGCAGGTGGCCTTAAGCGTCTCCGAAATTCTTCATAAACACAGTCGAGATTCCAAGATCACTGGTTCACGTGTGTTTCGCCTTGCCTTGAAATACAAGAAAAGAATAGGCTATGCGAGTAAATCCCAAAGACTTCGACCAAGAATCATTTGCAAGTTTCCTTTAAAAGTTGAAGGCGAATTGTGTTTAGAAATCCATGAGAGAACTTTATGGGACGCTTGTCATGATTTAAGAGTTTTTGGATCTCTAAGTTCAGTTCACTGTGTCAATTTCTCAACGCGATAACATTTCACCTCAAATCCCTTTTCTAGTGATTTTTCAAAGCCTTTAAGCATGGTTCGATTTCTTATACTTACATGACGACGTGGGGTGAATATCGTTAGAGTGGGATGATTAAATTCAAGATTGCTTTGGAAGAATTTATTTAGAATACTTGGAATTTTCATCATATGAATTCAAGTGTTAATTAAATAGAAGTTATCAAAGAGGGGCTCATTCAAGAATAATCATTCCTCACATTGAATTTATTCAAGATTATTTTTGTGTGATTACTTTGATGGGTTCACACCATGGCCATTTGAATTCACATGAGGCATTTATTCAAGAAGATATTGGAAAAAGAAAACTTGATTTAAGAATAACCATTCATCACAAGAATAAATACATGATGGTTACAATTTTATTACAAGATCAATTTATGAAATTTATTTAGATCTCTAATACAAGATGCAAGATTTAGGTCTTAAGGCTTGCATCATTATTTATTCATCATTCAACAATTCATTCAAATATCAATCATTGTTTTCCAAATTCAAGTGGAAGATTTTGAATTTCATCAAGATGAATATCAATATTCAAAGTTTATAAAGATTCAAATGTTTACAATTACAAAAGAATTGAGAGAAATATATTGAAGAACAAGTTTCCATTCATGTTACAATTTTATTTGGATTTATCACTACAAATTTACAAGGAATTACAAGTTTGTACATAAAATCAAACTATTATTCCTAATGTCTTAAAATTCCAGCCCAATATCATTCTGCGTACAGCCCATTTTCCAGCCTTGTTTCAACAAATAAAAGTCCAATTTTTTATGGTATTTTGTTGTTCAAAACAGCAGCAATAACAGTCCAAGACAGCAAGCAAAACATCCCCAAAACCTACTGTAAAAACAGCCTACAAAACAGTCCCAAAACTGTTATAAAAATGCTGCAAATCAGTTCAAAAAACAATAACCTACAATGGTCCAAATGCTGTAAAAAAAACTGCAAACAAACTTCTATAAATCAAGACAAACCAGTTTGCTACAGCCTGCTACCCTGCATCATAATAGCCCAAAAATTACGTCAAAATGGCTAAAGAAAAATTGTATGAACAAAGCATCAAAACAGTTTGTCAAAACAATTCAAATATCACACTGTTTTCCCCCCTAAATGCCTTGTTATTTCACTATAAAAGCCACCCTCATGGACAGAAAAATGACACACAAAAAACTCAGGAGAGGGAGGACACACAAAAAATTCAAGGAAAGACAAAAAAAAAACTCAAGGAGAAAAAAAACTCAGCAAGAGGAAAAACAAAAAAAAGAGTTTTTTTTTGTTCAAGCATCACAACAAGAACTAGAGCCACAGAAGTTTGAGCATCAACAAGAGAGAGAGGGAGAACTTACTTTTTTGAAGCTCTATCAGAGATACTCCGATAGGTATTTCTTCTTCCCTATTTACTTATGTATAACTTTCTCATTCACATATTTGAATCTTCTTTGCACCACTTTTATGCCATATGATCGTTTGATTCATCATTCTGTGGTATCTTTGAATTGCTGCATTTTATTAGCATTTAAACATGTTATAATAATAATAAACACAAGAAAAAACCAGAATTGAAATAATAGAAACTACAAAATTAAAGAAATTATATATTTGTTCAACCATAATGACATTCACCCTGATGCTGTTCACACCATTGAGGAAGCCCTGCACTTGTTTTCTGTACCAGAAACTCTTGAAAGATTTTGATCGAAACAAAGATGCTCATCATTTTCCCATGTTTTCAGAAATGAATGCAGCAAGACAGAAAAATAGATCATGGAACTCTTTTTCGAATACGAGTGGCGCTCCATCTGGCAAAGACAACGTAGCTTTTCAGATACCAAGATCATCAACACCATGTACACTGTATGAAGCAGATCGGATCCTACCAACTGCAAATGAAAATCATGATTCAGTAGAATCTGGCTTACAAGACACTAGATCATCTTTTGAAAGAAAGGACGGTTTGCATGCAAAGTCATCTTCTTTTGAAACAAATATAAAACGTGCTGAACAACAATTTGCTCAATGGTCACGGGTTCTTAAACTTCAGTACATAGCCGAGCTGGAAAGAAATGTACAGTCTTTACAGGTAGAAGGGTCTGAAGTATCGGATGAGCTTGAGTTTCTTAATCAGCAGAATCTTATCGTGAGTATGGAGAATAAAGCACTCAAACAACGTTTAGAAAGTTTAGCACATGAGCAGCTTATCAAATACTTAGATCAGTAAGTACTGGAAAGAGAGATTGGAAGATTATGTGGCATGTATCAACAACACCTGCAACTGTCATCATTAGCTTCTCATCAACTTCTGTAGCCGGTTCAACAACTTTGTCTTCTACAACTTCAATCATTGATTTCTTTATCACACCTTCAACAATATCACAAGCATCAGAGTTGAATATACATCCCACGTCAGCAAAATAGAAGAGATTTCATAAAAAGGAAGAGATTGAAGAAATCAAAGAATAAATCACCAGAGTTATTTCTCGTAGGATTTCTGGTTTTCTGTCCGACTTCGTCATTACAAAGCTATAAGATGCCATCAGAGCAACTTTGATCGACTTTACATTTTCGTAGCTATCTGGTTGCTTAGTGGATTTACTGTTGTTGATTGCTTCGTTTAAAATACATAAAGAAAAGATGGATGAATAAGATGATGACATCCGATCGAAGCTAACGAAGGCAGAGGGAGAAGGTTGTGAGTCGTTGTGTCGTTGAGATGAAGCAGAGAGCGAGAGGTTGAGAGATGAAGCAGAGAGCAAGAGGTTGAGAGATGAAGTTTGTGGGGAAGTGAGATTTTGTTTTATTTTGTTTTACGATAAAACATAGGGATAATAGTCTCATAATAATAATTAATATGCCATTCCCTTCCCAAGACAACCAACACCCGCGGCGCCCTTCTCTTAGTACTCTAGGGTTACAAAAACATTTCGTTGTCCTTTTCAACTGGGTCAGTCCATTGGGCTTGTTGGCCCAATCCTACTATCAATTTTTTCTTTATATTTTAATAGAATCATACTAATAATAGATAATTAGCTTAATTCAGTTGGCAAAGCACACCACTAATAATTCAAGGAGACCCAAGTTCAACTCTTTGCTGGGCCTTTTTTTTTCTCTCTGTTTTTCTTGATTCTTTTATTCTTATTTCCATTCTTATTAAATATACTTGATAATAAAATATTAACTTAGTTTATATATATAATTTTTTTCTTGCCATTAAAAAATAAAAAAAATACATATTTTATAATTCAGTCTTTACTTAATTTTTGTTACTTATTTAATTGTTAAAAATACATGCTATTATAATTTAATCTTTATTTAATTTTGGTTATTTATTTAATCATTTAAAATACATGCTTATAAGTTAATCTCTTATTTAATTTTATTATTATTCAATTGTCGCTCTAATTAAATTCATTCTCGATCATTGAATCTTTGTATCTTTCGTCCGTCTAAATTCCAAGGGAAATGTTTTGACTTTGTTAACTTCATGTCATCAAATATGTGTAATACGTTTGTGCGAATACCTTCATTCATATTTGTTTTATTATCTTTGTTAATTTTAAGTTAATTTTCCTAAAATACTTAATTTTCAAACTCACATCTTTTAAGTCAAAACTTCGACGATAGGTCGTCGTATCTTCAAAATCTCATTCACACCCATTTTTAACCAAACAAACCACTTTAATCAAACAAACAATTTTAACTAAAAAACAGACATTTCAAAAGGTTCGTGCGGAGTACCGCATATGCATTGGGTGCTAATACCTTCCCATTATATAACCAACCCCCGAACTCTAGATCTCTTTCAAAAAAACGCATTGTATTTTCATTACTTTTAAGTATTACTTTACATTGCATATCTAAGGGTTTTATTTCGCTCTTTTCCCTTTACCCCGCTACATTTTTGATCGCTACAAGTGCACACCCTTTACAAGTTAAAACCAGAAATGTATTTTTGGATCCTGTGAGACTGCACATAGTTTTGAATGCTTAGTGTATAAGGTGCACACCGAAAATACATTTCATGAGAGCATTTTAGGTTTTTTATAGGGTGTTTTTCACCTATCTATGGTGAAATAAGAAATCCTCTAGTTTTAGTACCCCTTTCTCTTGGTATTTCCTTTTGGGCTTAGTTCTTATTAGTGTTTTGGCCCATTTGTATTGTTTTTTCTCTCTTTTTATTTTTGCTCTTGATTTTATTTTATTATTATTTTTATTTTACTTTTTTTTTATTAATTATTAATTAATAATATAAAAATAAAGATTAGATTAGAACTAACCTTTCAAGAAAGAACCAAAATGCTTGATCAGCAAAAAGCCGATTTTCCAAGGTAAATTCAAATGATCGCAATTTTAAACGCTTGATCAACAACAAGTCCTTTTTTTTCGATTTAAAATTAAAATGCATAAAATCTTTTCTTAATTAAACAAATTAGACTAATGAGATGGGTGTATGTCTTACATTTTCTTCGGATATTTGGATACAAGTTGTATAACTTGGCCATTCAAATAATCACGATCCAATTAAAATATATTAATTAAGCGAGTTTACTTCAACTTAATAAACAATAAATGGACGGGATGGACGTATGTCCCACCTTTTCCTCGAGTATCCAAATTCAAGTTGTATAGCTTCCCATTTGGATACGTATTCTCTATTAAGGAGTTGTGACTTAACTCATTTTACATTTTATCAATAAATGAATAAACGGACAAGATGGATGTATGTCCTACCTTTTTCTCAACCGTTTGAATACAAGTTGTATAGCTTGGTCATTTGAATACTTGTATCCCTTAAAAGAAAATTCAACCAATTAAACTATCTTTTTTCTCCCTAACACGACTCTGAAAACCCTTTCGCAAACGAGTATGCTTTATCTATTTCGATGCAAAACAAACAAACACTTCAACCTCCAAGCGCAAGCAACAATCAAGATTTAAACACTTAATGTGAGTTAAGTATCACTCACTACTACGGAAAACACATATGACAACGGTAGTGAAATATATATATAATGAGGATGTGCGTCCGTTGTTATGTAGTGTGTGAATGTATTTATGTTGCTTTCAATCACGAGCGTATGACAGTTGTGGTAAACTAGGTTGCGTGCTAAATATCATAACATTTACATTAAATAAATGTTGTTATATTTTATAGGTCAAGGGATCGAAACCCAACAGCTGCAATTTAAATTGAATAAAATGAACATTTCACCACGGTTATGAAACATAATCATTGTGGTATTATACATGAGTTTATTATAAAATATGTAGATTGATTGTATTTCCCTACTCCTCACTAAAAAAATATAACCATTCAAATTTATGTATAGGATAATAATCTGATAAATTAACTTATTCTTGACAAACAACTCACACAAAACACAGTTTTTCGAATTGCATGAATCTCATAATTTATCTTTTTCTATTTAATATATAGAATGTGATTCAATGATCTAAGTCCTTCATAGAATCAATTATTTCTCTTATAGTTTATTTTGAAAAGCATCAATTTGAAAATATGTCAAATATTTTAAAGCATAAACTAGATGAGAACGAATCAATGCTATGAAGGACTTAGATCATTGAACCATATTCTATATGTTAAAGAGCGAGAGATGAATTATGAGATGTATGCAATTCGAAAACATTGATTGATCTAAGTTAGTTTTTAAATATAACTTAATTATCAAATTATTATTTTCTAAATCAAATTAAATGAGCGCATGCTCAATGAGGGGTAGTGAAACAAACAATATACTTATGAATATAATAAAATCAACAAGTCAAACATTTAGAACAACAATAACCTATCAACTCATAAATAATGTTTCAGAAATAACTTACACAGAACTTATAGTTTTCACATAACTTTGCAGCTTTCACATTAGCTTCGTCCTACTTGTAGTTTCACATAACTTTGCAACTTTGCAGCTTTCATGATGAAATGAAATAAGAATGAAGATGAAGTGAGAGCTGCAATGTTGTGTTAAATTTGAATGGATGTCACACAACATTGCAACTTTCACATTAGCTCCGTCCTCCTTCTATTTTCAACTTTGCAGCCTTTCCTACAAGTCAAAATATATTAGCATTATATTATAATCTAAACAAAGCAAACATTTTGAACAACAAAAATCAACTCATAAAATGGATCTCAAACATACCTTTTAGGGTTTCATAAATGTTTCACATAAAACTACATGCAACATAATTTTTTTATTACTAACAAGAACAAATCAACTCATAAAATGGTTGCATCCAAAATGAAGTTGCATCAAAAAAGAAAGGAGGTTGAAGCTTCAAACTTGTGTACAAACTTTATCTTCATCCTCGTTAATTTTATTCATTTATCCATCTATACCTACAAGTCAAAATAGTGTACAAAATTAAAACATTATGAAACTAGTTATTGAAACATAAACAATAATAGATAAAAAGACGTTGAAACATAAACTATTGTGCACACGAACTATAAGGTAGCCATTTCCTAAGATTTGGGAGAGGCAAGTGAAATATATATTAGGGTTTTCTGTTGAGAGAGACGGCTGTAATGTACTGAAGCGAGAGAAAACTCACTAATATATAAATAAGTAAAACCTTTCACCACGATTTGTAAGATGAACCGTGATGAAATGATTGCACTTTATACCATGTCTGTCTAAATAAATGTGGAGATATACCCATTTTGTCACAATAAATAGAAAATTGAAGGTGTTGGGATTCCAACCTTTTCACTCCAAGTACATTTCACCATGGTTCTTCACTATGACCATAGTGAAATGTCTTTTAGTTATTAAAAAACGCCCAAAAACGAGTTATTATCATGGTTAACATGGAGTTTGTTGTAATATTTTGTTATGAAAGGTATTTTTCATAGTAATTGTTGGGGGAGTTTCTAGGAGCATTGATACAAAGTTGAAGATTATGCATTTTTGTGAGAGACACACCACTTATCCACCTAAAACCTTAAGGTTATAGGTGAGTGAGTTCTCTCACTTATATATGCTTAAGTCTCCACAGTCCTCTCTAATGTATGACTATTTCTCCACTTACTTACACTTGTATTATTATTCTAACACTCCCTCTCAAGTGTGAGTCCACAATGCTCCCCTTCAAGACACTTGCACCACCGTTGAAACCTTGCCACCATTGACACTTTGCAACGAGACACCTCTTATTGGGCATTTCGATACAAGTAAGCTGGTTCCTTTCTCGAACCAAGCTCTGATACCATTTGTTGGGGGAATTACTAGGAGCATTGATACAAAGTTGAGGATTATGAACCTTTGTGAGAGACACACCATTTATCCACCTAAAATCTTAAGGTGATAGGTGAGTGGACTCTTCCACCTATATATGCTCAAGTCTGCGCATTCCTATCCAATATGAGACTATTTCCCCACTTAGTCACACTTGTATTATTATTCTAATAGTAGTGACTCTTTAAAAGCAATCAACAAATACATGGTTTTCTACCATGAACTACGAAACTATGATTTTCCCATTGCACCGGGGAATACGTAAGCACAAGATTTTGAATTCTTGGCGAGCACAATATTAAAAAGAGTTAAATACATTTTTGGTTCCTATAAATATCTCAAATTTCATTTTAGTCCCTATAAAAATGACATATTTTGGTCCTTGCAAAAATTTATTGCATGCAGTTTTAGTCCTTATTATTTTCTAAAATTTTAAAAACTGTTTGATTACCCTTAAACTTTTAAATTTTTGAATAATATTTTTCATACAGGTTTAGAATACTATAAAATGTATCTATACCAAATTTTAAACTTTTTTAAAACGAAAATTATTAAATATAAATTTTTTAAATTTCAAAAGATAATGATAAAAGTAATGAAAATCTCAATTTAAAAATTAAATTTTTATTTTTTTTCGAGAAACTTTTTATAACATTTTAAACATGTCTGCAGATTAATCATTCAAAAATACACATTGATTTAACATCGGAGAATAAAACTACGTGCATAATTTGTAGGGATCAAAACATGTCCATTTTTTTAAAAGTACCAAAAACAAAATTATAGGGATAAAAAACATATTTAACCTAATAATAACCTAAAAATCCTTTCTTTCCTTTTTTCTCCCATAGTAATTAGAAGATCGCAAGTAAACATCACGCTACTTTGTACAACTAATTAAAGGATCATGTTAAGTACAACAGATGACCCGCTATTTGTTGCGACGTTCATTTTTTTCTCTTTCGTGGGCTTTATCGATATTTTTTCTTTCCCTTAGAATAAATAAAGTTTAATTGCGACTCTAATATATTTCGAGTGTGCGATACTGATCAGTGGTTTTTACACAGTTATTTACCATTAATTTCAGTTATCTATTCTTTTTATTGTCGAGTGTTTTATTTTATTTTACTACTTTTTATGCGTTGGCTGTGTGTTTTACTGTTTTCAGTTTCACAGGAATAAATCAGACAAATCAGTGCGAAAAAGTGAAAAATTTAGAGTTTTGGAAAAGTTTCCAGCACGCTCCAAAAGGCCTGACACGGCCACCCATGTCACCCGACACGGGCCGTGTCAGACAATGCGCTAATTGATCGGTTTTCACTAAAAAAAAATCATAACTGAAGTTATAGGAATCAGATCGACGCAATCTAATATTCGTTGGAAAGCTCAGAGAAAGAGCTATAACTTTCATGTTGAAGTCAAAAGCTGATTCAGATGGTAGAAGCCTCGAAAAATTCATTAAAGTACAAACTTTAGAAATTTAGTTGTTTTGGATCGTTTTACGAGTCTGGTTTATGTTTCCGATCCAATTTGAGTTAGTAGTGAAAACTCTTATTTAGTTTATAAGAATTTTTGGCTAAAAAATGAAGGAAGAAGATTAAAGAAGATTGGAGAAGACAAGGATTTCAGTGGAAGGATATTTTCATGAATAGACAGGATTAAAGATCGAAGTTCGCCCCAATACTTGTAATGTTTACAATTTATCTTTTGTTTTCTTTGAATAGTATGAGTAGCTAAAACCCCAATGCTAGGGGGTGTCCCTTATTTGATTCTGTAATAACGTTGAATTTCTGATTTCATCAATTCCATTATTTTTATTATTTAATTTAATTGTACATAGTTTTTCATGTTTTCTTTATCGGACAAATAAGGATTGTTCTACCGTTAATGATTAGCTGGACCACAATTGTTAAGATCTTTGTACAAATAGACTATAGTAGATATCACATAGGACTAAGGATACCCTATAAGTTATCAGATAACTCTTGATAAATCAAAGACTTGAATCCATAAGATATCTCTAAGGACTTTTGATTTAGGATGAATGTTCAAAGGTTTTCTTACTAAGGACTTAAGGGAAAATAATCTAAAGGGCTGATAATTGAATGTTATGAATTTGTTGAAGAAATCATGATTCAAAATTGTTACATGATATATTATACACTTTACCCTAACATGTCCCTCATACTAGTAAAAAGCCAATTTATATTTTTGTTTATTTTATAGTAACAATAACCAAACAAAACCTAAAATTTAATTTTTATTTAATTGAACCACAAATTGAACTCGGTACTTCTGTACAATTCTTGAGTTCGATATTCAGAAAATTTCATTGTTATTATAAGAGACAAAAATAATACACTTGTTATTTTTTTCATCAGATACACTTGAATATTTTCGCCCCGCAATATTTATTACAAATGAAGATAATAATATGTTTTGGTTTGCGAAAAGAGAGGAAAAAACATGAGAAAATGAAATTAAAAAGAGGCAATTGATCATTATCGGATAGACCAATGTAAGCGGATACGTGATGATGATACACATAAAGAATATACTACCAGAGTAATCTCATACATCTGATACTATATTAACAACTAGCAAATTTTTAAGATAAAAGTAAAATAAAGCTGAAAATTTGATATATTAAATCAACATTTAATGCATTAATAGCTAGGCCAATATAATAATCTCTAAAGATTTAAATAGCCCAATTGCGAACTAATTAAATGGTGATTAAAACTCTAAAAACTTCCAATGTTTTCTCAAAAGTTCGATATAATAATTATGAAGTGAGATTTTTATTGATCAATTCATTCGTTTTTTGTTATCTAGTTCAATAGATATTTACATGAATAAATAAAACTACATATATAAGTATGAAATGTCAACTAAAATATTAAAAGTTAAATAATTAATATATGGACAGTGGTAGTTCAATAGATATTTACATATATCTAAATTGTTTTGCTGAAGATGTTGATGATGCAACTACATCTTTTCTTGCATATACTATTATCGACTTACTCAGCTTTTATAACTCCAATTTCAATTTTTGAAGATTTAAATTGTTTTGCTGAAGATGTTGATGATGCAACTACATCTTTTCTTGCATATACTATTATCGACTTACTCAGCTTTTATAACTCCAATTTCAATTTTTGAAGATTCTTAGAAAGATATGAGACTCTTTGGATTCCATAAATTTAAAATTTGAAACATATTTCATTATGTTCGTTCACAAGGCCTGCGAAGAAGACTTAATAACAAGAGTTTGAAACATATTTCATTATGTTCGTTCACAAGGCCTGCGAAGAAGACTTAATAACAAGAGTTTGAAACATATTTCATTATGTTCGTTCACAAGGCCTGCGAAGAAGACTTAATAACAAGAGTTAAAGGGAGAGACGCATCAAACAGGTGGATCCTCATTTTAACGAGGACATGTGATTACGTCCTCTGCCGCATTTCTCATTGTTTATATTTAATTGACCGATAATCTGCACACAGTGTCAAAGCATATGCAAATAATTTTAATCACTTATATTATATAAAGACTAGATTGCGTTAATTTATATATTCAATTCATTATCATTCTCATACTATTTTTCACTCCGCAGTCGAGTTAGACGTTGGAGTGCTAACTTTGTTGATCCACTCATTATCTATTGTGTCATAAACTTGCTCCACCGTACCAAGACTTCACCTCACCACTTTATTACTCATTTTCAGTTCTTTAGTAGAACATTGGCGCCATCTGCCGGAAGCGACTTTTGATTCCCACCATTTTTACATGAAAACTAGTGTGTCATCGTCAGAAATACATATCACTGATCTTCCTTTATTAGAATCCTGACCCTCTCTCAAGTCACCGATCTTCTTCTCGCAGATCATCGATTTTCTTCCCTCAAACCGTTGATCTCTTCCTCTTACGGATAACAAACTCTCAAAGAAATGATGACATTGAAGGTCAATAAATCTAGTGCTCAACGTCATGCCACTGTTGCACTTATTGAAGCTAACAAAGTTTCACCTCTTCCTAAATGAATAACAATCCAAATTCAGCGACTTCTTCGTCCACTCCTGTGGAAGAGGATTTTCTCCTCCAAGAATTAACCAAGAACGTTTCAAGCATTATGTTCTTCCAACCAATGCAACAACTTTGCAAAGGTCAACCTTCACAACAACCTCCATCACAACCGCTTATATATAAATATCAGATGCTCCTAAATATTCAACAATTGGAGGCTGATCTAGGCATGAAAAGAGCATCCGGCCTACTGAAAAATATCCATAACATGGTACAACAACAAAATTCTCAAAGCCTAGAAGATAAGATACTCTAAATTAAAGAGAGTTTGCAATGCATTCCTTTGAGAGCCAACGCTTCCCACAAAGCGTCATCACGTGGTAACCACACAAATTTGCCACAATCGGCTCCAGAAGTCACAACCTCAAAAACACATAGCACTTATGAAATTACCAAGCCGTAATCGAAGTAGAAGACACCGGACTCCGTCCCTTGACTTCAGAGGAGAAGTGACAGTCGCATTCCATTAAAGGTTCGCTCACACTACTAAGGAAAATACATTCAACAACGGTTGGGAAAGATAAATAATTATGTGGGACCAGACGTTGTTATGTAGCATGTGGTTGTATATGCGTCACTTACAATCATGATCCAGTAACCGCTGTAGTAAACTATATATCAGAACAGTTGATGTAAATAACTGTTATCATAAATATAGTGGCATGGATTCGATACCTAACTACAACCAAAATTAAAGAGCATAAAAAATAGCATTTAACCACGGTCGTTGTGGTATATATAAGACTTTATTATAAAATATGGGATTGCTTGTTTTTCCCTGTCCATCGTTAACCATATACAACCATTCAAACATATTTTTGAGATGATAATTTGAAAAAGTAAGTTATTCTTGAAAAACAAATTAAAAGATCCAATATTTTTCGAATTGCAACATCCAGTAAATCATGATTTTCTCTTTAGCCTATATGATTTGATTCAACCCCAAATTCTTTAAAGTAATGTTGATAAATGGATGCCAGTCTGAGTCTTTCACATAAAATTTGATTTTCTCTTCTTTTCTCACTAACAACATTTATCAACAAAAACATTAAATTAATTTATATGGATTGGGAGAGCTGATCAACTAACCATTTATTTCAACCTGTATAAGACTTTAAAGTACTTCATTAGACTGCCATCAACCATCCCTTGCCTACCATCAAATCCTACTGCAACGAAATACAACAAAGTTAAATCATGAGCATCATCACAATACAACCACACATATCAGCAAAACCCTAAAACCCTAAACCCATAAATCCTAACTTATAAGTATCAACAGAGAGATCGAAAGAGAGGGAATGAGAATATACCATACGCTTGCTACCACCGTCATCATCACCATATGAGGTTCATCTAGTTTGTGAAGCCATAAAAATAAATATAAGGTGGATGAAGTTAAAACAATAGCTTCATACTTCTTATATTTCTCTTCATAGCTTCTAAAACTAGATGAATTTTACTATTGTTGTTGTTTCTTCATTCACTTTTCTTGAGTCCTACAGACATCGTAAAAATTATCAATATGTGAAACCCAAACTTATTTGTCAACAACACAACATGAAACAAAAACATAGAACAACATACAATAATAAAAGAACCATAAACTATCTAACAAGAAGAAATTAAAAAGGAAAACCATGTGAAACATAACAACAAGATAAACGAAAACGAGAGTATAAGGAAAAAGAAGAATACCTTTATCTGAGAAGAACAAGATTGACAACTATACTGTAGAATAAGAATGCTGATAATTAAGAAGAAGAGAAAAATGGGTTCTAGGGTTTTATTGTGAAAGATACGACGCTACTGTGAGAGAGAAATAATTAATTTTCTTATATATAAATATACTCACAACGGTTGACGTTACCAACCATGGTGATATATATATATATATATATATATATATATATATATATATATATATATATATATATATATATATATATATATATATATATATATATATATATATATATATATATATATATATATATATATATATATATATATATATATATATATATATATATATATATATATCAAAACAGTTGTTAAAAACAATCGAAATCGTAAACCTTTATTTTATATATAAAAATAAATAAAATAGAAAAGATACGCCTTAACTTTAAATGAACAATATATGTGAGGGCGCTGAGTTTCGAATCCAAAAAAGCTTGGAACCTATAACTATGGTTAGATGCAACCGTTATTATATTCTAACAATTTTTAAAAAAAATAAAAATAAAATGTCAGCGCCTGGGTTTAGAGATGTTTCCACGGTGTTGAGAAGAATCGTAGTGAATTGGGCATTGTTGTTTGCGCGTTTTGTAGTAGTGTCACCATATACCTCTCTAACATACTACTCCAAAAAGAGGGAAAGTTGCAGCATAGACTCCCCGATCTCTGAGTGAAAAGAGGAAACAATTCACTACAATCATTCTTGAAAGCAAGATTCCATGATCCTTGAGAAACCCCAAAATCTAAAAATTTATGACGACACTAGGGATCCAAACGAGCACATCAAACATGTCAATAAAAAGCTAGATTATTACCACGCCTGAGGATTTGTGAAGTGTAAATTCTTCGTGTTAAGGTCCCATTTGTTTTGGATTGTTTTTTTTAAATGATTTTTGTAGTGCTACATAATTTTGTGTAAAAAAATTTACAAAGAAACTTTTCATAAAAGCTTCAAATTAAAATTTGGATTGAATAGTTATTCTTAAAATGTTATTTTTTGTATTTCATCATTTTCTTGAAAAAAATTTTGGATGTCAAAAATTCTAAAAATTACTTAATTTTGAAGCTATTTCGAATAGCTTTTCCTAAAAATCTTATTTGAAATACAATTTTTTAAAAAATTATGATTCCTACTATATTTTGATATTCAATAATGTATGCTTATGTTATAGGATGCCAAAATTTGTCTTTCAATTAAGATAAAAAGAATATAAAAAAAACTTGTAATATTTTGAAAAATAATTTTATAAAATACATTATTAAAATACAAAGAAAAAAACTTCATTTTTAAAGCTAAAATAAACAACGACTTGGTTCAATACCACCCATACCGGAGCATAGAATTGTGGAAGCAATTGTGTGATTCATTCACAACTCAATTCACCACTCGAAAACGGAAACCCACCATAATGGTTTTACTCACTAGGATCATTCCGGAGAAGAAAGTGACCTTATGAGAGTATATCGATTGATTCATTAACGTAGTAGTGTAAATGGGAGGTAGAAACGATATATTAAAATGTTGGATATTCAAGAAGGGACTAAGATCAGATTGTGTGTTATGAGAAAAATTAGGGTTGAAAGGAGCTTGGTGTTTGAATTACCTGTGAAGTAGGGCCCAACCCTATATATCAATTACCTAGCAGAGCCCCTAACTAAAGAGAAAATCCAAGAAGCTATAAACCCTATATATTTTCGTGATCTAGAAAGGGACCGAACACCCCAATCAAGATTTTCTGCATACACTCCTTTAAACAGATCTAGGGAGAAATTCTTCTGAGAATGTGTGAACACTGAGTTTAAAGAAACAATGATCAGGAACTCATATCCAATTAAGGAATTATCCTTAATGGATAATAATAAGTAATATCGTTTCCAAAAAAATCACGACCATGGTACTAATGAATGCCTCCACCTAAAGGATAAAATTAAAGAGCTAGTTAAAACATGGAGGCTCATTGGGTACACTGGGTACGGGGGCCAAAGAGACAACTGAGAATAGAAGAAGAGTCATAGAGGATGAGATGAGTCCTCACACAAGAAACTTTCTCTTTGCTCGTTGAAGGCTTCCGCAAAGAAAACTATATATCGAGGTCGTTGGCTGATTGAAAAGGGAAAAAGATAGTAGAAATGAACATGAGAAAGATTTAAACGGGAAAAAATAACACATTTCTTCCATCACTAGGGGTCTCCATAAGGAAAAAAAAAACCCTCGGATGGGACTATGAAGATTAGGATTGTCGAGTTAATGGCAATATGCAAAGAAGAAGGAATATCCCATGTAGAGAAGCTTGAAAGTCCAATCCTCAGGTTTTGGGATAGAGAAATGATAGGTGTCATACCCTAATTTTTACTTATAAGATTCCACCTATCATATCATTTTGCATCTCATTAAAATCACAAGAATGGTATCCTCTTAACCTCACCTTTTGGGAGATCATCAAGTAGCCTTTTGTGTTTCTTTGCATCTATTTTCTTGCTTACATTTTATCTTTACTAACCTATTTCAAAATACAAAATTATGTGTTGCTTTCTTTTCATTTTGTTCAAAGTAGGGCTTAGTAATCAATGGATCAAGCTTGGTTTCCAAATTAGGGTTTTTGTGCTCAAAGGCAAAGTTTGATTAACAAGTGGTTCTCAAGAGCTCTCACTTCAAGGCATGACCTATAATCTTAGGTCACACTCATGTCAATCTTCATTTGACCTCATTTGATCAAGATAAGTTCAAGTCTGGTGCATGCTTTTAAGGTTGATTCAAGATTGGTTCATGTGTTTATTTCCATGCCATCTTCATCCATTCTTCAAGGTAATCATCAAGGTTTCTTAAGGGACAATCAAGCTTCCCTATTTTTGTGTTCAAATGTTCATCATTGGACCTTTGGATGTAAAAAAATGTCAAAAATCACAAGTTGGTGTATTTTAACCTAAAATCAAGAATGGCATATTATTTGGTCCAAAGATCATAATTTTCTCAATTCTCAACATTTTTGGATTCTACTTTGAGACAAATGTCACATTTGATGTCCTCTAAAACTTTGCTTCATAAGTCAAACATCATGGACACAAAAGTTGGTTCATAATATGCTTGACCTAATGGCCGACCTGCAATTACGTGCCACGCCCTCAACTTTACGACCATGCCATTTTCAGCTCAAGCATCCTTTTGAGTTGATTCTTTTTTAATTTTATTCTTTTCCATGAAGAGAACATTTGGCACTCAAAAATTTCAAAACACACGAGTAGATTTCATTTTGCCTAACCATGAACATGGTTCCTTGAGCTCTATTATGAAACCGTGACATGTAATTAGTATTCATGTGAATCTTTAAATCTTTTTAGTTCCGAAAAGGTTCTTTTTACCCTAAACTTCCAATAATATAAATAAATCATTCATGCATCATTCCAACATGATGATACCATAAAAATATCCTACATTTTCTCTTCATCTTAAACCTTAAACCTATGCATACACACTAACAAACCATTGTAACAATTCTTTGTTGGGGTGCCATCTAGAGGAGGTTTGATAACGTCCAATTAGGTTCTTGCGTAACCGAGAATATTAGATTGAGATTTGTAGGGGTCTTCATCCAGAAAAATCGTGTGTTTGTCCTCCAAGATTATTGAGTGATTTGGGGGTTTTCGTGCAAGACACTCAAGAGAGGATTGCGGCCAAGTGAAGCCCTTGGGAGATAAAGAACACAAAGGATCATTTGGAGATAAAGAATGCAAAGGAAGTATCGAGATAACTACGAATCAAATTTAAGTCTTGTGTTGTAATATGTGAAATTGATGGTGCACGAAAGCTTTGGAGATAAAGCATGCAAAGAAGTAGTAAGATCCAAATAGTCAATTTATAACTATTGCGTTTTGGTATTTCTCAAGATCAAATGAAGAGAAGAGGTTGAATTAACAACAAGAATTAGGGTTTATGGAGTTGATCTTTAACACTTCTCTTGTATAAACTTTTTGCATAGTAAGAATTATCCCAATTCCATTGGAATTAAGCACAGACGTACCCACACGCAAGGACAAAAGTGGGGAACTGTGAAGACAAATCCTCGTGTCTCTTTTTCGTATTGTTTTACTTGTTTTATTTTCATTAATCAATTTGTCTAATAGCATTGCATAATCGATTGACTCGTAGGAATTTTTCTGAACCGTTTTTTGGTTTTAAATTAAGTGTTGATATTGATTATAATCATTTTGATTATAAGTGCTTTTTGTATAAACACAAATCAAAGGAAAATTATGAAAATTCAATTGCACACCAAGTGTTCGACAAATTGTGTTTGTTTATTCTTTTGATAATTGTCATTGGAAATAGTATTATTAGTAACTTGCTATAAACGATTGATAAAGTGTTACTTGATTAAAGTTCAATTAATTCAAATTACTGTATTCATTCCATTTGCAATTTTATATTTGCATATACGAGTTTTCAAAATAGTTTTTTATATTAAATTTTGTCTTGGTGATCTATTCACCCTCTTTAGATAAGGAGTCGTCATCTAAAAAGTGGCATCAAGAGCCCGGTTCATTCCGGCTTTGTAACTTATTAGAAAATGGCGTATGAACCTAAAGGGGATTATAAAAGAGCCCCAATTTTCACAAGAGAAAACTATAGTTATTGGAAAGCTTGTATGCAAATTCATGTCAACTCATATGACAAAGGTGTGTGGCAAGCCATTAAAAATGGCCCAACACCAATGACATATGTTGTTGATGATGCTACCATACTAAATCCGGAAAGCTTATGGGATGAGGATGATAATAAGAAGTGGGCACATGATTGGAAAGCGAAAAATATCATCATATATGCTCTTGGTGTTGATGAGTTTTATCACATTTCCCATTGTAAAACCACTAAAGCTATGTGGGATACTCTACAAGTTACCTATGAGGGAACTAATGAGGTCAAACAAACTAGGATTAATACACTTAATTAATATTTCCAATGTTATTGCTACTAACAAGGTTTTCAGATGTATTACTAGGAATTGGAGACCAATGTATTACTATGATTAATACAAAAGGGGTTCACGCATCTTATTAATCGTTTAAGTTTTCTAGGTAATTCTATTTCCAACGTTATTGCTACTAACAAGGTTTTCAGATGTATTACTAGGAATTGGAGACCAAAGGTCACCGTGATCAAGGAAGCCAATAATCTTGCAACACTTGATCTCACCGTTTTGTTTGGGAAGTTAGAGGAACACGAGCAAGAACTCAATTGCTTGGAAAAAAATGGAAAAAAAGCTTGAGAACAAGAAGAAAAAGGATAAAGACACCAACAAGGAGGAAGTGTTGAAGTCTAAAGCTCTTAAGGCTTAAAGTTCAAAGTCCTAAAAGGATGAGCATACTAATGATAGTGACTCTTGTGATGAAGAAGACTCAGATGATGAACAAATGAGATTGTTTGTGAGGAGATACAATCGATACATTCAGAAGAATGATGTCAAACACTCTGACAATAATCTTGTGCTTTAGAAGATAATTCACATCCTCTAAAGATGAAGATAACAAAAAGGACAAGGGAAAAGGCATATGCTATGAATGCAGAATGCCATATCATTATAAACTGAAATGTCCATATCTTACAAATAAGAAAGGAAAGGGCCAAAGAAATAACTCTAGGAATTATAGAAAAGCCTATGTTGCTTGGTGTGATCGGTGGATCTGGAACTGACTGTTTAACGCTGGTTCGCGAAATGTCGCGGAAGCAAGAGTCGCCACCGTCTTTTATTTTCTCCAAATGGAAAGGACAAAAGCACAGAAAAATTCCTTGTAGAGATTGCTCTCAGTTCGGGAGGTAGATTATAGAAAGGGAAGGTGTTAGCACCCTTTCTATCCATGGTTATCCATGGGCTCTTAGATACTTGCTCATTGTGTTTTCAAAAATGGTTTGTTTGCTTTTCAACTGTGGGTTTAAAAAGTTTCTTTGAAAATTCCAGTTCGACTCTTGTATCAGTCCTCAAGAGTGTTTGAAAAATTGCTTTCGAAAGCTTTTTGAAAATGTGTTGGTGTGAAAAGTATTTTTGATTTGTTTTGAAATTAGAGCAAGTATCTACGAGTCGTCTACCTACCCTAAGGAATTCGTCTGTGTAAATGTCCTTAAGATAGTGCCATCCCACCATTGAGAGGTAGGAAGCACCACCGTTGGAGGTGTTCGGGTCAATTCGAGGTTCGAGACGTGGTGATCACCAGAGCAATGGGAAGACACCTTAGAAGCTACCCTCATGCCAGGTTCCCGGATCATGAGGACTTACTAAGACATCCTCTACTCGACGATCACCTTTCGAGGCAAGGCAACAGTGAGGCGTAGCCTAGGGGTGGTGTGTGATTTGTGTGTCAGATTCAGATATTTTACCTTGTCATGTTATTGGTGATCTATGCGTTTGTTTTTATTTTTGTCATTCATTCTTTCATGTCATTATTTAACAGTAAAAATAATTTGCGGAAAGGTAAAATTCTAAACTATTACAAAAGGCGCGGGTCCACATCGCCAAAATTTCCAGGACCCGATTTGACAGAAAAATAAAGAAATAAAGTAAAGTGCGAGAAAGATTAAAATGTCCGAGGTTACAAGGCTTTGGGAGAGGTACATTAATATTTACAAGAAAAAAAGAAATAAATACGCGAATTGAATTAAAGTTAGAAACGAGGGCGTTGGACCCTTTTTTTGCGAAATTAAATTAAATGATTAAATTAATTAAATTAAAAAGAAAAAGAAATTATTTTTTTGGTATTTTTTGGTATTTTTTGGATTTATGAACTTTTATGAGAAAGATTAATTAAAATAAAATATTAACCCTAATTCTATAACTTTTATTTATTAAGAAAAATATTAAAGTAAACCTAAATTAACCTAATTATTTACATGCAATTTTGATTTATAAAAATAAACAATATTTTAATAATTAATTATTATGAAAGAAAAGAAAAAAAGGATAAAAATTATTACAAACCCTAATTCTACGAATTTTAAGTTAATTAAGAAAATGCTTGAATTAAACCTAATTTAATAGCTAAAATTAATGAATATTATTTATTTACAAAAAATATAGTAATTAAATAAAATACTTATTTTTGTCTTTTTCTGATTTTATATTGTTTTTTATATTTGTTATGAAAATATTTAAATTAAAGGAATTAATTAAAAAAACATTAATTGAAATAAAGAAAAGAATGAAGAATATAAAAGACACTTGCAAACCTTGGGGGGTTCTGTCCCCAGTTGGAGGTGAAGTCTTAGCATTTTAGGCCCATTAATCTTTGCCTTGTTGACCTTTTTCAGGATGCGTGTAAGTGCGTTGACTGGGGTTTACCATGCTCTCCAGATCTGGGCCCTTGGATTGATGAGATTGGCCAAGTGGCGTGTTGGATGGAGGAGCATATGGTGGAGCCTTAGACCCCGCACTGCATGAGAATGCATTTAAATGAAAAATATAAGGAAAGGGAGGGGGACCTGGGATCGAACCCAGGTCCTGTGGTTTACCAAGCGTTTTCCCCACCACTCAAGCTAGCGCGTTCATTCTTTAATCTGATGGAAACTAAATAATATAATGAAAAAAAAAATGGATTAGTGGACAAATAAAAAAAACGCGCTAATTATTTGAATCCTCCAATGGTACTCTTCCACGCATCATCTTCTTCTTCTTCGTTTATTTTTTCCTGAAACAAAAAAAGATTGGCAACGGTTTTGAACCGTTCCAAAAGGCACCATTCTAGAAAATAGCGAATATGCCATATGGCCTCATAAATTAGGCGCGAGGGTTGGGTCTAGATCGTCCAAGCACGCTTGTTTCAATGATATATGTCTCGAATCTCAATTGTTCCAGAATAAAGAAACCCTAATTCATGAACTCTGTAACCCTAAAAAGCAACAATGGTAATTTCGCGTATGGTGCACAAAACTTCAATCAAACCACGTTGTTAGCTTCAGAATGGTCTCATTAGTACAAATCCATGAATAAAATGCAATGAGAATGCTGGGAATTTGAAATACGAATATGCATATTACATGAAAAAGTTTGAGTTGTGTATACCAATTCTGGGCGTTATGAATGTGAAAAACGATTCAAATATGTTGCTTGATGTCTCAGGAAGCCAATGGAACAGATATTTTGCCTTGAATCGCCTTGTATCCCTGTTTTCAGTTTTCAATTTTTAAGCAAAAAACTCAAGTGTGGTTTTCTATGTATGGCGCAGCTTGGGCCTTCTTGGCATTAGGGTTGCACTATATATGTATGTGTGAAGGTTTTAGGTCAAAGAAATCACACAAAAACCTTTGCATTCATGATTTGCAAGATTTGATTTTCAAAGATCTTTTCAAATATTTTTTCATGCCTATTTGGTACAAATCATGGCCAATTGACTTGATTCTTTCTATATTTGGTCTTGCACGAAATCATAAGCTTATTCCTTGCATAAAAAGATTTGAAAAGTTAGGTTTAGTATTTTTCATGTATTTTAATTAATTAAATGAATTATTAATAATTAAAAATCCAAATAAATAAATAAAAATGATAAAAAACTTCCCTTTGGGCCAAATGGTCGTGCACATGCCTTGGATGATGAATTGTGGAAGAAAAATAGGCCCATTAGCATTTTTAGGTCATTTGAATCAATGTTGACTTTTCAAAATATCCAAAAATTTCCCAACTTCCACAAGGCATAACTTGCTCAATTTTTAAGCTTTGCTCATGTTCTTGGACATTTTGGAAAGGTCTTTGAGTCCTCTAACAAATGCCTTTGGTCCCATGTCATTTTGATTTACCAATCTCAAGTTATGGTCTTTGACTTAAAGTCCCTTTTTGTTGACTTTTGAAAATGACCTATAATGTTGAAATTGATAACTTTTTGTGAGAGCATTTCTTGGACTTGAAGTATGAAGAGGAGTTGTAGGAAATGTCTTTCTCTTCAAAATGAGCTTTGGATTGAATTTTTCTGATAATCCATGTGGAAGTCATGCCCTGGTCAATTTACAATTGACTTTTTTCAACTGTCCAAATATGGAAACTTTTGCATCTTGATACTTTTTGAGCCAAGCTTTGAGAATCATGATCAAGCATTGATCAAATGATGTTTGTGGCTTCAAAATGAGATGTTGACCAAAAATTTGAACTTTTTACTATCAAATGACCATTTTGCCCCTACAGTTGACTGTAGTGAAATTAGGGTTTTTGACTATGCAATTTTGTGCTGTAAGTCTTGAAACTTGGTATGAGGATGCTTGACCATATTTATAGGCATGTGGGACTTGATTGGACCCTTGTAAACTTCATTTTCTTTTTCAGAACCAAAACCCTAATTTTGACTGTTAGGAGGCCCTTGCATTGTGCAACCCTTGGGGAGACTTTGAAGCTTTGACTTGGCAAACTTTGGAGAATATGGGAGGACAAATTTTGGGGTACAACACTTGGGATAGTGATGACGATGTCTCAAGTGATGAAAGCTCAAGTGTGTGAAGAGGAAAACTATTGTTTCATGGAAAATCAATGCCAAAGCAAGAAAAAGAATGTGAGTCATTCTAAATATGATAATATTGATAAGTTGTCTTTTATAGAGTTAAAAATTGCTTTTGATAATCTATAAAAATAAACATGACGTGCTTCTAAAAAACTTGCCTTCAATGAAAAAGTTTTTTTATACTTGGAAGCAAAGGTTGAAGAAACCAATAATAAATTTGAAGCGCTAAATAGATATATTGTAGATTGTCAAAATTGTGAAAATATGGGCGAAGAACCTTGTCGGTTCAGTTGTGAAATTTGTCAAATTCGACAACAAGAAGTGAGTACTCTTGAAGCCTAAGTGTACAAGGCATCATAACCTGTTGATATTTTTGCTATTAATTCTCTAAAGATTGAAAAGCCTCACAATAATTATAATTTGATAAAGAGAGAGGAAAATAGAAAAAGTAAACATCATCGTAAGTTGTTTTATCACTGTTGTTGCAAGAAAGACCATACTATTGAAAAATACAAATTTATGTGCTTTTTAGTTCCTAAAGGCAATTTCCAATGGTTGCCCAAAAACAACAATTATTTCACTCACTCCCAAGGACCAAATGGTAATTGGGTATTGTAATACGGTGGGAGAACTAACTTGGGTGTTTTGCGTTTGATCATAAATATTGCGTGTGATACGGTGGCAGAACCGACTGTTAATAGTGGTTTGCGTTTTTTTGTTCGCAAATGTCGTGGTAAGCAAGAGTATTCACCGACTTTTATTTTATCCAATCAGGAAAAGGAAAAAGAATAGAAAAAGCTTTTTCGAGATGTTTCTGAGTACAGGGGGTAGATTATAGAAAAGGAAGGTGTTAGCACCCTTTCTATCCGTGGTTTTCCACGGGCTCTTAGGTACTTGTTTGTGTGTGCTTGTTTTTGTGTGTGCTTGTTTTGAAAATTTTTGTTTTACTTTGTTTTAACCCTTGTTTCTATCCTCAAGAGTGTTACGAAGTTGTTTTTGAAAACTTTGTTTGAAAAGTGTTGGTGTGAAATTTGTTTGTTTGAGCAAGTACCTAGGAACTAATCTACCTACTCGAAAAAAGGCATTCTTTTCCTCCTATCCTTTAGACCGTGTTATCCTAATATTAGTGAGTAGGTAACCCTAGTCGTTGGATGTTTGAGGGACTATCGAAAGGGACGTAATGGTCATTGAAGGCAACATGTAAGGATACCTTAGCATTTCGAAGGGACTGTCATCATATATTCGTAGGCAACATCGAGGGACAAGATCATTTCTCGTAGGCAACTCGAGGGACGTTAAGGGACTATGATCTTAATGATGACTTTTAGATTTAGGGTCTTTTTCTAAGATATCCCTACGTTCGAGGGACATGACCATTGTTTTCCTAGGAAACCAAGTGAGGCATACCCTAAGGGTGCAAGTGTGAAGCAGTGTTTGATTTCAGTTATTTAATCTTTGCACAATTAAGGTGATCTACTGTTTTAATTTTATTTGTCTTTTGCATGCAAGCCTATTATCCATACATCTAGACAGTTCATAGTTGCTGAAATTAAAAGCGAAAAAGTAAATCTACGCTATTAGAAGGCTTCGGGGAGGGGGTTACATGACCAAAAACCGGGGATTAAACAATAAATAATATGCGGTAAACTCTAATTAAAAACTATTACAAACCCGAAGCCAATACAATAATTGGAAAATAAAATATTGTGCGCGAGAATTAAATACGAGAATCAAAGTTTAAATTCTAAAATCTAATCAATTAAAGAGAAAATATTTTTTTGTATTTTATTGTTGAGAAAAAGATTTGAAATCTTAACCTAAATCTAATTAATTAAAGAAAAATATTTTTTGGTATTTTATTGAGAAAATTAAATATTTGTGAATTAAACCTAATTTGTCTAATTAATTTTAATTATGAAAACAATCAAGTCAATATCATTAAATTAATTATTTTCCAAAAAAAACTAATTTTAATAAAAAACCTAATTCTACATTTTTGTGGTTTTCTTGATTTTATGATTAAATAAAAAAATCATTTTTTTTTGTTATTTTTGTAAAAGGAAATAATTAATCAAATAATTAAAATAAAGGAAATAAAATAAAAAAAGAAAAGAAATTGGGCCTATATTATTGAGCAATTCAGGGGGTGTAGTACCGAATTTGTTAGGCCCATTCCTTGCTCAGCCCAGTCAATGCGCTAGATCCAGTGTGATACTCTTTCTGACGGTCCATGGTATGACTTGAGTGTTGGATCTGGATTGATGATGAATCCAATGGCTGGATGGTTAGTTGTAAATATAATAACATAAATAGAATATAAAGGAAATAAAGTGGTCTTTCCCAAACGCGCGCGTGATTCAAATCACCTAATGGGATTCTGCCACCTAATTGTCTTCTTCCCCATAACTGTTGTTTTTGGCCACACTTTTACCTACAACCGTTTCCGTCACTAAAAGCTATAGTGACGGATTTTGTTCGTAGCCATAAACCTATAAAATTCAAAAATGCAGCACAAGTAGAATAAATTCAAACCAAAGACATGGATCAATTGCAAATCATCTTCTAAGCATGATAGTACCCCTGATTTTGTCCAATTTTGCCTCTATATGGAATTCCCAATTTGGGACCTCAAAACCCTAATAATGGCATCGTGCCATTCCTGCACTTAAACTTCAATCAAACCAATCAAAACATTGCAAATATGATAACAAGCATGGATATATGATCAAAACATGTTTATGATAAATAAATCATTGAAAACGAATCTTGAAAAAAGATGCAAACCGTGGCACTGTAAGGCGTGATTTCTGAAGGTTTTAAGGCTGAAGGACGATTGGAATAGCTTCAAGAAATGTCCAGGAACGGATTGCTGGCCTTGGAATTGCTTGAATCAGTCTATGGAGGAATATGGGATCAGCACTTTTTTTGACAAAAAATTGAGTTTTGTTCTCTTGTTTTCATGACCAAGAACCCTTTTTTATGCTTTGGAAATGTTGTGTATATATCATAGAATGATTTAGGTCAACAAAAATTGATCATATCTTTGCAAATTATGGAGATTTGATTTCATTCTTTGCCTTGTATGATTTGTTTCCAAAATAGACCAAATTAATATCTTTTCCCATAAATTAGCTCTTGCACGAATTTTTTGATTTGCTAGCTGTTCATGGACTCATAATATGCTCATAAAATCAAATCTTTGATTTTATTTGATTATTCTACTATTTAAATTGATTTATTTTGATTTAAATGGATAAAAAATAATAATAAAATAATAAAAATAATAAAATAATAGGTGGATAAGCTCAAGGGTCATGGGCGATCTTAGGAACAAATTTCAAACAAGAAAACATGGGCCCATTTGGAAAAAAAGTCATTTTGATCAATGTTGACTTCATGCACATTTCCAGAAATTGGTCAATTTTGACAATACATATCTCCCTCAACTTTAACCCTAAGAGTGTGTTCTTGGACTTTTTAGAAAGCTTAGGATGTCCCCTAAACAACCCTTTTTGTTTCAACTCAATTGGGTCTTCCATGTTCATGTAAGAAGCTTTGACCCAAAAAGTGTTTTTGTTGACTTTTCAAAAGGACCTATAATGTAGAAATTCATATCTTTTGATGAGTTAATATTTTTAACTTGGGGGATGAAGATGAATTTTAGGGAATTGCATCATCTTCAAAATGAGCCTTGGATGAAAAATTTCTGATAAAGTATGAAGAAGTTATGCTTGGTCAAAGTTTGGTTGACTTTTCCTAAGAAACCCTAATTTAGCAACTTTTGGGTTTTGATGAATTTGGGGTATTCCTTGAGGAATCATGATCAACCCTTGATCAAATGATGGATATCACTTCAAAATGTTGATGTTGACCAAAAATCTTGAAGTTTGACTGTATGTGGGCCACAATTGACTTTTGACCTAGTATAGTTGATTTTCAGGCATTTGGCAATTGACTGAGCAAACTTCTTGTGCAAGGCATGAAACTTGACATGGATGATCTTGAGAACATATTAGGACCATGGAGGGCATCTGGGACCTTCGGAGCTCCCCCACCCTGAGGAAAATGGAAACCCTAATTTGAGGTACATTGCCTTAGGAGGGAGTTTGTCTGATCAACTCTTGGGCATCCTTGAGCAAGTTGAGGACCTCAATGGGCATGTGTTGAGTAAAATGAGAGGGAAAATTTTGGGGTACAACATTGCAGATAGCAAGAGCCGCCATCGACTTTTCTTTTATCCAATAAGGAAAGGGTGAAAATAACAGGAAAGACCTTTGAGATATTTTCTTGAGTTCGGGAGGTAGGTTATGAAAAGGGAAGGTGTTAGCACCCTTTTCATCCGTAGTTATCTACGGGCTCTTAGTTGCTTTCTAGCTCACTTTTGAAGTTGCTTTGTTTGAAATGTATTTGTGGTGGATTTTGAAAGTATTTTTGAAAAGCGCCTTCGTTTAGGAAAACTTTGTAATGATTCCCGTCTCTATAAGAATGCATATAAAGTGTTGGACTTTTGAAAATATTTCATGTTTTTGAAAGTGTTTTTTGTATTTGAAAAGATGTTTTTAAAGATGGATTGTGAGCAAGCAACTAAGAACGTTCTACATACTCAAAAGTCTTATGTTCATTTCTCTCTTCCTTTGATATTGTTATCTCACCATTGATTGGTAAGTAACCCTATCTTTGGATGTGAAGGGACGGGCGTGGGTCATCGTATAGTCATGGATAGCAATGTTGTGAGATACTTTAGCATTTTTCTTAAGGGACTAAGATCATTTATAAGGCAACATTCGTAGCGCCATCGAGGGACTATGATCTTGTATTTTTTATTGCTTTTGCTAAGATGTCTCACATGCATAACATGACTATGATCGGTGGATCTGGAACTGACTGTTTAACGCTGGTTCGCGAAATGTCGCGGAAGCAAGAGTCGCCACCGTCTTTTATTTTCTCCAAATGGAAAGGACAAAAGCACAGAAAAATTCCTTAAAGAGATTGCTCTCGGTTCGGGAGGTAGGTTATAGAAAGGGAAGGTGTTAGCACCCTTTCTATCCATGGTTATCCATGGGCTCTTAGATACTTGCTCATTGTGTTTTCAAAATGGTTTGTTTGCTTTTCAACTGTGGGTTTAAAAAGTTTCTTTGAAAGTTTCAGATCGACTCTTGTGTCAGAGTGTTTGAAAAATTGCTTTGAAAGCTTTTGAAAAGTGTCGGTGTGAAAAGATTTTTGTTTGTTTTTGAAGAGAGAAAGTATCTACGAGAACCTACCTACCCTAAGGAATTCGTCTGTGTAAATGTCCTTCAAAGTAGTGCCATCCCACCATTGAGAGGTAGGTAGCACCACCATTGGAGGTGTTCGGGTCAATTCGAGGTTCGGGACATGGTGATCACCAGAGCAATAGGAAGACACCTTAGAAGCTACCCTCATGCCAGGTTCCCGGATCATGAGGACTTACTAAGACATCCTCTACTCGACGATCACCTTTCGAGGCAAGGCAACAGTGAGGCGTACCCTAGGGGTGGTGTGTGCGATTCGTGTGTCATTTTCATTTGCATTTGTCTTGTCATGTTAAAGTGATCTACGCTTGATTTTATTATGTCCATTCATTCTTTCATGCTTTTTGTTAACAGTTAAAATATTTGCGGGAAAAGTAAATCTAAAGCTATTACAAATGGCGCGGGTCCACATCGCCAAAATTAAACCGGACCCGATTTGACGGAAAATAAATGAAGCAAATAAAGTAAAGAATTGAAAAATGCGAGAAGTAAATGTTACATCGCTTTGGGAGAGATACATAATTATTTAAATGACATAAAATAAACATGCGAAATTAAACAATTAAAAATATGGGCGTTGGACCCTTTTGCAAAAAAATTAACGAGGAATTAAAATTAAAAATTAAAAGAGAATGTTTTTGGTATTTTTATGTTTTTTAAGATTTACTAGAAAAAGAATTAATTGAAACTAAATATTAAACCTAATTCTAATTATTTTTAAGTTATTAAGAAATATTGACCTTTTTTTAACCTAAATGCAAACCTAATTAATTTACAATTTTAATTATGAAAATAAATAAGGTAAATAATATTATGGTGAAAAAAGAAAATTAAAAAGGGATAAAACACTTATTAAACCTAATTTTTACATACAATTTAATTATAAGCATAAATAAGTATTATGATGAAAAAAGGAAAAATTAAAAGGAAATAAAAATTATCAATTAAACCTAGTTCTACATTTTTTTATATTTTTGTTAAAAGAATTAAAGTTAAAGCACCTAATTTAAATTAATTTACATACAATTTGCTTATAAAAATAATTAAATTATTTATTATATTTTTTCCATCTTTTCTGATTTTTATGAGATTTTTGTATTTTGGTAAAAATAATTAATTAAATCAAACAAATAAAGAAAAGAAAATAGCCATTGAAAATAAAATATGAAAAAACATAGAGAAGGCAAACCAGGGGGGGGGGGTTCAGGCCCCAATTGTGAGGTGTTGATTCAAGAGTTCTGGCCCAATAAGCTTGAAATTCGTTGACTTTTCCAGGCCACGTATAGGACCTCTGACTAGGGCTTATGGTACACCTCTGATCATGGCTCTCTGATTAATTCTCTTAGGCACGTGGACGTTGGATTCGGTGGGTGCATGGTACGCTTCAGTATTAAATCTGCATGTGAACATATATAACAAAATAATATGGGAAATTGTATAGACCTGGGACTCGAACCCAGGTCACGTGTGTTACCAACACCATCTCCTGCCACTAGACCAACTCAACGCATTTGATTAATAAATAAACGATAAATATTATAAAAGAAAAGCAAATGGTTAGTGGTTTAACGCGCCAATTTTCAAACGTGCCAATCAGTGTGTGACACGGCTTCATCTTCCTCACCATCCCTGTAAAACAAAACACAAAGGCAACGGTTTTCTGGGCGTGGCTTAAGGTCAGTTTCAAGAAAATAGCGACTAGCGCTATAGTGTCCATAAATTAATCGCGAGTGGTGCTTCATGTTCGTCCAAGCTTGCTGAGCCTAATGGTGGTGGCCTTGAACCCTAATTTTTCCTTGGGTGAAAAACCCCAATTCAAAACTCTGAAAACCCTAGAAAACCAGTTATGGCATAATCGCGTATGTAGCATAAAAATTCAATTAAACATAATGATTAGTCTCAGAACTTCATAATGAACATAATTCAATGAATAAAAATTGCAAACTATGCACAAATCATGATGCACGGTTCTGAAAATTTCTTGACACAGTTTGTGTTCGTTTTACCAGTTCTTGGAGTTTAGAGGGATGATTCTGATTGGAATACACTCAATAGACCTTGAGCAAGCTATTGGAATGAAAATTAGGCTTTGAATCGCCCTAAAAAGTGGTTTTCAGTATTTGAGTTTTTAGAGAAAAATTCAATGTTGCAATGGTGTATTCTGAGCTGCTGCGTGTCTATGGGCATTAGGGTTGTGTTCAGGTATTTGTATGGAAGGCATTAGGTTAACAAAACTCAATCAAATCTCTTGAAATCATGGACTTTGAATTTTGATTTTCTAAGGATCTTTTTAAATCTTTTTCCATGTGTTCTTGTGTCAAAATCATGCCAATCAATCCAATTCTTTCCTAATTAGCATATGCACGAAATCTTGATGGCAAAACATGTATAAAAAGATTTGTTAGGGTAAGTTAGATATTTTTCATGTATTTAAATAATTTAAATGAATTAATATAAATAATAATTCAAATAAATAAATAAAAAATGAGAAAATACTTCCCTTTGGGCCAAGTGGTCGTGCATATGCTTGGAATGATGAATCATGGAAGAAAAAATGGGCCCATTAGCATTTTTAGGTCATTTGGATCAAAGTTGACTTTTCAAAGTATCCAAAAATTTCCCAACTTCCACAAGGCATAACTTGCTCAATGTTTAAGCTTTTCTCATGTTCTTGGACATTTTGGAAAGGTCTTTGAGTCCTCTAACCAATGTCTTTGGTCCCATGTCATTTTGATTTACCAATCTCAAGTTATGGCCTTTGACTTAAAGTCTCTTTTTGTTGACTTTTGAAAATGACCTATAATGTTGAAATTGATAACTTTTTGTGAGAGCATTTCTTGGACTTGAAGTATGAAGATGAGTTGTAGGAAATGTCTTTCTCTTCAAAATGAGCTTTGGATGGAATTTTTCTGATAATCCATGTGAAAGTTATGCCCTGGTCAATTTCAGTTGACTTTTTCAACTGTCCAAATAAGGAAACTTTTGCATCTTTGATGATTTCTGAGCCAAATTTTGAGAATCATGATCAAGCATTGATCAAATGATGTTTGTGGCTTCAAAATGATATGTTGATCAAAAATTTGAACTTTTGACTGTCAAATGACCATTTTGCCCCTACAGTTGACTGTAGTGCAATTAGGGTTTTGACTGTGCAATTTTGAGCTGAATGCCTTGAAACTTGATATGAGGATACTTGACCATCTTTGTAAGCATGTGAGACTTGGTTGGGCCTTTGAAAACTTCCTTTTCTTGATCAGAACACAAACCCTAGTTTTGACTGTATGGGAGACCTTTGCACTGTGCAACCATTGGGGAATTTTGCAGCTTGACTTGGCAATTTCTTGGAGAATATGGGAGGGAAAATTTTGGGGTACAACAGTTGCCCCTGTTCAATCTTCTTAGACCTGAGGATGCAGATTGGCTGACGTGCCTTTCGTAATCCGAGGGTAGAAGATGATTGGACACTAGAGTGCCCAGAAATTTGCGCTCACATAGTAGCAGTGTGATGATGGAATGGGCTTATAAATGCCATTTAGAGATGGATGAATAGGATGATGGGCTTATAGATGCCATCTGGATGTTGATCGCGTAGGAGATTCCTTAGCGAGAACCTGCATACCTGCAAAAAGAAAAATGAGTACCTGACATGTTGCAGGAGCTGATTTTTAGATGCTTGGTATAGATGTGTCCTGACTGGTTACAGGAGCTGGATCTGGAGCTTCAAAAGATGATGAATGAACCAGGTATGGTTACTGCCTTAGCATGAATGGTAATAGAACCTTGGGTGATTTTAACTTCAACAACGCTTGTTGAGAAAAATCTTAGCGGGAATTACCATCTTTGCAGTATCGGGAAGAGTACCATAGGCAATTATAATCTGAAAGGGAATCACCTCACTCACCGTCGGAGAGGGAACCATGGGAAAAGGAATTGTCACCTCACTCACCGTCGGAGAGGGAACCATAGGAGACTATCACCTCACACTCACCGTCGGAGAGGGAAACATCTGAAGAAGGAATTACCACCTCACTCGCCGTTGGAGAGGGAACCATAGGAGACTATCACCTCACACTCACCGTCGGAGAGGGAAACATCTGAAAAAGGACTTACCACCTCACTCGCCATTGGAGAGGGAACCATAGGAGACTATCACCTCACACTCACCGTCGGAGAGGGAAACATCTGAAAAAGGACTTACCACCTCACTCGCCGTTGGAGAGGGAACCATAGGAGACTATCACCTCACACTCACCGTCGGAGAGGGAAACATCTGAAAAAGGACTTACCACCTCACTCGCCGTTGGAGAGGGAACCATAAGGGACTATCACCTCACACTCACCGTCGAAGAGGGAAACATCTGAAGAAGGAATTACCACCTCACTCACCGTCGGAGAGGGAACCATAGGAGACTATCACCTCACACTCACCGTCGGAGAGGGAAACATCTGAAGAAGGAATTACCACCTCACTCACCGTCGGAGAGGGAACCATAGGAGACTATCACCTCACACTCACCGTCGGAGAGGGAAACATCTGAAGAAGGAATTACCACCTCACTCACCGTCGGAGAGGGAACCATAACTTCTGCTGAGTCTTTATCAGAAAAATCTGTTGGGAGTCGATTTAGCTGGACTAGAGAAGGCTTTGAAATATGTTTGAGCATTTTAACTGCGTCCTTCCTGAAAGGTAAAGGTCAGTCATATGCAATGCATGATATGGATCAAGCAATGATGTTCTCAACATAAATGAGATTTGTATGATATGATGCGTCTATGCATGCTATAATGATATATGTGATGTTTGATGAATGTTTTCGTCTAGGAAAGTAGATCCTTGACGGGTGCCGGGAAGTCATATCCTGGGATGATGTTGGAGAATAAGCTTTTACTTCCGCTGGGGATGATAGCTGCAAGAATACCGGTAGGAGAAGATGACTCCGTTGTGGAATAAACTTGGCAAATGGAGGATTCTGCGGGGAGAAAAGATACCCTAACGACCATGCTGGGAAGAAATACTCTGTGGGGGAAAGGATGCCTTGCTGAGTGTTGATAGTTATTTGCTGAGGATATCTTTGTTGTTGGAAGTGTTGATGGACTTCGCTGGGGTAAGTAGACTTCGTCGAGGACGCTCTTTCCGTGGCTTTTGGCTGAGGATAACCCAGTTATATCCTGTTAAGGAAATAACTCTTGAATAAAGCCGGGGGAGAGCGTTCGTACTCTGCGAGGATAAGCTTCCAGAATCTACTGGGGGTAAGCTTACTGCTTGGGGAGATGGATTCCAACTTTCTTGGGGAAACTGGATTGGACTCTCCTGGGGAAGTATTGAATTGTATTGGTTATGTTCTTTAACGGAACCTACCTTGATACCTTGGAGGACAGAACAATCAGATTGCTTAGACCACCCATTATTGCCCCTGTTTCTATGGGGGAGGCGCCTGTGGGATGCTGATAATTGTTGAGGGTCAAACCTTCTTCAGGTAGGCAGGTGACAAGATGACAGGACATAGTCGTACGCTTTGATCCCTAACTTTTGCTTGGACCGCCCTTTCGGGTTTTCAGCCCACCAGGATACCCATTTTTGCCCAAGCCGCCTTTTCAGGTTTTCGACTTGCCGGGTGTACAGATTTTTCCATTTCATCCCTTCATTTTGCCCGAACCCTTTTGGTTCGCCGGGAAGCCCTAATTTTGCCTAGGTATGTCAACCTAGCGGGTCTTTGATTATGCGTAGTATTTTTTCGACTATGTCCACGCTCTTAGAATGCAGGGAGGTGCCCCTGGCTGCTTGTGTTGCCATATTACCAGGTCGTGCAAGATTCGTTGCTGGAGTGCCCCAAATGACTCAGGCAGAGATTTTGCCCCCAGGCTAGTTGGCCTTTTGACAGATTCTCCGAATCTTGATTGGACTGCCCCAGATAATGGACCATGGTCATGTCCGCCCCTTGACTGGAAGTGCTTTTGTTCATCAGGCATTCATCGTGCGAACTTCTATGCTGTTCAAACAAAAAGTCATATGCAAACAAAGTTATGTTAAAAATGCAAAGCCTATGTCTGTCTTGAAGATTTTGAAAATGCATTCTTTTTTCATAAAATAAATGAATGTTCGTAAAACGTGATGTCAACTCCGTATTTTACCGTAGGCCTTAAGGAGTCAGGATACCTTTCGTAACAGTATGCTTTCGAACTAACCCATGCTTCAGCTAGGACTTTTAAGGGTTATAACGTGGCCTGGTTCACGGTTTAAGAAACAAAGGATAAAAGCTCAAATTTTATTTGTACCCACCCGCTCTTCGTGATGTTCTCCAAACCTAAACTCAGTTGATCATACGTTAGACCTTGTTTGAGTCTTTGCTCTGATGTTCCAGTGATGATTCGGATGTTGATAACTTATTTTGAATAGGAAGTCATTTTTTGTCGAGGGTTTGTAAGACCTCTATCTTTTTGATTTTTGTTATCCTTTTCTTTTTTTTTTTGCCTGAACTGTTCCCTTTTTTGGAATTACAGTCAGCGGGATGCCCCAGTTTTGTAAGTCTCCTTCATGGGTTTTGACTTAATGGGTTTTTTTTTTATTTTGAAAGATAATGACTGCCTTTCTTTATTGATCATTCGGAACCATCACTGTCTTTCTTTGTTTTGTAAGGATCTTTTTGGTGCCATTCGTTATGCACTTGGATCAACTGAGAGAACTACCCTGCCCCAGGTTATGATAAAGGGTTTTAATTTTTGAAAAGAAAAACTCCTACTTCTTTGGCTCGAAGGGGTTGACGAGGGATTATCTTCCTTATAACTCCAGTGTTTAGGGATTGAAACAATGCCTGTACCTCATCAGCGGGATCTGTTCAAAAGCATACTGTAATGATTGCGGTATCGTTTTCGTCATCCCCCCTCAAGAGGCTTAGAATTTCTTAATCAAGAGTTGACATCAGAAAAAAAACATGAAAATAATTTGCATTTAGTGAATACGAATATATTGTTTCAAAACAGACATATGCGATGCATTAAAGAAATAACAATGTTTAACATGAGTAAATGTTTGAACAATCAGAAGAAAATTACAACTTGAATTCAAATGAACAAAAAAGGTGCTTTCTATCCTAGCCATGTTTTGGAAAGGGAGCAGTGATCATGTTGGGAGTCTCGGGTACTTCAAACTGAATCTCTCCAGCGTCGATCATGTCTTGAATCTTGTTTTTGAGAGGCCAGCGGTTGTCCGTAGTATGCCCCGGGCTATTAGAATGGTATGCGCACCTATCGTTGGGATGATAGTTAGGAGCAGAAGTGTTTGGATTCCAGAGAGGAGCCCTTAAGGTGATCATCCCTGTCTCCAACATTTGTTGTAGTGCTTGATCCAGCGACATGTTGATCTTGGTGAACTGTCTTTTAGGCTTGTCTGGTTTGCTCTGATCAGCCCGTTGTTCTGGGCGAGGTCGTTGTTGGACCTGTGAAGTAACAGCAGCTTGGAGAGGCCCAAACCTTTGACTTCTTGGAAGTTGATTAATGACTGGGTCCCTGACTTGGGCTGGTTGCTTCATGTTGTATTTCTCCTGGTGGAGCTGATTGACCATGGCTTTCAACTCTTCTTGCTCCTGAGCCAAGCCTTGGATAAGGGCCCTTTGCCCCAGCATCTGGGTTTTCATTGCATCCATTTCAACTTGCAAGTGTTCCAGCCGTTCGTCCTCAGCGCGATTCCTGACCAAAGTCTCCATGAGAAGTGTCCTCAACTCCTCCTGCCCTTTGGATAGATTCAGGAGGATTTCCCTGAACTGAGTCTCTTGAGTGTGAAGGTCCTGGTTATCTGGTTGGAAAGCCATGGCTGAAATAAACAGCGAGAAGGGTAAGTGACCTGCAACAAGGGTACCTGTTATGCAATGATATGTATGACATGCATGTAATGTTTTCAAGGACCTCGCGGGGTAAACAAGAAATTTGTTAGAGTTGGGATCCGGTAGCTTGATTGAAGGAACTTCATATTTGTTGAGAGTCCTTTTTCAAGGGTCAAAGGCTCACCATATCCAGTGGGTCATAGCCCCTGACTTTAGTCATCATGTCTGGTTTTGATTTCCAAACAACCTTGGTTAGGGGAGCCTTCTCCAGGAGTCAAAGCTCACCATATCAAGTGGGTCATAGCCTCTGACAACTTTGGCTAGAGGAAAATAAATCCTCTTTGCCCCTTGCTAGATGTTTGATTCATCATGACCTGCATCACAAGCCCTTGAGATCCTTGAAATGGGTTAGGATGTATGCAATGGTATGATGTTATGCTATGCATGGGGTAATGTGAATAAACCCTGTTATGAGCCCTTATTAAGGACTATAAACAGAAACCTGCAAGAAACTCAAGTAAAACCTGTCATGAGTCCCAGTTAAGGACTAAAAAACAAAACCTGCAAGAAACTCGGTAAACCCTGTTATGAGTCCTAATTAAGGACTACAAACAAAACCTGCAAGAAGCTCAAGTGTCAGACAACAAGCATGCAAATAGTCAAGTACCAAGGCACACAAGTCACACAAGAGAAACCCTTAGAGTTTAGGCCAGCATGAGGTCTAGGTATTACCCTCTTTCAGTTTGTTGGTTCATACCTGTCCTAATCAAAAGTAATCGGGTTCTTAGAGGATCCCAATATCATTGACTACCCTCAATCGGTCATAACTCCAGCATCGCAATCTTTTCTTGCGGCCAGAACCATCACGAGAGTTTAGCCTCGATGGGCGTAGCATACTGCTACTGTTCTAATGGCCAAGTTGGGTCATTTAAAGTTCTAAGCTCTGTTGGTGCTTAATGACTCCTTGGAAGACCCATATTCTCCCCGTTTCAACACGAGGGATATCGGTACAGACCAAGGCGCCACACCAATGTAGCCACTGTTTCACCCATGTCGGTATACGCCGGACAGGTCCCTCACAGCTTATGCTACCTAAACAGGGTATCCCCAGATCCGGGTTAGGATCTATGTAACTCCCATGCAACCCACAAATTTAAAGCAGACAAGTCAATACAATTGAAAACACAGTGATCTTAATCCTAAGGTACACCTTACTTTAAAATTAGTCCCCAGCAGAGTCGCCAGTTCTGTGATCGGTGGATCTGGAACTGACTGTTTAACGCTGGTTCGCGAAATGTCGCGGAAGCAAGAGTCGCCACCGTCTTTTATTTTCTCCAAATGGAAAGGACAAAAGCACAGAAAAATTCCTTAAAGAGATTGCTCTCGGTTCGGGAGGTAGGTTATAGAAAGGGAAGGTGTTAGCACCCTTTCTATCCATGGTTATCCATGGGCTCTTAGATACTTGCTCATTGTGTTTTCAAAATGGTTTGTTTGCTTTTCAACTGTGGGTTTAAAAAGTTTCTTTGAAAGTTTCAGATCGACTCTTGTGTCAGAGTGTTTGAAAAATTGCTTTGAAAGCTTTTGAAAAGTGTCGGTGTGAAAAGATTTTTGTTTGTTTTTGAAGAGAGCAAGTATCTACGAGAACCTACCTACCCTAAGGAATTCGTCTGTGTAAATGTCCTTCAAAGTAGTGCCATCCCACCATTGAGAGGTAGGTAGCACCACCATTGGAGGTGTTCGGGTCAATTCGAGGTTCGGGACATGGTGATCACTAGAGCAATAGGAAGACACCTTAGAAGCTACCCTCATGCCAGGTTCCCGGATCATGAGGACTTACTAAGACATCCTCTACTCGACGATCACCTTTCGAGGCAAGGCAACAGTGAGGCGTACCCTAGGGGTGGTGTGTGCGATTCGTGTGTCATTTTCATTTGCATTTGTCTTGTCATGTTAAAGTGATCTACGCTTGATTTTATTATGTCCATTCATTCTTTCATGCTTTTTGTTAACAATTAAAATATTTGCGGGAAAAGTAAATCTAAAGCTATTACAAATGGCGCGGGTCCACATCGCCAAAATTAAACCGGACCCGATTTGACGGAAAATAAATGAAGCAAATAAAGTAAAGAATTGAAAAATGCGAGAAGTAAATGTTACATCGCTTTGGGAGAGATACATAATTATTTAAATGACATAAAATAAACATGCGAAATTAAACAATTAAAAATATGGGCGTTGGACCCTTTTGCAAAAAAATTAACGAGGAATTAAAATTAAAAATTAAAAGAGAATGTTTTTGGTATTTTTATGTTTTTTAAGATTTACTAGAAAAAGAATTAATTGAAACTAAATACTAAACCTAATTCTAATTATTTTTAAGTTATTAAGAATTATTGACCTTTTTTTAACCTAAATGCAAACCTAATTAATTTACAAGTTTAATTATGAAAATAAATAAGGTAAATAATATTATGGTGAAAAAAGAAAATTAAAAAGGGATAAAACACTTATTAAACCTAATTTTTACATACAATTTAATTATAAGCATAAATAAATAAATAAGTATTATGATGAAAAAAGGAAAAATTAAAAGGAAATAAAAATTATCAATTAAACCTAGTTCTACATTTTTTATATTTTTGTTAAAAGAATTAAAGTTAAAGCACCTAATGTAAATTAATTTACATACAATTTGCTTATAAAAATAATTAAATTATTTATTATATTTTTTCCATCTTTTCTGATTTTTATGAGATTTTTGTATTTTGGTAAAAATAATTAATTAAATCAAACAAATAAAGAAAAGAAAATAGCCATTGAAAATAAAATATGAAAAAACATAGAGAAGGCAAACCAGGGGGGTTCAGGCCCCAATTGTGAGGTGTTGATTCAAGAGTTCTGGCCCAATAAGCTTGAAATTCGTTGACTTTTCCAGGCCACGTATAGGACCTCTGACTAGGGCTTATGGTACACCTCTGATCATGGCTCTCTGATTAATTCTCTTAGGCACGTGGACGTTGGATTCGGTGGGTGCATGGTACGCTTCAGTATTAAATCTGCATGTGAACATATATAACAAAATAATATGGGAAATTGTATAGACCTGGGACTCGAACCCAGGTCACGTGTGTTACCAACACCATCGCCTGCCACTAGACCAACTCAACGCATTTGATTAATAAATAAACGATAAATATTATAAAAGAAAAGCAAATGGTTAGTGGTTTAACGCGCCAATTTTCAAACGTGCCAATCAGTGTGTGACACGGCTTCATCTTCCTCACCATCCCTGTAAAACAAAACACAAAGGCAACGGTTTTCTGGGCGTGGCTTAAGGTCAGTTTCAAGAAAATAGCGACTAGCGCTATAGTGTCCATAAATTAATCGCGAGTGGTGCTTCCTGTTCGTCCAAGCTTGCTGAGCCTAATGGTGGTGGCCTTGAACCCTAATTTTTCCTTGGGTGAAAAACCCCAATTCAAAACTCTGAAAACCCTAGAAAACCAGTTATGGAATAATCGCGTATGTAGCATAAAAATTCAATTAAACATAATGATTAGTCTCAGAACTTCATAATGAACATAATTCAATGAATAAAAATTGCAAACTATGCACAAATCATGATGCACGGTTCTGAAAATTTCTTGACACAGTTTGTGTTCGTTTTACCAGTTCTTGGAGTTTAGAGGGATGATTCTGATTGGAATACACTCAATAGACCTTGAGCAAGCTATTGGAATGAAAATTAGGCTTTGAATCGCCCTAAAAAGTGGTTTTCAGTATTTGAGTTTTTAGAGCAAAATTCAATGTTGCAATGGTGTATTCTGAGCTGCTGCGTGTCTATGGGCATTAGGGTTGTGTTCAGGTATTTGTATGGAAGGCATTAGGTTAACAAAACTCAATCAAATCTCTTGAAATCATGGACTTTGAATTTTGATTTTCTAAGGATCTTTTTAAATCTTTTTCCATGTGTTCTTGTGTCAAAATCATGCCAATCAATCCAATTCTTTCCTAATTAGCATATGCACGAAATCTTGATGGCAAAACATGTATAAAAAGATTTGTTAGGGCAAGTTAGATATTTTTCATGTATTTAAATAATTTAAATGAATTAATATAAATAATAATTCAAATAAATAAATAAAAAATGAGAAAATACTTCCCTTTGGGCCAAGTGGTCGTGCATATGCTTGGAATGATGAACCATGGAAGAAAAATGGGCCCATTAGCATTTTTAGGTCATTTGGATCAAAGTTGACTTTTCAAAATATCCAAAAATTTCCCAACTTCCACAAGGCATAACTTGCTCAATGTTTAAGCTTTTCTCATGTTCTTGGACATTTTGGAAAGGTCTTTGAGTCCTCTAACCAATGTCTTTGGTCCCATGTCATTTTGATTTAACAATCTCAAGTTATGGCCTTTGACTTAAAGTCTCTTTTTGTTGACTTTTGAAAATGACCTATAATGTTGAAATTGATAACTTTTTGTGAGAGCATTTCTTGGACTTGAAGTATGAAGATGAGTTGTAGGAAATGTCTTTATCTTCAAAATGAGCTTTGGATGGAATTTTTCTGATAATCCATGTGAAAGTTATGCCCTGGTCAATTTCAGTTGACTTTTTTAGCTGTCCAAATAAGGAAACTTTTGCATCTTTGATGATTTCTGAGCCAAATTTTGAGAATCATGATCAAGCATTGATCAAATGATGTTTGTGGCTTCAAAATGATATGTTGATCAAAAATTTGAACTTTTGACTGTCAAATGACCATTTTGCCCCTACAGTTGACTGTAGTGCAATTAGGGTTTTGACTGTGCAATTTTGAGCTGAATGCCTTGAAACTTGATATGAGGATACTTGACCATCTTTGTAAGCATGTGAGACTTGGTTGGGCCTTTGAAAACTTCCTTTTCTTGATCAGAACACAAACCCTAGTTTTGACTGTATGGGAGACCTTTGCACTGTGCAACCATTGGGGAATTTTGCAGCTTGACTTGGCAATTTCTTGGAGAATATGGGAGGGAAAATTTTGGGGTACAACAATGACCATTTTTTCTTTAAGGCTACAAAGTAGAGTTAACCCTAGAGGTGCAAAGTGTGCAAGTCTTTAGTTTTCATGCTTGTTTTATCTTGAATTAGGGTTTTCTAAGCATTGATTTTATCTTTCCATACAACCCTAATTACTAGCATTTATATGAAAGCGATAAATTGCAGAATATAAATGTCCTACGCTATTACATTATTTTTAGGAATGGGGTATACAAATTTACAAATGGGGATTACAAGAAATTAAGCCCTAATTATCTATTACAACCATATTGAATAGATGTACAAGAATTGCAATATATAATATACAAGGAAATAAATGGTCAAGGAAATAAATATGATGTATAAAGAAAAAGGCAAATGTTTTTGTTTTTGTATTTTGTTTAAGAGAATGGTTCTAACCTAATTAACTAAAAATAATAATTAATTAAAACAAGAAAATTAAACCAAGTTAATTTAGAAAAAGAGAAATTTTTAGGTTTTTTGTGAAAAGAGTTTTAATATTAAAATGGTATGAAAATCAATTTAAAAGAAACCCTAAGTTCTAAACTAATTTTAATAAAAAAGTAAATAAACTAAACCTAAGTCCATTGAAAAATAAAGAAAGGAAAAGGAATTAAATTTTATAAAAAAAATATTTTTGATGTTTTAGTCTTAAAAGAAAAGATATGAATATATTAGTATGAATAAATAAAATATTTTTTCTTTTTAATTAATAAAAATAAATATTATAATCATATCAATAATAATAAATGAAAATAAAAATAAAATAAAATAAAATAAATAAAAAGGGCCAGGGGGTGAAAAATGGATTTTAGGTGTTTTTGTGTGAAAAACAACTTTTGTGCTAAAGCCTGGCCCATTAAGGGTTTTTGAAATCATAAAATAAAAGAAACACTGGGCCTGAATTGTTGTATAGTGAAAGGGGGTTTAGCAAAATAGAAATGTCAAATCCCAGCACTTCAGGGGCCCAAATGCGCTAGTTAGGAACCAAAAAAAGTGAAAATGAATGAAAAATTGTGAAAAGTGGCAGCGCTGGGGCTCAAACTCACGCCCTTAACAATAAAGGCGCACTACCTTACCATTGAGTTGGCTATACATCTGGTGTATAAAACAAGACCAACACAATATATTACAAAACAAGTTCATGGCATGTACTTCATCTTCATCCTTGCGCCAGCCAGACCACCTGTATCTTATTCATTTCTCGACAAAAATGGAAAATGAAAACATGAAAGTTATGTAAAATCTCATCATGATTTTGAAAATATAACTCATTAAAACTATAAGTTAAAGATGAATTAGAATTTTGCTGGCCCTAATCTGAACCCTAATTTTTCCATAAATTTTAATCTTAAAATTCTCTAAGCTCCGGTAATATAAATGAAAACTATGGACATGGTTAGCTTCAGGGCAATGATATCTACATTTTTACTTCAGAATCTATGCACAAAATATGCTTGTATCAAGATATTGAAGTTTGAAAACTTACCTCTTGCAGCTGGATTCGTGTATGGAGTTTGAGTAACTTTTGAGATGACCTGATGATCTCTTTAGCTTGCCTGGACCTCCTTGAGTATATTCCAACTCCTACTTTGCCTTGAGGATAGCTGAAACTCCCAACTCAATTCAAGTTGTAAGCTTCAGTTTTGAAAATGGTGGATGATGATGGAGTGATTATAGTCAGGAAACAGGGCCTTGGATCACTTGTATATGAAGTATGTAAAGTGTTTGGATGGTTAAAACTCAATACACACGAGTGGATTTGGAGATGGCTATGTGAAGCTCAAAACTATCAAGTTGTGGCAGATTTTGAGTTCCAGAGTGCTTGAGAGTGTTTAAGGGTGCTTGAGCTCGTGTGTTTTCTTGTAAATAACTTGTATAGTTATAAGCAAAAGGTCTTAGGGTCTGAAGTTGACAAATCTGTGAGATATAGAGTTATGGCTATGTTAATTGATTTTGAAGAAAAGTGGAAAACAAATTTCAATGTGTTGTACAAGTATGGTATGAGTTGGTAGGAGGTTCTAGCCATGTTGCTTTTGGTTTTTGACTTTGCTTGTGTTCAGATGAAACAAGTTAGGAGCTCTATGCATTGAATTTTTCAATAAATCTTGCTTTTCCAAAATGGAAGTGTTACCTTTGTGCCATTAATGGAATAACCACTTGGACAATGTCTCAAATTCTTGGATCAAAACTCTAACAGTTGTGTAAACATTTAATTATTGAGTGAAATGCAAGTTAGAAGCCTTAAAAGTGGGATTTGTACAACATGCTTGAAGATTTGATCAAGTGTTCTTCAAAAATTTTCCTTGTAAATCAAGAATGAATGCCCAACTTCTTTCCTTAGATTCTCTTAACTAAAAAATGATCTCAATGAGTTCTTGGACATTTTGGAAAGCTTGTAACATCCTCTACAACCTTAATTTTGGATATTTTTGAAGAATCACTTTGGAACCATGTGAAACTTGGCCAATAAGTTAGTTCAAAAATCTTCTTAACTAGGGAAAAATTTCACTAAGTGTTTTTGTTTCATGGACATGTCTTTATGAATTAGTAACTTAAGATCTACAACTTTCATGTTGGAAGTTTTTCTTGAATCATCTTGTATCATGGTGAAAATTTTCTAAGTCTTAGAAATTTGTCTTTTCAAAGATAATTTTAAATTTTTGATTTCTTGATGAAACATCTTAATATTTTGATATGTCTTGATGAAATATGATTTTTGAAACTTAATTTTGATCAAAAAAAGTCAAAGTTTGACTTTTCAGTGTATAGTTGACTTTTTCATCAGTTGACCAAATTTCAACTATCAATCAATTGATCATGAGAAATGTTTTGAACCATGCCATTAGGTAAAAATGATGCATTTGAATCCTTTATATCATGTCTCAAACCAATATGTCATGTATTTGGTAAAAAGTAAAAAATTGAGCCTTCTCAGTCAAAACCCTAATTTTGACCATTTTACCCTCTTGGTGATCTGATCAAATTTCTTGAGGAATTTTGATCCAAACTTGAACAATTAACATATAGGAGTTCAAAATGTTGATATGGATAAAAAATTATGAAGTTTAACTGTAAATTGACCACAATTGACTTTTTGCCCAATATAGTTGATTTTAGGTCAACTGATCAATTGACTGAGCAAAAAGGTGATCCAAAGCTTGAAACTTGACATGAGAAATCTTGAGAGTTCAAAATAATCCATGAAAGTCATATGGGGCCTTAAAAGTCCAATTGTACTTGTGCAAACTCAAACCCTAATTTTTAATCATCAGTGCTTGAGGAGGTGTCTTAAGCTGATCCATCCTTGTGTATTCTTGAGCCAATGAACAACTTGTGAGAGAAATATTGAGAAAATAAGAGGGGAAATTGGGGTACAACATACATATAATAAAATAAAATAAAATCAAACAAGTCCTTAGGTTTAGGCTTGCATGGGGTTTATAGGTGAATACCCTCTTGAAGTTTAGTTGGTTCAACCTGTCCTAAAAAGTAAACGGGTTCTAGGGAATCTCAATATCATTGATCTTTCTTCATCGGGCATTGTTTCAGCGCAAGCCTCTATTTTTCTGACCAAAATATCCCAAAAGTACGATCTCAATTAGCCTAGTATCGAGTATCAATCAACTTCGGAATACACCAAATTCGGCTATCTCACTACTTCCTAATGGCCAAGTTGTTCAACTAAAGGTTTTATGGTCACTTAGTGCTTCATGACACCACATAGAGGCCATGTATTCTCCTTGATTCGCCACAAGGGATACTGGTACCAACAAATGTGTCACACTAACGTAGCTATTGTTTTAACCATATCGGTCTACGCCATACAATCTCCACAATCCATTGCTACTTACCTAATAATGCCCCCAGATCCGGGTCGAGGATCTATACAAAACCCAAAACACCCTTTTAAGAGTAAAGCAACCAAGTCAAACAATGAAAGCTATAAAGATGATCTAGTCTCTAAGGTAACCTCACTTTTAAAATTTTCCCCAGTAGAGTCGCCAGTTCTGTAATACGGTGGGAGAACTAACTTGGGTATTTTGCGTTTGATTGCATATGTTGTGGATAGCAAGATTTGCCGCTGACTTTTCTTTTATCCAACTAAGGAAACGGTGAAAAGAACATGAAAGACCTTTTGAAAATTTTCTTGAGTTTGGGGGGTAGGTTATGAAAAGAGAAGGTGTTAACACCCTTTTCATCCATAGTTATCTACGGGCTCTTAGTTGCTAGCTCACTTTCGAAAATGCTTTGTAAATGTGCTTGTGATTTGTTTTGAAAGTATTTTTGAAAAGTGCATTCGTTTAGGCGAACTTTGTAACGTTTCTCGATTCGGCGAAAATGTATACAAAACATTGACTTTTGAAAATATTTCATGAAGGTGTTGGTGTGTTTGAAAAGATATTTGTTTTGAAGTTTTTATGAGCAAGCAACTACGAACATTCTACCTACTCAAAATAAAGTCTTTGTTCTTTTCCTCCTCCTTTAGATAATGTTATCTTACCATTAGTTAGTAAGAAACCTTATCATTGGATGTGAATGGACAAGCGTGGGTCATCATACAATCATAGAAGGCAACATTGTAGGATACCTTAGCAATTTGCTGTGAGGGACTAAGATTGTTTACCGAAGGCAACATCGAAGGGTCATCGAGGGACTATGATCTAGTAATCGAGGGTCTTTGCTAAAGTATCCCACGTTCGAGAGACATGACTATTTTATTCTAAGGCAACAAGTGTGGGTTAACCCTAGAGGTGCAAGTGTGCAAAGTGTGTTATTTTCATGTAATTTGTCTTGAATTAGGGTTGTCTACTTGTTTGATTTTAAGTCTTGCCATACAAACCCTAATTACTAGCAATAAAATGAAAAGCGCCAAATTGCGGAATTTAAAGTCCTATGCTATTACAATATTTTTGTGGATGGGGGTACAAATTACAAATGGGGATGAAAGATATTAAAATCTAATTACTATTACAACCAAATTGAATAATGCAAAAATAAAATTTACAAAAATATAAAGATAATGTAAAAGAAAAGAAAATTCTTTTTATGGGTTTTTATGGAAAAGGCTTTATACTAATTAATTAACTTAATTCATTTGAAAAGAAATTAATTAAAATCCCAAAATATAAGTTAATTTAATTAAGAGAGAAAATTAAAACAGAAACCTAGGTCTAAATTAATTTTAAGAAAGAAAAAATGTTTCTAGGGTTTTTGTTTAAATGAAAAAAAAAATTAAAGATAGAATAAAAATATAAGTCTTTTTAGTCTAATCATTTATAAAAATATATTTTATGTATTTTTTGTTAAAAATAATAAAAATAAAAATAAAAATAAAATAAAAAAATAAAAAATAAATGAAAATATGAATTAAAAAGGCCAGGGGGTTAATAAGTGATGAGGGTGTTAGAATCTAGTAAATAGAATTAGGTGTTAGGCCCAAACAGATTTTTTAAATCAGAAATAAAAACCAAAATAAAAAAGTGTAGTGGGCTACGTGTTGTTAAGAGGTAGGGGGTGTTATAAAGAAAAGAAAAGGCCCAGCCAGGGGGAGGCCCAACGCGTGCCAAACAAAAAAAGAAACAAAGAAAAATGTTAGGAAAATAACAAAAGGTCTCGTTGGGGCTCGAACCTAGGACCTTCTATAGTAATGCCTTTAGCGCACGTTTCCTGCCACTGGGGTGGCTGTTTCATCCGGTATTATGACAAGTTACACTAAATTTAAAATAAACCAAGTCCTGATGATAACTTCATCTTCTTCCTCGCGCCAGTCTGTTCTTCAATATTTTCAAATTTCGTATCTTGCTCATTTCTCAACCATTCTCAAAAGTGTAAACATCAAACTTGTTAGACATTTCACCACGATTCTAAATATGTAAACAACTTAAACAATGGATCAAAGATGAGCACGAATTTTACTTAGTACCAAATTTGACCTAATTTTTTCAGGAAGTTCAAACTCAAAATTCACATTACTCCAGCAATATAAATGAAATCTAAGGGTATGGTTTGCTTCAGGGCTGTCATGCCTACATTTTATCTTCACAAATCAGAGACAAATGATGCTTGTATGAAGAGATAGAAGTTCAGAAAACTCACCTTGTAGATGGAGATTGTGTTTTGAGTTTGATCAATCCCCAAGATGTTGTAATGATCTAGTTAGTTTCCCTGAACCTCTAGGAAGCTAATGCAATGCTTAGCTTGAACTGAGAGTGGTTGTAATGTCCTAGAAAAGTCAATGTGCAGGTTGCTGATTTTGAAAATGGAGGATGTTGATGGAGATGTTATAGTCATGTAACAAGTGTTTGGTTAGGTTCTAAATGATATAGAGATGCTTTGTGATTGATTTTGAGGAAGAACGCACGAGTGATTTGTGAGATAGAGGTATAAGGTCAAAATCTGCACAAAAAAGGTATTTTGAGGAAATTTCTGGATTGAGGGAGTTTGGGAGGGTTTTAAGGCTTTACCAATCGTGTCTTAGCTTGCAAAGATGACCTCTATTTATAGGCAAGAGGTTTGGAGGTTTGAAATGATCAGAATACAAAGATCACATGTTATGGATTTTTGCCTTATTTTTTAAGCAAACTTGAAACATCTTGTTCCAATGTGAAGTACAAGGCTTGTAGAGTGGTTGAGCACTTTAAACATACCTCTTCTGATCTTATAGGTTTAGTGTGTGCAGAAGGAACAAGTTAGAAGCTCAATGCATTTACTTTTGCAATAAAGCTTGCTTTTCCAAAATGGAAGTGTTACCTTTGTGCCATAAATGGAAATGCAACTTGGTTAACGGCTCAAATGCTTGGATCAAAGCTCTAACAGTTATGTAATCAATTAATTATGGAGTGAAACACAAGTGAGAAGCCTGAAAAGTAAGATTATGCAGCATATGTTAGGGTTTTGGTCAAGTGTTCATCACAAAAAGACTTGTAATTCAAGAATGGATGCCTAACTTCTTGTCTTCGATTCTCTTAGCTCAAGCATGATGTCTTCAAGTTCTTAGACATTTTGGAAAGATTGAAACATTTTATACAACCTTCATTTTGAACATTTTGACAAAATCAAATTGGAACTAAGTGAAACTTGGCCAAGAAGTTAGGTCAAAAAATCTGCCTAAACTTGTCAAAATTTTCACTAAGTATTTTATGAAAATGTCATGACTTCATGGACTTATATCTTCAAATCTAAGCATTTTTTTGGACATCAACCCTATAATATAAAGTTGTAGAATTCATCAAGATCTACAACTTTCATGTTGAAAGTTTTCTTTGAATCATCTTGCATCTTGGTGAAAAAAGGTCATGAAGTAGTGAAATTATCAAGGTTTAAAATACTTAGAAATTTTTCTAAGTCTTGAAAAGTTTGACTTTTTATATTGACTTTTGACTTTCTTGATTCCTTGATGATCAAGCTTCATATTTTTGAATGTCTTGATGAATCTTGACTTTTGAAACTCAATTTTGACCAAAAAGTCAAAGTTTGACTTTTGAAACTCAATTTTGACCAAAAAGTCAAATTTTGACTTTTGGTGTATCAGTTGACTTTTCATCAATTGATCAAATTTCAACTATCAATCAATTGATCTTGAGAAAGGATTTGAGCCATGAAATTAGGTCAACATGTTGAAACCTTGAGATCATGCTTCAAGTCATTAGGTCTTGTACTAGGTCAAAAGTCACTAGTCAGTCATTCTCAATCAAAACCCTAATTTTGACCATTTTGCCCCTTTGATGATTTGAGCACTTTACTTGAGGAATTATGATCCAAACTTAATCAACTGATGAATATTACTTCAAAATGTTGATATTGGTCAAAAATATTAAAGTTTGACTGTAAGTTGATCACAATTGATTTTTTAACCAATACAACTGATTTTAAGTCATCTGAGCAATTGACTGAGCAAAATTGTGATCCAAGACTTGAAACTTGGTATGAGTATTCTTGGAGGTCTATAATGAACCATGAAAATCATTTGAGTCATTAGAAGTCCAATTGTCCTTATGAAAACCAAAACCCTAATTTGAAGCCTCAGTGTTTAGGAGGTGGTTTGACCTAGTCAACACTTGTGTAAACTTGAGCCATTGAAGATTTTTTGTGAGAAATGTCTTAAGAAAAGGGAGGGAAAATTTTGGGGTACAAAAGGTACCTGCCACTTTTGTTGGATTTTTTTAGGTTGAGTGTCTTAACGATATGACGTCATAATGGATTCTTGATAATGGATGTTCAAGACACATTATGGGAGACATATCTATATTCTCTTACTTTATGGTGAAGAAAAAAGGTTTTGTATCCTTAGATGATCACAACAAAGGTGCAATAATCGAAAAAGGTAGTATAAGTAATCCAACAACTGTTATTATTTCCAATGTTATGTTAGTTGAAGGCCTTAGACATAGTCTTCTTAGTATTAGTCTGTAACACGGTGGGAGAACTGGCTTGGGTGTTTTTCGTTTGATCGCAATTGTTGCGAATAACAAGATTCGCCACCAACTTTTCTTTTATCCAATAAGAAAAGGTTGAAAAGAACAAGAAAGACCTTTCGATATTATTTCTTGAGTTCGGGGGGTAGGTTATGAAAAGGGAAGGTGTTAGCACCCTTTTCATCCGTAATTATCTACGGGCTCTTAGTTGCTTGCTAGATCACTTTCTCTAGTATGAAAGTGTGTTTGTGGGTTTTGAAAGTATTTTGAAAAGGAATGTCTTTGTAATGGTTCTCATCTCTATAAGAACGCGTACAAAGTGTTTTGTCTTATAAAAAATGTTTTCAAAATGAGAGTGTTGGTGTATAAATTTTTTTTGTTGTGAGCAAGCAAGCAATTAGGAGTATCCTACCTACTCAAAAAGTATTAAACATTATTTTCCTTCTCCTTTAGATGTTGCTATCTTACCATTGATTTGGTAAGAAGCCCCGTCAATGGATGTGAAGGGACGGGCGCGAGACATTTTGTATAGTCATAGAAGGCAACCTATGGGACGTTTAAGCAATGTCGTTTAGGGACTAGATCGTTTACCGAAGGCAACATTGAGGGTCATCGAGGGACTACGATCTTTTATCGAGGGTCTTTGCTAAAACGCCCATATTCGAGGGACATGACTATTTTCCGAAAGGAAACAAAGTGAGATTGCCCTAAGGGTGCATGTGTGAATGGTGTGTTTGACTTACATGCATTTAGTCTTTGATTAGGGTTATCTATTTTTTGATTTTATCTTGCCATACATCCTAATTACTAACAATATATGAAAGCAAATAAAATGCGGAAAATAAATCCTAAGCTATTACATCATTTCAGGGATGGGGATACATATTTACAAATGAGGATTGCAAGAATTTAAATCCTAATTATCTATTACAACCATATTGAAGTGTACAATACAAGAAAAGGATTTGTTTTGAAAATGGTTTTTTGTCTTAATAAATTATAAGAAAAAGAATAATTAGTTAATAAAAAGAAAATATTTTTTTATGTCTTTTTTATATTAATAAAAATAGTATTAATGCTAAAAATAATAAGAATAAGAAAGAAAAAGAAAAAATAACGAGAACAGAATCAACATGTTGCTGAAAACAAAGATGAAAGGGATCAAAAGTTATGATGCTATGCATGCTGTAGTTCAGAAAGGAATGTTAGAGGAAACTAGAGGTTCTAGGTTGTTGCGCGCTGAAGTTCAGAAAGAAACTTTAGAGGAAACCAGAAGTTCTGAGTTGCTGCGCGCTGAAGTTCTGAGTGTTGAAATAGTGAGAAAAAACTTAGAAGTTCTGCGTTGTGTTACAACAATGAGAAAAACCTAGAAGTTCTGTGTTGTGTTAAAATAGTGAGAAAAACTTAGAAGTTTTGTGTTGTGTTACAACAGTGAGAAAGACCTGGAAGTTTTGTGCGCTATGTTACAACAGTGAGAAAAACACTTAGAAGTTTTGTGCGCTATGTTACAATAGTGAGAAAAACACCTAGAAGTTTTGTGTTTGTTAAATTAGTGAGAAAAACTTAAAAGTTCTGTGTTGTGTTAAAACAGTGAGAAAACTTAGAAGTTTTGTGTTGTGTTACAACAGTGAGAAAGACCTAGAAGTTTTATGCGTTATGTTACAACAGTGAGAAAAAACCTAGAAGTTATGTGTTGTGTTAAAACAGTGGGAAAGAAAACTCAGAAGTTCTATGTTACACTTCACCTCCTTCCTTACATTAGCCAGAGCATCTGTAACTTATTCAGTTCTCAACAACAACAAAACAGAAAAATAAAAGCACGACAGTTTATAGAAGTTCTATTCCTAATTCAGAGCCTAGTTTTCTTCAAGAAGTTCTGATCCATAATTTTTCTACTTGGTCAATGATATATACAGTCTCAACATTATGATATCTACATTTTTAATGATGTTCTGAATGAAAAAATTCAAAGTCAGGATGACTTACCTTGAATCTGAAGCGTGTGTTTGGGACTTGAACTGCTGCCTTCGAATGTTCTGGGGTTAGCAAGAAATGGACAAAAATGTTATGTTCTTTTTTCAAAGGGAAGAACAAAGGTATTGTTTTTGAAAATTCTGGGTTTAAGAATGTTTTCTTTTCTCTTTTTTTTTTGTATTTGATAACTCTCTCCTTCCCAAAAACCAGCCCCTTAGACGTGTGGTGGAACAACTTAATTATAGATGAGTTTGATGTGGTTTTGGGGGGAAAACAAATGGGATTCGAACCCTTTTTGGCATACTGTTTCGTTACTTTTTAAACACAGCTTTTATGTGCTAATTTGGTGCAAATATGGGGTTTGATAAAAATGCAGGCATGGACTGGATCAATAGCAATTTGGAGTGTTGTGGCAGCTAGATGCATGGCTGTGCCATAGCAGTGCAGCAGACTGTTCAAAACGAGGTTTTGAGGTTTGGTGATGTTCTGATCGAAGAATGGAAAGACCAGAATAAGATTCGAAGGGCGATGTTCTGATCGAAGAGTAGAACATAGTCTCCATATGCCGAAGAATGAGATTTGAAGAGTCATGGTCTGATCGAAGAACACAGTTTCCATATGTTCTGATTGAATAGTCATGTTCTGAATCATCTTTGCAAATTCTGATTGCACTTGTGTGGGCCCAGAAGTTCTGAAGTTATCATATTTTCTTAACACTTAGAAAATTTTCTAAGTGTTTAGAAATTTGACTTTTTCAAAGTAATTTCTGACTTTTGATTTCTTGATGAACCAATTTCCTGTCCTGATGAAATTTGATTGTTGAAACTTGATTTTGATCAAAAAGTCAAAGTTTGACTTTTCAGTGTGCTTTTGACCATTTTACCTTGTGAATGACTTTCTTGGAATATTGTAATCCTAGACTTGAAACTTGACAGAAGTAAACCTGAGGGTCCAGGATGATCCTTTGAGAAATGGGAGGGCAAATTTTGGGGTACAACATAGTCAATTATGTGACAATGGGTATAAGGTGACTTTTGCCAAATATTGTTGCATAATAGAACATAATGAAAAGAAGGATTATATGTTTAAGGGTGTGAGGGTTAATAATATCTACATGCTTGACTTAAGAGAAGTTTCATTGAATAATGCTCAATATCTTGTTACCATGAGTGAAAACTCTTGGCTTTGACATAGACGTTTGGCACATGTTAATTTTGATCTACTTAATAAAATAGTCTCAAAAGATTTAGTGATTGGTTTACCTAAAATAAAGTTTTCAAAAGATCACCTATGTGATGCATGTCAAAAGGGTAAGCAAACAAAAGTCTCTTTTAAATCTGAAAATGTTGTTTGAACATTGAGACCTGTTGAGCTCATTCACATGGATTTAGTTGGACCTTCACGAACCAAAAGAATAGGTGGTAATTACTATGGTTTTGTTATTGTAGATGATTACTCAAGATTTTGTTGAACTATTTTCTTACGTAGTAAAGATGAAACATTCTTGGCTTTCACACGTTTTGCCATGTTATCTCTAAATAAATAAAATTAAAAAATAGTTGCCATTGGAAGTGATCATGGAGGTGAATTTGAAAACCACTTCTTTGAAGAATATTGTGATAAATTTGGTATTCAACATAACTTTTCATCTCCTAGAACTCCATAACAAACTGGTGTTGTGGAACCAAAAAATTGTGTTTTAGCGGAGTTGGCAAGAAAAATGCTCAATGATTGTGGTCTACCAAAATATTTTTGGGCCGATGTTATTAGCATGACTAGTTATGTCTTGAATAGTATACATATTCGTCCAATACTTGATAAAACTCCTTATGAACTTTTAAAAGGTAGAAAACCAAATTTATCGCATCTTCATGTCTTTAGATGTAAATGTTTTGTTTTAAATAATGAAAAAGATAATCTTTGAAAATTTGACGCGAAATCTGATGAAGGTATTTTTCTTGGATACTCACAATCTAGTAAAATATATATAGTTTATAACAAAATATTACTTATTTTTGAAGAGTCAGTTCATGTTACTTTTGATGAGACTTTACCAAATAGTGTTGTGAAAGGTATTTCTTTTCATGGTGTAGGTGCATCTACGGAAGACATACTCAAAGATACCAATAAAGGAGTTGATCAACCTAAGACGGTGGAAATTGAGAAGAAGGAAGATGACAACCAAGAGAAGAAGGATGATGACCAAAGTCAACAAGAAGATGATGGTCTTCCATTAGAGTGGAGAATCTCAAAGGATCATCCTATCGACAACATTATTGGTGATATCACCAAAGGGGTAACAACACACTCTAAGATAAGTCATTTTTTATCACCACCTATACGTGTCACAAGTTGAACCTAAAAATGCCAAGGATGCCTTACTTGATGATCAATGGCTTATGGCTATGCAAGACAAATTTAATCAATTTGAAAGAAATGACGTTTGGGACCTTGTCCCTCGTCCTCAAAATCATCAAATTATAGGAACTCGATGGGTATTTAGGAATAAACTTGATGAACATGGTGTGATAACGAGAATTAAAGCCCGTCTTGTGGCTAAAGGGTATAACCAAGAGGAAGGAATTGATTATGAGGAGACTTATGCTCCATTATCCGAATCGAGGCTATACGCCTTTTATTAGCGTATGCATGCTATAAGAACTTCAAATTATATCAAATGGACGTTAAAAGTGTGTTCCTTAACGGATACATAAGTGAAGAAGTGTATGTTTTGCAACCTCCCGGTTTTTAAAATTATGACTTTTCTAATCATGTTTTTAAGCTAACATGTGCTTTGAATGGTCTTAAACAAGCTCTTATTGCATGGTATGACCGACTTAGCAAGTTCTTGATATATCAAGGATACTCTAGAGGGAAGTTAGACATTACAATATTTATTAAATGTCATGGAAAACACATTTTACTCGTTCAAATTTATGTTCATGATATCATTTTTGGATCAACTAACATGCATCTTGTCAAGGAGTTCTCTAAGCTTATGTAGGGAGAGTTTGAAATGAGTATAATGGGAGAGTTGAACTACTTTCTCGGACTACAAATTAAGCAACTCGATGAAGAAAAATTTGCATATCAAAATAAGTATTGTCTTGAATTACTTAAAAGATTCGGTATGGACGGTGCTAAGGAAATTGACACACATATGGAAACAAACGATAACTTGGATAGAGACTAAAAAGGTAAGAATGTTAAGGTGAAAAGGTATAAAGGTATGATTGGATCTCTTCTTTATCTTATCGTATCTAGGCATGATATTAAGTTTAGTGTTTGTATGTGTGCACGATATTGATCCATTTTCAAGGAATCACATTAAAAAGTTGTTAAGCGTATTCTTAGATACCTTATTGATACCTCTAAGTTTGGGCTTTAGTATTCTAAGAGAAACGATTGTAGCTTGATTGGTTATTCCGATTTTGAATTTACCGGTTACAAATTGGATAAGAAATTACTAGTGGAACTTGTCACATGTTTTCAAAATCCTTGGTTAGTTGGCATAGCAAAAAGCATGTTTTTGTCGCTTTATCAATGATTGAGGCGGAATATGTGGAAGCCAGTAGTAGTTGTGCCCAAATTTTGTGGCTTAAGCAACAACTACTTGATTTTGGTATTAAAATTTCATGTATTCTTATCACGTGCGACGCCACTGATTCCATTAATCTAACCAAAAATCCTGTGCTACATTCTCGCACTAAACATATCGAGATATATCACCACTTCCTTCGCGATCATGTTGAAAAAGGGGGTTTTGTGATTGAGCGTGTTGATAGTAAAAATCAATTTGCCGATATTTTCACTAAACGTCTCGCAAATGAACATTTTAGCAACATACGTGGGGAATTGGAGATCATTGATATCTCTAATGTTTCTTAATCCTATCTTGTTTCTTTCACTTTATATTTTAACTCTAACACTTTATTTGAGTATTTTACATCATGTGAGTGCAACTTCCATTCTGTCAAGAGTGAGGTAATATCCTTTCAATTTCTCCTTGAAAGTAAGATTTTCCTTAATGCATATTACTTATTTATTTCCAAAAATTCTTGATATTTTCTCAAATGATGAAAACCATGAATGTTCATTTCCAAAAAAAAAAAATTATTGATAACTACTGTGTGTTCTTAATCTATATGCTTATAATTGAAGGTGTGAAGAAAACACAAGAAAGGAGGGGGTTTGAATTGGGTTTTCCTTTCTGGAATAACTTTCTCTTCTAAGAATTATTCATTGAACAATGCTTATGAGTGTTACTTCTAAGTAATGCTTCTAATTAAGTTAAGAAAACATAAACTATAAAGCATAAGCAAAAGTAAAGAGCACGTGATATATCCTGGTTCACTTGAGAAACCCCCAAGCTAGTCCAGTCCTACCATGGTGATTTCTCCTTGAACTCAATGACTTAATCCACTATAACCAATATGATTACAATCACACGGGCGCCTGATTAACATCCTCTAGATTGTGATCTCCATATTGTAAGTCCAAGTAATTGTTAGCATGATTAACCGGAACTTGCAGGGTATGAGATGCCCCTGCCTTTGGTGGAGGTGGGATAAACCCTTCAGTTTCTTGTCTTGTCTCATGTTCAGCCATGACAGATTTCTGTGTCCCTGTCTCCAGTCCTTTTTTCAGTTGGTGACCGCTTGATGCACCGATAGCTTGGGTTATTTCCTCGAAAGCTACTCTAGGAATTTGTTCTTGTCTATCAATGATGTTCTTCAAAGCTAGAAGAACCTGACTCATATCTCCCCTCATTGAGTCGACGTTCCTCTTAAACTGTTCCAGATCCACTTTGAAAGCTGATTGATTCTCTTCTATTTGTTCCATGGCTCTTAGTTGGTGAGCTCTTGTTTGATACGGCGGCCAAGGAGGTGGTGGTATCCTTCTACCAATGGTTCAACTGGAGAATATTTTGAAAAAAATGAGTTTTTTGAGTGGCGAGTTTATCAGATGCGAATGTTTTTATGAATGCATGATTATGTATGAATGATGTTAAGATTTATGCTTTGCGTGTCTTATTCACTTGGGTATATATATTGTTATTATAATATCACGTATATGTTTTTTTTTTGCTTTTTTTTATTTGGTGAGTATCTAGAAAATGAATACGCAAACAAGATAGGAATGACAATGCTTTTACTAAAACACCAATTGTTTTTAAGAGATAATACATTTCAGATACTGAAAAATATTACAATTCTAAAACATTAAATTTGCTGGAAGGTAAATAAACAGAAGGAAAACAATCTTCTAAGCCCGTTTTCAAATGTCTTCTCTGAAACGATCGACCATCATCATGCATAGCTTAAGAAAATTATCAACGTCCTCTGGGAGAGGGACCATTACACTTTATGCGTCCTTTAATCTTTTGGGAATGTATTCAATGAGGTTGTTGGTCAAGAAAGCGAGCTTCTCATGTTTATATTTGTAGTATCGGTATTCTCGGTAGAGGTTAGGAATTATTTTGTGGTTATCCCTTCCTGCTCGGGAAATCTCTGTATACTGCTCTTCCCAATACATCTTTTCAACTCTCAGCTCCGTATAAACTCTTCGTTGTATAAGGAAGTCCTTTCCGAGGCCTTCCAGCTCAAGGCATATTTGCTCTTACTCCTTAATTTTCTGGGCCAGATGTCTTTCTACCCTCATTTTTGCAAGGCGCTCCCTAACTTCTAATTCTTGGCTATCCTGAAGCCTGGTGGTGAGGTATTTCAACTTCTCTTCCTGATCTAAAGGTACTTGGGCCAAGCTTTGGATTTGAGCCCTCAACTCTTCCTCTAATACTTTCTTTTCTTGCACGACTTTTTCATACCATCTGTTCAACTTTCCGATTTCATTAGCAGCATCTTCCAGCCTCTGATTATGGGAATCCAGATTAAAAGTAGACTTAACAGCCCTTCAGTCAAACACTTCCTTTTTAAACTTTCCTTTTCAAATGCTTCACGTTCTTTTTGAATCTGTTGGTCTTTCGATTCGAGTATGCACTGCGTTTGTTTTTTTTCTTTGGTCAAGTTAAGGAGATTGAGCTCTAGCTCTTCCTTCTCCCTTTGAGTCTGTTTCAGTGCTTTTTTCAAATCATTCACCTCTTCTAAAGACATAGGAGGAGTGACTGGGACCTCTTGCTTGTATTCAGGATCTATATAAAAAGGAAGCTTGATAATTTGCAGTCTGTTTAGAACCTATTGAGTGTAAGGTTCTTTTTCTACCACATTCTTATTTTCCGCTTTTCTTTTGTTGACCCTACTCCAAGCCCGAATAATTTTATTGAGTAGCTCTCGATCATTTATATCCATGTCATGAAGACCAATTGCTAAAGTTGTTCATCTGAAGGCTTGTCTTCCAAAGGATACCCTAGTTGTCGTAGGGCAAAGGTAGGATTGTAATTGATGCAACCTTGTGACCTGATTAGTGGAACATTAGGAAAATCCCACAATTATAGACAATATCACCGATATCTAACTTCCTGGCATACCACAATACAGAGGTAGCAGTGAGAGACCTTAACTTTCGAGGCGATTCATACCTTGTCATATTCGGAATCAAGTAATATTCCTTGTAAAGATGGGTCATGAACCAGAAGTATAGAAATGGAATATAGCAATTTAGGGTACCTCTTTTCTTTTCATACCGTGTGTGAATGGTGTAGTAGATATAAGCAAGCAAAGTTGGAGTGGGATTTGTATTAAAAGTCATTGTACCCCAAAATATATTGATGGCTGCAGGGTCAATATAGTCTACAGTGTGTGGAAATAAGACAACACCAAATCTAAGCAGCCCTAGACAATCGACACAAGATTCTCATTCTTTATTATTTGTCAGATCGAGAGCTTTATTTTCCAGATAACGCCTCTTAATTCCTCGCACATCTCCTTCTTTTTTATAATTAAGAGCAAACTAAGGATATGGGATTTTTAAACCTTCGGCCAGTATTTTAATGTCGACGGTTTGCCCAATGCCCATATAAGCCTTTTCTTTGGAGAAGTTCAGAATTCTGTCCAATTCCTCTAAGGTCGGAGCTAACTGAAAATCTTGAAATGTGAAGTATCTCAACGGAGGATCATATAACTGTACTAGGGAAGAAATAGCTTCCAACTGTACTTCAACTTTGGTTAAGTTCAAAATATCCCCATAGCAACGTGTAAACATTTTCAGAGCCCTTTCAGCAGTCTTTCCCGTATAGCTTTGATTTGGGTCACATATGGCTTGGTAGTAGTGATACGAACGAGTTGTTTTCCTTTAGTATTAATTTCCAGATACTCACAAAAAACCTTTGATTTTTTTATATATACTTCTTTTACCCTGTGAATAATACAAATAAAAGCAAACGATGGGGAATGAACATGTGAAATGTAAAGATGTATGAATGTATGAGTATAAGGTTAAATGACGAAATTTGATGAACAATAACCCTTAGAAGGTAGGCTCTTAGCTTGGTTTTACGGATATTCTATACTCCCCATAAGGTGGTTTCCTTAAGGGTATCATGAATAACACTAGAGGGAAAGGCACAAGGGCCTCCCTTAAGTGGAGTCTCTTTACAGACTGAAACTTTCGTCTCTAGGTCGTGAAAGGTCTCATCACGAGATTTTAGTTTGAGGTTTATACAAAGAGCCATAGGTGTCATTCCAAAGTCCTACCCCCCAAGAGGATGCCTCTTGAGACGTATTTCTTTTTCGGAATTCCACCGAATCTAGGCGAAGTCGTCGCATAAACTCATAGAGATGATGTATCCCCTTGGCTAATAAACGAACCTTCTTTCTAAGGGTTTTTGAAAATATTTTTTTGCGAAAATTAAATCCCACCACAGATAAATAAATATGATAATAAAAATAAGCAGATAAATAAATAATTAAATAAGGAGAAATAAAGAAAAATCCAAAAATAATAAAAAAAACCTAAAACCTAAAGGAAAGGCTTCAAAACCTAGGGTTAAGTCCCCAGCAGAGTCGCCAGCTGTTGCAACTGGTTTTTTAATCAGAGTCGTCACCCTTAATTTTTATCCTAAAGGAAGGGAGTATAAAGGAATAAACCTAAATTTTTTCAAAGATTTTAGATTTGGACTCGGTTCTAGATGAGAGGAAGGTGTTAGACACCCCTTATCTACCTTGTTCGCGAGGATACTAGGTTTAGAAGCGCAGTGTTTAGGAAATAGGGTTTTTATTCTTTTATTAAATAAAAGGGTTTTAATTTTTAATAATGGAACTCGCCACAATTTTAATCGTATGCCTACATATCCTATTAGGAGGAATCAGAGTCTCATTTCATAGTTCACGGTTGGTTTGTGTTTTTTATGGACTGTGAAGATATTTGAATTTCCCGTACGTTTAGTCTAGGCGTCGTGAATAGCGGAGATTATTAGACTTAACATATGGTCAGTTCGAATAAACTTGCAATTCCTTTTTGAAAATTTATTATTGACTTGATTTAATTTTAAAAATGAGTTTGTAATATGTTAAGTATTTTTTAATATGTTAATTATTTAAAAGAGAATTCTATTTAAATGCATGCATAAAATAAGCTTTAATGCAATTAACAAAAATAGTGTTTTAATGAATTTAGAAAATAATACAATTTATGTAACAAAGAAAAATAATAATATTTAAATATAGTGATAATATATATATATATATATATATATATATATATATATATATATATATATATATATATATATATATATATATATATATATATATATATATATATATATATATATATATATATATATATATATATATATATATATATATATATATATATATATATATATATATATATATATATATATATATATATATATATATATATATATATATATATATATATATATATATATATATATATATATATATATATATATATATATATATATATATATATATATATATATATATATATATATATATATATATATATATATAATAAGCATTATAAACTAAATAATATATAAAATTATAAATAAAAAATAATAAAAATAAATAAGATATAGAAATTAAAAAGTAGTGGAAATAATTTAAAAAAACGTAGGGGGTGCAAAATATACTGGGCTAGTAAAAGGTAAGGGTGCTAATAGAAAGGGCCTGAATTCAGATTTTAAATTCAGGCCCAAAAGACCAGGGGGTGTGTTTTTATATTTAATAGTAAAAGAGGGAGTGTGTAAATCAGCAGAGCCCAAGTTCAGATTTTGGATTGGGCCCATTAAGGTAGGGTAGACTTCTTTTTTGACCATGTTAGGAAAAAAGTAAACAAAAAAAAGGGGTGGGTGTGTTTAGTAAATGGGCCAGTAGTGAGGTCCAAGAGGGTTTTAGAGAGTTTGTCCCATTTAGACTCTGTATAGGCAAGCGCACGGTAATAATTATGGGTATGCCTGCTAGGGACGTATGATGATGATCACGCGATGATAGCTGGGGGAACACGGTACGATTATGGGGGAGGTACACGCAGGATTACAAAAACCAATGTATTTTCTTTTTACAAAAAACAGAAATCCCATTTTTTGTTTTGTTATGTTTTTTAATCACCATTCTCTCTCTTGACCCTCCCGTTTCTTCTTCTTCTCAATGGAACCAAACCCTACCATCCCTAAACGCGGCGGCGTCCTCTCTCTCACCTTCCGTCTCTCATCTCTCTCGTTTCCCCTCTTCTCTTTACTCTGTAAAACCCAAAACCACAATATCCCTAGATCAATCCAACCCTAACCGCAATGATTCCTCATGAAGCCCCAAAATCAACCCCAGACTCTAACGATTCGATAATCAAATAAACAAATACCCGAGTACCAAAGCTAAGTGTTTTACATGTTTACCTTCTGGGCCTTGAATCTTGTTGTTTCCTGGTTTTTTCTGGGTCCTTCGTCTAATCTTTCCCCTTCTTTTGATTCACATGTGTTGAAGGCGGCCATTCAGGAACTTAGCGGCGGCGCGACGATTTGAGGCAATAGATCTAGGGTTTCATATGTCGAAACCCTAGGGTGGTGCGCCGAGCTTGGGAGGTGGCGGTGATGGAAGTCCCGTCAAAGATCTACTCAGCGAAATTCTTTTCTGCACTTTTTGTAAACCCTCTCTGTCTGTAACTCTTTGTCAATATTTTTTTTCTGTAGTTTTATTCTTCGTTTTTATAGTGATTCTAGATTTTAATAAATTAGGAAAAACAATTATTCTGTTTGTAAGTTAATTCTTTGAATTAATTTAGGGTTTTTGAATTTGAATTTTTTTTAATGTTGTTTGTAGATTAGTGAACACTGTTTTTAATTTTTGAAAAATGTTTAATGAATTTCCACAATTGGCCAATTCTGCTTTTGTTTATACGCTTTTGTTCTTGGTGTTAACAAAGATTCTGGAAAAGGAAAGAAAGTGTTGCCTTTGAAAACCCTAAAATGAGCGTTTTTCAAATTTGTACAGTGTATGTTTTTTTAGCTTTGGGCCAAATGCGATTTTCTCTTTTTTTTTTATTATTTGGGCCAAGCGTTTTTTTTGAAGCAACATCATGTTAAGAAAAATATAATATGGGCCTCCTCATTTTTCTTTTTGGGCTCTAACGAAAAGACTTTTTTGTTTGAGTTTATGTTTCTTTTTCCAAGTAACAAAAAAAACTGCTATAATCCTAATTAAGAATAATGACCTTAATGAACCAATAATAATTATCAAATGTTTAAAGAAAATTCTAATAGAACCAAGAGAAACAGTTTGGGACAAAAATTGAATGAGCCAAATCACTTCATCTTATTGGGCCTTTAGAGTAAAAATAATGGGCAAGATAAATTCAAACAAGGAAAACGCACCCCCTATGCCGTTGTAAATGGACTTCCAAATTTCTTTAACGGGCCTTGGATAATAAAAACAGATTGTTTGGTTAAAAAAACCTAAAGGGGCCCTATGATCCAATTGTATTGGGTCTGAACAACAAAGAAAAGTTTTATACACCCTAAAAAAGATTAGAATTTAAATGGGCCTTATTAGTGATTTGTCCACACCTTCTTTTAAAATAATACACCTCCCTTAACTTTACTTGATGGACATTTATTAAAGCCTAATGGGCCATCAGATATTGATGGTCCATTTTGGATCGATACCTCCCTCTGATTCTTTACACCCCCCCGTAGAAAAAAAATCATATGATATGATTTATTTAAATATAACCCTAAATAAGGGTAGGGAAAATTTGTGGTATGACAACCCTCATTAAAACCAAGGTATTATCCAAACGTCAGATTTGCTACAACATTGTCAAATTAGTTTACAATAATTTCTTCTGCGACATGAATAAAACTTAGCACCTTTATTAGAGAGTCTCGATGCGCTTCTGAACTAATGAGCAACAAGAGTATAAAAACCTTGGCAGGGGTTTAGTGCAGCTGGTCCACCACCCTATAACCGCTCCTCTTGATTATCTTCAGAAATTCTTCTGCCTCTTGCTCAATAAAGTTCTTTCTCGGAGGCTCTTGTTCTTGACTTGCCTCCACCACTTCTTTTCCTTTATCTTTCAACATATGATTTTTTATTTTTCACCATCACATCATTCTTCTTTTGCGTTTAGGAGCCAAGGACTCGACCACTGTGGATCATGCCCCCTGTTCCTGCTATATTTAAGATTGCAGGTCTTTGAATTAACGATGGCTCACATTCCTGTTTTAAGCCATTGACGCATACAATCGAATCATAACTCCATGGTACTGATTTGTTACTTTTTAAGGAGTTAGAGATGGCCCTCTAATTGCCATTGTAGTCTTTGGAATCATTGGTATCCTCAGAGTTTGTCTTGGTGTTATTATGGGTGTTTCTGCTGATTCTCCCCACGGAATCACAAGAGTCTTCTTATTAAGGTTCGACTCTTGGCAAGGAATTACCAATGGCTTCTTTGTACTTTCTTCGATTGCATATACATATTCTCATTTAGGGTATGATCTAAATTGGACTATCCTCTAGTCCACCAATTTTTTATATGTCTTTTCAAATGATTCATCATGTTCCAAAAGGAACCCACACTCCAACAAATATTCCTTCAACAATTTTATTGGGGCCTTTACTCGTCTGTCTGGCCCAAAGTCAGTGACTACTTCAATTGCATTTATTGTTGATCCACCATGCAAAGACATGGGGTTTGACTTGATATTCGGTTTATCAAAGGTGATTTCCTGAGAGTCCAACAAATCTTGAACTTTATGTTTGAAGGCCCAACATTTTTCTATAGTATGCCCGGGAGAATTGGCATGATACTCGCATTTGGCATTGGCATCGTACCTTGGTGGGGGTACCCCGATTGAAGGAGTTTAAGGTCTTAGCTCTACCAAAGACGCCTTGACCAAGTGTTGCAATAATTGACTGTGTGACATAGGGAGCAGGTCAAACTTTTTTGGCGGCCTTTCAAATGTGTTTTGTTACTGTTCTAGAGGAATTATTAATGGTTTTTGTGCCCTTGGTTATGAGGCTACAACAATATTTTCTCCCTCCTTATTTTTCGAGAATTTAGGAACATTTCTTTTTGTATTGTAAAGGGAACTAGATGACCCCCTTGTATCTTTCCACTTTTTGTTCCAGCTTCAATCCTTTCTCCAATAGTTACTAAACCATAGAATCCATAAGAGACGGTTCCTACCATATTTTCATAGTATAACCCTTGCAAGGTTCCCATGAACATATCGACTAATTCTTTCTCCAAGAGTGGTGCTTGTACTCGGGCTGCCATTTCTCTCCATCTTTAAGCATACTCTTTGAAAGACTCCTCCTTTTTCTGAGACAAGTTCTAGAGTTACATGCGTGTAGGCGCCATGTCCAAGTTATATTTGTACTATTTTAGGAAAGCATTAGCAAGTTCTTCCCATGTCTGGATATGAACCCGTTCCAATTGCATGTACCAATCCAGGGATGCCCCACTCAAACTATCTTGGAAAGAATGGATCATCAGCTTCTGATCTTGAGCATATACATGTATGTTTCTGTAATACATGCGTAGGTGGTTCCTTGGACATATGAGCCCCTTTTATTTTCCAAATTTAGGTACTTTAAATTTCGGCGGGATTACCACATCAGGAACTAGACCCATTTCGAGAGCATCTACATCGAAAGCATCGTAACCCTCCACAACTTTTAACCTTTCTTCTGGAGCTTTGTACTGGTTGAGCGCCAGTGGATTTTCAGTAGCATGAGTATGGGCTTTTCTTTAAGGTGCTTTATTGACATCCTCTAAGTTGTGGTCTCTATATTGCAAGTCTAATTAGTTGTCTGCGTTGTTAATCGGAATCTGCAAGGTTGAGATGCCCCTACTTTTGGTGGAGGTGGGAAAAACCCTTTAGTATTAGCTTTTATTGTTTCCTATTGAGCCATAGTTGAATTTTAAGGTCCTACTTCTGGTTATTTTCTTAGTTGGTGACCGCTTGATGAACCAATGGTCTGAGCTACTTCTTCAAAGGCTACCCTAGGGATTTACTCCGGTCTTTCAATGATGTTCTTCAAGGCTAGAAGAACTTGACTCATATCTCCTTTCATTGCATCAATGTTTCCCTTGACTTTCACTAAATCCTCCTTGAAGGATGCTTGGTTCTCTTTGATTTGTTCCATCACTTTCTGCCGATGGGCTCTCGTCTGGCATGGTGGTCGGAAAGGCGACGCTTTTCTTGCTCTTCTACCAATGGTTTAACTGGAGAAGGTTTTGAAAAAATGATGAGTTTTTTTTGTTATGAGTTTATGAGATGCAAATGTTTGTGAATGCATGAATGTGTATGAATATGCTAAGAGTTTCGTCTTTGAATGTCTTATTCACTTGGATATACATTTTTTTAATATATTTTTCAGGTTTTGATTTTTTATTGGTGAGTATCTAAAAATAAATACGCAAACGAGATATGGAAACGAAATTCCTTTATTAAAATAGTAATTATCTTTAAAAAAGAATACAATTCAGATAATGAAAAATATTCAAACTTTAAAACAATGAAACTTGCTGAAAGAAATAAGCAAAGGGAAAAGTCTTCTAAGTGCGTCTGTGGATGTCTTCTCTTAAACCATCAACCATTGTTATGTAAATCTTAAGGAATTCTTCAACATCTTTTGGGAGAGGAACCATCACATTTTTTGCGTCTCTCAAACTCCCAGGGATGTCTTCAATGAGATTGTTGGCTAAGAAGGCGAGTCTTACATGCTTGTCTTTGTAGAATCGGTATCCTCGATAAAGGTCAGGAATTATCTTATGATTATCTTTTCCTACTTTGGAGATCTTCACATACTGCTCTCCACAATACAACTTTTCATCCCTCATCTCTATATAGAGTTTCTGTTGTATTAGGAAATCCTTTCGGAGGCCTTCTAACTCAAGATGTACTTTCCCGTATTCTTCTGTCTTTTGGGTGAGAAACCTTTCTATCATTATAATTTTAAGGCTTTCCCCTACCTTCGATTCTCGTCTATCTGATAACACGAAACGTTATAGCATATTCTGCCCTATTTACATGGATAAAGTTTCCGATTCTTCGATTATTATGTCACATGATGTCTTTATTTGTAGTATTTGCAGCATATTTAAGGTACTTAGTTTCTGCAAAGCATACATGAGAAAAGGAAGAAAAATATTAGAGAAATGAAGAAGAAATGGCACTTTAGCAGCAAAAATGCAAACGATTATGTATCAGAAGCCATGCCGCCCGTCACAGGCGCATGCTGCCCGTCACAAAGTCCAAAAGTGTGCCCCTCGGCACAATTCTTGTCCCGACCGGCACGGAATTGAAATGTGCCCCTGCCACAATGCATGACACTCATTACAAGTTATATATCTTCAGTTACGAAAATGTCTCCATGAACGCACGACTTCCTGATTCTTCTCCATGCATGAAGAACAAAGATCAAGGAAGTGTCCCTATTTTTGCTCAGGCATATTGAATCTATAAAAGGAGGATAGTTACCAAAAATGCAGACGCTCGCACACCTGCTTGAATTTTATTTTCTGCATACTGAACATTGTTATACCTTATTCCAGCTTTACAGTTTTTGAATTATTTTCATTTCGTTTAGAATTCCGTAAGCAAAGAAAACCATTACCATTAAAGCAATATTTCTTCACATCGGAGGAATATTTCACCATTAGTTTCCTTCTATCTTCTTGAATCTCGCTTAGGTTTATTTATATTTCTTCAAGTTATTTTGTTCCGAAGGTAATCATGTCGGCTTGTGGAAGATAGCAAACTACACTATATTCTTCAGTGTTTTATTCCAGGTTTCAATTTTAAGTATATTTTATTTATTTTTACCATTACTATGTTACTGTATTCGTGTTTTTATTTTATGTTGCTACACAATAAAATTATGTTTGGCTAACTTCCCCGATACCGGTATGTGAGGTCCTAAACCGAAGGGGATCGATAATTAATTGGCATAAATATTTTACAAAAAGACTTTTCTGGTTTTGATTTTCAATTATGATATTAAACTATTTTGTTACGGGAGTAAAAGACAAACTAAGGATAAAATTAACAGAGCGAGAGTTTGAGATTTTAATCAGATAGTGGTAATTGCACATTAATTTTAAATACGGAGAGAGAACTTTAAAATTAATTGGACTCTATTTGTTTTCAAAAAATACTTTTAAATTTTAAATGACACAGCGAGAGAGCTCATTTGAGTTTAATAATATGGCCTGAATCGATAGAACGAAAGTGTGAGACAAGGGTTTTTAAATTAATAGTTTCCACTGAAATAGTATTTTAATACTAAAAACTATGCCAATGACTTATTGAATCCCTGAAGTCGACAAATTACATATCAGTGTCCCGTTATCAATTATTAGATCTTAGTTAATTCCCGTTTAAACCCCAACATCCTAATTTTATAATTAGCCTTAGCTTTACACAGTGACCCTAGATAACAGTAGTTTGACCATCAAACCTTGTGGGTTCGATATCTTTTAAAACTACGCGATTAGACTGTGCACTTCCAGTCACTACACCCGACAGACTCTCAAAGTCGCGATCAAGTTTTTGGCGCCGTTGTCGGGGACTAATTTAGTCAATATTTTGAATCACTTGTTATGCGGTATAGACTATGGCAACCAATTTTATTTTATTTTAACCGTTGATTGTATGCTAAGCACTCGCTTTCAAGGCGAAGAATTAGAGCAACCAATTGACGAGGTCGAGTGTTTTGTTAGTATAAGACGCCGAATTAGAGAATACCAAATCAAGTACAACCTTCCCGAATTCAACCTTCCTAACTATTCTCTTCCTGACCCATGAATGGCTGAAGGAACCCAAAATCACCCTCTAAAGGATTATGCTTCCCCATTGCAAGAGGAACCCCACAATAGTATTGATGCTCCCGCCATCGCTCAAAATGATTTCAAGTTAAAACCTTCATTATTATAAGCTGTCCAACAAAACCAATTTTGAGGATGTCCTACGAATGATCCAAACCTTCATTTGTCCGTGTTTGTGTAGTATGCAGACACAGTGAAAGCAAATGGTGTCAACCCTGAAGAAATAAGACTTCGTCTTTTTCCTTTCTCATTAAGAGCTAGAGCTAGAGCATGTCTCCAGTATCTACCATCCAACTCTGTTACCACGTGGAACAAGTTGAATAAATTTTTCCTAGCGCAATATTTTCCGCCGAGTAAGACGGCTATGCTAAGAGCCAATATCAACGGTTTTAAACAAAATGAAAGTGAATCTCTCTTCGAAGTGTGGGAAAGATACAAAGACATGTTGTGACTCTGTCCACATCACAATCTAGAAGAATGGCTAATCATCCACACCTTTTACAATGGTCTCTGGTACAACACAAGATTAAAGATTGACTCTGCTGCTGGAGGTGCACTGATTGATAAACCATACCATGATGCCGATCAACTTATAGAAAGTATGGCTCAAAATCATTATCAGTGGGGAAGCGATAGAACCATTATGGAGAAACCTTAAATGAAAGCGATATGTACGAAGTTAGTAGCTTAGACCAAGTTAACGCTAAGGTAGAAGCCCTTACCCAAAAGATAGAAAGTTTGACCACAACTCCCGCAGCCACCGTGGCTGCAGTAGCTCCAACATGTGATTTATGCGGACTTCAAGCGCATGCTGCACCCGAATGTCCACTCTTAATAGGAGTACCCGTTTATCAAGTGAATTATGCTCAAGGGAACCCATATGGAAATAACTATAACCCTGCTTGGAAGAACCATCCAAACTTCTCATACAAAAGCAACAACGCTTTGTACGTACCTGGGCAAGCTTCGACTACACCCCAGGATATCAGAAAGCCACCCAAAATGTCTCAAATATTCCGAAAATCTCTAGGAAGTCCAACATTGAAATAATGATAGAAAACTTGGTAGCCACCCAAGCTCAAACTAATAAAGATTTCCTGAATCAAAATATTCACACCAGTGAAAAATTAAGCAACTTACAAATAAGGTTGATGCTCTTGCCACACACAACAAAATGTTAGAAACAAAAATCTCCCAAGTGGCTCAACAGCAAGCAGCTACAAGTGCTCTAGCTGGAACTTTTCCTTGACAACCCCAACAAAATCCAAAGGGACATGCTAATGCCATAATATTTTGGAGTGGGACAGAACTAGACGGACCAATTGAACCTAGAGTCGAGAACCCACCCATGTACCAGAAACATGGAAATGGACTGAGAAGGAAGATGAGCCGAAGGAAATAGAAAATGGTGAAGAGGTCGTGGAAAAAGAAGAACCTTATGTGCCTCCGCCATCCTATAAACCACCTATCCCATATCCTCAAAGATTTGCTAAGTCTAAAAATGTAGGGCAATTCAAGAAATTTGTTGAACTTCTGAAACAACTTAACATTACCATACCTTTTACAGAAGCTATCATACAAATGCCCTCCTATGCTAAATTTCTTAAAGAAATCTTATCCAATAAGAAAAAGATTGAGGATAATGAAACTGTATTACTCACTACTGAATGCAGTGCTATAATCCAAAACAACATGCCTCCTAAACTAAAAGTCCCAGGTAGTTTTTCCATACCCTGCATAATTGGAAAGTTTGTCATAGACAAAGAACTATGCGATTTAAGAACCAGTATTAGTCTGATGCCCTTAACGATTTGCAAGAAACTTAACATGGGAGAACTAAGACCAACAATGATGTCTATACAATTAGTGGATCGATCAGTGAAATTTCCTTTAGGCATGTTAGAAAATGTTCCTGTACGTATAGGACAATTCTATATCCCCACTGATTTCATAATTATGGGCATTAAAGAAGAATCCAACATTCCTATTATATTAGGTAGATCATTCCTAGCCACTGTAGGAGCCATCATAGATGTTAAAAAGGGAAAACTAACTTTCGAAGTCAGAGAAGAAAAAGTTGAATTCATCTTGTCTAAATTCTTTAAGGCACCAGCCATCGATGATTCATGTTGTTTCTTAGATGTAATTGATAAATGCGTAAAAGAGATGGAGAAACAACAAACCACCTATTCAGAAGTATTAAATATTCCCATACCTCCAATTCTCGAAGACGATAATTGGCAACGTCAATATCAAGATGAAAATTTGAGTGAATGCCTAGCTTTAACTCCTGATCCTATACCTTGTCAAAAGAAGCCAGCCATAGAACTCAAAACACTACCCAAAGACCTAAGGTATGAATTCACACAGAACTTGAATGATCAGTTATAGTCAATGCACACCTAGGACAAATAGAAATTGGAAAATTATTACATGTCCTAAGAAAATATCGAACCGCCTTAGGTTATAACATCTCAGATCTAAAAGGAATAAGCCCTTCTATCTGCATGCACTGTATTATGCTGGAGGAAGACTGTAAGACCTTTAGGGAACATCAAAGAAGAATCAATCCTATTATGAGCGGTGTAGTCAAAAAGGAAGTAGAAAAGCTATTGGAAGCAGGAATCATATACCCAATATTCGACAGTAAATGGGTTAGCCTAGTACATTTCATACCTAAGAAGGGAGGTGTTACAGTTTTCAGCAACGCTAAGGGAGAATCTGTAGTGCAACGAACTCATACCAGGTGGAGAATGTGCATCGACTATAGAAAGTTAAACAAAGCCACTCGTAAAGATCATTTTCCTTTACCTTTCATTGATTAAATGCTTGAGTGACTAGCTAAACACTCTCACTTCTGCTATTTAGACAGTTACTCAGGATTCTTCCAAATTCCTATTCATCCTGACGACCAAGAAAGGACAACTTTCACTTGTCCTTATGGTACGTTCGCTTATCGATGAATGCCATTCGGATTATGCAATGCCTCTACAACATTTCAGAGATGCATGATGTCCATTTTATCTGAATTTCTAGATGGTATGATGGATGTTTTTATGGATGACTTGTTCGTCTATGGAGAGAGTTTTAAAGGATGTTTATCGAACCTTGAAATGGTACTAAAAATATGCGTAAGTGTCAACCTCATGCTAAATTGGGAAAAATGCCACTTCATGGTCCGACAAGGAATTGTCTTAGGGAACATCGTATCCGATAGGGGAATTGAAGTAGATAAAGCAAAGATTGAAGTAATAGAAAACCTTCAAACACCCAAAACTATTAGAGAAATAAGAAGTTTTCTAGGACACACTGGTTTTTATCAACGTTTCATTAAAGACTTCTCTAAAATAACCAAACCTCTAACCGAACTGCTAATGAAAGATGTTGAGTTCATCTTCACTGACAAATGCTTGGACGCATTTACAACACTAAAAAAGGCGTTAACCTCGGCACCTATTATGCAACCTCTTGATTGGAACGAGCCATTTGAGATAATGTGTGATGCTAGTGACTATGCCGTAGGTGCAATTCTAGGAAAGAGAAAGGATAAAAAGATTCATGCAATATACTACGCAAGTAGAACCCTAGATCCTGCACAGAAAAATTATGCCACCATAGAAAAAGAACTGTTAGCTATTGTGTTTGCTTTAGATAAATTTTGTTCTTATTTAGTAGGAGCACGGATAATTATCTATACCGATAACGCTGCAATCCGGTACCTCTTAAGTAAGAAAGACGCCAAATGAAGATTACTAAGGTGGATCTTACTTCTAAAAGAGTTTGATTTATAAATCAAAGACAAGAGAGGTACTGAGAATGTAGTAGCTAACCACCTATCCAGAATAGAAGGCATCAAATCAGATCATGTACCTACCAATGATGATTTTCCTTATGAACGCCTTATAGCCCAATTAGAATTGGAAAGTATTACAACCAAATACCCTATGACTTATGAAGACGAGGACACAAATGAAGTCGTGGAAGCAGTCTACACTAAAACCATACTGCCATGGTATGCCGATTTTGTCAACTACTTGGCTGCTGGAGTGCTTCCACCAGATATATCTTATAAAACAAAAGAATAAGTTCTTTCATGATCTTAAACAATATTATTGGGATGAGCCTTTGCTTTTCAAGAGAGGCGCCGGTGGTATTTTCCTTCGATGTGTTCTCGAAAATGAAATTGAAAACATAATTTTCCACTGTCATGCTGCTCCCTATGAAGGACATACAAGCACTTCAAAGACCTGTGCTAAATCTTATAAGATGGCCTATATTGGCCTAATCTGTGGAAAGATGTCCATATCGCAGTTAAAAATTGCGATCAATGCCAACACACTAGAAACATCTCTAGATGCGACGAGATGCCTCAAAAGGGAATTCTAGAAGTTGAAGTCTTTGATGTATGGGGAATTGATTTCATGGGACCCTTCCTGTCTTCCTTTGGAAATCACTACATACTCGTTATTATCGACTATGTTTCAAAATGGATCGAGGCTGTAGTCTCTCCAACAAATGACACACGAGTAGTAGTCAGGCTTTTCAAGAACATAATCTTCCTAAGATTCAGTGTACCGAGACTCGTCATCAGGGACGGTGGCTCCCATTTCATTTCCAAAATCTTAGAAAAGTTATTAGTGAAGTATGGAGTCCGACATCATGTAGAAACACCTTATCATCCACAAACGAGTGGGCGAGTAGAGGTCCCCAATAGGGAGATTAAGGAAATCTTATAAAAAACAGTAGCAACCTCTAGGAAAGATTAGCCGTCTAAGTTACACGAAGCTCTATGGGTATAAAGGACGGCCTACAAAACTCCAATCGGAACTACGCCATATAAATTAGTCTATGGGAAATCGTGTCATCTACTGATAGAAATTGAACATAAAGCTTATTGGGCCATTAAGACCATTAATTTAAATTACACCTCCACGGGTGAGAAAAAAATCTTAGATATCCACAAACTTGAAGAACTTAGATTAGACGCTTATGAGAATGCTCGAATTTATAAGGAGATAACTCTAAAATGGCATGATAAATGCATATCTAGGAAAGAGTTCAATGAAGGTGATATAGTGCTCCTATTTAATTCTAGACTTAAACTATTTCTGGAAAAACTTCACTCTAGATCGTCTGGTTCCTTCGAAGTCACTAAGGTTTTTTAAAATGGTGCAATAGAAATTAAGGGAATGTCTAGTGAACCTTTTATCGTAAACAGAAAGCGTCTAAAGCATTATCATTGCATTGATAATAAGGAATATTCCACAACATTTAAGCTTGATGAGCTATCACCCACTCATTAGATTAATCACCTATTTCGAGCTGACGACTTAAAACAAAGCGCTTATTGGGAGACAACCCACTTTCTAGTCTTTTCATTTTGATTTGCTTATTTTTAGTTTTTCTTTTCTTTTCTTACTTTTTTTATTGCTTATTTCTATTTTTATAAAATCATGCAGTATTGTTTCTCTACTATTATCCACTACTAACTTAATTCTAACTGTCAACCTACTTCAGGCTAATTTAACTTTAGATAATTGCACTAACCACGATGAATCCGGTTGACATGATGTGAATTACTTTCAAGGGAAGAATTCAGAGGAGGCTTTTTGAGTCATTAGCTGATAGGGAGATGGCGTTAAGTATCTACCCAGATTGACCTGCTATGACAACACTAGGGATTAGAGACAGTGTCTTGTTTCTGTTAAGTCTAATAAGCTGGGACATATATGCCTTAAGAAGAAGATTTAGTTCCTACCATAGACTAACCCTAGAGTTTCTGAGCTCTCTTGTCTATAAGCCTAACCATGGTCTAGGGTTTAATAGGGGAATAATTAGGTTTAGACGGTTTGATATTGAATACACCTATACCCATAAAGAAATGGTGGAACTTTTAGGATTTCCATACCACCTTGATACATTCACAATAATCCAAGAGGAACTTTTTGATGTGGGTGAACTTGACTATTTCTGGGGTAGTATTACATGTATAAGTAACCCTGGACCTAATGACATGCACTCCAAAAACATTCATAACCCCTCCTTGAGGTACTTTCATAAGATCCTAACACATATCCTCTTTGGAAAGCCAGAAAACATAACCACAATATCAAGAACCAAAATTTTCATAATGTTCTGTGCATCACAAAACCGAACCGTAAATGGTGTTACCTTTATGATAGCCAACTTTCACTATCTTGCAAAAACTGTCCACGAACCAATCCTGATAGGAAGCCTAGTGACCATGATAGAAAATGCTATCGGCCTGAGACAACCACTGTTAAATATTGTCCCCCTAGGTAGATTCCAACCCATGAACATCCATTTCTGTTTCAATAGGGGAATTATTGGGAACCTAGGCCAGAATACCTTTGAACTTCTCATTAACAATCAGTTAATGCCTCTTTTCACCCTGCCTAACCCTAGGACTAGCATTCATGACCGGAACAATTGGTTGTATGATTGGGCCGAACCACAAAATTCACCACCAGCTACTCCTAAGACACCCCAAATTTATGACCACCTTGATTCCTTCCTTTCCGAGAGGAAACCGACCCTGAACCCCCTCCATTTTACCATCATTTTCCATCTCCTGATCAGGTATACTCAAACACCTTCGCTGCTCCGATTGTTACTCCACCTCCCATATTTGACCAAGCTCCTGCTTTAAATGCTCTTCAATCTGAGCATATTTTTATGAGAGATGAACTTATTATTTTGAGGATCGACTTCCATTCTTTCATGGACGTGGTGGAAGAACAGATGGATCATCTATATCAACATGTCTACTCCGCTTCTCTTCCTACAAATTGACGTGGCTAATTTTATTTCGGACTTACTGCATATCTTCCTTTCACATTTAAACATTGAGGACAATGTTTTATTTAAGTGTGGGGAAAAGACCAATTAGATTAGAATTTCCATTATTTGCAGTTTTAAATTCTTAAGTACATTTTTATCATTTATTTTCAGTTATATTTTGTTTTGTTTTTCCTTCACTTACTTTTGGAATTTACATTACTTTTCATTAAATTTCTCTATTATCATGTTCACATATATTTTCTATGCTTTAATATTTCCAATATATATATATATATATATATATATATATATATATATATATATATATATATATATATATATATATATATATATATATATATATATATATATATATATATATATATATATATATATATATATATGTACGTACTGCCTGCAAGTATTGAAATATATATGTTTAATTATTGGGAAGTCTGGGAGAAAATTTAAGATTTTATTCTGTTTTTTTACTTTGTTTCGCTCGCCATACAAGTGCGACGACCGTCACGCTCCTCGTATTGTCCCGCCCGACACAAAAGTGTGCCCTCGACACAGAGTGAAAAACAAAACGCTTCTGTTTTAACACATAAACCCTTATCGATTTCCCTTCTTCTTATTTTCTTCAAACTTCACTTAAACTCCATTAAACCACTGCCTATTTCACTCCCATTATCGTTATCATCAAAACTCACAAATTCTCACACATTACCCTCTTTATTTTTCTCTACATATACACTCTCAAAACCCTCTTCCATTCCAAACCCCCAAGTTCTCACGCGAAACACTTAAACACCTTCCATCTTTGATTCAACTATGGCACACAGAAACTCAAGGCCAGAACCCAACCTTTCAGAGATTACGTTTCGAAATGAGGAAGCCGGAGAACACTAGAGGGTTCAGTATCTCAAATTTTACCAACGCTCCGTAATCCCTACATGGTATGTTGATACTGAGTGTTTGCGTAAATTGGGACTGCTTGATAGTGTGCGGTGGTTACTTAGGAACTCTGATTTAGCATTCGTCTGCAAACAAAATATTTCTACGTATTATTCGCTAACTTTGGAATTCTTAAGTTCGTTCTCCTACAACCCACCATGCGATGAAAGCCTGCACCTATCTGGAACAACAACTTTTAGAATGTTCAATGGTGAATATTCTATAACTCAAGCAACTCTGAGTGATTTCTTCTGCTACCCTCGTGAGGGGGAGATATACTACCGAATCCCTACAGAAGCAGACTGGGCATCTATAACTTTCGGGATTTGGAAAGCTATCTCTGATGAGGAACCTACAAGTTGGGATGGACTTTATGCATCATCTATACATAATCCTGCAATCCGGTATTTTCATCACGTCATCTCCAACATTATTTTTGGGAGGATCAACAACAACAAATTAATTCTAAAGAACTGTTCCTCCTGCATTGTACCTTCACTCCTAACTAGAAGATCAATTCCAGCACATTCCTCCTATCGCATATCCAGTCTTTGTATGCAAGAGGTTCTACACCTTTCTGCATTGGAGGGCTAGTTACCTCTATAGCACTTGGCCTGCGCCTCGAAGATAAGCTAGCAAATATGCCTCCACTGCCACGCACATTCATTGACATCGACAATGTCGGGCTGGACACTTGATTAAGGTCAGAGGAGATGGGAGGTATAATCTTATGGTGCACAACAGAGTAGTTCCTAGTGTCATTTTGCCAAATATTTCACTTACAAATGTAACAATCATGGAAAAGTGGCTTTATGATCTTACTGCTCTTGCACCTGGAGATAATATGCAAAACAACCAAGGAAATGCCCATGCCGATGAGATGGACAAGAAATGGAGAAAGGGGATGCTGAACAACAAGCTCCTTCTGAAAATGTGTCAAGCACGTCCACGAGAACCAGAAGAAGACGTGAAAGAGTACCGACCTCCAATGATGACATTATGGCTGCCATCATGCAACAAGATGAGAGGGTGCAAGCTATGAAAAATAATCAAAATGAAATGATGCAACTTATGCTAGCTACGCAAACTCAGCAGCAAGAATATGACGAAAGGAATGAGTGCCAGGATGCAAGAATGATTGAGGAAATGGCAGCTTTAACTGTATGCATGGAAGATTTTCAGGAACATTTGTACCATGTGGGTATGCCTCATCCTCCGGTTGGACGGATGGACGTGTACGAGCATGAGGGTGAGGAAGAGGACGTGATAATGAGCAAAAGTAGATCAATTTTGCCTCTATTCCCATTTTCTCTTTGTTTATAAGCACTGGGACACTGCTTGGTTCAAGCTTAGGGGAGTTAGTTAGGAAACACTTTACTGCTTTCTAAGTAGATTTTTCATTCCCGCTTGTATTTCCTGTAATTCAAACATCTATGTACTTTCGAGTTCTTATATGCAAAATGTTTCCGCTATTAACTAATTTCCCCACTTTCTTGAGCCATAACTAAAAATTTGTTCATTACTTGCATAACTTGACGCATTCGAAGAGTATACAGGTTGCTCACTTTTAAGATATATGAGAAACCTTGAGTAAACAAGAAACACGATGGATACCTTCGTACCACTATAAATCCCCAAATTATGCTAGATTGATTTCAGTACCCTTTATACCGAAACCTTAAGCTTTAGTTTTAAAGTAACTCTAAGTAGTTTATTTAGCAGTCAACACCATCTTAAACACAAACTACGTAGGGAGTCAATGAATATAGGTGAATGATCCAAAGTATTTGAAAAGTTACATGCTCTACTATTAGAACTAAATCTATGCCAATTAAATATATACGATTAATTATTGGGAAGTTTGGGAGACAAAATTAAAATTTTTATTCTGTTCTCACTTCATGCCGCTCGCCATACAAGCGTGACGACCGTCACGCTTCACAAATTGGTCCCGCCTGACACAAAAGCGTGCCCCTCGACACATAGTGAAAAACAGAACGCTTCTGTTTTAATACAGAAACCCTTATCGTTTTCCCTTCTTCTCGTTTTCTTCAGCACTCACTTTAACTCCATTAAACCACTTCCTATTTCACTCCCTCCAATATCCTTATCATCAAAACTCACAAATTCCCACACATTACCCTCTTTATTTTTCTCTACTTTTACACTCTCAAAACCCTCTTCCATTCCAAACCCAAATACTCAAGCAGTACTTCTGTCAAAACACCTAACCATATTCCATTTTTTATTCAACTATTGCACACGGGGATCCAAGGCCAGAACCCGACCTTTCAAGGATTACATTTCGAAATGGAGAAGCCGGAGAACACCAAAAGGCTCAATATCTCAAATTCTATCAGCGCTCTGTAATCCCTACACAGTATGTTGATACTGAGTGTCTGCGTAAATTAGGACTTCTTGATAGTGTGTTGTGGTTACTTAGGAACTTTGATCTAGCGTACGTCTGCATACAAAATCTTCCTACGTATGAGTCGCTAACTTTGGAATTCTTAAGTTCATTCTCCTACAACCCACCATGCAAAGAAAACCTGCACTTATCCGGAATAACAAATTTCAGAATGTTCAATGATGAATATTCTATAACTCAATCATCTCTGAGTGATTAACTCCGCTTCCTTCATGAGGGGGAGGTATACTACCGAATCCCTACAAAAGCAGACCGAGCATCTATAGCTTTAGGGATTTGGAAATCTATTTCTGATGAAGAACCTACTAGTTGGGAGGGACTTTATGCATCATCTATACATAATCGCACAATCTGGTATTTTCACCGCGTCATCTCCAACACAATTTTTGGGAAGATCAACAATAGCAAAGTAAATTCTAAAGAACTGTTCCTCTTGCATTGTACCTTCACTCCTAACCAGAAGATTAATGCTAGTACATTCATCCTGTCGCATATCCAGTCTTTATGTTCAATAGGGTCTACACCTTTATGCATTAGAGGGTTAGTTACCTCTATAGCACTTGGCCTGCACCTGGAAGACAAGCTTGAAAAACTGCCTCCACTGCCCCTCACATTTATTGACATCGACAACTGTCGGGATGAACACTTGATTAAGGTTAGATGAGATGGAAGGTATAACCTCATGGTGCGTAACAGAGTAGTTCCTAGTGTCATTTTGCCCAACATTGCACTCACTGATGTAACAAACATGGAAAAGTGGCTTTATGATCTTACTGCTCCTGCACCTAGGGATAATGTGCAAAACAACCAAGGTAATGCCCAGGCTGATGAGATTGAGCAAGAAATAGAGCAAGGAGACGCTGAACAACAACCTATAGCGTAAGCTCCTTCTGAAAACATGGAAAGCATGTCCACGAGAACCAAAAGAATACGTGAAAGAGTACCAACCTCCAATGATGACATTATGGCTACCATCATGCAACAAGATAAGAGGGTGCACGCTATGCAAAATAATCAAAATGCAATGATGTAAGTCATTCTAGCTATGCAAACTCAGCAACAAGAATATGACGAAAGGAATGAGCGTCGGGATGCAAGAATGATCTCTACTTCGCAAGGATTCTCAAGGAATTGATCAGACAAAATCATCTCCGAAGCACTGGGACTCCAAATTAGGGTTTTGACTGAGAATGACAAATCTTTGATTTTTCACCTAGTACATGACTTATTGGTTCGAAACAAGATCTCAAGGGTTCAAGTACATCATGTTGACTTAATCACATATTTCAGTTCATCTCCCGAGATCAGTGGGTTGATAGATGAAATTTAGTCAACCGACAGAAAAGTATGTTGTACACTGACAAGTCAAGCTTTGACTTTTTGATCAACTTTGAGTTTCAAAAATCACAGTTCACCAAAACATTCAAAATATGAAATTTGATCATCAAGAAATCGAGAAAATAAAAAAAATCAAACTTTGCAAGACTTGAAAATTTTTTCTAAGTATTTTATATACATGTTAATTTAATTTCTTCATGACATCTTTTCACCACAATTCAAGACAATTCAAATTGCTACAAGCTTTCAAGTAAATATCAAGACTGTATTTTTAAAGTTAGAAATTACAAGTTACAAATCCTAAGTTTTGTCTTGTTTGAACTTTTCCATTTGACTCAAATCTTCAAACCTTGCCACTATGGTGTCCACAAAACCAGGCTTGTATCATGTTACAAATGTTAATGCCCAGAAAAGTCCCAAAGTCCTATATGCTGCCAAGTCCAAGCCTGTTGTACTGTTCATATAAAAACCCAAAACCTTGTTAAAAGACAGTCTGTTGTCCTATACAAAAATAATCCCGATATGCTGCCTCTAAACACTGTCACAACCTGCTCCAAAACCTGCAATGCTGCCCTGAAAAATCTGCATCATATCAGTCCCATGTTTGCACCAAATTTGCTTATGAGTGTTGCATCTAAAACGAAATGAGACAGCATACCCAAATAGTTCAAAAACTTATTTGTTTCCCCTCCAAATCTCAGTCAAACTTCATATATAAATAAACTATTTTCACAACACATAAGGGGCTGGCTTTTATTGAGAGAGAAAAGAGAAAAAACATAAGTCTTTGTAACTTTGTTCATTCAAAAAAATCTGCTCTATTTTCATTCACTAAACACAAAATCGTCAACCCACTGTTTCACCTTGCAATCTTTTCCCGTAAGCTAGCCATCCAAATACTTCATATCACATAGAGATTGTTCAAACACAAGAACAATTTCAGTAGTGCCATTATCATCACCTTTAAAAACCTAAAATATTGTATTGTATAAATTGACTAATTTGGAGAGTGGTCCAGCAGCTTCTAATAAAGTGGGAGGACTGGTGTAGTATCCTGGAGGTTCACTGAAGCCATTACAACACCGGGAAAGAGGTTTAGACATCAAAATAAATTGCAGTCTCAAGGTAAGTCTTCTTGCTATTGAACCTTTCATTTCAAGCATCATTAATGATTCACTTTTATAGATAAAATGTAGTAATCATTGTCTTTTGAAGCTAACCATTTACTTGCTGTCCATTTTTATCAATCATATGCTGTGAACTGACCTGTATACACAATAGAACGATGTTTAAGGCAAAAAAACTGCAGCATGAGTCGACACATACTCACATGAGTCGACTCATTTTAGTGAGAGAACAGGGTATGAGTCGACACAAAGCCTTATGTGTTGACACATACTGCTATCTAGGCCCAAAAACAGAAAGGAAAAAGGTGCATGAGTCGACACAAAACACGAATGTGTCGACACATACAAGAAGTGAGTTGACACATACCATTATGCATCGACTCATACTGAGTTGATTTGGTTTTATAGGGGCAAAGAAAATTTATGCATCAATGCATAAATGCATGTGTCGACACATAATGGTTAAAAAATATTGTTCCTTTATTTTACACTGTTTTTATGTTTTCTATATATTTTCTTCATTTCTATTCAATATGGTTGTAATAATAAATCTTATTTCATCCCCATTTGTAAATTGTACCCCCATCCCCCAAGTGATGTAATAGCTTAGGATTTTAATTTTCCCAATTTACCGCTTTAATATAAATTGTTAGTAATTAAGGTGTGTATGGAAAGATAAAATCAACCGCCAGAAAACCCTAATCTCAAAGACAAAAATCCATGTAATCAAACGCACTTCACACACGCGCACCTTTAAGGTAATCTCGCTTGTTGCCTCAGAAAAATAGTTATGTCCCTCGAATATGGGCGCTTTAGCAAAGACCCTCGATAAAAAGATCGTAGTACCTCGATGACTCTTCGATGTTTCCTTCGATAAAATGATCTTAGTCCCTTACGAAAATTGCTAAAGCGTCTCATAAGTTTCCTTCTATAACTATACGATGACCCACGCCCGTCCCTTCACATCTAATGATAAGGCTTCTTACCAATCAATGGTAAAATAGAAATATCTAAAGGAGGAGGAAAAGAACAAACATCCTTTTGAGTAGGTAGGACACCCGTAGTTGCTTGCTCACAAACTAAAACCATCTCCACACTCACACTTTCAAAACATCTTAAAAAACAAACATCTCTTTGAACTATTTTCAAAACCAACCCTTTGTATGCATTCTTATAGAGACGAGAATCATTACAAAGTTTGCCGAAACAAAGGAGTTTTCAAAATATTTTCAAACTCACACCAATCACAAACACATTTCAAACAAAGCATTTTCAAAGTGATCTAGCAACTAAGAGGCCGTAGATAACTACGGATGAAAAGGGTGCTAATACCTTCCCTTTTCATAACCTACCCCCCGAACTCAAGAAGATATCTCAAAAGGTATTTCCTGTTCTTTTCACCCTTTCCTTTATTATATAAAAGAAAAAGTCGGTGGCGACTCTTGCTATCCGCAACAATTGCGATATAACTCAAAACACCCAAATCAGTTCTCCCACCGTATTACAGAACTGGCGACTCTGCATGGGAAATACTTAAAAGCGGGTTACCTTAGAGCTAGATCACCTTTAAATGCTTTCATTGTTTGATTTTTTTGCTTTACATTTATGGGTCCTTGTTTGGGTTTTTGTTGATCATCCACCCGGATCTGGGAACATCATTAGGTAAGTAGCAATAGATTGTGGAAACGGTATGGCATAGTCCGATATGGTTGAAGCAATGGCTACACTAGTGTGACACATTTGTTGGTACCAATATCCCCTGTGTTGAATTGAGGAGAATACAGGGCTGCTGAGCAGTGTCATGAAGCATTAAGTGACCGTAGAACCTTTAAATCGAACAAAATTGGCCATTAGGAAGTAGTGAGACTGTCGACTTTGGTGTAAAGCTGAAGATTGGTTGATACTCGATACTACGCTCATTGAGATTGGACTTTTGGGATATTTCGGCCACAAGAAAAGATTGATTGTGCTGAGACAATGCCCAATGAAGAAAGATCAGTGATATTGAGATTCCCTAGAACCCGATTATTTACTAGGACAGGTTGAACCGACTAAACTTCAAGAGGGTACTTACCAATGAGCCTCGTGCAAGAATGAACCTAAGGACTTGTTTGCTTTGTGTGTATATGTTTACTTGTACATAACACCATGACATCATACCATCGCATTTGCACTAACCATTTCAAAGGATTTTTGGGATTTATCTTTGTTCTGCTTTGTAGGTCATGACTTCCATTCGTAGGAATACCATCCGAGTCAATTTCGTGAAAGAACATTCTTAACTTCAAGAGTTAGCATCAAGATTTCCTGGAGATTCTCCCTTCACCAAGAAATACGGTCGACTTCTCAACTTGGCTACCTCAAACTTCCAAGAAGATATGATGTGTGTGTTTTTTCAATTCTTTGATCCTATGCATCATTGCTTCACCTTTCCGGACTACCAATTGGTGCCTACATTAGAAGAATTCTCTCAATTGTTAGGAGTTCCTATGCTTAATCAAATTCCATTCACCAGTTTAGAGGAGACTCCAAAGACTGAAGTTATTGCCAAAGCCTTGCATTTGAAGAGATCTAACATTGTGACAAATTAGGAGACAAGAAGTGGAGTTAAAGGTTTATTAGCCAAATTTCCGTTGGAGAAGGCTCGTTTGTTCTGGGAAGAGATGGATTTTTAAGCTTTTGAGGATGTCTTGGCCCTTCTGATATATGGTTTGGTTATATTTCCCAATCCGGACCAACTGATAGATGTGAATACCATCAAGTTTTTTCTCTCTCGTAATCCCATACCTACCTTTCTTGGAGACATTCTACATTGTTTCCACAATTGCTCCATGAAGAAAAGGGGTACTCTTTTATGGTTCATTCCATTACTGTCTAGGTGGTTTATTTCACACCTACCTCGACCAACGTTGAAGATTGGGCAAGGTTTGACATGGTCTCAAAGGATGATGTCACTCTTGCACTTGGATATCCATTGGTGTTCTCGATCTTTGGAGGATGTTACCATTATTGATCGCTGTGGGGAGTTCCCTAATGTCCCTCTCCTTGGAATTAGGGGAGGTATCACTTATAATCCTTGTTTGGATTTGCGACAGTTTGGGTATGCAAGGAGGAATGGTCCTCATGATACACTTGTCCAAGGAATTGCATTAGACTATGAGAACGATGTCCAAGGTTATCGTCAAAGATTCATACGAGCTTGGGGCATGGTGAACAAAGTTGATAGCAAGACATTGGGGCATAAGAAATCCATTCCTATGGAACCTTATCTCAAGTGGGTGCGAGCTCGCGCTCAAAACCTCATGATGCCTTATAAGGCCATTCTACCTATCATCATGCAGCCTATTACCGAGGGAGATGTTCCTTACACTATTCTCCATCCTGACATGCCTGCTACTCTCAAGGAGTTTCAAAGATCTTGGATTCAACTCAAAGGGGAGCTAGACACATTTGAAACCCAGTTCTACGCAAGCGAGAAGAAGGTTTTGGAGCTCACAAGACAACTTCATGAAGAGAGGAGTTTGAATGCTTACATTGCACGAAAGAGGATGTGCTCATGGGAAGCTTGAGTTCTTTTTTGTTTTAGGAGTTTATTTTGTATTGTATTTATTTCTTCCATTGTAAGCCCAAAAGGCATCTTGTAACCATTTGAACTTATTAATGCAATTAATGTTTGTTCCTTCTTTTTATAAAAAAATTTAAATCTTAAAAATCCTTGAAATCATTTACATACACATTCCATGCATCATAACATAAGTAGGTTTTCAGACACAAGTTTCCTCATCTTTCTACTGTTTATTTCAGTAAGATGGATATCGAGCAAACCGTGAAAGACTTGCAAAAACAGAACTTCCAATTCCAAGAAACCTTGCTGACCCTGGCCAAGGGATAACAAGAGCTGATGTCACTATTGGTGGCCAAAAAGAATACCAAGAAGAAAGCACTGATCAACATGGGGAAAAGGTTTAAAGGCCTTGTCCGTCAAGTACAAGTGGTTGAAGAGTCATCTGAGGAGGATGAGAATCAGAATTAAGACGTAAGGAGCACCCGCGCTGGGGGTGAAAATGATCAAGCTTCTGAGGACGAAGATTACTTTGATGAACAATATCCACCAGCCGAAGATAAATACAAGAAACTAGAAGAGAGGTTGAAAGCTGTGGAAATTCAAGCCATACTTAGCTTGGATTTTGGTGATTTGGGCTTAGTTCCTGGGGTAGTCATCCCGCAAAAGTTTAAAATTCCAATCTTCGCTAAGTATGACAGAGTTTCATGCCCAAAACTTCACTTGAGGTCCTACGCCCGCAAGATACAACTACATACCACTGACAAGAAGCTATGGGTACATTTCTTTCAAGAGAGTCTGTCTGGGACTCAGTTGGATTGGTTTTACCAGTTGGAGGGTTCCAACATTCATACTTGGGAAGATCTGACCACTGCTTTCTACCATCAATACCAGTACAATGTTGATTTGGCACCGACTAGAGTCCAACTTCAAGGAATGACAATGGGTATTAATGAAGGATTTAAAGAGTACGCGTAAAAATGGAGAGACCTTGCTGGTAGAGTTCAACCACCACTAATTGATAGAGAGCTGGTGGAAATGTTCATGGGAACATTAACTGGCCCATTTTTCAATTTATTAATTGGGAGCTCATCGTCCGGTTTCACTGAGTTAATTCTGACTGGTGAAAGGGTCGAGATTGGTATCAAGAGTGGAAAATAAGCCCTTTACTAGCAAGAAAGAAGCCAATGTTGTATATGGGTCAAGGGCCCATACCAAGAAGGATCATCGTTAATCTGTTAATTCTGTTTTGATCTTCAAACCTCCATCTACTCAAAGACAACCACAACAAGCCAATCATCAACGAATTAAGATCCCAAGACGACAGTTCACGAGGATTAACAATTCACTATCCCAAGCCTTGTAACACCTGTTGAAGGCAAACTTGGTTACACTGCGTGATCCACTATCAAATCCCAATGTTTCATCACCAAAGTACAATCCTAATGCCAAATGCACATATCATTCCAATAGCTTTGGGCATGATACTGACCAATGTTGGGGTCTAAAAAAAATTCAAGATCTTATCGACAATAAGACTATTGAGTTTGATCCACCTACAACTCCAAATGTTATAACTGCACCAATGCCAAATCATGGAAAATGTGTCAATGCAATTGAAAACATTGTTTTTGTTTCCTCCTGTTGAAGATTTGACCACTCCTCTGACCGTTGTTAAAGAGAATCTGCTAAGAGATGGGGTTTTCCCTAGTTGTTTGAAAAACTGTAATTGTTGTGCCGAACAAGTAAATGGATACAAATGGCTGAAAGAAGGTGTTTAACACCTGATAGATAGTCATGAGATCCTATTTGAAAGAACTCGGACCATCAAAAGTTTGATCGATAAAACTGAAGACATTGCCATCATAATAATTTCCAACAAGCCTCTTAGGATCTCCTCAAAGGGTCCTATTAGGATTTCTAACGAACCAACGATTGCTCCCTTGATAATTACTGCACCTGGGCCGATTCCTTATTCCTCTGACAAGGCAGTTCCTTGGAATTATGGTGCTGAGGTTTACTATCATGGAATTAAGCAAGATTCTTGGATCAATGAAGACAAGGCTGATGATGTTACAAATATTGTTGGTTCTAGCAAAGCAACAAGAACGGGGAGAATCTTCGCTCTTAACATTTCACCGCCAACTACTACAACAACACCTGCCCTCATTACCATTGATAAGCCTAGTACTGATACTAGGGGTAAAGAGAAAGTAGTTGAGTCCGCCAGGAGGGAGGCACTAGCCAAAGATGTTACCATGGAGGAACCTTCCACCCAAGAGATGGAATAAATCTTGAAAATCATAAAAAAGAGTGATTTCAAGATAGTAGAACAACTGGGGAAAACCCCTCCAAAATCTCTATGTTGTCTTTGCTGCTTTATTCCGATGCTCATGCCCAAGCTTTAATCAAATTTTTGAAGAAAGCAAATGTTCCCCAAAAAATCACAATCGATCAATTTGAAAACTGTGTGGCGAGTTTGACTACCGATAATGGATTAGGGTTCTCTGATGCTGCCTTGACACTAGTTGGAAGGAAACATAATAAGGCCTTGCATGTCTCTATTGAATGCAAAGGAACTACCTTGACCCATGTCCTGGTTGATACTGGTTCCTCCCTAAATGTCCTACCCAAAGGTGCCTTGGACCGGTTAGATTGCGAAGATCTAGTGTTAAAACCAAGTGACATAGTTGTAAAGGTTTTTACGGATCCAAGAGGATGGTGCTTGGAGAGGTTGATCTCCCCGTTAAGGTTGGTTCACAAGTTTTCAATTCTACCTTCTATGTGATGGATATACATCCCTCCTATTCTTGTTTACTTGGGCGCCCTTGGATACATGGGGCAGGTGTAGTGACATCTACCCTTCACCAAAAGTTGAAGTACCCAGTCAAGGGGAAGATCGTCACTGTCTGTGGTGAAGAAGAATTCATGGTAAGTGTGATACGGTGGCAGAACTGACTGTTATACTGGTTTTGTGTTTGTATTCGCAAATGTTGCGGTAAGCAAGAGTCGCCACCAACTTTTCTTTTATCCAACAAAGGAAAGGGTGAAAAGAACAGAAAAAGACCTTTCAAGATTATTTCTGAGTAAGGGGGGTAGATTATGGAAAGGGAAGGTGTTAGAACCCTTTCCATCTGTAGTTATCTACGGGCTCTTAGATGCTTAGCTCATTTGAAATACATTGTGCTTTTGTGTATTTTTGAAAAGTTTTTTAAATGCCAATAGTAAGGTGATTTGCTTTATGATAACTCTTGTATCAGTCCTCAAGAGTGTTGATAAAGTATTTGGAAATTTTTTTGAAAATTGTTTTGTGTAAGTGTGAAAAATTGTTTTTAAGCAAGCATCTAACAACTATATACTTTTACTCAAAAGGTCATTCTTTTCCTCCTTTCTTTTAGAAAAGGCTAGCCTACTATTAGTGAGTACGTAGCCATAGTCGTTTGGATGTATGAGGGACATTCGTGGTTCATCGTACAGTCATAAATGCAACATATAGAGACACTTTAGCAATTTTGTTTAAGGGACTAGATCATTTACCGAAAGGCAACACTGTAGGATCATCGAGGGACTATGATCTTTTGATTTGAGGGTCTTCGCTAAAGCGTCCCTACTTTTGAGGGACATGACTGTTTTATTTTCCGTAGGAGACCAAAGTGGGAATAACCTAGAGGTGTATATGTGCAAGTGTGTTGTATTCAGTTATTTTTTATCTTTTATGTTAGGTTTGCTAGTATTTGATTATTAATCTTATCATACAATCCTATTAGTCATACATCTAGCAGTTAATAATTGCAGTAATTAGAAGTGCAAAAATATAAAACCTAGCTATTACAAGGCTTCGGGGAGGGGGATCGTGTACATATCCAAAACTGGGGAAAAAATAAATAAAAGCGATAAAGGACCTACTATTTATCTATTACATCCCAATATACAGTTACAATAATATGCAAAAGTGCGAAAGTAAAAGTAAACGCACGAATTTGAAAAGACGTCTAAAATCCTAAGAATAAAATCTTTTTATTTGTTTTTGCTTATTATGAAAGGAAATTGAATTAAAATCCTAAGTCTATTCAATTTTAAATTAAAAAAGGTTAAAATAATTTATTAATTAACTAACAAAATTAATTTGATTAATAAAACACTAGCCTAATGTTTTTTGTGAATTTATTTATTTAATGTTGATTTAAATAGGAAAACCATTAAGGGAAAATAAACAAAACAAAACAAAAATACAAAAAAAGAGTCCTTCGATCCAGGGAAGGGGATTTCCCTTCAATCCAGGGGAGGAAGTTGTCCCTTCGATCTAGGGAAAGACGTGGTTTTTCGATCCAGGTCTACAAGACAAGCTTTAGCAAGAATAAAGATGCAGGACCTGGGTGTCGGACCCAGGTCCTTCGATCCAGTGCGCATTGGTCTGTTCAGGCTGGATCTGCAACAAGCGTTATAAAAAAAAACAAATGCATACCTGGGTGTCGAACCCAGGTCCTTAGTCCTGAATATAAATCGAACAAATTATAAGTGTTAATATGTCATGCAACAATTAAAATTAAATTACACATGAGATGAATTTAAGATCAAAGGTTTTTTTACCAATGGGATGCTTTATTTTGAATGGAGATGGCTTGCAAAGTGTACTTCAATTTTGGCAGCTTTGGTGTATTTCTTGCAGTCTTCGTATGGCTCGTGTGAGGCAATGTGTGTGTACCTGGAGGCAAGGTTTTCGCCTGGATGATGTGTGTATAGGCCAAGATGTTTCTGTGGGTGGTCAGCATGCAGCTTTGATTGGAAATAAGTATTGTGTGTGATGCAGCGTCTGGCTGGTGGTGTGAGTGTGGCAAGAGTGTTTCTTTCTTTTTTATGGTTTTGTCTCCGCCCTTGACAATGTATCCTTAGGCCTGTATTTATAGGGATGTGATATGCATGAAAATGGAAAGGGACAACTATTAACTAGGCTTTGAAGGCAAAATCAGACACATTAAAATATTGCCATTTTTGAGGGATTCCTACCCTTTTGGGTCTTGGGATGAACCTGGACATGTTTGGCTCCTTTGAATGCCCTTAAGCCTTGCTCTTCGATTGGCCCTGAGTTGCCTCCTTCGAATGGCTCCAAGCCTCATCATGGTGGCCTTTTTGATTGAGTCCCTATTTGCCTTGTTCTTCGATTGGCTCTGAAACTACCCAACTAGCCCCATCGAAAGACTTCATTATGGCCATTCGAAGCTTCCTTTGACACGAATGTACTTGTGCAGGAGGCCTGAGCCTGATAGCATGTAGGACCTTGGCCAGCAAGCATCTTGGACCAAGACCCATCAGAAGACAAAATAAACGTGTTTCCCACAATTATGTGTCCTTCGAATGGACCCATTATAGATCCTTCGAAGTCACAATTTGTGTGTCCTTCGAATGGACCAAATGTATGCCCTTGAAGGAACCATTTGTGTGTCCTTTGAATGGACCAACTGTATGCCCCTTGAAGGCACCAGTTTTGTGTCCTTTGAATAGCCTACATACACCCCCTGTGCATTCTTCGAATGGGCCACCAATGTGTTCATAATGTAGTAATCTTGTGCTTTATGAAATGAAGGTAGGCCTGAAGAGGAAACTTTTGCCTTGTGCACTGAAGGCAAACATAGAGGGAGTATTTTCCTAGTGGATCGAAGGTCAATTGAAAGGGAGAGCCTCTGCCTTGTATGCTGAAGGCAAGCTGAAGTGGCCTTTTGCCCAGTGGAAGATTTGTGAATTAAGCTTTATCGAAGGAGACTCAGCGCCCAATCAAAGCTTATATGCAGGAGTCCACTGCTGGTGAATCGAATGACCTGTAGGGGGTTCTTGCCTTGTGCGTTAAAGGCACGCACAAAGGGGGTATTTTCCTAGTGCGCTGAAGGCATGCACAGAGTGCACTGCTGGAATGATACTTTTGGACTCAAAGTTTAATCGAAGGGTGCCAAACACCCAATCGAAGCTTACTAATTAAAGCATGATCGAAGAGTGCCAAAAGCCCAATCGAAGTACCTTGTTTATATGCCAATCGAAAGACACTTGATTATCTTCAAAAAAATTATATTTTCTCTAAGAAAGTGTTTGTAACCACCATGCAAAAAAGGAAGATTTTGGAAAACATGAGAGGGAAATTTTTTGGGTACAACAGTAAGCCATATAAATTCCTTCTGATATGTGGAGATGGATGGTGAGTTTATAGAGACTCCATGCCAAGACTTTGAAGTGGTTCCTCCTATGATTGCCGCCACCAAAATCTCTTTTGATATTCCAAAAATCGATTAAGTTGTGCCAAGAATGGTGTCATTCAAAGATGCTCGCACTATAGTTGAAGATAGAAGCAGTACAATTTGGGGACAACTCTTTGATATTCCATTCAAAGCAGACAAGTTTGGGCTGGGTTTAACTCCCAAAGCTCAAAGGGAGGTCAGACGTGCTCGCGTAGGAAAACCACCTCTTCGCATTGGTAATCATGGAGTGAATTATATTGAAGACTCCAAGGATGACTGTGACTTTGATGAGTGGATTTACCCGACTACCAGTGAAGGACTCGACAACTGGCATGCCAAAGATTTCATTCCCATCTCTTTCCATGAAGAGTAATTACCCTTTATTGTTTTGTCAATTAAAGAACTTTTGTTTGTAATTTTAATTCCAAACAATGACTTTAATCCATGTGCCTTACCCGGGGCACCATGGTCCATTTGTTAAGGGTTTGTTTATTGCCATATGCCATATGATCATTCAATAAAAAACGTTGGACCTTTTGAATTCAAATTTTGCACTCATTATCCTTCTTTTCTTATTTTCATTTTCAAAATAGCCATGTGTGTTACATGCACAAACACACATTTGCAGATCCTCATCCACTCCGGATCTCATTGACAATGACTTTGCTATTGCTAGCTATGAATTTTAACATCCAATCTACCAAGCCGAAGACGAAGGCGAAGAAGATTGTGAAATACTAGGAGAACTGTCCAGACTTCTGATGCAAGAGGAAAAGGCCATTCAACCTCAAGAAGGGCCAGTTGAAGTGATCAACCTAGGTACTGAGGAAGACAAAAAAGAGGTCAAGATTGGCACCAACTTGGCAGGCGGTGTCAAAGGAAGATTGGTACAGATGTTACACGACTATGTTGAGGTGTTCACTTGGTCATATGAAGATATGTCGGGGCTGGATACTAACATTGTGGTTCATCGTCTACCAATAAAGGAAGATTTCCCTCTAGTTAAGCAAAAAGTGTGTCGTATGTGTCCAGACATGTCTGAAAAGATAAAGGCTGAGGTAATGAAGCAATTCAATGCTGGTTTCCTAGATGTGACATCATATCCTCAATGGGTTACAAATATGGTCCCCGTGCCCAAGAAAGATGTAAAGGTTCATATGTGTGTAAACTATAGATATTTGAACCGGGCAAGCCCCAAAGATGATTTCTAGCTACCTCATATTGATGTCCTGGTCGACAACACAGCTCAACACAAAGTCTTCTCCTTCATGGATGGTTTCTCCGGCTATAATTAAATCAAGATGGCTCCCAAGGATATGGAGAAGACCACCTTTGTCACACAATGGGGCACCTTTTGTTACAAAGTCATGCCGTTCGGTTTAAAGAATGCAGGGGCAACATATCAACAAGATATGGTAGCCTTATTTCATGATATGATCCATCATGAAATAGAGGTCTATGTGGATGATATGATTGCAAGGTTGCAAACTGAAGAAGAACACCTTGATCACTTACACAAGCTATTTGAAAGGCTGAAAGAGTACAAGCTAAGGCTGAATCCCAACAAGTGTACCTTTGGGGTAAGGTCTGGAAAACTCCTAGGGTTTGTCGTCAGTAGTAAATGTATTGAGGTTGACCCTGCGAAGGTTAAAGTCGTACAAGAAATGCCAGTTCCCCGCTCTGAGAAGGAAGTCAGAGGTTTCTTGGGTCGACTTAACTACATTGCTTGATTCATATATCACGTAACTGCTACTTGTGATCCAATCTTTAAAGTATTAAAGAAAGATCAAGTAGTCAGATGGAACGACGACTTCCAAGCAGCCTTTGACAAAATTAAGGAATATTTACAAGAACCTCTCATTCCGATGCCTCTAGTTGAAGGAAGACCTCTGATTATGTACTTGGCTGTATTAGAGAATTCAATGGGTGCGTACTGGGCCTACATGACGAGTCTGGCTGAAAAGAGCATGCAATATACTACCTGAGCAAAACGTTTACCGACTGTGAAACAAGATATTCACTGCTCGAGAAAACTTGTTGTGCTCTGGCATGGGCTACTCGCCGACTAAGACATTATATGTTGACTCATACCACTTTGTTGATTTCTAAGATGGATCCTATCAAGTATATCTTTGAGAAGCCGGCTCTCTCCGGATGAATAGATAGATGGAAGATGATTCTGACCGAATATGACATCCAATATACCACACAAAAGGCCATCAAAGGAAGTGTATTAGCAGATCATTTGGCCCATCAAGTTGTTAATGATTACCAGTCTATGAACTTTGACTTCCCGGATGAGAATATTATGCTAGTAACTGACTATGAAGAACCTGGACCGTATGATGGACCTAAACAAGGATCTCGATGGACTATGGTTTTCGATGGGGATTCTAACGCTTTAGGCAATGAAATTGGTGATGTGATTATTTCTCCCGAGGGTTGCCATACTCCTTTTACTACTAGATTGTGCTTCGATTATACGAATAACATGGATGAGTACAAAGCGTGCATCTTGGGTCTAAAGGATTCCATTGACTTAAGGATCAAGTTCTTGACCGTTTTCGGAGATTCAACTTTAGTGATCAGTCAAGTCAGAGGAGAATGGGACACTAAGCATCCTAACCTCATTCCTTACAAGGAGTTTGTGTTAACCCTGATACCATGCTTCGAGGAGATCACCTTTGAACATTTCCCTAGAGAAGAAAATCAGTTGGCTGAAGCCTTGGCAACAATGTCTTCCATGTTCAAGGTCAAATAGGACAATGAAGCTCCTATGATTATAATTCGAAAGATTCGACGAACCTACACACTACTATGAGCTTGACACTGACAAAGAGAAACTATGGTATCATGAAGTAAGGAGATATCTTGAAGCACAAGAGTATCCTAAAGGAAATTCCATCAATGATAAGAAATTCTTGCGAAGGTTCTCAGCTAAATTCTTCTTAAGCAATTGAATCCTAATATAAGCGAAATCATGATTCTTCTCTACTCCGGTGTGTGGACAAGAAGAAAGAAGGGAAAATTATGGAAGACATGCATGATGGAATCTTTGGGACTCACGCTAGTGGGCAAACTATGGCCAAGAAAATCCTAGGGCCGGTTACTATTGGTCCACAATGAAAAATGATTGTCATCGTCATTCGAGGACTTGCCATAAGTGTCAAATCTATGCTGACAAGGTCCACGTGCCTCCAATTCCCTTGAACGTCATGACTGCACCGTGGCCATTTACAATGTGGGGAATTGACATGATTGGTGAGATCAAACCCACTGCTTCCAATGGACACCGTTTCATCCTTGTTGCTATTGACTACTTCACCAAATGGGTCGAAGCTACCTCATATGCCTCAGTAACAAAGAACGTTGTAGCTCGATTTATCAAGCATAACCTCATCTGTCGTTACAATATCCCTGAAAGGATTATCACTGACAACAGAACCAATCTCAATAATGCTATGATTACTAAACTCTACACGCAGTTCAAAATCAAACATTACAATTCCTCTCCATACAGACCTAAGATGAATGGCACGACGGAAGTGACCAATAAAATATCAAGAAGATTATGCAAAAGATGGTAGTAACCTACAAAGACTGGCATGATATGCTACTATTTGCTCTTAATGGATATTGTACTTCAACTCGAATATCAACTGGGGCAACTCATTTCTCTTTGGTCTATGGCATGGAAGTTGTCTTGCCTATTGAAGTTCAGATCCCTTCCCTAAGGATTATGAAAGAATCAGATCTAGGCGAAGATGAACAGATTCATAGTAGGTTGGATCAGTTGAACTTAATTAATGAGAAGAGGATGGCTGCAGTTTATCATGGTCAAATGTATGAAAAGTGTATGATCAAAGCTTTCAACAAGAAGATCAAGCCTCGTGTGTATCAAACTGGCGAGTTGGTAATAAAGCGCATCATTGTTCCACAAAGCGATCCCAGGGGAAAATGGACTCCCACATACGAAGGGCCATTTGTTATCAAGAAATTTTTCTCTGGTGGTGCCATGATGCTAACTACTATGGGTGGCGAAGACTTCCCACATCCTGTGAATGCAGACATAGTCAAAAAATACTACACATAAAAATGACTCGCTAGGTTGACATACCTAGGAAAAAATAAGGGCATTCCGGCGAACCAAAAGGGTTCGGGCAAAAGCTAGGGATACATACAAAAGATTATACACCCGACAAGTCAAAAACCTGAAAGGGTGGCTTGGGCAAAAATGAGTATCCTAGTGGGCTGAAAACCTAAAAGGGCAGTCCAGGAAAAAGTTAGGGATTAAAGCGTACGACTATGTCCTGTTGGATCTCTGTAGCCAGCTTTATTACCGAGGTCCAAATTCAATGGTACAAGATAAATCTAATAAAATTCTTGCAACGGTAGGGGATGATGTTCGGAGACATAGGGGCAATAGTGGAGTTGGGACACAATAAGATCATGTACACATGGCTATTATTTTTGCTTTCACTTTGTACTCTTTTCATCTTTTTCGACGATTTCCTCTTACTAAGATCTTTGTCTCCTTGTACAAAAATGCCTATTTATAGGAAAACATCAGTACAAGTATACTTTAAAGTATAAACTTTTATGTTTTTTCTGTTTTAAGTGCAAAAGCATCCAATAACTAAAATTGAATGAACATATGCATATGAACATTATTAACCTGTTAACAAACTTATACATAAAAATAGTAACAACCATCTCCTTAAGGATTTGGGATATCCCCACAGAGATACTTCAATAAGATAATCCCCACAGAGACAAATTCATGTAATCCCCAGCCAGAGTTTCAATTTCCGAAAAACCCTCTCCCCATTTGAGTTGGTCTAAAAAAGGGCCTTAAGGGCTTTTCCCTAAAGGAAACACCTCTCCAGCCAATCATTAAATTTTCTCTTCAACAGGGTTTATTTCCCCAACAAACTGCAAATTCCTCAAACTATTACAAATCAACGGATGAAACCCCTTAACCCCCGACAGAGTCATTGCAATCCCTAACAGAGTTGTTAGTATCCCTGAAAGTTACTGCGAAGCCTGGACCCGACCATATAACAATTCAACTTCATCCTTTCAAGCAAGTTACTGCTAATCCTGGACCCGACCAGATAATAGTTCAACTTCACCCTTTCAAGCAAGTTACTGCAAAGCCTGGAATCCAACCAAATAACAATTAAACTTCATCTTTTCATATAAATTACTGTGAAGCCTGAAATTCGACCAGATAACAGTTAACCTCAGAAAGTTGATGTGAAGCCTAGAATCCGACCAGATAACAATTTAACTTCTTTAATCGTTGCGAAGCCTGGAATCCGAGCAGATAATAGTAAATTACTATGAAGCCTGGACCCGACCAGATAACAGTTCAACTTCATCCTTTCAAGCAAGTTACTGCAAAGCCTGGACCTGACCAGATAACAGTTCAACTTTATCCTTTCAAGAAAGTTACCGCGTAGCCTGGACCCGACCAAATAACAATTCAACTTCATCCTTTCAAATAAATTACTATGAAACCTGGACCCGACCAGATAACAGTTGATTCAATTTACTGTAGAGCCTGGACCCGACCAGATAACAGTAAATCTCAATTTTAAGTTACTAAAGCCTGGACCCGACCAGATAATAGTTTAACTTCTTCAATTGCTGAAACCTGGACCCGACCAGATAACAGTTCGAGTTGCTGAAACCTGGACCCGACCAGATACCAGTTAACCTCAAAGATCAAATTGTTGAAACCTGGACCCAACCAGATACCAGTTAACCTCAAAGATCAAATTGTTGAAACCAGGACCCGACCAGATAATAGTTCGAGTTGCTGAAACGTGGACCCGACCAGATACCACTTAACCTCAAAGATCAAATTGTTGAAACTTGGACCCGACCAGATAATAGTTTGAGTTACTACAAAACTTAGACCCAACCAGATAATAGTTTAACTTCTTCAAATCACTAACAAAACTCCTCTTCCCTAGTAGAGTTTGCCACTATCCCCAGTGAGTTGCTGCAAAGCCTAAAATCCGACCAGATAACAGTTAGCTTCTTTATCCCTAGCAACTTATTGTGAAGCCTGGAATCTGACCAAATAATAGCTAAACCTTCTCCAATCAAGAGATAGCTCCCTAATAGATCAATGGACAACTAAAACTCCTGAACTCTTTCCCTCAAGAAGAAGGCAAAATCTCTGCAGAGTTCCCCTCAAGTAAATTCAATATTCCCTGGTGGAGTTCTCCTCAAACAACAAAAAAGGAATACCCAACGGAAGTATTCTAAACAAGGTTTGAAGATGTGCATACTCTTCATCCCAACAGCATTCTCGGATTTAATTTCCCGAAGATCCCCAATATTTGTCGAGGATTTATTTTCCAAGACAAAGATACACTTCAACAATATCTCACATTCGCACATCATATTACATACATGAAAAATGCATACAACACAATTGCAACATGCATACATCTGCATACAACTAACCCTTTTCCTTGCAGTAAAAGTCAATCAACAAGACAAAGAACTCTTCTGGTTAGAATTCATTTCCACCAGTTGATGACAGGCAATCAACATACCTTTTCTGGTTAAGATTATGTCCCTAGTGAAGTCGCTAAACAACAAACTTTTTCTATCACTCTGTATAGCATCTGTGAGCCCATCTTCGACGAATTCTTTATCACCTCTCCAAGTGGAATCTTTAAGCCTATTCCCGACACAATCAACCAACACATCATTGAGTACAAATTTCTGGGCACTCTAGTGTTCAATCATCTTCCACGTTCAAGTCACGAATGGCAGACCCGCCAATCTAACTCTTCAGGTTTAAGAAGATTGAACATGGGCAACTGTTGTACCCCAAAATGTTCCATCTCCTTTTTCAAGACATTCCTCACAAATTATCTCTACTTCCCAAGGATTCTCAAAGAATTAATTAGACAAAATCATTTCCGAAGCACTGGGACTCCAAATTAGGGTTTTGATTGAGAATGACCAATCTTGATTTTTGACCTAGTACATGACTTATTGGTTCGAAACATGATCTCAAGGGTTCAAGTACATCATGTTGACTTAATCGCATATTTCAATTCATCTCCCGAGATCAGTGGGTTGATAGCTGAAATTTGGTCAACTGACAAAAAAGTCAACTATACACTGAAAAGTCAAACTTTGACTTTTTGATCAACTTTGAGTTTCAAAAATCACAGTTCACCAAGACATTCAAAATATGAAATTTTATCATCAAGAAATTGAGAAAATCAAAAAAATTAAACTTTTCAAGACTTGGAAAATTTTTCTAAGTATTTTCCATACATGTTAATTTCGTTTCTTCATGACATCTTTTCACCACAATTCAAGACAATTCAAATTGCTACAAGCTTTTAAGTAAATAACAAGGCTTCATTTTTAAAGTTAAAAATTGCAAGTTACAAATCCTAAGTTTTGTCTTGTTTGAACTTTTTCATTTGACTCAAATCTTCAAACCTTGCCACTATGCTGTCCACAAAACCTGACTTGTATCATGTTACAAATGTTGCTGCCCAAAAAAGTCCCAAAGTCCTATATGTTGCCAAGTCCAAGCCTGTTGTACTGTCCACATAACAACCCAAAACCTCGTTAAAAGATAGTTTGTTGTCCTGTACAAAAATAGTCCTGCTATGCTGCCTCTAAACACCGTCACAGCCTGCTCCAAAACCTTCAGTGCTTCCCTGAAAAGTATGCATCATACCAGTCCCATGTTTGCACCAAATTTTCTTATGAGAGCTGCATCTAAAAGGCAATGAGACAGCATACCCAAACGGTTCCAAAACTTATTTGTTCCCCCCCCCCCCAAATCTGATCCAAACTTCATCTATAAATAAACTATTTTCACAACACATCAGGGGTTGGCTTTTATTGAGAGAGAAAAGAGAAAAAACAGAAGTCTTTGTAACCTTGTTCATTCAAAAAACTCTGCTCTATTTTCATTTACTAAACAGAAAATCCCCAACCCACTGTTTCACCTTGCAATCTTTTCCCATAAGCTAGCCATCCAAACACTTCATATCACATAAAGATTGTTCAAACACAAGAACAATTTCTATAGTGCCATTATCATCACCTTTCAAAACCTAAAAGACAGTATTGTATAACTGGACTGAGTTGGAGAGTGGTCCAGCAACTTCCAATACAGAGGGAGGACTGGTGCAATATCCTGGAGGTTCACTGAAGCCATTACAGCATCGGGAAAGAGGTTTAGACATCAAAACAAATTGCAGTCTCAAGGTAAGTCTTCTTGACTATTGAAACTTTCATTTTAAGCATCATTAATGATTCACTTTTGAGGATAAAATCTAGTAATCATTGTCTTTTAAAGCTAACCATTTACTTGTTGTCCATTTTTATCAATCATATGTTGTGAACTGACCTGTACACACAATAGAACGATGTTTATGGCAAAAAAACTGGAGCATGAGTCGACACATACTCACATGAGTCGACTCATTTTAGTGACAGAACAGGGTATGAGTCGACACAAAGCCTTATATGTCGACACATACTGCTATCCAGACCCAAAAACAGAAACGAAAAAGGTGCATGAGTCGACACAAAACACGAATATATTGACACATACAAGAAATGAGTCGACATATACCATTATGCATCGACTCATACTGAGTTGATTTGGTTTTACAGGGGCAAAGAAAAGTTATGTGTCGATGCATAGATGCATGTGTCGACACATAATGGTTAAAACAATATTTTTCCTTTATTTTACACTGTTTTTATGTTTTCTATATATTTTCTTCATTGCTATGCAATATGGTTGTAATAATTAAACTTATTTCATCCCCATTTGTAAATTGTATCCCCATCCCCCAAGTGATGTAATAGCTTAGGATTTTAATTTCCACATTTTACTGTTTTAATATAAATTGTTAGTAATTAGGGTGTGTATGGCAAGATAAAATCAACTGCTAGAAAACCCTAATCTCAAAGACAAAAATTCATGCAATTAAACACATTTCAGACACACGCACCTTTAAGGTAATCTCACTTGTTGCCTCAGAAACATAGTCATGTCCCTCGAATATGGGCGCTTTAGCAAAGACCCTCGATAAAAATATTGTAGTCCCTCGATGAATCCGATGTTGCCTTTGATAAAACGATCTTAGTCCCTTACGGAAATTGCTAAAGCGTCTCATAAGTTTCCTTCTATGATTATACAACGACCCACGCCCATCCCTTCACATCTAATAATAGGGCTTCTTACCAATCAATGGTAAGATATCATTAACTAAAGGAAGAGGAAAAGAACAAAGATCCTTTTGAGTAGGTAGGACACTCGTAGTTGCTTGCTCACAAACTAAAACCATTTCCACACTCACACTTTCAAAACATCTTCAAAAACAAACATCTATTTGAACTATTTTCAAAACCAACACTTTGTATGCATTTTTATAGAGACGAGAATTATTACAAAGTTTGCTGAAACAAAGGCGTTTTCAAAATATTTCCAAACTCACACCAATCACAAACACATTTCAAACGAAGCATTTTCAAGGTGATCAAGCAACTAAGATCCTGTAGATAACTACGGATGAAAAGGGTGATAATACCTTCCATTTTTATAACCTACCCCCCGAACTCAAGAAGATATCTCAAAAGGTCTTTCCTGTTCTTTTCACCCTTTCCTTTATTGGATAAAAGAAAAGTCAGTGGCGACTCTCACTATCTGCAACAATTGCTATAAAATGCAAAACACCCAAGTCAGTTCTCCCACCGTATTACAAAGTTCTTATATGCAAAACTTTTCCGCTTTATCTAATTTCCCCACTTTCTTGAGCCATAACAATATTTTTGTTCGTTACTTGCATAACTTGATGCATTTGAAGAGTATACATGTCGCTCACTTTTAATACATATTAGAAACCTTGAGTAAAACAGAAACACAATGGATACCGTCGTAACACTCTAAATCCCCAAATTACGCTAGATTGATTTCAGTACCCTTTACACCAAAACCTTAAGCTTTAGTTTTAAAGTAACCCGAAGTAGTTTATTTAGCAGTCAACATCGTCTTAAACACAAACTACACAGGGAGTCGATGAATATAAGTGAATGATCTGAAGTATTTAAAAGTTACATGCTATACTATAAGAAAATAGGGAATACACCAATTAAGTTAGGCGACCCTCACCCAGTCAGTTAATCCAACAGATGCGGAACCTCCGGTCACTTAATCCAACACATGCGGAACCTACAAAATATAATACAGAAACCTGTTGTCAGTTGGTTCAGAGGTGTTTGGTACTGAATTTGTTAGGGAGGACTATGATCCGATCCCTCACAACTTGCATTTGGGTGAATTAAAGGAAGTTACCACATATATGTTCCAGAACCTCGTGCTTAAAAGCATCATATTCACTAACCGGCTACTCTACTATGTGCGTGTAAAGATAAAGGGCTTCATGTGTTTGCGCTAGAATGAAAACGGGTGAAATTTGGCGAAAATAATTAGGTTGAGTTATAATGGCATGAACGGAATTGGTCTGCACAATGAGGGGTGTTTAGTGTTATTATTGTATCTTTCGTTTGATGTTGAGCTTATGTTTCCACGAAAACGTTAGCACAACCTCTTACGATTTGAATTGCATCATATATTTGCAATTAACTTGTACTCTATTGAGTTTCATACTGGCTATATTGTTTGAGGACAAGCAAAGGTTCAAGCTTATGGGAGTTTGATAACATGAAAGGTCATAACATATTCTTCCCGATTTACATAGATAAAGTTTCTGATTCTTCGTTTATTCTGTCGCATTATGTCTCTATTTGTAGTATTTGTATCATATTTTAGGTATTTAGTTTCTGCAAAGCATACATGAGAAAAGGAAGAAAAATGTTGGAGAAATGAAGAAGAAATGGCACTTTAGCAGCAGAAATGCAGAGTTTCTGTATCATAAGTCCATGCTGCCCGTCACAAGCGCATGCCGCCCGCCACAAAGTTCCAAAGTGTGCCCCTCGGTACACTCATTGTCCCGAACGGCTCGAAATGGAAATACGTGTGCCACATGCCACAGTGTATGGCACTCGTCAAAAGTCATATATCTTCAAATGTGAAATTCTCTCCATGATCGCACGTCTTCCTGATTCTCCTCCATGCATGAAGAATGAAGATCAAGGAGTGTGTTGTACCCTAAAATTTGCCCTCTCATTTTATTAAGATTCTCCTCACAAGACTCTTTGGACTCAAGACCAGATTAAGATTTGCTCAGCTCAAGACACCTCCTTGCACTGATGGCCTGAAATTAGGGTTTGAGTTTGCACAGGTATTTTTGGACTTCCAATGCCTCATGTGACTTTCATACTTCATGTTGGAACTCTAAGATTGCTCATACCAAGGTTCAAGCCTTGAATCACATTTTTGCCCAGTCAATTGGACAGTTGACCTAAAAATCAGTTGTATTGGGGAAAAAGTCAACTGTGACCAATTTAAAGTCAAACCTCATGATTTTTGATTCACATCAACATTATAGACTCATATGAACCATTTTATCAAGTTTGGACAACAACTCCTCAAGAAATTTGATCAGATCATCAAAAGGGCAAAATGGTCAAAATTAGGGTTTAGACTGTAGAAGGGCAATTTCTGATTTATGACCTAGCCAATGGAAAATTTGGATCAAGCATGGTTTCAAGGAATCAATGGCATCATCTTGACCTAATCACAAGGTTCAAAAGATCTCAAATGCATTGGATTGACAGATGAATTTTCCAGTCAACTGATCAAAAATCAACTGTACACTAAAAAGTCAAACTTTGACTTTTTGGTGAAAATGAAGTGCCAAGGGTCATTTTTCATCAAGATGTGTCAAAAAATGAAACTTGTTCACCAAGAAACCTAATTTTGGAAATTAGGGTTAAAGATTGAAAAATTTCATAACTTAGAAAATTTCTAAGTTATGAAAATTTCTTATTTTTTCCCAACTTTTCCTAACTTTTTCACCATGATGATTGGAATCAAAGAAAACTTCCAACATGAAAGTTGTAGTCCTCCACAAAATATACAACTTTTATTCACAAAGTTTTCCCAAAAGATGCTTGGATCTCAAGTTATGATTTTGTGAATAGGGGTCCATAAAACTTTTAACTTAGTGAAATTTTGCCCTAGTTTAGGCAGGATTTTGACTTATCTTCATGGAAACTTTTCACATAGTTCCAAGTGGAATCTAAAAATTCATTTCAAAGATGAATTGTAGATCATGTTACAAGCTTTCCAAAATGTCCAAGAACTCTCCAAGATCATTTATGGTTAGGTAGAATCGAAGGAATGAAAATGGCCATTTCTCACTTTTGTCCAAGGCATTTTGCACAAGGTTACAAGATGAAAATCTGTCCTAAGCATGCTTGTACTTGTTTTACAGGTCTTAAACCTTTCCACACTCCTTAATTTAATGCAAATACATTGGTTAATGGCATTGTTCTGATCTTTGAAGCTTTGCAAAAAGAATTATTCCAAAAATGGCATAAAGGTTACAATGCCACTTTGATAAAGTTCACTTTTAGCAATTTTGTTTATCTTGAGCATTGGACCCAATCTCTTGCAGCAAACAAATTCCATTAATATTAGGAAAAGTTCACCAACTATGTGCAGCTAAGGAACAGGCCTGTACAGGCTTTGAGCATTGTCATCTCACCTTTTCTTCAAAAACAAGCCAGCTTGCAAAAGTCCACATAACTTGTGCATCTGTTAAAACCAAGTCTTAGGATCATTTAAACAAGCTCAGCATCTTGTGCCAAGCTAGAAACACGATTTGCCAAGCTCCCAAACACCCTAAAATACAAAATCACAAGTTCTTGTCAAAACAGGGCCATATCTGCAGAACCACTTCCAAAACCAAATTGGCTCGTGCGTTTTGCCTTGAACCACTTCAAACAAATTCCCTACAACCCACGTGAACTATCCAAGCACCTGTCCAGAAACTGTAACCTCACTTTCACACTTCACCATTTTCATTTTGAAGCTTTGCAGGTTGACTTCTACAGGGACATTCAGGCAAGTTCAAAGCAAGCTAAGCATTGGGAAAGGTTGAGACAACTTCAGGCAGGCTAACACGACCTTAAGGCCTCACTCACAACTCCTACATTGCCATATCCAAACTTAACTGAAATAGGTATTTGTCAAGATTCTATCTCCTTATTTAGGCATCATTAGACTTAGGTTTGTGAAGCAAAAATGTAGTCTTTAATGTGCTTGAGTTGTACATATGCATAGTTCTTATTTATATTAACTGAGCTATGAGAATTTGGATGATGAACATGCTGAAAATTTTAGGTTAAAATTTAGGGCCATTAAAATTCTCTCTTTCCTTTGAGAGTTAGGTCACAAAATGGATATGGTTGGAATCGTGATTGAAAATGCTATAACTTTCATGTTGTAAATTTTTGATTTCATGCAAGCAATAGAGAGAACAGGTTTGAGATGAACAGGGCGCGCGCGTGGTGTCTCAAGGCCAGGGATGAAGTGTGTATGGGCCTGGCGCGCTTGGGCTTGCTTCTTTCTGCACCCCCCCCCCCCCCCCTTTTGCTTTTTGCACCCCCTTGGCCCATTTTTTATATTTTGCATTTTTTTTAATTACTTTTGTGATTTCTGACTTTAATATTTTTTATTAATCTTAAAAAATCACCAAAAATATTTTCTTTATTTTTTGCATTTTATCATTATTTTTTTTTTATTTTATTTTTTTGCATAATAAATAGTTTATTAAGTAATAATATAAATTATTTTTTCTAAATAAAATTTGTAAATAATATAAAAATATTATATATTTTTATTTTTATTATTTGTACACTTGAAATAATATTTTCTCACATATTTTATTTTTTAACATCTTTGTATATATTTTTTATTTATTATCTTGTACATAAATAATAATAGAATATATATTTTCTTTTAAACCAAAAAATTAGGGTTTCCCCCTTTCAAAAAATAATCATTTTATTTTCTTATTTTGAAGACATAAATAATTTCATTTTTACATACATAAAAATCAATACAAAAAAAACATTTTTTACATATTTACATTTTATTGCATATTTAAATAATTGTTTATTTATTTATTGTGCAATATTTCATTTTGGTGGTAATAATATTTTAGGGTTTGTTTTTGTGCAATATCCCCCTATTTCAAACTTGTACCCCCTTCCCATAATAATGTTGTAATAGTCTAGATTTACTTTACGCATTTATTGCTCTTATATGCCATGATAGTAAACTAGGGTTTGTATGTAAAAGACCAAAAATCAAAACAAATAGCATGACTTAATGCAAGACAAAAATGCATGAAAAATGACAACACCTTGCACACAAGCACCCCTAGGGTTTCATCCACTTTGTTGCCTTAAAATGGCCATGGTATGCATGCTAGGTATCTTGGCAAAACAAAACAAAAACAAAAGATCATAGTCCCTCGATGACGCTATCTTGGTTGCCTAAACAAAAATGATCTTGTCCCTCAAAAAACTTGCTAAAGATACTTGGCAATATTGCTATCATGGTCATACGATGACCCACGCCCATCCCGTTTAACATCCAAAGATATGGTTGTTTACCAACTACAATGGTAAAACAACAATGTCAAAGGGTTAAAAATGTACAAGAAAGACTTTTGATTAGGGTAGACAACTCCTAGTTACCTGATCAATTTGCAAACATCCTTGCTATCTTCAAAAATACACACACAATTTTAAAACATTTCCAAACAACTTTCAAACATTGAAACATTTTTCAAAAGACAAACATATTTGTATACATTCTTCAAACAAGAATCATTACAAAGATTGCCAAAACGATGGCCTCTTTTCAAAATACTTTCAAAACCACACAAAGCACCATTTCAAACAATTGGAAAAGCAAAGCAAGTGATCTAAACAAGTAACTAAGAGCCCATGGAAAACCATGGATGAAAAGGGTGCTAGCACCTTCCCTTTTCATAATCTACCCCCCAAACCCAAGAAAACATCTCAAAGGTCTTTCCTGTGCTTTTTGACCTTTCCTTTGGATAAAATAAAAAGTCGGTGGTGACTCTTGCTAAACCGAAACATTTGCAAACACAAAAGTAAAACCTCAAGTCAGTTCTCCCACCGTATCACAGAATTGGCGACTCTGCTGGGGAAAATCTTAAAGTGGGGTTACCTTAGGGTTTAGATCACCTTTACATGCTTATCTTGTTTGTCTTGATTGCTTTACACTTTGGTTATATTGTTTGGGTTTGAATCCTCTACCCGGATTTGGGAAACATTCATAGGTAAATAGCAATAAGTTGTGGAAACTGTGCGGGATATACCGACATGGTCTAAGCAATAACTATATTGGTGCGACATATTTGTGGGTACCGGTAGCCTTTGAGTTAATCAAAGAGAATAAGGGGCCGCTGAGTGATGTCATGAAGCACTAATGGACTTTTAGAACCTTTACTTGACCAACTTGGCCTTTTTAGGATGTAGTGAGATGACCGGCTTTGGTGCAGTCCGAAGTTGGTAGATACTCGATACTACACTCATTGAGGGTTGTTTTCTTGGAATATTTCGGTCGCCAGTAAAGTGGCTAAACTGAAACAATGAATACAGAAAACAATCCAGTGGTATTGAGCTCCTTAGAACCCGGATACTATTTTTAGGACAGGTTAAGCCAACTAAACTTCAAGAGGGTACTTACCTATCAAACCCCATGCAAGCCCGAAACTAGGAACTTGTGTGACTTGATTGTACATATACTTGTGCATACATCATGGACATCATGAAGCATCATATGCATCCACTAACAATTTCAAGGGTTTGGATCTTCATCTTTGTTCCTGTTTTGTAGGTAATGGATTCACTTCGCAAGAAAACAATCCAAGTCAACCTTGTGAGAATTCCTCCATAACTCAAGGAGCTTGCTTCCAAGATTCCAGAGTATTCTCCATTCACTAAAAGACATGGTCGACTTCTCAACTTGGTCAACTCCAACACATAGGAAGACATGGTGAAAGTTCTCTTCCAGTTCTTTGACCCCCTACACCACTGCTTCACATTTCCTGACTACCAGCTAGTGCATACCTTGGAGGAATTTTCTCAACTCTTGAGGATTCCTGTTCTCCATCAACTACCTTTCAACGGTACGGAAAGAGATCTAAATCCTGAAGATGTTGCTCAAGCCCTACACTTGCAACCATCTGATGTCATGGGCCATTGGGAAACCAGAAGTGGTGTCAAGGGTTTCTTGGAAAAGTTCCTGTTCGAGAAGGCCCAAGACTGTTGGAATTCTCTAGACCTGCAAGATTTTGAGGAGATTGTAGCTCTTCTCATCTATGGGTTGGTCTTGTTCCCAAACCCTGACCAGCTTATAGATGTGAATGCTGTCAAAATCTTCATGGCTCGCAACCCGGTGCCTACTTTGCTTGGAGATATCTTGCACTCTTTTCACACTCGAACAATGAGGAAAAGAGGTGTTCTCATGTGCTGTACTCCTCTACTGGAAAGATGGTTTATTTCTCATCTTCCCCAATCCGTTTTGAAGAATGAGCAAGGTTTGAGGTGGTCACAACGATTGATGACTCTTACCCATTCAGATATCCATTGGTGTTCTCGATCAAAAGAGAATGTCATCATCATTGCCCGTTGTGGAGAATTCCCTAATGTCCCTCTACTTGGCATTAGGGGAGGCATTACCTACAACCCTTGCTTAGCTCTGAGACAGTTTGGGTATGCCCAAAGGGATAACCCACATGACATGCTGATTCCAGACTTGGTTTTTGACTTCGACAACGACGATCAAGGACTTCAACAAAGGTTTATCCGAGCTTGGAGAATGCCTAACAAGGTGGACAGTAAGACCTTGGGACACAATAATTCCATCCCCCTTAAGCCTTACCTCAAGTGGGTACGAACCCGCGCCCAAAGTCTTATGATGCCTTACCCCTACATTCTCCCTGTGATTAAAGAGCCTGTTATGGAAGGAGAGGTTCCATACACCCTCCTACATCCTGACATGCCAACATCACTAGAAGATTTACAAAGGAGTTGGATACAGTTCAAGGGAGAGCGCGGTACTTTTGAAGCCCAATTCTACGCCAGCGAGAAAAAGGTTTTAGAACTTATTGGTCAACTTCACGAAGAGCAGACTCTCAACACCTACATTGCACCAAAGAGGATGCGCAACATCTTTTTACCTTAGAATTTTGTATTATTTTACTCATGGGGCATTGATGTACTAACAAATTCTATCTTATTAATATGACGTGTGTTTCTTTTTTGTTTAAAACAAATTTGAATTTATGAATCCTTGAATGCATTACATGAATACATATCATTCATCATATGCATAAACAGGTCTTCACACCAAGTTTCCTCATCTCTCTGTTGTTTATTTCAGCAAGATGGATATAGAATAAACAGGCAAAGACTTGCAAGCGCAGAATTCACAGTTTCAATAGCTACTTCTGACCTTGGCTAAGGGGCAGGAGGAGCTCAAGACTCTGTTAGAGAAGGAAAAAGAGAAAAAGAAGAAGAAGAGGGCTGGTGTGGCTACCTTGGGCAGAAGATTTAAAGGTCAAACCAGAAGGGTCCTAGATTTTCCATCAACATATGAAGAGGGGGAAGGAAAGGGTAAAGGAACTGCAGTACCATCTGATTCTGAGGCAGAGGAGGAGGAGGACTATTCTAAACAGTAGTACCCTCCTGCAGGTGACAAATACAAAAATCTGGAAGAACGTCTGGCAACCATGGAAGTGCAGAGAGTGCCTGGGCTGGACTTTGAAGAGCTAGGGTTGGTGTCTGGAATTATAATCCCTCCTAAATTCAAAGTGCCACTGTTTTCTAAGTACGATGGGGTGTCTTGCCCAAAGATACACCTACGATCTTACGTCAGAAAAATTCAACCACATTCTTCTGACAAAGACCTGTGGGTCCATTTCTTCCAGGATAGTTTGTCGAGGACACAGTTAGATTGGTTCTACCAGCTAGAGAGGTCTGATGTGCACAATTGGGAGGATTTGGCTGCTGCCTTCTACAAGAAGTATCAATACAATGCAGATTTAGCACCAACCTGTACTCAATTACATAGTATGGGCATGGTCTCGAATGAAGGTTTCAAAGAGTATGCCCAAAAATGGAGAAACTTGGCGGGACGAGTACAACCACCTCTATCTGAGAGGGAACTGGTAGATATGTTCTTGGGTACACTGTCAGATCCCTTTTTCAATCACCTGATTGGAAGTTCGTCTGCGGGGTTCACCGAGTTAATTCTAACTGGTGAGAGAGTTGAAGCTGGCATAAAAAGCGGAAAAATTCAAAAGGATGCATCTGCTTCCGCTGCCATCAAGAAGACTTTTCTAGCAAAGAAGGAAGTATCAGTTGTCTACTCTCAAAGAAGTCAAGGAAGAGTTGAGCGCCGACTAGCGATGGGGGCCGTAATGATTCAGAAGTCTGCAGCTGATCAACCCAGAAATAATCAACCCAGAACCAATCAAGCAAGGGTGGAAAGGCCTGTACGACAATTCACTCAGATAAACATGACTCCCGCTCAGGTTCTCCCCCATATCTTGAAGTTAAACCTTTCCAGTCTGAAAGAGGCCCCAAAGAATCCGAATACAACTTCTCCTTTCTACCATTCGAATGCCAAGTGTGCTTATCATTCAGGGAGTATAGGGCACGACACCAACAATTGCTGGGCCCTCAAGAATAAGATTCAGGATTTGATAGATGCTAAAGAAGTGGAATTCGACGCCCCTGAAAAGCCGAATGTAATCTCTGCTTCAATGCCAAGGCATGGACATAATGCCCATGCTGTTGAAGAGGACCTTTTTGTTGCTACTGTTGATGATTTGATGACTCCGCTACCGATAATCAAGTTGAATTTGCTTAAGGCTGGGATTTTCCCAGGTTGTGAAGAAGATTGCTGCCTTTGTTCATCCTTACCAACCGACTGTCCATTGTTGAAGTTAGGCATCCAACGCCTAATGGATAACCAAGAAATCCTTTTTGAAAAGACTCCCGTTACACCGACTCCTGTCAATGATGTTTTGATAATTACCATATCTGTCAATCTTTCCAAGGTCTCCAAAAGACCTGTTAAGATTACATTCGATCCGAAGATTGCACCTTTGAAGATAACCATGCCAGGGCCCATCCCGTACAAGTCCGACAAATCAATACCGTGGAACTATGATGGAGAGATCTACTACCACGGTATTAAACAAATTAAATCAACTGAAGAGAGTTCTGATGAAGAGACTTCCGACATTGGAAACATTGTTGGAACGAGCAAAATCACCCGCAATGGAAGAATTTTCTCTCCAGAGATTTCTCCTCCAAGAGTAATCTTTGGACCCCCAGCTGCTCCTAAGGTTACCCCTGTACCGGTGAACATATCCGCGAGAACTCCAGTTATTGAAGAAATTGTTACTCCTGTGGTTGTCCCCTCTGCTAATGCTGATGATAGAGGGAAAGGAATCCAAGAAGCGCCCATCAGGACGAGGGCTCAGCCATTGGTCATCCATGAGACCTCTCAAAAAGATATGGAAGAGGTTTTGAAAGTAATCAAGAAAAGAGATTATGATGTTGTGGAACAACTGGGGCAAACCCCCTCAAAGATCTCTATGTTGGCCCTGCTGCTTTGTTCAGAGGCTCATGCTAAAGCTTTGATCAGATTTTTGAAGACGGCCCACGTGCCACAGGAAACCTCCGCGGATCAGTTCCAAGAATGTGTAGCTATCTTAACAGCTGACAATGGTCTAGGTTTCTCCGATGCCAACTTAACCTCTAAAGGGCAAAAACATAATGACGCTTTGCATGTCTCGGTGGAATACAGAGGGACTACTCTAGCACACGTACTGGTAAACACTAGTTCATCGCTGAATGTCTTGCCGAAGAAAGCCTTGGACAGATTGGACTGTGAAGGCCTAACCCTGAAGCCCAACAATATAATTGTCAGAGCCTTTGATGGTTCTAAAAGGATGGTCCATGGGGAGGTGGACATCCCGATTAAAGTGGGAACTGAAACCTTCAACTCCACATTCTACGTGATGGACATCCATCCTTCCTATTCTTGCTTGTTGGGAAGATCTTGGATTCACAATGCTGGAGCCGTCACTTCTACTCTGCATAAAATGCTCAAGTACCCTGTCCAGAGGAAAATCATAACTATTCACGGCGAAGAGGAATACATGATAAGCCATCTAAATTATTTCCGCTATGTAGAATTGGATGGTGAATTCATCGAGATCCCTTTCCAACACTTCGAGGAAGTTTCTGAGGAGACTGCGACAACCAAGACAGTGGCTTCTGTAACCATGATTTCCAAACCTGTGCCTCGGATGTCATCTCTCAAAGATGCAAAGGCTGTGATTGAAGAAGGAGGAGGCACAATCTGGGGGAAACTTCCAGATTTTCCTTACAAATCAGATAAATTCGGCTTGGGTTTCACTTCGGCTAGTCAGAAGACTATGCATCGCTCCCGTGCCGGAGGGCCACCAGTGAAGATCACCCATCATGGAGTCAATGCTTTGGAGGATAGTGAAGAGGAGAGCAACTTGGAAGACTGGATTTTCCCTACTGTTGACGGAGGACTATGCAACTGGGAAGCAAAAGACTTTGTTCCGATTACTTTCATACCACAGTAATTTATATTTCAAACATTTCTGTTGGTTTGTAATAATTCTCAAACAATTTGTACACTTTTAGCCTTGTGCCTTACCCGAGGCACATGGGTCCATTTGTAAGGGTTTGATTTTTCATCTTCATATGCCATTTTAATGAATCATGGACGCTTTCACATATAAACTTTTGTGTTCATTGTCTTTCTTTTTACATTTTATTTGTTTAAAGGTGGCTATCCTTTACACACATCCACACTCACAAATGCAGGTACCCTTCCATTCCGGATTCCATGGGTAACAATTCTGCTATGGCCTTCAGTGACTCTGAAAATCTGGTCTACCATGCCGAATACGAAGGTGATAAAGATTGTGAGGTGTCAGGAGAATTGGCTAGAATGCTATAACAGGAAGAAAGGGATATTCTACCTCATGAAGAGCTGTTAGAGACAATCAACTTGGGTACTGACGAAGACAAAAAAGAAGTTAGAGTGGGTGCCAACCTAGAGCCAAGTGTCAAAGAGCGCGTAATCTAGCTGTTGAATGAATATGTTGAGATCTTCGCCTGGTCATACGAAGACATGCCGGGTCTCGATACAAATATTATGGTTCACCGTCTACCCACGAGGAAAGACTGTCCACCAGTTAAACAAAAGGTCTGCCGCATGAGGCCCGACATGTCTGAAAAGATCAAAGCAGAAGTTATGAAGCAGTTCAATTCTGGATTTCTTGTTGTTACTTCTTATACCCAATGGGTTGCTAACATTATGCCCGTGCCTAAGAAGGACGGCAAAGTGAGAATTTGCGTGGATTACAGAGACTTAAACAGGGCTAGCCCTAAAGATAACTTTCCACTTCTGCACATTGACATCTTGGTTGACAATACAGCTCAGCACAAGGTATTTTATTTCATGGACGGATTTTTAGGTTATAACCAGATCAAAATGGCACCTGAAGACATGGAGAAAACTACTTTTGTTACACAGTGGGTACGTTCTGCTATAAAGTGATGCCATTTGGACTGAAGAATGTCGGGGCAACCTATCAACGTGCCATGGTAGCTTTGTTTCATGATATGATACATCATGAGATAGAGGTCTACGTAGATGACATGATAGCCCGATCACAGACATAAGAAGAACACCTCGACCACTTGCAAAAGCTGTTTGTCAGGTTGAATGAGTACAAGCTCAGACTAAATCCTAACAAGTGCACTTTTGGGGTCCGGTCCGGTAAACTCTTGGGTTTCATTGTCAGCAACAAAGGCATCGAGGTTGATCCTGCCAAAGTCAAAGCTATACAAGAAATGCTTGCTCCTCGCACTGAGAAGGAGGTCAGAGGTTTCTTGGGACGCCTAAACTACATTGTTAGGTTCATTTCTCACCTAACATCTACCTGTGAGCCAATCTTCAAGCTGTTGAAGAAAGATCATGTGGTTAAATGGAATGATGATTGTCAAGTTGCTTTCGATAAAATCAAGGAGTATTTGCTAGAACCTCCTATCTTGATGCCACCCGTCGAAGGAAGACCGCTAATCATGTATCTAACCGTCCTAGAGAATTCAATGGGGTGCGTACTGGGCCTACATGACGAGTCTGGCCGAAAAGAACATGCCATTTATTACCTTAGCAAAAATTTTACCGACTGTGAGACCCGATACTCACTGCTCAAGAAAACTTGCTACGCTTTGGTATGGGCTGCTCGTCGGCTAAGGCAGTATATGTTGACTCATACCACTCTGCTGATATCTAAGATGGATCCGATCAAGTACATCTTTGAAAAGCCTGCTCTATTTGGAAGAATAGCTAGATGGAAAATGATTCTGACTGAATACGATATCCAGTACACGACCCAAAAATCTATAAAAGGGAGTGTACTAGCTGACCATCTTGCTCATCAAGCTGTCGAAGATTACCAATCCATGAGGTTCGACTTCCCCGACGAGGAAATTATAACATTGGATAACATTGAAGATTTCAGACCATATGACAAATCTGAACAAGGATCCCGATGGACCCTGTACTTTGATGGTGCCTTCAATGCACTTGGCAATGGTATCGGCGCGATACTCATCTCTCCAGAAGGTTGCCATACACCTTTCACCGCCAGACTTTGCTTTAGCTGTACCAACAACATGGGCGAGTATGAAGCTTGTATCTTTGGTCTCAAGGCTGCAATAGACCTGGGAATCAAATATTTGGTTGTGTTTCGGGACTCAGCATTGGTCATCAGTCAGATCAAAGGAGAGTGGGACACTAAGCACCCAAACCTCATCCCTTACAAAGAACATGTCTTGACATTACTGCCACATTTCGAGCAGATTACCTTCGAGCACTTCCCGCGAGAAGAAAATCAGCTAGCAGATGCTCTAGCTACAATGTCATCCATGTTTAAACTTAACTGGGATAATGAGGCTCCCCAGATCACCATTGAACGGATGGACGAACCTGCACATTGTCACGAGATTAATACCGAAGAAGTAGTGGACCGACCTTGGTTTCACGAAGTCAAAAGGTATCTCGAGGCTCAGGAATATCCTGAAGGGGCTTCAGTCAACGATAAAAAGTTCTTGAGGAGATTCTCTGCCAAGTTCTTCCTGAGCAATGGTATCCTTTACAAGCGCAATCATGATTGCATTCTGCTTCGTTGTATGGAAAAAGTTGAAGCTGAGCAGATCATGGCTGAACTGCACAATGGTACCTTTGGCACCACTCAAGCGGACATACGATGGCTAAGAAGATTCTAAGGGCAGGCTATTACTGGTCTACCATGGAGGTTGACTGCCATCAACATTCCCGTACTTGTCACAAATGTCAAATCTATGCGGACAAGGTACATATACCTCCAGTTCCTCTCAATGTCTTAACAGCTCCTTGGCCATTCGATATGTGGGGAATCGACATGATTAGAGAGATCAAGCCTACAACATCCAATGGACACCGCTTCATTCTGGTGGCCATTGACTACTTTACCAAGTGGGTCGAAGCAGCTTCCTTCGCCCCCGTTACAAAGAATGTGGTTGCCCGCTTCATCAAGCAGAACCTCATTTGCCGGTACGGCATCCCTGAAAGGAATATCACTGACAACGGTACAAACCTTAACAACACTATGATCACTGCCTTGTGCGAGTAGTTCTAGATTCAACATCACAATTCATCTCCCTATCGGCCAAAGATGAACGGTGCTATCGAAGCTGCGAACAAAAATATCAAGAAGATCATACAAAAGTTGACAGTCACCTACAAGGACCGGCATGAGATGTTACCGTTTGCTCTCCACGGGTACCGTACAACGGCGTGTACATCAACTAGGGCAACACCCTATTCTTTGGTATACAGCATGGAAGCTGTTTTACCTATCGAGGTTCAGATTCCCTCCTTGAGAATCATGAAAGATGCTGGTTTGAGTGAAGACGATTGGATTCAGACCCGGCTTGATTAACTTAACTTGATTGATGAAAAGCGACTTACTACTGTTTGCCACGGTCAGACATATCAAAAATGGATGATCAAGGCTTTCAACAAGAAAGTCAGACGAAAAGTGTATCAAGTCGGAGATCTTGTAATCAAGCGGATCATCTTGCCGCAAAGTGATCCCAGGGGAAAATGGACTCCTACCTATGAAGGACCATTTGTGATCAAAAACATCTTTTCTGGTGGGGCAATGATATTAACCACCATGGATGGTGACGACTTTCCGCACCCTGCGAATGCAGACATAGTCAAAAGATACTACGCATAAATGACCCTCTAGGTTGACACACCTAGGAAAAAAAAGGGCATCCCGGTGAATCGAAAACCCGAAAGGGCGGTTCAGGCAAAAGTTAGGGATAAACAAAAAAAATTGTACACCCGGCAAGTTGAAAACCCGAAAGGGCGACTTGGGCAAAAAAGGGTTTCCCGGTGGATCGAAAACCCGAAAGGGAGATCCAGGAAAAAGTTAGGGAATTAAAGCGTATGAATATGTCTCGTCGGATCACTTTAAGGACAATCTCTTCACAGACAAGCTCCGGGCTTCTGATCAACTCAATCATCTTTGGACGAAGCAACGAATGGACAAAAACATTCAGAGTTATGAAGGCTATAACAGAATGGGAACCCCATGGAATTTTTACACATAGCCATCTTTCTTTGTATAAATTTTTCTCATTTTTATAACAACGTTCTCTTACTAGGATGTATGTCTCCTTTGTACAAAATACTTACACAAAGTTAACACAAAGATACCTCAAAGTGCAGAAAACTATTTGCCTTTTTCTTCTTTTTTACACTTGTGTTTTATTTGAAAACGTCCAATGATTTATTAATGAGAATATGCATTTGAATATAATCACATGTTTACAAATAAATGAAATGGGAAAGAATAATTACTGACAGGTTGAAAGTATAAGAAAACTTCTTTAGGCTATTCCAGGAGCAATCCCCTGCAGTACATCATCTAGATCCCCAGCGGAGCTAAAATATTGAAATACATATCCCCAACGGAGTTATAATTTCAAATCCTAAATTCCCATCAGAGTTAAAACTTCAAACTCCCAATCCCCAGCGGAGTCAAAACTTTGAACCACAGACCCTCAGCAAAGATGAAACCTTCTTCCCCAGTCAAGTCAAGACTACCAATCTATAGCGGGAACCATTCATTTTTCCCCAACTTCCCCAGCAAGTTGTCTTAAAGTCTGAGAATCAACCAGATAACAGTTAACTTTTGTTTTATCCCCAACCTAGGATAATTCCCCAGTAGATTGGCATACAACCCAAACTCCTGATATCCCTAACAGAATGAATATTCTCATTCTTGACTCCCCAGTAGATTGGCATACAACCCAAACTCCTGATATCCCCAACTGAATGAAGATTCTCATTCTTGACTCCCCAGTAGATTAGCATACAACCCAAACTCCTGATATTCCCAATAAAATGAAGATTCTCATTCTTGACTCCCCAGTAGAGTGGCATACAACCCAAACTCCTGAACTTTTTCCAAACATGAATAAGCTTTTTCCCCCAAAGTCCGGAACTTACTCTCCAGCAGTATAGCTACTCCCCACAGAGTTTTTACTCCCCAACAGAATGAAGATTCTCATTTTTTGATTCCCTAGTGAAGTTGCCAGAGCCTTCATTACTCCCCAGCATGAAGTTATCAAAGTTTTCATTGCTCCTCAACAGAATGAAGATTCTCATTCTTAATTCCCCGCAGAAATCATCAGAGTTTTCCCTATTCCCCAGCCGAGTAAGGATTCCCATTGTTTAACCCCCAGTAGAAGTCTTCAAAGTTCTATGGAATTCCCAAGCAGATTTCTCAGGCAGTACATGGCTTTACTTCCCCAAGCAGAATTTTTGTCAATACTCCAACTTCAAGATTCGAAGGATCCCTATATCCCTAGGAAAGTCGTGAAGGATTCTCACATCCCCACAAAAGTTATCAGGATCTTTAGTCCCCAAGCAATCAGCAAGGGTTTCTCATCCTCAGCAATCAAAGATTCTGAATCTTCAGCAGCGGTGAAGGATTTATTTTCCCCGACAGCAGTCAAGGATTTCATTATCCCCAGCTATCGAGGATTTGTTTTCCTCAGCAACACCACAAATCAGATTACATGCGCATACATTACACTCATATATCATAAACATTGATAAAACACATTTTATTGCATCATACATTTCATGCAATATAACTTTGTGTTTCAGCTAACATTTTACCCTTTTCAGGATAAGATTAACAGCTATCATTAACAATATTCAAAGATTTCAGATACAGTAAAGATAAACTCCAGACACGGAAGTCATTCTGCTACTCATTCAGATCTCTTATTCAGATACAGTACGGATACACTCCAGACACGGAAGTCATTCTGCTACTCATTCAAGATCTCTTATTCAGATACAGTAAAAATACACTCCAGACACATAAGTCATTCTATTACTCATTCAGAATTCAAAGTCAAGATACAGTACGGATACGCTCCAGACACGGATGCCATTCTGTCACTCATTCAGACTTCAACAATCAGATACAGATTAGATACGCTCCAGATACGGAAGCCATTCTATTTCTCATTTAGATTCAACTATCAATGTCAATTTTAGATACACTCCAAGACACAGAAGTCATTTTGTCACTTATTCAGATCCTAGTTACAGTTCAGATACACTCCAGACATGGAAGTCATTCTGCTACTCATACAGATCTCAACTTCAGATAAAGTCCAGATACGCTCCATACACGGTTGCCATTATGTCACTCATTCTGACTTTATCCCCAGCTTAGAGATGCTCCAGACACGGATGCTATTCTGTCGCCTATTCAGAATTCAGATTCAAATACAATACAGATACACTCCAGACACGGAAGTCATTCTATTATTAATTCAGATCTCTTATTCAGATACAGTACGGATACACTCCAGACACGAAAGTCATTCAGCTACTCATTCAAGATTCAAGTTTAGTTACAGCTCGGATATGCTCCAGACACGGACGCCATTCCCTTGCTCATACAGACTCAATCTCCAGATACAATTCAGATACGTTCCAAACGCGGATACCATTCTGATACTCATTCTTTTGACTTACAACATACAATTCAACAAACATTCTTGGATGGAATCTTTAAGCCCATCTCCGTTAAGATTCTGTCACATCTCCAAATGGCATCTTTAAGCCCGTTCCCTCAACTATACTTTGACGAGTGCAAATTTACAGGCACTCTAGTGTCCAATCATCTTTTACCTTTGAGTCACGAACGATAAAACTCACCAATCTAACTCTTCAGGTTCAAGAAGTTTGAACAGGGGCAGCTGTTGTACCCCCAAAATTTTCCCTCTCATTTTATCAAGATTCTCCTCACAAGACTCTTTGGACTCAAGACCAGATTAGGGTTTGCTCAGCTCAAGACACCTCATTGCACTGATGGCCTGAAATTAGGGTTTGAGTTTGCACAGGGATTTTTGGACTTCCAATGCCTCATGTGACTTTCATACTTCATGTTGGATCTCTAAGATTTCTCATATCAAGTTTCAAGCCTTGAATCACATTTTTGCCCAGTCAATTGGACAGTTGACCTAAAAATCAGCTGTATTGGGGAAAAAGTCAATTGTGACCAATTTACAGTCAAACCTCATGATTTTTGATTCACATCAACATTATAGACTCATATGAACCATTTTATCAAGTTTGGACCACAACTCCTCAAGAAATTTGATCAGATCATCAAAAGGGCAAAATGGTCAAAATTAGGGTTTTGATTGTAGAAGGGCAATTTCTAATTTTTGACCTAGCCAATGGAAAATTGGGATCAAGCATGGTTTTAAGGAATCAATGGAATCATCTTGACCTAATCACAAGGTTCAAAAGATCTCAAATGCATTGGATTGACAGATGAATTTTCCAGTCAACTGATCAAAAATCAATTGTACACTGAAAAGTCAAACTTTGACTTTTTGGTCAAAATCAAGTGCCAAGGGTCATTTTTCATCAAGATGTGTCAAAACATGAAACTTGTTCACCAAGAAACCTAATTTTGGAAATTAGGGTTAAAGATTGAAAAATTTCATAACTTAGAAAATTTCTAAGTTATGAAAATTTCTTATTTTCCCCCAACTTTTTCACCATGATGCAATTGGATTCAAAGAAAACTTCCAACATGAAAGTTGTAGTCCTCCACAAAATCTACAAATTTGATTCACAATGTTTTCCCAAAAGATGCTTGGATATCAAGTTATGATTTTGTGAATAGGGGTCCATAAAACTTTTAACTTAGTGAAATTTTGCCCTAGTTTATGTAGGATTTTGACCTATCTTCATGGCAACTTTTCACATAGTTCCAAGTGGTATCTCAAAATTCATTTCAAATATGTATTGTAGAGCATGTTACAATATTTCCAAAATGTCCAAGAAATCTCCAAGATCATTTATGGTTAGGGAGAATCGAAGTAATGAAAATGGCCATTTCTCACTTTTGTCCAAGGCATTTTGCACAAGGTTACAAGATGCAAATCAGCCCTAAGCATGCTTGTACTTGTTTTACAGGTATTAAACCTTTCCATACTCATTAATTTAGTGTAAATACATTGGACAATGACATTGTTCTGATCCTTGAAGCTTTACACAAAGAATTATTCCAAAAATGGCATAAAGGTTACAATGCCACTTTGATAAAGTTCACTTTTAGCAATTTTGTTTATCTTGAGCATTGGACCCAATCTCTTGCAGCAAACAAAGCCCATGAATATCAGGAAAAGTTCACCAACTATATGCAGCTAAGGAACAGGCCTGTACAGGCTTTGAGCATTGTCATCTCACCTTTTCTTCAAAACCAAGCCAACTTGCAAAAGTCCACATAACTTGTGCATCTGTTAAAACCAAGTCTTAGGATCATTTGAAACAAGCTCAGCATATTGTACCAAGCTAGAAACACGATTTGCCAAGCTCCCAAGCACCCTAAAACACAAAATCACAAGTTCTTGTCAAAACAGGGCCATATCTGCAGAACCACTTCCAAAACCAAATTGGCTCGTGCGTTTTGCCTTGAACCACTTCAAACACATTCCCTACAACCCACTTGAACTATCCAAGCACCTGTCCAGCAACTGTAACCTCATTTTCACACTTCGCCATTTTCATTTTGAAGCTTTGCAGGTTGACTTCTACAGGGACATTCAGGCAAGTTCAAAGCAAGCTAAGCATTGGGAAAGGTTGAGACAACTTCAGGCAAGCTAACACGACCTTCAGGCCTCACTCACAACTCCTACATTGCCATATCCAAACTTAACTGAAACAGGTATTTGTCAAGATCTATATCCTTATTTAGGCATCATTAGGCTTAGGTTTTTGAAGCAAAAATGTAGTCTTTAATGTGCTTGAGCTGTACATATGCATAGTTCTTATTTATATTAACCGAGCTATGAGAATTTGGATGATGAACATGCTGAAAATTTTAGGTTAAAATTTAGGGCCATTAAAATTCTCTTTGTCCTTTGAGAGTTAGGTCACAAAATGGATATGGTTGGAATCGTGATTGAAAATGCTATAACTTTCTTGTTGTAAATTTTTGATTTCATGCAAGCAATAGAGAGAACAAGTTTGAGCTGAAAAGGGCGCGCGCGTGGTGTCTCAAGGTCAGGGATGAAGTGTGTATGCGTCTGGCGCGCTTGGGCTTGCTTCTTTTTGCACCCCCCCCTTTTTCTTTTTGCACCCCCTTGGCCCATTTGTCATATTTTGCATTTTTTTTATTTCTTTTGTGATTTCTGACTTTAATATTTTTTATGAATCTTAAAAAATCACCAGAAATATTTTCTTTATTTTTTGCATTTTAGCATTATTTTTTTATTTTATTTTTTTGCATAATAAATAGTTTATTAAGTAATAATATAACTTATTTTTTCTAAATAAAATTTGTAAATAATATAAAAATATTATATATTTTTATTTTTATTATTTGTACACTTGAAATAATATTTTCTCACATATTTTATTTTTTAACATCTTTGTATATATTTTTTATTCATTATCTTGTACATAAATAATAATAGAATATATATTTTCTTTTAAACCAAAAAATTAGGGTTTCCCCCCCTTTCAAAAAATAATCATTTTATTTTCTTATTTTGAAGACATAAATAAGTTCATTTTTACATACATAAAAATCAATACAAAAAAAAACATTTTTTGCATATTTACATTTTATTGCATATTTAAATAATTGTTTATTTATTTATTGTGCAATATTTCAATTTGGTTGTAATAATATTTTAGGGTTTATTTTTGTGCAATATCCCCATATTTAAAACTTGTACCCCCTTCCCATAATAATATTGTAATAGTCTAGATTTACTTTACACATGTATTGCTTTTATATGCCATGATAGTAAACTAGGGTTTGTATGTAAAAGACCAAAAATCAAAACAAATAGCATGACTTAATGCAAGACAAAAATGCATGAAAAATGACAACACCTTGCACACAAGCACCCCTAGGGTTTCATCCACTTTGTTGCCTTAAAATGGTCATGGTATGCATGCTAGGTATCTTGGCAAAACAAAACAAAAACAAATGATCATAGTCCCTCGATGACGTTATCTTGGTTGCCTAAACAAAAATGATCTTGTCCCTAAAAAAACTTGCTAAAGATACTTGGCAATATTGCTATCATGGTTATACGATGACCCACGCCCGTCCCGTTTAACATCCAAAGATAGGGTTGTTTACCAAATACAATGGTAAAACAACAATGTCAAAGGGTTAAAAATGTACAAGAAAGACTTTTGATTAGGGTAGACAACTCCTAGTTACTTGATCAATTTGCAAACATCCTTGCTATCTTCAAAAATACACACACAATTTCAAAACATTTACAAACAACTTTCAAACATTGAAACATTTTTCAAAAGACAAACATCTTTGTATACATTCTTCAAACAAGAATCATTACAAAGATTTCCAAAATGATGGCCTCTTTTCAAAATATTTTCAAAACCATACAAATCACCATCTCAAACAATTGGAAAAGCAAAGTAAGTGATCTAAATAAGTAACTAAGAGCCCGTGGAAAACCATGGATGAAAAGGGTGCTAGCACCTTCCCTTTTCATAATCTACCCCCCCGAACCCAAGAAAACATCTCAAAGGTCTTTCCTGTGCTTTTTGACCTTTCCTTTGGATAAAATAAAAAGTCGGTGGCGACTCTTGCTAAACCGAAACATTTGGGAACACAAACGCAAAACCTCAAGTCAGTTCTCCCACCGTATCACAGAGTGTCCCTATTTTTTCTCAGCATAATGAATCTATAAAAGTAGGACAGTTACCAAAACTGGTTATGCTCGCACACCTGCTCCAATTTTATTTTCTGCATACTGAACATTGTTATATTTTATTCTAGTTTTACAGTTTTTGATTAACTTCAGTTTCGTTTAGAATTCTATAAGCAAAGAAAAGCATCTCCATTAAAACAATATTTCTTCACATCAGAGGAATATTGCACCATTAGTTTCTTTCTAGCTTTCAGAATTTCATTTAGGCTTATTTATAATTCTGCAAGATATTTTGTTCCGAGGCTAATCCTGTCGGCTTGTGGAGGATAGCATACTGCACTATATTCTTCAGTGTTTTTTTCCAGGTTCCAATTTTAAATATATCTTATTTTTTTTTACCATGACTATGTTACTGTATTCATGTTTTTATTTTATGTTATTATGCAATAAAATTATGTTTGGCTAACTTCCCTGATACCGGTATGTGAGGTCCTAAACTGAAGGTGTTCGGTAATTAATTGGCATAATTATTTTACAAAAAGACTTTTGTGGTTTTGATTTCCAATTTGATTAAATTGTTTTGTTACGAGAGTAAAAGACAGACTAAGGATAAAATCAACAAAGCGAGAGTTTGAGATTTTAACCAGATAATGGTGATTGAACATTAATTTCAAATACAACAAGAGCGCTTTAAAATTAATTGGACTCTATTTGTTTTAAAAATATACTTCTAAATTTAAAATGACACAGTGAGAGCTCTCATTTGAGTTTAATAATATGGCTTGAATCGACAGGACGGAAGTGTGAGACAAGGGTATTTAAATTAATGGTTTCCACTTAAATAGTGTTTTAATACTTAAAACTATGCCAATGAATTGTTGAATCCCTGAAGTCGACAAATTACATACCGGTGTCCCGTTATCAATTATTAGATCTTAGTTAATTTCCGTTTAAACCCCATCATCCTAGTTTTATAATTATCCTTAGCTTTACACAGTGACCCTAGATAACAATAGTTTGACCATCGTTCCTCGTGGGTTCTACATCTTTTAAAACTACGCGATTAGACTGTGCACTTGCATTCACTACACCCGACAGACTCTCAAAGTCGCGATCATCTTTCTTAACAGGATTTCATCTATGATGACCGCAACCAAATTGTTCTTGAGAATTCTGACTCAACCGAGTCTCTCAAGGAGCCATCAATATTTAGTTAATAATGTTTGTGTTTACATGATTGCTTCTTTCTAAGAATATTACATAAATGATTAATTCCTGATTGTTTGACACAATTATGAGCAAAAATTCTTGTGTACAAACAATTTACATGAAGAACTAAAAATATAAAACAATATGAGAAACAACTCTTATGTTTACATGATTCTACAAATATGAATATGATCTAAGTTTAAGTGTAGTATCTTGTAGTCTTCTTGTCTTCATTTTCTTTAATTGAGCAGTCTATGAGCAACAAATCCTTATCTTCATCTTTCTACCAATAAATATTTTATAAGAATTTGAATATCATCTTGTTGAATTATTCTTCATCATCTTCTTGATTTCATTTTGGGTTAGCTTCAGTATGTTCAGTGTAACAACTCTAACAATATTTGAACACCAACAACATTTTAAACATACGATTCTTTTCTTATATAGCTAATAAAAATAGAGCCGTTGGCTGTTTGAAAAATAGTCGTTACAAATAGTACTGCTACGTCCTTTTCTCTACCACAGTTCAAGCTAGTAGAGAGGTACTGGAATAAGGCTTTTTCGTACTGTGTACTATTGTACCATGTTAATGTTATATTATTTTCTTCCGCACTTCGGAGGCTTTTGCGAGCACGAGTTTAGAAGCAGAAGCATAACATAAGGTCTTCAGGACTTCAAGTCTTCAGAGTCTTCAGAACTGTGTCTTCAGATCTGTGTCTTCAGAGTCTTCAGCACTTGGTCATGACAACCTGTTGTTGAGAACCTTGGATCATAAGAGCTTCAAGTCTTCAGAGTCTTAAGAGTTGCGTCTTTAGAGTCTTCAACACTTGGTTTTAAGAACCCGTTTTAGATAACCTTAGATCTTTAGAACTTCAAGTCTTTGGAATCTTCAGAACTTCCGTCTTTAGAATCTTTAGCACTTTGTTCTTTAAGAATCCTTTTCAGAACATTGTTATTAGAAACAAAAGTCTTTAACATCTGGACTTCAGTAGAAACGTTGTCTTCAGATATTTTAACTTTGTATTCTTAAAACAGGTTGTCTTTTTAGAAGCTAAGTTTTTAGCATCTGGACTTCAGTAGAAACATTGTCTTCAGATCTTCTAACTTTGTTACTTTGCAACACATTGTCTTTAGAAACTTGAGTCTTTAGCATCTGGACTTAAGCTAAAACTACTATCTTCGTATCTTCTGACAGTTTCTTTAGAACTCATTGTCTTCAGAAACATGAGTCTTCAGCATCTGGACTTAAGTAGCAACTTTTGTCTTTAGAACTCGTTGTCTTCAGAAACACAAGTCTTCAACATCTGGACTTAAGTAACAACTTCGGTCTTCAGATCTTCTGACTGGTTTCTTTATACAAACATCAGAGCCTACACTGCAGAGCCTTATGGAGTGTCTTGCTATTGTTCAACAGAACTTGTGTAGCGCAAAAGTGGAACTAATTATCTTCTAGTGTTTTGGCCACGCCATCCATCATAAGAAGAACAGGTTTTTTAAGTACTCAACAATAATAAACATTAGAGTATCAAAATTGTTCATACAAACATACTCATTTGTTATCATCAAAACTCAGAGATAATATTTTAGAACCAAATCTAGTTCTTACAATCTCCCCCCTTTTGATGATGACAAAACTATGTATTTTGATTACATAATTGTGTTCATATAATCAGAAAAAGTGAAAATATAAAGGTAAGGAATACTTATCCTTTCTATGATACTCCTCCCGAGTCAATGATTTGATGGAGATCGAATATCCTGACTCTAAACCATTTGAGTAAAACTCCCCCTAGTTCCAATAGATCAGATATCAAGATCTTTAGAGTCTTGACTCTGGATGCCAATAATTGAGATCTTGATATTTCATACATTCTTCAACTTCTAATTTTCTCAGTTCTTCTAGGAGGCATATGCTTCTGTTTTTGATTCTTATGTTCTGAATTTCATTTTCTTAGATAGTTTACATCTTCTAAACATTATGATACCAAGATCAAGATGACTTTAACTTTGAGAACATTCTCAACTTCTGAACAGTATTGGGTCTATTTGATATTTGAATATATGTTCATAGAGCATACATCTACGATTATATGAACAATCAGTTCTTTCATTTTGTCCTGTCTTAGAATGTATAGTGAACTTGTTCAGAGTTCCTCGGTTAATTATTAAACAAACAAACACACGTCAGTGGTAAATGCACATTTTATATCGTTTAATTATTATGATACATTTCTTTTAAGGTTCATCAATAATCATTATATTGTTCGCCTTTTTGGCATCATTATAATCTTCTAGCTGATTCTTCATCCATAACATCTGAGTACTGCATATTGAGGCTGAAATGTACTTTTCTTATGCTGTTGAAAGAGCAATTGTTGATTTCCTCTTGCTTGACCATGAGATTAGATTCTTGCCTAGAAACTGGCAGTTTCTAGAAGTACTCTTCCTCTCTAGTCGATCTCCAACATAGTCTGCGTCACAGAAACCAGAAAGAGAATACCCTGATGTTTTCTCATACATCAAGCCAAGATTATAGGTTCCTTTTAAATACCTTAGAATTCTCTTAACAACAGTTATATGAGATTCCCTAGGATCAGATTAGAATCTAGCGCAAAGATGAACACTGAATAAGATATCAGGTCTAGATGCAGTCAGATACAGAAGAGAGCCTATCATACCATGATAGAGATTCTGACAAAACTTTCCACTTACCTCTTCTTTCTACAAAATACATGTTAGATGCGTTGAAGTCTTTTCTGCATGCAGTCTGTCATGTTAAATTTCTTTAGAAGTTCTTTGGTGTACTTACTTTGATGTATGTAAGTAGCCTCTAGTTTTTGATCAATCTGGATTCATAGAAAGAACTTCAGTTCTCCCATCATGCTCATTTCAAACTCATCCTGCATTAGCTTAGAGAATTCCTCACAGAGGGACGGATTAGCAGAACCAAAAATATATCATCAACATAAATTTGAACAATTAGAATATCATTTTTGAATGTTTTATAGAAGAGTATGGTGTCAACCTTTCCTCTGGTAAATTTATTTTCTAGAAGAAAATTACTTAATATGTATACCAAGCTCTGGGAGCTTGTTTCAAGCCATAAAGAGATTTCTTAAGTTTAAAAACAAAGTCTGATTTCTAAGAGTTTTCAAAGCCAGGAGGTTGTTTGACATACACTTATTCTGAAATATAACCATTCAGAAATGCACTCTTAACATCCATATGATAAAGGGTAATGTTATGATTGACAGAAAAAGAAACTAACAACCAAATAGATTCTAACCTGGAAATTGTTGTAAAGGTTTATGTATAGGCTATCCCTTCTTGTTGATTATAACCTTTTGCAACCAGTCGTGCTTTGTTTCTGACTACTTCACCCTTCTCATTGAGCTTGTTTCTGAACACCCATCTGGTTCCAATGACGTGGAAACCTTTAGGTTTCTAAGCAAGATCCCATACATTGTTCTTTGAGAATTTGTTCAGTTCTTCTTCCATAGCCAGAATCCAATATTTATCTAGAAGGCTTTCTTCAATAGATGAAGGTTCTATTAAAGAAACTAAATCCAGAAGCACTTCATCAGAAGGTTTGAGAGCTGATCTTGTTTTGACTAGAGTGTTTTTACTTCCAAGGATAAGGTCTTCAGGATGCGAGGATGTGATTTTGTTCTTACTTGGTTGAGGTTGATTAGAAGAACTATCAACAGTATCAAAAGAATGAGCTTCTGATTCTTTATCTTCTTGAATCTTTTCCTTTGGTTCAGCGAATGTTTGATCTTTTCTTTCCTTTTATTACACCACAATCAACTACTTCAGTAGAAAGTTTGGTGTAATCAAAATTGGACATATCATGTCCTTCTTCTTCCATCATCCAAACATATATAGCAACACTTGATACATTATCCATCTTGGAGAAAAGAGGATAATCAATAATTTGAATCCTTCTTTGTGTAATGTCTTCAAATGGTTCACCCAAATGTCTAACTTTAATCTTATCAGTTATTTGGATGTTCCTCAAGTTCTGTGCAGCAAATGATTCTCCAATGTTGGAAGAAAAATCTGTGTACTTTGCTTCTACCACCAGAAATTTTACTAACCCACTTTCCACAAAAATTCCAGTCAAAAAATGTTCACAAGGGATACAGGTCAGAACATTCTTCTTAGGGTTTGCAGTGGTTCTCGTCTTCTTAACAATATCCTTTAGATGATTGAATAAAACATAGGGAAGATTGATCTTCTACTTGGTTATAAAATAGTACATCATGAAATTCTAACTAAAATTGAAGTGATCAGAAGAGTTTGAAGCAGGTCTAGGGTTTATACAACCCAAAGTGAGCTTGTGCCAAACTCTGAGATTTGGATGAAGATCCTTGCTCTTGTATTTTGTCTTCTCATCAGAGTAATTTTAAACAGTACTTGATTGAGTGACTTCTTTGCAAACTTCAATTTACTCTTTGCAATTTTAAACTTCTTCTTCATCTTATATGTACATTTGCCTTCCAAAAACTTCATACTCATAGAAGTCTGATAGTCTATCAGCTGATTCTTCAAACAATTTTTCAGAATCCAGACTTTATTCAGAAGATGAGCTGGCACAAGCCAGATCATCAAAGCTCAGAAGAATTTCTCTAAAATAATTAAAGTTTGGTTTTGTTTTGACAATAGCATCTTGATTATAAGAGTTTCAGAGCCAATAATCTTTCTTTTCTGGTTGCTTCTGACACTTTCCACGCCTCCAGACTTAAGTTCCAAATATTTGAAGACATTCCTTTTTCCCATCGTGTGTTACAAACATCCATTATACATGTGCCATAATTTGTGTTTCTGTTGCGCCATCAAGAACATCTGCAACATAGATTATCTTATCTTTGGGTACCCATTTTCTGGTTCCTCTATTGTTAGAAGTTTCATAGGTTCTAACACCTTTTGACTTTTGTGCAATAGAATAAACATGTGAAATTTGTGCATGATACTTTGGTTTAGAAGTTTCCTTTTGTGTCTATGTTTGTGCTACAATAGTATCAGAACCTTCTTGTTCTGAACTTTTCAAATCTGTGCCAACAAGCACGAAATATTTAGAAAGAGGTTTTGATTTGAAATTTAAAGTCTCATCAATTTTCTTTGATGGTCCTAAATATCCCAAACCTCTGCTTCCATTTCTATTAACACCATAGATCATTGAAGCCATTTTTCTTCTATCTATGCTTTTAGCAAGGAAGTGTTGAAAAGCTCTATCATATATGATTACTTCGTCAGTAATAGATGTGTTAGAGAAAATCTCTTCTTCTAATCTAGACAACTTACTTTTCAGAGTTATGTTTGATTTTTCTAAAACAAATAGTTTTTCATTTAAATCATAAATATTTTTCTCATCTATAGTAGTGTTCTAAAAAGTAGCTACAAAACACTTTTTCAAGATTTTGTGTTTACTTAGAAGATATTGATACCTTTTCATTAATTCAGATAAACCAATTTCAAGTTCAAAGCGAGATAAGAAGAAAGTACCTCTTTGTCGTCATTAGAGTCTGACTCATTTTCAAATGTCAATTTGTCTTCTGATGTTTCTTCATGTGTGCAAGTTTTGGCCATGAGTGCCTCGTTTACATGCTCTTCATCAGAATCTTCATCTTCTGATTCGAAAAAATCCGATGTTGAAGGCTTCGTACTTTTGAATTAAGGCCAGAGCCTTTATTTGCTTTACTTGTGCATTTCCTTCATGTGTCATCTAAAGCGAATCAAAGATAGACTTTGCAGTCTCTCTATCCGTGATCTTCTCATATTCATTGTATGAAGTAGCACTTAGAAGAACGGTTCTTGCAATGTTGACCTAACATGTTTAGAGTTAGTCTTGATCATACTTCTGATGAATCAATAAGCGTTCTTTCCTTAGCCATGTCTGGTCTTTTACAAAGACTCTTTTAACAGAGCCAATGTTTAGATTTTCTGCAATAATATTCTATTTGTTTGAATATACAGCTTTATCATGAATTTCTTATGTATCATAAGACAACAATCTTTCTTTGTTTTGAAAATATTCCTAAAGTGATATTATGATAAAGACAAGGGTGGACTAATTCGTTTCTTGAAAACATCTCTTACTCTCAAGGAACTTAATCAAAAGCATTCAACATATATAACTTCTTATCTGATGAATCTTTTCTTGTTCGCTTGTTATTCAATTTTTTGATTTTAGACAGTAGTTGAAAATTGAATAACTATTTCTTCACACAACATCTGGATATTTATCTGACATTGTTAGGTGTTTGATATCCATCAATAACAGAATCGGGCTTGATACTAATTGAAGGTATAAAGAAAACGCAAGAAAGATGGGGTTTGAATTAGGTTTTCCTTTCTTGAATAACTTTCTCTTCTAAGCATTATTTGTTGAAAAATGCTTCTGAGTGTTACTTCTAAGTAATGCTTCTAATTAAGTTAAGAAAACATAACTATACAGCATAAGCAAAAGTAAAGAACACGTGAAATATCCGAGTTCATTTGAGAAACCCCCAAGCTAGTCCAATCCACCCTACCAAGGTGATTTCGCCTTGAACTCAAGGACTTAATCCACTATAACCAATCTAATTACAATTGCACGGGAAACCGCCGGTGACTAACATCCAATGAAGCGTTCAAGGATCCAAACTGGATATGAAGTTCATTAACCCAATAGAGTTCGATCCCTTAGAATCTTCTACCAGGATTTCCTTCCAATGATATCCATCAGTGATCTCACAAGGCTGACCTTCACTCAGTCCTCTTTGAGATATGACTAACACTGACCCAATAGAAACCACTACCAGGATTTCATAATGACCTTCAGTCACTATCTTCTTGAGAACAGACCTTCACTCAGTCTCTTAAGAGACAATACAATGATACATTCAAAGATCTCCACAAGATATAATGATCAAGGACCCCTTAAGAAATCTGACCAACCTGGTCTTTCTTAACAGGATTTTATCTACGATGATCGCAGTCAAAGTATTTTTGAGAATCTTGACTCAACCGAGTCTCTCAAGGAACCATCAACATTTAGTTGATAATGTTTGTGTTTACATGATTTCTTCTTTCTAAGCACATTACACAAATGATTAATTCCTGATTGTTTGACACAATTATTAGCAACAACTCTTATGTACAAACAATTTTCATGAAGAAAACTAAAATATAACATAATATAAGCAACAACTCTTGTGTTTACATGATTCTACAAAGATGAATATGATCTAAGTCGAAGTACAATATCTTGTAGTCTTCTTGTCTTCATTTTCTTTAATTGAGCAAGCTATGAGCAACAACTCCTTGCTTCTTCATACTTCTACCAAGAAATATTTGATAAGAATTTGAATATAATAATTCTTCTTCATCATCTTCTTGATTTCTTTTGGGTTAGCTTCACTATGTTCAACGTAACAGCTCTAAAAATATTTGAACACCAACAACATTTTAAACATACGATTATTTTCTTATATAGACAAGAAAAATAGAGTCGTTGGCTATTTGAAAAAGAGTCGTTACAAATAGTACTACTACGTCCTTTTCTCTTCTATAATTCAAGATAGTGGAGAGATAGTGGAATAAGGCTTTTTTTATTGTGTACTTTTATACTGTGTTAACATTATATTTTTTCCTTCTGCACTTCAGAGGCTTCAGGAGCATGAGTTTAGAAGCGGGAACATAACATAAGGTCTTCAGATCTGCGTCTTCAAAGTCGTCAGCATTTGGTCGTGAGAACCTGTTGTAGAGAACCTTGGATCAGAAGAGCTTCAAGTCTTCAGAGTCTTAAGAGTTATGTATTTAGAATCTTCAGCACTTGGTCTTGATAACCCGTTGTAGAGAACCTTGGATCTTTAGAACTTTAAGTCTTTAAAATCTTCAGAACTTCCATCTTTAGAATCTTTAGCAATTTGTTCTTTAAGAATCCTTTTAAGAACCTTGTTATTATAAACACAAGTCTTCAGCATCTGGACTTCAGTAGAAACATTGTCTTCGGATCTTTTTAAATTTGTCTTCTTAAAACAGGTTGTCTTTTTAGAAACTAAGTTTTTAGCATCTGGACTTCAGTAGAAATGTTTTCTTCAGATCTTCTAACTTTGTTTCTTTGGAACACACTTTCTTTAGAATCTTGAGTCTTTAGCATTTGGACTTAAGTTAAAACTTCTTTTTTCAGATCTTCTAATTGTTTCTTTAGAACCCGTTGTCTTCAGAAACATAAGTCTTCATCATCTGGACTTAAGTAGCAACTTCTGTCTTCAGATCTTTTGACTTGCTTCTTTAGACAAACATCAGAGCCTACACTTCAGAGCCTTCTGGAGTATCTTGCTACTGTTCAATAGAACTTATGTAGCGCATAAGTGGAACTAATTCTCTTCTAATGTCTTGGCCACACCATCCATCAAAAGCATAACTTATTTCTTAAGTACTCAACAATAACAAACATTAGAGTACTAAATTGTTCATACAAACATACTCATTTGTTATCATCAAAACTCAGAGATAATATTGCAGAACCTAATCTTGTTTTTACAATAATGATTTCATGTATTAATTCTTTCACATTTGTATAAGTTTGTTCTTATTGTGCAAGCATGTGTTTTGTTTATTCTTTATTTCTTGAAATTGTGCTTGAGCTAATTGTATGTGTGTTATTTGTAATATATATTTCTTGTTCTGTTGGCTACATGGTATAACAAACTTCTTCATTTTGGTTTTAGTAGCGACATATTCTTGTCGCAATGCTAGGAAGATGTGTGTGCGGCATAAGAAGTTCCATTATATTGTGTTACGTAATTGTGACGCTATAAAAGCAACTTGATATATTAGCTATTCCAGTGCTTGTTTATTCTTTAGGCATTACATTACATTTGTTGTAATTTTGATTGCCAACTATTTATTAATTTCGCATCATTACATGTATATGGGGATATGTGATTGTTGCTCTTCTATGAAAAAACACCTCTGAGTGATATATTAGTATTTGTATTGGACTATGATACTTCTTGAAATTCTGGTATGACAGAGTTCTGATGTCCGATGACATGTTAAGACTTCTGATTCGACATAAACATACTTCCATGATAATTCCTAGCCAAGACTCTTGACTAAGAACACAACTTGGAGTTGCTTACAAGCTTCCTCCAAGAAAAATACTCAACTCATTACTTCACAACTTCTGAGTGAGAACACATTGATTATCTCACAACCCGAGTGGTTCACTTACACCAACTCTCCTAGAGAGTGGCTACAGACTAAGCCCTAATGAGTACATATTTACAATTCTCGGCAGGTACTAAATGATAACACTTACTTTACACTTGTTTTTGATTCTGATTTCACATGTTATTTAGGATTTTTATTACTGTTTTCTCGTACTATGCCTATCTTTTGTTTCCTTTTTAGGTATTTCAATTATCCAGAGCTCCCCTGAAGAAATGAAGGAAAACAGGCTGAAAAATAGGAATTTAGGTCAAATTTGCACTCATGGCATCGACCATGGCGCCAACCATATGGTAGGCCATGACATGGACCACCTCCTGCGGACCTCAACTGCTATGTTCCCCATTTCACTTTCATCAACACACATGGCGGATGCCATGTCCCTAATGGCGGGCACCACCTTTGGACGATACTCCCCCCCCCAAAGGAGTTGGGGGGCATTCTTGTGATTTCCTGCATTCTTCACCCTCTATAAATGGAAGTTCATGATTTCATTTCAAATCATCCAAGAGTAGTTGCAAACTTGATCCAACCTTAGTTGAAAACTTAAGCCATATAATTTCACCATTGTAAGCAATAATTCTTCACTTCGGGGAATTATTGCACTGTTGATTGAGTCTGTAATCGAGTTTGGAGCACTTCGGAAGAAGTTTATCTTGCCATATTTATTTTCAACTGCTGTTTATTTCCAGTCGCATTTTACTTTCAGTTTGTACCAGATTTAAAACCCCCCATTTGGAGCAGGTTTCTATTTATATATTCTGCACTGCTTTTACTTTGTTTAGTTCATGCACCTACTTTTACTTCGTTTATTTCCTGCACCTGCTTTTACTTCGTTTATTTCCTGCACCTGCTTTTACTTCGTTTATTTCCTGCACCTGCTTTTACTTTGTTTATTTCCTGCACCTGCTTTTACTTTGTTTATTTCCTGCACCTGCTTTTACTTAGTTTATTTTCCGCACCACACTTTAAATTATTTACTTTCTCGCATGATTTATTTTAACATGTCTGTTTATATTCCCTTGTCAGGCTAAACCTTACTGGGCTAGAATGTAAGGAATCTAGTTAGATCGATATTCCAAATAATGTGTCAGTAGAAATGCTTATAGGCTATTTTGGTTTTTAATACGAGTTTTTTGTACTTTATTTTTGTTGGGTAAGATCGAAAGCCGTCCAACCTTTTGTTAAACTCGGTTAGTTCTAACTGGTCAAAGGAAGCGAAAGCGCTTTGTCCAGTTAGTTAGGGATTTTTATTATCAAAGAAATCAATTTTGAAATTATTTTCGGACGTGTTTATAGGGTTAAAGTTAGGTCCCCTTTTTATTAGAAATTCCAGATCAAAATACTTTTCAACTTGGTCAAGTACTTTAAAATATAAGATATATTGTAAAAGAGATATATTTCAAATAAATCTACAGTGATCCCTTTGTAAAAATGCTCCTGTTGTATTATTAATAAAACCTGAACCAATTTGGTAAAGAATGCTTAAGCATTGCAAGATGAGGATTGAAAGTTGCATTTATTTGCGAATCGAAACAATTTGTTAGAAGATGCTTAAGCATATACTTCATGTGTTTCAACAACAACCTGAAAATTAAACTTGCTAAATTTCTTTACCAAATGGCTTGTTCCATGATATATAAGTTTACATAGCCGTCTAAGTTTTGGCATGTGACAGATTATAAAAATAACTCATTTCATGTGCCATTTTTAATCATGTAAGCTTTCAATCTCTAGTATGATTAAAACAATATTTGGTGTTATTATGAAATGTTACTTAGTAAATTTGGAGAAAAGCGTTATTGAGGCGATCCCAATTTACCCCGTGATGATGAATGTGCTGCCTAAAGCTTGAGAAGAGGAGATACATCAGCTGCAACACAACTTCATTGGGGGGATGTCGTTGACAATAAGAAGATGCATGCGGTGAATTGGAACTTGTTACAGATTCAAGGTGTTTGGGTGGGCTTGGATTGAGGAAGTTGGAAGTGATGAACCAAGCGTGTTTGACGAAACTGAGTTGGAAAATGATGAATGGATCGAGTGATCTTTGGTGCCGTGTCTTGCAAGGCTTGTATGAGAATATCAACATTCATGATTTTCCTAGTTATAGAGCTACTGATTCCAGTATTTGGAAGGCTATCTGCAAGAGCTTAAAGCATATGTTAGATACTGGTTTTTGGAGTATTGGTAAGGGAAGTTTCATTGATGTTGTTGGGGATAGTTGGTTGATTCCTTGGGAGCGCATTTATGATTACGACATCGATATTCCTCCTAATATGAAGGGTGCTAAAGTAAAGGATTTGTTGGATGGTAATGGTGACTGGAAGTGGAGTGAGCTGAAGAAGTGGCTTCCGCAGTTCCTGTTGAATAAGCTCCATGCAGTCATTCTGTCGCATGAGGATAATGATGAAGACAAACTTATTATTGTGGGAACTGGAGTAGGAGATTTGTTTGGGAAGGTTATGTATAAGGATCTGGCTGAGGGTAATGCGGATCGCGAAATTGATCAAGTTTGGATGAAAATTTGGAAGCTCAATGTATCCTAACGGGTCTGTAGCTTTTTGTGGTAGATGAATCATGACAAACTTCTTACCGATTTCAGCAATGGAAATGCCGCGTGTAGATTATGTGGACACGTCTGCGAGGATACCATGCATGTTTTTTGAAACTGCATTAAAGCTAGGAAAATTTGGTGGGATACAATACCAGTTTAGATTGCTGAGCAGATTTTTCATGTTGATCTTGACAGATGGATCAAGGTAAACATTAGTGCGCAATCGAGAAATGGTGTTAAATGGAACTAATTTTGGGTAATGAGGTGTTTTTTCCTAGCAGTGGCACAATAGAGAGGAGCGTGATGAGGATTTTGATCGCACGCACGCCCCAACATCTTATATTTTCCAGAAGACTAGGGATTATGAAGAAGCTGCAAAGATGAATAATGTTGTTATGGGAACATCAAATATTACAAAGTGGTTTGTGTGGTCTTCTCCCAAGGACAATTGGTTAATGTTGAATGTCGACGGTGCCTGTAAGGACAGTAACATAGCTCGCCGTATGGGGTTGATTAGATATACATATGGTAGATGGTTGGGAGGTTTTGCTAAACCTCTTGGTGATAGTAGCATTTTTATGGCAGAGCTTTGGGGTGTGTTTGAAGGAATCACTCTCGCGTTATCTCTTGGAGTTCAAAACATCGAAATCAATGTGGATTCTCTTTATCGAATGTTAACTTGCAGATTATTCCAATAAAAGGAGGAGAGTCCTCGGTAGTTTTCAACACTTTCCATTGAATCATCATTTGTACTGACAGATGATGCATGGTTTATCCGCCATAGCCCTACGGTGGGCATCCAATGGCCAACTTTCAGTTAACAAGAACTCAGTATGCAGGTGTTCCTTCGCCAACTTATGAATTCGAGTAGCGTGCATAAATCGCGACACTTACAGATAATGAGACGAGCCACTATAATTCCATTTTTCTTCTTAGAACTTGTACTATTTTATATGATAACAATGAAGCTTAAAATAAATCAATTAATGGTTCAAATGGCTATGTAAAGATGCATTAATTCAATCTTTAGTTTCCAATTATTTCTCATATTCTTTTTAAACAAATATCAACCTAATGAAGATTGGATGAGAAGAGTTACAAAGATGACTATGGATGAATTAGGCCCTTAACATAACAATTTCTTATAGAATTAATATAAAAACATTCAAATAACATCCAATATTTATTTATAAATAACATTAAGAAGTAAAAACACACAACTTAACATTCAAATAACATTCCATATTTAGTAAAAAACAAGAAATTTGTTGCTCTGTTTCTTCAATTATGTATAACATGGTCTCTACATACGGGACATGCTCTTTTTCTTCTTAAACATGCGAGGATGCATTCTTTGTGAAATACGTGATCACAGTTTAGTTTGTTCACCGCATCATTAGGTATGAAATCTTCCAAGCAAACTGGACAAAAAGTTTGGTCGAATGAAAAAGCAAGTGACTCATCATATATAACTTCTCTCAACTCCACCACAATCACTCGTGAACTTTGTTGTGAAGTTTGTGCCACTGCCACCGGAAGAAGAGTGTTTTGACCAGATTTATAGTATAAGTATATAAAAATCAGAATGCCAGATATTATAAGCATAACTAATATTAAAGCTTTAACTACCGTAGGTGCTAAATTATACATATTTGATTTGATGTAGAGAGAGTGAGTGAGAAAAAGAGAAAGAGTGAATGAGTGAGGGAGAGAAGCATGAAGTTAATATAGGCATGTTCATGGTGGAGTTTGATTCCTGTAAGTTATTGTTTCTTGTTTCAATATAACATATAGAACATTAGTAAAGAATATATGTTAATAATATTTTTGATAACAATATGTTTCTTGTTTCAAGATGGTAAAGAATATTATCCAAGACGTCCAGCACCAAAAAAATGAAATTGAAAATCGGAAAAAACCGGAAGGTTGGATGGGGTGTGTCTTTTTCAAGCTAAAAAACACATTGGTGTGGAAACACGATTTAGATTTAGAATGTCTTGAAAATATTGTATTTGTGTTGGCTAAGGTAATATATATGTTTTATTATAAGAAACTTGATTAATTATAAAGCTTTTAAAAATACATTTTAAAATAACCACATATAAAAATGTAAAAATTTAATTTAACGAATTATTGTGTACTATTGTATTATTGTTTTGTATAGTAAAATTATATATTTTATTATTATTGGTTGAATTTCGATCCAATCTCTATTCGACATTTAAACGTTGAATCTCTTAATATTTCGATTCTACTAACATCAACTAGGGTTTATTTTTTTATTTTTGATGACATGGACTTAATAAATGGGTTTATATCTAGGCATCAAGATAATATAAAAATATCAAAAGGTTATTTTATTTTCAATGAATTCTGCAGCGGCATTTAGACAAAAAATGGATGATAGTGTTGTACCCCAAAATTTTCCCTCTCATTTTACTCAAAACCTACTCCTAGAGATCCTCAATTTGCTCAAGGTTGCCCAAGAGTTGACCAGACAAACTATTTCTTAAGGCAATGTATTTTAAACTAGGGTTTCCATTTTCATCAAGATGGGTGAACTCTAAAGATCTCATATTCTCTCCATGGTCCTAATATGTTCTTAAGACCCTCCATATCAAATTTCAAGCCTTGCACAAGAAGTTTGCTCAGTCAACTGCTCAGATGCTTGAGAATCGACTATATTAGGTCAAAAGTCAACGATGGCCCACATACAGTCAAACTTCACGATTTTTGGTCAAAATCCACATTTTGAAGTGACTTTAATCATTTGATCAAGGTTTAATCATGATTCTTCAAGGAATGCCACAAATTCATCAAAACCCAAAAGTTGCTAAATTAGGGTTTCTTAGGAAAAGTCAACCAAACTTTGACCAAGCATAACTTCCACATACTTTATCAGAAAGTTTCCATCCAAGGCTCATTTTGAAGAGGATGCAATTACCTACACCTCATCTTCATCCCACAAGTTCAAAATATGAACTCATAAAAAGATATGAATTTCTACATTATAGGTCTTTTTGAAAAGTCAACAAAAAACACCTTTTGGGTAAAAGCTTATCACATGAACATGGAAGATCCAATTGAAATTATACAAAAAGGGTTGCTTAGGGGACATCCTAAGCTTTCTAAAAAGTCAAAGAACACCTCTCTAGGGTTAAAATTGGAGGAGATATGCCTTGTCAAAGTTGACCTTTTTTGTAAAATTGCCAAAAGTCAAATGGGCTCAAAATTACATTTTTTTGCCAAATGGGCCTAACTTTTTATGCTTGCACCTCACTTATAAAATGGTCCACGACCCAAATATTCACCCACACATTATTTGCTTCATTTTTCATTTTATTTTGATTTTTTATTAATTAAAATTTGGATTAAATCAAATAAATGGAAAATAATAGCAAAGATATGTTTTGATATGATTTTGTGACAGGATCTCAATCAAATTATGCTGAGATATCCATACCAAATCGAATCAAGAATGATTGGTACAAAAATGGGATGATTTGGCTCAATTTAGAAAGTTTGCATATGGTTAAATAATCAAATCAAATCTCATCAAAACTTCAAGATCCAATCTGTTTTGCTACCCTAATTCACTCAAGGGTATATAATGACCAAGAACAAAGCATGAAAGGAGGGGCTAGAGGTCGTGAAAGAGAAAGAACCAATTTCAAATTTCTTGCAAAAAAGTGTGACTCAGTTTTCACTCCACGTGACCTTTCAAAGAAATTTAGGGCCAGCAATCGCATCATGGGCGTGCACTGAAGCCATCCCAATCAGTTGCAAGGTCTGAAGCATCAAGAAATGCAAGTTGTTACTCACACGGTTTGCATTTTTTTCAAAATCGATTACCCTAATTCCTGCATCATTAGCATATTTAATTGATATATTTGTGATGTTTGAGATGTTTGCAACCTGACTGTATAGTTTAATTGTATTTTTGAAGCCTATACGCGTATCTGCCATTGCTAGGCTTCACCTTGCATTTTTAGGGTTTTTGAATACAGGAACAATTAGCCTAAATGAAGGACACCATGATGATCAGAGGGCCAAATCCTGTTGATCCATGGTCTTTAATCTTATTTATCATGCGTTGTGTTGATTTTTGAAATTCACAGACTTGTAGTTACAGACATTGTCCATAGGTATTAGTCATCTACCTAATACGACGGTTCCCTGGAGAAGACGGTGGCGTGACAATCATCTATTTGCCCATTTGAAATTCGCGCGCGTTTGATTCAGTTTGTTTGGTTTTCATATATTATATTTTATTGTTATTACACTAACAAGTAAAACATGTAGCACAGCTGGCAACACATCAGTGGTGGTAAGCGTGAGGACCTGGGTTTGATCCCAGGTCCCAACATTTCTTTATTTTCTTTTCTTTCCACATATCTAGTGCATCAATACTTCAAGCGACTACCATATGCCATCAACATTCAGCCAGTGGATCTATGATCAATCAGATCTAACGCCTCATCATTGAAGGACCATGGTGTACTTTCAAGGCAGCGCCACATGGAATCTCACGTAAGCGTGGGCCATTAACCTTGGGCCCAAGAGCAGTTTCAACATTGCACCCCCTCATTTCAATTCAACATAAGCCCATTTTCAATTCTTTCTTTTTTATTTCTTTTATTTTAATTAATTTGTTTAATTACTTTTCACCAAAAACTAATTACCTTTTTTATTAATCATAAAATCAACAAATCACAAAAATCACAAAAGATCATTTTTTCATAAAATATTTATTTTAATTTAATTAGAAAATTAGGTTAATTTAATTTCTTTACTTTTTTATCATAATTAAAAACAATTAGAAATTAGGGTTTAATTAATGTGCAATTAAATTCTTTTCTCAAATAAAAATGTACAAAAATATTTTTTCTCAATTAAGGTTTTAGGTTTTTTTTAAGCGTCCTCGTACTTAATTCACCGCGCGTGTAATTAATTCTTTTCGTATTTTTTGTAACTGCCAATGGTTTGTAATAGTTAAACTAGGGTTTTATTTATCGCTTTGTCCCCGATTTTTGGTTATGTAATTAATCCCCCCTCCCCGAAGCCTTGTAATAGCTAGGTTTATTTTCTCGCACTTTTAATTTCCGTAATCTTTAACTGTTAGATGCATGGTTAATAGGATTGTTTGAAAATTAAAACGGTAGATCACCTAATGTGCAAAGACTAAATTAACTGAAAAATTCACATGCACATATTCACTCATAGGGGTTGCCTCACTTCGGTTGCCTTCGGTAAAACAGTCATTAAGCATAGGAGATTTTAGTGGTTGCCCTCCTGTATAAAAGATCAAATGTCTAATTCGAATGTTGCGTCAGAAATATTGCCTCGGAAATATTGCCTCGAAAAGATCTTTAGGACTCTAGGGTTACTACTAAAGTTTCTAACCCATTACTTAGGTAACTGTACTTGTCCCTTTCGAACATCCCTTACAAACTCCAACGACGGGGCTACCTACTCCTTAATAGTAGGATAGCACTGTCTAAAGGAAACAAGAACGAACAATCTTTTTTTGAGTAGGTAGAATCGTAAGTACTTGCTCAACAAAACTTTTCACACAAACACCTTTCAAAACTTTTTTCAAACACAACTTCGTCACACCCTCGAGGACTGATACAAAGGTTATCACGAAGTAAAACTATTCAAAACAAGCACACACACAAGAAATTTTAAAAAGATGAGCAAGTACCTAAGAGCCCATGGAAAACCATGGATAGAAAGGGTGCTAACACCTTCCCTTTCTATAATCTACCCCCCGTACTCAGAAATCTCGAAAAAGGTTTTTTCTGTTCTTTTTCCTTTTCCATGATTGGATGAAATAAAAGTCGGTGGCGACTCTTTCTTACCGCGAAATTTTGCAAACAAAAAATGCAAAACGCAAACAAGTATTAACAGTCGGTTCTGCCACCGTATCACAGAACTAGAGACTCTGCTGGGGAATATATTAATAAGTGGGATTTACCTTAGGATCTAGGTCATTTCAAAAATTGTTTTCTTGTTTGTTTGCGTTATTCTTAAAAGGGTTTTGCTTGGGTTACTATTGATCCTACACCCGGATCTGGGGGCACTCATTAGGTAAACAACAATAGATCGTGGAGACTGTACGACATAGACCGATATAGTTTAAGCGATGGTTGTGTTGGTGTGGCACTTTGGTTGGTATCGGTATCCTTCGTGGGGAAACAAGGAGAATACGGGGCCGCCGTGTGGTGTCGTAAAGCACTAACGGACCTTAGAACCTTAGTTGAACAAACTTGGCCATTAGAAAGTATTGAGATAGTCGGCATCGGTATAGACCTGAGGATTGGTTGATACTCGATGCTACACTCATTGAGATCATACTTTCCGGATATTTCGGCCACAAGAAAAGATTGCTTGAGCTAAGATAATGCCCGATAAAGGATGGTCAGTGATATTGAGATCCCTTAGAACCTGGTTAATTTTTAAGACAGGTTTGAAACCAACTAAACTTCAAGAGGGTATGAACTTTAATATCATGCAGGCCTTAAACTTAAGGATTTGGTGTGACTTGCTTGTTGTTTGTTATACATTTGATTTTCTATCTGAATCAGTTTTGTGAAGATACCTTCCCAACTCAAAGAGCTAGTATCAAGGGTTTCTGAAACTTCAGGGTTCACTAAGAGACATGGTCAACTTCTCAATCTGGTTACTTCAAACTTTGATGAAAGGATGATGAGTGTACTCTTTCAGTTCTTTGATCCCAAGCACCACTGCTTCACCTTTCCAGACTATCAGTTGGTGCCTACCTTGGAAGAATTCTCTTAGCTGTTGAATATACCCATTCTTGAACAGTTGCCCTTCACAGGTCTGGAAGAAGTTCCTAAGCCAGAAGTCATTGCCTCATCTTTTCATCTGAAACGGGCTGACGTGGTATCCAATTAGACAAGAAGCAGAGTCAAGGGTTTTCTAGACATGTTTCTGATAGACAAGGCCCAACTGTTTTGGGATGATATGGATTTTCAGGATTTTGAGGAGGTCTTGGATCTTCTAATCTATGGGTTAGTCCCATTCCCTAATCCAGAGTCATTCATATATGTGAATGCTATCAAGATATTCCTCTCTCGCAACCCTGTGCCTACCTTGCTCGGAGATATTCTGCACACTCTCCATACTCGTACCATGAAGAGAAGAGGGGTTTTTATGTGTTGCATGACATTGCTGTCGAGGTGGTTTATTTTTCACCTCCCTAAGTCCATACTGAAGAATGAAGAAGGTTTGGTTTGGTCACAAAGGATAATGTCACTCGCTCACATGGATATTCTCTGGTGTTCCCGGCCTATGGAAAACACTGCTATTATTGACCGCTGCGGGGAGTACCCTAATGTCCCATTACTTGGTATTAGAGGGGGTATAACCTACAATCCTTTTTTAGCTCTGCGACAATTTGGTTACGCTCGAAGAGATGGTCCCCATGAGTTACTTATCGAGGTCATTGTATTAAACTATGAGGATGATGTTCAAAAGTATCGCCGAAGGTGAAGCCACCAGCAGAAAACACAGAGCCGCCACTGAACTTTATTTATCTCGAAGGAAGGGGAAATATCGATAAAACCACAAGGGAATGGATAAGATGGTCTTGCGACCAATAGAAAGGGTAAGGGAGTCGTTTATGTGAGGGGAAGGTATTAGCACCCCTCACATCCGTTGTACTCAACAGGATCCATTTTGTTTGTTTGTCTTAAAGGGTGTGTTTATCTACAACTATGTTTGCTTAAAGGGAAATGAATGGTTTTTTATTATTGCGTTCGTGAGGGTTTCACGACCCTTTGCCTACGTATCCAATGAAGGAATCAGAACACCGTAGTTCCTCTAGAAAATGATTGGTTTGTTTGTGTTTTTTAGTGGGTGACGTTAACGCACGCATTCTAGCAATAGGCATGGCCGATATCGCGGTAGAACAGAGATAACATGCCCTTTGGGGGAGTTTTTGATTGGTTGAGTGTTTTTGCGAGTTTTAAAATAAATTTAAGTAATGATTAAGTATTTTTTTTGGATTTTTCGATTTGTGAATGTTATGTTTTGTTTTAATTACAAAAGAAAAGTCAAAGGGGAAATTCTACCCTAATGTTATTATGTACATGTGGACTTAAAGTTTAGTCCCTATTTTTTTTAAATCTAAATATTCAAGTATAATATAAATCAAATAAAAAATTAATAGAAATTATTTAACTAAATTAATAGTTAAATTAATCAAGTTAATTAAAACCATAAAAAATATTAATCACAAACACACAACATAATAAAATAAAAATGCGAAAGAACGGATAAAATTATTAAAAACTATGAATAAAAATAGAAAGAAAATGTAAATAAATGAAATTGGGCCTTTGAGGGTTTAAAGCTGGATTTGGAGGTGTTTTAAGCAAGCTGGGCTACAGGAGGAAGAGAAAATTCGGTGGACTGAGTTATTGTGGAAAAAAAAGGAAGGAAAAATGGTGGCTGGGTCGGACTACTGAGGCCCAAATTCTATAAAAACAAAACAATTAATCTAAAAAACAACATGGTTGGGCCGGACCGGGTCAACAGGGTCCGGACCCAACTCCCTCTTAAATGAAACGGGTTGAGAAACCCTAACAAAACAACACCCTCTCTTACTCTTTTCTCTATGTTCTGTTCTTTTCAATCGTTCATCACCATTACCATCACCACTCATCTCTCCCTCATTCTCGCTTTCCATTCATACTCTTCATCTCCTTACTCTCCGCTTATGATTTCTACACTTTCCTCTATTCTCGTGGACCTCTCGCTCTCCCAGTTTCTAGTTATAACAACAAAACAAGGTTAAGATCTCTCACTCAAACGCTCAGATGGTGATGCAAGATTTTGTCAAACACACTTTAACAGGAACACAAGTAAAAGGAACACGAGCAACAAACCGAAGATCCAACCCATTATATTGTTCAAATTTTATAAATTACCTGATGACTTGTGAAAGATGAAGTAAATCAAGAGCAGTACTAAAGTGACATCGATGACTCTGGTAAATGTTTCTCCTTACTTTTGCTTGCTTTGTCTTTGTCTTCTTCTTCTGATTTGTTATCGTGTTGTTATTGTCATGCGCTTCTGCTATGCTTGAGTCATTGTTGACGTTCTGTTGTAATCATGACAATGTCGTTGTTCTGTGCATTAACTATTATGGTCTGAGAGTATGAGGAAGGTTGAAGGTTCTAATTGGAATTCTTATTATTTTTGTAGCGAGTTTGGTTTGAAGGTTGTGGCGTGATCGTTATGTGCTGAAGGGGTTTGTAAGTTGTTAATGGCACAAAAAGGAGTTTTGAAGTATAAGACTTGGTTGGAGTTCTAGATCCATGCTGTTCTTTCGTGTTTGAAATTTTTGTCTGCAGGTCATCAAGGTAAGCTTCAGGGGGTGATTTTGAAGGTGATGAAAAAAAGGTTTGATGAACAAGGCTGCCTTCCTTGTTTCTGTATGGTGCCTCTGTTCTCTTTTTGCTGGTTGTGGGCTCTCTTTCTTGGTTTTGCTGGCTAGGTTGTTCTTGTATGTTTTTTGCTGGCTATTTTTATTTCTTCACAACCGTCCCCCTCTAATGAAACAGTGGCGCTCTTTTATAGTGCAACAGGGGTGGAAATCAGGGGGGGGGGGGGATTAAGGAAATTTGAACATTCCTGGTATGCTGGCTTTGTGCTTTAGGATGCAGGTTTTTATGCTACCTTATATGATGTTATTTTCAGACTGTTTTGAGCAGGTGTTTGGACTGTTTTAGTTCTTGCATAATACAGGTTTTATCTTTTTCTCTCTCATCTTTCTATGACATAAAGATTATATGTTTTTTACTCAATAAATTCTGAAGGGTTGGCTATTTAGGAACATGAAGATGCAGGGTTTTGAGCTGGCTGGCTGTTTTATTATGAATTGTTGCTATTGTTGTTTGCTGCCAACCTGCCCTTTGCTTGTCTCATATTTGTTGTTGTTCTATTGTTGCTATGCTTTGCTATTTTGGTGTGTTTAGCTGCTTCCGGGTTTGCAGCTTTAGGCTGCGTTGTCGTTGTTTGTGTATCTGCCTTAGCCTGCTGTTTGTTAGCCCATATGCTTGCTGCAGTATATCTGTTTATTTGGCTGTTGTTTTTGCCATGTCTTGTTTGCTGGCCTATGGCTTTTGTGATGCAGTGCTTGTTGGTTACAGCTTTGGGCTTGTTGCACTTGCAGCCGCTGTTTTACTTGTTAGACAATGTTGGCAATTTTCCTTTTCTCCTTTTTGTGAACCAAAAGGGAAACCTTTTGTGATTTGCAATTGGGAGAAAATGGTCCATGATTAAAGATAAATCCCTTTTGATATCTGATTCCAAATACCAACCCTGATGATGAGCATTTTTATTAGCAAACAATTCTTGCTTGGACTTTGATTAAGATATCGATGTTAACTAACTTCTTTCTTTTCTTATTTCATGATCAATGAGAATTGGACGGCCAAAGCGAGATTGAATGGTAAAAACACCATGGCGAGGAGTGAGTATGAATGGCTTGAAGGTGAAGCAAAGAGATTTTGAAGAAACAACATTTCCCTTGTAAAAATATTTGCAGCTTGTATTTCAACAATTGTAATTTATGCTTTCACATACTCTGTAATCGGTCCGAAAAATGTAATGAACACAAAAAAAACCTGAATGAAATATTTTGAATGAATGGGTTATATGAAAATTAAACAAACTCTCGAATTTTGAATGAAAGAAGCAATTTCCAATTGAATGATTTGAGTGCCCATCTTGCTTTTATAACTTGAATTTCAAGAAATCATGAACAAATGTTGTAACTTGTACTTCAAGCAATCAACGCGCCTTATCTTTCAAAATCCAATCAAACTCTCAAACAAAATAAATGCTTGAGAATATAATTCCACTTGGTTAATTTGAACCCAAAACAAATGGTCACTTAAACCTTATCTTCTCATTACGCTTGAACCAAACTTGCACTCCTCGACCAGAACCCTAATTTTGATATTCAAACCACAATAACTTGTAACTTAAGCAGCAAAACACGCCTTGATCGTTATGACCCCCAGTCTCATTTCTTGTGCCCAAACTCCACATTTTCCAATTAAACTTCAAACTCTCGACTAAATGGCCTATAGATTTTAAGAAGAAACTTGAAATGCGAGGAGATGAAATTCTTGACCTAATGCACTAAGCTTTGAGCCATATTCGAGGCAGGCGAAAGAAACATCTTCGCAAAAACCAAGGAGCCAAAACCCTAGCCTCTTGACCAACACATATAGAGAAATAAACCCTAATCCAGGCTCTGATAAATTTGAGCGAGAACCAACCTTGTAACGTGATGACAAAATTCATTCCACGATCCATTAATCGAGAACCAGAAGAATTCCCTTTCACCTGATAAGAAAACTTTAACAAAATTAGACATAAAGAGGGCGCAACTCTAATACCTCGAACCAAAGCGCCTGATTCCATGAGATGCGGGATATGCTATGTTCTTATTATAAACTACAACCCCATCATAGGTGACCCTCACAAAGTCATTTAACTCAACAAAAGTTGTATGTTGAAAAATAAAGCAAAAGCAAAAGAAAAATAAAAAGAAATTTTTTTTACCCATCTTTAGTTGGTTCAGAGGTATCTGGTGCTGAACTTGGCAGGGCGGATTACGATCCGATCCCCCACAACTATAAATGGGTCAATAAAAGGGGTTACTGATAACGAGAAATCGTATCATATAATTACTACACTTTTTATCGATTTTCATAATACATTGAGTCGTTTAACTTCCGATTGTTCTGAGTTTTTGTGTCTTTTCACAGGTACAACATGTTTCAACTCAAATCAGTGGAAAAGGATCACATGAAGGAAGCTAACCAAGAATCAGAAGAAAAAGGACCAAATCTGCAAAGTCTGCAAATTTTGTAGCTGTGACGACCGTCACACCCTATGACGACAGTAACACTCCCACAACTAGAAGGACGCTCGTCACACATCATTGACGAGCGTAATGCGCTATTTAAGCGCATTACGACCGTCACCCCCTCGTGACGACCGTCACACGTTTAAAAACAACGTTATGGAATACAGAGAGATGTGGGAAACGTTGTGGGCAGTTTCTTCTCCTATATTTCCTCAACCTCAGTAACCATGAATCCGGGTCTTCCTCCACTCAAGCTGTTCCAATATTTTCTCAACTGCAAAATCTTCTTCTATAAATATGGAGCAATTCAATGGATAATGGTCGAAGAATTTTCTACAGAGCCAAATTTCTATTTTTCTGCATTATTCTATTTTCTTGCTTTTTAACCTTTTTATACCTACTGTAATTTTAAATTCCAGAATTAGTTTCTAGAGTGTTAGTTCTTCATCCAAGAATTAACACGGATTATAAATTTCGATTAAATTGCAAGGAATTTGTAAGCATCCAAGATTACCACAACAACATTATTTACAGGTTTTTTATGCAATTGATATTTATTCATTCTTGTGTTATGTCATTTATTTTTATGAATTATATTTTAAGTTGCATAGTTACTAAATATATTATGTCCGACTAAATTAATTGTACCGATATGTGACTCCTAAGTACCGAAAGAATTCAGTGATAACTTGGCTAAAAACATTTATAAATAATTTCTGGTTTCCAATTTCCATGTTTAATTTAACTACCCTTGTCACGAGAGTGAGAGGATAATTAACACGATTTTTCCACGAGAGTGGGAAATTAAATAAGGCAAGAACCTGCATGCGAGAGCTGGGGTTCGACCCAGATAGTGGTAACGAAACATTAATTTTTAAATACATGAGAGTGTTTTAACAAATTAATTAAACTCAAATTTTTTTCAAAAAGTGTTATTAAATTTAAAGTGCATCCACTAGGTTTAGTAGCATGACTTATTTCATGAACACAAGAGTGTATGTCTCAGGTTTATAAACAATTCGTTTTTACCGAAATACTTTATATGCCAAGCGATTCACCGAATTCCCGAACTCCGACTATCACATATCGGTATAGCTATTACTATTATTTTTAATTAAACTATTTTCCCCCTAAAACCAAATATTCATCGCTTAGTTAGACAATTGTAGCATTAGATCGTATGTGATTGATCCTCAGTCTCTGTGGGTTCGATAATCATTTAAAACTAGAACGACTAAACTGTATACTTGCAGTTAGTATCCCAATAGACTCATAAAGTCCCGATCAGTTACACTAACTTTTTGTACCAGAGCCCTGCGTTTTATGATTAGAATCACTACCCGGTCACTTTACTATGAGCATGTACGAATAACGGGCTTAATGTGATTGCGCCTTAATGAAAAAGGATTTGAAAAAAAAGGAAAAATATAGGCCTAAGCATAGTGGCATAATATGGATTGGTTCGTAAAAGAACGAAGCTTATGTCTGTTTTACGGAAGAGTGTCACTACAATATCCTTGGTTTAAATTAGTCAGTACCTATCAATACATCCCTGTTTTAATTCCAGAGGCCCCTTGTAGCCCAACTTGTTCACTAAAACCGTTTTTTTCTTCTTAATCTATTTAGAGTTTTTGCTTGAGGACAAACAAAGGTTTAAAGTGTGGGAGAATTTGATAACACTTACTTTACACTTGTTTTTTACTCTGATTTCACATGTTATTTAGGATTTTTATTATTTTTTTCTCGTATTATGCCTATCTTTTGTTTCCTTTTCAGGTATTTCAATTATCCAGAGCTCCCCTGAAGAAATGAAGGAAAACAGGCTGAAAAAAAGGAGTTTAGGTCAAATTTGCACTCATGATGTCCACCATGGTGCCAACCATAGGGTAGGCCATGACATGGACCACCTCTTGCTGACCTCAACTGCCACGTTCCCCATTTCCATTTCATCAACACACATGGCGGGCGCCATGTCCCTAATGGCGGGCACCACCTTTGGACGATACTTTCCCTCCCAAAAGGAGTTAGGGGGAATTCCTGTGATTTCCTGCATTCTTCATCCTCTATAAATAGAAGTTCCTGATTTCATTTCAAATCACCCAAACTTAGTTGCAAACTTGATCCAACCTTAGTTGCAAACTTAAGCCATATAATTTCACCATTGTAAGCGATAATTCTTCACATCGGGGAATTATTGCACTGTTGATTGAGTCTGTAATCGAGTTTAGAGCACTTCGGCAGAAGTTTATCTTGCCACATTTATTTTCAACTGTTGTTTATTTCCAGTCGCATTTTACTTCCAGTTTGTACCAGATTTAAAACCTCCTCGTTTGGAGTAGGTTTCTTTTTATATATTCCGCACTGATTTTACTTTGTTTATTTCCTGCACCTGCTTTTACTTCGTTTATTTTCTGTACCTGCTTTTACTTCGTTTATTTCCTGCACCTTCTTTTACTTTGTTTATATCTTGCACCTGCTTTTACTTTGTTTATTTCCTGCACCTGCTTTTACTTTGTTTATTTTCTGCACCGCACTTTAAATTATTTACTTTCTCGCATGATTTATTTTAACATGTCTGTTTACATTCCCATGTCAGGCTAAACCTTACTGGGCTAGAATGTAAGGAATCTAGTTAGATCGATATTCCAAATAATGTGTCAATAGAAATTCTTATGGGCTATTTTTGTTTTTAATACGAGTTTTCTGTACTTTATTGTTGTTGGGTAAGATTGAAAGTCGTCCAACCTTTTGTTAAACTCGGTTAGTTCTAACGTGTCAAAGGAAGCGAAAGCGCTTTGTCTAATTAGTTAGGGATTTTTATTATCAAAGAAATCAATTTTGAAACTATTTTCGGACGCGTTTATAGGGTTAAAGTTAGGTCCCCTTTTTATTAGAAATTCCATATCAAAATACTTTTCAAATTGGTCAAGTACTTTATTTCTTAAAAATAGGTTTATTACTCTAACACAATGCGCGCCTTTTTATAAGTGATGATAAGAAGGTCAGATTAGAGAGTAAACTCGGTTCTGATTACGCGAAAGTGATAGTTCCTGTTAAATTAGTTCTTTTCTTTAGTAGAAAATATTGCCCTATAAGTTGTTCTATTCCGAAGCATTGCGAATATCATCTGACTATGTGAATTACATTCGACCCCTGATTTTATATCTGAAGTTTATTTCACCGCACTTTACTTTCTTGCATGCTCAATTCCATGTTTAATGTTGACTTAGCTAAACACCGTAACAATAGGAAACGATAGATTGATGATTGGTCTCTCTGGATCGATAATCTTTTATATTACTCTGACGCGATTTGTACACTTGCGAATTTACCGCATCACTAAACCTAGGTTAAAAAACTTCTATTTATAACCTATACCCAACTTGATTTGGGCCTTCAAATTACAGCTCTTTGGTTGTTACAAACAACATAAAATTCTGCTACAAAATAGGTCTTCAATCAAATCTTCCTAAATTATCTTCATATTTAGAAAGTCAAAATTCTTCAATACTCTTATTGATTCTTCTTTACCTACAAATCATTGCCACTTAAGATAATATAATATCCTCAAAGTATATTTTGTCTTTGTGACTTAACAGAATATAACAGTCCAGTTCAGCTCAGGCGCGATGTCATATGACCTTACATAGGATATCTCATCCGACATGTTGCTCTAAATGTTGAAACACTTCAACTAAACATGTCCCAACATAGAATAAGACTTCTTGCTCAAACATTTTCCTATTAGCAAGTTATTACATTCTATCTAACATATTGCTGCTATATTTGTTTTGCAAAAATTAATGCTAGTTCATCCTAGAACCCTAGGGTTCTTAGGGTTCGTGGGGTTTGGATGAAGGTAGGGTTAGGGTTCCTGGGTTTGGAAGAAGATCTTCAGGATTCTGAGTTTGTTACAATTGTGATGTATGAAGCTGGTGGTGCCTTGGAGCATACGTCAGCGGAAGCGATTTCTGGCCAGTGGCGCCCAGAGTGGAGGCGATTTTTGGTGGTGGAAATCTAGAGAGAAGCTAGAGCTTCTCTCTTTACCTCCTAACTACTCTTTGTGTTTGTGAAGAGAGAGGAAAAAGAGTCGGGAGCTCAAGATTTTTTTTAAATAAGACTTCCTCTGTTCATTGGTGATGGACGCGTGGCCTCACGAGGACCACGCGATGAGCATGCTTTGACTTATCCAGCATGCCCTGGTGTACCGTGATCCCTCAGTCAACATAAAATCATAGCCGGCTGTTGATCATGCCTTGGATCAATGCCCTAGAGTTAACCACTTGTGGCCTTTTGATCTGAATCGAACATCCTTGATTGCGTTAATGTACCATAGCATCTGCACTTTCCCATACCATGTGTGATACGGTGGGAGAACTGACTTGAGGTTTTGCGTTTTATCGCAAATATCGCGGTTAGAAAGAGTCGCCATCGACTTTTCTTTTATCCAAAAGGAAAGGTAAAAAAGCACAGGAAAGACCTTTGAGATGTTTTCTTGAGTTCGGGGGGTAGATTATGAAAAGGGAAGGTGCTAGCACCCTTTTCATCCATGGTTTTCCATGGGCTCTTAGTTACTTGATTAGTTCACTTGCTTTGTTTTGTTTGAAATGGTGTTTGGTGTGATTTTGAAAGTATTTTGTAAAAGAGGCCATTGTTTAGGCAATCTTTGTAATGATTCTCGTTCGTAAGAATGTATACAAAGATGTTTGTCTTTTGAAAACATTTTCAATGTTTTGTAAGATGTTTTTGAAATGTGTGTGTGTTTGTTTTTGATAATAGCAAGGATTGTTTGAAATGGAGCAAGTAACTTAGAAGCTATCTACCTACTCAAATGTCTTTCTTGTGCATTTTTATTCCTTTGACATTGTTGACTTACCATTGATTTGGTAAGAAACCCTATCTTTGGATATAAACGGGACGGGCGCGGGTCATCGTATAACTATGATAGCAATGTTGCCAAGTATCTTAGCTTTTTGAGGGACCAAGATCATTTTGTTTAGGCAACCTTTGAATAACGTCATCGAGGGGCTATGATCTTATACTTGTTTTGTTTTGCCAAGATACTTCGCATGCGTAACATGGCCATTTTATTTTAGGCAACCAAGTGGGAGAAACCCTAAGGGTGCTTGTGTGCAAAGTGTGTCATTTTCATGCTTTTGTCTTGTATTAGGGGTTTTTCTAGTTTGCTTTATTTTTTTGTTCTTGTCACGCAAAACCCTAATTACTAATCATGGTATAAAAGCGATAAATTGTGTAATGTAAATATACTAAGCTATTACAACAATTATTATGGGAGGGGGGAATACAAGTTTGAATGGGGATTTGCACAAATATAAAACTAAATATATTATTACAACCAAATCGAATATGCGCGAATTAAATAAATATATAACAAATATTTAAAATGCAATGCAATATGTATGTAAAAGAAAAGATTTTTTTATGTCTTGTTTTTGTATAAAAAATAATTAACTTAAACCTAAAAAATAAGGAAAAATAAATAATTCTTTTTGAAAGGGATGAAACCCTAATTTTTATTCAAAGAAAATAATGTTTCATATTATTATTTTGTACATTTTATGTATAAGAAAATAATAAATAATATTATATGTAAATATTAAAAATTAAATATGTGTAAAAATTGGTATTTGCAAGTATAAAATGTATAATAAAAAATATTAAGTGTTTTTAGTTATATTTATAAGTTATTTAAGAAAATAAATTCTATTTATCCAAATAAACTATTTTTTCATGTGAGAAAATAAAAATAAATAAAATAAAAGTGTGAAAATAAATAAATCATTTTTTGGCATTTTTTATCATTAAGAAAAACAAATGAAAATATTAAATATAAAATATGAAGAAAAATATAAAAATATAAAAAGTTCAGCCAGGGGGTGCAATATGCAAGTCAGGGGGTGCAAATAGGAAAAACAAAAAGGCCAAGGCGCCAAAAAGCCCAGAACATCATCCCTGTCCTTCGTTCGTTCTTCCATGCGCGCGTTTTCAGTTCAAACCTGTAACTTGCTTATGCTTGCATAAAAACAAAAACTCATAACATGAAAATGTAGCATTTGAGCTCACGATTCCAACCATATAAATTATGTAACCTAACTCTTAAAGATCAAGGAGAATTTTGGAATCCCTAATTCGTGACCTAATTTTTTCAGAGTTTTCAATCTTCAAATTCTCTTAGCACAAGTAATATAAATAAAAAGTAATGATATGTACATCTTCGTTATGATGAGAGCTACATTTTTTCTTTACAAATCGTGGCTTGAAGTTGCCTATTTACAGATATAGAGTTTAAGAAAATACCTTCTTCAGCTGGAATCAAGTAGGGCAATGTAGGGACTTTAATGGAGGCCTGATGATTATTTGAGCACCCTTGAACTTCCCTGAACCTATTCCAATGCTTATCTGGCTCTGAGGATGGCTGAAACTCTCTGACCAAGTCCAACTTCAAGCTTCCAAATTGAAAATGGCAAATGCTGAAACAGGGGTTATATAACCAGGGTGATGGCTTGGATTGGCTAGGTATCAAGTGTATGAGGTGTTTGGATTGTTTAAACACAAAACGCACGAGCCAAATGAGAGTTGGCTATGCTTTTGCAGAATCTGTGAGTTTGGGCAGTTTTGGGGTGTTTTTCAGTTTCAGAGTGTTTTAGGTTCAAGCCAAACGTGTTATGCTTTGTAACAAGTTTGCATATATGTATAGAACTGATCCAAAGTCAGCCCTTACTAGCTGTGCAAGCTTTGGACCTTTTTGCAACTTTCCTTGCATTTGAAGTAAAGTGAAGTGATTATACTTGCCATGTTTGTACTTGCTTGCTTTAGGGATGATAAGAGCTTGTACAATTTGCTTGAGAGCTGTAGAGTTTTTATGCATCAAGGGGACAGGTTCAATGCTCAAGATTGACAAAGTTGCAGAAGTTCATCTTTATGAAAATGGCATTGTAACCTTTTTGCCCAAAATGGAAATGCATCTTGTGTAAAGCTTCAAAAGCAAAGATAAAGGCTTTAGCTTATGAGTATGAATTTAATTATGGAGTGTATAGCAAGCTTAGGACCTGTAAATCAAGATATAACCAGCATAGATTTGATTTTCAACTTAATGCTATGTGAAAATGGCTTGAACAAAATTGAGAAAATGCCAACTTCCCTTCTTCGATTCTCCCTACTAAAAAATGATCTTGGAGAGTTCTTGGACATTTTGGAAAGCTTTCAATGTGATATATAATCCATATTTGAAATGAAATTTGAGATACCTCTTGGAACTAGGTGAAAAGTTGCCATGAAATTGGGTCAAAAACATGCCTAAATTAGGGCAAAATTTCACTAAGTTAAGAAGTTCATGTACCTATATTCACAAATTCATAACTTGAGATCCAAGCATCTTTAGGGAAAATTTTGTGAATAAAAGTTGTAGATTTCATGGAGGACTACAACTTTCATGTTGGAAGTTTATTTTGAATCAAAATGCATCATGGTGAAAAAGTGGTGCAAAGTTGAGAAAAAATAAGAAAAATTTTATACTTATAAAAATTCTATGTTATGAAAATTTTCAAATTAAAACCCTAATTTGAAAATTTTGTTTTCTTGGTCAACAAGTTTCACATTTTGACATATCTTGATGAATTATGACCCTTGGCACTTTATTTTGACCAAAAAGTCAAAGTTTGACTTTTTAGTGTACAGTTGACTTTTGATCAGTTGACTGCAAATTTCATCTGTCAATCTAGTGAACTTGAGATCTTTTGAACCATGTAATTAGGTCAAGATGATGCCATTGAATCCTTGAAATCATGTTTGAACTCAATTGGTCATTGGCTAGGTTAAAAATCAGAAATTGCCCTTTCTCAGTCAAAACCCTAATTTTGACCATTTTGCCCTTTTGATGATTTGATCAAATTTCTTGAGGAGTTGTGATCCAAACTTGATCAAATGGTACATATGAGTCTAAAATGTTGATGTGGATAAAAAATTATGAAGTTTGACTGTAAATTGGCCATAGTTGACTTTTTCCCCAATACAGTTGATTTTTAGGTCAACTGTCCAATTGACTGATCAAGAATGTGGTTCAAGGCTTGAAACTTATCATGAACAATCTTAGGGGGCCAAAATGATGTATGAAAGTCACATGAAGCATTGACGGTCCAAAAATCCTTGTGCAAACTCAAACCCTAATTTTGGGTTATCAGTGCAAGATGAGATGTCTTAAGCTAACCAAACCCTAATCTTGTCTTGAGTCCAAGAAGTCTTGTGAGAAAAATCTTGATAAATGAGAGGGAAAATTTTGGGGTGCAACAGCTGCCCCTGTTCAATCTTCTTGAACCTGAAGAGTTATATTGGCGAGCTTTGTTGTTCGTGACTCGAAGGTAAAAGATGATTAGACACTAGAGTGCCTATAAATTTGCACTCGATAAAATGTAGTTGAGGGAATGGGCTTAAAAGATGCCATTTGGAGAGGTGATAGAATATTGTTGGAGATGGGCTTGTAGATGCCATCTAAAAATGTTTGCTGAATTGTAAGTTGTAAGTCAGAAGAATAAGTATCAGAATGATGTCCGCGTCTGGAATGTATCTGAACTGTATCTGGAGACTGAACCGTATGAGTAACAGAATAGCATCCGTGTCTGAAGCGTATCCATACTGTATCTGAAAATTGAATCTGAATAAGTATCAGAATGGTATCCGTATCTGGAGCATATCTGAACTTGAAATCTGAATAAGGGCCAGAATGGCATCTGTGTCTGGAGCATATTTGAACTTGAAATCTGAATGAGTATCAGGATGACATCCGTGTCTGGAGCGTATCTGAACTGTATCTGAATGTTGAAGTCTGAATAAGTAATAGAATGGCATCCGTGCCTGGAGCATATCTAAACTGTATCTAAAAGGTGAAGTCTGAATGAGTAATAGAATGACTTCCGTGTCTGGAGCCTATCTAAACTGTATCTGAAAGTTGAAGTCTGAATGAGTAATAGAATGGCTTCCGTGTCTGGAGCGTATCTGTACCGTATCTGAAATCTTTGAACATTGTTAATGGTAGCTATTAATCTTATCCTAAAAAGGGTAAAAATGTTAGCTTAAACACAAAGTTATGTTGCATGAAATGTATGATGCAATATATGTGTTTTATCAATGTTTATGACATACAGATGTAATGTATGCGCATGTAAGCTGATTTGCTGTATTGTTGAGGAAGATAAATCCTTGACTGCTGCTGAGGATATGTGGGTTCTTCATGTCTTGAAGTTGGAGTATTTGACAAAAATTCTGCTGTGAGAGTAATGCCATATACTGCTTGAGGAATTTTCTTGGGGAATCCAGGGAACTTTGATGACTTCTATTAGGGAATTAATAATGAGAATCTTTAATCTGTTGGGGAAAAGCTTAATCCTGTTTGGAAAAAAGTTCAGGAGTTTCGGTCGTCTGCCACTCTATCGGGGAGTTATCCTAGGTTGGGGAGAAACAGAAGTTAACTGTTATCCGGTTGATTTTTCAGACTTCAAGACAACTTGCTGGGGAATTTGAAGAAACTGGATGGTTTCCACTAGGGATTAATAGTTTGAAGTTTCAGCTCCGCTGGGGATCTTAATGACGTACTGTAGGGATTGTTCACGGAATAGCCTGAAGATGTTTTCCTATTCTTTTAACCAGTCAGTAATTGTTATTTTCCATTTTGTTTATTTGTAAACAGTAATTATGTTCAAATGCATATGTTCATTAATGAATCATTGGACGTTTTTGCAAATATAACACAAGTGTAAAAAGAAAAGGACAAATGGTTTTCTGCACTTTAAAGAGATATCTTTGTATTTACTTTGAATAAGTATTTGTGTACAAAGGAGACAAACATCCTAGTAAGAGGATGGTGTCATAAAAATAAGAAAAATTTATACAAAGAAAGATAGCTATGTGTAAAAAAATCCCATGGGGTTCCCATTCTGCTATAGCCTTCGTATCTCCGAATATCTTGTTCATTTGTTGCTTCGTCTAAAGATGATTGAATAGATCAGAAGCCCTGAGTTTGTCCGTGAAGAGATTATCCTTAAAGTGATCCGACGAGACATAGTCATACGCTTTAACTCCCTAACTTTTTCCTGAACCGCCCTTTCGGGTTTTCGATTCTGCCCAAGTCGCCCTTTCGGGTTTTCAACTTGCCAGGTGTACAAATTTTTATTTTATCCCTAATTTTTGCCCAAACCTTTTAGTTCGCTGAGATGTCCTTGTTTTTCCTAGGTGTGTCAACCTAGCGGGTCTCTTATGCGTAGTATCTTTTGACTATGTCTGCGTTCGCAGGGTGTGGCAGGTCATCGCCATCCATGGTGGTTAAGATCATTGCCCCACCAGAAAAGATGTTCTTGATTACAAATGGTCCTTCATAGGTAGGATTCCATTTGCCCCTGGGATCACTTTGTGGCAAGATGATGTGCTTGATCACTAGATCTCCAACTTGATACACTTGGCGTCTGACTTTCTTGTTAAAAGCTTTGATCATCCGCTTTTGATACGTTTAACCATGGCAAATAACAGTAAGTCTCTTTTCATCAATTAAGTTCAACTGATCAAGTCGAGTCTGGATCCAATCGTCTTCACTCAAACCTGCATCCTTCATGATTCTTAAAGAGGGGATCTGAACCTCAATAGGTAAAACAACCTCCATGCCATAAACCAAAGAATAGGATGTTGCCCTAGTTGATGTGCGAGCCGTGGTACGGTACCTGTGGAGAGAAAACGGTAGCATCTCATGCCAATCCTTGTAGGTGACTGTCATCTTCTGTATGATCTTTTTAATGTTTTTATTAGCAGCTTCGATTGCACCATTCATCTTTGGCTGATAGGGGGATGAATTGCGATGTTGAATTTTGAACTGCTCGCACAAGGCGGTGATCATAGTATTGTTGAGGTTCGTATCGTTATCAGTGATGATCCTTTCTAGGATACCGTACTGGCAAATAAGATTTTGCTTGATGAAGAGGGCAACAACATTCTTAGTAACGGATGCGAAGGAAGCTTCTTCGACCCACTTTGTGAAGTAATCAATGGCCACTAGAATGAAACGGTGTCCATTGGAGGCTGTAGGCTTGATCTCCCCAATCATATCGATTCCCCACATAGCGAAGGGCCAAGGAGCTGTTAAGACATTTAGAGGAACCGGAGGCACGTGCACCTTGTCTTCCTAGATTTGACACTTATGACAGGTCCGTGAGTGTTGATAGCAGTCTGCTTCCATGGTAGACCAATAATAGCCTGCCCGTAGAATTTTCTTCTCCATCGTATGCCCACTAGAGTGAGTGCCAAAGGTACCTTCATGCAATTCAGCCATGATCTTTTCAGCTTCAATCTTGTCCACACAACGAAGCAGAATAGAATCATGATTGCGTTTGTACAAGATGCCATTACTTAGGAAGAACTTAGCTGAGAATCTCCTTAAGAACTTTTTGTCATTGACTGAAGCTCCTTCTGGATATTCTTGAGCCTCGAGATACCTTTTGACTTCATGAAACCAAGGCTGGTCCACTACTTCTTCGGTATTAATCTCGTGACAGTGTGCTGGTTCATCCATTCGTTCAATGGTGATTTGGGGAGCCTCGTTATCCCAATTAAGTTTAAACATAGATGACATTGTAGCTAGAGCATCTGCTAGCTGATTTTCTTCTCGCGGGAAATGCTCAAAGGTAATCTGCTCGAAATGTGGTAACAATGTCAAAACATGTTCTTTGTAAGGGATAAGGTTTGGATGCTTAGTGTCCCATTCCCCTTTGATCTGACCGATGACCAAAGCTGAATCCCCAAACACAACTAAAGATTTGATCCCCAAGTCTATGACAGCCTTGAGACCAAAGATGCATGCTTCATATTCTTCCATGTTGTTCGTACAGTTAAAGAAAAGTCTGGCAGTAAAAGGAGTATGGCATCCTTCTGGAGATATGAGCACAACACCGATACCGTTACCAAGTGCGTTGGATGCCCCATCAAAGTACAGGGGTCCATCGGGATCCTTGTTCAGGTCCTCCATATGGCCTAATTTCTTCACCGTTGTCCAATGTCATGATGTCTTCGTTTGGGAATTCAAACTTCATGGATTGATAATCTTCTACAGCTTGATGAGTTAGATGATCAGCTAGCACACTGCCCTTTATATCTTTTTGGGTCGTGTACTGTATGTCATATTCCGTTAGGATCATCTTCCATCTAGCTCTCCTCCTAGACAGAGCAGGCTTCTCGAAGATGTACTTTATCAGATCCATCTTAGATATCAGCAAAATGGTATGAGTCAACATATACTGTCTTATCCGGAGAGCAGCCCATACCAGAGCGCAACAAGTTTTCGCGAGCAGTGAATATCTGGTTTCGCAGTCGGTAAACTTTTTGCTCAGGTAATAAATAGCATTCTCTTTTCGGCCAGACTCGTCATGCTGCCCCAATACGCACCCCATTGAGTTCTCTAAAACGGTCAGATACATGATTAGTGGTCTTCCCTCGATTGGCGGCATCAAGACAGGAGGTTCTTGTAAATACTCTTTGATTTTGTCAAAGGAAATATGACATTCATCATTCCATCTGACTACTTGATCTTTCTTCAACAGTTTGAAGATTGGTTCACAAGTAGATGTTAGGTGAGAAATGAATCTGGTAATATAGTTTAGGCGTCCCAAGAATCCTCTAACTTCCTTCTCAGTGTGAGGAGCAGGCATTTCTTGTATCGCTTTAACCTTGGCAGGATCAACCTCGATGCCTTTGTTGCTGACAATGAAACCTAAGAGTTTACCGGACCGGACTCTGAATGTGCACTTGTTCGGGTTCAACCTTAGTTTGTACTCCTTCAACATGACAAACAGTTTTTGCAAGTGATCAAGGTGTTCTTCTTCAGTTTGTGATCGGGCTATCATGTCATCTAGGTAGACCTCTATCTCATGATGTATCATATCATGAAAAAAAGCTACCATGGCGCGTTGATAAGTTGCCCCGGCATTCTTCAGTCCGAATGGCATCACTTTGTAGCAGAACGTACCGCACTGTGTGACAAATGTAGTTTTCTCCATGTCCTCAGGTGCCATTTTGATCTGGTTATATCCTGAGAATCCTTCCATGAAAGAAAATACTTTGTGCTAGGCTGTATTGTCAACCAAGATGTCGATGTGCGGAAGTGGAAAATCATCTTTAGGGCTGGCCCTATTTAAATCTCTATAATCCACGCACATTCTCACTTTGTCGTCCTTTTTAGGCACGGGAAAAATGTTGGCCACCCATTGAGGATAAGAAGTAACAGCCAGAAATCCAGCATTGAACTGTTTCATAACTTCTGCTTTGATCTTCTCTGACATGTCAGGTCTCATGCGGCGGACTTTTTGCTTCACTGGTGGACAGTCTTCTCTTGTGGGTAGATGGTGTACCACAATGTCTGTATCGAGTCCCGACATGTCTTCATATGACCAGGCAAAGATCTCAACATAATCACGTAACAACTGAATTAGGCGCTCCTTAACACTAGGCTCTAGATTGGCACCCACTTTGATTTCCTTTTTATCTTCCTCGGTACCCAAATTTATTGTATCCAACAGCTCCTCATGAGGTTGAATGGCTCTTTCCTCTTGTTGTAGTAGTCTGGTCAATTCCCCCAGCACTTCACAATCTTCCTCACCTTCGTATTCGGCTTGGTAGATCAGATCTTCAGAGTCACTGAAGGCTATAGCAGTATCGTTACCCATTGGATCCGGAATGGAAGGGTACCTACATTTGTGAGTGTGGGTGTGTGTAAGGATATAGCCATCTTAAAACAATTAAATGTAAAAGAAAGACAATGAGCACAAAAGGTTTATATATGAAAAAGCGTCCATGATTCATTGAATGTCATATGAAGATGAAATAAAATCCCTTACAAATGGACCAATGTGCCTCGGGTAAGACACAAGGTTGAAAATGTATGAATTGTTTGTGAATATTACAAGTCCAACAGAAATTTAAAAGATAAATTACTGAGATATGAAAGTTATCGGGACAAAGTCTTTGGCTTCCCAGTTGCGAAGTCCTCCACTGACAGTAGGAAATATCCAATCTTCCAAGCTGCCATCTTCTTCACCGTCTTCCACTGCATTGACCCCTTGGTTACTAATCTTCATAGGTGGTCCTCCGGTATGGGCGTGGCGCACAACCTACTGAGCAGTTGAAGTAAACCCCAAGCCAAACTTGTCTGATTTGTACGGGATGTATGGAAGCTTCCCCCAGATGGTGCATCCACCCTCTTCCACTACTGCCTTTGCATCCTTTAGAGATGACATCCGAAGTGGAGGTCTTGTGATCTTAGGAATCTAGGATACCGCCTTGGTCGCCACTACTTCAGGAGAGACTTCTTCAAAATGTTGGAAAAGGGGTTTCAATGAACTCGCCATCTAACTCCACATATCAGAAAGAATTCAGATGACTAATCATATACTCCTCCTCCCCATGAACAATTATGATCTTTCCTTGGACCGGGTATTTTAGCATCTGATGCAAGGTGGAGGTGACGGCACCGACATTGTGGATCCAGGGGCGTCCTAACAGACAGGAATAAGAAGGACGGATGTCCATCACATAGAAGGTTGAGTTGAAAATCTGAGTTTCCACCTTTATTGGGATGTCCACCTCCCCGTGGACCATCCTCTTCGAACCATCAAAAGCTCTCACCATTATGTTGCTGGGTTTTAAAGTCAGCCCCTCGCAATCTAATCTGTCAAGGGCTTTTTTTCGGTAAGACGTTCAAAGATGATCCCGTATCAACAAAAACATGGGCTAGGGTGGTTCCTCTACACTCCACTGATACATGTAATGCCTCGTTGTGTTTTATCCCTCTGGTGTCAAGTCAGCATCAGAGAAACCCAGGCCATTATCAGCTGTCAAATTGGCCACACAGTCCTGGAACTGGTCAGCAGACGTCTCTTGTGGCACATGAGCTGTCTTTAGAAATTTTACCAGAGCTTTAGCATGTGCTTCAGAGCACAGCAGCAGGGCTAGCATAGAGATCTTGGAAGGGGTTTGCCCCAACTGTTCAACCACATCATAATCACTCTTCTTCATTATCCTCAGGATTTCTTCCATCTCCTTCTTGAATGTTTCAGGAATAGCTAGTGATTGAGCCTTCATCCAGACAGGCTTTTCTTGAACGTTTTTTTCCTTTATTCTCAGCAGTGGAAGTAGGGATAGGAATTATGTTGTCTATGTCGGTAAGTACGCTTGCAGGTATAATCACTGGTGAAAAGGTAATCTTCGGAACGGCCACGGGTCCAAAGACTGCCTTTGGAGGGGAAATCTCTGGAGAGAAGATTCTACCACTACGGGTAATCTTGCTAGTTCCGGCAATATTGCTAATGTCAGAATTGTCCTCTTCGGAACTCTCATCTTCGGCAGTCAGTTCATCCTGTTTAATACCATGGTAGTAGATTTCTCCATCGTAATTCCATGGTACTGTTTTATCTGATTTGTAAGGGGCCGGCCCGGGCATGATAATCTTAAGTGGAGTAGTCTTTGGAGTAGGTGTAATCCTAACGGGTCTTTTAGGGGCCCTGGAAGGATTGGTGTAGATGGTTATGATAGAAACTTATTTAATTAGAACGGGTGAAACAGGAGCATTTTCGAACAGAATTTCTTGGTTATCCATTAGTCGTTGGATACCCTTTTTCAACAGAGGGCAGTCAAATGATGAGGACAGGCAAACATGGCAGTCTTTGTCACAACCTGGGAATATACCAGCTTTCAACAAATTCAACTTAATAATCGGGAGCAGAGTCAACAATTCATCCACGATAGCAACAAACAGATCTTCTTCAATAGCGTTGGTATTGTGACCATGCCTAGGCATTGGAGCGGAAATAACATTTGATTTCTCAGGCGCTTCAAACTCAACTTCCTTCGCATCTATCAGGTCTTGAATCTTGTTCTTCAGAGCCCAACAGTTGTTGGTGTCGTGCCCTGGACTTTCAGAATGGTATGTGCATCTGGCATTCGAATGATAATGAGGAGACACAGTATTGGGATTCTTTGAGGCCTCTTTTAAAGTTGCCAGATTTAGTTTAAGAAGATGTGGTAGAACCTGGGCTAGAGTCATGTTAATCTTGGTGAATTGCCGAACTGGCCTTTCCACCCTTGGTGGTTATTTCTTGGCTGGCCTGATGCAGGCTTTGGAATCATAACGGCCCCTACCGTTGGTCGGCGTTCAGTTCTTCCTTGATTTCTGTGTGAATAAACAGCAGATACTACCTTCTTCCCAGTGAAGGGCTTTTTCACAGCTGTAGAGGCAGACACATCTTTCTAAATTTTCCCACTTCTTATACCGGCTTCCACCCTCTCGCCAGTTAAAATCAATTCAGTAAACCCTGCAGAGGATCTCCCAATCAGATGATTGAAGAAAGGGCCTGATAGAGTTCCCAGGAACATGTTCACCAACTCCCTTTCAGATAGAGGGGGTTGCACCCTTCCGGCTAGATCTCTCCACTTTTGCGCGTAATCTTTGAAGCCCTCATTGGAAACCTTAGCCATACTCTGAAGCTGAGTACGAGTAGGCGCAAAATCAGCGTTGTACTGATATTGTTTATAGAAAGCTGCTGCCAGGTCTTCCCAATTGTGGACGTCAGCCCTTTCTAACTGGTAGAACCAATCAAGTCACGTTCCTGATAAACTGTCTTGGAAAAAGTGGACCCACAAGTCTTTGTCAGCAGAGTGCGGCTGAATCTTCCTGACATACGATCGGAGGTGCATTTTAGGATAAGACACCCCATCATACTTGGAAAATAATGGCACTTTAAACTTTGGTGAGATTACAATTCCTGACACCAACCCCAACTATTCAAAATCTAGCCCTGGTACTCTCTGGATTTCCATAGCGCTTAGTCGCTCTTCAAGGTGTTTGTACTTGTCATCAGCTGAAGGATGTTGTTGTTCAGAGTAGTCCTTCTCTTCCTCTTCTTCTTCAGAATCTGATGGTACTTCCGTTTATTTTCCTTTTCTTTCCCCTTCATCAGATGTTATTGGAAAATCTAAGGTCCTTCTAGCTTGTCCCTGAAACCTTCTGCCCATGATTACCACACCAGCTGGCTTCTTCTTCTTTTTCTCTTTCTCTTTTTCTAGCAGAGTCTTTAGCTCCTCCTACCCCTTGGCTAAGGTCATGAGTAACCGTTGAAATTGTGTATTTTGAGCTTGAAGGTCTTTAACCGTCTGTTCGAGATCCATCTTGCTGAAATAAACAGTAGAGGGATGAGGAAACTTGTTGCAAAGACCTGTTTATGTTTATGATGAATGATATGTATTCATGCAATGCTTTCAAGGATTTAAAAATTCAAATTTGTTTCAAACAAAAAGAAACACACGTAATATTAATAAGATAGAATTTGAGTACATCAATGCCCCTAGGGAAAAATAATACAAAATTCTAAGATAAAAAGACATTGCGCATCCTCTTTGGTGCAATGTAGGTATTGAGAGTCTTCTCTTCATGAAGTAGCCGAGTGAGTTCCAAAACCTTCTTCTTGCTTGCGTATAATTGGGCTTCGAAAGTATCGTGCTCTCCATTGAGATGTATCCAATCCCTTTGTAGGTCTTCGAGTGATGTAGGCATGTCAAGATGTAGGATAGTGTATGGAACTTCTCCCTCCTTAACAGGCTCAGGAATCACTGGGAGAATGGAGGGGTAATGCATCATAAGACTTTGAGCGCGGGTTCGTACCCACTTGAGATAAGGCTCTAGAGGGATGGAATTCTTGTGTCCCAAAGTCTTGTTATCTACCTTGTTTAGCATCCTCCAAGCTCGGATGAATCTCTGGCGAAGACCTTGATCGTCGTTGTCGTAGTCGAAAACCAAACCATGAATCAGCATATCATGTGGGCCATCCCTTAGGGAATAACCAAACTGTCTTAGAGCCAAGCACGGGTTGTAGGTGATGCCTCCCCTAATGCCAAGTTGAAGGACATTAGGGAATTCCCCACAACGGTCAACAATAATAATATTCTCTTTGGATCGAGAACACCAATGAATATCTGAATGTTTAAGTGTCATCAACCTTTGTGACCACCTCAAACCTTGCTAATTCTTCAAGACTGATTGGGGAAGATGAGAAATAAACCATCTTGCTAGGAGAGGAGTAAAACACATAAGAACACCTCTTTTCCTCATTGTGCGAGTGTGAAAAGATTGTAGGATATCCCCAAGCAATGTAGGCACCGGGTTGCGAGACATGAAGATTTTGACAGCTCTTACATCTATGAGTTGGTCAGAATTAGGGAACAAAATCATCCCATAGATGAGAAGAGCTACAATCTCCTCAAAAGCTTGCAAGTCTAGGGAATTCCAACAGCTTTGGGCCTTCTCAAACAGAAACTTTGCCAAAAAGCCTTTGACACCACTTCTAGTTTCCCAATGAGTTGTGACATCAAATGAGTGCAAGTGCAGGGCTTGAGCAATCTCTTCTGGATTTGGATCTCTTTCCGTACCGTTGAAGGGTAGTTGATTGAGAATAGGAATCCTCAAGAGTTGAGAGAATTCTTCCAAAGTAGGCACAAGCTGGTAGTCAGGAAATGTGAAACAGTGATGTAAGGGGTCAAAGAAATGGAAGAGAACCTTCATCATGTCTTCCTCTGTGTTGGAGGTGACCAAGTTGAGTAGACGACCATGCCTCTCGGTGAATGGAGAATTCTCAGGAATCCTTGAAGCTAACTCCTTGAGTTGTGGAGGAATTCTTACAAGGTTGACTTGGATAGTTTTCCTGCGAAGTGAATCCATATCCTACAAAACAAGAACAAAGATGAATTTCCAAAATCCTTGAAATGGTTAGAGGATGCATATGATGCTCATGATGTCCATGATGTTATGCACAAGTATATATGTACAAGCAAATCAAACAAGTTCCTAGTTTAGGCTTTCATGGGGTTTCATAGGTAAGTACCCTCTTGAAGTTTAGTTGGCTCAACCTGTCCTAGTAATAGTAACCGGGTTCTAAGGAGCTCAATATCATTGGATTGTTTCCTTGTTCATTGTTTCAGTTCAAGCCTCTTTACTGGCGATCGAAATATCCCAAGAAACCAACCCTCAATGAGTGTAGTATCGAGTATCTACCAACTTCGGACTGCACCAAAGCCGGTCATCTCACTACATCCTAAAATGCCAAGTTGGTCAAGTAAAAGGTTCTAGAAGTTCATTAGTGCTTCATGACATCACTCAGTGGCCCTGTATTCTCTTTGATTGACTCAAAGGCTACCGGTACCCACAAATATGTCACACTAACATAGCTATTGCTTAGACCGTGTTGGTATACCCCACACAGTTTCCACAATGTATTGCTATTTACCTATAATGTTTCCCAAATCCGGGTGGAGGATTTCAAACCCAAAAAATAGAACCAAAATGTAAAGAAAACAAGTCAAACAATTGTAAGCAAATAAATGTGATCTAAACCCTAAGGTAACCCCATTTTTATAATTTTCCCCAGCAGAGTCGCCAGTTCTGTGATACGGTGGGAGAACTGACTTGAGGTTTTGTGTTTTATCGCAAATATCGCGGTTAGCAAGATTCGCCACCGACTTTTCTTTTATCCAAAAGGAAAGGTAAAAAATCACAGGAAAGACCTTTGAGATGTTTTCTTGAGTTCGGGGGGTAGATTATGAAAAGGGAAGGTGCTAACACCCTTTTCATCCATGGTTTTCCATGGGCTCTTAGTTACTTGCTTAGATCACTTGCTTTGTTTTGTTTGAAATGGTGTTTGGTGTGATTTTGAAAGTATTTTGTAAAAGAGGCCATTGTTTAGGCAATCTTTGTAATGATTCTCGTCCGTAAGAATGTATACAAAGATGTTTGTCTTTTGAAAATGTTTTCAATGTTTTGTAAGATGTTTTTGAAATGTGTTTGTGTTTGTTTTTGAAAATACCAAGGATTGTTTGAAATGGAGCAAGTAACTTAGAAGCTATCTAACTACTCAAATGTCTTTCTTGTGCATTTTTATTCCTTTGACATTGTTGACTTACCATTGATTTGGTAAGCAACCCTATCTTTGGATATAAACGGGACGGGCGCGGGTCATCGTATAACAATGATAGCAATGTTTCCAAGTATCTTAGTGTGATACGATGGGAGAACTGACTTGAGGTTTTGCGTTTGTGTTCGCAAATGTTTCAGTTTAGCAAGAGTCGCCACCGACTTTTTATTTTATCCAAAGGAAAGGTCAAAAAGCACAGGAAAGACCTTTGAGATGTTTTCTTGGGTTCGGGGGGTATATTATGAAAAGGGAAGGTGCTAGCACCCTTTTCATCCATGGTTATCCATGGGCTCTTAGTTACTTGTTTAGATCACTTGCTTTTGCTTTTCAATTGTTTGAAATGGTGCTTTGTGTATGGTTTTGAAAATGTTTTGAAAAGAGGCCATCGTTGTGGCAACCTTTGTAATGATTCTTGTTTGAATATATACAAAGGTGTTTGTCTTTTGAAAAGATGTTTCAATGTTTGAAAGTTTGTTTTGGGAAATGTTTTGAAATTGTGTTGTGAGGTGTGTTTGAAAACAGCAAGGATGTTTTTGCAAGTTTTGATCAAGTAACTAAGAGTTGTCTACCCTATCTTACTCAAAGATCTTTCCTACACATTTTTTAACCCTTTTGACAGTGTTATTTTACCATTGCATTTGGTAAACAACCTTGTATTTGGAGGTTAAACAGGACAGGCGCGGGTCATCGTATTGACCATGATAGCAATTGTGCTAAGTATCTTTAGCAAATTTTTGAGAGACTAGATCATTTTGTATAGGCAACCAAGATAGCGTCATCGGGGGACTATGATCTTTTGTTTTGTTTTTGTTTTGCCAAGATACTCAACATGCATAACATGGCCATTTTAAAGGCAACAGATGGATGAAACCCTAGGGGTGCATGTGTGCATTGTGTTGTCAATTTACATGCTTTTATGTCTTGTATTAGGTCCGACTATTTGTTTTGATTTTGGATTTTTGCATACAAACCCTAATCTCTATCATGGCATATAAGTGCATAAAGGTAATCTAGGCTATTACAACATTGATATGGGGAGGGGGGTACAATTTTGAATGGGGAGTATTTGCAAGAAAATAAAACCCTAAGATTCACTATTACATCCAAATTGAATTCCTTTGTATCAAATAATAAATAAACAATATTTAAATGAAAAAATTAAGTATGAATATGCAAAAATATTATAAGTATGCAAAAAAATGTTTTGTTTATTTTTATGTGTATAAAAATATGATATTTAATGTATTAAAAAGAAAATAAAAAGTTATTTTTGTTAAGGGTAAAAAACCCTAAATTTGGTTTTAAGAAGATATATTTATTAATTATATTATTTATTTATGTACAAGTAAATACAAATATGTACAATTTGTCTAGGAAATAATAATATATGAGAAAATATTATTTAAGTATACAAATAATAAAAATAAAAATGAAAATATAATTTTTTTATATATTATTTACAAGTTTTTTTTTTGAGAAAATAAAATATAGTAAACCTAATAAACTAAATATTGTGTAAAAATAAAATAAAATAAATAATAAAAATGTGAAAATTTAAGGAAAATATTTTTAGTAATTTTTTATATTTGGAAAAAATAAAATGAAATCAGAAATAAAAATATATGAAAATAATATGAAAATATAAAACAAATGGGCCAGGGGGTGCAGTCAGCAATGCAGAGGGTGTCAAAAACAGAAACAAGCCAGCCCAGCCCATTTTCACTTCATCTTCAACCTTTGTCAAACAAAATACGCGCGCCTGATTCAAATATCCAATTCCTGCATATGTGCTCTAATGCAAACACTCATAACACAAAAGTTATAGCATTTTTCAAGACGATTCCAACCATGTAAAGAACTCAATCTAACTCTCAAAGAGCAGAGAGAATTTCTCTGGCCCTAAATTCTAACCTAACTTTTTCAGGAAGTTCATGAATTAAATTCTCTTAACACAATTAACTTAAATGAAATCTAAGCATATGTACAGCTTCAGGGCTATGAGTACTACATTTTTTATTCACAAACCTAAGCCTATTAATTCCTAAATAGAGAGATAGGAAGTTGACAAATACCTATTTCAGTTGAACTCGTGTATGGCAATGTGGAGCTTTTCAGTGAGACCTGAGGTGCTTGGGAGCTTGCCTGAACTTCCTCTGACCTTCCCCAATGCCTAGTTTGCTTTGGACATGCTTGAGCAAGCTTGTAGAACTCAACCTGCACAAGCTGAAAACATAAATGGTGAAGCTTGCAAATGGAGTTACATTCACTGTCCAATGGTTGGGATAGCTTGGATAGGTTATATGGAATGTGTTTGAACATGTTTGGGGCAAAACGCACGAGTGGTTTTTGCTATGGAACTCAAAGTGCAGAAACTACCCTGTTTTGCAAGAGGAATGTGATTTTGTGTTTTGGAAGGCTTGAGGGTTCAATAATTCGTGTTTCTGGCTCAAGGCAATGTAAAAAACTTGTCCCAAATGCTTGGAAGAGTTGGTTATAATAGATATGCAAGTTATGTGATTTTGGCAAGTTTCTTGGTTATGAAGCAAAAAATGAGAAGTGACAAAGAGCAGGCATGTACATGCTAGCTCTAACCCTGCATAAATTGTGTGAGCTTGGCCCCAAGTTTGTGGATTTGGTTTGTTGTCCAAGATTTGGTTCAAGGCTCAAGAATGCAATTTGACATAAAGCAAATTTGACAAAAATGGCAATGTTGCCTTTTTGCTATTTTTGGATTAATCTCTTGTGTATTCCTCTAATGATCAGAACAAAGCTTCAAACTAATGGATTTGCATTTAATTATTGAGTATGAAAGGGTTTAGGGACCTGTAATCAAGTACAAATGAGGCTTAATAGAGTTTGCAAGTTGTGTCAATATGAAACATGCCATGGATCAAAGTGAGTTTTTTCCAAATTCAAACCTTCGATTCTCCCTAACCACAAATGATTTTGGAGAGTTCTTGGACATTTTGGAAATCTTGTAACATTATCTACAATCCATATTTGAAATTCATTTTGAGATTCCAAGTGGAACTAGGTGAAAAGTTTCCATGAAGATAGGTCAAAATCCTGCCTAAACTAGGGCAAAATTTCACTAAGTTAAAAGTTTCATGGATCCTTGTTCCAAAAATCATAAATTGAGATCCAAGCTTCTTTTTAGAAAACATTGTGAATCAAATTTGTATATTTTGTGGAGGAATAAAACTTTCATGTTGGAAGTTTTGTTTGAATCCAATTGCATCATGGTGAAAATGTTGGGCAAAGTTCGGAAAAATTAAGAAAATTTCATAACTTAGAAAAATTCTAAGTTATGAAAATTTTCAATCTTAAACCCTAATTTGCCAAATTGGGTTTCTTGATGAACAAGTTTCATGTTTTGACACATCTTGATGAAAAATGACCCTTGGAACTTGATTTTGACCAAAAAGTCAAAGTTTGACTTTTCAGTGTATAGTTGATTTTTGATCAGTTGACTGGAAAATTCATCTGTCAATCCAATGCAATTGAGATCTTTTGAACCTTTTGAATAGGTCAATATGATGCCATTGAGTCCTTGAATCCATTCTTGAACCCAATTTTCCATTGGCTAGGTGAAAAGTCAGAAATTGCCCTTCTGCAGTCAAAACCCTAAAATGACCATTTTGCCCTTTTGATGATCTGATCAAATTTCTTGAGGAGTTGTGATCCAAACTTGATCAAATGGTTCATATGAGCCTATAATATTTACGTGGATCAAAATTTATGAGGTTTGACTGTAAATTGGCCACAGTTGACTTTTTCCCCAATACAGCTGATTTTTAGGTCAACTGTCCAATTGACTGGGCAAAAGTTTGATTCAAGTCCTGAAACTTGGTATGAGCAAACTTATAAGTCCAACATGAAGCATGAAAGTCACATTGAGCATTAGAAGTCCAAAATTCCTTGTGCAAACTCAAACCCTAATTTTAGGTCAACAGTGCAAGGAGATGTCTTGAGCAGAGCAAACCCTAGCTTGGTTTTGAGTTCAAAGAGTCTTGTGAGGGGAAATCTTGATAAAATGAGAGGGAAAATTTTGGGGTACAACAGTTGCCCCTGTTCAATCTTCTTGAACCTGAAGAGTTAGATTGGTGAGTTTGCCTTTCGTGACTCGAAGGTAAAAGAGGATTGGACACTAGAGTGCCCGTAAATTTGCGCTCGTCAGAGTATAGTTAAGGGAATGGGCTTAAAGATTCCATTTGGAAGATGTGACAGAATCTTGTCGGAGATGGGCTTAAAGATGCCATCCAAGAAAATTGATCGCATAAGAAATTCCTTTGCGAGAGCCCATATTCCTGTTGTTGAGGAGGACTACGCCGGGGAATGCTGGTCCCTGTCGTGGTAGAAATAAAACTTCAGTCTTCTGTTATTCTACTGAGGAGTCATCTCTTGGTTGAAAAGGTGACAGTGAACTATTATCTGGTCAATATCCAGGCTTCACAGTCTTGTATGGCTATCTGGTCAACATCCAGGCTTCACGATACTTTACTTCCTATCTGGTTAACGTCCAGTCTTCAGAAGGAAATCAAATGGTTATTCGGTCGCCTCCGGTTTTCCCTTTGATTTTGGGGCCTACTAATATCTGGTTGAATCTGGGCTTCAAAGTAATTGGCCGAGTAAACTGTTATTTGGTCAACGTCCAAGTTTCACAATTTACCTTAATGTTATCTGGTCAACGTCCAGGCTTCACAATCTTGTAATGCTACCTGGTCAACGTCTAGGCTTCACAATAGCTTACTTCCTATCTGGTCAACGTCCAGGTTTCAGAAGAAAATCAAATGGTTATCCGGTCGCCTCCGGGTTTCCTTTTTGATTTTAGGGCCTACTAATATTTGGTTGAATCCGGGCTTCAAAGTAATTTGCCGAGTAAACTGTTATTTGGTCAACGTCCAAGTTTCACAGTATACCTTACAGTTATCTGGTCAACGTCCAGGCTTCACAGTCTTGTATTGCTATCTGGTCAACATCCAGGCTTCACAATAGCTTACTTCCTATCTGGTCAACGTCCAGGTTTCAGAAGAATTTGTAGGGGATTCAACTATTTTCCGATTGATCTCCAGGTTTCAGTATAATCAAAATAAAATCTGGTCGAATCCAGGCTTTATAACTGGAACAAGAATCTTCCCCTTGATTTGAACAAATAGAAAAGCATTCGTGTCTGGAGCATCTCTAGCCGTTTTCTGAGCTTTGAATATCTGTTTTAGGTAGCTATTAATTTCTTCATGAAAAGGGTAGAATGTTAGCTGAAACACAAAGTTATGCTGCATGAAATGTATGATGCAATATATGTGTTTTCAATGTTCATGATTTATGAATGTAATGTATGCACATATAAGCTGATTAGCTGTTTTGCTGAGGAAAATAAATCCGGGATAACTGGAGATAATAAAATATTTGACTGCTGTCGGGGAAAATAAATCCTTGACCACTGCTGGAGATTCAAAATCTTTGACAACCTCTGTGGGGAGAAGCGATACTGCTGGGGAGATCAGGAGTTTGGGTTGTATTCATATCTACTGGGACTTCAAGAATGAGAATCTCCGTTCTGTTTGGGGATATCAGGGGAAAACTGAATGGTTTCTGTTGGGGATTAGTAGCTTAAAGTTTCACCTCCGCTGGGGATCTTAATGACGTGCTGATTTGATCCTGTATGGGAATGTGACTCTGTTGAGGAAAAAGGTTTAAAGTAATTCCCTGGGGAATTATCTGGTTTTAAAGCGACTCTTCAGGGGAAAAGGGAGGAAACTGGATGGTCTCTACTGGTGTTCAAAGGTTGAAGGTTTGACTCTGTTGGGGAAGAAAGTTTTATCTTCACTAAGGGTTTGTAGTTCAAAGTTTTGCTCTGTTGGGGATTGGGAGTTTGAAAACTCAACTATGATGGGGATTTTTAAACTTAACTCCGCTGGGGATATGTACTTCAAGGTTTTAGTTCCGCCGAGGATCTGGATGATGTATTGCAGGGGATTTCTCCTGGAATAGCCTAAAGACATTTTCTTATACTTTCATCCTATCAGTAATTATTCTTTCTCATTTCGTTTTATTTGTAAGCAGTGATTATATTCAAATGCATATGCTCATTTAATAAATCATTGGACGTTTTCAAATAAAACACAAGTGTAAAAAGAAAGAAAAGGCAAACAATTTTCTGCACTTTGAAGCATCTTTGTATTAACTTTGTGTAAGTATTTTGTACAAAGGAGACAGAATCCTAGTAAGAGAATGATGTCATGAAATTGAGAAAAATTTATAAAAAGAAAGATGGCTATGTGTAACAATTCCATGGGGTTCCCATTCTGCTATAGCCTTCGTAACTCTGAGTATCTTGTCCATTTGCTGCTTCGTCCGCAGATGATTGGATTGATCAGAAGCCTGGAGTTCGTCCGTGGAGAGATTGTCCTTAAAGTGATTCAACGAGACACAATCATACGCTTTAATTCCCTAACTTTTTCCTGGACCGCCCTTTCGGGTTTTCGATCCACCGGGAAACCCTTTTTTGCCCAAGTCGCCCTTTTGGGTTTTCAACTTTCCGGGTGTACAAATTTTTTTTGTTTATCCCTAATTTTTTCCTGAACCTCCCTTTCGGGTTTTCGATTCACCGGGATGCCCATTTTTGCCCAAGTCGCCCTTTCGGGTTTTCAGCTTGTCGGGTCATTTATGCGTAGTATCTTTTGACTATGTCCGCATTCGCAGGGTGCGGCAGGTCGTCGCCGTCCATGGTGGTTAGAATCATAGCCCCACCAGAAAAGATGTTTTTGATCACAAATGGTCCTTCGTAAGTAGGAGTCCATTTGCCCCTGGGATCACTGTGCGGCAAGATGATCCGCTTGATTACAAGATCTCCGACTTGATATACCTGGCCCCTAACTTTCTTGTTGAAAGCCTTGATCATCCGTTTTTGATATGTCTGACCATGACAAATAGCAGTAAGTCGCTTCTTGTCAATCAAGTTAAGTTGATCAAGCCGGGTCTGAATCCAATCGTCTTCACTCAAACCAGCATCCTTCATAATTCTCAAGGAAGGAATTTGAACCTCCATAGGTTAAACAGCTTCCATGCTGTATACCAAAGAAAAAGGGGTTGCCCCGGTTGAAGTACGTGTCATGGTACGGTATCCGTGCAGAGTAATTGGTAACATCTCATGCCAGTCCTTGTAGGTGACTGTCATCTTTTGAATGATCTTCTTGATATTTTTGTTCGCAGCTTCGACAACACCGTTCATCTTTGGCCGATAGGGAGATGAATTGTAATGTTGAATCTTAAGCTGCTCGCATAGAGCGGTGATCATAGTGTTGTTCAGGTTTGTACCGTTGTCCATGATGATCCTGTCGGGGATACCATACCGGTATATGAGGTTCTGCTTGATGAAGCGGGCAACCGCATTCTTTGTAACGGAGGCGAAGGAAGCTGCTTCGACCCACTTGGTAAAGTAATCAATGGCCACCAAGATGAAACGGTGTCCATTGTATGTTGTAGGCTTGATCTCTCCAATCATATTGATACCCCACATTGCGAATGGCCAAGGAGCTGTTAGAACATTGAGAGGAACTGGAGGAATATGTACCTTGTCAGCATAGATTTGGCATTTGTGACAAGTACGGGAATATTGATGACAGTCAGCTTCCATGGTAGACCAGTAGTAACCTACCCTTAGAAAGCCATCGTATGTCCGCTCAAGTGGGTGCCAAATGTACCACTATGTAGTTCAGTCATGATCTGCTCAGCTTCAACCTTGTCCACACAACAAAGCAGAACGCAATCATGGTTGCGCTTGTATAGGATACCATTGCTCAGGAAGCACTTGGCAGAAAATCTTCTCAAGAACTTTTTGTCGTTGACTGAAGCTCCTTCAGGGTATTCTCGAGTCTTGAGATACCTTTTGATTTCGTGAAACCAGGGTTGGTCCACTACTTCTTCGGTATTAATCTCCTGACAATGTGCAGGTTCGTCCATCCGCTCAATGGTAATTTGGGGAGCCTTATTATCCCAGTTAAGTTTAAACATAGAAGACATTGTAGCTAGAGCATCCACTAGCTGATTTCTTCTCGCGGGAAGTGCTCTAAGGTAATCTGCTCGAAATGAGGCAACAATGTCAGGACATGTTCTTTGTAAGGGATGAGATTAGGATGTTTAGTATACCACTCTCCTTTGATCTGACTGATGACCAAAGCAGAGTCTCCAAACACAACCAAAGATTTGATTCCTAAGTCAATCGCAGCCTTGAGACCAAAGATACATGCTTCATACTCGGACATGTTGTTGGTGCAGCTGAAGCAGAGTCTAGCAGTGAAAGGTGTATGGAAACCTTGTGGAGAGATAAGCACCGTGCCGATACCGTTGCCAAGTGCATTTGAAGCACCATCAAAGTACAGAGTCCATCGGGATCCTTGTTCAGGTCTGTCATACGGTCCGTTACCTTCAATGTTGTCCAATGTCACAATGTCTTCGTCGGGGAAGTCGAACTTCATGGATTGGTAATCTTCGACAGCTTGATGAGCTAGATGGTCAGCTAGTACACTCCCCTTTATAGCTTTTTGGGTTGTGTACTGGATATCATACTCAGTCAGGATCTTTTGCCATCAAGCGATTCTTCCAGATAAAGTAGGTTTTTCGAAGATGTACTTGATCAGATCCATTTTAGAAATCAGCAGAGTGGTATGTGTCAACATATACTGCCTTAGCCGGCGAGCAGCCCATACCAAAGCGCAACAAGTTTTCTCGAGCAGTGAGTAACGAGTCTCACAGTCGGTAAACTTTTTGCTAAGGTAATAAATGGCATGCTCTTTTCGACCAGACTCATCATGTTGGCCCGGTACGCACCCCATTGAATTATCCAAAACAGTCAGATACATGATTAGCGGCCTTCCTTCGACGGGTGGCATCAAGATAGGAGGTTCTAGCAAATACTCCTTGACTTTATCGAAAGCAACTTGACAATCATCGTTCCATTCAACCACTTGATCTTTCTTCAACAGCTTGAAGATTGGTTCACAGGTAGATGTTAGGTGAGAAATGAACCTTGCGATGTAGTTTAGGTGTCCCAAGAAACCTCTGACCTCCTTCTCAGTGCGAGGGGCGGGCATTTCTTGTATGGCTTTGACTTTGGCAGAATCAACCTCAATGCCTTTGTTGCTGACAATGAATCCCAAGAGTTTACCTTACCTGACTCCGAAAGTGCACTTGTTTAGATTCAGTCTGAGCTTATATTCCTTCAATCTGGCAAACAACTTTTGCATATGATCGAGGTGTTCTTCTTCTGTCTGTGAATGGGCTATCATTTCGTCTACGTAGACTTCAATCTCATGATGTATCATGTCATAAAACAAATCTACCATGGCTCACTGATAGGTTGCCCGGCATTCTTCAGTCCGAATGGCATCACTTTATAGCAGAAGGTACCCTACTGCGTAACAAAAGTAGTCTTCTCCATGTCTTCGGGGGGCCATTTTGATCTGATTGTATCCCGAAAATCCATCCATGAAATAAAATACCTTATGCTGAGTTGTATTGTCAAACAAGATGTCAATGTGCGGTAGTGGAAAGTCATATTTAGGGCTAGCCCTGTTTAAGTCTCTGTAATCCACGCACATTCTCACTTTGACGTCCTTCTTAGGTACGGGCACAATGTTAGCAACCCATTGTGGATAGGAGGTAACAACAAGAACCCGGAATTGAACTGCTTTATCACTCCGGCTTTGATCTTTTCAGACATATAGGGCCTCATTCGACGGACTTTCTGTTTAATTGGTGGACAATCTTCTCTTGTAGGGAGACGGTGAACCATAATATCTGTATCGAGTCCCGGCATGTCTTCATAGAACCAGGCAAAGATCTCAACATATTCATTCAACAGCTGAACTAAGCGCTCTTTGACATTTGGCTTCAGGTTGGCACCCACTTTAACCTCTTTTCTGTCTTCGACAGTACCCAAGTTGATAGTCTCTAATAGCTCTTCATGGGGAAGAATAACCCTTTCTTCCTGTTGTAGAAGTCTAGCCAACTCTCCAGGCACTTCACAGTCTTCATCACCTTCGTACTCGACATGATTAACCAGATCTTCGGAGTCACTGAAGGCCATAGCAGAATTGTTACCCATGGAATCCGGAGTGGATGGATACCTGCATTTTGTGAGTGTGGGTGTGTAAGGGATAGCCACCTTTAAACAAAATAAAATGTAAAAAGAAAGAAAATGAACACAAAAGTTTATAGATGAAAACGTCCATGATTCATTAAAAATGGCATATGAAAATGAAGAAATCAAGCCCTTACAAATGGACCTATATGCCCCGGGTAAGGCACAAGGCAAAAAGAGTGTACAAATTGTTCAAAAATTATTACAGACCAACGGAAAATGTTCAAAAGATAAATTACTGATTGATGAAAGTAATGGGAATGAAGTCTTTCGCCTCCCAGTTGTTCAGTCCTCCTTCAATAGTCGGGAAAATCCAATCTTCAAAGTTGCTCTCATCTTCAGCATCTTTTAAAGCATGATCTCCATGATGAGTGATCTTTAATGGTGGTTCTCCAGCCCGGGAGCGACGCACAGCCTTCTGACTAGCAGTAGTGAAACCAAAACCGAACTTATCTGTCTTGAAAGGAAAATCTGGTAGATGACCCCATACTGTGCTTCCTCCTTCCTCGATCACATCCTTTGTATCTTTAAGGGATGACATCCGGGACACAGGCTTGGTAATGATGGGTACAGACATCATTGTCTTAGCTACCGAAACCTCAGGAGAAACCTCTTCAAAGTGTTGGAAAGGGTTTCTATGAATTCACCATCTAACTCCACATAGCGGAAAGAGTTAAGGTGGCTTATCATATACTCCTCCTCACCATGAACTGTTATGATTTCCCCATGGACTGGGTATTTGAGCATTTGGTGTAGAGAAGAAGTGACTGCCCCAGCGTTGTGGATCCATGGTCTTCCCAACAAGCAAGAATATGAGGGACGGATGTCCATCACATAAAATGTAGAGTTGAAAATTTATGTTCCCACCTTGATTGGGATGTCCACCTCCCCGTGGACCATCCTCTTAGAACCGTCAAAGGCTCTAACAATGATATTGCTGGGCTTTAGGGTAAAACCCTCACAGTCCAATCTATCCAATTCTTTCTTTGGCAGGACATTTAAAGATGACCCAGTATCAACCAGAACGTTAGCAAGTGTGGTCCCTCTGCATTCCGCCGAGACATGCAGCGCATCATTATGCTTTCTTCCCTTAGATGTTAGATCGGCATCAGAGAAGCCAAGACTATTGTCGGCTGTAAGGCTAGCTACACACTCTTGAAACTGATCCGCAGAAGTTTCTTGAGGCACGTGGGCCATCTTAAGGAATTTGATCAAGGCTTTGGCATGAGCCTCAGAACAGAGCAATAGGGCCAGCATGGAGATTTTTGAAGGGGTTTGCCCCAACTGTTCTACGACATCATAGTCGCTTTTCTTAATTATTTTTAAAATCTCCTCCATTTCCTTTTAGGTGGTCTCGGGGATAACCAATGGCTGAGCCCTCGTCCTGACGGATGCTTCTTGGATCCCCTTACCTTTATCAGCAGCAACAGCAGAGGGTACAACCACGGGAGTAACAATTTCTTCAATAACTTGACTATGCACAAAGATGTTGACCGGCACAGGAGCACTTGAGGGTCCGAAGATTGCCCTTGGAGGAGCAATCTCCAGAGATAAGATTCTTCGGCTGCGGGTGATCTTACTTGTCCCTGCAATATTTCCTATGTCAGGAGTTTCTTCATCGGAATTCTCTTCCACTGATTCAATCTGCTTAACACCGTGGTAGAAGATCTCTCCTCCATAATTCCACGGTATTGTCTTGTTGGACTTGTATGGGATAGGCCTCGGCATAGTTATCTTCAAAGGTATAAGCTTTGGATCGGGTGTAATCTTAACAGGTCTTTTGGAGACCTTAGAAAGATTGTCGGAAATGGTAATTATAGCAACATTGTTGATAGAAGTTGGAGTAACAGGAGTGACAGGAGTTTTCTGAAAGAGGATTTCTTGATCATCCATTAGGCGTTGGACGCCTAACTTCAATAACAGACAGTCGGATTGTAGGGAGGAACAAAAGTAACAATCTTTTTCACAGCCTACAAAAATCCCGGCTTTCAACAGATTCATCTTGATCATTGGAAAAAGGGTCATTAAGTCATCAACAGCAGCAACATACAGATCCTCTTCGATAGCATGGGCACTGTGACCATGCTTTGGCATTGGGGCAGAAATCACGTTCGACTTTTCGGGCGCGTCGAATTCTACCTCCTTGGCATCTATTAAATCTTGGATCTTGTTTTTGAGGGCCCAACAGTTGTTGGTGTCGTGCCCTATGCCGTCGGAATGATAAGAACATTTAGCATTGGCATGGTAAAAAGGAGAAGTTGTATTCAGATTTTGTGGCGGATTTCTCAAGGTTGTAAGGTTTAACTTTAAGAGATGGGGGAGAACCTGGGCAGGCGTCATGTTTATTTTGGTGAATTGCCTAGCAGGCCTTCCCCCTCTTTGTTGGTTGGTCCTGGGTTGATCATTTCTAGGCTAATTAGCTGCAGTCTTTTGGATCATTACAGCCCTCACCGTTGGTCGGCGCTCTACTCTTCCTCGACCTTTTTGAGAGTAAACAACTGACACCTCTTTCTTGGCTGGAAAAGGATTTTTGACGGCGGTAGAAGCAGATGTATCTTTTTGAATTTTGCCGTTCTTGATGCCAGCTTCAACTCGTTCACCAGTCAGAATTAATTCGGTGAACCCCGCTGACGAACTCCCTATCAGGTGATTAAAGAATGGACCAGACAACGTCCCCAAAAACATATCAACAAGCTCTCTTTCAGACAATGGTGGCTGCACCCTTCCAGCCACGTCCCTCCACTTTTGGGCATACTCTTTAAAGCCCTCATTAGAGACCATACCCATACTCTGTAGTTGAGTACGAGTAGGTGCTAAGTCGGCATTATATTGATATTGCCGGTAGAAGGCAGCAGCCAAATCTTCCCAATTGTGCATATCAGATCTTTCAAGCTGGTAGAACCAATCTAATTACGTACCCGACAAACTATCTTGAAAGAAGTGGACCCATAGATCCATATCAGAAGAATGAGGTTGGATCTTTCTGACGTAAGACCGTAGGTGCATCTTCGGACAATACAAACCATCATATTTAGCAAATGTAGGCACCTTGAATTTAGGGGGAATCATAATCCCAGCAACCAACCCTAGCTCTTCGAAGTCCAGCCCAGGCACTGTTTGCACTTCCATGGCCCCCAGACGCTCTTCCAGATTCTTGTACTTGTCATCTATAGGAGGATACTGCTGCTCAGAGTAATCTTCATCCTCTTATTCTTCTTCTTCTTCAGCCTCAGACTCAGATGGTACTGCAACTCCCTTTCCTTTACCTACCCCTTCATCAGATGTTGAGGGGAAATCCAGGACCCTTCTAGCTTGGTTCTCAAATCTTCTACCCAGAGTAGCCATACCAACTCTTTTCTTTTTCTTTTTCTCTTTTTCCTTCTCCTTCTCTAACAGTGCTTTAAGGTCCTCCTAACCCTTTGCCAAGGTCATGAGGAGTTGTTGGAACTGTGAATTCTGCGCTTGTAGATCTTTGACCGTCTGCTCTATATCCATCTTGCTGAAATAAACAGCAGAGAGATAAGGAAACCTGGTGTGAAGACCTTTTTATGCATATGATGAATGATATGTATTCATGTAATGCATTCAAGGATTCAGAAATTCAAAGTTGTTGCAAACAAAAAGAACACACGTCATATTAATAAGAAGAATTTGTTAGTACATAAGTGCCCCATGGGCAAAATAAATACAAAACTCTAATGTAAAAAGACGTTGCGCATCCTCTTTGGCGCAATGTAGGTGTTGAGAGTCTGCTCTTCGTGGAGTCGATGAGTAAGTTCCAAAACCTTCTTCTCACTGGCATAGAAGCTGGCTTCAAAAGTATTTTGTTCTTCCTTGAGCTGTATCCAACTCTTTTGCAAATCTTCCAATGATGTTGGCATGTCAGGATGTAGGAGGGTGTATGGAACCTCTCCTTCCATAACAGGCTCTTTGATCATAGGCAAAATGTAAGGGTAAGGCATCATAAGACTCTGGGCGCGGGTTCGTACCCACTTGAGGTAAGGCTCAAGGGGGATGGAATTCTTGTGTCCCAGTGTCTTACTGTCCACTTTGTTAGGCATCCTCCAAGCTCGGATAAACCTTTGTCGAAGTCCTTAAGCATCATTGTCGAAGTCAAAAACCAAATCTAGAATCAGCATGTCATGAGGGCCATCCCTTCGGGCATACCCAAATTGTCTCAGAGCCAAACAGGGGTTGTAGGTAATGCCTCCCCTAATTCCAAGTAATGGGACATTAGGGAATTCCCCACAACGATCAATGATGATGACATTTTCTCTGGACCGAGAACACCAATAAACATCAGAATGTGTAAGAGTCATTAATCGTTGTGACCACCTCAAGCCTTGTTCATTTTTCAAGACTGATTGGGGAAGGTGAGAAATAAACCACCTTGCTAGAAGAGGAGTACAACACATGAGAACACCTCTTTTCGTCATTGTTCGTGTGTAAAATGAGTGTAGGATGTCCCCAAGCAATGTAGGCACAGGATTCCGAGATATGAAAATCTTGACAGCATTCACATCTATAAGCTGATCAGGGTTTGGGAACAAGACCAACCCATAGATGAGAAGTGGTACAATCTCCTCAAAAGCTTGCAGATCTAGAGAATTCCAACAGTCTTGTGCCTTCTCAAACAGAAACTTTGCCAAGAAACCCTTGACACCACTTCTGGTTTCCCAATGACCTTTGATATCAGATGGTTGCAAGTGTAAGGCTTGAGCAACATCTTCAGGCTTTGGTTCTCTTTCCGTACCGTTGTAGGGTAGTTGATGGAGAATAGGAATCCTCAGGAGTTGAGAAAATTCCTCCAAAGTAGACACTAGTTGGTAATCAGGAAATGTAAAGCAATGGTGTAGGGGGTCAAAGAACTAAAAGTGAACTTTCATCATGTCTTCTTCAATGTTGGAGTTGACCAAGTTGATAAGTCTACCATGTCTTTCACTGAAGGGAGAATTCTCTGGAATCTTGGAAACAAGCTCCTTGAGTAGAGGAGGAATTCTCACAAGGTTGACCTGGATTGTTTTCCTGCGAAGTGATTCCATAACCTACAAAAAAAGAACAAAGATGAAGATCCAAACCCTTGAAATGGTTAGTGGATGCAAATGATGCTTCATGATGTTCATGATGTATGCACAAGTATATGTACAAGAAAATCACATAAGATCCTAGTTTCAGGCCTGCATGGGGTTTCATAGGTAAGTACCCTCTTGAAGTTTAGTTGGCTCAACCTGTCTTATAAATAGTAACCGGGTTCTAAGGAGCTCAATATCACTGGATTATTTTCTGTGTTCATTGTTTCAGTTTACCCACTTTACTGGTGACCAAAATATTCCAAGAAAACAACCCTCAATGAGTGTAGTATCGAGTATCTACCAACTTCGGACTGCACCAAAGCCGGTCATCTCACTACCCCTAAAAAGGCCAAGATGGTGAAGTAAAGGTTCTAAAAGTCCATTAGTGCTTCATGACATCATTCAGCGGCCCCGTATTCTCTTTGATTGACTCAAAGGCTACCGGTACCCACAAATATGTCACACTAATATAGCTATTACTTCAACCATGTCGGTATACCCCGCACAGTTTCCATAACGTATTGCTATTTACTTATGAATGTTTCCCAAATCCGGGTAGAGGATTTCAAACCCAAACAATAGAACCAAATGTAAAGCAATCAATGCAAACAAAGTAATCATGTAAAGGTGATCTAAAACCCTAAGGTAACCCCACTTTTAGATTGATCCCCAGCAGAGTCGCCAGTTCTGTGATACGGTGGGAGAACTGACTTGAGGTTTTGCGTTTGTGTTTGCAAATGTTTCAGTTTAGCAAGAGTCTACACCGACTTTTTATTTTATCCAAAGGAAAGGTCAAAAAGCACAGGAAAGACCTTTGAGATGTTTTATTGGGTTCGGGGGGTAGATTATGAAAAGGGAAGGTGCTAGCACCCTTTTCATCCATGGTTATTCATGGGCTCTTGGTTACTTGTTTAGATCACTTGCTTTTGTTTTTCAATTGTTTGAAATGGTGCTTTGTGTGTGGTTTTGAAAATGTTTTGAAAAGAGGCCATCATTGTGGAAACCTTTGTAATGATTCTTGTTTGAATATATACAAAGGTGTTTGTCTTTTCAAAAGATTTTTCAATGTTTGAAAGTTTGTTTTGGGAAATGTTTTGAAATTATGTTGTGAGGTGTGTTTGAAAACAGCAAGGATGTTTTTGCAAGTTTTGATCAAGTAACTAAGAGTTGTCTACCCTATCTTACTCAAAGATCTTTCTTACACATTTTTTAACCCTTTTGACAGTGTTGTTTTACTGTTGCATTTGGTAAACAACCTTGTATTTGGAGGTTAAACGGGACAGGCGCGGGTCATCGTATTGACCATGATAGCAATTGTGCTAAGTATCTTTAGCAAATTTTTTAGGGACTAGATCATTTTGTATAGGCAACCAAGATAGCGTCATCGAGGGACTATGATCTTTTGTTTTGTTTTTATTTTGCCAAGATACTCAACATGCATAACATGGCCATTTTAAAGGCAACAGATGGATGAAACCCTAGGGGTGCATGTGTGCATTGTGTTGTCAATTTACATGCTTTTATGTCTTGTATTAGGTCCGACTATTTGTTTTGATTTTGGATTTTTGCATACAAACCCTAATCTCTATCATGGCATATAAGTGCATAAAGGTAATCTAGGCTATTACAACATTGATATGGGGAGGGGGATACAATTTTGAATGGGGAGTATTTGCAAGAAAATAAAACCCTAAGATTCACTATTACATCCAAATTGAATTTCTTTGTATCAAATAATAAATAAACAATATTTAAATAAAAAAATTAAGTATGAATATGCAAAAATATTATAAGTATGCAAAAAAATGTTTTTTGTTTATTTTTATGTGTATAAAAATATGATATTTAATGTATTAAAAAGAAAATAAAAAGTTATTTTTGTTAAGGGTAAAAAACCCTAAATTTGGTTTTAAGAAGATATATTTATTAATTATATTATTTATTTATGTACAAGTAAATAAAAATATGTACAATTTGTTTAGGAAATAATAATATATGAGAAAATATTATTTAAGTATACAAAGACTAAAAATAAAAATGAAAATATAATTTTTTTATATATTATTTACAAGTTTTTTATTTGAGAAAATAAAATATAGTAAACCTAATAAACTAAATATTGTGTAAAAATAAAATAAAATAAATAATAAAAATGTGAAATTTTAAGGAAAATATTTTTAGAAATTTTTTATATTTGGAAAAAATAAAATGAAATCAGAAATAAAAATATATGAAAATAATATGAAAATATAAAACAAATGGGCCAGGGGGTGCAGTCAGCAATGCAGAGGGTGTCAAAAACAGAAACAAGCCAGCCCAGCCCATTTCCACTTCATCTTCAACCTTTGTCAAACAAAATACGCGCGCCTGATTCAAATATCCAACTCCTGCATACGTGCTCTACTGCAAAAACTCATAACACAAAAGTTATAGCATTTTTCAAGATTATTCCAACCATGTAAAGAACTCAATCTAATTCTCAAAGACCAGAGAGAATTTCTCTGGCCCTAAATTCTAACCTAACTTTTTCAGGAAGTTCATGAATCAAATTCTCTTAACACGATTAACTTAAATGAAATCTAAGCATATGTACAGCTTCAGGGCTATGAGTACTACATTTTTTATTCACAAACCTAAGCCTAATGATTCCTAAATAAAGAGATAGGAAGTTGACAAATACCTGTTTCAGTTGAACTCGCGTATGGAAATGTGGTGCTTTTCAGTGAGACCTGAGGTGCTTGGGAGCTTTCCTGAACTTCCTCTGACCTTCCCCAATGCCTAGTTTGCTTTGGACTTGCTTGAGCAAGCTTGTAGAACTCAACCTGAACAAGCTGAAAACAGATATGGTGAAGCTTGCAAATGGAGTTACAGTCACTGTCCAATGGTTGGGATAGCTTGGATAGGTTATATGGAATGTGTTTGAACAGGTTTGGGGAAAAACGCACGAGTGGTTTTTGCTATGGAACTTAAAGTGCAGAAATTGCCCTATTTTGCAAGAGGAATGTGATTTTGTATTTTGGAAGGCTTGAGGGTTCAATAATTCGTGTTTCTGGCTCAAGGCAATGTAAAAAACTTGTCCCAAATGCTTGGTAGATTTGGTTATAGCAGATATGCAAGTTATGTGATTTTGGCAAGTTTCTTGGTTATGAAGCAAAAAATGAGAAGTGACAAAGAGCAGGCCTGTACAGGCTAGCTCTAACCCTGCATACATTTTGTGAGCTTGGCCCCTAGTTTGTGGATTTGGTTTGTTGTCCAAGATTTGGTTCAAGGCTCAAGAATGCAATTTGACATAAAGCAAATTTGACAAAAATGGCAATGTTGCCTTTTTGCTATTTTTGGATTAATCTCTTGTGTAATCCTCTAATGATCATAACAAAGCTTCAAACCAATGGATTTGAATTTAATTATTGAGTATGAAAGGGTTTAAGGACCTGTAATCAAGTACAAGTGAGGCTGAATAGAGTTTGCAAGTTGTGTCAATATGAAACATGCCATGGATCAAAGTGAGTTTTTACCAAATTCAAACCTTCGATTCTCCCTAACCACAAATGATTTTGGAGATTTCTTGGACATTTTGGAAAGCATGTAACATGCTCTACAATCCATCTTTGAAATGAATTTTGAGATTCCAAGTGGAAATAGGTGAAAAGTTTCCATGAAGATAGGTCAAAATCCTGCCTAAACTAGGGCAAAATTTCACTAAGTTAAAAGTTTCATGGACCCTTGTTCCAAAAATCATAACTTTAGATCCAAGATTATTTTGAAAAAACTTTGTGAATAAAAGTTGTAGATTTTGTGGAGGAATAAAACTTTAATGTTGGAAGTTTTGTTTGAATCCAATTTCATCATGGTGAAAATGTGGGCAAAGTTCGGACAAATTAAGAAAATTTCATAACTTAGAAAAATTCTAAGTTATGAAATTTTTCAATCTTAAACCCTAATTTGCCAAATTGGGTTTCTTGATGAACAAGTTTCATGTTTTGACACATCTTGATGAAAAATGACCCTTGGGACTTGATTTTGACCAAAAAGTCAAAGTTTGACTTTTTAGAGTATAGTTGATTTTTGATCAGTTGATTGGAAAATTCATCTGTCAATCCAATGCAATTGAGATATTTTGAACCTTGTGAATAGGTCAAGATGATGCCATTGAGTCCTTGAATCCATGCTTGAACCCAATTTGCCATTGGCTAGGTGAAAAGTCAGAAATTTCCCTTCTGCAGTCAAAACCCTAAAAATGACCATTTTGCCATTTTGATGATCTGATCAAATTTCTTGAGAAGTTGAGATCCAAACTTGATCAAATAGTTCATATGAGCCTATAATATTGATGTGGATCGAAATTTATGAGGTTTGACTGTAAATTGGCCACAGTTGACTTTTTCCCCAATACAGCTGATTTTTAGGTCAACTGTCCAATTGACTGGGCAAAAGTTTGATTCAAGGCCTGAAACTTGGTATGAGCAAAGTTATAAGTCCAACATGAAGCATGAAAGTCACATTGAGCATTAGAAGTCCAAAATTCCTTGTGCAAACTCAAATTCTAATTTTAGGTCAACAGTGCAAGGATATGTCTTGAGCAGAGCAAACCCTAGCTTGGTCTTGAGTTCAAAGAGTCTTGTGAGGGGAAATCTTGATAAAATGAGAGGGAAAATTTTGGGGTACAACACTTAGATTTTTTGAGGTACCAAGATGATTTTGTTTAGGAAACCTTTGAATAGCGTCATCGAGGGGCTATGATCTTATACTTGTTTTGTTTTGCCAAGATGCTTCACATGCGTAACATGGCCATTTTATTTTAGGCAACTAAGTGGGAGAAACCCTAAGGGTGATTGTGTGCAAAGTGTGTCATTTTCATGCTTTTGTCTTGTATTAGTGGTTTTCTATTTTGCTTTGTTTTTTTGTTTTTGTCATGCAAAACCCTAATTATTAATCATGGTATAAAAGAGATAAATTGCATAATGTAAATATACTAAGCTATTACAACAATTATTATGGGAGGGGGAATACGAGTTTGAATGGGGATTTGCACAAATATAAAACTAAATATATTATTACAACCAAATCGAATATGCGCGAATTAAATAAATATAAGACAAATATTTAAAATGCAATGCAATATGTATGTAAAAGAAAAGATTTTTTTATGTCTTGTTTTTGTATAAAAAATAATTAACTTAAACCTAAAAAATAAGGAAAAATAAATAATTCTTTTTGAAAGGGATGAAACCCTAATTTTTATTCAAAGAAAATAATGTTTCATATTATTATTTTGTACATTTTTTGTATAAGAAAATAATAAATAATATTATATGTAAATATTAAAAATTAAATATGTGTAAAAATTGGTATTTGCAAGTATAAAATGTATAATAACACATATTAAGTGTTTTTATTTATATTTATAAGTTATTTAAGAAAATAAGTTCTATTTATCCAAATAAACTATTTTTTCATGTGAGAAAATAATAAATAAAATAAAATAAAACTGTGAAAATAAATAAATCATTTTTTGGCATTTTTTATCATTAAGAAAAATAAATGAAAATATTAAATATAAAATATGAAGAAAAATATAAAAATATAAAAAGTTCAGCCAGGGGGTGCAATATGCAAGTCAGGGGGGTGCAAATAGGAAAAACAAAAAGGCCAAGGCGCCAAAAAGCCCAAAACATCATCCTTGTCCTTCGTTCGTTCTTCCCTGCACGCGTTTTCAGTTCAAACCTGTAACTTGCTTATGCTTGCATAAAAACAAAAACTCATAACATGAAAAATGTGGCATTTGAGCTCACGATTCCAACCATATAAATTATATAACCTAACTCTTAAAGATCAAGGAGAATTTTGGAATCCCTAATTCATGACCTAATTTTTTCAGAGTTTTCAATCTTCAAATTCTCTTAGCACAAGTAATATAAATGAAAAGTAATGATATGTACAACTTCGTTATGATGAGAGCTACATTTTTTCTTCACAAATCGTGGCTTGAAGTTGCCTATTTACAGAGATAGAGTTTAAGAAAATACCTCCTTCAGCTGGAATCGAGTAGGGCAATGTAGAGACTTTAATGGAGGTCTGATGATTGTTTGAGCACCCTCGAACTTCCCTGAACCAATTCCAATGCTTATCTGGCTCTGAGGATGGCTGGAACTCTCTGACCAAGTCCAACTGCAAGCTTTCAAATTGAAAATGGCAAATGCTGAAACAGGGGTTACAGAACCAGGGTGATGGCTTAGATTGGCTAGGTATCAAGTGTATGAGGTGTTTGGATTGTTTAAACACAAAACGCACGAGCCAAATTAGAGTTGGCTATGCTTTTGCAGAATCTGTGAGTTTGGGCAGTTTTTGGGTGTTTTTCAGTTTCAGAGTGTTTTAGGTTCAAGCCAAACGTTTTATGCTTTGTAACAAGTTTGCATATATGTATAGAAATGATCCAAAGTCAGCCCTTACTAGTTGTGCAAGCTTTGGACCTTTTTGCAACTTTCCTTGCATTTGAAGTAAAGTGAAGTGACTATACTTGCCATGTTTGTACTTTCTTGCTTTAGGGCTGACAAAATATTGTACAATTTGCTTGAGAGCTGTAGAGTTGGTATGCATCAAGGGGACAGGTTCAATGCTCAAGATTGACAAAGTTGCAAAAGTTCATCTTTATGAAAATGGCATTGTAACCTTTTTTCCCAAAATGGAAATGCATCTTGTGTAAAGCTTCAAAAGCAAAGATAAAGGATTTAGCTTCTGAGTTTGCATTTAATTATGTAGTGTATTGCAATATTAGGACCTGTAAAGCAAAATATAACCAGCATAGATTTGATTTACAACTTGATGCTATGTGAAAATGGCTTGAACAAAAGTGAGAAAATGCCAATTTCCCTTCTTCGATTCTCCCTACTAAAAAATGATCTTGGAGAGTTCTTGGACATTTTGGAAAGCTTGCAATGTGATCTATAATCCATATTTGAAATGCAATTTGAGATAACCTTTGGAACTAGGTGAAAAGTTGCCATGAAGTTGGGTCAAAAACCTGCCTAAATCAGGGCAAAATTTCACTAAGTTTAGAAGTTCATGGACCTATATTCACAAATTAATAACTTGAGATCCAAGCATCTTTAGGGAAAAGTTTGTGAAGAAAAGTTGTATATTTCATGGAGGACTACAACTTTCATGTTGGAATTTTTCTTTGAATCAAAATGCATCATGGTGAAAAAGTGGTGTAAAGTTGAGAAAAAATAAGAAAATTGTTATACTTAGAAAAATTCTAAGTTATGAAAATTTTCAAATTAAAAACCTAATTTGCAAATTTAGTTTTCTTGGTCAACAAGTTTCACATTTTGACATATCTTGATGAATTATGACCCTTGGCACTTTATTTTGACCAAAAAGTCAAAGTTTGACTTTTCAGTGTACAGTTGACTTTTGATCAGTTGACTGCAAATTTCATCTGTCAATCCAGTGAACTTGAGATCTTTTGAACCATGTAATTAGGTCAAGATGATTCCATTGAACCCTTGAAATCATGTTTGAACTCAATTGGTAATAGGCTAGGTTAAAAATCAGAAATTGCCCTTTCTCAATCAAAACCCTAATTTTGACCATTTTGCCCTTTTGATGATTTGATCAAATTTCTTGAGGAGTTGTGATCCAAACTTGATCAAATGGTACATATGAGTCTAAAATGTTGACGTGGATCATAAATTATGAAGTTTGACTGTAAATTGGCCATAGTTGACTTTTTCCCCAATACTGTTGATTTTTAGGTCAACTGTCCAATTGACTGATAAAAAATGTGGTTCATGGCTTGAAACTTATCAAGAACAATCTTAGGGGTCCAAAATGATGTATGAAAGTCACATGAAGCATTTATGGTCCAAAAATCCTTGTGCAAACTCAAACCCTAATTTTGGGTTATCAGTGCAAGATGAGATGTCTTGAGCTAACCAAACCCTAATCTTGTCTTGAGTCCAAGAAGTCTTGTGAGAAAAATATTGACAAATGAGAGGGCAAATTTTGGGGTACACCACCATGGCCACTGAATCAAACAAAATTATCTAGGCCTAGCCCGTTTCTAATCGCACCTTTCCTAATTACTCCATCAACATAATTCACACCCCCCTGCAAAATGAATCAAAACAAACTATTTGGGCTCAAGCCCTTACATCCTACACCCCCAGTTTTGCTACCTAGATCAAATCAACACCCCCATGCCACTGGGCCTAAATCCAATATCTGGATTTAGGGCCCTGTTATTTACACCGCCAGCATTTTACTAACCAACTAATTTTGCACCCCTGCGTTTTTAATTAAAATTAATTTGTTTCTATAATTTTATTTATTTATTCAGTTGTTTATTTATTTATAGCATTTTTCTAAGATATTAATAATTATTGGACATATTTAAATATTTAATATATTTATTATAATAAATTCTAAAATTGTTTATTTTTTATTTCAAATTCTTTTTTAAATACTAACTCATTTAAATACTTTAATTGCATTAAATTCTTTTTTCTCATGCATTAAAAATATTTTTTCTCATATTGCATAATATATACAAAAACTATAACCGACAAATTACTAACAATTTTTTACTAACTTAATAAACTCATATATATATATATATATATATATATATATATATATATATATATATATATATATATATATATATATATATATATATATATATATATATATATATATATATATATATATATATATATATATATATATATATATATATATATATATATATATATATATTTTAAAAAGGATTATGGAGATATCTCTTATTAACTGCGAACTTCGTCTAAACAACTCCGCAATTTACAAACCAAGACTTGGTTCAAGGAGAATTCACGATACTTACATAATCCATAAAAAATACCAACCAACAAATATGAATTGAGACTCTGATTCCTCATAAGAGGATATGTAGGCATACGAATTAAAATTATGGCGAGTTCCCCTAATAAAAATTAATACCATATTCCTAAGCCTTAAACCTAAACCCTAGTATCATTGCGAACACGGTAGATGAAGGGTGCCTAACACCTTCCCTTCGTCTAAAATGAGTCAACAACTTAGAATCTCTGATCAAACTAGGGTTATCCGTTATATTCCTTTCCCTAGAATAAAAATTAATGGTGGAGGCTCTATAATTCGAAACCGATTATTACACAACACAACTTCAACCATTAGACGCAAATGCTTCACAAAAAGTTCTGAAGCATAAGCACATAGCCTTCAACTAGACTCTAAGTGTACTCCTTTCACTTAGACTCATTGACATACATCAAAACATCAAAATATCACATATGTGACATCTCTCAATACTAAAGATCCTCAGAGAGTCATTCCAAAATCTGTGAGAAAAATAAATTCTCCCAGACACAATAATTGACCATTAGAGAGATATGTCTACTTCTGATTCAATCACTCGACTTCACATGTCTTGAATTACATGCCCACACATGCCAGAAAAATATATGCACCAATGCAGCAACAATCCACAGATAAGTACTACACTTCCCCTGTCAAGGATAATCAATGCTTCTTTTGAAGATGAGCACTTGAGCACCGGACAAGAACACATGAAAGTATTCATAATTTCATAGTGGAGGGCAACCACTTCACATACCCTAGTATATGATATTCACTCCTATGCCCTTTCATTCACTAGAGGATCAACCATTACTAGTTGATCAACCTTCAATACTAGATCAAACACATGTAGAAAATTAACATAACACACCTCAAGAAACTTCTCCTTAAGCATGAAATCTAGACCACCTGTCTGACTTTGAGGTGTTTGATCACAACTCTTATGCACCTAACGAGGAGATTCCCTCTATCATGTAGACCATAATATGCATGGTTTTATATGATCATCAACCCTTCAACCAGACTGGCCAGGAGTGCTCCAGGTTCTCCCAAAATACCGGATATCACATCATGACTTATAAGTTAATTTTTCAGAAAATTAACTTACCTTACGTTGATGCATCTCCATTGCTAACAACCACTAGAATGTCTCTTCCATTTTAGTATAACAAGAGTTCAATGTTCTCATAGACTTGATAAGTGATATCAAGTTTGAGTAAATAACCTATATCCTGTTTGAGAGAAATACTAGTTAAACATGTTGAGAAAAATGAATTCTCAAAACAAGAATGTCAAGACATTATATCTGACATCTCAAGAATCTCCCTCTTCATATTAGGGATTATTCTTCATCAACTGCTATAAATATCTTGATAATCATACGTTCTCCTCATGAATATCAGTATAATATGTGGTTAGTGCATACCCATAAAAATCTTTCTCTGTTGTAGAAGAATCTTTTCCACATGTACAATATCACATACATCTGGCTTCTTTAATCAGAAGAGACTAGATGACAGAGAAAATGTTCTTGACATATGAACTTGACCTTCATATTCAAGAGATTTGGCTGAGAAAACAAAACTCTAATGGAATTAGAGCTCGGCCTCTACATTTCTACTTACTTGGATTAGAAATAAATTGAACCAAGAATTAGCCAATTTGTTGATCAACATTCAACCAGCCCACTAATCTAAGACATGTTTTCTGGATAAAACATCTTAGATCCATAACCCAGATGCCTCCTATTCAAAATCAGGAGTAGGTTCTAAACATATGTGATTATCACACATTTTTTTAGCACCTAGAGCATATGCTTTTCAACAGGAAGTTGCACTCCTAGTTACATGATGTCCTAACATCTGGTAGGACATCAGTTCCCTTATTTTGGAAAACAAAAATGAGATTGGTTCTGAAGCCATTACTACTTCCAGAAACTCAAAATCCCTTGATCACCTTCAAGGTCTTCAAAAATAATCCAAGCTCCAGCTATACCAACAACAGCAAGAGTCAGAGTATCTTTCCTAATTAGGTCAAGAATTAGGAAGACTCTTTTAGAACCCAGAATAAATGGCTCTATCTTTTCTTCAATAATCCATCAAATAAATGACAGGTTTCTTGAAAGATACATCAACCATACACTAAAGTACCTTTATGAGTAGACTTGAGAAATAAACTCAAGTATCGTTGGCCACTTTAGACAGATGGTTGAAACAATATTGCACATATCCTATCACTATAGGATACACATGTTAAGAAGACCAAACCCTAATGCCATGTCAACCAGGGTTACAACTGATACCATGCAGCGGAACAAACAACATCTCCTCAACATCCCTCAGGCACAACAAACCCTTGCACACAAACTTCACACTTTAGGTGCACCGGGTCAACATAGGTTAGAAAACAAATCAAACCAAAAAAAAAAACAGCTCTCCATCATAACTACACGCCTGAACACAACAGACATATTCAACCCTGTCACTAATAGTCCATTATCCACTTCAAGGTACCATTCAAAAACAATATGAACTATCCAAGTTCAAATAGATTTTTAGTAGAAACCTTCTACCTTGCACATAAACCAGAAAGTATCCCTATGGATCTCATCCAGAAATAGATATGATGCCTGTGTTGATACCAATTGAAATTATGATATGACAAAGTTCGCATGTCCTAAGACATGTTAAGACTTCTGATCCGACATAAACAAACAGGCAAGGTATAAACAATAAAAACAATACTGAAAAGCATAAACAACACACCAGGATTGTTAACCCATGTCATAGCAACTCTCCTACTCTGGGGGAATACCAATCTCGGGACAAATCCATGCAAATAATATCAATTCATAGACCCTACAGTAAACCTCCAGTTTACAGACTAATCACGTAATCACTACCCTTGCTATATTTCTATCTATGACACACCTAGATATGAGGCCCTCCTTAATCCCTCTTCAATCACAGACAACGGTTGGATTAACACAACAATTCTAAAAAAAATAGGAAGACACACTTCCATGATAATTCCTAGCCAAGACTCTTGACTAAGAACATAAATTGGAGTTGGTTACACGCTTCCTCGAAGAACAATATTTAACTCATTACTTCACAGCTTCTGAGTGAGAACACAGTGACCATCTCATAACCCGAGTGGTTCACTTACACCAAGCATCCTAGAGAGAGGCTACCAACTCAGCCCTAATGATTATATCTTTATAATTCTCAACTAGTACCAAACCTAGGTTACAAAGCTTCTATTTATAATATATACCCAACTGGATTTGGGCCTTTAAATCACATCTCTTTGACTGTTACAAACAACAAAAAATTCTGCTACAAAATAGGTCTTCAATCGAATCTTCCTAAATTATCTCCATATTTTGAAAGTCAATATTCTTCTTGATTCTTATTGACCAGCAAACCAATGCCATATAGGATAATATAATATCCTCAAAGTATATTTTGTCTCTGTGATTTAACAGAATATAACATTCTAGTTCAGCTCAAGAGCGATGTCTTATGACCCTATATAGGACATCTCATCCGACATGTTTCTTCAGATGTTGAAACACTTCAACTCAACATGTCCCAATATAGAATATGGCTTCTTGCTCAAACCTCTTCCTATTAGCAATTTAATACATCCTATCTAACATATTGCTTCTATATTTGTTTTACAAAAAATAATATCAATCCTTAAAACTAAGGAACTTACACTTCTCACAGTTTGCTATCTTTCTTTTTGATGTTGTCAAAGGGGGAGAAGCATATGGAAAGATGAATTTGGGAAGCATAAATTCAGGGGAGCCTTCGATAACTACATGAAATGCATCGTCACAAGTTTTTCCATCGTCAAAAAGAAGGAGTATTTGAATACAACTTTGTCATTAGATGTTTTGCATGATGTCAAAACTGGGAAAAGCTAGCATTTTTGTATATTAGATGGTATCTCTATGTCTTTTGGAAATCCTTTGCATTAGGGGTCTTAGGAACCATTAAAAACCATTTTGAAATTAATCCAAGTCATGAAAAACAAGTTTTTGCATAAATCTTCATTGCATGTGTCGACACATACGATTTTCAGGTCGACACATGCAATTCAATTTTGAAGCATGTAGCCTCTGGAAGGCTGAGGTCGACACATGCATTGCACAGATCGAAACATACTGAAGCTTTTATGAAATTGCAGAAATTCTTATTTTATGTGTCGACACATACAAATTTCATGTCGATATATTTACTATTGTTTTAAAGCCTGTAGCCTATCACTTGCTTCGGTCGACACATACATTCCTTTAGGTCGACACATACAACTTAAACTTAACGTATGTTTCAACACATATGATTTATAGGTCGACACATATTGATTGTTTTGGTTAATTTTTCAAATCTTTTTTTATTCTGAAAAAGACCTTTTTGCCCTAAAATTCCAAAACTATAAATACATCATTCATGCATCATTCCAACTTGATGATACCATAAAAATATGCTACATTTGTTCTTCATATTCAACCTCCAACCTATACATACACACTAATAAACCATTGTAACAATTCTTTGTTGGGGTGTACCAATACGAAGTTTGATAATGTCCGATTAGGTTCTTGTATATCCGAGAATATTGGGTTAAGATTTCAAGGGTCTTCATTAGGAAAAACCGTGGGTTTGTCCTCCAAGATCATTGGGGGTTTTTGTGCAAGACATTCGAGAGAGGATTGAAGCCAAGTGAGGCCTTTTGGAGGTAAAGAATGCAAATAATCCTTTGGGATAAGGAACACAAAGGAAGTAGCGAGAGAACGGAAGATCAAATTGAAGTCTTGTGTTGTAATAGGTGAAATTGATGGTGTGCAGAAGCTTTGGAGATAAAGTACGCAAAGGAGTAACAAGTTCCAGATAGTCAATTTGCAACTATTGTGTTTTGGTCTTTCTCAAGATCAAAGGAAGAGATAGAGTTGAATCAATAACAAGCGTTAGGGTTTTTGGAGTTGCTCTTGAGCACTTCTCTTGTATCAACTGTTTTCATAGTAAGAATTATCCTAATTCCATTAGAATTGGGCGCAGACGTACCCACACGCGAGGACGAATGTGGGGATTTGTTAATCCTCGTGTCTCTTTTTCGTATTTTTTAATTGATTTATTTTCATCAATCAATTTGTCTAATAGAATTGCATAATCGATAGACTTTTAGGAATTTTTTCGATCTGTTTTTTGGTTTTGAATGAAGTGTTGATATAGCTTATAATCACTTTTGATTATAATTACTTTTTGTATCAACACAAATCAAAGGAAAATTTTGAAAATTCCAATGCACACCAAGTGTTCGACAAATTGTTTTTGTTTGTTCTTTTGATAATTTCCATTGGAAATAGCATTGCTAGTAACTTTCTAAAAACGATTGATAAAGCGTTACTTGATTAAACTCCAATTAATTCAAATTATCGTATTCATTCCATTTTTAAAATTTTATATTTGCATGTCCGAGTTCCAATAGTTAAGGTTCGATATATGACACATTCTGAAAAACATCTGTGTGCACTCTTTTCAAGTCAAAGTTTTTAAAATAGTTTTTAATTTAAATTTTAGCTTGGTGATCTATTCACCCCTGCCCCTTTAGATAAGGCGTCGTCGTCTAACACAAATGTCAACCTAGAAACTTTCATCGGCATCATATGAAGTTATTTGAAGCATTGAAGTTTGAAACACATTGCAAGTACCAGTTCGATTTCTCCATTTTTTAGACCTTGAAGCTTTAACTGGAAAGGTAGTTTCGAGTTACTTCACTCAGCAAACGAGTTAGCAATCTCTTTATCTCGATCTTCTGATGTTATGCCCCCACATACCTTTAATTTATTCATCGTATTAGCTAATTAATTTTACTTTGAAGTGCTAGAGTTTTATGAGTATTACACAAAATTCTCTCTGCTAAGAGTGAGTCAATAACTCTGATGCAGAGAGGCATCAACGATAAATGGAGTAGAAGCTTGCACATTTAGTGTTTGAGCTTAAAACTCCAAGTTCATAGATATGCAAAATCAAGTGCAAGATGTTAAAGACGACTGTGTGTGCGCGCCTTGTAACAAAAATTCAAATATCCTGACCAATCTTGTGGTGTCACGCATTTGGACCGTTGGACATTTAATTTCTTTTTCTATTTTAATTCATTTTAATTTCTTTTTATTTTCATATATATTTTAAATAGCTTTTTTATTTTATTTTGAAATCCAATTTTTTTTCATAAATCACCAAAAATATTTTCTACCACATATGTTTTTCCCAGAATTTAAAATGATTTATAGCATTTTTTTCTATTTAATCTTTTTTTTTCATTTTAATTTTCTTCTAACGATTAATTTTCATTTATTTTCAAACATTTTTTAGTCCAACTTTTGAGATCGTATTCCTTGAAATATTCTGACTTTTTCAAATTTTTGTAGCTTTTTATTTGATGTTTTGATGCTTCTTTTGGATTTTCTTTTTACTTTCCATTTTTATCCATTTAAAAATCATTTTAAATAATGCTAGTGTATATACCCGTGCGTGGCACGGAATAAAATTTTGAATGTTAAAAATATTTATAATTCATATCTTAAAATTTTAATAATTCATATCTTAAAGCAAAAGGATACATTTGGAATAATAATGTCAACAGATGAAAACTTAAGGCTCGTGTGAATCAATCAATTATTATAAATATTAATAAAACAGTTAATGAAAAAATTAATGAAATAATAAAAAATAATTTAAGAGATAGTAAAAAAGATAGTAGTTTCTTGAAGAGATGACTAAAAATCTTTTCAACTACAACATTGGAGGAGTAAACCCATGTGAAAACTTATTTTCTGGACATCTTTGACCAAAGATACACAATCAAGAAACACAACAATGCAAAAGCAATCACATGAACAATGTAATTCAAATCATTGCACATGATGCTCTTGTTAGATCTTCTTAAGTTATTTTTCACCACAGCTTAAGTTTTTGCCATTGTTATTTGCTGTATTAAAATAGATAAAAGTTATATCATGTACCATAGAACAAACAATAATAGCAAATAAATTTAAAATATAAGATATATTGTAAAAGAGATATATTTCAAATAAATCTACAGTGATCCCTTTGTCAAAATGCTCCTGTTGTATTATTAATAAAACCCGAACCAGTTTGGTAAAGAATGCTTAAGCATTGCAAGATGAGGATTGAAAGTTGCATTTATTTGTGAATCAAAACAATTTGTTAGAAGATGCTTAAGCATATACTTCATGTGTTTCAACAACAACCTGAAAATTAAACTTGCTAAATTTCTTTACCAAATGGCTTGTTCCATGATATCTAAGTTTACATAGCCGTCTAAGTTTTAGCATGTGACAGATTATAAAAATAACTCATTTCATGTGCCATTTTTAATCATGTAAGCTTTCAATCTCTAGTATGACTAAAATAATATTTGGTGTTATTATGAAATGTTACTTAGTAACTTTGGCGAAAAGCGTTATTGAGGCGATCCCAATTTACCCCATGATGATGAATGTTCTGCCTAAACCTTGAGTAGAGGAGATACATCAGCTGCAACGCAACTTCATTTGGGGGGATGCCGTTGACAATAAGAAGATGCATGCAGTGAATTGGAACTTGTTACAGATTCAAGGTGTTTGGGTGGGCTTGGATTGAGGAAGCTGGAAGTGATGAACCAAGCGTGTTTGGCGAAACTGAGTTAGAAAATGGTGAATGGATCGAGTGATTTGTGGTGCCGTGTCTTACAAGGCTTGTATGAGAGTATCAATATTCATTATTTTCCTAGTTATAGAGATACTTATTCCAGTATTTGGAAGGATATCTGCAAGAGCTTAAAGCCGATGTTAGATACTGGTTTTTGGAGTATTGGTAAGGGAAGTTGCATTGATGTTGTTAGGGATAGTTGGTTGATTCCTTGGGAGTGCATTTATGATTACGACATCGATATTCCTCTGAATATGCAGGGTGCTAAAGTAAAGGATTTGTTGGATGGTAATGGTGACTGGCAGTGGAGTAAGCTGAAGAAGTGGTTTCCGCAATTCCTGTTGAATAAGCTCCATGCAGTAATTCTGTCACATGAGGATAATGATGAAGACAGACTTATTATTGTGGGAACTGGAGCAGGAGATTTGTCTGGGAAGGTTATGTATAAGGAGCTGGCTGAGGGTAATGCGGATCGTGAAATTGATCAAGTTTGGATAAAAATTTGGAAGCTCAATGTATCCCAACGGGTCCGTAGTTTTTTGTGGTAGATGAATCATGAAATTCTGGCAGCAGATACTCAATGTCACAGTGAATGTTATGACACCGTATCTGACTTTCTATAAGACAGTAAATCAAAAAGCAGTAAAGAACACAGTTAATTGTTTACCCAGTTCAGTGTGAAACAACACCTACTCTGGGGGCTACCAAGCCAGGGAGGAAATTCACTATAAGAGATATTAATTCAGGAATAAACCAACCAGTTTATCTCCTTCACTTAAGACCTACCCAATGCAACTTCAATCTAAGTTCAACTTAAACCTGAGTTCCTACTCACTCCCCCTCAATCACAGCAGTGATACTAAACAATTGACTAATGAAATAATGAAGACACTCTTCAGAACATACACTTGATTATGCTTCACAGCTTTTAATCAAGTAACACAAACACTCGTGCTTCAAAGCTTTGAGTGATACATAAGCCTAACTTGACCTTGCTTCAAAGCTTTAATCAAGTGACATAAACACTCTTGCTTCAAATCTTCGAGTGATACACAACCCTTACAATCAAAACCTACTCCAAGTCAATTATCACAATGATACTTGCTTGGATTACAGTATTTAAAACTATATAGCCCCTAGTTGATCTTCTGTCAAAGAGTTTATTTTCCAACAGCTTTCCTGTTGAATATATATGCAGCTGTTTCTTCAGTTAGGGCTTCCACGAAAATCTACGGTTAATTAGGGTTAACCTTAATACTTGGTCACAAGACTTTATCAACCAGATTAGGGTTGAGCTAGGTTAACCTAAAGTCCACGTGAGATTTTGTTCTGGAAAGTATGAACCAAATTCCTGAAAAATCTCAGAATTAACCAAACTGCATAACTGTTAGATCAGTACAGGATGTCTTAACATTGGTTATGACAACAGAAATCCTGTTTACTGATTTTGGTAGAAGGTAATAAATGTGATCATTGCAAAATGCTCAGATACACACTCATAAATAGCAGCTACTGTATGCCATTCTTTTTCTGCATAAAGTACCTAAAAACCCAGAATGTTATGACATCAGTCATGACATTCACACACCTGGTTTTACCAAAAATACATGCCAATAACTAAACACTTACAAACTCCCCCTTTGGCAAATTTTTGGCTAAAACCCCTAAACAATCAGAGAATAGAGAGCAGCAGAAATAATATGTCTGCAGAAAAAAAATAATGTCTACCAAGTAATTAACACAAAATCTTCTCCCCCTCTTTAGCCATAAATAGGCCAAAGATACATGTACTTATAGGTTATACAGTAATCCAAAATGAGTAATAAAAACAACAAAAATTCTGAAATCACTTGCAGCAACAGGTACCAGCAGCAAGCTTGACAACTCCACGGAACTTCAAGCACTGTCATCTTCAGAGGAGGCACTTTCTTCAGCATTAAGCTGATCTTCAGCAGCATCCTCTTCCCTTCTTTGTCCTTCAGTCTCCTCATGTTCTAATCTGGCAATTAGGTTCTCAAGAGTCCTTTTCCTTATCTCCAGCTCTTTGCAGGTTTCCTTCAGCACAGCTATAACATCAGATGTCTTGGACTGAGTTTTGACAGTTGATGTCTCAGTTGATGTCATGACAATGTCAGGAACATGAGTTCCCTGAAATAGCTTATAGTGCAACCCAAGAGCAGGGGCTCTTTTGCATACAGTATCTCTTTCCACTAGAATGTCAGGATACTGAGCAAGGATAATACCACATAGGAGGGAGGGAAAGGCAATAGGGCCTTTAACAGCATAGCTTCCTGCATGTTTTAAAGTTTGATCAAAGATATACCTGCCATAGTCAAATTTTGTCCTGGTTCCAACAGCAAAAATGAATCTTCCCAATCCTGTGGAGATGGTTGATTTATGGTTGGTAGGAACCCAGTTGGCTGCACCAATCTTGTGCAGGATGGCAAATTTCATGCTTAGCTTGCTAGCATTCAGCTTGCCTTTTAAGGGCCAGCACTTGACTTGATTTGCAGTGATGGTTTGGCATACTTGATTGTCAGTAACCTCTAGTTTAGGGCAAGCCTCATCTGGTCTTCCAAGGAATTTGTTTATTTCAGAGGGAGAGAAATTAACCTTTCTTCCTCTCACATAGACACATTTAAAGTCAGCTGACCTTCCATCAGCACATCCATCAGATAAATTCACTATGAATTCTTTGACAGATTTTCATAGCAGTTGGTAAACTTTACCACATTATTCATTAGTCCAGCAGCTTTGATTAGGTCCATGATCTCCTTACATTCCATGGCACCATTGTTTAGTTCTCTTTCCAAGGCTATTCTTTTCAAACAAACATACTTCCATCTGTTGGCATTTTCAGGGTGGTGAAAAGAAATGTTATTAGTGGGGACTTCAGGAACTTTAGTCATTTTGCTTGAAGGGACTTTCCTTCTGATAGGAATGTCTTCAGCATCAACTTCAAATTCTGATTCCTCATCAGAATCAGAAGGTTCAGGCTCTTTCCTTTTCATTGTTATTGGTTGTCTCACAGGCTTTGAGAGACTACCAGCATGTACTCGGGTTTTCACCTTCCCTTTGGACAATCCAGTCTTCACAGTTTCTACACCAGTCTTGCCTTCAGACCTGGTTTTCTTGTGAGCAACATCAGCAGTCTTCTCTTTGGTCAGACATTTTGCAGCATCCTGCTTGCCTTTTCTGTTCATCATTCTCCTAGCTATGCTAGGGTTGATATTTGCAATTAGGTCATTGTCAGAGTAGTCTTCATACACATCAATAACCGGGGGTTCAACATCCTTCTCTAAAGGGTTCTGGAGATCATCAAGATTTTCATATGATTTCTGAATGTTGTCATTCGGTGTCTCAACATTCTCAGAGACATATGGATTTATTTCAACATTTAGACTTGCTGATTCTTGATTTAAAGGAATAGAAATGCCAGGTACAGAGTGGTTCTCACTCAGAATTCTTGTAACAAGCCTAGCTATTGCTTGATGAACATAAGCTGAGCCTTCCCTATTTGGAACAGAAGATGATGGTTGAGAGGGATTACCGGATGAAGTAGCTTGAGACCTTCCTGCATGCCTTGTTCTCAGCTTTTTAACCTTAGAGGGGTTAGTTGCCAGTTCTCTAAGAGGAGTAATCTCCAGGACTTCAGAATCCATGCATGTTGTGATTGCCCTAGAATCTCGATTAGAGGATGCGGATGAAACAATCGTCTTGGAAGAGGATGATGTTTGAGACATTTTGATAGTCTTAGAAAACCAGTAGCAACGAGAGAGAAATCTTTGATTGAGAGAATGGGGATTGTTGCAGAGCTGAGAGAGGGAGGAGGTAAATGAGTGTCTATTCAACTTCTTAACAATTTTGAAAGAAATAGGAAAACATATGATTAACCCAATCAAAATAGACTTAACACAAAACACTCCTTCATCCCTTGTTTTAAGCAAAATTAATTGCTACATTTCCTCATGTTGGCAAATACCCAACTTGCCCCTCAAATTTTCAAATTGATTTGCATCAAGTGCTTTGGTAAAAATGTAAGCCAGCTGTAGTTCAGTGGCAACATGTTCCAGTTTAATCGTCTTCTCCTCTACAAGATCTCTGATAAAATGATGTCTAATGTCAATATGCTTGGTCCTGCTATGCTGAATAGGATTCTTGGAAATGTTGATTGTACTCAGATTGTCACAGTACAATGTCATAACATCTTGTGTGAAATTATACTCAGTAAGCATCTATTTCATCCAGATCATTTGAGAACAGCTACTACCAGCTGCAATGTATTCAGCTTCAGCAGTAGAGAGAGACACACAGTTCTGTTTCTTGCTGAACCAGGAGACCAGATTATTTCCTAAGAAGAAACATCCTCCAGAGGTGCTTTTTCTACCATCAGCACTTCCAGCCCAATCAGCATCACAGTAACCAGTCAGAGTTGGTTCACAACCATGAGAGTACAGCAATCCATAGTTGTAAGTTCCACTTACATACTTCAAAATTCTCTTCACTTGGTTGATATGACTGACTTTAGGATCAGCTTGGTATCTTGCACATACTCCAACTGCAAAAGCAATGTCAGGTCTGTTGGTTGTTAAGTACAACAGACTTCCTATCATGCTTCTGTACAGGCTTTGGTCCACCTTAACCCCACTTGAATCTTTGGATAGCTTTAAATGAGTAGGTGCAGGAGTCCTTTTTTGACTGGCATTCTCCATACCAAACTTCTTGACAATGTTCTTTGCATACTTGCTTTGAGATAGAAAAATTGAGTCTTCCATCTGTGTGACTTGCAAACCAAGAAAGTAGGTCAATTCTCCCATGAGGCTCATTTCGAATTCAGCCTGCATCTGGTCAGCAAAATGTTTAACCATTTGCTCTGACATTCCCCCAAACACTATGTCATCAACATAGATTTGAGCTACCATTATCTTTCCTCCTTCATTTTTGACAAAAAGGGTTTTATCCAAGCCTCCTTTTCTGTATCCTTTGTCAGAGAGAAATTTTGTCAACCTTTCGTACCATGCTCTAGGAGCTTGTTTCAGGCCATATAAAGCTTTCCTCAATTTGTAGACATGATCAGGATAGTTTGGATCCACAAATCCTTTAGGCTGTTCCACATAGACTTCCTCATTTAAGTACCCATTTAGGAAGGCACTTTTTACATCCATCTGAAATAACTTGAACTTCAGGAGACAAGCAATTCCCAATAAGAGTCTGATTGATTCCAGTCTGGCTACAGGTGCAAAGGTCTCATCAAAATCAACCCCTTCAACTTGAGTGTATCCTTGAGCAACCAGTCTTGCCTTATTCCTGGTGACAACTCCTTCAGCATCTGATTTGTTCTTGTAAATCCATTTTGTGCCAATGATGTTTGTTCCTTCTAGTCTAGGAACTAACTCCCATACTTCATGTTGCTTGAATTGGTTCAATTCATCTTGCATTGCTCCAATCCAGTATTCATAAGTTAAAGCCTCCTTAACATTTCTTGGTTCAATTTTAGACACAATGCAAGAGTTTGAGATGATTTCTCTAGATCTTGTAATGACTCCACTGTTAGGATCTCCTATGATGAGTTTTTTGGGATGATCTTTCTGAATTCTGATGGAAGGGTTTTTGCTAGCTTCCTTTGATTCAGAGTCTTCTGCAGTGGTGTTAGGTAGATCATTCTGTTGAGTTGAAGTCTCAAAGAATGTCTCAACATTACAAGGGACATCTGTTTCCTCATGATAATCATCAACTATGACATTTATTGATTCCATCATGACTTTGGTCCTGGAATTGAATACCCTATAAGCTCGGCTGTTGGTGGAGTATCCTAGAAATATTCCTTCATCACTTTTAGGGTCCAGCTTTCTCCTTTGTTCACGATCTTCCAGAATATAGCATTTGCTAACAAATACATGGAAGTACTTCACTGTTGGCTTTCTTCCTTTCCAGAGTTCATAAATGGTGGATGAGGTTCCCTTTCTCAAGGTGACCCTGTTATGGACATAACAGGTTGTATTCATAGCTTCAGCCCAAAAATGAATAGGAAGTCTTTTGGCATGTATCATTGCTCTGGAAGATTCCTGTATGGTCCTGTTTTTCCTTTCTACAACTCCATTTTGTTGAGGAGTTATAGGAGAAGAGAATTAATGATTAATTCCTTCTGAGGAACAGAACTCATTAAACTTACTGTTTTCAAATTCCTTGCCATGATCACTTCTGATTCTGACAATGCATCCTTCTTTTTCTCTTTGAGTTCTCTTGCATAGTTCTTTAAAAACTTCAAATACATCAGATTTTTCCCTAATGAAGTTAATCAAGGTGAATCTGGAAAAATCATCCACAACAACATAGGCATATCTTTTTCCACCAAGACATTCCACCTGCATTGGTCCCATCAGATCCATATGTAGGAGTTCTAGAAGCTTAGAGGTGGTCAGATGTCTTGACTTTGGATGTGACATCCTAGTCTGTTTACCAACCTGACATTCACCACATACTCTCCCTTCATCAATTTGCAGTCTTGGAATCCCTCTGACTGCCTCCATGGATATAATCCTTTTCATTCCTCTTAGATGTAGATGACCAAGTTTTTGGTGCCACATGTTCACTTCTTTTTCTTCTTTGGCAATAGAACACACAATAGAGTAATTAGTGTTCTCAGGTACCCACAAGTAGCAGTTGTCTTTAGATCTGATTCATTTCATTACAACTTCTTATTTCTCATTAGTTACAAGACATTCAGATTTTGAGAAGTTGACCTTGAATCCTAGATCGCATAATTGGCTGATACTTATGAGATTAGTAGTCAAGCCTTTTACCAGCAATACTTCATTTAGATTTGGAACTCCAGGGCAGTCCAAGTTTCAAACTCCTTTGATTTCTCCTCTAGCACCATCTCCAAAGGTCACATAACTAGTGGTGTGAGGTTTAACATTATTGAGAAGGTTCTTGATTCCAGTCATGTGCTTAGAACATCCACTGTCAAAGTACCAGTCTTCCTTTGCAGAGACTCTAAGGGAAGTGTGGGCTATCAGGGCAGTAGCCTTTTTCTTCCATTGTGGAGTATGTGGTACCTTGTTAGACTTAGGTTTGACACCTGGGTTCTGATTAGGGTATCCATACAATCTGAAGCAGAATGGCTTTATGTGACCAAACCTCCCACAATGATGACATCTCCATCTTTGGTACTTTTTCTTCATATTTCTCTGTTCCCAATGTTGAGTGCTATGTTGTGACATCTGCTTTGACATTTGATTATCAGGCCTGATCTTCTTGTCTGTGCCAGTTTTCTTTGCTGCCACAAATCCTAGACCAGACTTGTTTCCCACATTTTGTCCAACCTGGAGGATTTCTTCCAATTTGTCAGTTCCATTTGTCAGCATCTTGACAGATTTGGTCATCTGGTCCAGTTTTGAGTTCAGCATTTGAACTTCCCCTTCTAGATGACTTATAGTTTCAATGTCTGCCCTTTTCTCAGCCTCCAACTTTATTTTGAGTTTTGTTTGTTTCTCATTTTGCTGACAGACTTCAGCACTTCTGATACATAATTTCTTGTAGGTATCAGCCAGTTCTTCAAATGTCACTTCCTCATCACTAGTGTCACTATCAGAGGTACAAATACCAGTTAGTGCAGTAACTAGTTTGGCAGATTCTTCTTCAGAATTACTTTCTGAATCACAGTCAGACCAAGTAACAGACATTCCTTTCTTTTGTTTCTTAAGAAAGGTAGGACATTCAGCTCGAATGTGCCCATATCCTTCACATCCATGGCATTGAATTCCTCTGCTTTGATTTCCCTTCTCTCCAGACTTTGGTCTTCTGCTGGAGTCATAAGATCTGTTAATGTCAGAAGGAATGTTCTTAAAATTTGACCTTAACTTTGGATCCATTCTCTTGATGAGTTTGTTGAATTGTCTTCCAAGCATGGCTATAGCTTCTGAAATATTTTCTTCTTCATCCTCCTTGTTCACATCTTCAGTGTTGGATACAAGTGCTGTGCTCTTGTTTTTCTTGTCAATATTGTCACTGATCCCCATCTCAAAGGTCTGAAGAGACCCAATGAGTTCATCCACCTTTAACTTGCTGATATCCTGGGCTTCCTCTATAGCAGTTACCTTCATTGCAAATCTTTTAGGCAAGGATCTGAGAATCTTTCTCACCAGTTTTTCTTCTGACATCTTTTCTCCCAATGCTCCTGAGGTGTTGGCAATTTCCAAGATGTTCATGTGAAACTCATGAATGGTTTCATCTTCCATCATCCTTAGGTTCTCAAATTTGGTAGTCAGCATTTGAAGCCTTGACATTTTTACTTTGGATGTGCCCTCATGGGTAGTTTTAAGAGTGTCCCAAACTTCCTTGGCCAGTTCACATTGATGTACTAGTCTGAATATGTTTCTATCAATTCCATTGAACAAGGCATTTAATGCTTTGGAATTACCCAGGGCTAACTCATCTTCTTCTTTGCTCCATTCTTCCTCAGGCTTCAGACTGATTGTCCCATCTTTCTCAATTATGGTGGGATGGTTCCATCCTTTGTCAGCAACGCTCCAAGCCTTTTTGTCCAGTGATTTTAAGAAGGTAATCATACGAGGTTTCTAGTAGTCATAATTTGATCCATCCAGAATGGGTGGTCTGTTTCCAAAAACTCCGTCTTTGTCCATAGCGCCAGAAAGTGATATCCCTAGATCTCACCCAGTAAGACAGGCAGGGTGCCTGCTCTGATACCAATTGAAATTCTGGCAGTAGATACTCAATGTCACAGTGAATGTTATGACACCGTATCTGACTTTCTATAAGACAGTAAATCAAAAATCAGTAAAGAACACAGTCAATTGTTTACCAAGTTCAGTGTGAAACAACACCTACTCTGGGGGCTACCAAGCCAGGGAGGAAATTCACTATAAGAGATATTAATTCAGGAATAAACCAACCAGTTTATCTCCTTCACTTAAGACCTACCCAATGCAACTTCAATCTAAGTTCAACTTAAACCTGAGTTCCTACTCACTCCCCCTCAATCACAGCAGTGATACTAAACAATTAACTAATGAAATAATGAAGACACTCTTCAGAACATACACTTGATTATGCTTCACAGCTTTTAATCAAGTAACACAAACACTCGTGCTTCAAAGCTTTGAGTGATACATAAGCCTAACTTGACCTTGCTTCAAAGCTTTAATCAAGTGACACAAACACTCTTGCTTCAAAGCTTCGAGTGATACACAACCCTTACAATCAAAACCTACTCCAAGTAACTTATCACAATGATACTTGCTTGGATTACAGTAGTTAAAACTATACAGCCCCTAGTTGATCTTCTGTCAAAGAGTTTATTTTCCAACAACTTTCCTGTTGAATATATATGCAGTTGTTTCTTCAGTTAGGGCTTCCACGAAAAGATAGGGTTAATTAGGGTTAACCTTAATACTTGGTCACAAGACTTTATCAACCAGATTAGGGTTGAGCTAGGTTAACCTAAAGTCCACGTGAGATTCTGTTCTGGAAAGTATGAACCAAATTCCTGAAAAATCTCAGAATTAACCAAACTGCATAACTGTTAGATCAGTACATGATGTCTTAACATTGGTTATGACAACATAAATCCTGTTTACTGATTTTGGTAGAAGGTAATAAATGTGATCATTGCAAAATGCTCAGATACATACTCATAAATAGCAGCTACTGTATGCCATTCTTTTTCTGCATAAAGTACCTAAAAACCCAGAATGTTATGACATCAGTCATGACATTCACACACCTAGTTTTACCAAAAATACATGCCAATAACTAAACACTTACAAATCATGACAAACTTCTTACCGATTTCAGCAATGGAAATGCCGCATGTAGATTATGTGGACACGTCTGCGAGGATACCATGCATGTTTTTTGAAACTGCATTAAAGCTAGGCAAATTTGGAGGGATACAATACCAGTTTAGATTGCTGAGCAGATTATTCAAGTTGATCTTGACAGATGGATCAAGGTAAAAATTAGTGCACAATCGAGAAATGGTGTTAAATGGAACTAATTTTGGGCAATGAGGTGTTTTTTCTTGGCAGTGGCGCAATAGAGAGGAGCATGATGAGGATTTTGATCGCACGCACGCACCGACAGCTTATATTTTCCAGAAGGCTAGGGATTATGAAGAAGCTGCAAAGATGAATAATATTTATATGGGAACATCAAATATTACAAAGTGGTTTGTGTGGTCTTCTCCCAAGGAAAATTGGTTAATGTTGAATGTCGATGGTGCCTGTAAGGACAGTAACATAGCTCACCATAGGGGGTTGATTAGAGATACATATGGTAGATGGTTGGGAGGTTTTGCTAAACCTCTTGGTGATAGTAGCATTTTTATGGAAGAGCTTTGGGGTGTGTTTGAAGGAATCACTCTCGCGTTATCTCTTGGAGTTCAAAACATCGAAATCAATATGGATTCTCTTTATCGAATGTTAACTTGCAGATTATTCCAATAAAAGGAGGAGAGTCCTATGTAGTTTTCAACATTTTCCATTGAATCATCATTTGTACTGACAGATGATGCATGGTTTATCCGACACAGCCCTACGATGGACATCCAATTGCCAACTTTCAGTTAACAAGAACTCAGTATGCAGGTGTTCCTTCGCCAACTTATTCATTCGAGTAGCTTGCATAAATCGCGACACTTGCAGATAATGAAACGAGCCACTATAATTCCATTTTTCTTCTTAGAACTTGTACTATTTTATATGACAACAATGAAGCTTAAAATAAATCAATCAATGGTTCAAATGGCTATGTAAAGATACATTAATTCAATCCTTAGTTTCCAATTATTTCTCATATTCTTTTTAAACAAATATCAACCTAATGAAGATTGGATGAGAAGAGTTCCAAAGATGACTATGGATGAATTAGGCCCTTAACATAACAACTTCTTATAGAATTAATATAAAAACATTCAAATAACATCCAATATTTATTTATAAATAACATTAAGAAGTAAAAACACACAACTTAACATTCAAATAACATTCCATATTTAGTAAAAAATAGGACATGCTCTACATACGGGACATGCTCTTTTTCTTCTTTAACATGCGAGGATGCATTCTTTGTGAAATACTTGATCACAGTTTAGTTTGTTCACCGCATCGTTAGGTATGAAATCTTCCAAGCAAACTGGACAAAAATTTTGGTAGAATGAAAAAGCAAGTGACTCATCATATATAACTTCTCTCAACTCCACCATAATCACTCGTGAACTTTGTTGTGAAGTTTGTGCCACTGCCACCGGAAGAAGAGTGTTTTGACCAAATTTATAGTATAAGTATATAAAAATCAGAATGCCAGATATTATAAGCATAACTAATATTAAAGCTTTAACTACCGTAGGTGCTAAATTATACATATTTGATTTGATGTAGAGAGAGTGAGTGAGAAAAAGAGAAAGAGTGAATGAGTGAGGGAGAGAAGCATGAAGTTAATATAGGCATGATTCATGGTGGAGTTTGATTCCTGTAAGTTATTGTTTCTTGTTTCAATATAACATATAGAACATTAGTAAAGAATATATGTTAATAATATTTTTAATAACAATATGTTTCTTGTTTCAAGATGGTAAAGAATATTATATAAGACGTCCAGCACCGAAAAAATGAAATTGAAAATCGGAAGAAACCGAAAGGTTGGATGGTTGTTGACTTTTTCAAGCTAAAAAACACAATGGTGTGGAAACACGATTTAGATTTAGAATGTCTTGAAAATATTGTATTTGTGTTGGCTAATGTAATATATATGTTTTATTATAAGAAAATTGATTAATTATAAAGCTTTTAAAAATACATTTTAAAATAACCACATATAAAAATGTAAAAATTTAATTTAACGAATTATTGTGTACTATTGTATTATTGTTTTGTATAGTAAAAATATATATTTTATTATTATTGGTTGAATTTCGATCCAATCTCGATTCGACATTTAAACCTTGAATCTCTTAATATTTTGATTCTACTAACATCAACTAGGGTTTATTTTTTATTTTTGATGACATGGACTTAATAAATGGGTTTATATCTAGGCATCAAGATAATATAAATATATCAAAAGGTTGTTTTATTTCCAATGAATTCTGCAGCGGCATTTAGACAACAAATGGATGATAGTGTTGTACCCCAAAATTTTCCCTCTCATTTTACTCAAAACCTACTCCTAGAGATCCTCAATTTGCCTCAGGTTGCCCAAGAGTTGACCAGACAAACTCTCTCCTAAGACAATGTATTTTAAACTAGGGTTTCCATTTTCATCAAAATGGGTGAACTATAAAGATCTCATATTATATCCATGGTCCTAATATGTTCTTAAGACGCTCCATATCAAATTTCAAGCCTTGCACAAGAAGTTTGCTCAGTCAACTGCTCAGATGCTTGAGAATTGACTATATTAGGTCAAAAGTCAACTATGGCCCACATACAGTCAAACTTCAAGATTTTTGGTCAACATCCACATTTTGAAGTGACTTTCATCATTTTATCAAGGGTTGATCATGATTCTTCAAGGAATGCCCCAAATTCATCAAAACCCAAAAGTTGCTAAATTAGGGTTTCTTAGGAAATGTCAACCAAACTTTGACCAAGCATAACTTCCACATACTTTATCATAAATTTTCCATCAAAGGCTCATTTTGAAGAGGATGTAATTCCCTACAACTCATCTTCATCCCACAAGTTCAAAATATGAACTCATAAAAAGATATGAATTTCTACATTATAGGTCTTTTTGAAAAGTCAACAAAAAACACCTTTTGGGTCAAAGCTTATCACATGAACATGGAAGATCCAATTGAAATTAGACAAAAAGGGTTGCTTAGGGGACATCCTAATCTTTCTAAAAAGTCAAAGAACACCTCTCTAGGGTTAAAATTGGAGGAGATATGCCTTGTCAAAGTTGACCTTTTTTGTAAAATTGCCAAAAGTCAAATGGGCTCAAAACTACATTTTTTTCCAAATGGGCCTAACTTTTTATGCTTGCACCTCACTTATAAAATGGTCCACGACCAAAATATTCACCCACACATTATTTTCTTCATTTTTCATTTTATTTTTTATTAATTAAAATTTGAATTAAATCAAATAAATGACAAATAATAGCAAAGATATGTTTTGATATGATTTTATGACAGGATCTCAATCAAATTATGTTGAGATATCAAGACCAAATCGAATCAAGCATGATTGGTACAAAAATGGGATGATTTGGCTCATTTAGAAAGTTTGCATATGGTTAAATAATTTAATCAAATCTCATCAAAACTTCAAGATCCAATATGTTTTGCTACCCTAATTCACTCAAGGGTATATAATGACCAAGAACAAAGCATGAAAGGAGGGGCTAGAGGTCGTGAAAGAGAAAGAACCAATTTCAAATTTCTTGCAAAAAAGTGTGACTCAGTTTTCACTCCACATGACCTTTCAAAGAAATTTAGGGCCAGCAATCGCATCATGGGCGTGCACTGAAGCCATCCCAATCAGTTGCAAGGTCTGAAGCATCAAGAAACGCAAGTTGTAACTCACACGGTTTGCATTTTTTTTCAAAATCGATTACCCTAGTTCCTGCATCATTAGCATATTTAATTGATATATTTGTGATGTTTGAGATGTTTGCAACCTGACTGTATAGTTGAATTGTATTTTTTAAGCCTATATGTGTATCTGCCATTGCTAGGGTTCACCTTGCATTTTTAGGGTTTTTGAATACAGGAACAATTAGCCTAAATGAAGGAAACCATGATGATCAGAGGGCCAAATCCTGTTGATCCATGGTCTTTAATCTTATTTATCCTGCGTTGTGTTGATTTTTGAAATTCACAGACTTGTAGTTACAGACACTGTCTGTAGGTATTAGTCATCTACCTAATACGACGGTTCCCTGGAGAAGACGGTGGCGTGACAATCATCTATTTGCCCATTTGAAATTCGCGCGTGTTTGATTCAGTTTGTTTGGTTTTCATATATTATATTTTATTGTTATTACACTAACAAGTAAAACATGTAGCACAGCTGGCAACGCATCAGTGGTGGTAAGCGTGAGGACTTGGGTTCGATCCTATGTCCCATCATTTCTTTATTTTCTTTTCTTTCCACAGATCTAGTGCATCAATACTTCAAGCGACCACCATGTGCCATCAACATTCATCCAGTGGATCTATGATCAATCAGATATAACGCCTCATCACTGAAGGACCAGGGTGTACTCTCAAGGCAGCGCCACATGGAATCTCACGTAAGCTTGGGCCATCAACCTTGGACCCAAGAGCAGTTTCAGCATTGCACCCCCTCATTTTAATTCAACATAAGCCCATTTTCAATTCTTTCTTTTTTATTTATTTTATTTTAATTAATTTGTTTAATTACTTTTCACCAAAAATTAATTACCTTTTTTATTAATCATAAAATCAACAAATCACAAAAATTACAAAAGATCATTTTTTCATAAAATATTTATTTTAATTTAATTAGAAAATTAGGTTAATTTAATTTCTTTACTTTTTTTTCATAATTAAAAACAATTAGAAATTAGGGTTTAATTAATGTGCAATTAATTTCTTTTCTCAAATAAAAATGTACAAAAATATTTTTCTCAATTAGGGTTTTAGGTTTTTTTTAAGCGTCCTCGTACATAATTCACCGCGCGTGTAATTAATTCTTTTCGTATTTTTTGTAACTGCCAATGGTTTGTAATAGTTAAAGTAGGGTTTTATTTATCGCTTTGTCCCCGATTTTTGGTTATGTAATTAATCCCCCCTCCTCGAAGCCTTGTAATAGCTAGGTTTATTTTCTCGCACTTTTAATTTCTGTAATCTTTAACTATTAGATGCATGGTTAATAGGATTGTATGAAAACATTGTTTGAAAATTAAAACGGTAGATCACCTAATGTGCAAAGACTAAATTAACTGAAAAATTCACATGCACATATTCACTCATAGGGTTTGCCTCACTTCGGTTGCCTTCGGTAAAACAGTCATTAAGCATAGGAGATTTTAGTGGTTGCCCTCCTGTATAAAAGATCAAATGTCCAATTTGAATGTTGCCTCGGAAATGTTGTCTCGAAAAGATCTTTAGGACTCTAGGGTTACTACTAAAGTTTCCAACCCATTTCTTAGGTGACTGTACTTGTCCCTTTCGAACATCCCTTACAAACTCCAACGATGGGGCTACCTACTCCTTAATAGTAGGATAGCGTTGTCTAAAGGAAACGAGAACGAACAATATTTTTTCGAGTAGGTAGAATCTTAAGTACTTGCTCTACAAAACTTTTCACACAAACACCTTTCAAAACTTTTTTCAAAAATAACTTCGTCACACCCTCGAGGACTGATACAAAGGTTATCACGAAGTAAAACTATTCAAAACAAGCACACACACAAGAAATTTTAAAAAGATGAGCAAGTACCTAAGAGCCCATGGAAAACCATGGATAGGAAGGGTGCTAACACCTTCCCTTTCTATAATCTACCCCCCGTACTCAGAAATCTCGAAAAATGTTTTTTCTGTTCTTTTTCCTTTTCCATGATTGGATGAAATAAAAGTCGGTGACGACTCTTGCTTACCGCGACATTTTGGGAACAAAAAATGAAAAATGCAAACCAGTATTAACAGTCAGTTCTGCCACCGTATCACAGAACTGGCGACTCTGCTGGGGAATATATTAATAAGTGGGATTTACCTTAGGATCTAGGTCATTTCAAAAATTGTTTTCTTGTTTGTTTGCTTTATTCTTAAAAGGGTTTTGCTTGGGTTACTATAGATCCTACACCCGGATCTGGGGGCACTCATTAGGTAAGCAGCAATAGATCATGGAGACTGTACGACATAGACCGATATAGTTTAAGCGATGGTTGTGTTAGTGTGGCACTTTGGTTGGTATCGATATCCTTCATGGGGAAACGAGGAGAATACGGGGCCACCACGTGGTGTCGTGAAGCACTAACGGACCTTAGAACCTTAGTTGAAAAAACATGGCCATTAGAAAGTAGTGAGATAGTCGGACTCGGTATAGAGCTGAGGATTGGTTTATACTCGATGCTACACTCATTGAGATTAGACTTTCCGGATATTTCGGCCGTAATAAAAGATTGCTTGAGCTGAGATAATTCCCGATAAAGGATAGTCAGTGATATTGAGACCCCTTAGAACCCGGTTACTTTTTAAGACAGGTTTGAAACCAACTAAACTTCAAGAGGGTATGACCTTTAACCTCATGCAGGCCTTAAACTTAAGGACTTGTTATGATTTGACTGTGTTTGCTATACCTGTGGTTTATCATGAAATCATGCATCATAAAATAGCATTCATTCTTATTGCACTAACCATTTAAAAGACCAAGGGAATTTATCTTTGTTCTGTTTTGCAGATCATGGCTTCCGTTCGTAGAAACACTATCTGAATCAGCTTTGTGAAGATACCTTCCCAACTCAAAGAGCTAGTATCAAGGGTTTCTGAAACTTCAACATTCACTAAGAGACATGGTCAACTTCTCAACCTGGTTACTTCAAACTTTGATGAAAGGATGATGAGTGTACTATTTCAGTTCTTTGATCCCAAGCACCACTGCTTCACCTTTCCAGACTATCATTTGGTGCCTACCTTGGAAGAATTCTCTCAGCTGTTGGATATACCCATTCTTGAACAGTTGCCCTTCACAGGTCTGGAAGAAGTTCCTAAGCCAGAAGTCATTGCCTCAGCTTTGCATCTGAAACAGGATGACGTGGTATCCAATTGGGAAACAAGAAGCGGAGTCAAGGGTTTTCTAGCCAAGTTTCTGATAGACAAGGCCCAACTGTTTTGGGATGATATGGATTTTCAGGATTTTGAGGAGGTCTTGGATCTTCTAATCTATGGGTTAGTCCCATTTCCTAATCCAGACTCATTCATAGATGTGAATGCTATCAAGATCTTCCTCTCTCGCAACCCTGTGCCTACCTTGCTCGGAGATATTCTGCACACTCTCCATACTCGTACCATGAAGAGAAGAGGGGTTTTTATGTGTTGCATGCCATTGTTGTCGAGGTGGTTTATTTCTCACCTCCCTAAGTCCATACTGAAGAATGAAGAAGGTTTGGGTTGGTTACAAAGGATAATGTCACTCGCTCACATGGATATTCTCTGGTGTTCCCGACCTATGGAAAACACTGTTGTTATTGACCGATGTGGGGAGTACCCTAATGTCCCATTACTTGGTATAAGAGGGGGTATAACCTATAATCCTTGTTTAGCTCTGCGACAATTTGGTTACGCTCGAAGAGATGGTCCCCATGAGTTACTTATCGAGGTCATTATATTCACCTATGAGGATGATGTTCAAAACTATCGCCGAAGGTGAAGCCACCAGCAGAAAACACAGACCCGCCACCGAACTTTATTTATCCCGAAGGAAGGGGAAATATCGATAAAACCACAAGGGAATGTATAAGATGGTCTTGAGACCAAGAGAAAGGGTAAGGGAGTCGGTTATGCGAGGGGAAGGTATTAGCACCCCTCACATCCGTTGTACTCAACGGGATCCATTTTGTTTGTTTGTCTTAAAGGGTGTGTTTATCTACAACTATGTTTGCTTAAAGGGAAATGAATGGTTTTTTATTATTGCGTTCGTGAGGGTTTCGCGACCCTTTGCCTACGTATCCAATGAAGGAATCAGAACATCGTAGTTCCTCTAGAAAATGATTGGTTTGTTTGTGTTTTTTAGTGGGCGACGTTAAGGCACGCATTCTAGCAATAGGCACGGCCGGTATCGCGGTAGAACGGAGATAACATGCCCTTTGGGGAATTTTTGAATGGTTGAGTGTTTTTGCGATAAATTCAAGTAATGAATATGTATTTTTTTTGGATTTTTCGATTTGTGAATGTTATATTTTGTTTTAATTACAAAAGAAAAGTCATAGGGGAAATTCTACCCTAATGTTATTATGTACATGTGGACTTAAAGTTGAGTCCCTCTTTTTTTTTATCTAAATATTCAAGTATAATAGAAATCAAATAAAAAATTAATAGAAATCATTTAACTAAATTAATAGTTAAGTTAATCAAGTTAAATAAAACCATAAAAAATATTAATCACAAACACACAACATAATAAAATAAAAATGCGAAAGAATGGATAAAATTATTAAAAACTATGAAGAAAAATAGAAAGAAAAATAGAAAGAAAATGTAAATAAATGAAATTGGGCCTTTGAGGGTTTAAAGCTAGATTTGGAGGTGTTTTAAGCAAGCTGGGCTACAGGAGGAAGAGAAAATTCGGTGGACTGAGTTGTAGTGGGAAAAAAAGGAAGGAAAAATGGTGGCTGGGTCGGACTATTGATGCCCAAATTCTATAAAAACAAAACAATTAAGCTAAAAAAAACATGGTTGGGCCGGACCGGGTCAACAGGGTCCGGACCCAACTCCCTCTTAAATGAAACGGGTTGAGAAACCTTAACAAAACCACACCCTCTCTTACTCTTTTCTCTATGTTCTATTCTTTTCAAGCGTTCATCACCTTTACCGTCACCACTCATCTCTCCCTCATTCTCGCTTTCCATTCATACTCTTCATCTCCTTACTCTCCGCTTATGATTTCTACACTTTCCTCTATTCTCGTGGACCTCTCGCTCTCCCAGTTTCTAGTTATAACAACAAAACAAGGTTAAGATCTCTCGCTCAAACGCTCAGATGGTGATGCAGGATTTCTTCAAACACACTTTAATAGGAAGACAAGTAAAAGGAACACGAGCAACAAACCGAAGATCCAACCCATTATATTGTTTAAATTTTATAAATTACCTGATGACTTGTGAAAGCTAAAGTAAATCAAGAGCAGTACTAAAGTGAAATCGATGACTCTGGTAAATGTTTATCCTTACTTTTGCTTGCTTTGTCTTTGTCTTCTTCTTCTTATTTTTTATCATATTGTTATTGTCATGCGCTTCTGCTATGCTTGAGTCATTGTTGACGTTCTGTTGTAATCATGACAGTGTCGTTGTTCTGTGCATTAATTATTGTGGTCTGAGAGTATGAGGAAGGTTGAAGGTTCTAATTGGAATTCTTATTATTTTTGTAGAGAGTTTGGTTTGAAGGTTGGGCGTGATCGTTATGTGCTGAAGGGGTTTCTAAGTTGTTAATGGCACAAAAAGGAGTTTTGTAGTGTAAGACTTGGTTGGAGTTCTAGATCCCTGCTGTTCTTTCGTATTTGAAATTTTTGTCTGCAGATCAGCAAGGTAAGCTTCAGGGGGTGATTTTGAAGGTGATGAAAAAAGGTTTGATGAACAAGGCTTCCTTCCTTGTTTCTGTATGGTGCCTCTGTTCTCTTTTTGCTGGTTGTGGGCTCTCTTTTATTGGTTTTGCTGGCTAGGTTGTTCTTGTATGTTTTTTACTGGCTATTTTTCTTTCTTCACAACTGTCCCCCTCTAATGAAACAGTGGCCCTCTTTTATAGTGCAACAGGGGTGGAAATCAGGGGGGGAATTAAGGAAATTTGAACATTCCTGGTATGCTGGCTTTGTGCTTTAGGATACAGGTTTTTTTGCTACCTTATATGATGTTATTTTTAGACTGTTTTGAGCAGGTGTTTGGACTGTTTTGGTTCTTGCATAATACAGGTTTTATCTTTTTCTCTCTCATCTTTCTATGACATAAAGCTTATCTGCTTTTTACTCAATAAATTCTGAAGGGTTGGCTATTTAGGAACATGATGATGCAGGGTTTTAAGCTGGCTTTCTATTTTATTATGAATTGTTGCTATTGTTGTTTGCTGCCAACCTGCCCTTTGCTTGTCTCATATTTGTTGTTGTTCTATTGTTGCTCTGCTTTGCTATTTTGGTGTGTTTAGCTGCTGCCTGGTTTGCAGCTTTAGGCTACGTTGTCGTTGTTTGTGTATCTGCCTTAGCCTGCTGTTTGTTAGCCCATATGCTTGTTGCAATATATCTGTTTATTTGGCTGTTGATTCTGCCATGTCTTGTTTGCTGGCCTACAGCTTTTGTGATGCAGCGCTTGTTGGTTACAACTTTGGGCTTGTTGCACTTGCAGCTGTTGTTTTGCTTGTTAGACAATGTTGGCAATTTTCCTTATCTCCTTTTTGTGAACCAAAAGGGCAACCTTTTGTGATTTGCAATTGGGATAAAATGGCCCATGATTAAAGATAAGTCCCTTTTGATATCTGATTCCAAATACCAACCCTGATGATAAGCATTTTTATTAGCAAACAATTCTTGCTTGGACTTTGATTAAGATATCGATGTTAACTAACTTCTTTCTTTTCTTGTTTCATGATCAATGAGAATTGGACAGCCAAAGCGAGATTGAATGGTAAAAACACCATGGCGAGGAGTGAGGATGAATGGCTTGAAGGTGAAGCAAAGAGATTTTGAAGAAACAACATTTCCCTTGTAAAAATATTTGCAGCTTGGATTTTAACAATTGTAATTTATGCTTTCACATGCTCTGTAATCGGTCCCAAAAATGTAATGAACACAAAAAAAAACCTGAATGAAATATTTTGAATGAATTGGTTGTATGAAAATTAAACAAACTCTCAAATTTTGAATGAAAGAAGCAATTTCCAATTGAATGATTTGAGTTCCCGTCTTGCTTTTATAACTTGAATTTCAAGAAATCATGAACAAATGTTGTAACTTATACTTCAAGCAATCAACGCGCCTTATCTTTCAAAATCCAATCAAAATCTCAAATAAAATAAATGCTTGAGAATTTAATTCCACTTGGTTAATTTGAACCCAAAACAAATGGTCACTTAAACCTTATCTCCTCGACCAGAACCCTAATTTTGATATTCAAACCACAATAACTTGTAACTTAAGTAGCAAACCACGCCTTGATCGTTATGACCCCCAGTCTCATTTCTTGTTCCCAAACTCCACATTTGCCAATTTAAACTTCAAACTCTCGACTCAATGACCCAGAGATTTTAAGAAGAAAACTTGAAATGCAAGGAGATGAAACTCTTGACCTAATGCACTGAGCTTTGAGCCATATTCGAGGCAGACGAAAGAAACATCTTCACAAAAACCAAGGAGCCAAAACCCTATCCTCTTGACCAACACATATAGGGAAATAAACCCTAATCCAGGCTCTGATAAATTTGAGCGAGAACCAACCTTGTAATGTGATGACAAAATTCATTCCACGATCAATTAATCGAGAACCAGAAGAATTCCCTTTCACCTGATAAGAAAACTTTAACAAATTTAGACATAAAGAGGGCGCAACCCTAATACCTCGAACCAAAGCGCCTGATTCCATGAGATGCGGGATATGCTGTGTTCTTATTATAAACTACAACCCCAGGATAGGTGACCCTCACAAAGTCATTTAACTCAACAAAAGTTGTATGTTGAAAAATAAATCAAAAGCAAAAGAAAAATAAAAAGAATTTTTTTTTACCTATCCTTAGTTGGTTCAGAGGTATCTGGTGCTGAACTTGGTAGGGCGGATTACGATCCGATCCCCCGCAACTATAAATGGGTCAATAAAAGGGGTTACACCAACTTTTTGTACCAGAACCCTGCATTTTATGATCAGAATCACTACCCGGTCACTTGACTATGAGCATGTACGAATAACGGGATTAATGTGATTGCGCCTGAATGAAAAAGGATTTGAAAAAAAAAAGGAAAAATATAGGCCTAAGCATAGTGGCATGATATGAACTGGTTCGTAAAAGAATGAAGCTTATGTCTGTTTTACAGAAGAGTGTCACTACGATATCCTTGGTTTAAATCAGTCAGTACCTATAAATACATCCCTATTTTAATTCCAGAGGCCCCTTGTAGCCCAACTTGTTCACTAAAACCGTTTTCTTCTTCTTAATCTATTTAGAGTTTTTGCTTGAGGACAAGCAAAGGTTTCAGTGTGGGAGAATTTGATAACACTTACTTTACACTTGTTTTTTACTCTGATTTCACATGTTATTTAGGATTTTTATTATTGTTTTCTCGTATTATGCCTATCTTTTGTATCCTTTTCAGGTATTTCAATTATCTAGAGCTCCCCTGAAGAAATGAAGGAAAACAGGCTGAAAAATATGAGTTTAGGTCAAATTTGCACTCATGGCGTCCACCATGGCGCCAACCATAGGGTAGGCATGACATGGACCACCTCCTGCTGACCTCAACTGCCAGGTTCCCCATTTCCCTTTCATCAACACACATGGCGGGCGCCATGTCCCTAATGGCGGGCACCACCTTTGGACGATACTTTCCCTCCCAAAAGGAGTTGGGGGGCATTCCTGTGATTTCCTGCATTCTTCATCCTCTATAAATAGAAGTTCCTGATTTCATTTCAAATCACCCAAACTTAGTTGCAAACTTGATCCAACCTTAGTTATGAACTTAAGTCATATAATTTCACCATTGTAAGCGATAATTCTTCACATCGGGGAATTATTGCACTGTTGATTGAGTCTGTAATCGAGTTTAGAGCACTTCGGCAGAAGTTTATCTTGCCACATTTATTTTCAACTGCTGTTTATTTCCAATCGCATTTTACTTCCAGTTTGTAACAGATTTAAAACCTCCCCGTTTGGAGAAGGTTTCTATTTATATATTTCGCACTGATTTTACTTTGTTTATTTCCTGCACTTGCTTTTACTTCGTTTATTTCCTGCACCTGCTTTTACTTCGTTTATTTCTTGCACCTTATTTTACTTTGATAATTTCTTGCACCTGCTTTTACTTTGTTTATTTCCTGCACCTGCTTTTACTTTGTTTATTTTCTGCACCGCACTTCAAATTATTTACTTTCTCGCATGATTTATTTTAACATGTCTGTTTACATTCCCATGTCATGCTAAAACTTACTGGGATAGAATGTAAGGAATCTAGTTAGATCGATATTCCAAATAATGTGGCAATAGAAATGCTTATGGGCTATTTTGGTTTATAATACGAGTTTTATGTACTTTATTGTTGTTGGGTAAGATCGAAAGCCGTCCAACCTTTTGTTAAACTCGGTTAGTTCTAACTTGTCAAAGGAAACGAAAGCGCTTTGTCCAGTTAGTTAGGGATTTTTATTATTAAAGAAATCAATTTTGAAACTACTTTCAGACGCGTTTATAGGGTTAAGGTTAGGTCCCCTTTTTATTAGAAATTCCAGATCAAAATACTTTTCAACTTGGTCAAGTACTTTATTTCTTAAAAATAGGTTTATTACTCTAACGCAATGCACGCCTTTTTATAAGTGACGATAAGAAGGTCTGATTAGAGAGTAAACTTCATTCTGATTACGTGAAAGTGATAGTTCCTGTTAAATTAGTTTTTTTCTTTAGTAGAAAATATTTCCCTATAAGTCATTATATTCCAAAGCATTGCGAATATTATCTGACTATGTGAATTACATTTGACCCCTGATTTTATATCTGAAGTTTATTTCACCGCACTTTACTTTCTTGCCTGCTCAATTCCCTATTTAATATTGACTTAGATAAACACTGTAACAATAGGAAACGATAGATTGATGATAGGTCTCTCTGGATCGATAATCTTTTATATTACTCTGACGCGATTCATACACTTGCGAATTTACCGCATCACTATACCTAGGTTAAAAATTTCTATTTATAACCTATACCCAACTGGATTTGGGCCTTCAAATTACAGTTCTTTTGCTGTTACAAACAACAAAAAATTCTACTATAAAATAGGTCTTCAATCAAATCTTCCTAAATTATCTTCATATTTAGAAAGTCAAAATTCTTCAATACTCTTATTTATTCTTCTTGGCCTACAAATCATCGCCACTTAGGATAATATAATATCCTCAAAGTATATTCTGTCTTTGTGACTTAACAGAATATAACAGTCCAGTTCGGCTCAGGCGCGATGCTGTTAGAACATAGTTTGATTCTACAACCCTTGGTTAATGTTTTGATGATAACAAATACAAAGAATAAATAAATACAAAGAACAAATATGCACCTTAAAAATATGTTTTATGTATACAGAAGTTCTGATCAAATCAGCATCAGAAGATCAGCCATAAGTGTTACTCGCTGAAGCAATCAGAACATGCGCTGAAGATTGATGACCAGAACCTGCGCTTAATCAAGAAAACTCTGACTCTGAACAAGAAACATATCAAACCAAGTCATCAATATTCTGAAGCGTCATCAGCAGTTAAGGAGAAAAGACTCTAAAGCGTTACTGATCATTCAAGACAGAATTAATTCCAACGGCTTTCTTCAGACAAGATCTTCTCCAAAAGGAAAGTGTGTTAATAACATTAAACTTGCTTTATGGACAACGTTATTACATTGCCTATATAAACAAGTCAGATTGCAAAAAGAAGCACGTACGTACACACAACAATTTGCTAAGATTACCAACCACGCATATTCAAGCTTAAGCAAATTCAATCTTTATTCTAAGCTAAACCTGTGTAATTTATCACAGTTGTGATAAACTGTTTTGTTAGAAAAACAACAACACATTTTGTTTAAATCATATTGTAAAAGAGATCCTTGAGATTAACCTGATTGTGGTTGTACTCAAGAAGACTTTAACAGTTGTTAAAGTAGTTGTTGTAATCTTTTGAGATTAGTGGATTAAGACCTCGTTGGAGAGAGGCGAAATCACCTTGACGGGTGGACTGGAGTAGTTTGAGATCAAATGAACCAGGATAAAAATACTGTGTCATTAAGTTGTTTTAGATCCAAGTTTTCAATTCAACCCCCCCCCCCCCCCCCCCTTCTTGTGTTTTTCACATCTTCAATTGGCATCGGAGCTCCTGGTTCTGAGCTTAAACACTTAACCGTGTCAGTACAAGATCCAAGCATCAGAAAAACACTATGGTGGGACCAAGCCAAAACATCAGTAATGACAACAATGAAGACAGTGACAGATTCAGTGGTAAACCTCTAGTCTTTGATGGAGAAAACTTTGACTACTGGAAAGACAGAATTGAGAGTTTCTTTCTGGCCCATGATGCTGATCTGTGGGACAAGGTGACTGATGGATACACACATCTTATTGATGGACGTGGTCAGAAGATAGACAGGAAAATGATGTCTGATCAGCAAAAGCGTGAATTCATAAACCACCACAAGGCTAGAACAATTCTCCTCAGCGCCATCTCATATTCATAATATGAGAAAATATCAAACAGAGAAACTGCCAAGAATATGTTTGACTCTCTTAGAATGACGCATGAAGGCAACATTCAAGTCAAAGAAACCAAGGCCCTTGCACTCATTTAGAAGTATGAGGCATTCAAGATGGAAGATAGTGAATCAATAGAAACTATGTTTTCAAGATTTCAAATTCTTGTTGCTGGACTAAAAGTTCTTGAGAAATGGTATTCTACTGTTGATCACGTTAAGAAGATCATCAGAAGCTTGCCAAAACAATGGAGGCCAATGGTCACAACACTTAAGCTAGCCAAAGATCTCAAAAAAATGTCTTTGGAGGAACTTGTTAGCTCCCTCAGAAGTCACGAGATAGAGCTAGAAGAAGACGAACCTCAAAAGCAAGGTAAGCCATTAGCTTTAAAATCTAACAGAAAATATGACTCCAAAGTTTTGCAGGCTGTAGAAGAAATCTCTAATGGATCCTCATCAGAAGAAGATGAATTATCTCTCCTCTCCAGAAGGGTGAACTAACTGTGGAAGTAGAGACAAAGGAAGTTCAGGAATCCCAGAAGATCAGAAAATCAGAATGAATCCTCCTCTAGATATAGAAGGTTAGAATCCTCCTCTAGACACAGAAGATCTGAAGGTTCTTCAGGATACAGAAAGCCAAAAAACAAAGACATCATCTGCTATGAATGTAACGAGCAAGGGCACTACAAAAGTGACTGCCCAAAGCTTCAGAAGGAAAAGCCCAAAAAGAAGTTTCTCAAGGAAAAGAAGAAAAGCATCATGGCTACATGGGATAATTCTGACACATATGAAGCTGACTCAGAATCAGATGATGAAAGAGCAAACATAGCTCTCATGGCAAACGTATCAGAAGACAGTGAAGCTTCTGGTTCAGACTCAGAATCAGACACTGAAGAGGTATTCCCTGACTCTACTATAAACTTTACTAAGGCTGAACTTGCTGAAAGCCTAAATGAAATTCTGGAAAGGTATCAGCAGATCAGAGTCAAATTCAAAAACCTAAAAAGGAATCTTGCCTCTGACTCTGATAAGACTGAGAGTCTCAGATTGGAGAATTCTGAGTTAAAAGAAAAAATTTCAAAATTAGAAAACCAGTTGCAAAACTCTCAGAAGGAAACAATCTCTGAAACTCCCAGCAATGCTGATGAGATCATCAAAGAGTATGATCACAACTTTCAAAAGTTTCTAGCTAAAAAGATAGACAGAAGCAAAATGGCTTCAATGATCTATGGAGTTATCAGAAATGGCAGAAAAGGGATAGGATATCAAGGTAAGGTACCTACACCAAAAAATTCCATGGACTTAGTTATAAAACGCACTCCACTTGATTCACATTTTATATATGGGCACACACATGACATAAAATAAATGAGTAGTGATTATTCTGTCAAACCAAAATTCAATCAGAATTTTGGTAAAACTAATAAATCAGGACCCAAGAAAATGTGGGTACCTAAGGATAAAATCATACATGTGGCAGATATCTTTAGCAGCAAAGCAAAGACACCAATCATGGTACCTGGACTCTGGCTGCTCACGACACATGACGGGAAGAAGGCATATGTTCCAAGCCTGGAACTTAAGCCTGGAGGCCACGTGGGCTTTGGAGGCAATCAGAGAGGAAAGATCATTGGCTCTGGAACAGTAGGTAATGGAAATCTTCCCTCTATAAGTAATGTTTTATTTGTTGATGGATTAATGTATAACCTGTTATCCATAAGTCAATTAAGTGATAACGATTATAATATAATCTTTAATCAAAATTCATGCAAAGCTGTTAGTCAGAAAGATGGGACTATCCTATTTAATGGAAAGAGGAAAAACAACATTTATAAAATAAAACTTTCTGAACTAAAGAGTCAGAATGTAAAATGTCTAATGCCTGTTAACAACGAGCAATGGATCTGGCACAGAAGATTGGGACATGTTAGTATGAGAAGAATATCTCAGATTAACAAACTCAATCTGGTCAAAGGACTTCCTAACTTGAAGTTCAATTCATATGCTCTGTGTGAAGCATGTCAGAAAGGAAAGTTTGCAAAACCTGCTTTCAAATCCAAAAATGTTGTTTCCACCTTTAAGCCATTAGAACTTCTGCACATTGACTTATTTGGACCAGTAAAAACTGCTTCAGTCAGTGGCAAGAAGTATGGGTTAGTAATCGTAGATGAGTATAGCAGATGGACATGGGTAAAGTTCTTAAGACACAAGGACGAGTCACACTCTGTGTTTGTTACCTTCTGCAACCAAGTTCAGAATGAAAAGGATCTTAGAATTGTCAAAGTCAGAAGTGATCATGGTGGAGAATTTGAAAATAAAGATTTTGAATTATTCTTTAATGAAAAAGGCATTCTGCATGATTTCTCTTGTCCTAGAACTCCCCAGCAAAATGGAGTTGTAGAACGAAAGAACAGAACATTGCAAGAAATGGCCAGAACCATGATCAACGAGACTAACGTTGCTAAGATCTTCTAGGCAGAGGCAATAAACACAATGTGTTACATTAAGAATAGAATCTCCATAAGACCTATTCTGGAAAAGACTCCATATGAATTGTGGAAGAACAGAAAGCCCGACATTTCTTATTTTCACCCATTTGGATGCACATGTTTTATTTTGAATACAAAAAATTATTTGAACAAGTTTGACTCTAAAGCACAAAAGTGTATTATGTTAGGATACTCTGAATGCTCGAGAGGGTACTGAGTATACAATACAGAAACACAGATTGTTGAAGAGTCAATCAGTGTTAGGTTTGATGATAAGCTTGACTCTCAAAAGTCAAAGCAGAATGAATTCCTTGCAGGTATGGAAGTTGAACTTACAGGTACTGAAGACAACTCATCAGAGGCTCTCAACAGAGACACTCCCTCAACAGCAGAAAGAGTCACTACAAGCAATCCAGCACCCTCTGTTGACCAACTCCATAAAAGACTATGCAAAAGCAGCATTGATCACCCAGAAGATACAATATTGGGAAAGAAGGAAGATCCAATCAGAACAAGATCAACATTCAGAAACTCTGAAGAATCTCTCATGGGACTGGTTTCTCTGATTGAACCAACAACAATTGATGAAGCACTTCTGGATAATGACTGGATTCTGGAAATGCAAGAGGAACTAAATCAATTCACCAGAAATGACGTATGGGATCTGGTTCCCAAACCAAAAGGGTTCAACGTCATTGGTACAAAATAGGTGTTCAGAAACAAGTTGAACGAGCAAGGTGAAGTCATCAGAAACAAAGCACGACTGGTAGCACAAGGTTATAGTCAGCAAGAGGGGATAGATTATACATAAACCTTTTCTCCAGTCGCAAGGTTAGAATCTATCAGACTTTTAATATCATTTGTTGTTAATAAAGGCATCACTCTGTATCAGATGAATGTCAAAAGTGCATTCTTAAATGGCTATATAGATGAAGAGGTATATGTGCACCAACCCCCTGGTTTTGAAAGTTCCAAAAATCCAGAATATGTTTTCAAACTAAAGAAGTCACTCTTTGGTCTGAAACAAGCTCCCAGAGCTTGGTATGAAAGACTAAGTAACTTACTGTTAGAAAAGGAATTCACTAGAGGGAAAGTGGACACAACCTTGTTCTGTAAGACAGTTAAGAATGACATATTAGTATGTCATATTTAAGTTGATGACATCATATTTTGATCCACTAAACCCTCTCTGGGAAGAGAGTTTGCTAAATGTATGCAGGCAAACTTTGAGATGAGCCTAATGGGGGAACTAAAATTCTTTCTGGGCATTCAGATAAATCAACAACAAAAGGAACTTACATTCATCAGAGCAAATATGTCAGAGAACTTCTGAAGAAATTTGATCTCTCAGAATGTAAGCCCTCAAGGATTCCAATGCATCCCACGTGCATTCTGGAAAAAGAAGAGGTAAGTAAAAAGGTAGAATATAAGGTCTACAGAGGTATGATTGGTTCTCTTCTATATCTGACGGCTTCAAGGTCTGACATTCTATTCAATGTTTGCATTTGTTCTAGATTACAATCAGATCCTAGAGAATCTCACTTAACAGCAGTTAAGCGAATTTTCAAGTATCTGAAAGGTACTGCTAATCTGGGTTTGTTTTATAGAAAATCAAGTGATTACAGCTTAGTAGGATACATTGATGCTGACTTTGCTGGAGACAGAGTAGAATGTAAAAGCACTTCGAGAAGCTTCCAGTTTTTGGGAGAAAATCTGATCTCATGGTCCAGCAAAAGACAATCCACAATAGCACTATCAACAGCAGAGGCTGAATACATAGCAGCAGCTGGATGTAGTACGCAAATTCTCTGGATGAAAAGTCAACTTGAGGACTTCAATATATTTGAGAGTAACATCCATATCCTCTGTGATAATACTTCTGTTATTTGTCTCAGTAAAAATCCTATTTTGCATTCTAGGGCTAAGCATATAGAAATAAAACATCATTTTATTAGGGACTATATTCAGAAAGGGATTCTTAACTTAAAATTCATTGACACAGACCATCAATGGGTTGATGTCTTTACAAAACCTCTTTCTGAAGATAGGTTTAACTTCATTCTAAAACATCTCAGCATGAAGCTTTGCCCAGAATAAATTGTTTTATTTACATATCTTAACCTTCAGAATTTTAGTTATTTTCTGTGAACTACTGATCAACCTGCCTTCAGAATTTTAGAAGTACAAATTGTATCAGAATCTATCCATGATCTTCTGAGCGTTTCATTTCAAGGATAGAAGTGTGTTTTTCACGTAAGCAAACAATTGTCATCCATTCATCAGCTACCTTCTGAGGCTGAACACGCGTTCACTTTTCTGAAAGGTCAAAAGCACTGATTGGGTGCATTGAGACACACGTCATAGGTAACCGTTCCAATGTCTTTCTGAATCCCCTAAAATCAGTTGTCATTAATGCTTATAATCATTACTAATTGTTTCTCTCTCTCTTACAGTTTATGCTTTCAAAAATCTATTTAAACTCAAGTTTCACTCTTTACACTCTTTCACTTTTACTCTCTCAATACTTTCTAATTGTTTTCAGTTCATACTTTCTAAAACCCTTTCATCTTTCTCAAATTTCTTGTGTGAACATGGCTTCTTCAAGTGTCCAAAACACCAGTACTCAGGAAACTGATTCTATGGAACAGTACGAAGAACCATATAGAACTCTACTCACGCCCATTGAAAACCTGGAAGTTCTTTCAGAACTAATTGTTGATTTTGAAAGTCTTCAAGAAAATGGCTTCAATCTCTCTAAAGATGTCAATTCTCAAGGATGGAACATATATTTTGACCGTCTTCTAGGGCCAACGTTTCCAATTCTTGTCAAAGAATTCTGGATTCATGCTTCCTCCTCAAACCATCAAGTTACCTCGTATGGGGAAGAAGATTGTCATTACTGAAGACCTAATTTCAAGACTGATAGGTTACAATGGTAGAGGTGTCAGGTGTATAGACATGGCTAAAAGATGTTCTGATGTTGCTTCAATTGCAAGAGAAATATTCACTTTGGGTCTACTCTCCAGTAAGATTAGGGATCTGAAGGATCATCACAAAATCTGGGCTAAGATAATTCTGGGATGCATCAACCACATGAAGCCAACTAGCTCTTTTGATTACATAAACATTGATCAGCAGTTTCTGATCTACTTTATTTCCAATAAAACTAAGGTAAATCTCCCTCACTTGCTATTTAATCATCTGAGGACCAGTGTAAAGGAAATAAGAGAAGATGAGTGTACCAAAAGGGATTGGATACTCCTAGGAAGACTCATATCAGATATTCTGACAGAGAATAGGCTGATAGAGCATCTGACTGAAGCACAGGAAATTAGCTCACTAGAAACTACTGCTGGGAAGCCTCTGAATGCAAAGAATCTGAAAAAGATGAAAATCATTGAGAACATCAAGAAGGAACCCAACGTTACTTCTTTTGCAACCACCACTTCCAGAAGAATTCCTCTGGATGATTTTCCTCTTTTCTCTGAGATTGACTCCAAGCCTGAGATAATCGTTAGATATTTGGATGTGTGTAAGGCAGATGGCACTGCACATGAAATAAATATCCAGGACTTGCATCAGGCGGCTCCAGAAGTTGTTTTGAAGAAGACCAAGAAAAGAAAGGCAGCAGCAGAAGGATCATTCTAGAGGACTCCAAAAGCTGCTAAAAATAAAGGTAATCCTTCTTCTGTTACTATTTTAGAATCAATAACTATATCAACATCTGAACCCATAACTACCCAATCAGAACTTCCAACCCCACAAACTTTTGATGACTTTGACATAGGGTTTGATCCATCAGAAACTCTAAGTCTAAGAGAAACTCACTCCCTTCCTATCAATCCAAATCCTGACCAAACTCAACCAGAACTTGCCAAAGTTCTGTCAGACATTGACTCTTTTGACCAAGATATTTCAACTCCCATACCATAAAATCCAAATCATCAAATCCCTGATAATCCAAACTCTGAAACTACAACAAAATATTCCTCATCCACCATCACCTCAACCTGAACAATCACAACCAGAAGCTCAAACTTCTGAGATTCAACCATCTGAGACCTATGAACCTGAACCTCAAAATGTTCCATCCAACAAATCTGAAGAATCTACGTCAGATTCGGATTCTATACTAATCCCAGGAATCACTGAACCACTTTCCATTCGCATGCCTCTCACCATCCTGGACATTCCATAAATTCCTTCTTCTTTGGAATCCACACCACCAAATTCCCCAACCAGTCCAATCATCATACCCGACTCTCCCACTCCCTCACCCAAGAGCAATCCAACTGACAACGTAAGACTTGTCATTGATCCAACTGTATTGGAACGTTTAGCTGCTATATCTCACAAAACCAAAACTGCCATTCCAAAAAAAACACCAACTGAAACCACACCAGATGTTGATACAAGTTTATTGATGTTTGAAACAGGAATGCAGAAATGGATAACCTCCTTGAAGCAAGCTAGTCTAGAGATGACTAATCTTGCTGCTTCTGATTATCTATGGACAAGTTTCAGAAACTGGCGAAGTTCTGAAACACTAAAGTTAAAAGAACAGAGCTATAAACAGGTTCAACAGAATTTCAGTGATATGCTAAAGGTTTTTGAAGACCAAGTTCTGAGCCATCTGCTCAAGGAAGAGATTCTCCCTCTAGATAATGCTCCCTGGTCAGAACATCGTCCCTCAGATGAAGTTCAACCAGAATCAGAAGGTCTCACTCTGACTACTGCTCCAGATGAGATGATCTAAGTAGCAGAATTGGTTCAAAATGATCAAGTTGCAGAATGCTCTGAGAAGCGTCCAAATACTGAAGAATCTCCAGCTTCTTCCTATGACAGGAAAACTCTAAAAGAATTGAAGAGAGCAAATGATGTTATCCAGGAAAGGTTGGATAAGCAGGAAGGCACAAACAAAGAAATTAAGAGCATTTTGAGCAAACAAGAGGAAACTAACACCCATATCAAGGGCTTGCTGGAAGCTTTATTCACACGCCTTCCTCCTCCCTCTTAGATTCTTTTCGGTTTTAAAATCTATTTATCTGTAACGTTTGTTTTACATTGCTCCTGTTCTGAACTACTTATCATTGCTTCCTATTTTTAATATAAATCAACTTTTTAGCATTGATTATATAGCCTTTTTGATAACTGACAAAAAGGGGGAGACAGTAAGATATTTTCAATAACGGTTTACTGAGACAGAAGTCTCAAACATTCTGAACTACTTAACCTCTATCTTCTGAAAAGCTTGAACAGGTACAAAACTCTGCTGAAAGACGCAGTTAAACTCTGATGCTCAAAGACTCAAGGGAAGTAATCAACTCAGGGGGAGTTTTTCTTCTTAATTCTAAACTTTTTATTCTTTATTTTTTAATTGAAAAATATGGTTTTTGTCATCATCAAAAAGGGGGAGATTGTTAGAACATAGTTTGATTCTACAACCCTTGGTTAAAGTTTTGATGATAACAAATACAAAGAATAAATAAATACAAAGAACAAATATGCACCTTAAAAATATGTTTTATGTATACAGAAGTTCTGATCAAATCAGCATCAGAAGATCAGCCATAAGTGTTACACGCTGAAGCAATCAGAACATACGTTGAAGATTGATGACCAAAACCTGCACTAAATCAAGAAAACTTTGATTCTGAACAAGAAACATATTAAACCAAGTCATCAATATTCTGAAGCATCATCAGCAGTTAAGGAGAAAAGACTTTGAAGCGTTACTGAACATTAAACTTGCTTTATGGTCAACGTTATTACATTGCCTATATAAAGAAGTCATCTTGCAAAAATAAGCACGTACGTACACACAACAATTTGCTAAGATCACAAACCACGCATATTCAAGCTTAAGCAAATTCAATCTTTATTCTAAGCTAAACCTGTGTAATTTATCACAATTGTGATAAACTGTTTTTATTAGAAAAACAACAACACATTTTGTTTAAATCATATTGTAAAAGAGATCCTTGAGATTAACCGGATTGTGGTTGTACTCAAGAAGACTTTAACAATTGTTAAAGTAGTTGTTGTAATCTTTTGAGATTAGTGGATTAAGACCTCGTTGGAGAGAGGCGAAATCACTTGACGGGTGGACTGGAGTAGTTTGAGATCAAATATACCACGATAAAAATATTGTGTCATTAAGCTGTTTTAGATTCAAGTTTTCAATTCAACCCCCCCTTCTTGTGTTTTTCACATCTTCAGATGTCGTATGACCTTACATAGGATTTCTCATCTGACATGTTGCTCTAAATGTTGAAACACTTCAACTCAACATGTCCCAACATAGAATAAGACTTCTAGCTCAAACATTTTCCTATTAGCAAGTTATTACATTCTATCTAACATATTGCAGCTATATTTATTAAGCAAAAATTAATGCTAGTTAATCCTAGAACCTTAGGGTTCTTAGGGTTCGTGGGGTTTGGATGAAGGTAGGGTTAGGGTTCCCGAGTTTGGAAGAAGATCTTCAGGATTCTGAGTTTGTTATAGTGGTGATGTATGAAGCTGGTGGTGCCGTGGAGCATCCGCCAGCGTAAGCGATTTCTGGCCAGTGGCGCCCAGAGTGGAGGCAATTTTTGGTGGTGGAAATCTAGAGAGAAGCTAGAGCTTCTCTCTCTACCTCCCAACTACTCTTTGTGTTTGTGAAGAGAGAGGAAGAAGAGGAAAAAGAGTCGAGAGCTCAAGATTTTTCTTAAATAAGACTTCCTCTGTTCGTTGGTGATGGACGCGTGGCCTCACGAGGGCCACGCGATGAGCATGCTTTGACTTATCCAGCGTGCCCTGGTGTACCGTGATCCCTCAGTCAATATAAAATCATAGACGGCTGTTGGTCAAGCCTTAGATCAATGCCCTAGAGTTAACCACTTGTGGCCTTTTGATCTGAATTGAACATCCTTGATTACGTTAATGTACCATAGCATCTGCACTTTCCCATACCATGGCCACTGAATCAAACAAAATTATATAGGCCTAGCACGTTTCTAATCGCACCCTTCCTAATTACTCCATCAACATAATTCACACCCCCCCCCCCCCCCCCCCCCCCCCCGCAAAATGAATCAAAACAAAATATTTGGGCTCAAGCCCTTACATCCTACACCCCCAGTTTTGCTACCTAGATGAAATCAACACCCCCATGCCACTGGGCCTAAATCCAATATCTGGATTTAGGACCCTGTTATTTACACCGCCAGTATTTTACTAACCAACTAATTTTGCACCCCTGCATTTTTAATTAAAATTAATTTATTTTTTATAATTTTATTTATTTATTCAGTTGTTTATTTATTTATAACATTTTTCTAAGATACTAATAATTATTGGACATATTTAAATATTTAATATATTTATTATAATAAATTCTAAAATTGTTTATTTTTAATTTCAAATTCTTTTTTAAATACTAACTCATTTAAATACTTTAATTGCATTAAATTCTTTTTTCTCATGCATTAAAAATATTTTTTCTCATATTTCATAATATATACAAAAAACTGTAACCGACAAATTACAAAAAAATTTCTACTAACTTAATAAACTCCTATATATTTTTTTTAAAAAGGATTATGGAGATATTTCTTATTAACTGCGAACTTCGTCTAAACAACTCCGTAATTTACAAACCAAGACTTGGTTCAAGGAGAATTCGCGATACTTCCATAATCCATAAAAAATACCAACCAACAACTATGAATTGGGACTCTGATTCCTCATAAGAGGATATGTAGGCATACGACTTAAAATTATGGCGAGTTCCCCTGATAAAAATTAAAACCATATTCCTAAGCCTTAAACCTAAACCCTAGTATCATTGTGAATAAGGTAGATGAAGTGTGCCTAACACCGTCCCTTCGTCTAAAATGAGTCAACAACTTAGAATCTCTGATCAAACTAGGGTTATCCGTTATATTCCCTTCCCTAGAATAAAAATTAATGGTGGAGGCTCTATAATTCCAAACCGATTATTACACAACACAACTCCAACCATTAGACACAAATGCTTCACAAAAAGTTCTGAAGCATAAGCACATAGCCTTCAACTAGACTCTAAGTGTACACCTTTCACTTAGACTCATTGACATACATCAAAACATCAAAATATCACATATGTGACATCTCTCAATACTAAAGATCCTCAGAGAGTCATTCCAAAATGTGTGAGAAAAATAAATTCTCCCAGACACAATTATTGACCATTAGAGAGATATGTGTACTTCTTATTCAATCACTCGGCTTCACCTGTCTTGAATTACATGCCCACACAAGCCAGCAAAATATATGCACCAATGCAGCAACAATCCATAGATAATTACAACACTCCCCCTGTCAAGGATAATCAATGCTTCTTTTGAAGATGGGCACTTGAGCACCGGACAAGAACACATGAAAGTCTTCATACTTTCATAGTGGAGGGCAACCACTTCACATAACCTAGTATCTGATATTCACTCCTATGCCCTTTCATTCACTAGTAATTGTTGATATTAGTGAAGACTTTAAAAATAGTAGTCATGCATTGTTAGAACATACTACTATAAACAAGATCAAAATCTGCACATTCCAATCCACATATCTAGAGATACATCTTCTCACAGTAAAGTTATGCCTCAGCTCCACATTCATAACCCAAGCATCTTCATATCATAGAACCCGTCAGCTTTTGGTTCTTGATTCATCATCCACATGACTTATAATGCTAGGAAGTCCTTCAAGAAGCTCCTAACAAACACAGGAATATCTCAAAAGATTACACCTTCTGCAGCTCATTCAGGTTACCACAAACACCTGAATGTCATAAAGAGAAATAAACTCTCAAACAATTTCTGAACCAATAGTTCAGAAGGAATACTTGCACATACACATCAGATAATTACCCATCTCCCATCAGGGTTCTTACCATCAGTTAAATGCTCATCTTCATTAGACTAATACCCAACTCCCGTTAAGGTATTTGTCATTAGAGGAAAAATTTCCTTAAACAACAGATGATGCTCCCCTTCCTTAAATGTTAGAACTTCTGATCTAACATTCTTCTTCTTTACTCTCCTAACACAAGAGGATTATTCACAACATTATAGACTTGTCCAGAGACTAGACTTCACACTCCATCATGGTCATTCGTTCCAACTTAAGAATTCAGTAGTGGTTAGAAATAATCACCTCATGATCTTTAAAACACGCTTCATTTTAAAGAAACAAACACACCTGAGATGATGTTTCAACATCAGACAAAACATCAATCCCATGTCCATGGACTTTACCCAAGAGGATAAGTCCAAACAACACCTCTTACAATAGAACACAAGAGGATCAACCATTACTAGTTGATCAACCTTCAATACCAGATAAAACACATGTAGAAAATTAACATAACACACCTCAAGAAACTTCTCCTTAAGCATGAAATCTAGACCACCTGTCTGACTTTGCGGTGTTTGATCACAACTCTTATGCACCTAACGAGGAGATTCACACTATCATGTAGAACATAATATGCATGGTTTTATATGATCATCAACCCTTCAACTAGACTGTCCAGGAGTACTCCAGGTTCTCCCAATAATACTGGATATCACATCATAACTTATAAGTTAATTTTCCAGAAAATTAACTTACCTTACGTTGATGCATCTTCATTGCTCACAACCCCTAGAATTTCTCTTCCATTTTAGTATAACAAGAGTTCAATGTTCTCATAGACTTGATAAGTGATATCAAGTTTGAGTAAACAACCTCTATCCTGTTTGAGAGAAATACCAGTCAAACATGTTGAGAAAAATGAATTCTCAAAACAAGAATGTCAAGACATTATATCTTACATCTCAAGAATCTCCCTCTTCATATTAGAGATTATTCTTCATCAACTGCTATAAATATCTTGATAATCATACGTTCTCCTCATGAATATCAGTATAATTTGTGGTTAGTACATACCCACAAAATTCTTTCTCTGTTGTAGAAGAAACTTTTCCACATGTACAATATCACATACATATGGCTTCTTTGATCAAAAGAGACTAGATGACAGAGAAAATGTTTGTGGCATATGAACTTGACCTTCATATTCAAGAGATCTGGCTGAGAAAACAAAACTCTAATGGAATTAGAGCTCGGCCTCTACATTTCTACTTACTTGGATTAGAAATAAATTGAACCAAGAATTAGCCAATTTGTTGATCAACATTCAACTAGCTCACTAATCTAAGACATGTTTTCTGGATAAAACATCTTAGATCCATAACCCAGATGCCTCCTATTCAAAATCAGGAGTAGGTTCTAAACATATGTGATTATCACACATTTTTTAGCACCTAGAGCATATGCTTTTCAACAGGAAGTTGCACTCCTAGTTACATGATGTCCCAACATCTGGTAGGACATCAATTGCCTTATTTTGGAAAACAAAAATGAGATTGGTTCTGAAGCCATTACTACTTCCAGAAAGTCAAAATCCCTTGATCACCTTCAAGGTCTTCAAAAATAATCTAAGCTCCAGCTATACCAACAACAACAAGACTCAGAGTATCTTTCGTAATTAGGTCAAGAATTAGGAAGACTCTTTTAGAACCCAGAATAAATGGCTCTATCTTTTCTTCAATAATCCATCAAATAAATGACAGGTTTCTTGAAAGATACATCAATCATACACTAAAGTACCTTTATGAGTGGACTTGAGAAATAAACTCAAGTATCGTTGGACACTTTAGACAGATGGTTGAAACAATATTGCACATATCCTATCACTATAGGATACACATGTTAAGAAGACCAAACCCTAATGCCATGTCAACCAGGGTTACAACAGATACCACGCAGTGGAACAAATAACATCTCCTCAACATCCCTCAGGCACAACAAACCCTTGCACAAAAACTTCACACTTCAGGTGCACCGGGTCAACATAGGTTAGAAAACAAATCAAACCAAAAACAACAGCTCTCCATCATAACTACATGCCTGAACACAACAGACATATTCAATCCTGTCATGAATAGTCCATTATCCACTTCAAGGTACCATTCAAAAACAATATGAACTATCCAAGTTCAAACAGCTTTTCAGTAGAAACCTTCTACCTTGCACATAAATCAGAAATTATCCCTATGGATCTCATCTAGAAACATATATGATGCTTGCGTTGATACCAATTAAAATTCTGGTATGACAAAGTTCACATGTCATATGACATGTTAAGACTTCTGATCCGACATAAACAAACAGGCAAGGTATAAACAATAAAAACAGTATTGAAAAGCATAAACAACACACCAGGATTGTTAACCCATGTCATAACAACTCTCCTGCTCTGGGGGAATACCAATCTCGGGACAAATCCATGCAAATAATATCAATTCATAGACCCTAAAGTAAACCTCCAGTTTACGGACTAATCACTTAATCACTACCCTTGCTAGATTTCTATCTATGACACACCTAGATATGAGGCCCTCCTTAATCCCTCTTCAATCATAGACAGCGATTGGATTAACACAACAATTCTAAAAAAAATAGGAAGACACACTTCCATGATAATTCCTAGCCAAGACTCTTGACTAAGAACATAAATTGGAGTTGGTTACAAGCTTCCTCTAAGAACAATATTTAACTCATTACTTCACAGTTTCTGAGTGAGAACACAGTGACTGTCTCATAATCCGAGTGGTTCACTTACACCAAGTATCCTAGAGAGAGGCTACCAACTCAGCCCTAATGATTACATCTTTATAGTTCTCGACTAGTACCAAACCTAGGTTACAAAGCTTCTATTTATAATATATACCCAACTGGATTTGGGCCTTTAAATTACAGCTCTTTGACTATTACAAACAACAAAAAATTCTGCTACAAAATAGGTCTTCAATCAAATCTTCCTAAATTATCTCCATATTTCGAAAGTCAATATTCTTATTGATTCTTATTGACCTACAAACCAGTGCCATATAGGATAATATAATATCCTCAAAGTATATTCTTTCTCTGTGATTTAACAGAATATAACAGTCTAGTTCAGCTCAGGAGCGATGTCTTATGACCCTACATAGGACATCTCATCCGGCATGTTGCTTCAGATGTTGAAACACTTCAACTCAACGTGTCCCAATATAGAATATGGATTCTTGCTCAAACCTCTTCCTGTTAGAAATTTAATACATCCTATCTAACATATTGCTGCTATATTTGTTTTACAAAAAATAATATCAATCCTTAAAACTAAGGAACTTACACTTCTCACAGTTTGCTATCTTTCTTTTTGATGTTGTCCAAGGGGGAGAAGCATATGGAAAGATGAATTTGGGAAGCATAAAGTCAGGGGAGCCTTCGATAACTACATGAAATGCATCGTCACAAGTTTTTCCATCGTCAAAAAGAGGGAGTATTTGAATACAACTTTGTCATTAGATGTTTTGCATGATGTCAAAACTGGGAAAAGCTAGCATTTTTGTATATTAGATGGTATCTCTATGTCTTGTGGAAATCCTTTGCATTAGGGGTCTTAGTAACCATTAAAAACCATTTTGAAATTAATCCAAGTCATGAAAAACAAGTTTCTGCATAAATCTTCATTGCATGTGTCGACACATACGATTTTCAGGTCGACACATGCAATTCAATTTTGAAGCATGTAGCCTCTGGAAGGCTGAGGTCGACACATGCATTGCACAGATCGAAACATACTGAAGCTTTTCTGAAATTGCAGAAATTCTTATTTTATGTGTCGACACATACAAATTTCATGTCGATATATTTACTATTATTTTAAAGCCCGTAGCCTATGACTTGCTTCGCTCGACACATACATTCCTTTAGGTCGACACATACAACTTAAACTTAACGTATGTATCAACACATATGATTTATAGGTCGACACATATTGATTGTTTTGGTCAATTTTTCAAAACTTTTTTTATTCTGAAAAAGACCTTTTTGCCCTAAAATTCCAAAACTATAAATACATCATTCATGCATCATTCCAACTTGATGATACCATAAAAATATGCTACATTTTTTCTTCATATTCAACCTCCAACCTATACATACACACTAATAAACCATTGTAACAATTCTTTGTTTGGGTGCACCAATACGAAGTTTGATAATGTCCGATTAGGTTCTTGTATATCCGATAATATTGGGTTAAGATTTCAAGGGTCTTCATTAGGAAAAACCGTGGGTTTGTCCTCCAAGATCATTGGGGGTTTTCGTGTAAGACATTCGAGAGAGGATTGCGGCCAAGTGAGGCCTTTTGGAGATAAAGAATACAAATGATCCTTTGGAGATAAGGAAAACAAAGGAAGTAGCGAGAGAACGGAAGATCAAATAAAAGTCTTGTGTTGTAATAGGTGAAATTGATGGTGTGCAGAAGCTTTGGAGATAAAGTATGCAAAGGAGTAACAAGTTCCAGATAGTCAATTTGCAACTATTGTGTTTTGGTCTTTCTAAAGATCAAAGGAAGAGATAGAGTTGAATCAATATCAAGCGTTAGGGTTTTTGGAGTTGCTCTTGAGCACTTCTCTTGTATCAACTTTTTGCATAGTAAGAATTATCCTAATTCCATTAGAATTAGGCGCAGACGTACCCACACACGAGGACAAATGTGGGGATTTGTTAATCCTTGTGTCTCTTTTTCGTATTTTTTAATTGATTTATTTTCATCAATCAATTTGTCTAATAGAATTGCATAATCGATAGACTTGTAGGAATATTTTCGATCTATTTTTTGGTTTTGAATGAAGTGTTGATATAACTTATAATTACTTTTGATTATAAGTACTTTTTGTATCAACACAAATCAAAGTAAAATTTTGAAAATTCCAATGCACACCAAGTGTTCGACAAATTGTTTTTGTTTGTTCTTTTGATAATTGCCATTGGAAATAGCATTGCTAGTAACTTTCTAAAAACGATTGATAAAGTGTTACTTGATTAAAGTCCAATTAATTCAAATTATCGTATTCATTCCATTTTTAAAATTTTATATTTGCATGTCCGAGTTCCAATAGTTAAGGTTCGATAGATGACACATTCTGAAAAACATATGTGTGCACTCTTTTCAAGTCAAAGTTTTTAAAATAGTTTTTAATTTAAATTTTAGCTTGGTGATCTATTCACTCCTGCCCCTTTAGATAAGGCGTCGTCGTCTAACACAAATGTCAACCTAGAAACTTTCATCGGCATCATATGAAGTTATTTGAAGCATTGAAGTTTGAAACACATTGCAAGTACCAGTTCGATTTCTCCATTTTTTAGACCTTGAAGCTTTAACTGGAAAGGTAGTTTCGAGTTACTTCACTCAGCAAACGAGTTACCAATCTCTTCATCTCGATCTTCTGATGTTATGCCCCCACTTACCTTTAATTTATTCATCATATTAGCCAATTAATTTCCTTTTATTTTCATATATATTTTAAATAGCTTTTTTTTTATATTTTGAAATCCAACTTTTTTTTATAAATCACCAAAAATATTTTCTACCACATATGTTTTTCCCAGAATTTAAAATGATTTATAGCATTTTTTTTCTATTTTATCTTTGTTTTCATTTTAATTTTCTTCTAACGATTAATTTTCATTTATTTTCAAACATTTTTTAGTCCAACTTTTGAGATCGTGTTCCTTGAAATATTTCTGAATTTTTCAAATTTGTGGCTTTTTATTTGATGTTTTGATGCTTCTTTTGGATTTTCTTTTTACTTTCCATTTTTATCCATTTAAAAATCATTTTAAATAATGCTAGTGTATATACCCGTGCGTGGCACGGAATAAAATTTTGTATGTTACAAATATTTATAATTCATATCTTAAAAATTTTATAATTCATATCTTAAAGCAAAAGGATACATTTGGAATAATAATGTCAACAGATGAAAACTTAAGGCTCATGTGAATCAATCAATTATTATAAATATTAATAAAACAGTTAATGAAAAAATTAATGAAATAATAAAAAAATAATTTAAGAGATAGTAAAAAATATAGTAGTTTCTTGAAGAGATGACTAAAAATCTTTTCAACTACAACATTGGAGGAGTAAACCCATGTGAAAACTTATTTTCTGGACATCTTTGACCAAAGATACACAATCAAGAAACACAACAATGCAAAAGCAATCACATGAACAATGTAATTCAAATCATTGTGCATGATGCTCTTGTTCGATTTTCTTAAGTTATTTTTCACCACGACTTAAGTTTTTGCCATTGTTATTTGTTGTATTAAAATAGATAAAAGTTAAAAAAATTAAGACAAACAAACATTTTCTTTCTATAAGGGAAATGATGTACCAAATATCAATAATTGATTTATTACTGCAAAATCAATATTGAACAAAAACCAGCCAAAACATTTTTCCTCCTTATTAATTTTCGGAAACTGTAAATCTTTCTAATACAAATTCTATAACACACGGGACAAAGTTCTCACCAATTTAATCCATCTTCATATGTAAAACCACAATCCTAAAGTAATGAGAACCAACTATTTAAAGGCCAAAAGAGAGTTTGAGAAACAATTTTGAGATAAAATTTCTTTAACTAAAATTGTGTTTGAAGTGAAGTAATTTATATCCGCACTCAACTTCTTCGTGCTTACAGTTCAGGCATTTGTCTTGCAGCGTTTTTCAAATCAATTGATGTCCACCACAACAGTCATCATTATTAATAGTTCTCATCATTTGTTCATATGAATCCATTTGTTATGCATATTTTAAATATTCAGAGCTAAATGTATCCATAACTCAGGTTTTCAATACTAAACTCTAGAATCGAAAATTGGAATCCATCAGACAACAATGCTTAAGCTATTATATCATGTACCATACAACAAACGATAACAGCAAATAAATTTAAAATATAAGATATATTGTAAAAGAGATATATTTAAAATAAATCTACAGTGATCCCTTTGTCAAAATGCTCCTGTTGTATTATTAATAAAACCCGAACCAATTTGGTAAAGAATGCTTAAGCATTGCAAGATGAGGATTGAAAGTTGCATTTATTTGCGAATCGAAACAATTTGTTAGAAGATTCTTAAGCATATACTTCATGTGTTTCAACAACAACCTGAAAATTAAACTTGCTAAATTTGTTTACAAAATGGTTTGTTCCATGATATCTAAGTTTACATAGCCGTCTAAGTTTTGGCATGTGACAGATTATAAAAATAACTCATTTCATGTGCCATTTTTAATCATGTAAGCTTTCAATCTCTAGTATGATTAAAACAATATTTGGTGTTATTATGAAATATTACTTAGTAACTTTGGCGAAAAGCGTTATTAAGGCAATCCCAATTTACCCCGTGATGATGAATGTGCTGCCTAAAGCTTGAGTAGAGGAGATACATCAGCTGCAACGTAACTTAATTTGGGGGGATGCCGTTGACAATAAGATGATGCATGCGGTGAATTGGAACTTGTTACAGATTCAAGGTGTTTGGGTGGGCTTGGATTGAGGAAGCTGGAAGTGATGAACCAAGCGTGTTTGACGAAACTGAGTTGGAAAATGGTGAATGGATCGAGTGATCTATGGTGCCGTGTCTTGCAAGGCTTGTATGAGAATATCAATATTCATGATTTGCCTAGTTATAGAGCTACTGATTCCAGTATTTGGAAGGCTATCTGCAAGAGCTTAAAGCCGATGTTAGATACTGGTTTTTGGAGTATTGGTAAGGGAAGTTGCATTGATGTTGTTGGGGATAGTTGGTGGATTCCTTGGGAGCGCATTTATGATTATGACATCGATATTCCTCTGAATATGCAGTGTGCTAAAGTAAAGGATTTGTTGGATGGTAATGGTGACTGGCAGTGGAGTGAGCTGAAGAAGTGGCTGCCGCAGTTCCTGTTGAATAAGCTCTATGCAGTCATTCTGTCGCATGAGGATAATGATGAAGACAAACTTATTATTGCGGGAACTGGAGCAGGAGATTTGTCTGGGAAGGTTATGTATAAGGATCTGGCCGAGGGTAATGCGGATCATGAAATTGATCAAGTTTGGATGAAAATTTGGAAGCTCAATGTATCCCAACGGGTCCGTAGCTTTTTGTGGTAGATGAATCATGAAAAACTTCTTACCAATTTCAGCAATGGAAATGCCGCGTGTAGATTATGTGGACACGTCTGCGAGGATACCTACTGTACCCCAAAATTTGCCCTCCCATATTTTTCAAGGTTTGTCAAGAATCATCTTCAAATGGTTCAAGACTACTCAAGGATTGCACAGTCCAAACACCTCCTAAGCCAGTTAAAATTAGGGTTTTGGTTCTTTCAAGGAATTTGGGGTTTTCAATGGCTTAATCAAGTCACATATGCCTATATACATTCTCAATCACCTACATGTCAAGTCTCAAGTCTCACAATGCCAGTTTGCACAATCAAAAGTCCCATTTGCTTCACAATCAACTACAGGGGTAAAATGGTCATTTTACAGCCAAAAGTCAGAATTTTTGGTCAACATCTTACTTTGAGCTCACAATCATCATTTGATCAAGCCTTGATCATGATTCCTCAAGCATGGCTCAAAAATCATCAAAGATGCAAAGGTTACTATTTTTGGACAGCAGAAAAGTCAACTGTACCTTGACCAAGGCATAACCTTTTCATGGTTCATCAGAAAAATTCCATCCAATGCTCATTTTGAAGGGGAGGACATTTCCTACAACTCATCTTCATATTCCAATTCCAAGAAATGCTCTCACAAAAAGTTATCAATTTCTACGTTATAGGTCAATTTCAAAAGTCAACAAAAATGCACTTTAAGTCAAAGACCATAACTTGCGATTGGTAAATCCAAATGACATGGGACCAAAGGCATTGGTTATAGGACTTCAAGACCTTTCCAAAATGTCCAAGAACATGTTCATAGGATCAAAATTGAGAAAACTATGCATTGGAGAAGTTGGGAAATTTTTGTGAATTTGCAAAAGTCAACTTTGCTCAAAATACTTTGTTTTTGCTAATGGGCCTCAAATTTCTTCTTGAAACTTTATCCAAAGTTTATGCACGACCCATTAAGATTAAATTGAATTATTTTCTTATTTTTTATTAATTAATTGAATTTTTTATCAATATTAATTCATTTTAGTTAATTTAAATTGTAGGAAATATCAAGATATGGTTTTTCAATCTTTTCATGAAGAAAATATGACCTAAAAGAGCTGGCAAATTCGTGTGCACATCAAGGGGACAAAAATCTACAAGTTTGGCAAGTTTTTTCCAATTAAAAAGATTGAAAAATATTTGATTTTCAATCAAATATACAAACATCAATTCCATGGATTTCTTGGCCAATATTTAACCTAATTCCATTCTCCTATAAGTACACAACCTAACCCTAATGCATTGGACGAGAAATTGCTGCATACAAAGCCATAACAACATTGAAAAAATTCAAGAAAAAGTCAAAACTGTTTTCCAGGTTCCAGGCCAATTCAAAGCAATTTGTGGATTCAAACACGTTGCTGGAGGTGTGAGGAACGTTTTGCAATCAAAACCATACGCTAAAGCTTAAGAAATCGCCACAAACAGTTTAACGGTTTGCATTTTATTTTTAGAATCGAATAGCCTTATTCATGCATCATTAACATGATTTCTTGTGTGCTTTGTGTTGCTAGAACTCACAGGAAACTAATGGCATAGTTTAATTGCATTGAGACACCCAGAATCCAAAAATGCCATTGATGAATTTTAGGGTTCATACACGTTCAAATTAGGGCTTTGTTGTACAGGAAAAATTAGAACCTCTGATGCATATGGTTGAATTCAGGAGATTCAGACGAATCTAACAGGACCATCGCGCCATATTTATATAGCCTGTAGGGCTATTCGCTATTATTGGTCAACCTGTTTTGTGGGGGTTAAAAACCCCCGCTATCTGTTTGTCTTTTACAGGGAAAAAGGAAGACGATGATGAGGTGGTGATGCGTGATTGGCTAATTCAAAAGCACGCGCGTTTTAGTTTGTGTTTCAGCATATTACTTATTTTGTATATATTATAATTGTTTGTCATTATTATAACAAAAGCAAGCAAATGGCCTAGTGGATAGTGCGTTGTCCAAGAATCATTGGGACCTGGGTTCGATTCCCAGGTCCACCCAAATATTTGATATTTCTTTTCTTAACATAATTACATGAAGCGTTCCAGGAGGTGTCTACCATGTGCCTCCAAACATCAGCATGCCATGTGTCTTGAAGCAGCAATCCAATGGCCAGGAGATGAAGAACACCATGTTCCCAGTCAAAGCATGCGTGGACAATGTCCAAAAAGTCAGAAGGGCTTGATTGTTAATGGGCCATAAATTGCTAGAACACCTCCTTGCTGGCCCATCACCCCCTGGTTTCTCTATTCCTTTTTCTTTTCTATTTTTTCTATTTAATTATTTTATTAACTATAATTATTATTATTATTATAACTCACAAATTAATTTTTATAATAAATTCAGAAAAACCAAAAAATATAAATATTTTTATTATTATTATTATTGTTTACTAATTTCACTCTATTTTTTGTAAATAAAATGCTAACAAATTAATTTAGTTTAATTAGGTTTAATTAGGTTTAATTTTGACTTTTTCATAATAAATAAATAAATTAGAATTAGGTTTTACTAACTTTTGACTTTATTTTATTTTATTTTTATTTTCATTAAAACATAAAAAACACAAAAATACTTTTTTTCTTTTAATTAATTAATTAATTAGTTTTAGGTTTAATATTTAATTAATTGCAAAGGACCAAAATTCCATTCTTTTCTCAAAAAAGGGTCAAAACCCTAAGGACGTCCTGATTCAATTTTTCTCGCGCATGTTTATTCTTGATTCATTATTTTGATCATATTTATGTATCTGCTCCGAGAATGTAATAGATAATTAGGACCTTTATCGCTTTCTTTTATTTTCTCGCATTTATCTTTTCAAGGGTTATGTTTTTGGCGATGTAAATACCCGATGCCCTGTAATAGCGTAGATTTACTTTCCGAAATTCATTTTCCGCACAATTATTAACTGTTAACTATGCATGACAAGACTTGCCTGAAAAAATAAAATCAACTCGTAGCTCACCATAACTTGTGCAAAGAGAATTTAAACTGAACTTGACACACGTGCACATGCCACTCCTAGGGTACGCCTCACTTGGTTGCCTCGAGGTGGTCATTGAGTATAGGGTGTTTTAGAGGTCGCCGTCCTGTCTAAAGATCCAGTTGCCTCGAAACGGTTGCCTCGGATAAAAAAAAGGGATCTAGGACATTAGGGTTACCGCTAAGGCGTCCTACTATTGCTTTGGTGACCACATGTCCCTATAATCGAATTGACCCGAATAACTCCAACAACGGTGCTACCTACTTCTCTATAGTGGGATAGTACTATCTAAAGGACTCTTACACAACTTAATTCCTTAGAGTAGGTAGATTTCTCTTGGGTACTTGCTCTTTCAAAACAAAAAAACAACTTTTCGCACCTACACTTTCAAAAAGTTTTCAAACAAACACTTCATACACTCTTGAGGACTAATACAAGAGTTACCTAGAAGTTTTCAAAATGAAACTTTTTCAAAACCCACAAACACAAGAAAAACAAAATTTTTTGAAAACATAGTGAGCAAGTACCTAAGAGCCCGTGGATAACCACAGATAGAAAGGGTGCTAACACCTTCCCTTTCTATAATCTACCTCCCGAACCGAGAAACATCTCGAAAAGGAATTTTGCTATGCTTTTGTCCTTTCCTTGTTGGAGAAAATAAAAGACGGTGGCGACTCTTGCTTACCGCGACATTTCGCGAACCAGCATTTCAAAACAGTCAGTTCTATTTCCACCGATCACAGAACTGGCGACTCTGCTGGGGATACTATATAAGTGAGGTGTACCTTAGGATTAGACCACTCTTATGTTTTCAATTGTATGCCTTGTTTTCTTTAATATTGTGGGCTTTGCATAGGAGTTTCATAGATCCTAACCCGGATCTGGGTAATACCCTTTAGGTAGCAACAAACTGTGAGGGAACTGTGCGGGGTATACCGACACGGTTGAAGTAGTTGCTACGTTGATGTGGCACTTTGGTGAGTACCGGTAACCCTTGAGTCAAGTCAAGGAGAGTACGGGGCCGCCACGTGGTGTCGTGAAGCATCAACTGACCTTAGGAACCTTACTTGACCATCCTGGCCTCTTTAGGGGTAGTGAGATGACCGACTTTGGTGCAGTCTGAAGTTGGTAGATACTCGATACTACACTCATTGAGGGTTGTTTTCTTGGAATATTTTGATCGCCAGTTCAGTGGCTAAATTAAAACAATGAACATAGAAAACAACCCAATGATATTGAGCTCCTTAGAACCCGGTTACTTTTGATAGGACAGGTTTTGAGCCCACCAACTTCAAGAGGGTAGTACCTAAACTTCATGCTGGCCTAAACTCTAAGAGTTGTCTGGTGTGACTTGTGTGCTTTATCATGTTTGCTTTTTGTGAATACTTGTGGTGTGTCCTTATCATAACATCATAACATCATAAAGTATCATATGCATTCACTAACCACTTCAAGGGTTCGAATCTTCATCTTTGTTCTTATTTTGTAGGACATGGAGACTATCCGCAGGAAAACAATTCAGGTCAACCTTGTAAGGGTCCCTCCTCAGCTTAAGGAGCTTACATCCAGGATTCCCGAGAACTCTTCCTTCAGTGAAAGACATGGTAGACTCATCAGCTTGGTCAACACCAACATTGAAGAAGATATGATAAAAGTTCTCTTCCAGTTCTTTGACCCCTTACATCACTGTTTCACTTTCCCGGATTATCAATTGGTGCCTACTTTGGAAGAGTTTTCTCAACTTCTGAATGTTCCTATTCTTAGTCAACTACCCTACAACGGTACGGAAAGGGAACCAAAACTTGAAGAGGTTGCTCAAGCATTACGTCTGCAACCATCTGACATCAAGGGGCATTGGGAAATCAGAAGTGGTATCAAAGGATTCTTGGAAAAGTTCTTGTTTGAGAAGGCCCAAGAATGTTGGAATTCTCTCGACCTACAAGCCTTTGAAGAGATTGTGGCACTCCTTGTCTATGGGTTGGTCTTGTTCCCAAATCCGGATCAACTTATAGATATAAATGTTGTCAAGATTTTTATGTCCAGGAATCCTATACCTACATTGCTTGGGGACATCCTCCACTCATTTTACACTCGAACAATGAGAAAAAGAGGTGTTCTCATGTGCTGCACTCCTCTCCTGGCAAGGTGCTTTATTTCGCACCTTCCACAATCAGTTTTGAAGAACGAGCGGGGCTTAAGGTGGTCACAACGGCTATTGACTCTTACACCTTCTGATATACATTGGTGTTCTCGGTCCAGAGAAAATGTCACTATCATTGATCGTTGCGGAGAATTTCCTAATGTTCCTTTACTTGGAATTAGAGGAGGCATTACTTACAACCCCTGTCTGGCTTTGAGACAATTTGGATATGCTCGGAGGGATGGCCCTCATGACATGCTGATCCCTGACATAGTTTTTGACTTCGACAACGATGCACAAGGACTCCGCCAGAGATTCATCAGAGCTTGGAGGATGCCTAACAGGGTAGATAGTAAGACACTGGGGCACAAGAATTCCATCCCCCTTGAGCCTTACCTCAAGTGGGTACGAGCCCGCTCCCAGAAGCTTATGATGCCATATCCTCATATTCTCCCCGTGATCAAAGAGCCAGCTATGGAAGGAGAGGTCCCGTACACCATTCAACATCCTGACATGCCAACATCTTGGGAAGAAATGCAAAAGAGCTCGATCCAACTCAAGGAAGAGCGAAATTCTCTTGAAGCCAGTTTACATGCCAGCGAGAAGAAGGTTGTGGAGCGCACCCGCCTACTTCACGAGGAAAAGACCCTCAACACTTACATCGCTCCAAAGAGGATGCACAACGTCTTTTGGCATTAAGTTTTGTAATGTTTTGCCCATGAGGCCCTGATGTACTGAACAAATTATTTCTTAATATGACGTGTGTTCCTTTTTTGTTTACAACAAATTTGAACTTTCGAAACCTTGAATGCATTGCATAAATAGCATACCATGCATCATATGCATAACAGGTACTCTTTTTACAGGTCACTTATCTTCTTCGCTGTTTATTTCAGCAATCATCATGACTTCTGAACCTACTACAAAACAAGCTATCAAGGCCCTCCAGGCCCAGAACGCCCAGTTCCAAGAGTTGGTCATGAGCTTAGCCCAGGGTCAACAGGAGTTGAAGACTCTGATTCTGAAGAAGAAGAAGAAGAGGACTGTATTGTTCAACACTGGACGGAGGTTTGGAAATGGACTACAAAATAAAGCTGAGTTGACTACTTCCTCTGTAGGGAAGGACAGTCCCCAAGAGAGAAGGGTTCCTAGTCCCGTGGTCTCCGACAACGAGACAGATTATAATGATGAACAGTACCCTCCTGCTGAGGACAAATACAAACAGCTAGAGGACCGCCTGAGTGCTATGGAGATTCAGCAAGTTCCCGGTTTAGACTTTGGAGACCTAGGCTTATCCTCTGGGGTGGTGATTCCTCACAAGTTCAAGGCACCCGCTTTTGCGAAGTACGACGGAGCTTCCTGTCCTAAGCTGCGTCTCAGATCATATGTAAGGAAGATCCAACCTTACACTGATGACAAGAATTTATGGATCCATTTCTTCCAGGATAGTCTTTCAGGGACTCAACTCGAATGGTTCTATCAGCTAGATGGAGCCAGCATTCGTAACTGGGAGGACTTGGCTACTGCGTTTTATAAGCAGTATCAGTATAATTCCGACCTCGCTCCTATGCGTACCCAACTCCAGGGTATGTCATTAGGGACGGGCGAAGGATTTAAGGAGTATGCACAAAAGTGGAGAGACCTGGCTGGAAGGGTGCAGCCACCTTTGAATGACTGTGAACTTGTGGACATGTTCTTGGGGACCCTGTCTGGTCCGTTCTTCAACCATCTGATTGGGAATTCTTCTGCTGGGTTTACAGATCTGATCTTGACTGGTGAGAGGATAGAAGCTGGTATCAAGTCTGGGAAGATACAAAAAGGTGCCTCCTCGAGTACTGAAAAGAAGCCCTTCAGGAAGGAAGATAGTGCTGTTTATGGTTCAAGGAGACAGAATAAACCGGAACACCGCCAAGCTGTCAACGCGGTGGTAATTTCAAAGCCTGCTGCTGCTCCTCAGCAATACAACCAGCCAAGGGGTGAGAGACCTAAAAGGCAGTACACTCGACTCAGCATGACCTTGTCACAGATATTGCCGCAACTACTGTCAACCAATCTGGTAACTATAAAGGAAGCTCCAAAGGTTGTGAATACAACATCTCCGAAGTACAACCCCAACTCCCGCTGCGCTTATCACTCTGACAGCCCGGGGCATACTACTGATGATTGTTGGGTTCTGAGGAATAAGGTTTAGGACCTTATTGATGCTAAAGAGATAGAGTTCGAGGCGCCCGAAAGGCCCAATGTTGTGACTGCTCCCATGCCCAAGCATGGAGTGAATGCTGTATAGGAAGACCTATATGTAGCCTTTGTGGATGATATTGTTACTCCGTTGTTGACTGTCAAGAGGAACCTGTTGCTAGCCAGTTTATTTCCGGGATGTAGTAAAGGTTTCCATCTATGTTCTGTTTCACCTGCTGGTTGTCCTTTGTTGAAGTCAGGCGTCCAAAACCTGATGGATAACAAAGAGATCTTGTTCGAGAAGATTGTTGTTCCTGCTGTCCCTATTGAAGAAGTGTCCATTGTTACTATTTTCAGCAACCCTCCTAAGGCTCCCTCAAAGAAGCCTGTCAAAATCATGTCTACTCAGAAGATTGCTCCTATCATCATCATTGTTCCGGGGCTCCTCCCCTATACATCCGACAAAGCTGTCCCGTGGCACTATGGGGCAGATGTTTATGTTCTCGGAGTTAAACAAGAGTTTGATACTAGTACCGGCATCAGCAACATCACCGGGCCTGCCAAAGTCACCCGCAGCGGTATGCTTTTCTCACCAGATATTGCGCCACCAACTATTCAGAGACCCCTTGTCATCACACCTGCAAGTGTGCCCACTTCCCTGCCTGACCAAGTTCCTATTTCTACCCCTGCGGCCGAGTCATCTAACGCTCGGGGCAAAGGGATTGCTACTGATATGCCTGCCCAGACGGAGGCATCAAAGACAACCGCTGTTGAAGCTTCCAAACAGGAGATGGAAGAAATTCTTAAGATTATCAAGAAGAGTGATTTCAATGTAGTTGAGCAGCTGGGGCACACCCAATCTAAAATTTCTATGCTATCACTGTTGTTGTGTTCAGAGGCCCATGCCAAGGCTCTGATTACCTTCCTGAAGACGGCCCACGTGCCACAAGAGACGTCAGCTGATCAATTTACCGAGTGTGTGTCCAACTTAATTGCTGATAATGGTTTGGGTTCCTCCGATGCTGATCTGACTGCTAAAGGGAAGAACCATAACGATGCCCTGCATGTCTCCATTGAATGCAGGGGTACTACTCTTGCCCATATGCTGGTTGACACTGGTTCCTCGTTGAACGTATTACCCAAGAAATCTCTAGACAGGTTGGATTGCGAGGGTTTAGAGCTCAAGCCAAGTAACATTGTTGTCCGGGCCTTTGACGGGTCCAAAAGGATGGTACATGGCGAGGTTGACATTCCAATCAGGGTTGGTTCTCAGGTCTTTGATTCAACATTCTATGTGATGGACATCCGACCGTCCTACTCTTGTTTGCTGGGTCGTCCTTGGATCCACAAGCCTGGAGCTGTGACCTCCACGCTACATCAGAAACTGAAGTACCCAGTTAAGGGGAAGATTGTGACAGTTCAAGGGGAAGAAGAATACATGGTCAGCCACCGTAACTCGTTCCGGTACATAGAGATGGATGGGGAGTTCATTGAGACCCCCTTTCAACACTTTGAAGAGGTCCCTCAGACGCTTGCCTCAGCTGAAACTATGATCGAAGATTCTCCGTTGAAGATGGCGTCCTTAAAGGATGCCCGGGCTGTTATCGAAAAGGGTGAGTATGCAAACTGGGGCCGACTTCCTGATTTCACTCTGAAGACTGACAAATTTGGTTTGGGTTTCACTGCAGAAGCTCAGAGGGTTGTTCATAAGGCAAGGATCGGAAGACCTCCCGTATTTATCACCAAGCCGGGAGTGAATGCTATTGACAAAGACATGGAGGAATCTGAATTCGACAGCTGGATCTACCCAACAACCAACGGTGGACCAAGCAACTGGACTGCCAAAGACTTCACACCTATTACTTTTGTCACTCAGTAATGAACTCCTTTGTTTTGAATTTGTAACAGACAATAATTTAAAACTTTATGGCCCGGTGTCTTACCCGGGGCACCGTGGCTTCATTTGTAAGGGCTTTTGTGTGTCATTTTCATATATCATTAATAAAAGCATTGGACATTTTTTGCATTTCAAATCTTGCGCTCCTTGTCTTTCTTTATTATATATATTGCAAAACAGCTATATTTACCCACACTCACCTATACAGGTTCCAATCCACTCTGGATCTCACTGGTAACGACTCTACTACTGCCAGTTATGACTTCGAAAATCCAATCAACCTAGCCGAAGACAAAGGTGAAGATGATTGCGAAGTGCCTGGTGAGATTGCAAGACTGCTACTTCAGGAAGAGAGGGCCATTCAGCCGCATGAAGAGCTAGTGGAAACGGTAAATCTGGGTACTGAGACAGACAAAAAGGAAGTCAAGATTGGTGCCAATCTGGAGTCTAGTGTGAAACAACGGTTGATTCAGATGTTGCATGACTATGTGGAAATCTTTGCCTGGTCTTACGAAGACATGCCTGGGTTGGATACTGACATTGTGGTTCATCACTTGCCTACCAAGGAAGACTGTCCTCCGGTAAAACAGAAGGTCCGCCGTATGCATCCAGAGATGTCCGAGAAAATCAAAGCTGAGGTTATGAAATAATTCGACGCCGGTTTTCTAGCAGTAACTTCTTACCCTCAGTGGGTTGCCAATGTGGTTCCTGTGCCGAAGAAAGATGGTAAGGTACGAATGTGTGTTGATTACAGGGATTTGAACAGGGCAAGCCCCAAGGATGACTTTCCTATGCCTCACATCGACGTTCTGGTTGACAACACTGCTCAGCATAAGGTATTCTCCTTCATGGACAGGTTCTCCGGTTATAATCAGATCAAGATGGCTACCGAAGACATGGAGAAGACCACTTTTGTTACTCAGTGGGGCACCTTTTGCTACAAGGCCATGCCTTTTGGGTTGAAGAATGCTGGGGCAACCTACCAACATGCCATGGTTGCTTTGTTCCATGATATGATCCATCACGAGATTGAAGTGTACGTCGACGATATGATTGCAAGGTCCCAAACTGAGGAAGAACACCTTGACCATCTACAGAAGCTGTTTGACCGGTTGAAGTTATACAAGCTGAGGTTGAACCCGAACAAGTGCACCTTTGGGGTGAGATCTGGAAAACTAATAGGCTTCGTCGTAAGCGACAAAGGTATTCAAGTGGACCCTGCCAAAGTGAAAGCCATACAAGAGATGCCAGTTCCCAAGACAGCGAAAGAAGTCAGAGGCTTTCTAGGACGGCTGAATTACATTGCCCGATTCATCTCGCACCTAACTGCTACCTATGAACCAATCTTCAAGCTACTGAAGAAAGATCAAGTAGTATGTTGGAATGATGAATGTCAGGCCGCTTTCGAAAGAATCAAAGAGTATCTCCAAGAGCCACCCATTATTATGCCACCGGTTGAAGGGAGACCTCTAATCTTATACTTGACAGTACTTGACAGCTCAATGTGGTGTGTGCTGGGGTAGCATGATGAGTCTGGCCGAAAAGAGCACGCTATTTATTACCTTAGCAAAAAGTTTACCAACTGTGAGACCCGATACTCACTGCTCGAGAAAACTTGTTGCGCTTTGGTATGGGCTGCTCGCCGACTGAGACAGTATATGTTGACTCACACTACTCTATTGATTTCAAAAATGGATCCAATCAAGTACATCTTCGAAAATCCTGCCTTGTCTGGAAGAATAGCAAGATGGCAAATGATCTTGACGGAATATGACATCCAGTACACGACTCAGAAAGCAATCAAGGGAAGTGTGTTGGCAGACCATTTGGCACAGCAGGCAGTGGATGACTACCAATCTATGAACTTTGAATTTCCAGACGAGAATATCATGGTAGTGACTGATTGTGAAGTACCTGGACCGGATGAAGGACCTGAGGAAGGATCCCGATGGTCTATGCACTTTGATGGAGCCTCAAACGCTTTAGGTAATGGTATTGGCGCTGTGATCATATCTCCAAAAGGCACTCATACTCCATTTACCGCCCGACTATGTTTCAACTGCACCAACAACATGGCGGAGTATGAAGCTTGCATTATGGGACTTCGAGCTGCAATTGACCTAAGGATCAAGTTTCTGAGTGTCTTCGGAGATTCCGCTCTCGTAATCAGTCAAATCAAAGGCGAGTGGGATACGAAACACCCAAATCTTATTCCCTACAAGGAGTATTTATTGACGTTGATTCCCCATTTCGAGGAGATAACCTTTGAACACTTCCCAAGAGAGGAGAATCAGCTGGCGGACGCGTTAGCTACGATGTCTTCTATGTTCAAAGTAAAATGGGACAACGAGGCTCCCCAGATCATTATTTGGAAACTGGACGAACCTGCACATTGCTGTGATCTTGAAACCGAAGGGGCAACAGAAAAGCCTTGGTATCATGAAGTGAAGAGGTACCTTGAAACTCAAGAATACCCCGAGGGTGCATCTGTTAATGATAAGAAGTTTCTGAGAAGGTTCGCGGCAAAGTTCTTCCTCAGCAATGACATTCTCTACAAATGTAACCATGATTCAACCTTACTGCGTTGTATGGATAAGACTGAAGCAGAAAGGATCATGGCAGAGCTGCATGAAGGTACTTTCGGAACTCATTCCAGTGGACATACGATGGCAAAGAAAATCCTTCGGGCAGGATATTATTGGTCCACAATAGAAGCTGACTGTTACCAACATTCTCGGACATGTCACAAGTGCCAGATCTATGCTGATAAGGTGCACATTCCTCCAGTCCCTCTGAACGTCTTGACAGCACCTTGGCCTTTTGCAATGTGGGGCATTGATATGATCGGCGAGATCAGACCTACGACATAGAATGGGCATCGCTTCATCCTGGTAGCAATCGATTACTTTACAAAGTGGGTTGATTACTTTACCGTAACCAAGAACGTCGTGGCACGTTTCATTCGGCACAACCTGATTTGTCGATACAGTGTACCAGAGAGGATCATTACGGACAATGGTACCAATCTCAACAACAAGATGATCACTGAGCTCTGCGAGCAATTCAAGATACAGCATCACAACTCTTCTCCTTACCGGCCGAAGATGAATGGGGTTGTAGAAGCAGCTAATAAGAACATTAAGAAGATTGTGCAGAAGATGACAGTGACCTACAAAGATTGGCACGAAATGTTACCGCTTGCTCTTCATGGGTACCGTACCTCAGCACGGACGTCAACAGGGGAAACACCCTTTTCCTTGGTCTATGGCATGGAGGCAGTCTTGCCCATCGAAGTTCAGATACCCTCTCTCCGGATAATGAAAGATACAGGTTTGAGCGAAGATGACTGGATTCAGACCCGACTTGATCAGCTGAATCTAATCGACAAAAAGAGACTCACTGCTATTTGCCATGGTCAGACGTATCAAAAACGGATGATCAAGGCATTTAACAAGAAAGTCAGACGACAAGAGTATCAAGTTGGGGACCTGGTAATCAAGCGCATCATTCTACCTCAAGGTGATCCCAGGGGAAAATGGACCCCTACTTACGAAGAGCCATTTGTGGTTAAGAACATCTTCTCAGGAGGTGCGATGATTCTAACCACCATGGATGGTGACGACCTTCCTCACCCCGCCAATGCAGACATAGTAAAAAGATACTACGCATGATTAAAGACCCGCTAGGTCGACTGGCCTAGGCAAAAATAAGGGCTTCCCGGCGAACCAAAAGGGTTCGGGCAAAAATAAGGGATGAAATGAAAAAAAAATCTGTACACTCGGCAAGTCGAAAACCTGAAAAGGCGGCTTGGGCAAAAATGGGTATCCCGGTGGACTGAAAACCCGAAAGGGCGGTCCATGCAAAAATTAGGGATAAGCGTAATACTATGTCTCATTGGATCACCCTGCATCTAGACTTCGGTATCAACTATCAGGCTCAAACGGCACCAATCAATCAGCTTCATCTCCAACTAAGCAGCAAAGTGATGAGACGCTTGAAGACATAAAGGCGATAGCAGAGTTGGAACCCAGTGGGATTTTTTTTCACATAGCTGTTTTGTTTTCTTTTCACAAAATTGTATAAACTCTATTGTTCGGCGGCGTTCTCTTACTAGGACGTCAGCCTCTTGTACACAAAACGCCTATTTACAAGAAAAATTCCAAAATCAATACAAGCTCATTTTTCAGACAAATTGGCAATTGTTTTTCCTTTATCTGTTTTGTTTTGCAAAGAACGTCCAATGTTTATTTTTGATATATGCATTTGACATTAATTGCTTCTCATAAATATTTGCATACGAAACAAAGAACTAATTACAGGTGACATCAGAAACAGGGGCAATAAGGATTTTCTAAGCAATCTAGTTGCTCTGTCCACCAAGGTACCAAGGTAGGTTCAGCTGAAGAATGTAACCAGGATACCTTCACTCCCTGCAGAGGAAAACAAGATTCATCCATACTCTCCCCAAGCAGAGTTGGTCTCCCAATCATCCCGAAAAGGCACAGTATATCCAGCAAGTCAGCAACACTCTCCCCAAGCAGAGTTAGTCTACTGTCAGCCTTAAAAAAGTTGGGTATCCCTAGAAGATCTCAATATTCCCCAGCAGAGTATACAAATATTCCTCAACAAGCATCCCCGACAGTCTTAATATTCCTCGACAGAAATATAAAGATTGATCCCCGGCGGAATACAAGATACACCCCAGTGGAGCCATTCCCCAATGCAATCCAAAGAGTTTCCCCATGAGAGTTGAATCATCTCCCCAATAGATTCTGGAAGCTTATCCCCTGCAGAGTACAAATATCTCTCCCCAGCCATATTCAAAGGTCATCCCCCACCAGAGTCTAACTGGGTTATCCTCAGCAAATTGCAACAGAAAGATCATCCTCAGCAAAGTTCTTCCTATCCCCAGCGGAGTTCATCAAATTCCCCAACAAAGCTTATCAACGGAATCCCCAGCGTAGTTATCGTTAAATTCTCAGCAAAGTATCTCTTCCCCACAGAGTAGTTCCCCGCAGAGTAATCTCTTCGCCAGTTTATTCCCCAACGGAGTCATCGTCTCCTACCGGTTTATTCTTGTAATCATCATTGTCCATCATCCCCAGCGGAAACGAAGAACTCTACTCTTCAACATCAGCCCAGGATTTAACGAGTTCCCGGCATTCGTCAAGGATTTATTTTCCCAGACGGAGATACATTCAAAAAACATCACATTGTCATACATCAGGATACATGCATATACGCATCATATCACACAATCTCATTTATTTTGAGAACATCATGACATCATGCATCTCATACATCATGACATTGCATACGATTAATGCTCTGCCTTTTCAGGAAAAGGTCAATCCAAAGATGATTACCATCAACCTTTTGAAGTTCCAGATTCGATACTTGTATCTAGCCAGGGCATATCTGTGGACGATTGATTGTAGATCTATACCTGAAACCAGACAGGAAAGTATCTGCATGAGGAGTTTGAAGATCAACACCTGTAACAGGCCAGGAAATTATCTTTCATTCTCAGGTCAGAGGTCTACACCTGTATCCAGCCAGGAAAGCTATCTCTACCAACCTTTTGAAGTTCCAGATTCAATACCTGTATCTAGCCAGGGCATATCTGTGAGCGATTGATTGTAGATCTATACTTGAAACCAGACAGGAAAGTATCTGCATGAGGAGTTTGAAGATCAACACCTGTAACAGGCCAGGAAATTATCTTTCATTCTCAGGTCAGAGGTCTACACCTGTATCCAGCCAGGAAAGCTATCTCTACCAACCTTTTGAAGTTCCATATTCGATACCTGTATCTAGCCAGGGCATATCTGTGAGCGATTGATTGTAGATCTATACTTGAAACCAGACAGGAAAGTATCTGCATGAGGAGTTTGAAAATCAACACCTGTAACAGGCCAGGAAATTATCTTTCATTCTCAAGTCAGAGGTTTACACCTGTATCCAGCCAGGAAAGCTATCTCTACCAACCTTTTGAAGTTCCAGATTCGATACCTGTATCTAGCCAGTGCATATCTGTGAGCGATTGATTGTAGATCTATACCTGTATCTAGCCAGGAAAGTATCTGCATGAGGAGTTTGAAGATCAACACCTGTAACAGGCCAGGAAATTATCTTTCATTCTAAGGTCAGAGGTCTACCCCTGTATCCAGCCAGGAAAGCTATCTCTACCAACCTTTTGAAGTTCCAGATTCGATACATGTATCTAGCCAGGGCATATCTGTGGACGATTGATTGTAGATATATACCTGTATCCAACCAGGAAAGCTATCTCGACCAACATTTTAAGTTCCAGATTTGATACCTGTATCTAGCCAGGGCATATCTGTGAGCGACTGATTAGAGGTCTACACCTGTATCCAGCCAGGAAAGCTATCTCGACCAACCTTTTGAAGTTCCAGATTCGATACATGTATCTAGCCAGGGCATATCTGTGAGCGATTGATTGTAGATCTATACCTGTATCTAGCCAGGAAAGTATCTGCATGAAGAGTTTGAAGATCAACACCTGTAACAGGCCAGGAAATTATCTTTCTTTCTCAGGTACGCAAGTTCTCGCTAAGGAATCTCTTACGCGATCGACAATCTCCCGATGGCATCTATAAGCCCATCCTCATATCCATCATATCTCCAAATGGCATCTATAAGCCCATTCCCGCCATCACATTGCTGATACCATACTATGCGAGTGCAAATTTCTGCGCACTCTAGTGTTCAATCATCTTCTACCTTTGGATCACGAAAGGCACGCAAGCCAATCTATATCCTCAGGTTTAAGAAGATTGAAAAGGGGAAACTGTTGTACCCCAAAATTTTCCCTCCCATATTCTTCAAGGTTTGTCAAGAATCATCTTCAAATGGTTCAAGACTACTCAAGGATTGCACAATCCAAACACCTCCTAAGCCAGTCAAAATTAGGGTTTTGGTTCTTTCAAGGAATTTGGGGTTTTCAATGGCTCAATCAAGTCACATATGCCTATATACATTCTCAAGCACCTACATGTCAAGTCTCAAGTCTCACAATGCCAGTTTGCACAGTCAAAAGTCCCATTTGCTTCACAATCAACTACAGGGGTAAAATGGTCATTTTACAGCCAAAAGTCAGAATTTTTGGTCAACATCTTATTTTGAGCTCACAATCATCATTTGATCAAGCCTTGATCATGATTCCTCAAGCATGGCTCAAAAATCATCAAAGATGCAAAGGTTACTATTTTTGGACAGTAGAAAAGTCAACTGTACCTTGACCAAGGCATAACTTTTTCATGGTTCATCATAAAAATTCCATCCAATGCTCATTTTGAAGGGGAGGAAATTTCCTACAACTCATCTTCACATTCCAATTCCAAGAAATTCTCTCTCAAAAAGTTATTAATTTCTACGTTATAGGTCAATTTCAAAAGTCAACAAAAATGCACTTTAAGTCAAAGACCATAACTTGAGATTGGTAAATCCAAATGACATGGGACCAAAGGCGTTGGTTAGAGGACTTCAATACCTTTCCAAAATGTCCAAGAACATGTTCATAGGATCAAATTTGAGCAAGATATGCATTGGAGAAGTTGGGAAATTTTTGTGAATTTGCAAAAGTCAACTTTGCTCAAAATACTTTGTTTTTGCTAATGGGCCTCAAATTTCTTCTTGAAACTTTATCAAAAGCTTATGCACGACCCATTAAGATTAAATTGAATTATTTTCTTATTTTTTATTAATTAATTGAATTTTTTATCAATATTAATTCATTTTAATTAATTTAAATTGTAGGAAATATCATGATATGGTTTTTCAATCTTTTCATGAAGCAAATATGACCTAAAAGAGCTGGCAAATTCGTGTGCACATCCAGGGGACAAAAATCTCCAAGTTTGGCAAGTTTTTTCCAATCAAAAAGATTGAAAAATATTTGATTTTCAATCAAATATACAAACATCAATTCCATGGATTTCTTGGCCAAGATTTAACCTAATTCCATTCTCCTATAAGTACACAACCTAACCCTAATGCATTGGACGAGAAATTGCTGCATACAAAGCCATAACAACATTGAAAAAATTCAAGAAAAAGTCAAAACTGTTTTCCAGGTTCCAGGCCAATTCAAAGCAATTTGTGGATTCAAACACGTTGCTGGAGGTGTGAGGAATGTTTTGCAATCAAAACCATACGCTAAAGCTTAAGAAATCGCCACAAACAGTTTAACGGTTTGCATTTTATTTTCAGAATCGAATAGCCTCATTCATGCATCATTAACGTGATTTCTTGTGTGCTTTGTGTTGCTAGAACTCACAGGAAACTAATGGCATAGTTTAATTGCATTGAGACAGCCAGAATCCAAAAATGCCATTGATGAATTTTAGGGTTCATACACGTTCAAATTAGGGCTTTGCTGTACAGCAAAAATTAGAACCTCTGAGGCATATGGTTGAATTTAGGAGATTCAGACGAATCTAACAGGACCATCGCGCCATATTTATATAGCCTGTAGGGCTATTCGCTATTATTGGTCATCCTGTTTTGTGGGGGTTAAAAACCCCCGCTATATGTTTGTCTTTTACAGGGAAAAAGGAAGACGATGATGAGGTGGTGATGCGTGATTGGCTAATTCAAAAGCACGCGTGTTTTAGTTTGTGTTTCAGCATATTACTTATTTTGTATATATTATAATTGTTTGTCATTATTATAACAAAAGCAAGCAAATGGCCTAGTGGATAGTGTGTTGTCCAAGAATCATTGGGACCTGGGTTCGATTCCCAGGTCCACCCAAATATTTGATATTTCTTTTCTTAACATAATTACATGCAGCGTTCCAGGAGGTGTCTACCATGTGCCTCCAAACATCAGCATGTCATGTGTCTTGAAGCAGCAATCCAATGGCCAGGAGATGAAGAACACCATGTTCCCAGTCAAAGCATGCGTGGACAATGTCCAAAAAGTCAGAAGGGCTTGATTGTTAATGGGCCATAAATTGCTAGAACACCTCCTTGCTGGCCCATCACCCCCTGGTTTCTCTATTCCTTTTTCTTTTCTATTTTCTCAATTTAATTATTTTATTAACTATAATAATTATTATTATTATAACTCACAAATTAATTTTTATAATAAATTCAGAAAAACCAAAAAATGTAAATATTTTTATTATTATTATTATTTACTAATTTCACTCTATTTTTTGTAAATAAAATGCTAACAAATTAATTTAGTTTAATTAGGTTTAATTTTGACTTTTTCATAATAAATAAATAAATTAGAATTAGGTTTTACTAACTTTTGACTTTATTTTATTTTATTTTTATTTTCATTAAAACATAAAAAACACAAAAATACTTTTTTTCTTTTAATTAATTAATTAATTAGTTTTAGGTTTAATATTTAATTAATTACAAAGGACCAAAATTCCATTCTTTTCTCAAAAAAGGGTCAAAACCCTAAGGACGTCCTGATTCAATTTTTCTCGCGCATGTTTATTATTGATTCATTATTTTGATCATATTTATGTATCTGCTCCGAGAATGTAATAGATAATTAGGACCTTTATCGCTTTCTTTTATTTTCTCGCATTTATCTTTTCAAGGGTTATGTTTTTGGCGATGTAAATACCCGACGCCCTGTAATAGCGTAGATTTACTTTCCGCAATTTATTTTCTGCACAATTATTAATTGTTAACTATGCATGATAAGACTTGCCTGAAAAAATAAAATCAACTCGTAGCTCACCATAACTTGTGCAAAGACAATTTAAACTGAACTTGACACACGTGCACATGCCACTCCTAGGGTACGCCTCACTTGGTTGCCTCGAGGTGGTCATTGAGTATAGGGTGTTTTAGAGGTCGCCCTCCTGTCTAAAGATCCAGTTGCCTCGAAACGGTTGCCTCGGATAAAAAAATGGATCTAGGACATTAGGGTTACCGCTAAGGCGTCCTACTATTGCTTTAGTGACCACATGTCCCTATAATCGAATTGACCCGAATAACTCCAACGACGGTGCTACCTACTTCTCTATAGTGGGATAGTACTATCTAAAGGACTCTTACACAAATTAATTCCTTAGAGTATGTAGATTTCTCCTGGGTACTTGCTCTTTCAAAACAAAAAAACAACTTTTCGCACCTACACTTTCAAAAAGTTTTCAAACAAACACTTCATACACTCTTGAGGACTGATACAAGAGTTACCTAGAAGTTTTCAAAACGAAACTTTTTTAAAACGCACAAACACAAGAAAAGCAAACATTTTTGAAAACAAAGTGAGCAAGTACCTAAGAGCCCGTGGATAACCACAGATAGAAAGGGTGCTAACACCTTCCCTTTCTATAATCTACCTCCCGAACCAAGAAACATCTCGAAAAGGAATTTTGCTGTGCTTTTGTCCTTTCCTTGTTGGAGAAAATAAAAGACGGTGGCGACTCTTGCTTACCGCGACATTTCGCGAACTAGCATTTCAAAACAGTCAGTTCTATTTCCACCGATCACAGATACCATGAATGTTTTTTGAAACTCCATTAAAGCTAGGCAAATTTGGAGGGATACAGTACCAGTTTAGATTGCTGAGTAGATTTTTCAAGTTGATCTTGACAGATGGATCAAGGTAAACATTAGTGCTCAATCGAGAAATGGTGTTAAATGGACTAATTTTGGGTAATGAGGTGTTTTTTCCTGGCAGTTGCGCAACAGAGAGGAGCATGATGAGAATTTAGATCGCACGCACGCGCCGACAGCTTATATTTTCCAAAAGACTAGGGATTATGAAGAAGCTGCAAAGATGAATAATATTGTTATGGGAACATCAAAGATTACAAAGTGGTTTGTGTGGTCTTCTCCCAAGGACAATTGGTTAATGTTTAATTTTGACGGTGCCTGTAAGGATAGTAACATAGTTGGTTGTAGGGGGTTGATTATGGATGAATTAGGACCTTAACATAACAATTTATTATAGAATTAATATAAAAACATTCAAATAACATCCAATATTTATTTATAAATAAAATTAAGAAGTAAAAACACATAACTTAACATTCAAATAACATTCCATATTTAGTAAAAAACAGGAAATTTGTTGCTTTGTTTCTTCAATTATGTATAACATAGTCCCTACATACGGGACATGCTCTTTTTCTTCTTAAACATGTGAGGATGCATTCTTTGTGAAATACGTGATCACAGTTTAGTTTGTTCACCGCATCGTTAGGTATGAAATCTTCCAAGCAAACTGGACAAAAATTTTGGTCGAATGAAAAAGCAAGTGACTCATCATATATAACTTCTCTCAACTCCACCACAATCACTCATGAACTTTGTTGTGAAGTTTGTGCCACTGCCACCGAAAGAAGAGTGTTTTGACCAGATTTATAGTATAAGTATATAAAAATCAGAATGCCAGATATTATAAGCATAACTAATATTAAAGCTTTAACTACCGTAGGTGCTAAATTATACATATTTGATTTGATGTAGAGAGAGTGAGTGAGAAAAAGAGAAAGAGTGAATGAGTGAGGGAGAGAAGCATGAAGTTAATATAGGCATGATTCATGGTGGAGTTTGATTCCTGTAAGTTATTGTTTCTTGTTTCAATATAACATATAGAACATTAGTAAAGAATATATGTTAATAATATTTTTGATAACAATATGTTTCTTGTTTCAAGATGGTAAAGAATATTATCCAAGACGTCTAGCACCGAAAAAATGGTTGTTGTCTTTTTTAAGCTAAAAAACACAATGGTGTGGAAACACGATTTAGATTTAGAATGTCTTGAAAATATTGTATTTGTGTTGGCTAAGGTAATATATATGTTTTATTATAAGAAACTTGATTAATTATAAAGCTTTTAAAAATACATTTTAAAATAACCACATATAAAAATGTAAAAAATTGATTTAACGAATTATTGTGTACTATTGTATTATTGTTTTGTATAGTAAAAATATATATTTTATTATTATTGGTTGAATATCGATCCAATCTCGATTCGACATTTAAACCTTGAATCTCTTAATATTTCGATTCTACTAACATCAACTAGGGTTTATTTTTTATTTTTGATGACATGGACTTAATAAATGGGTTTATATCTAGGCATCAAGATAATATAAAAATAGCAAAAGGTTGTTTTATTTCCAATGAATTCTGCAGCGGCATTTAGACAACAAATGGATGATAGTGTTGTACCCCAAAATTTTCCCTCTCATTTTACTCAAAACCTACTCCTAGAGATCCTTAATTTGCTCAAGGTTGCCCAAGAGTTGACCAGACAAACTCTCTCCTAAGGCAATGTATTTTAAACTAGGGTTTCCATTTTCATCAAGATGGGTGAACTATAAAGATCTCATATGATATCCATGGTCCTAATATGTTCTTAAGACCCTCCATATCAAATTTCAAGCCTTGCACAAGAAGTTTGCTCAGTCAACTGCTCAGATGCTTGAGAATCGACTATATTAGGTCAAAAGTCAACTATGGCCCACATACAGTCAAACTTCAAGATTTTTGGTCAACATCCACATTTTGAAGTGACTTTCATCATTTGATCAAGGGTTGATCATGATTCTTCAAGGAATGCCCCAAATTCATCAAAACCCAAACGTTGTTAAATTAGGGTTTCTTAGGAAAAGTCAACCAAACTTTGACCAAGCATAACTTCCACATACTTTATCAGAAATTTTCCATCCAAGGCTCATTTTGAAGAGGATGCAATTCCATACAACTCATATTCATCCCACAAGTTCAAAATATGCACTCATAAAAAGATATGAATTTCTACATTATAGGTCTTTTTGAAAAGTCAACAAAAAACACCTTTTGGGTCAAAGCTTATCACATGAACATGGAAGATCCAATTGAAATTAGACAAAAAGGGTTGCTTAGGGGACATCCTAAGATTTCTAAAAAGTCAAAGAACACCTCTCTAGGGTTAAAATTGGAGGAGATATGCTTTGTCAAAGTTGACCTTTTTTATAAAATTGCCAAAAGTCAAATGGGCTCAAAATTACATTTTTTGCCAAATGGGCCTAACTTTTTATGCTTACACCTCACTTATAAAATGGTCCACGACCCAAATATTCACCCACACATTATTTGCTTCATTTTTCATTTTATTTTGATTTTTTATTAATTAAAATTTGAATAAAATCAAATAAATGACAAATAATAGCAAATATATGTTTTGATATGATTTTATGACAGGATCTCAATCAAATTATGCTGAGATATCAAGACCAAATCGAATCAAGAATAATTGGTACAAAAATGGGATGATTTTGCTCAATTTATAAAGTTTGCATATGGTTAAATAATCAAATCAAATCTCATCAAAACTTCAAGATCCAATCTGTTTTGCTACCCTAATTCACTCAAGGGTATATAGTGACCAAGAACAAAGCATGAAAGGAGGGGCTAGAGGCCGTGAAAGAGAAAGAACAAATTCCAAATTTCTTGCAAAACAGTGTGACTCGGTTTTCACTCCGCAGGACCTTTCAAAGAAATTTAGGGCCAGCAATCGCATCATGGGCGTGCACTGAAGCCATCCCAATCAGTTGCAAGGTCTGAAGCATCAAGAAACGCAAGTTGTAACTCACACAGTTTGCATTTTTTTTCAAAATTGATTACCCTAATTCCTGCATCATTAGCATATTTAATTGATATATTTGTGATGTTTGAGATGTTTGCAACCTGACTGTATAGTTTAATTGTATTTTTGAAGCCTATACGCGTATCTGCCATTGCTAGGGTTCACCTTGCATTTTTGGGTTTTTGAATACATGAACAATTAGCCTAAATGAAGGACACCATGATGATCAGAGGGCCAAATCCTGTTGATTCATGGTCTTTAATCTTATTTATCCTGCGTTGTGTTGATTTTTGAAATTCATAGACTTGTAGTTACAGACATTGTCCGTAGCTATTAGTCATCTACCTAATACGACGGTTCCTTGGAGAAGACGGTGGCGTGACAATCATCTATTTGCCCATTTGAAATTCGTGCGTGTTTGATTCAGTTTGTTTGGTTTTCATATATTATATTTTATTGTTATTACACTAACAAGTAAAACATGTAGCGTAGCTGGAAACGCATCAGTGGTGGTAAGCGTGAGGACCTGGGTTCGATCCCAGGTCCCAGCATTTCTTTATTTTATTTTCTTTCCACAGATCTAGTGCATCAATACTTCAATCGACTACCATGTGCCATCAATATTCAGCCAGTGGATCTATGATCAATCAGATCTAACGCCTCATCACCGGAGGACCAGGGTGTACTCTCAAGGCAGCGCCACATGGAATCTCACGTAAGCTTGGGCCATCAACCTTGGGCCCAAGAGCAGTTTCAGCATTGCACCCCCTCATTTTAATTCAACATAATCCCATTTTCAATTCTTTCTTTTTTATTTCTTTTATTTTAATTAATTTGTTTAATTACTTTTCACCAAAAATTAATTACCTTTTTTATTAATCATAAAATCCACAAATCACAAAAGATCATTTTTTCATAAAATATTTATTTTAATTTAATTAGAAAATTAGGTTAATTTAATTTCTTTACTTTTTTTTCATAATTAAAAACAATTAGAAATTAGGGTTTAATTAATGTGCAATTAAATTCTTTTCTCAAATAAAAATGTACAAAAATATTTTTTCTCAATTAGGGTTTTATGTTATTTTTTTAAGCGTCCTCGTACTTAATTCCTCGCGCGTGTAATTAATTATTTTCGTATTTTTTGTAACTACCAATGGTTTGTAATAGATAAACTAGGGTTTTATTTATCGCTTTGTCCCCGATTTTTGGTTATGTAATTAATCCCCCCTCCTCGAAGCCTTGTAATAGCTAGGTTTATTTTCTCGCACTTTTAATTTCCGAAATGTTTAACTGTTAGATGCATGGTTAATAGGATTGTATGAAAAGATTGTTTGAAAATTAAAACGGTAGATCACCTAATGTGCAAAGACTAAATTAACTGAAAAATTCACATGCACATATTCACTCATAGGGTTTGCCTCACTTCAGTTGCCTTCGGTAAAACAATCATTAAGCATAGGAGATTTTAGTGGTTGCCCTCCTGTATAAAAGATCAAATGTCCAATTTGAATGTTGCCTCGGAAATGTTGCCTCGAAAAGATCTTTAGTACTCTAGGGTTACTACTAAAGTTTCCAACCCATTGCTTAGGTGACTGTACTTGTCCCTTTCGAACATCCCTTACAAACTCCAATGACGGGGCTACCTACTCTTTAATAGTAGGATAGCGTTGTCTAAAGGAAACGAGAACGAACAATCTTTTTTCGAGTAGGTAGAATCTTAAGTACTTGCTCAACAAAACTTTTCACACAAACACCTTTCAAAACATTTTTAAAAAACAACTTCGTCACACCCTCGAGGACTGATACAAAGGTTATCACGAAGTAAAACTATTCAAAACAAGCACACACACAAGAAATTTTAAAAAGATGAGCAAGTACCTAAGAGCCCATGGAAAATCGTGGATAGAAAGGGTGCTAACACCCTCCCTTTCTATAATCTACCCCCCGTACTCAAAAATCTTGAAAAAGGTTTTTTCTATTCTTTTTCCTTTTCCATGATTGGATGAAATAAAAATCGGTGGCAACTCTTGCTTACCGCGACATTTTGCGAACAAAAAATGCAAAATGCAAACCAGTATTAACAGTCGGTTCTGCCACCGTATCACAGAACTGGCGACTCTGCTGGGGAATATATTAATAAGTGGTATTTACCTTAGGATCTAGGTCATTTCAAAAATTGTTTTCTTGTTTGTTTGCTTTATTCTTAAAAGGGTTTTGCTTGGGTTACTATAGATCCTACACCCGGATCTGGGGGCACTCATTAGGTAAACAGCAATAGATCGTGGAGACTGTACGACATAGACCGATATAGTTTAAGCGATGGTTGTGTTGGTGTGGCACTTTGGTTGGTATCGATATCCTTCGTGGGGAAACAAGGAGAATACGGGGCCGCTGTGTGGTGTCGTGAAGCACTAACGGACCTTAGAACCTTAGTTGAACAAACTTGGCCATTAGAAAGTAGTGAGATAGCCGGCCTCAGTATAGAGCTGAGGATTGGTTGAAACTCGATGCTACACTCATTGAGATCAGACTTTCCGGGTATTTCGGCCGCAAGAAAATATTGCTTGAGCTGAGATAATGCCCGATAAAGGATGGTCAGTGATATTGAGATCCCTTAGAACCCGGTTACTTTTTAAGACATGTTTGAAACTAACTAAACTTCAAGATGGTATGACCTTTAACCTCATGCAGGCCTTAAACTTAAGGACTTGGTGTGATTTGACTGTGTTTGCTATACCTGAGGTTTATCATGGCATCATGCATCATAACAAAGCATCCATTCTTATTGCACTAACCATTTCAAAGACCAAGGGAATTTATATTTGTTCTGTTTTGCAGATCATGGCTTCCGCTCGTAGAAACATTATCTGAATCAGCTTTGTGAAGATACCTTCCCAACTCAAAGAGCTAGTATCAAGGGTTTCTGAAACTTCAGCATTCACTAAGAGACATGGTCAACTTATCAACCTGGTTACTTCAAACTTTACAGAAAGGATGATGAGTGTACTCTTTCAGTTCTTTGATCCCAAGCACCACTGCTTCACCTTTCTAGACTATCAGTTGGTGCCTACCTTGGAAGAATTCTCTCAGCTGTTGGATATACCCATTCTTGAATAGTTTCCCTTCACAGGTCTGGAAGAAGTTCCTAAGCCAGAAGTCACTGCCTCAGCTTTGCATCTGAAATGGGCCGACGTGGTATCCAATTGGGAAACAAGAAGCGGAGTCAAGGGTTTTGTAGCCAAGTTTCCGATAGACAAGGCCCAACTGTTTTAGGATGATATGGATTTTCAGGATTTTGAGGAGGTCTTGGATCTTCTAATCTATGGGTTAGTCCCATTCTCTAATCTAGACTCATTAATAGATGTGAATGCTATCAAGATCTTCCTCTCTCGCAACCCTGTGCCTACCTTGCTCGGAGATATTCTGCACACTCTCCATACTCGTACCATGAAGAGAAGAGGGGTTTTTATGTGTTGCATGCCATTGTTGTCGAGGTGGTTTATTTCTCACCTCCCTAAGTCCATACTGAAGAATGAAGAAGGTTTGGGTTGGTCACAAAGGATAATGTCACTCTCTCACATGGATATTCTCTGGTGTTCCCGACCTATGGAAAACACTGTTGTTATTGACCGCTGTGGGGAGTACCCTAATGTCCCATTACTTGGTATCAGAGGGGGTATAACCTACAATCCTTTTTTAGCTCTGCGACAATTTGGTTACGCTCGAAGAGATGGTCCCCATGAGTTACTTATCGAGGTCATTATATTCAACTATGAGGATGATGTTCAAAAGTATCATCGAAGGTGAAGCCACCAGCAGAAAACACAGAGCCGCCACCGAACTTTATTTATCCCGAAGGAAGGGGAAATATCGATAAAACCACAAGGGAATGGAAAAGATGGTCTTGCGACCAAGAGAAACGGTAAGGGAGTCGGTTATGCGAGGGGAAGGTATTAGCACCCCTCACATCCGTTGTACTCAACGGGATCCATTTAGTTTGTTTATCTTAAAGGGTGTGTTTATCTACAACTATGTTTGCTTAAAGGGAAATGAATGGTTTTTTATTATTGCATTCGTGAGGGTTTCGCGACCCTTTGCCTACTGTTATACCCCAAAATTTGCCCTCCCATATTCCTCAAGAAATTGCCAAGCCAGGTCACAAAATTCCCCAAGGGTTGTGCAGGTCAACTGTCTCCTATACAGTCAAAATTAGGGTTTTGAGTCTGATCAAGAAAAGGAAGTGTTCAAAGGCCCAATCAAGTCTCACATGCTAACAAACATGGTCAAGCATCCTCATATCAAGTTTCAAGGCATTCAGCTCAAGATTGCACAGTCAAAACCCTAAATTGCACTACAGTCAACTGTAGGGGCAAAATGGTCATTTGGCAGTCAAAAGTTCAAATTTTTGGTCAATATATCATTTTGAAGCCACAAACATCATTTGATCAATGCTTGATCATGATTCTCAAAATTTGGCTCAGAAATCATCAAAGATGCAAAAGTTGCTATATTTGGACAGCTGAAAAAGTCAACTGAAATTGACCAGGGCATAACTTTCACATGGATTATCAGAAAAATCCCATCCAAAGCTCATTTTGAAGAGAAAGACATTTCCTACAACTCATCTTCATACTTCAAGTCCAAGAAATGCTCTCACAAAAAGTTATCAATTTCAACATTATAGGTCATTTTCAAAAGTCAACAAAAAGGGACTTTAAGTCAAAGGCCATAACTTGAGATTGGTAAATCAAAATGACATGGGACCAAAGGCATTGGTTAAAGGACTCAAAGACCTTTCCAAAATGTCCAAGAACATGTGAAAAGCTTAAAAATTGAGCAAGTTATGCCTTGTAGAAGTTGGGAAATTTTTGTGAAATGGCAAAAGTCAACTATCCTTGAAAATCCAATTTTTGACAAAAGGGCCCCATTTTTTTCACTTGGTTCATCCTTGTCATGCCACACACGTGTCCCATGATTAATTTCAAGACCAAATATTGTTTTTTCTATTTTATTTAATTTTTGATAATTTAATTCATTTTAAATCTTTGAAAATTCAAATAAAATTCAAAAACCAATGGAATAGTGTCATGTGAATTTGGACAACTTCCATGTATCATGGGCCAATTCAAAAATTCAGGCTAGGGTTAAACTTCACACTAAGTCTAGGTTTTGGCTAAAAAGAAGGAAAAATGGTTAAGGGTGAAAACCCTAGGACTTGTTCTTTCCTAAGCATGAATTAAGGCCAAAAAACAAGCCAATTCTCTTCCATGATAATCACTGAGTCAAACCCTAAGCCTAACACATCATAAGCTGCACCCAAACAAGCTTTTGAACATTGAAAATTTTGGATAAAAACACAAAACTGAAATCAAAGTTGGAGTGAGTTTTAAGCCTCAATTCTTTTTCCATTAGCATCCTGAGGCATCACTGAACACATCCCAACCCTTAACCTCAATCAAAACGCGAAGAAACGGTAGCTACAACTCAAACTGTACAGCAAAAAAGTGGCAATCGTGTTTTACATTCTAAGCATCATCATGACATTCTAACTGTGGATTTATGTTCCTTATGAGTTTCTAGAACTAACCATTATGTTTAATTGCATTGTTGTGCCACATACGCGATTTCGCCATGTCCAATTTCTAGGGTTGCAGGTTTCTGAAATTGGGGATTTTGCATAGAGGAAAAATTAGGGCTCAGGAGTACCATGGTTGAACTCAGCGCCTAGAGACGAACAAATCCCAACCATCGCGCCTAATTTATGTTTGAAGCTGAGCTATTCGCTATTTTTTTATAGCTCACCTAATGCTACGTTCAAAAACCGTTGCCAATAGGTTTTGTGTTTCAGGAAAATGAAAGGGACGATGCGTTGTCAGCCGTTGGTTCGCTAGTTCAAATTTGCGCGCGTTTTAGCCATTACGCGTTGGTTTTAATTTTTGTTATTTATTAACCATTATATATTAATTGAAACTCAAGTGCTTCAGTGGTACAGATGTTACGCTTGCATTGTCTAAGACCTGGGTTCGAGTCCCAGGTCTGAATAATCTCCATATTATTTTTCCATTGGTAATTGCATGCAGGCCTAACATTAAGACTCACCATACACACTCAAAATGCATTGCCCACGTGTCCTAGGAGATCTATCAAAGGGTTCAGAACAAAGGCGTATGGTGGATGCCAGTCAACATACCACACCTGATCCAGAAAGGTCAATGAATTCAAGCAAATGGGCCAGAAATCCCAGGCCTGAACCTCCTAATTTGGGGTCTACCCCCCCCTGGTTTGCCTTATTATTTTTTATTCTTTCTTTAATTTTTCTTTTTATTTCTTTTATTTGCTATTTATTTAATTAATTATTTTCACATAAATATAATAAAAAACATTCAAAAATCAGAAAAGACCAAAAAATATAGTTTTTATTTTATTATTTTCATAAATAAATGCTTGTAATTATTTAGTTTTAATTAGGTTGCAAATTCAATTCTTTTTAATAACTAAAATCCAAAAAAAAATAGAATTTAGGTTTAATAACTTTTTATTTTCTTTTTTAATTTTCCTTTTTCAGGATAATAATATTATTTATTTATTTTCATAAATTAAAAATTGTACATAAATTAATTTAGAGTTAAATTAGGTTAAAAGTCAATATTTTCATAATAAACTTAAAAAACATTAGAACTAGGGTTTAGCATTTTAATTTTAATTAATTTTTCTTTTTTCTTTTAAATCTAAAAAACACAAAAATATCATTCTCATTTAATTTTAATTTTAAATTCCTTGTTAATTTTAATTGTTTGCAAAAGGGTCCAACGCCCTAGTTTTGTTTTAATTACTTTATTTCGCACATTTATTTTATATCGTTTAAATAATCATGTATATGCCCCAAAGCCTTGTAACAATTTTTACTTTATTTCTCGCACTTTTATTTTATTGCTTCTTTACTTTCAGTCAAATCGGGTTCGGTTTATTTTGGCGATGTGGACCCGCGCCATTTGTAATAGTTTAGATTTATTTTTTCGCAAACTTTATAACTGTTAAATGCATGCAAGAATGAATGACCCTAATTAAAATCAAGCGTAGAACACAACAAACATGACAAGACAAATAATTGAAACATGACACACAATTCGCACACACCACCCCTAGGGTACGCCTCACTGTTGCCTTTCGAAAGGTGGTCGTCGAGTAGAAGACGTCTTAGTAAGTCCTCATGATCCGGGAACCTGGCATGAGGGTAGCTTCTAAGGTGTCTTCCCATTACTCCGGTGATCACCATGTCCCTAAACCTCGAATTGACCCGAACACCTCCAACGGTGGTGCTACCTACCTCTCAATGGTGGGATGGCACTACTTTAAAGGACATTTACACAGACGAATTCCTTAGGGTAGGTAGGTTCTCAAGGGTACTTGCTCTAATTTCAAACAAAACAAAAACTCTTTTCACACCAACACATTTTCAAAAGCTTTCAAAGCAAATCTTTCAAACACTCTGACGTACGAGTCGAACTGAAATTTTTCAAAGAAACTTTTTTAAAACCCACAATTGAAAAGCAAGCAAACATTTTGAAAACACATTGAGCAAGTATCTAAGAGCCCATGGATAACCATGGATAGAAAGGGTGCTAACACCTTCCCTTTCTATAACCTACCTCCCGAACCGAGAGCAATCTCTTTTAAGGAATTTTTCTGTGCTTTTGTCCTTTCCATTTGGAGAAAATAAAAGACGGTGGCGACTCTTGCTTCCGCGACATTTCGCGAACCAGCGTTAAACAGTCAGTTCCAGATCCACCGATCACAGAACTGGCGACTCTGCTGGGGAAAAACTTAAAGTGAGGTGTACCTTAGGACTAAGATCATTGTGTTTTCAATTGTATTGACTTGCTTGCTTTATTATTGTGGGACTGTCTTGGGAGTTCTATAGATCCTAACCCGGATCTGGGGGATACCCTTTTAGAAAGTAGCAACAAGGCTGTGAGGGAACTGTGCGGGGTATACCGACATGGTTGAAACAGTCTGCTACGTTGATGTGGCACTTTGGTGTGTACCGGTAACCCTTGAGTTCAGTCAAGGAGAGTACGGGGCCTCCATGTGGTGTCATGAAGCATCAACAGACCTTAGGAACCTTAATTGAACCATCTTGGCCTCTTTAGGGTAGTGAGATAACTGACTTTGGTGCAGTCCGAGGTTGGTTGATACTCGATACTACACTCAATTGAGGGTTGCTTTCCTGGAATATTTCGGTCGCCAGTTCAGTGGCTAAATCGAAACGATGAACAATGAAAGCAGTCCCGTGATATTGGGAACCTTAGAACCCGGTTACTTTGGTTAGGACAGGTTGAACCCACCCACTTCAAGAGGGTAGTACCCCAAACTTCATGCTGGCCTAAACTCTAAGGGCTCTTTTGTGTGACTTGTGTGCCTTCGTACTTGACTATTTGCATGCTTGTTATCTAACACAGGAACTACTTGCAGGTTTTGTTTTAGTCCTTAATTGGGACTCATAACAGGGTTTACGGAGTGTTTTGCAGGTTTTATTGGGTCCTTAATCGGGACTCATAACAAAGTATACTGAATTTCTTGCAGGGTCTGTTTATAGTCCTTAATTGGGACTCATAACATGGTTTACCTACATCACCCCATGCATATCATGACATCATACCATTGCATACATCCTAACCCATTTCAAGGATCTCAAGGGCTTGTGATACAGGTCATATAAATCAAACATCTAGCAAGGGGCAAAGAGGATTTATTTTCCTCTAGCCAATGCTGTCAGAGGCTATGACCCACTTGATATGGTGAGCTCTGACTCCTGAAGAAGGTTCCCTAACCAAGGTTGTTTGGAAATCAAAACCAGACATGATGACTAAAGTCAGAGGCTATGACCCACTTGATATGGTGAGCCTTTGACTCTTGAAGAAGAGTTCTCAATAACATGGGTGTCCTTCAATCAAGCTCTAAATTCCAATGCTAACAAATTTTTTTGTTTACCCCGCGAGATCCTTGAAAACATTGCATGCATATCATACTCATCCTTACATAACAGGTATCTTTGTTGCAGGTCACTTACCTTTCCCGCTGTTTATTTCAGCAATGGCTTCACAACAAGACAACCAGGACCTTCTTGCTCAAGGGACTCGGTTCGAGGAAATCCTCCTGAATCTATCCAAGGGGCAGGAGGAGCTAAGGACACTTCTCATGGAGACTTTTGCCAAGAACAGTACTGAGGACGAACGGCTGGAACGCCTGCAAGCTGAGATAGATGCAATGAAAGCCCAGATGCTGGGGCAGATGACTGCCATTCAGGGTTTAACTCAAAGACAAGATGAGCTCGGGGTTCTCGTCAACAAACTGCTTCAGGGTAACCAACTGGGGCAAACATCTAAGGGTAAAAAGCCAATCATCGTTCAACCACCTTTGAGACGAGGAGGCAAGGAGAAAGCTCCTCATATGGCTCCAGTATCACCAATTCAGCAGCAACATCACCAACTTCAGACAGACAAGCCCAGGAGGCAGTTCACCCCGCTCAATATGTCGCTGTTTCAAGCTTTACAACGCCTGTTGAGATTGAACCTGATCACATTAAGGGCTCATTCCCAGAACCCCAACACAGCACATCCTGCTTATGATCCCAATAAAAGGTGTGCCTACCACTCTGCCTGTCCAGGACATGATGCAAACGAGTGTTGGGCTTTGAAAAACAAGATCCAGGACCTGATTGATGAAGGAGCACTGGAATTCACACAAGATGGTCAGGCTGAATGCTCCTGCCATCCCTACAGGATCCCCTATGTGAAGTGACAAGCCCTGAGACTAGAAAGTTTTGTTCATTCGAATGTTCAAGTTGCAATTTTCTTTTGTTCAAATATTTACTCATGTTAAAACATTGTTATTCCATTAATGCATCGCTTATGTCTATTTTTGAATCAATATATTCGCATTCACTATATGCAAACTATTTTCATATTTTTTCTGATGTCAACTCTGGATCTAAACTCTAAGCCTCTTGAGGGAGGATGACGAAAACGATACCACGATCATTACAGTATGCTTTTGAACAGACCCCGCTGATGAGGTACAGGCATTGTTTCAATCCCTAAACACTGGAGTTATAAGGATGATAATCCCTCGTCAACCCATCTGAGCCAAAGAAGTAGGAGTTTTTATTTTCGAAAATCAAAACCCTTAATCATAACCTGGGGCAGGGTAGTCTCTCAGTTGATCCAAGTGCATAACGAATGGCACCAAAAAGTCCTTACAAAACGAAGAAAGACAGTGATGGTTCAGAACAATCAAAAGGACAGGTAGTCATTATCAAAAAAAATCATGAATGATAATCCCAAGAAGTCAAAACCTATAAAAAGGAGACTTACAAAACTGGGGCATCCCGCTGACTGTAATTCCAAAAAAGGAAACAGTTCAGGCAAAAAAAGAAAGGGATAACAAAAAAATCAGAAAAGAAAGAGGTCATACAAACCCTCAATAAAAAGGAAATGACTGCCTAATCCAAATATACTGTCAATATCTGAACCATCACCGGAAAATCAGAGCAAAGACTCAAACAAGGTCTAACGTATGATCAACTGAGTTTAGGTTTGGAGAACATCACGAAGAGCGGGTGGGTACAAATAATTTGAGCCTTTATCCTTTGTTTCTTAAACCATGAACCAAGGCCACGTTATAACCCTTAAAAGTCCTAGCTGAAGCATGGGTTAGTTCGAAAGCATACTGTTACGAAAGGTATCCTGACTCCTTAAGGCTTGCGATAAAATAACGAGTTGACATCACGTTTTACAAACATCCATTTGTTTTATGAAAAAGAACTGCATTTTCAAAAACTTCGAAACAGACATAAGCTTTGCATTTTTAACATAACTTTGTTTGCATATGACTTTTTGTTTGAACAGCATAGAAGTTCGCACGACGAAAGTCTAATGAACAAGAGTATCTCCAATCAAGGGGCACGGCATGATTATGGTCTACCATCTGGGGCAGTTAAGTCAAGATCCAGAGAATCTCTCAAAAGGCCCAAAAGCCTGGGGCAAATCTCTGCCTGAGTCACTTGGGGCACTCTAGCAACAAAGTTTGCACGATCAGACATCTTCTGGCAATATGGCAACACCAACAGCCAGGGGCAACTCCCTACATTCTGAGAGCGTGGACATAGTCGAAAAATACTGCGCATAATCAAAGACCTGCTAGGTTGACATACCTAGGCAAAAATAAGGGCTTCCCGGTGAACTAAGAGGGTTCGGGCAAAATGAAGGGATGAAACGAAAAACATGTACACCCGGCAAGTCGAAAACCTGAAAAGGCGGCTTGGGCAAAAATGGGTATCCCGGTGGACTGAAAACCCGAAAGGGCGGTCCAGGCAAAAGTTAGGGATCGAAGCGTACGACTATGTTCCGGTATCTCGTCACTTGCCTACCCGAAGATTTGTCGATCACCCGCACAGGTATCCTCTTCCCTCACCTCCGAAGCAGGGGCAATAATGAGCTATCCAGGCGATCCAATTGCTCTGTCAACCGAATTACAAAGGACAGATCAACATAAAAATGATTACCATCTACTTTTACAAATTCCAGATCGTGGGCTAACGTCCGAGACCAAACAGGACAATTATCTACTTAATCAAAATCATGCAACCCAACACCGGTTTCTGCTCAACCTTCAGACAAAGTCATACACAGACTCCTCCTCCATAAGATGACCTAACCCCGGTTCATCAAGAAGTTTTACACAAACTTATCCCGAAGCAACCTTACCCCGGTTCCTCCAGAAGTTTTTACACAAACTTATCCAAGTAACCTTACCCCGGTTCCTCCAGAAGTTTTTACACAAACTTATCCAAGTAACCTTACCCCGGTTCCTCCAGAAGTTTTTACACAAACTTATCCAAGTAACCTTACCCCGGTTCCTCCAGAAATCTTACATGGATTTATCACAAGTAACCTTACCCCGGTTCGTCAAGAAGTTTTACACGAACTTATCCCGAAGTGACCTAACCCCGGTTCCTCCAGAAGTCTTACATGGACCTATCTCAAGATGACCTAACCCCGGTTCATCAAGAAGTTTTACACAAGCTTATCCTGCCATAACCTAACCCCGGTTCCTCCAAGAGTCTCACATGGACCTATCTCAAGATGACCTAACCCCGGTTCATCAAGAAGTTTTTACACAAACTTATCCAAGTAACCTAACCCCGGTTCCTCTAGAAATCTTACATGGATTTATCACAAATAACCTTACCCCGGTTCATCAAGAAGTTTTTACACGAACTTATCCAAGTAACCTAACCCTGGTTCATCAGGAAGTTTTACACGAACTCCTCATCAAAGTAACCCTACACCGGTTCCTTCTCTTCAAGATGCAGTTTTACATGGACTCGTCACCCAGAAACCCTACACAGGTTCTCCCTTTCCAAGAACGAAGTTTTACACGAACCCATCATCAAAGTAACCCTACCCAGGTTCTTTCTCCATTTCAGATACAGTTTTACACGAGCTCGTCAACAGACAACCCTACATAGGTTCCCTCTTTCAACTTACAAGGTTACAGTTCAAAACTCCCCAGGGGAGTCCAATCCAGTTCTCCAAGGAAGTTGGAATTCACATCCCCAAGCAATAAGCTTATCCCCAGTATATTCTGGAAGCTTATCCCCTAGCAGAGCACGAACGCGTCGTCCCGGCTTTATTCAAAGAGTTATTTCCTTAACAGGATATAACTGGGTTATCCTTAGCCAAAAGCTACGGAAAGGTCGTCGTCAACGTAGTTCTCTCCTATCCCCAGCGAAGTCTATTCACACTTCCAATACAACAACGGTATCCTCAGCAAATTACTGCTATCAACACTCAGCAAAGCATCTCTATCCCCACAGAGTATTGCTTCCCAGCATGATCGCTAGAATATCTTTTCTCCCCGCAGAATCTTCCATTCGCCAAGTTTATTCCGCAACGGAGTCATCTTCTCCTACCGGTATCCTTGCAGTTATCATCCCCAGCGGAAGCAAAATCTATTCTTCGACATCAGCCCAGGATACGACTTCCCGGCACCCGTCAAGGATTCACTTTCCTAGACAAAAATATACATGAAACATCACATACATCATTATAGCATGCATGTACACATCATATCTTACAAATCTCATTTATGTTGAGAACATCATTGCTTGATCCATATCATGCATTGCATATGACTGACTTTTACCTTTCAGGAAAGATCCAGTTAAGTTCTCAAGCTACATTTCAAGACCTAGACCGGTTCAGTTAAATCGTCCCAAGATTTTCCTGATGCTTATCCAGTCAAAGGCCTTCTCTGGTTCAGTAAGATCGACCCTAAGATCTTCCTGATGCTTATCCAGTTGAAGACATTTCAAGACCTAGACCGGTTCAGTTAAATCGTCCCAAGATTTTCCTGATGCTTATCCAGTCAAAGGCCTTCTCTTGGTTCAGTCAGATCGACCCTAAGATCTCCCTGATGCTTATCCAGTTGAAGATATTTCAAGACCTAGACCGGTTCAGTTAAATCGACCCTAAGATTTTCCTGATGCTTATCCAGTCAAAGGCCTCCTCTGGTTCAGTCAGATCGACCCTAAGATCTCCCTGATTCTTATTCCAGTAGAAGACACCCCAGATTTTTCTCAACGAGCGTTGTTGAAGTTAAAGTCACCCAAGGCTCTCTTACCATTCATGCTAAGGAAGTAATCATCCCTGGTTCTTTCATCGCCGTTTGAAGCTCCAGACTCAGCTCCTGTAACTAGTCAGGACACATCTATACCAGGCATCTAAACATCAGCTCCTGCAACGTGTCAGGTACTCATTTTCTGTTTTGCAGGTATACAGGTTCTCGCCAAGGAATCTCCTACGCAATCAAACATCCAGATGGCATCTATAAGCCCATTCCACCATCATTGCTAACATGTGAGCGCAAATTTCCGGGCACTCTAGTGTCCAATCATCTTTTACCCTCGGATTACGAAAGGCACGTCAGCCAATCTGCATCCTCGGGTCTAAGAAGATTGAACAGGGGCAACTGTTATACCCCAAAATTTGCCCTCCCATATTCCTCAAGAAATTGCCAAGCCAGGTCACAAAATTCCCCAAGGGTTGTGCAGGTCAACTGTCTCCTATACAGTCAAAATTAGGGTTTTGAGTCTGATCAAGAAAAGGAAGTGTTCAAAGGCCCAATCAAGTCTCACATGCTAACAAACATGGTCAAGCATCCTCATATCAAGTTTCAAGGCATTCAGCTCAAGATTGCACAGTCAAAACCCTAAATTGCACTACAGTCAACTGTAGGGGCAAAATGGTCATTTGGCAGTCAAAAGTTCAAATTTTTGGTCAATATATCATTTTGAAGCCACAAACATCATTTGATCAATGCTTGATCATGATTCTCAAAATTTGGCTCAGAAATCATCAAAGATGCAAAAGTTGCTATATTTGGACAGCTGAAAAAGTCAACTGAAATTGACCAGGGCATAACTTTCACATGGATTATCAGAAAAATCCCATCCAAAGCTCATTTTGAAGAGAAAGACATTTCCTACAACTCATCTTCATACTTCAAGTCCAAGAAATGCTCTCACAAAAAGTTATCAATTTCAACATTATAGGTCATTTTCAAAAGTCAACAAAAAGGGACTTTAAGTCAAAGGCCATAACTTGAGATTGGTAAATCAAAATGACATGGGACCAAAGGCATTGGTTAAAGGACTCAAAGACCTTTCCAAAATGTCCAAGAACATGTGAAAAGCTTAAAAATTGAGCAAGTTATGCCTTGTAGAAGTTGGGAAATTTTTGTGAAATGGCAAAAGTCAACTATCCTTGAAAATCCAATTTTTGACAAAAGGGCCCCATTTTTTTCACTTGGTTCATCCTTGTCATGCCACACACGTGTCCCATGATTAATTTCAAGACCAAATATTGTTTTTTCTATTTTATTTAATTTTTGATAATTTAATTCATTTTAAATCTTTGAAAATTCAAATAAAATTCAAAAACCAATGGAATAGTGTCATGTGAATTTGGACAACTTCCATGTATCATGGGCCAATTCAAAAATTCAGGCTAGGGTTAAACTTCACACTAAGTCTAGGTTTTGGCTAAAAAGAAGGAAAAATGGTTAAGGGTGAAAACCCTAGGACTTGTTCTTTCCTAAGCATGAATTAAGGCCAAAAAACAAGCCAATTCTCTTCCATGATAATCACTGAGTCAAACCCTAAGCCTAACACATCATAAGCTGCACCCAAACAAGCTTTTGAACATTGAAAATTTTGGATAAAAACACAAAACTGAAATCAAAGTTGGAGTGAGTTTTAAGCCTCAATTCTTTTTCCATTAGCATCCTGAGGCATCACTGAACACATCCCAACCCTTAACCTCAATCAAAACGCGAAGAAACGGTAGCTACAACTCAAACTGTACAGCAAAAAAGTGGCAATCGTGTTTTACATTCTAAGCATCATCATGACATTCTAACTGTGGATTTATGTTCCTTATGAGTTTCTAGAACTAACCATTATGTTTAATTGCATTGTTGTGCCACATACGCGATTTCGCCATGTCCAATTTCTAGGGTTGCAGGTTTCTGAAATTGGGGATTTTGCATAGAGGAAAAATTAGGGCTCAGGAGTACCATGGTTGAACTCAGCGCCTAGAGACGAACAAATCCCAACCATCGCGCCTAATTTATGTTTGAAGCTGAGCTATTCGCTATTTTTTTATAGCTCACCTAATGCTACGTTCAAAAACCGTTGCCAATAGGTTTTGTGTTTCAGGAAAATGAAAGGGACGATGCGTTGTCAGCCGTTGGTTCGCTAGTTCAAATTTGCGCGCGTTTTAGCCATTACGCGTTGGTTTTAATTTTTGTTATTTATTAACCATTATATATTAATTGAAACTCAAGTGCTTCAGTGGTACAGATGTTACGCTTGCATTGTCTAAGACCTGGGTTCGAGTCCCAGGTCTGAATAATCTCCATATTATTTTTCCATTGGTAATTGCATGCAGGCCTAACATTAAGACTCACCATACACACTCAAAATGCATTGCCCACGTGTCCTAGGAGATCTATCAAAGGGTTCAGAACAAAGGCGTATGGTGGATGCCAGTCAACATACCACACCTGATCCAGAAAGGTCAATGAATTCAAGCAAATGGGCCAGAAATCCCAGGCCTGAACCTCCTAATTTGGGGTCTACCCCCCCCTGGTTTGCCTTATTATTTTTTATTCTTTCTTTAATTTTTCTTTTTATTTCTTTTATTTGCTATTTATTTAATTAATTATTTTCACATAAATATAATAAAAAACATTCAAAAATCAGAAAAGACCAAAAAATATAGTTTTTATTTTATTATTTTCATAAATAAATGCTTGTAATTATTTAGTTTTAATTAGGTTGCAAATTCAATTCTTTTTAATAACTAAAATCCAAAAAAAAATAGAATTTAGGTTTAATAACTTTTTATTTTCTTTTTTAATTTTCCTTTTTCAGGATAATAATATTATTTATTTATTTTCATAAATTAAAAATTGTACATAAATTAATTTAGAGTTAAATTAGGTTAAAAGTCAATATTTTCATAATAAACTTAAAAAACATTAGAACTAGGGTTTAGCATTTTAATTTTAATTAATTTTTCTTTTTTCTTTTAAATCTAAAAAACACAAAAATATCATTCTCATTTAATTTTAATTTTAAATTCCTTGTTAATTTTAATTGTTTGCAAAAGGGTCCAACGCCCTAGTTTTGTTTTAATTACTTTATTTCGCACATTTATTTTATATCGTTTAAATAATCATGTATATGCCCCAAAGCCTTGTAACAATTTTTACTTTATTTCTCGCACTTTTATTTTATTGCTTCTTTACTTTCAGTCAAATCGGGTTCGGTTTATTTTGGCGATGTGGACCCGCGCCATTTGTAATAGTTTAGATTTATTTTTTCGCAAACTTTATAACTGTTAAATGCATGCAAGAATGAATGACCCTAATTAAAATCAAGCGTAGAACACAACAAACATGACAAGACAAATAATTGAAACATGACACACAATTCGCACACACCACCCCTAGGGTACGCCTCACTGTTGCCTTTCGAAAGGTGGTCGTCGAGTAGAAGACGTCTTAGTAAGTCCTCATGATCCGGGAACCTGGCATGAGGGTAGCTTCTAAGGTGTCTTCCCATTACTCCGGTGATCACCATGTCCCTAAACCTCGAATTGACCCGAACACCTCCAACGGTGGTGCTACCTACCTCTCAATGGTGGGATGGCACTACTTTAAAGGACATTTACACAGACGAATTCCTTAGGGTAGGTAGGTTCTCAAGGGTACTTGCTCTAATTTCAAACAAAACAAAAACTCTTTTCACACCAACACATTTTCAAAAGCTTTCAAAGCAAATCTTTCAAACACTCTGACGTACGAGTCGAACTGAAATTTTTCAAAGAAACTTTTTTAAAACCCACAATTGAAAAGCAAGCAAACATTTTGAAAACACATTGAGCAAGTATCTAAGAGCCCATGGATAACCATGGATAGAAAGGGTGCTAACACCTTCCCTTTCTATAACCTACCTCCCGAACCGAGAGCAATCTCTTTTAAGGAATTTTTCTGTGCTTTTGTCCTTTCCATTTGGAGAAAATAAAAGACGGTGGCGACTCTTGCTTCCGCGACATTTCGCGAACCAGCGTTAAACAGTCAGTTCCAGATCCACCGATCACACCTACGTATCCAATGAAGGAATTAGAACACCGTAGTTCCTCTATAAAATGATTGGTTTGTTTGTGTCTTTTAGTGGGCGACGTTAACGCACGCATTCTAGCAATAGGCACGGCCGGTATCACGGTAGAACGGAGATAACATGCCCTTTGGGGGACTTTTTGATTGGTTGAGTGTTTTTGCGAGTTTTAAAATAAATTTAAGTAATGATTAAGTATTTTTTTTTTGGATATTTCGATTTGTGAATGTTATGTTTTGTTTTAATTACAAAAGAAAAGTCAAAGGGGAAATTCTACCCTAATGTTATTATGTACATGTGGACTTAAAGTTGAGTCCCTCTTTTTTTTTATCTAAATATTCAAGTATAATATAAATCAAATAAAAAATTAATAGAAATTATTTAACTAAATTAATAGTTAAATTAATCAAGTTAAATAAAACCATAAAAAATATTAATCACAAACACACAACATAATAAAATAAAAATGCGAAAGAACGGATAAAATTATTAAAAACTATGAAGAAAAATAGAAATAAAAATAGAAAGAAAATGTAAATAAATTAAATTGGGCCTTTGAGGGTTTAAAGCTGGATTTGGAGGTGTTTTAAGCAAGTTGGGCTACAGGAGGAAGAGAAAATTCGATGGACTGAGTTGTAGTGGAAAAAAAAAGGAAGGAAAAATGGTGGCTAGGTCGGACTACTGAGGCCCAAATTCTATAAAAACAAAACAATTAATCTAAAAAAAACATGGTTGGGTCGGACCGGGTCAACAGGGTCCGGACCCAACTCCCTCTTAAATGAAACGGGTTGAGAAACCCTAACAAAACAACACCCTCTCTTACTCTTTTCTCTATGTTCTGTTCTTTTCAATCGTTCATCACCATTACCGTCACCACTCATCTCTCCCTCATTCTCACTTTCCATTCATACTCTTCATCTCCTTACTCTCCGCTTATGATTTCTACACTTTCCTCTATTCTCGTGGACCTCTCGCTCTCCCAGTTTCTAGTTATAACAACAAAACAAGGTTAAGATCTCTCACTCAAACGCTCATATGGTGATGCAAGATTTCGTCAAACACACTTTAACAAGAACACAAGTAAAAGGAACACGAGCAACAAACCGAAGACCCAACCCATTATATTGTTCAAATTTTATAAATTACCTAATAACTTGTGAAAGATGAAGTAAATCAAGAGCAGTACTAAAGTGAAATCGATGACTCTAGTAAATGTTTCTCCTTACTTTTGCTTGCTTTGTCTTTGTCTTCTTCTTCTGATTTTTTATCGTGTTGTTATTGTCATGCGCTTCTGCTATGCTTGAGTCATTGTTGATGTTCTGTTGTAATCATGACAGTGTCGTTGTTCTGTGCATTAATTATTATGGTCTGAGAGTATGAGGAAGGTTGAAGGTTCTAATTGGAATTCTTATTCTTTTTGTAGCGAGTTTGATTTGAAGGTTATGGCGTGATCATTATGTGTTGAAGGGGTTTGTAAGTTGTTAATGGCACAAAAAGGAGTTTTGTAGTATAAGACTCGGTTGGAGTTCTAGATCCCTGCTGTTCTTTCGTGTTTGAAATTTTTGTCTACAGGTCAGCAAGGTAAGCTTCAGGGGGTGATTTTGAAGGTGCTGAAAATAAGGTTTGATGAACAAGGCTTTCTTCCTTGTTTCTGTATGGTGCCTCTATTCTCTTTTTGCTGGCTGTGGGCTCTCTTTCTTGGTTTTGTTGGCTAGGTTGTTCTTGTATGTTTTTTGCTGGCTATTTTTCTTTCTTCACAACCATCCCCTCTAATGAAACAGTGGCCCTCTTTTATAGTGCAACAGGGGTGGAAATCATGGGGGGAATTAAGGAAATTTGAACATTCCTGGTATGGTAGCTTTGTGCTTTAGGATGCAAGTTTTTATGCTACCTTATATGATGTTATTTTCAGACTGTTTTGAGCAGGTGTTTGGACTGTTTTGGTTCTTGCATAATACATGTTTTATCTTTTTCTCTCTCATCTTTCTATGACATAAAGCTTATCTTCTTTTTACTCAATAAATTCAGAAGGGTTGGCTATTTAGGAACATGATGATGCAGGGTTTTGAGTTGGCTTGCTGTTTTATTATGAATTGTTGCTATTGTTGTTTGCTGTCAACCTGCCCTTTGCTTGTCTCATATTTGCTGTTGTTCTATTGTTGCTCTTCTTTGCTATTTAGGTGTGTTTAGTTACTGCCTGGTTTGCAGCTTTAGGCTACGTTGTCGCTGTTTGTGTATCTGCCTTGGCCTGCTATTTGTTAGCCCATATGCTTGCTACAATATATCTGTTTATTTGGCTGCTGTTTCTGCCATGTCTTGTTTGCTGGCCTAAGGCTTTTGTAATGCAGTGCTTGTTGGTTACAGCTTTGGGCTTATTGCACTTGCAGTCGCTGTTTTGCTTGTTAGACAATGTTGGCAATTTTCCTTTTCTCCTTTTTGTGAACCAAAAGGGAAACCTTTTGTGATTTGCAATTAGGAGAAAATGGCCCATGATTAAAGATAAATCCCTTTTGATATCTGATTCCAAATACCAACCCTGATAATGAGCATTTTTATTAGCAATCAATTCTTGCTTGGACTTTGATTAAGATATCGATGTTAACTAACTTCTTTATTTTCTTGTTTCATGATCAATGAGAATTGGACGGCCAAAGCGAGATTGAATGGTAAAAACACCATGGCGAGGAGTGAGGATGAATGGCTTGAAGGTGAAGCAAAGAGATTTTAAAGAAACAACATTTCCCTTGTAAAAAGATTTGCAGCTTGTATTTCAACAATTGTAATTTATGCTTTCACATGCTCTGAAATCGGTCCCAAAAATGTAATGAACACAAAAAAAACTTGAATGAAATATTTTGAATGAATTGGTTGTATGAAAATTAAACAAACTCTCGAATTTTGAATGAAAGAAGCAATTTCCAATTGAATGATTTGAGTGCCCATCTTGCTTTTATAACTTGAATTTCAAGAAATCATGAACAAATGTTGTAACTTGTACTTCAAGCAATCAACGCGCCTTATCTTTCAAAATCCAATCAAACTCTCAAACAAAATAAATGCTTGAGAATTTAATTCCACTTGGTTAATTTGAACCCAAAACAAATGGTCACTTAAACCTTATCTTCTCATTACGCTTGAACCAAACTTGCACTCCTCGACCAGAACCCTAATTTTGATATTCAAACCACAATAACTTGTAACTTAAGCAGCAAAACACGCCTTGATCGTTATGACCCCCAGTCTCATTTCTTGTGCCCAAACTCCACATTTGCCAATTTAAACTTCACACTCTCGACTTAATGGCCTAGATATTTTAAGAAGAAAACTTGAAATGCAAGGAGATGAAATTCTTGACCTTATGCACTGAGCTTTGAGCCATATTCGAGGCAGGCGAAAGAAACATCTTCACAAAAACCAAGGAGCCAAAACCCTAGCCTCTTGACCAACACATATATGGAAATAAATCCTAATCCAGGCTCTGATAAATTTGAGTGAGAACAAACCTTGTAACGCGATGACAAAATTCATTCCACGATCCATTAATCGAGAACCAGAAGAATTCCCTTTCACATGATAAGAAAACTTTAACAAAATTAGACATAAAGAGGGCGCAACCCTAATACCTCGAACCAAAGCGCCTGATTCCATGAGATGCGGGATATGCTATGTTCTTATTATAAACTACAACCCCAGGATAGGTGACCCTCACAAAGTTATTTAACTCAACAAAAGTTATATGTTGAAAAATAAAGCAAAAGCAAAAGAAAAAGAAAAAGAAATTTTTTTACCCATCTTTAGTTGGTTCAGAGGTATCTGATGCTGAACTTGGTAGGGCGGATTATGATCCGATCCCCCGCAACTATAAATGGGTCAATAAAAGGGGTTACACCAACCTTTTATACCAGAGCCCTGCATTTTATGATCAGAATCACTACCAGGTCACTTTACTATGAGCATGTACGAATAACGGGCTTAATGTGATTGCGCCTGAATGAAAAAGGATTTGAAAAAAAAGGAAAAATATAGGCCTAAGCATAGTGGCATGATATGGAATGGTTCGTAAAAGAATGAAGCTTATGTCTGTTTTACGGAAGAGTGTCACTACGATATCCTTGATTTAAATCAGTCAGTACCTATCAATACATCCATGTTTTAATTCCAGAGACCCCTTGTAGCCCAACTTGTTCACTAAAACCGTTTTTTCTTCTTAATCTATTTAGAGTTTTTGCTTGAGGACAAGCAAAGGTTTAAGTGTGGGAGAATTTGATAACACTTACTTTACACTTGTTTTTGACTCTGATTTCATATATTATTTAGGATTTTTATTATTTTTTTCTCGTATCATGCATATCTTTTGTTTCCTTTTCAGGTATTTCAATTATCCAGAGCTCCCCTGAAGAAATGAAGGAAAACAGGCTGAAAAACAGGAGTTTAGGTCATATTTGCACTCATGGCGTCCACCATGGCGCCAACTATAGGGTAGGCCATGACATGAACCACCTCCTGCTAACCTCAACTGCCACGTTCCCCATTTCCCTTTCATCAACACACATGGCGGGCGCCATGTCCCTAATGGCGGGCACCACCTTTGGACGATACATTCCCTCCCAAAAGGAGTTGGGGGGCATTCCTGTGATTTCCTGCATTCTTCATCCTCTATAAATAGAAGTTCCTGATTTCATTTCAAATCACCCAAACTTAGTTGCAAACTTGATCCAACCTTAGTTGTGAACTTAAGCCATATAATTTCACCATTGTAAGCGATAATTCTTCACATCGGGGAATTATTGCATTGTTGATTGAGTCTGTAATCGAGTTTAGAGCACTTCGGCAGAAGTTTATCTTGCCACATTTATTTTCAACTGCTATTTATTTCCAGTCGCATTTTACTTCCAGTTTGTAACTGATTTAAAACCTCCTCGTTTGGAGCAGGTTTCTATTTATATATTCCGCACTGATTTTACTTTGTTTATTTCCTGCACTTGCTTTTTCTTCGTTTATTTCCTGCACCTGCTTTTACTTCGTTTATTTCCTGCACCTTCTTTTACTTTGTTTATTTCTTGCACCTGCTTTTACTTTGTTTATTTCCTGCACCTGCTTTTACTTTTTTTTATTTTCTGCACCGCACTTTAAATTATTTACTTTCTCGCATGATTTATTTTAACATGTATGTTTACATTCCCATGTCAGGCTAAACCTTACTGGGCTAGAATGTAAGGAATCTAGTTAGATCGATATTCCAAATAATGTGTCAATAGAAATGCTTATGGGCTATTTTGGTTTATAATACGAGTTTTCTGTACTTTATTGTTGTTGGGTAAGATCGAAAGTCGTCCAACCTTTTGTTAAACTCGGTTAGTTCTAACTTGTCAAAGGAAGCGAAAGCGCTTTGTCCAGTTAGTTAGGGATTTTTATTATCAAAGAAATCAATTTTGAAACTACTTTCAGACGCGTTTAGAGGGTTAGAGTTAGGTCCCTTTTTTATTAAAAATTCCAGATCAAAATACTTTTCAACTTGGTCAAGTACTTTATTTCTTAAAAATAGGTTTATTACTCTAACGTAATGCGCGCCTTTTTATAAATGACGATAAGAAGGTCTGATTAGAGAGTAAACTCGATTCTGATTACGCGAAAGTGATAGTTCCTGTTAAATTAGTTCTTTTCTTTAGTAGAAAATATTGCCCTATAAGTCATTCTATTCCGAAGCATTACGAATATCATATGACTATGTGAATTACATTCGACCCCTGATTTTATATCTGAAGTTTATTTCACCGCACTTTACTTTCTTGCATGCTCAATTCCCTGTTTAATATTGACTTATCTAAACACCGTAATAATAGGAAACGATAAATTGATGATTGGTCTCTCTGGATCGATAATCTTTTATATTACTCTGACGCGATTCGTACACTTGCGAATTTACCACATCACTAAACCTAGGTTAAAAAACTTCTATTTATAACCTATACCCAACTGGATTTGGCCCTTCAAATTACAGCTCTTTGCTGTTACAAACAACAAAAAATTCTGCTACAAAATAGGTCTTCAATCAAATCTTCCTAAATTATCTTCATATTTAGAAAGCCAAAATTCTTCAATACTCTTATTGATTCTTCTTGACCTACAAATCATCGCCACTTAGGATAATATAATATCCTCAAAGTATATTTTGTCTTTGTGACTTAACAGAATATAACAGTCCAGTTCAGCTCAGGCGCGATGTTGTTAGAACATAGTTTGATTCTACAACCCTTGGTTAAAGTTTTGATGATAAAAAATACAAAGAATAAATAAATACAAAGAGCAAATATGCACCTTAAAAATATGTTTTATGTATATAGAAGTTCTGATCAAATCAGCATCAGAAGATCAACCATAAGTGTTACACGTTGAAGCAATCAGAACATACGCTGAAGATTAATGACCAGAACCTGCGCTTAATCAAGAAAACTCTGATTCTGAACAAGAAACATATCAAACCAAGTCATCAATATTATGAAGCGTCATCAGCAGTTAAAGAGAAAAGACTCTGAAGCGTTACTGATCATTCAAGACAGAATTAATTCCAACGGCTTTCTTCAGACAGGATCTTCTCCAAAAGGAAAGTGTGTTAATAACATTAAACTTGCTTTATGGACAACATTATTACATTGCCTATATAAACAAGTCAGCTTGCAAAAAGAAGCACATACGTACACACAACAATTTGCTAAGATCACCAACCACGCATATTTAAGCTTAAGCAAATTCAATCTTTATTCTAAGCTAAACCTGTGTAATTCATCACAGTTGTGATAAACTGTTTTTGTTAGAACAACAACAATGCATTTTGTTTAAATCATATTGTAAAAGAGATCCTTGAGATTAACCGGATTGTGGTTGTACTCAAGAAGACTTTAACAGTTGTTAAAGTAGCTGTTGTAATCTTTTGAGATTAGTGGATTAAGACCTCGTTGGAGAGAGGCGAAATCACCTTGACAGGTGGACTGGAGTAGTTTGAGATCAAATGAACCAGGATAAAAATACTGTGTCATTAAGCTGTTTTAGATCCAAGTTTTCAATTTAACCCCCCTTCTTGTGTTTTTCACATCTTCAATTTGCATCGAAGCTCCTGGTTCTGAGCTTAAACACTTAACCGTGTCAGTACAAGATCCAAGAATCAGAAAAACACTATGGTGGGACCAAGCCAGAACATCAGCAATGACAACAATGAAGACAGGGACAGATTCAGTGGTAAACTTCCAGTCTTTGATGGAGAAAACTTTGACTACTGGAAAGACAGAATTGAGAGTTTCTTTCTGGCCCATGATGTTGATCTGTGGGACATGGTGACTGATAGATACACGCATCCTGTGGATGGACGTGGTCAGAAGATAGACAGGAAAATGATGTCTGATCAGCAAAAGCGTTAATTCAGAAACCACCACAAGGCCATAACAATTCTCCTCAACACCATCTCATATTCAGAATATGAGAAAATATCAAACAGAGAAATTGCCAAGAATATGTTTGACTCTCTTACAATGACGCATGAAGGCAACATTCAAGTCAAAGAAACCAAGGCCCTTTCACTCATTCAGAAGTATGAGGCATTCAAGATGGAAGATAGTGAATCAATAGAAACTATGTTTTCAAGATTTCAAAATCTTGTTGCTGGACTAAAAGTTCTTGACAAATGGTATTCTACTGCTAATCACGTTAATAAGATCATCAGAAGCTTTCCAAAACAATGGAGGCCAATGGTCACAGCACTTAAGCTAGCCAAAGATCTCAAAAAAATATCTCTGGAGGAACTCGTTAGCTCCCTCAGAAGTCACGAGATAGAGCTAGAAGAAGACGAACCTCAAAAGCAAGGTAAGCCATTAGCTTTAAAATCTAACAAAAAATCTGACTCCATAGTTTTGCAGGCTATAGAAGAAATCTCTGATGGATCCTCATCAGAAGAAGATGAATTGTCTCTCCTCTCCAGAAGGGTGAACCAACTGTGGAAGCAGAGACAAAGGAAGTTCAAGAATCCCAGAAGATCAAAAAATCAGAATGAATCCTCCTCCAGATACAGAAGGTCAGAATCCTCCTCTGGACACAGAAGATCTGAAGGTTCTTTAAGATACAGAAAGCCAAAAAACAAAGACATCATCTGCTATGAATGTAACGAGCAAGGTCACTACAAAAGTGACTGCCCAAAGCTTTAGAAGGAAAAGCCCAAAGAAAAGTATCTCAAGGAAAAGAAGAAAAGCCTCATGGCTACATGGGATAATTCTGACACATATGAAGGTGACTCAGAATCAGATGATGAAAGAGCAAACATAGCTCTCATGGAAAACGTATCAGAAGACAGTGAAGCTTCTGGTTCAGACTCAGAATCAGACACTGAAGAGGTATTCCCTGACTCTACTATAAACTTTACTAAGGCTGAACTTGCTGAAAGCCTAAATGAAATTCTGGAAAGGTATCAGCAGATCAGAGTCAAATTCAGAAACCTGAAAAGGAATCTTGCCTCTGACTCTGATAAGACTGAGAGTCTCAGATTGGAGAATTCTGAGTTAAAAGAAAAAATTTCAAAATTAGAAAACCAGTTGCAAAACTCTCAGAAGGAAACAATCTCTGAAACTCCCAGCAATGCTGATGAGATCATCAAAGAGTATGATCACAGCTTTCAGAAGTTTCTAGCTTAAAACATAGACAGAAGCAAAATGGCTTCAATGATCTATAGAGTTAGCAGAAATGGTAGAAAAGGGATAGGATATCAAGGTAAGGTACCTACACCAAAAAATGCCATGGACTTAGTTATAAAACGCACTCTAGTTGATTCACATTTTATATATGGACACACACATGACATAAAATACACGAGTAGTGATTATTCTGTCAAACCAAAATTCAATCAGAATTTTGGTAAAACTAACAAATCAGGACCCAAGAAAATGTGGGTACCTAAGGATAAAATCATACATGTGGAAGATATCTTTAGCAGCAAAGAAAAGACACCAATCATGGTACCTGGACTCTGGCTGCTCACGACACATGACGGGAAGAAGGCATATGTTCCAAAGCCTGGAACTTAAGCATGGAAGCCACGTGGGCTTTGGAGGCAATCAGAGAGGAAAGATCATTGGCTCTGGAACAGTAGGTAATGGAAATCTTCCCTCTATAAGTAATGTTTTATTAGTTGATGGATTAATGCATAACATGTTATCCATAAGTCAATTAAGTGATAACGGTTATAATATAATCTTCAATCAAAATTCATGCAAAGCTGTTAGTCAGAAAGATAGGACTATCCTATTTAATGGAAAGAGGAAAAACAACATTTATAAAATAGAACTTTTTGAACTAAAGAGTCAGAATGTAAAATGTCTAATGCCTGTTAACAACGAGCAATGGATCTGGCACAGAAGATTGGGACATGTTAGTATGAGAAGAATATCTCAGATTAACAAACTAAATCTGGTCAGAGGACTTCCTAACTTGAAGTTAAATTCAGATGCTCTGTGTGAAGCATGTCAGAAAGGCAAGTTTGCAAAACCTGCTTTCAAATCCAAAAATGTTGTTTCCACCTCTAAGCCATTAGAACTTCTGCACATTGACTTATTTGGACCAGTAAAAACTGCTTCAGTCAGTGGCAAGAATTATGGGTTAGTAATCGTAGATGACTATAGCAGATGGACATGGGTAAAGTTCTTAAGACACAAGGATGAGTCACACTATGTGTTTGTTACCTTCTGCAACCAAGTTCAGAATGAAAAGGATCTTAGAATTGTCAAAGTCAGAAGTGATCATGGTGGAGAATTTGAAAATAAAGATTTTGAATTATTCTTTAATGAAAAAGGCATTCTGCATGATTTCTCTTGTCCTAGAACTACCCAGCAAAATGCAGTTGTAGAACAAAAGAACAGAACATTGCAAGAAATGGCCAGAACCATGATCAACGAGACTAACGTTGCTAATATCTTCTGGGCAGAGGCAATAAACACAGCGTGTTACATTAAGAATAGAATCTCCATAAGACCTATTCTGGAAAAGACTCCATATGAATTGTGGAAGAACAGAAAGCCCAACATTTCTTATTTTCACCCATTTGGATGCACTTGTTTTATTCTGAATACAAAAAATTATTTGAACAAGTTTGACTCTAAAGCACAAAAGTGTATTATGTTAGGATACTCTGAACGCTCGAGAGGGTATAGAGTATACAATACAAAAACACAGATTGTTGAAGAGTCAATCAGTGTTAGGTTTGATGATAAGCTTGACTCTCAAAAGTCAAAGCAGAATGAATTCCTTGCAGGTATGGAAGTTGAAGTTACAGATACTGAAGACAACTCATCAGAGGCTCTCAACAGAGACACTCCCTCAACAGCAGAAAGAGTCACTACAAGCAATCCAGCACCCTCTGTTGATCAACTCCAGAAAAGACTATCCAGAAGCAGCATTGATCACCCAGAAGATACAATATTGGGAAAGAAGGAAGATCCAATCAGAACAAGATCAACATTCAGAAACTCTGAAGAATCTCTCATGGGACTGGTTTCTCTGATTGAACCAACAACAATTGATGAAGCACTTCTGGACAATGACTGGATTCTGGCAATTGAAGAGGAACTAAATCAATTCACCAGAAATGACGTATGGGATCTGGTTCCCAAACCAAAAGGGTTCAACGTCATTGGTACAAAATGGGTGTTCAGAAACAAGCTGAACAAGCAAGGTGAAGTCATCAGAAACAAAGCACAACTGGTAGCACAAGGTTATAGTCAGCAAGAGGGGATAGACTATACAGAAACCTTTGCTCTAGTCGCCAGGTTAGAATCTATCAGACTTTTAATATCATTTGTTGTTAATAAAGGAATCACTCTGTATCAGATGGATGTCAAAAGTGATTCTTAAATGGCTATATAGATGAAGAGGTATATGTGCATCAACCCCATGGTTTTGAAAGTTCCAAAAATCCAGAATATGTTTTCAAACTAAAGAAGTCACTCTATGGTCTGAAACAAGCTCCCAGAGCTTGGTATGAAAGACTAAGTAACTTCCTGTTAGAAAAGGAATTCACCAGAGGGAAAGTGGACACAACCTTATTCTGTAAGACAGTTAAGAATGACATATTAGTATGTCAGATTTATGTTGATGACATCATATTTGGATCCACTAAACCCTCTCTGGGAAGAGAGTTTGCTAAATGTATGCAGGCAGAGTTTGAGATGAGCCTAATGGGGGAACTAAAACTCTTTCTGGGCATTCTGATAAATCAACCCCAGAAGGAACTTACATTCATCAGAGCAAATATGTCAGAGAACTTCTGAAGAAATTTGATCTCTCAGAATGTAAGCCCTCAAGGATTCCAATGCACCCCACGTGCATTCTGGAAAAAGAAGAGGTAAGTAAAAGGTAGAACAGAAGGTCTACAGAGGTATTGGTTATCTTCTATATCTGACGGCTTCAAGGCCTGACATTTTATTCAGTGTTTGCATTTGTGCTAGATTCCAATCAGATCCTAGAGAATCTCACTTAACAACAGTTAAGCGAATTTTCAAGTATCTGAAAGGTACTGCTAATCTGGGTTTGTTATATAGAAAATCAAGTGATTACAGCTTAGTAGGATATTGTGATGCTGACTTTGCTGGAGATAGAGTAGAACGTAAAAGCACTTCTGGAAGCTGCCAGTTTCTGGGAGAAAATCTGATCTCATGGTCCAGCAAAAGACAATCCATAATAGCACTATCAACAGCAGAGGCTGAATACATAGCAGCAGTTGGATGTTGTACGCAAATGCCCTGGATGAAAAGTCAACTTGAGGACTTCAATATATTTGAGAGTAACATCCTTATCCTCTGTGACAATACTTCTGCTATTTGTCTCAGTAAAAATCCTATTTTGCATTCTAGGGCTAAGCATATAGAAATAAAACATCATTTTATTAGGGACTATATTCAGAAAGGGATTCTTAACTTAAAATTCATTGACACAGACCATCAATGGGTTGATGTCTTTACAAAAACTCTTTCTGAAGATAGGTTTAACTTCATTCTGAAACATCTCAGCATGAAGCTTTTCCCAGAATAAATCGTTTTATTGACATATCTTAACCTTCAGAATTTTAGTTATTTTTTGTGAACTACTGATCAACCTGCCTTCAAAATTTTAGAAGTACAGATTGTATCAGAATCTATCCATGAAGTTTTGAGCGTTTCATTTCAAGGATAGAAGTGTGCTGTTCACGTAAGCAAACAATTGTCATCCATTCATCAGCTACCTTCTGAGGCTGAACACGCGTTCATTTTTCTGAAAGGTCAAAAGCACTGATTGGGTGCATTGAGACACGCGTCATGGGTAACTGTTCCAATATCTTTATGAATCCCCTAAAATCAGCTGTCATTAATGCTTATAATCATTAATAATTGTTTCTCTCTCTTACAGTTTATGCTTTCAAAAATCTATTTAAATTCAAGTTTCACTCTTTACACTCTTTCACTTTTACTCTCTCAATACTTTCTAATTGTTTTCAGTTCGTACTCTCTAAAACCCTTTCATCTTTCTCAAATTTCTTGTTTGAACATGGCTTCTTCAAGCGTCCAAAACACCAGTACTCAGGAAACTGATTCTATGGAACAGTACAAAGAACCATACAAAACTCTACTCACGCCCATTGACAACCTGGAAGTTCTTTCAGAACTGATTGTTGATTTTGAAAGTCTTCAAGAAAATGGCTTCAATCTCTCTGAAGATGTCAATGCTCAAGGATGGAACAGATATTTTGACCGTCTTCTAGGGCCAACGTTTCCAATTCTTGTCAAAGAATTCTGGATTCATGCTTCCTCCTTAAACCATCAAGTTACCTCGTACGTCATGGGGAAGAAGATTGTCATTACTGAAGACCTAATTTCAAGACTGATAGGTTACAATGGTGGAGGTGTCAGGTGTATAGACATGGCTGAAAGATGTTATGATGTTGCTTCAATTGCAAGAGAAATATTCACTCTGGGTCTACCCTCCAGCAAGATTAGGGATCTGAAGGATCATCACAGAATCTGGGCTAAGATAATTCTGGGATGCATCAACCACAGGAAGCCAAATAGCTCTCCTGATTACATAAACATTGATCACCAGTTTCTGATCTACTTTATTTCCAAGAAAACTAAGGTAAATCTCCCTCACTTGCTATTTAATCATCTAAGGACCAGTGTAAAGGAAACAAGAGAAGATGAGCGTACCAAAAGGGACTGGATACCCCTAGGAAGACTCATATCAGATATTCTGACATTGAATAGGCTGATCGAGCATCTGAATGAAGCACAGGAAATTAGCTCACTAGAAACTACTGCTGGGAAGCCTCTGAATGCAAAGAATATGAAAAAGATGAAAATCATTGAGAACATCAAGAAGGAACCCAACATTAATTCTTTTGCAACCATCACTTCCAGAAGAATTCCTCTGGATGATTTTCCCCTTTTCTCTGAGATTGACTCCAAGCCTGAGATAATCGTTAGATATTTGGATGCGTGTAAGGCAGATGGCACTGCACCAGAAATAAATATCCAGGACTTGCATCAGGCGGCTCCAGAAGTTGTTTTTAAGAAGACCAAGAAAAGGAAGGCAGCAGCAGAAAGATCATTCTAGAGGACTCCAAAAGCTGCTAAAAATAAAGGTAATCCTTCTTATGTTACTGTTTTAGAATCAATAACTATATCAACATCTGAACCCATAACTACCCAATCAGAACTTCCAACCCCACAAACTTTTGATGAATTTGACATAGGGTTTGATCCATCAGAAACTCTAAGTCTAAGAGAAACTCACTCCCTTCCTATCAATCCAAATCCTGACCAAACTCAACCAGAACTTGCCAAAATTCTGTCAAACATTGACTCTTTTGACCAAGATATTTCAGCTCCCACACCATAAAATCCAAATCCTCAAATCCATGATAATCCAAACTCTGAAACTACAACAAGATATTCCTCATCCACCATCACCTCAACCTGAACAATCACAACCAGAAGCTCAAACTTCTGAGATTCAACCATCTGAGACCTATGAACTAGAACCTCACAATGTTCCATCCAACCAATCTGAAGAATCTACATCAGATTCAGATTCTATACCAATCCCAAGAATCACTGAACCACTTTCCATTTGCATGCCTCTCACCATCCTGGACATTCCACAAATTCCTTCTTCTTTGGAATCCACACCACCAAATTCCCCTACCAGTCCAATCATCATACCCGACTCTCCCACTCCCTCACCCAAGAGCAATCCAACTGACAATGTAAGACTTGTCATTGATCCAACTGTATTGGAACATTTAGCTGATATATCTCATAAAACCAAAACTGTCATTCCAAAACCAACACCAACTGAAACCACACCAGATGTTGGTACAAGTTTATTAATGTTTGAAACAGGAATGCAGAAATGGATAACCTCCTTGAAGCAAGCTAGTCTAGAGATGACTAATCATGCTGCTTCTGATTATCTATGGATAAGTTTCAGAAACTGGCTAAGTTCTGAAACAGTAAAGCTAAAAGAACAGATCTATGAACAGGTTCAACGGAATTTCAGTGATATGCTAAAGGTTTTTGAAGACCATGTTCTGAGCCATCTTCTCAAGGAAGAGATTCTCCCTCTAGATAATGCTCCCTGGTCAGAACATCGTCCCTCATATGAAGTTCAACCAGAATCAGAAGGTCTCACTCTGACTACTGCTCCAGATGAGAAGATCTCAGTAGTAGAATTGGTTCAAAATGATCAAGTTGTAGAATGCTCTGAGAAGCGTCCAGATACTGAAGAATCTCCAGCTTCTTCCTATGACAGGCAAACTCTGGAATAATTGAAGAGAGCAAATGCTGTGATCCAGGAAAGGTTGGATAAGCAGGAAGGCACAAACAAAGAAATCAAGAGAATTTTGAGCAAACCAGAGGAAACTAACACCCATATCAAGGGCTTGCTGGAAGCTTTGCTCACACGCCTTCCTCCTCCCCCTTAGATTCTTTTCTGTTTTAAAATCTGTTTATCTGTAACGTTTGTTTTACATTGCTTCTGTTCTGAACTACTTATCATTGCTTCCTATTTTTAATATAAATCAACTTTTTAGCATTGATTATATAGCCTTTTTGATAACTGACAAAAAGGGGGAGACAGTAAGATATTTTCAATAACGGTTTACTGAGACAAAAGTCTCAAACATTCTGAACTACTTAACCTCTATCTTCTGAAAAGCTTGAACATGTACAAAACTCTGATGAAAGACGCAGTTAAACTCTGATGCTCAAAGACTCAAGGGAAGTAATCAACTCAGGGGGAGTTTTTCTTCTTAATTCTAAACTTTTTATTCTTTATTTTTTAATTGGAAAATCTGGTTTTTGTCATCATCAAAAAGGGGGAGATTGTTAGAACATAGTTTGATTCTACAACCCTTGGTTAAAGTTTTGATGTTAACAAATACAAAGAATAAATAAATACAAAGAACAAATATGCACCTTAAAAATATCTTTTATGTATACAGAAGTTCTGATCAAATCAGCATCAGAAGATCAACCATAAGTGTTACACGCTGAAGCAATCAGAACATACGTTGAAGATTGATGACCAGAACCTGCGCTTAATCAAGAAAACTCTGATTCTGAACAAGAAACATATCAAACCAAGTCATCAATATTTTGAATCGTCATCAGCAGTTAAGGAGAAAAGACTCTGAAGCGTTACTGATCATTCAAGACAGAATTAATTCCAACGGCTTTCTTCAAACAGGGTCTTCTCCAAAAGGAAAGTGTGTTAATAACATTAAACTTGCTTTATGGACAACGTTATTACATTTCCTACATAAAAAAGTCAGCTTGCAAAAAGAAACACGTACGTACACACAACAATTTGCTAATATCACCAACCACGCATATTCAAGCTTAAGAAAATTCAATCTTTATTCTAAGCTAAATCTGTGTAATTTATCACAGTTGTGATAAACTGTTTTTGTTAGAAAAACAACAACACATTTTATTTAAATCATATTGTAAAAGAGATCCTTGATATTAACCGGATTATGGTTGTACTCAAGAAGACTTTAATAGTTGTTAAAGTAGCTGTTGTAATCTTTTGAGATTAATTGATTAAGACCTCGTTGGAGAGAGGAGAAATCACCTTGACGGGTGGACTAGAGTAGTTTACGAACCAAGATTAAAATACTGTGTCATTAAGCTGTTTTAGATCCAAGTTTTCAATTCAACCCCCCTTCTTGTGTTTTTCACATCTTCAGATGTCGTATGACCTTACATAGGATTTCTCATCCGACATGTTGCTATAAATGTTGAAACACTTCAACTCAACATGTCCCAACATAGAATAAGACTTCTTGCTCAAACATTTTCCTATTAGAAAGTTATTACATTCTATCTAACATATTGCTGCTATATTTGTTAAGCAAAAATTAATGCTAGTTCATCCTAGAACCCTAGGGTTCTTAGGGTTCGTGGGGTTTGGATGAAGGTAGGGTTAGGGTTCCTGGGTTTGGAAGAAGATCATCAGGATTCTGAGTTTTTTACAGTGGTGATGTATGAAGCTGGTGGTGCCGTGGAGCATCCGCCAGCGGAAGCGATTTCTGGCCAGTGGCACCCAGAGTGGAGGCAATTTTTGGTGGTGGAAATCTAGAGAGAAGCTAGAGCTTCTCTCTCTACCTCCCAACTACTCTTTGTGTTTGTGAAGAGAGAGGAAGAAGAGGAAAAAGAGTCGGGAGCTCAAGATTTTTCTTAAATAAGACTTCCTTTGTTCGTTGGTGATGGACGTGTGGCCTCACGAGGGCCACACGATGAGCATGCTTTGACTTATCCAGCATGCCCTGGTGTACCGTGATCCCTCAGTCAACATAAAATCATAGCCGGCTGTTGATCATGCCTTAGATCAATGCCCTAGAGTTAACCACTTGTGGCCTTATGATCTGAATTGAACATCCTTGATTGCGTTAATGTACCATAGCATCTGCACTTTCCCATACCATGGCCACTGAATCAAACAAAATTATATAGGCCTAGCCCGTTTCTAATCGCACCCTTCCTAATTACTCCATCAACATAATTCACCCCCCCCTGCAAAATGAATCAAAACAAACTATTTGGGCTCAAGCCCTTACATCCTACACCCCTAGTTTTGCTACCTAGATAAAACCAACACCCCCATGCCACTGGGCCTAAATCCAATATCTGGATTTAGGGCCCTGTTATTTACACCGCCAGCATTTTACTAACCAACTAATTTTGCACCCCTGGGTTTTTAATTAAAATTAATTTATTTTTATAATTTTATTTATTTATTCAATTGTTTATTTATTTATAACATTTTCCTAAGATATTAATAATATTGGACATATTTAAATATTTAATATATTTATTATAATAAATTCTAAAATTGTTTATTTTTTATTTCAAATTCTTTTTTAAATACTAACTCATTTAAATACTTTAATTGCATTAAATTCTTTTTTCTCATGCATTAAAAATATTTTTTCTCATATTGCATAATATATACAAAAATTGTAACCGACAAATTACTAACAATTTTCTACTAACTTAATAAACTCATATATTTTTTTTTTAAAAAGGATTATGGAGATATTTCTTATTAACTGCGAACTTCGTCTAAACAACTCCGCAATTTACAAACCAAGACTTGGTTCAAGGAGAATTCGTGATACTTCCATAATCCATAAAAAATACCAACCAACAACTATGAATTGGGACTCTGATTCCTCATAAGAGGATATGTAGGCATACGACTTAAAATTATGGCGAGTTCCCCTAATAAAAATTAAAACCATATTCCTAAGCCTTAAACCTAAACCCTAGTATCATTGTGAACAAGGTAGATGAAGGGTGCCTAACACCTTCCCTTCGTCTAAAATGAGTCAACAACTTAGAATCTCTGATCAAACTAGGGTTATCCGTTATATTCCCTTCCCTAGAATAAAAATTAATGGTGGAAGCTCTATAATTCGAAACTGATTATTACACAACACAACTCCAACCATTAGACACAAATGCTTCACAAAAAGTTATGAAGCATAGGCACATAGCCTTCAACTAGACTCTAAGTGTACTCCTTTCACTTAGACTCATTGACATACATCAAAACATCAAAATATCAAATATGTGACATCTCTCAATACTAAAGATCCTCAGAGAGTCATTCCAAAATCCGTGAGAAAAATAAATTCTCCCAGACACAATTATTGACCATTAGAGAGATATGTGTACTTCTTATTCAATCACTCGGCTTCACCTGTCTTGAATTACATGCCCACACAAGCCAGCAAAATATATGCACCAATGCAGCAACAATCCATAGATAAGTACTACACTCCCCCTGTCAAGGATAATCAATGCTTCTTTTGAAGATGGGCACTTGAGCACCGGACAAGAACACATGAAAGTCTTCATACTTTCATAGTGGAGGGCAACCACTTCACATAACCTAGTATCTGATATTCACTCCTATGCCCTTTCATTCACTAGTAATTGTCGATACTAGTGAAGACTTTAAAAATAGTAGTCATGCATTGTTAGAACATACTACTATAAACAAGATCAGAATCTGCACATTCCAATCCACATATCTAGAGATACCTCTTCTCACAGTAAAGTTGTGCCTCAGCTCCACATTCATAACCCAAGAATCTTCATATCATAGAACCCGTCAGCTTTTGGTTCTTGATTCATCATCCACATGACTCATAATGCTAGGAAGTCCTTCAAGAAGCTCCTAACAAACACAGGAATATCTCAAAAGATTACACCTTCTGCAGCTCATTCAGGTTAGCACAAACACCTGAATGTCATAAAGAGAAATAAACTCTCAAACAATTTCTGAACCAATAGTTCAGAAGGAAGACTTGCACATACACATCAGATAATTACCCATCTCCCATTAGGGTTCTTACCATCAGTTAAATGCTCATCTTCATTAGACTAATACCCAACTCCTGTTAAGGTATTTGTCATTAGAGGAAAAATTTCCTTAAACAATAGATGATGCTCCCCTTCCTTAAATGTTAGAACTTCTGATCTAACATTCTTCTTCTTTACTCTCCTAACACAAGAGGATTCTTCACAACATTCCAGACTTGGCCAGAGACTAGACTTCACACTCCATCATGGTCATTCGTTCCAACTTAAGAATCCAGTAGTGGTTAGAAATAATCACCTCATGATCTTCAAAACACGCTTCATTTTAAAGAAACAAACACACCTGAGATGATGTTTCAACATCAGACAAAACATCAATCCCATGTCCATGGACTTTACCCAAGAGGATAAGTCCAAACAACACCTCTTACAAGAGAACATAAGAGGATCAACCATTACTAGTTGATCAACCTTCAATACCAGATCAAACACATGTAGAAAATTAACATAACACACCGCAAGAAACTTCTCCTTAAGTATGAAATCTAGACCACCTGTCTGACTTTGAGGTGTTTGATCACAACTCTTATGCACCTAACGAGGAGATTCCCTCTATAATGTAGAACATAATATGCATGGTATGATCATCAACCCTTCAACCAGACCGTCCAGGAGTACTCCAGGTTCTCCCAATAATACTGGATATCACATCATGACTTATAAGTTAATTTTCCATAAAATTAACTTACCTTACGTTGATGCACCTCAATTGCTCACAACCCCTAGAATGTCTTTTCCATTTTAGTATAACAAGAGTTAAATGTTCTCATAGACTTGATAAGTGATATCAAGTTTGAGTAAACAACCTCTATCCTGTTTGAGAGAAATACCAGTCAAACATGTTGAGAAAAATGAATTCTCAAAACAAGAATGTCAAGACATTATATCTAACATCTCAAGAATCTCCCTCTTCATATTAGGGATTATTCTTCATCAACTGCTATAAATATCTTGATAATCATACGTTCTCCTCATGAATATCAGTATAATATGTGGTTAGTGCATACCCACAAAATTCTTTCTCTGTTGTAGAAGAAAGTTTTCCACATGTACAATATCACATGCATATGGCTTCTTTGATCAAAAGAGACTAGATGACAGAGAAAATGTTCTTGACATATGAACTTGACCTTCATATTCAAGAGATCTGGCTGAGAAAACAAAACTCTAATGGAATTAGAGCTCGGCCTCTACATTTCTACTTACTTCGATTAGAAATAAATTGAACCAAGAATTAGCCAATTTGTTGATCAACATTCAACCAGCCCACTAATCTAAGACATGTTTTCTGGATAAAACATCTTAGATCTATAACCCAGATGCCTCCTATTCAAAATCAGGAGTAGGTTCTAAACATATGTGATTATCACACATTTTTTTAGCACCTAGAGCATATGATTTTCAACAAGAAGTTGCACTCCTAGTTACATGATGTCCCAACATATGGTAGGACATCAGTTCCCTTATTTTGGAAAACAAAAATGAGATTGGTTCTGAAGCCATTACTACTTCCAGAAAGTCAAAATCCCTTGATCACCTTCAAGGTCTTCAAAAATAATCCAAGCTCCCGCTATACCAGCAACAACAAGACTCAGAGTATCTTTCCTAATTAGGTCAAGAATTAGGAAGACTCTTTTAGAACCCAGAATAAATGGCTCTATCTTTTCTTCAATAATCCATCAAATAAATGACAGGTTTCTTGAAAGATACATCAACCATACACTAAAGTACCTTTATGAGTGGACTTGAGAAATAAACTCAAGTATCGTTGGCCACTTTAGAAAGATGGTTGAAACAATATTGCACATATACTATCACTATAGGATACACATGTTAATAAGACCAAACCCTAAGGCCATGTCAACCAGGGTTACAACAGATACCATTCAGCAGAACAAACAACATCTCCTCAACATCCCTCAGGCACAACAAACCCCTGCACACAAACATCACACTTCAGGTGCACTGGTTCAACATAGGTTAGAAAACAAATCAAACCAAAAACAACAACTCTCCATCATAACTACATGCCTGAACACAACAGACATATTCAATCCTGTCACGAATAGTCCATTATCCACTTCAAGGTACCATACAAAAACAATATGAACTATCCAAGTTCAAACAGCTTTTCAGTAGAAACCTTCTACCTTGCACATAAACCAGAAAGTATCCCTATGGATCTCATCTAGAAACATATATGATGCTTGCGTTGATACCAATAAAATTCTGGTATGACAAAGTTCACATGTGATATGACATGTTAAGACTTCTGATCCGACATAAACAAACAGGCAAGGTATAAACAATAAAAACAGTACTGAAAAGCATAAACAACACACCAGGATTGTTAACCCATGTCATAGCAACTCTCCTACTCTAGGGGAATACCAATCTCGGGACAAATCCATGCAAATAATATCAATTCATAGACCCTACAGTAAACCTCCAGTTTACAGACTAATCACTTAATCATTACCCTTACTTGATTTCTATCTATGACACACCTAGATATGAGGCCCTCCTTAATCCCTCTTCAATCACAAACAGCGATTGGATTAACACAATAATTCTTAAAAAAATAGGAAGACACACTTCCATGATAATTCCTAGCCAAGACTCTTGACTAAGAACATAAATTAGAGTTGGTTACAAGCTTCCTCCAAGAACAATATTTAACTCATTACTTCACAGCTTCTGAGTGAGAACACAGTGACCATCTCATAACCCGAGTGGTTCACTTACATCAAGTATCCTAGAGAGAGGCTACCAACTCAGCCCTAATGATTACATCTTTATAACTCTCGACTAGTACCAAACCTAGGTTACAAAGCTTCTATTTATAATATATACCCAACTGGATTTGGGCCTTTAAATCACAGCTCTTTGACTGTTACAAACAACAAAAAATTATGCTACAAAATAGGTCTTCAATCAAATCTTCCTAAATTATCTCCATATTTTGAAAGTCAATATTCTTCTTGATTCTTATTGACCTACAAACCAGTGCCATATAGGATAATATAATATCCTCAAAGTATATTCTTTCTCTATGATTTAACAGAATATAACAGTCTATTTCAGCTCATGAGCGATGTCTTATGACCCTACATAGGACATCTCATCCGACATGTTGCTTCAGATGTTGAAACACTTCAACTCAACATGTCCCAATATAGAATATGGCTTCTTGTTCAAACCTCTTCCTGTTAGCAATTTAATACATCTTATCTAACATATTGCTGCTATATTTATTTTACAAAAAATAATATCAATCCTTAAAACTAAGGAACTTACACTTCTCACAGTTTTCTATCTTTCTTTTTGATGTTGTCAAAGGGGGAGAAGCATATGGAAAGATGAATTTGAGAAGCATAAAGTCAGGGGAGCCTTCGATAACTACATGAAATGCATCGTCACAAGTTTTTCCATCATCAAAAAGAGGGAGTATTTGAATATAACTTTGTCATTAGATGTTTTGCATGATGTCAAAACTGGGAAAAGCTAGCATTTTTGTATATTAGATGGTATCTCTATGTCTTGTGGAAATCCATTAAATTAGGGGTATTAGGAACCATTAAAAACCATTTTGAAATTAATCAAAGTCATGAAAAACAAGTTTCTGCATAAATCTTCATTGCATGTGTCGACACATACGATTTTCAGGTCGACACATGCAATTCAATTTTGAAGCATGTAGCCTCTGGAAGGCTGAGGTCGACACATGCATTGCACGAATCGAAACATACTGAAGCTTTTCTGAAATTGCAGAAATTCTTATTTTATGTGTCGACACATACAAATTTCATGTCGATATATTTACTATTGTTTTAAAGCCTGTAGCCTATGACTTGCTTCGGTCGACACATACATTCCTTTAGGTCGACACATACAACTTAAACTTAACGTATGTATCAACACATATGATTTATAGGTCGACACATATTGATTGTTTTGGTCAATATTTCAAATCTTTTTTTATTCTGAAAAAGACCTTTTTGCCCTAAAATTCCAAAACTATAAATACATCATTCATGCATCATTCCAACTTGATGATACCATAAAAATATGCTACATTTGTTCTTCATATTCAACCTCCAACCTATACATACACACTAATAAACCATTGTAACAATTCTTTGTTGGGGTGCACCAATACGAAGTTTGATAATGTCCGGTTAGGTTCTTGTATATGCGAGAATATTGGGTTAAGATTTCAAGGGTCTTCATTAGGAAAAACCGTGGGTTTGTCCTCCAAGATCATTGGGGGTTTTCGTGCAAGACATTCGAGAGAGGATTGTGGCCAAGTGAGGCCTTATGGAGATAAATAATGCAAATGATCCTTTGGAGATAAGGAACGCAAAGGAAGTAGCGAGAGAACGGAAAATCAAATTGAAATCTTGTGTTGTAATAGGTGAAATTGATGGTGTGCAGAAGCTTTGGAGATAAAGTACGCAAAGGAGTAACAAGTTCCAAATAGTCAATTTGCAACTATTGTGTTTTGGTCTTTCTCAAGATCAAAGGAAGAGATAGAGTTGAATCAATAACAAGCGTTAGGGTTTTTGGAGTTGCTCTTCAGCACTTCTCTTGTATCAACGTTTTGCATAGTAAGAATTATCCTAATTCCATTAGAGTTAGGCGCAGACGTACCCACACGCGAGGACAAATGTGGGGATTTGTTAATCCTCGTGTCTCTTTTTCGTATTTTTTAATTGATTTATTTTCATCAATCAATTTGTCTAATAGAATTGCATAATCGATAGACTTGTAGGAATTTTTTTGATTTGTTTTTTGGTTTTGAATGAAGTGTTGATTTAGCTTATAATCACTTTTGATTATAAGTACTTTTTGTATCAACACAAATCAAAGGAAAATTTTGAAAATTCCAATGCACACCAAGTGTTCGACAAATTGTTTTTGTTTGTTCTTTTGATAATTGCCATTGGAAATAGCTTTGCTAGTAACTTTCTAAAAACGATTGATAAAGTGTTACTTGATTAAAGTCCAATTAATTCAAATTATCGTATTCATTCCATTTTTAAAATTTTATATTTGCATGTCCGAGTTCCAATAGTTAAGGTTCGATAGATGACACATTCTGAAAAACATCTGTGTGCACTCTTTTCAAGTCAAAGATTTTAAAATAGTTTTTAATTTAAATTTTAGCTCGGTGATCTATTCACCCCCGCCCCTTTAGATAAGACATCGTCGTCTAACACAAATGTCAACCTAGAAAATTTCATCGGCATCATATGAAGTTATTTGAAGCATTGAAGTTTGAAACACATTGCAAGTACCATTTCGATTTCTCCATTTTTTAGACCTTGAAGCTTTAACTGGAAAGGTAGTTTCGAGTTACTTCACTCAGCAAACGAGTTACCACTCTCTTCATCTCGATCTTTTGATGTTATGCCCCCACTTACCTTTAATTTATTCATCGTATTAGCCAATTAATTTTACTTTGAAGTGCTAGAGTTTTATGAGTATTACACAAAATTCTCTCTGCTAAGAGTGAGTCAATGACTCTGATGCAGAGAGGCATCAACAATAAATGGAGTAGAAGCTTGCACATTTAGTGTTTGAGCTTATAACTCCAAGTTCATAGATATGCAAAATCAAGTGCAAGATGTTAAAGACAACTATGTATGCGCGCCTTGTAACAAAAATTCAAATATCCTGACCAATCCTGTGGTGTCACGCATTTGGACCGTTGGACATTTAATTTATTTTCTATTTTAATTTCTTTTTATTTTCATATATATTTTAAATAGCTTTTTTTTTTTAGTTTGAAATCCAATTTTTTTCATAAATCGCCAAAAGTATTTTCTACCACATAAGTTTTTCCCAGAATTTAAAATGATTTTAGCATTTTTTTCTATTTTATCTTTGTTTTCATTTTAATTTTCTTCTAACAATTAATTTTCATTTATTTTCAAACATTTTTTAGTCCAACTTTTGAGATCGTGTTCCTTGAAATATTTGACTTTTTCAAATTTTTGTGGCCTTTTATTTGATGTTTTGATGCTTCTTTTGGATTTTCTTTTTACTTTCCATTTTTATCCATTTAAAAATCATTTTAAATAATGCTAGTGTATATACCCGTGCGTGGCACGGAATAAAATTTTGTATGTTAAAAATATTTATAATTCATATCTTAAAATTTTTATAATTCATATCTTAAAGCAAAAGGATACATTTGGAATAATAATGTAAACAGATGAAAACTTAAGGCTCGTGTGAATCAATCAATTATTATAAATATTAATAAAACATTTAATGAAAAAATTAATGAAATAATAAAAAAATAACTTAAGAGATAGTAAAAAAGATAGTAGTTTCTTGAAGAGATGACTAAAAATCTTTTTAACTACAACATTGGAGGAGTAAACCCATGTAAAAACTTATTTTCTGGACATCTTTGACCAAAGATACACAATCAAGAAACACAACAATGCAAAAGCAATCACATGAACAATGTAATTCAAATCATTGTGCATGATGCTCTTGTTCGATTTTCTTAAGTTATTTTTCACCACGACTTAAGTTTTTGCCATTGTTATTTGCTGTATTAAAATAGATAAAAGTTAAAAAAATTAAGACAAACAAAAATTTTCTTTCTATAAGGGAAATGATGTATCAAATATCAATAATTGATTTATTACTGCAAAATCAATATTGAACAAAAACCAGCCAAAACATTTTTCCTCCTTATTCATTTTCGGAAACTGTAAATCTTTCTAATACAAATTCTATAACACAAGGGACAAAGTTCTCACCAATTTAATCCATCTTCATATGTAAAACCACAATCCTAAAGTAATGAGAACCAACTATTTAAAGGCCAAAAGAGAGTTTGAGAAACAATTTTGAGATAAATTTTCTTTAACTAAAACTGTGTTTGAAGTGAAGTAATTTATATCCACACTCAATTTCTTCGTGCTTACAGTTCAGGCTTTTCTCTTGCAGCCTTTTTGAAATCAATTGATGTCCACCACAACAGTCATCATTATTAATAGTTCTCATCATTTGTTCATATGAATCCATTTGTTATGCATATTTTAAATATTCAGAGCTAAATGTATCCATAACTCAGGTTGTCAATACTAAACTCTAGAATCAAAAATTGGAATCCATCAGACAACAATGCTTAAGCTATTATATCATGTACCATACAACAAACGATAATAGCAAATAAATTTAAAATATAAGATATATTGTAAAGAGATATATTTCAAATAAATCTACAGTGATCCCTTTGTCAAAATTCTCCTGTTGTATTATTAATAAAACCCGAACCAATTTGGTAAAGAATGCTTAAGCATTGCAAGATGAGGATTGAAATTTGCATTTATTTGCGAATCGAAACAATTTATTAGAAGATGCTTAAGCATATACTTCATGTGTTTCAACAACAACCTGAAAATTAAACTTGCTAAATTTCTTTACCAAATGGCTTGTTCCATGATATCTAAGTTTACATAGCCGTCTAAGTTTTGGCATGTGACAAATTATAAAAATAACTCATTTCATGTGCCATTTTTAATCATGTAAGCTTTCAATCTCTAGTATGATTAAAACAATATTTGGTGCTATTATGAAATTTTACTTAGTAACTTTGGCGAAAAGTGTTATTGAGGCGATCCCAATTTACCCCGTGATGATGAATGTGCTTCCTAAAGCTTGAGTAGAGGAGATACATCAGCTGCAACACAACTTCATTTGGGGGGATGTCGTTGACAATAAGAAGATGCATGCGGTGAATTGGAACTTGTTACATATTCAAGGTGTTTGGGTGGGCTTGGATTGAGGAAGCTGGAAGTGATGAACCAAGCGTGTTTGACGAAACTGAGTTGGAAAATGGTGAATGGATCGAGTGATCTATGGTGCTGTGTCTTGCAAGGCTTGTATGAGAATATCAATATTCATGATTTGCCTAGTTATAGAGCTACTGATTCCAGTATTTGGAAGGCTATCTGCAAGAGCTTAAAGCCGATGTTAGATACTGGTTTTTAGAGTATTGGTAAGGGAAGTTGCATTGATGTTGTTTGGGATAGTTGGTGGATTCCTTGGGAGCTCATTTATGATAATGACATAGATATTCCTCCGAATATGCAGGGTGCTAAAGTAAAGGATTTGTTGGATGGTAATGGTGACTGGAAGTGGAGTGAGCTGAAGAAGTGGATGCCGCAGTTCCTATTGAATAAGCTCCATGCAGTCATTCTGTCGCATGAGGATAATGATGAAGACAAACTTATTATTGTGGGAACTGGAGCATGAGATTTGTCTGGGAAGGTTATGTATAAGGAGCTGGCTGAGGGTAATGCGGATCACGAAATTGATCAAGTTTGGATGAAAATTTGGAAGCTCAATGTATCCCAACGGGTCCGTAGATTTTTGTGGTAGATGAATCATGAAAAACTTCTTACCGATTTCAGCAATGGAAATGCCGCGTGTAGATTATGTGGACACGTCTGCGAGGATACCATGAATGTTTTTTGAAACTCCATTAAAGCTAGGCAAATTTGGAGGGATACAGTACCAGTTTAAATTGCTGAGCAGATTTTTCAAGTTGATCTTGACAGATGGATCAAGGTAAACATTAGTGCGCAATCGAGAAATGGTGTTAAATGGAACTAATTTTGGGCAATAAGGTGTTTTTTCCTGGCAGTGGCGCAACAGAGAGGAGCATGATGAGGATTTTGATCGCACGCACGCGCCGGCAACTTATATTTTCCAAAAGACTAGGGATTATGAAGAAACTGCAAAGATGAATAATATTGTTATGGGAACATCAAAGATTACAAAGTGGTTTGTGTGGTCTTATCCCAAGGACAATTGGTTAATGTTGAATGTCGATGGTGCCTGTAAGGACAGTAAAATAGCTGGCCGTAGGGGGTTGATTATGGATGAATTAGGCCCTTAACATAACAATTTCTTATAGAATTAATATAAAAAAATTCAAATAACATCCAATATTTATTTATAAATAAAATTAAGAAGTAAAAACACACAACTTAACATTCAAATAACATTCCATATTTAGTAAAAAACAGGAAATTTGTTGCTCTGTTTCTTCAATTATGTATAACATGGTCTCTACATACGGGACATGATCTTTTTCTTCTTAAACATGCAAGGATGCATTCTTTGTGAAATACGTGATCACACTTTAGTTTGTTCACCGCATCGTTAGGTATGAAATCTTCCAAGCAAACTGGACAAAAATTTTGGTCGAATGGAAAAGCAAGTGACTCATCATATATAACTTCTCTCAACTCCACCACAATCACTCATGAACTTTGTTGTGAAGCTTGTGTCACTGCCACCGGAAGAAGAGTGTTTTGACCAGATTTATAGTATAAGTATATAAAAATCAGAATGCCAGATATTATAAGCATAACTAATATTAAAGCTTTAACTACCGTAGGTGCTAAATTATACATATTTGATTTTATGTAGAGAGAGTGAGTGAGAAAAAGAGAAAGAGTGAATGAGTGAGGGAGAGAAGCATGAAGTTAATATAGGCATGATTCATGGTGGAGTTTGATTCCTGTAAGTTATTGTTTCTTGTTTCAATATAACATATATAACATTAGTAAAGAATATATGTTAATAATATTTTTGATAACAATATGTTTCTTGTTTCAAGATGGTAAATAATATTATCCAAGACGTCCAGCACCGAAAAAATGAAATTGAAAATCGGAAGAAACCGGAAGGTTGGATGGTTGTTGTCTTTTTCAAGCTAAAAAACACAATGGTGTGAAAACACGATTTAGATTTAGAATTTATTGAAAATATTGTATTTGTGTTGGCTAAGGTAATATATATGTTTTATTATAAGAAACTTAATTAATTATAAAGCTTTTAAAAATACATTTTAAAATAACCACATATAAAAATGTAAAAATTTAATTTAACGAATTATTGTGTACTATTGTATTATTGTTTTGTATAGTAAAAATATATATTTTATTATTATTGGTTGAGTTTCGATCCAATCTCGATTCGACATTTAAACCTTGAATCTCTTAATATTTCGATTCTACTAACATCAACTAGGGTTTATTTTTTATTTTTGATGACATGGACTTAATAAATGGGTTTATATCTAGGCATCAAGATAATATAAAAATATCAAAAGGTTGTTTTATTTCCAATGAATTCTGCAGCGGAATTTAGACAACAAATGGATGATAGTGTTGTACCCCAAAATTTTCCCTCTCATTTTACTCAAAACCTACTCCTAGAGATCCTTAATTTGCTCAAGGTTGCCCAAGAGTTGACCAGACAAACTCTCTCCTAAGGCAATGTATTTTAAACTAGGGTTTCCATTTTCATCAATATGGGTGAACTCTAAAGATCTCATATGCTCTCCATGGTCCTAATATGTTCTTAAGACCCTCCATATCAAATTTCCAGCCTTGCACAAGAAGTTTGCTCAGTCAACTACTCAGATGCTTGAGAATCGACCATATTAGGTCAAAAGTCAACTATGGCCCACATACAGTCAAACTTCAAGATTTTTGGTCAACATCCACATTTTGAAGTAACTTTCATCATTTGATCAAGGGTTGATCATGATTCTTCAAGGAATGTCCCAAATTCATAAAAACCCAAAAGTTGCTAAATTAGGGTTTCTTAGGAAAAGTCAACCAAACTTTGACCAAGCATAACTTCCACATACTTTATCAGATATTTTCCATCCAATGCTCATTTTGAAGAGGATGCAATTCCCTACAACTCATCTTCATCCCCCAAGTTCAAAATATGCACTCATATAAATATATGAATTTCTACATTATAGGTCTTTTTGAAAAGTCAATAAAAAACACCTTTTGGTTCAAAGCTTATCACATGAACATGGAAGATCCAATTGAAATTAGACAAAAAGGGTTGCTTAGGGGACATCCTAAGCTTTCTAAAAAGTCAAAGAACACCTCTCTAGGGTTAAAATTGGAGGAGATATGCCTTGTCAAAGTTGACCTTTTTTGTAAAATTGCCAAAAGTCAAATGGGCTCAAAATTACATTTTTTGCCAAATGGGCCTAACTTTTTATGCTTGCACCTCACTTATAAAATGGTCCACGAGCCAAACATTCACCCACACATTATTTGCTTCATTTTTCATTTTATTTTGATTTTTTATTAATTAAAATTTGAATTAAATCAAATAAATGACAAATAATAGCAAAGATATGTTTTGATATGATTTTATGACAGGATCTCAATCAAATTATGCTGAGATATCAAGACCAAATCGAATCAAGCATGATTGGTACAAAAATGGGATGATTTGGCTCAATTTAGAAAGTTTGCATATGGTTAAATAATCAAATCAAATCTCATCAAAACTTCAAGATCCAATCTGAAAGGGTATATAATGACCAAGAACAAAGCATGAAAGGAGGGGCTAGAGGTCGTGAAAGAGAAAGAACAAATTCCAAATTTCTTGCAAAAAAGTGTGACTCGGTTTTCACTCCGCAGGACCTTTCAAAGAAATTTAGGGCCAGCAATTGCATCATAGGCGTGCACTGAAGCCATCCCAATAAGTTGCAAGGTCTGAAGCATCAAGAAACGCAAGTTGTAACTCACATGGTTTGCATTTTTTTTCAAAATCGATTACCCTAATTCCTGCATCATTAGCATATTTAATTGATATATTTGTGATGTTTGAGATGTTTGTAACTTGACTGTATAGTTTAATTGTATTTTTGAAGCCTATACGCGTATCTACCATTGCTAGGGTTCACCTTGCATTTTTAGGGTTTTTGAATACAGGAACAATTAGCCTAAATGAAGGACACCATGATGATCAGAGGGCCAAATCTTGTTGATCCATGGTCTTTAATCTTATTTATCCTGCGTTGTGTTGATTTTTGAAATTCATAGACTTTTAGTTACAGACACTGTCCGTAGGTATTAGTCATCTACCTAATACGACGGTTCCCTGGAGAAGACGGTGGCGTGACAATCATCTATTTTCCCATTTGAAATTCGCGTGCGTTTGATTCAGTTTGTTTGGTTTTCATATATTATATTTTTATGTTATTACACTAACAAGTAAAACATGTAGCGCAGCTGGCAACGCATCAGTGGTGGTAAGCGTGAGGACCTGGGTTCGATCCCAGGTCCCAGCATTTCTTTATTTTCTTTTCTTTCCACAGATCTAGTGCATCAATACTTCAAGCGACTACCATGTGCCATAAATATTCAGCCAGTGGATCTATGATCAATCAGATCTAACGCCTCATCACTGAAGGACCAGGGTGTACTCTCAAGGTAGCGCCACATGGAATCTCACGTAAGCTTGGGCCATCAACCTTGGGCCCAAGAGTAGTTTCAGCATTGCACCCCCTCATTTCAATTCAACATAAGCCCATTTTCAATTCTTTCTTTTTTATTTCTTTTATTTTAATTAATTTGTTTAATTACTTTTCACCAAAAATTAATTACCTTTTTTATTAATCATAAAACCAACAAATTACAAAAATCACAAAAGATCATTTTTTCATAAAATATTTATTTTAATTTAATTAGAAAATTAGGTTAATTTAATTTCTTTACTTTTTTTTCATAATTAAAAACAATTAGAAATTAGAGTTTAATTAATGTGCAATTAAATTCTTTTCTCAAATACAAATGTACAAAAATATTTTTTTTCAATTAGGGTTTTAGGTTATTTTTTTAAGCGTCCTCGTACTTAATTCACCGCGCGTGTAATTAATTCTTTTCGTATTTTTTGTAACTGCCAATGGTTTGTAATAGATAAACTAGGGTTTTATTTATCGCTTTGTCCCCGATTTTTGGTTATGTAATTAATCCCCTCTCCCTGAAGCCTTGTAATAGCTAGGTTTATTTTCTCGCACTTTTAATTTCCGTAATCTTTAACTGTTAGATGCATGGTTAATAGGATTGTATGAAAATATTTTTTGAAAATTAAAACGGTAGATCACCTAATGTGCAAAGACTAAATTAACTGAAAAATTCACATGCACATATTCACTCATAGGGTTTGCCTCACTTCAGTTGCCTTTGGTAAAACAATCATTAAGCATAGGAGATTTTAGTGGTTGCCCTCCTGTATAAAAGATCAAATGTCCAATTCGAATGTTGCCTCGGAAATGTTGCCTCGGAAATGTTGCCTCGAAAAGATCTTTAGGACTCTAGGGTTACTACTAAAGTTTCCAACCCATTGCTTAGGTGACTGTACTTGTCCCTTTCGAACATCCCTTACAAACTCCAACGACGGGGCTACCTACTCCTTAATAGTAGGATAGCGCTGTCTAAAGGAAATGAGAACGGACAATCTTTTTTCGAGTAGGTAGAATCTTAAGTACTTGCTCAACAAAACTTTTCACACAAACACCTTTCAAAACATTTTTAAAAAACAACTTCGTCACACCCTCGAGGACTGATACAAAGGTTATCACGAAGTAAAACTATTCAAAACAAGCACACACACAAGAAATTTTAAAAAGATGAGCAAGTACCTAAGAGCCCATGGAAAACCGTGGATAGAAAGGGTGTTAACACCTTCCCTTTCTATAATCTACCCTCCGTACTCAGAAATCTCGAAAAAGGTTTTTTCTATTCTTTTTCCTTTTCCATGATTGGATGAAATAAAAGTCGGTGGCGACTCTTGCTTACCGCGACATTTTGCAAACAAAAAATGCAAAATGCAAACCAGTATTAACAGTCGGTTCTGCCACCGTATCACAGAACTGGCGACTCTGCTGGGGAATATATTAATAATTGGGATTTACCTTAGGATCTAGGTCATTTCAAAAATTGTTTTCTTGTTTGTTTGCTTTATTCTTAAAAGGGTTTTTCTTGGGTTACTATAGATCCTACACCCGGATCTGGGGGCACTCATTAGGTAAACAAAAATAGATCGTGGAGACTGTACGACATAGACCTATATAGTTTAAGCGATGGTTGTGTTGGTGTGGCACTTTGGTTGGTATCGATATCCTTCGTAGGGAAACGAGAAGAATACAGGGCCGTCGTGTGGTGTCGTGAAGCACTAACGGACCTTAGAACCTTAGTTGAACAAACTTGGCCATTAGAAATTAGTGAGACAGCCAGCCTCGGTATAGAGCTAAGGATTGGTTGATACTCGATGCTACACTCATTGAGATCAGACTTTCCGGATATTTCGGCCGCAAGAAAATATTGCTTGAGCTGAGATAATGCCCGATAAAGGATGGTCAGTGATATTGAGATCCCTTAGAACCCGGTTACTTTTTAAGACATGTTTGAAACTAACTAAACTTTATGATGGTATGACCTTTAACCTCATGCAGGCCTTAAACTTATGGACTTGGTGTGATTTGACTGTGTTTGTTATACCTGTGGTTTACCATGACATCATGCATCATAACATAGCATCCATTCTTATTGCACTAACCATTTCAAAGACCAAGGGAATTTATCTTTGTTCTGTTTTGCAGATCATGGCTTCCACTCGTAGAAACACTATCTGAATCAGCTTTGTGAAGATACCTTCCCAACTCAAAGAGCTAGTATCAAGGGTTTCTGAAACTTCAGCGTTCACTAAGAGACATGGTCAACTTCTCAACCTGGTTACTTCAAACTTTAAAGAAAGGATGATGAGTGTACTCTTTCAGTTCTTTGATCCCAAGTACCACTGCTTCACCTTTCTAGACTATCAGTTTGTGCCTACCTTGGAAGAATTCTCTCAGCTGTTGGATATACCCATTCTTGAACAGTTTCCCTTCACAGGTCTGGAAGAAGTTCCTAATCCAGAAGTCATTGCCTCAGCTTTGCATCTGAAACGGGCCGACGTTGTATCCAATTGGGAAACAAGAAGCGGAATCAAGGGTTTTCTAGCCAAGTTTCTGATAGACAAGGCCCAACTGTTTTAGGATGATATGGATTTTCAGGATTTTGAGGAGGTCTTGGATCTTCTAATCTATGGGTTAGTCCCATTCCCTAATCTAGACTCATTCATAGATGTGAATGCTATCAAGATCTTCCTCTCTCGCAACCCTGTGCCTACCTTGCTCGGAGATATTATGCACACTCTCCATACTCGTACCATGAAGAGAAGAGGGTTTTTTATGTATTGCATGCCATTGTTGTCGAGGTGGTTTATTTATCACCTCCCTAAGTCCATACTGAAGAATGAAGAAGGTTTGGGTTGGTCACAAAGGATAATGTCACTCGCTCAGATGGATATTCTCTGGTGTTCCCGACCTATGGAAAACACTGCTGTTATTGACCACTGCGGGGAGTACCCTAATGTCCCATTACTTGGTATCAGAGGGGGTATAACCTACAATCCTTGTTTAGCTCTGCGACAATTTGTTTACGCTCGAAGAGATGGTCCCCATGAGTTACTTATCGAGGTCATTATATTCAACTATGAGGATGATGTTCAAAAGTATCGTCGAAGGTGAAGCCACCAGCAGAAAACAGAGCCGCCACTGAACTTTATTTATCCCGAAGGAAGGGGAAATATGGATAAAACCACAAGGGAATGGAAAAGATGGTCTTGCGACCAAGAGAAAGGGTAAGGGAGTCGATTATGCAAGGGGAAGGTATTAGCACCCCTCACATCCGTTGTACTCAACGGGATCCATTTTGTTTGTTTGTCTTAAAGGGTGTGTTTATCTACAACTATGTTTGCTTAAAGGGAAATGAATGGTTTTTTATTATTGCGTTCGTGAGGGTTTCGCGACCCTTTTCCTACGTATCCAAAGAAGGAATCAGAACACCGTAGTTCCTATAGAAAATGATTGGTTTGTTTGTGTTTTTTAGTGGGCGACGTTAACGCACGCATTCTAGCAATAGGCACGGCCGGTATCGCGGTATAACGGAAATAACATGCCCTTTGGGGGAGTTTTTGATTGGTTGAGTGTTTTTGAGAGTTTTAAAATAAATTCAAGTAATGATTAAGTATTTTTTTTGGATTTTTTGATTTGTGAATGTTATGTTTTGTTTTAATTACAAAAGAAAAGTCAAAGGGGAAATTCTACCCTAATGTTATTATGTACATGTGGACTTAAAGTTGAGTCCCTCTTTTTTTTTATCTAAATATTCAAGTATAATATAAATCAAATAAAAAATTAATAGAAATTATTTAACTAAATTAATAGTTAAATTAATCAAGTTAAATAAAAGCATAAAAAATATTAATCACAAACACACAACATAATAAAATAAAAATGCGAAAGAACAGATAAAATTATTAAAAACTACGAAGAAAAATAGAAAGAAAAATAGAAAGAAAATGTAAATAAATGAAATTGGGCCTTTGAGGGTTTAAAGCTGGATTTGGAGGTGTTTTAAGCAAGCTGGGCTACAGGAGGAAGAGAAAATTCGGTGGACTGAGTTGTAGTGGGAAAAAAAGGAAGGAAAATGGTGGCTGGGTCGGACTACTGAGGCCCAAATTCTATAAAAACAAAACAATTAATTAAAAAAAAACATGGTTGGGCCGGACCGGGTCAACAGGGTCCGGAACCAACTCCCTCTTAAATGAAACGGGTTGAGAAACCCTAACAAAACAACACCCTCTCTTACTCTTTTCTCTATGTTCTGTTCTTTTCAATCGTTCATCACCATTACCGTCACCACTCATATCTCCCTCATTCTCACTTTCCATTCATACTCTTCATCTCCTTACTCTCCGCTTATGATTTCTACACTTTCCTCTATTCTCGTGGACCTCTCGCTCTCCCAGTTTCTAGTTATAACAACAAAACAAGGTTAAGATCTCTCACTCAAACGCTCATATGGTGATGCAAGATTTCGTCAAACACACTTTAACAGGAACACAAGTAAAAGGAACACGAGCAACAAACCGAAGACCCAACCCATTATATTGTTCAAATTTTATAAATTACCTGATAACTTGTGAAAGATGAAGTAAATCAAGAGCAGTACTAAAGTGAAATCGATGACTCTAGTAAATGTTTCTCCTTACTTTTGCTTGCTTTGTATTTGTCTTCTTATTATGATTTGTTATCGTGTTGTTATTGTCATGCGCTTCTGCTATGCTTGAGTCATTGTTGATGTTCTGTTGTAATCATGACAGTGTCGTTGTTCTGTGCATTAATTATTATGGTCTGAGAGTATGAGGAAGGTTGAAGGTTCTAATTGGAATTCTTATTCTTTTTGTAGCGAGTTTGGTTTGAAGGTTATGGCGTGATCATTATGTGCTGAAGGGGTTTGTAAGTTGCTAATGGCACAAAAAGGAGTTTTGTAGTATAAGACTCGGTTGGAGTTCTAGATCCCTGCTGTTCTTTCGTGTTTGAAATTTTTGTCTGCAGGTCAGCAAGGTAAGCATCATGGGGTGATTTTTAAGGTGATGAAAATAAGGTTTGATGAACAAGGCTTCCTTCTTTGTTTCTGCATGGTGCCTCTGTTCTCTTTTTGCTGACTGTGGGCTCTCTTTCTTGGTTTTGCTGGGTAGGTTGTTCTTGTATGTTTTTTGCTGACTATTTTTCTTTCTTCACAACCATCCCCTCTAATGAAACAGTGGCCCTCTTTTATAGTGCAACAGGGGTGGAAATCATGGGGGGAATTAAGGAAATTTGAACATTCCTGGTATGATGTCTTTGTGCTTTAGGATGCAGGTTTTTATGCTACCTTATATGATGTTATTTTCATACTGTTTTGAGCAGGTGTTTGGACTGTTTTGGTTCTTGCATAATACAGGTTTTATCTTTTTCTCTCTCATCTTTCTATGACATAAAGCTTATCTGCTTTTTACTCAATAAATTCTGAAGGGTTGGCTATTTAGGAACATGATGATGCAGGGTTTTGAGCTGGCTTGCTGTTTTATTATGAATTGTTGCTATTGTTGTTTGCTGCCAACCTGCCCGTTGCTTGTCTCATATTTGTTGTTGTTCTATTGTTGCTCTACTTTGCTATTTTAGTGTGTTTAGTTGCTGCCTGGTTTGCAGCTTTAGGCTGCGTTGTCGCTGTTTGTGTATCTGCCTTAGCCTACTGTTTGTTAGCCCATAAGCTTGCTGTGATATATCTGTTTATTTGGCTGTTGTTTCTGCCATGTCTTGTTTGCTGGCCTATGGCTTTTGTGATGCAGTGCTTGTTGGTTACCGCTTTGGGCTTGTTGCACTTGCAGCCTCTGTTTTGCTTGTTAGACAATGTTGGTAATTTTCCTTTTCTCCTTTTTGTGAACCAAAAGGGCAACCTTTTGTGATTTGCAATTGGGAGAAAATGGCCCATGATTAAAGATAAATCCCTTTTGATATCTGATTCCAAATACCAACCCTGATTATGAGCATTTTTATTAGCAAACAATTCTTGCCTGGACTTTGATTAAGATATCGATGTTAACTAACTTCTTTCTTTTCTTGTTTCATGATCAATGAGAATTGGACGGCCAAAGCGAGATTGAATGGTAAAAACACCATGGCGAGGAGTGAGGATGAATGGCTTGAAGGTGAAGCAAAGAGATTTTGAAGAAACAACATTTCCCTTGTAAAAATATTTGCAGCTTGTATTTCAACAATTGTAATTTATGCTTTCACATGCTCTGTAATCGGTCCCAAAAATGTAATGAACCCAAAAAAACCTGAATGAAATATTTTGAATGAATTGGTTGTATGAAAATTAAACAAACTCTCGAATTTTGAATGAAAGAAGCAATTTCCAATTGAATGATTTGAGTGCCCATCTTGCTTTTATAACTTGAATTTCAAGAAATCATGAACAAAAGTTGTAACTTGTACTTCAAGCAATCAACGCGCCTTATCTTTCAAAATACAATCAAACTCTCAAACAAAATAAATGCTTCAAAATTTAATTCCACTTGGTTAATTTGAACCCAAAACAAATGAACCGGATTGTGTTAGAAAAACTGTTTTTGTTAGAAAAACAACAACACATTTTGTTTAAATCATATTGTAAAAGAGATCTTTGAGATTAACCGGATTGTGGTTGTACTCAAGAAGACTTTAACAGTTGTTAAAGTAGTTGTTGTAATCTTTTGAGATTAGTGGATTAAGACCTCGTTGGAGAGAGGCGAAATCACCTTGACGGATGGACTGGAGTAGTTTGAGATCAAACGAACCAGGATAAAAATCTTGTATCATTAAGCTGTTTTAGATCCATGTTTTTAATTCAACCCCCCCCCCCCCCTTCTTGTGTTTTTCACATCTTCAATTGGCATCGGACCTCCTGGTTCTGAGCTTAAACACTTAACCGTGTCAGTACAAGAACCAAGCATCAGAAAAACACTATGGTGGGACCAAGCCAAAACATCAGCAATGACAATAATGAAGACACAGACAGATTCAGTGGTAAACCTCTAGTCTTTGATGGAGAAAACTTTGACTACTGGAAAGACAGAATTGAGAGTTTCTTTCTGGCCCATGATGCTGATCTGTGGGACATGGTGACTGATGGATACACGCATCCTGTGGATGGACGTGGTCAGAAGATAGACAGGAAAATGATGTCTGATCAGCAAAAGCGTGAATTCAGAAACCACCACAAGGCCAGAACAATTCTCCTCAGCCCCATCTCATATTCAGAATATGAGAAAATATCAAACAGAGAAACTGCCAAGAATATGTTTGACTCTCTTAGAATGATGCATGAAGGCAACATTCAAGTCAAAGAAACCAAGGCCCTTGCACTCATTCAGAAGTATGAGGCATTCAAGATGGAAGATAGTGAATCAATAGAAACTATGTTTTCAAGATTTCAAATTCTTGTTGCTGGACTAAAAGTTCTTGAGAAATGGTATTCTACTACTGATTACGTTAAGAAGATCATCAGAAGCTTGCCAAAACAATGGAGGCCAATGGTCACAGCACTTAAGCTAGCCAAAGATCTCAAAAAAATCTCTTTGGAGGAACTTGTTAGCTCCCTCAGAAGTCACGAGATAGAGCTAGAAGAAGACGAACCTCAAAAGCAAGGTAAGCCATTAGCTTTAAAATCTAACAGAAAATATAACTCCAAAGTTTTGCAGGCTGTAGAAGAAATCTTTGATGGATCCTCATCAGAAGAAGATGAACTGTCTCTCCTCTCTAGAAGAGTGAACCAACTGTGGAAGCAGAGACAAAGGAAGTTCAGGAATCCTAGAAGATCAGAAAATCAGAATGAATCCTCCTTCAGATAAAGAATGTTAGAATCCTCCTCTAGACACAGAAGATCTGAAGGTTCTTCAGAATACAGCAAGCCAAAAAACAAAGACATCATTTGCTATGAATGTAACGAGCAAGGGCACTACAAAAGTGACTGCCTAAAGCTTCAGAAGGAAAAGCCCAAAAAGAAGTTTCTCAAGGAAAAGAAGAAAAGCCTCATGGCTACATGGGATAATTCTGACACATATGAAGTTGACTCAAAATCAGATGATGAAAGAGCAAACATAGCTCTCATGGAAAACGTATCAGAAGACAGTGAAGCTTTTGGTTCAGACTCAGAATCAGACACTGAAGAGGTATTCCCTGACTCTACTATAAACTTTACTAAGGCTGAACTTGCTGAAAGCCTAAATGAAATTCTGGAAAGGTATCAGCAGATTAGAGTCAAATTCAGAAATCTGAAAAGGAATCTTGCCTCTGACTCTGATAAGACTGAGAGTCTCAGATTTGAGAATTCTGAGTTAAAAGAAAAAATTTCAAAATTAGAAAACTAGTTGCAAAACTCTCAGAAGTAAACAATCTCTGAAATTCCCAGCAATGCTGATGAGATCATCAAAGAGTATGATCACAGCTTTCAGAAGTTTCTAGCTAAAAACATAGACAGAAGCAAAATGGCTTCAATGATCTATAGAGTTAGCAGAAATGGCAGAAAAGGGATAGGATATCAAGGTAAGGTACCTACACCAAAAAATGCCATGGACTTAGTTATAAAACACACTCCACTTGATTCACATTTTATATATGGGCACACACATGACATAAAATACACGAGTAGTGATTATTCTGTCAAACCAAAATTCAATCAGAATTTTGGTAAAACTAACAGATCAGGACCCAAGAAAATGTGGGTACCTAAGGATAAAATGATACATGTGGCAGATATCTTTAGCAGCAAAGCAAAGACACCAATCATGGTACCTAGACTCTGGCTGCTCACGACACATGATGGGAAGAAGGCATATGTTCCAAAGCCTGGAACTTAAGCCTGGAGGCCACGTGGGCTTTGGAGGCAATCAGAGAGGAAAAATCATTGGCTCTGGAACAGTAGGTAATGGAAATCTTCCCTCTATAAGTAATGCTTTATTAGTTGATGGATTAATGCATAACTTGTTATCCATAAGTCAATTAAGTGATAACGGTTATAATATAATCTTCAATCAAAATTCATGCAAAGCTGTTAGTCAGAAAGATGGGACTATCCTATTTAATGGAAAGAGGAAAAACAACATTTATAAAATAAAACTTTATGAACTAGAGAGTCAGAATGTAAAATGTCTAATGCCTATTAACAACGAGCAATGGATCTGGCACAGAAGATTGGGACATGTTAGTATGAGAAGAATATCTCAAATTAACAAACTCAATCTGGTCAGAGGACTTCCTAACTTGAAGTTCAATTCAGATGCTCTGTGTGAAGCATGTCAGAAAGGCAAGTTTGCAAAACCTGCTTTCAAATCCAAAAATGTTGTTTCCACCTCTAAGCCATTAGAACTTCTGCACATTGACTTATTTGGACCATTAAAAACTGCTTCAGTCAGTGGCAAGAAGTATGGGTTAGTAATCATAGATGACTATAGCAGATAGACATGGGTAAAGTTCTTAAGACACAAGGACGAGTCACACTCTGTGTTTGTTACCTTCTGCAATCAAGTTCAGAATGAAAAGGATCTTAGAATTGTCAAAGTCATAAGTGATCATAGTGGAGAATTTGAAAATAAAGATTTTGAATTATTCTTTAATGAAAAAGGCATTCTGCATGATTTCTCTTGTCCTAGAACTCCCCAGCAAAATGAAGTTGTAGAACGAAAGAACAGAACATTGCAAGAAATGGCCAGAACCATGATCAACGAGACTAACGTTGCTAAGATCTTCTGGGCAGAGGCAATAAACACAGCGTGTTACATTAAGAATAGAATCTCCATAAGACTTATTCTGGAAAATACTCCATATGAATTGTGGAAGAACAGAAAGCCCAACATTTCTTATTTTCACCCATTTGGATGCACATGTTTTATTCTGAATACAAATAATTATTTGAACAAGTTTGACTCTAAAGCACACAAGTGTATTATGTTAGGATACTCGGAACGCTCGAGAGGATACATAGTATACAATATAGAAACACAGATTGTTGAAGAGTCAATCAGTGTTAGGTTTGATGATAAGCTTGACTCTCAAAAGTCAAAGCAGAATGAATTCCTTGCAGGTATGGAAGTTGAACTTACAGGTACTGAAGACAACTCATCAGAGGCTCTCAACAGAGACACTCCCTCAATAGAAGAAAGAGTCACTACAAGCAATCCATCACCCTCTGTTGATCAACTCCAGAAAAGACTATCCAGAAGTAGCATTGATCACCTAGAAGATACAATATTGGGAAAGAAGGAAGATCCAATCAGAACAAGATCAACATTCAGAAACTCTGAAGAATCTCTCATGGGACTGGTTTCTCTGATTGAACCAACAACAATTGATGAAGCACTTCTGGACAATGACTGGATTCTGGCAATGCAAGAGGAACTAAATCAATTCACCAGAAATGACGTATGGGATCTGGTTCCCAAACCAAAATGGTTCAACGTCATTGGTACAAAATGGGTGTTCAGAAACAAGCTGAACGAGCAAGGTGAAGTCATCAGAAACAAAGCACGACTTGTAGCACAAGGTTATAGTCAGCAAGAGGGGATAGATTATACAGAAACCTTTGCTCCAGTCACCAGATTAGAATCTATCAGACTTTTAATATCATTTGTTGTTAATAAAGGCATCACTCTGTATCACATGGATGTCAAAAGTGCATTCTTAAATGGCTATATAGATAAAGAGGTATATGTGCACCAACCCCCTGGTTTTGAAAGTTCCAAAAATCCAGAATATGTTTTCAAACTAAAGAAGTCACTCTATGGTCTGAAACAAGCTCCCAGAGCTTGGTATGAAAGACTAAGTAACTTCCTGTTAGAAAAGGAATTCACCAGAGGGAAAGTGGACACAACCTTGTTCTGTAAGACAGTTAAGAATGACATATTAGTATTTCAGATTTATGTTGATGACATCATATTTGGATCCACTAAACCCTCTCTGTGAAGAGAGTTTGCTAAATGTATGCAGGCAAAGATTGAGATGAGCCTAATGAGGGAACTAAAATTCTTTCTGGGCATTCAGATAAATCAACCCCAGAAGGAACTTACATTCATCAGAGCAAATATGTCAGAGAACTTCTGAAGAAATTTGATCTCTCAGAATGTAAGCCCTCAAGGATTCCAATGCATCCCACACGCATTCTGGAAAAAGAAGAGGTAAGTAAAAAGGTAGAACAGAAGGTCTACAGAGGTATGATTGATTCTCTTCTATATCTGACGGCTTCAAGGCCTGACATTCTATTCAATGTTTGCATTTGTGCTAGATTCCAATCAGATCCTAGAGAATCTCACTTAATAGCAGTTAAGCGAATTTTCAAGTATCTGAAAGGTACTGCTAATATGGGTTTGTTTTATAGAAACTCAAGTGATTACAACTTAGTAGGATATTGTGATGTTGACTTTGCTGGAAACAGAGTAGAACGTAAAAGCACTTCTAGAAGCTTTCAGTTTCTGGGAGAAAATATGATCTCATGGTCCAGCAAAAGACAACCCACAATAGCACTATCAACAGCAGAGGCTGAATACATAGCAGCAGCTGGATGTAGTACGCAAATGCTCTGGATGAAAATTTAACTTGAGGACTTCAATATATTTGAGAGTAACATCCCTATCCTCTGTGATAATACTTCTGCTATTTGTCTCAGTAAAAATCCTATTTTGCATTCTAGGGCTAAGCATATAAAAATAAAACATCATTTTATTAGGGACTATATTCAGAAAGGGATTCTTAACTTAAAATTCATTGACACAGACCATCAATGGGTTGATGTCTTTACAAAACCTCTTTCTGAAGATAGGTTTAACTTCATTCTAAAACATCTCAGCATGAAGCTTTTCCCAGAATAAATTGTTTTATTTACATATCTTAACCTTCAGAATTTTAGTTATTTTTTGTGAGCTACTGATCAACATGCCTTCAGAATTTTAGAAGTACAGATTGTATCAGAATCTATCCATGAAGTTCTGAGCGTTTCATTTCAAGGATAGAAGTGTGTTGTTTACGTAAGCAAACATTTTTCATCCATTCATTAGCTACCTTCTGAGGGTGAACACGCGTTCAATTTTCTGAAAGGTCAAAAGCACTGATTGGGTGAATTGAGACACACGTCATGGGTAACCGTTCCAATATCTTTCTGAATCCCCTAAAATCAGTTGTCATTAATGCTTATAATAATTACTAATTGTTTCTCTCTTTCTCTTTTACAGTTTATGCTTTCAAAAATCTATTTAAACTCAAGTTTCACTCTTTCCACTCTTTCACTTTTACTCTCTCAATACTTTCTAATTGTTTTCAGTTCATATTTTCTAAAACCCTTTCATCTTTCTCAAATTTCTTGTGTGAACATGGCTTCTTCAAGCGTCCAAAACACCAGTACTCAGGAAACTAATTTTATGGAACAGTACGAAGAACCATACAGAACTCTACTCACGCCCATTGACAACTTGGAAGTTCTTTCAGAACTGATTGTTGATTTTGAAAGTCTTCAAGAAAATGGCTTAAATCTCTCTGAAGATGTCAATGCTCAAGGATGGAACATATATTTTGACCGTCTTCTAGGGCCAACGTTTCCAATTCTTGTCAAAGAATTCTGGATTCATGCTTCCTCCTCAAACCATCAAGTTACCTCGTATGTCATGGGGAAGAAGATTGTCATTACTGAAGACCTAATTTCAAGACTGATAGGTTACAATGGTGGAGGTGTCAGGTGTATAGACATGGCTGAAAGATGTTCTGATGTTGCTTCAATTGCAAGAGAAATATTCACTCTAGGTCTACCCTCCAGCAAGATTAGGGATCTGAAGGATCATCACAGAATCCGGGCTAAGATAATTCTGGGATGCATCAACCACAGGAAGCTAACTAGCTCTTCTGATTACATAAACATTGATCAGCAGTTTCTGATCTACTTTATTTCCAAGAAAACTAAGGTAAATCTCCCTCACTTGCTATTTAATCATCTGACGACCAGTGTAAAGGAAACAAGAGTAGATGAGCGTACCAAAAGGGATTGGATACCCCTAGGAAGACTCATATCAGATATTCTGACAGAGAATAGGCTGATAGAGCATCTGACTGAAGCACGGGAAATTAGCTCACTAGAAACTACTGCTGGGAAGCCTCTGAATGCAAAGAATCTGAAAAAGATGAAAATCATTGAGAACATCAAGAAGGAACCCAACGTTACTTCTTTTGCAACCACCACTTCCAGAAGAATTCCTCTGGATGATTTTCCTCTTTTCTCTGAGATTGACTCCAAGCCTGAGATAATCGTCAGATAGAACTGCACCAGAAATAAATATCCAAGACTTGCAACAGGCAGCTCCAGAAGTTGTTTTGAAGAAGACCAAGAAAAGGAAGGCAGCAGCAGAAGGATCATTCCAGAGGACTCCAAAAGCTTCCAAAAATAAAGGTAATCCTTCTTCTGTTACTGTTTTAGAATCAATAACTATATCAACATCTGAACCCATAACTACCCAATCAGAACTTCCAACCCCACAAACTTTTGATCACTTTGACATAGGGTTTAATCCATCAGAAACTCTAAGTCTAAGAGAAACTCACTCCCTTCCTATCAATCCAAATCCTGACCAAACTCAACCAGAACTTGCCAAAGTTCTGTCAGACATTGACTCTTTTGACCAAGATATTTCAGCTCCCATAACACAAAATCTAAATCCTCAAATCCCTGATAATCCAAACTCTGAAACTACAACAAGATATTCCTCATCCACCATCACCTCAACCTGAACAATCACAACCAGAAGCTCAAACTTCTGAGATTCAACCATCTGAGACCTATGAACCAGAACCTCACAATGTTCCATCCAACCAATCTGAAGAATCTACGTCAGATTCGGATTCTATACCAATCCCAGGAATCACTGAACCACTTTCCATTTGCATGCCTCTCACCATCCTGGACATTCCACAAATTCCTTCTTCTTTGGAATCCACACCACCAAATTCCCCAACCAGTCCAATCATCATACCCGACTCTCCCACTCCCTCACCCAAGAGCAATCCAACTGACAACGTAAGACTTGTCATTGATCCAACTGTATTGGAACGTTTAGCTGCTATATCTCACAAAACCAAAACTGCCATTCCAAAACCAACACCAACTGAAACCACACCAGATGTTGGTACAAGTTTTTGATGTTTGAAATAAGAATGCAGAAATGGATAACCTCCTTGAAGCAAGCTAGTCTAGAGATGACTAATCTTGCTGCTTGTGATTATCTATGGACAAGTTTCAGAAACTGACTAAGTTCTGAAACACTAAAGCTAAAAGAACAGAGCTATAAACAGGTTCAACAGAATTTCATTGATATGCTAAAGGTTTTTGAAGACCAAGTTCTGAGCCATCTGCTCAAGGAAGAGATTCTCCCTCTGGATAATGCTCCCTGGTCAGAACATCGTCCCTCAGATGAAGTTCAACCAGAATCAGAAGGTCTCACTCTGACTACTGCTTCAGATGAGATGATCTTAATAGCAGAATTGGTTCAAAATGATCAAGTTTCAGAATGCTCTGAGAAGCGTCCAAATACTGAAGAATCTCCAGCTTCTTCCTATGACAGGAAAACTCTGGAAGAATTGAAGAGAGCAAATGATGTTATCCAGGAAAGGTTGGATAAGCAGGAAGGCACAAACAAAGAAATCAAGAGCATTTTGAGCAAACAAGAGGAAACTAACACCCATATCAAGGGCTTGCTGGAAGCTTTGTTCACACGCCTTCCTCCTCCCTCTTAGATTCTATTCGGTTTTAAAATCTGTTTATCTGTAACGTTTGTTTTACATTGCTTCTGTTCTGAACTACTTATCATTGCTTCCTATTTTTAATATAAATCAACTTTTTAGCATTGATTATATAGCCTTTTTGATAACTGACAAAAAGGGGGAGACAGTAAGATATTTTCAATAACGGTTTACTGAGACAGAAGTCTCAAACATTCTGAACTACTTAACCTCTATCTTCTGAAAATCTTGAACAGGTACAAAACTCTGCTGAAAGACGCAGTTAAACTCTGATGCTCAAAGACTCAAGGGAAGTAATCAACTCAGGGGGAGTTTTTCTTCTTAATTCTAAACTTTTTATTCTTTATTTTTTAATTGAAAAATCTGGTTTTTGTCATCATCAAAAAGGGGGAGATTGTTAGAACATAGTCTGATTCTACAACCCTTGGTTAAAGTTTTGATGATAACAAATACAAAGAATAAATAAATACAAAAAACAAATATGCACCTTAAAAATATGTTTTATGTATACAGAAGTTCTGATCAAATCAGCATCAGAAGATCAGCCATAAGTGTTACACGCTGAAGCAATCAAAACATACGTTGAAGATTGATGACCAAAACCTGCGCTTAATTAAGAAAACTCGGATTCTGAACAAGAAACATATCAAACCAAGTCATCAATATTCTGAAGCATCATCAACAGTTAAGGAGAAAAGACTCTGAAGTGTTACTGATCATTCAAGACAGAATTAATTCCAACGGATTTCTTCAGACAGGATCTTCTCCAAAAGAAAAGTGTGTTAATAACATTAAACTAGCTTTATGGACAACGTTGTTACATTGCCTATATAAACAAGTTAGCTTGCAAAATAAGCACGTACGTACACACAACAATTTGCTAAGATCACCAACCACGCATATTCAAGCTTAAGCAAATTCAATCTTTATTCTAAGCTAAACCTGTGTAATTTATCACAATTGTGATAAACTGTTTTTGTTAGAAAAACAACAACACATTTTGTTTAAATCATATTGTAAAAGAGATCCTTGAGATTAACCGGATTGTGGTTGTACTCAAGAAGACTTTAACATTTGTTAAAGTAGGTGTTGTAATCTTTTGAGATTAGTGGATTAAGACCTCGTTGGAGAGAGGCGAAATCACCTTGACGGGTGGACTCGAGTAGTTTGAGATCAAATGAACCATGATAAAAATATTGTGTCACTAAGCTGTTTTAGATTCAAGTTTTCAATTCAACCCCCCGTTCTTGTGTTTTTCACATCTTCAGATGTCGTATGACCTTACATAGGATTTCTCATCTGACATGTTGCTCTAAATGTTGAAACACTTCAACTCAACATGTCCCAACATAGAATAAGACTTCTTGCTCAAACATTTTCCTATTAGCAAGTTATTACATTCTATCTAACATATTGCTGTTATATTTGTTAAGCAAAAATTAATGCTAGTTCATCCTAGAACCCTAGGGTTCTTAGGGTTCGTGGGGTTTGGATGAAGGTAGGGTTAGGGTTCCTGGGTTTGGAAGAAGATCTTCAGGATTCTGAGTTTGTTACAGTGGTGATGTATGAAGCTGGTGGTGCCAGGGAGCATCCGCCAGCGTAAGCGATTTCTGGCCAGTGGCGCCCAGAGTGGAGGCAATTTTTGGTGGTGGAAATCTAGAGAGAAGCTAGAGCTTCTCTCTCTTCCTCCCAACTACTCTTTGTGTTTGTGAAGAGAGGGGAAGAATAGGAAAAAGAGTCGGGAGCTCAATATTTTTCTTAAATAAGACTTCCTTTGTTCGTTGGTGATGGACGTGTGGCCTCACGAGGGCCACGCGATGAGCATGCTTTGACTTATCCAGCATGCCCTGGTGTACCGTGATCGCTCAGTCAACATAAAATCATAGCCGGCTGTTGATCATGCCTTATATCAATGCCCTAGAGTTAACCACTTGTGGCCTTTTGATCTGAATCGAACATCCTTGATTGCGTTAATGTACCATAGCATATGCACTTTCCCATACCATGGCCACTGAATCAAACAAAATTATCTAGGCCTAGCCCGTTTCTAATCGCACCCTTCCTAATTACTCCATCAACATAATTCACACCCCTTGCAAAATAAATCAAAACAAACTATTTGGGCTCAAGCCCTTACATCCTACACCCCCAGTTTTGCTACCTAGATAAAATCAACACCCCCATGCCACTGGGCCTAAATCCAATATCTTGATTTAGGTCCCTGTTATTTACACCGCCAGCATTTTACTAACCAACTAATTTTGCACCCCTGCGTTTTTAATTAAAATTAATTTATTTTTATAATTTTATTTATTTATTCAGTTGTTTATTTATTTATAACATTTTTCTAAGATACTAATAATTATTGGATATATTTAAATATTTAATATATTTATTATAATAAATTCTAAAATTGTTTATTTTTTATTTCAAATTCTTTTTTAAATACTAACTCATTTAAATACTTTAATTGCATTAAATTATTTTTTCTCATGCATTAAAAATATTTTTTCTCATATTGCATAATATATACAAAAACTGTAACCGACAAATTACTAACAATTTTCTACTAACTTAATAAACTCATATATATATTTTTTTTAAAAAGGATTATGGAGATATTTCTTATTAACTGCGAACTTCGTCTAAATAACTCCACAATTTACAAACCAAGACTTGGTTCAAGGAGAATTCGTGATACTTCCATAATCCATAAAAAATACCAACCAACAACTATGAATTGAGACTCTGATTCCTCATAAGAGGATATGTAGGCATACGACTTAAAATTATGGCGAGTTCCCCTAATAAAAATTAAAACCATATTCCTAAGCCTTAAACCTAAACCATAGTATCATTGTTAACAAGGTAGATGAAGGGTGCCTAACACCTTCCCTTCGTCTAAAATGAGTCAACAACTTAGAATCTATGATCAAACTAGGGTTATCCGTTATATTCCCTTCCCTAGAATAAAAATTAATGGTGGAGGCTCTATAATTCGAAACCGATTATTACACAACACAACTCCAACCATTAGACACAAATGCCTCACAAAAAGTTCTGAAGCATAAGCACATAGCCTTCAACTAGACTCTAAGTGTACTCCTTTCACTTAGACTCATTGACATACATCAAAACATCAAAATATCACATATGTGACATCTCTCAATACTAAAGATCCTCAGAGAGTCATTCCAAAATCCGCGAGAAAAATAAATTCTCCCAGACACAATTATTGACCATTAGAGAGATATGTGTACTTCTTATTCAATCACTCGGCTTCACCTGTCTTGAATTACATGCCCACACAAGCCAGCAAAATATATGCACCAATGCAGCAACAATCCATATATAAGTACTACACTCCCCCTGTCAAGGATAATCAATGCTTCTTTTGAAGATGGGCACTTGAGCACCGGACAAGAACACATGAAAGTCTTCATACTTTCATAGTGGAGGGCAACCACTTCACATAACCTAGTATCTGATATTCACTCATATGCCCTTTCATTCACTAGTAATTGCTGATACTAGTGAAGACTTTAAAAATAGTAGTCATGCATTGTTAGAACATACTACTATAAACAAGATCAGAATCTGCACATTCCAATCCACATATCTAGAGATACCTCTTCTTACAGTAAAGTTGTGCCTCAGCTCCACATTCATAACCCAAGCATCTTCATATCATAGAACCCGTCAGCTTTTTGTTCTTGATTCATCATCCACATGACTCATAATGCTAGGAAGTCCTTCAAGAAGCTCCTAACAAACACAGGAATATCTCAAAAGATTACACCTTCTGCAGCTCATTCAGGTTACCACAACCACCTGAATGTCATAAAGAGAATAAACTCTCAAACAATTTCTGAACCAATAGTTCAGAAGGAAGACTTGCACATACACATCAGATAATTACCCATCTCCCATCAGGGTTCTTACCATCAGTTAAATGCTCATCTTCATTAGACTAATACCCAACTCCCGTTAAGGTATTTGTCATTAGAGGAAAAATTTCCTTAAACAACAGATGATGCTCCCCTTCCTTAAATGTTAGAACTTCTGATCTAACATTCTTCTTCTTTACTCCCCTAACACAAGAGGATTCTTCACAACATTCTAGACTTGGCCAGAGACTAGACTTCACACTCCATCATGGTCATTCGTTCCAACTTAAGAATTCAGTAGTGGTTAGAAATAATCACCTCATGATCTTTAAAATACGCTTCATTTTAAAGAAACAAACACACCTGAGATGATGTTTCAACATCAGACAAAACATCAATCCCATGTCCATGGACTTTACCCAAGAGGATAAGTCCAAACAACACCTCTTACAAGAGAACACAAGAGGATCAACCATTAATAGTTGATCAACCTTCAATACCAGATCAAACACATGTAGAAAATTAACATAACACACCTCAAGAAACTTCTCCTTAAGCATGAAATCTAGACCACCTGTCTGACTTTGAGGTGTTTCATCACAACTCTTATGCACCTAACGAGGAGATTCACTCTATCATGTAGACCATAATATGCATGGTTTTATATAATCATCAACCCTTTAACCAGACTGTCCAGGAGTACTCCAGGTTCTCCCAATAATACTGGATATCACATCATGACTTATAAGTTAATTTTCCAGAAAATTAACTTACCTTACGTTGATGCATCTCCATTGCTCACAACCCCTAGAATGTCTCTTCCATTTTAGTATAATAAGAGTTCAATGTTCTCATAGACTTGATAAGTGATATCAAGTTTGAGTAAACAACCTTTATCTTGTTTGAGAGAAATACCAGTCAAACATGTTGAGAAAAATGAATTCTCAAAACAAGAATGTCAAGACATTATATCCGACATCTCAAGAATCTCCCTCTTCATATTAGAGATTATTCTTCATCAACTGCTATAAATATCTTGATAATCATACGTTCTCCTCATGAATATCAGTATAATATGTGGTTAGTGCATACCCACAAAATTCTTTCTCTGTTGTAGAAGAAACTTTTCCACATGTACAATATCACATACATATGGCTTCTTTGATCAAAAGAGACTAGATGACAGAGAAAATGTTCCTGACATATGAACTTGACCTTCATATTCAAGAGATCTGGCTGAGAAAACAAAACTCTAATGGAATTAGAGCTCGGCCTTTACATTTCTACTTACTTGGATTAGAAATAAATTGAACCAAGAATTAGCCAATTTGTTGATCAACATTCAACCAGCTCACTAATCTAAGACATGTTTTCTGGATAAAATATCTTAGATCCATAATCCAGATGCCTCCTATTCAAAATCAGGAGTAGGTTCTAAACATATGTGATTATCACACATTTTTTAGCACCTAGAACATATGCTTTTCAACAGGAAGTTGCACTCCTAGTTACATGATGTCCCAACATCTGGTAGGACATCAGTTCCCTTATTTTGGAAAATAAAAATGAGATTGGTTCTGAAGCCATTATTACTCCCAGAAAGACAAGATCCCTTGATCACCTTCAAGGTATTCAAAAATAATCCAAGCTCCAGCTATACCAACAACAACAAGACTCAGAGTATCTTTCCTTATTAGGTCAAGAATTAGGAAGACTCTTTTAGAACCCAGAATAAATGGCTCTATCTTTTCTTCAATAATCCATCAAATAAATGACAGTTTCTTGAAAGATACATCAATCATACACTAAAGTACCTTTATGAGTGGACTTGAGAAATAAACTCAAGTATCATTTGCCACTTTAGACAGATGGTTGAAACAATATTGCACATATCCTATCACTATAGGATACACATGTTAAGAAGACCAAACCCTAATGCCATGTCAACCAGGGTTACAACAGATACCATGCAATGGAACAAACAACATCTCCTCAACATCCCTCAGGCACAACAAACCCTTGCAGACAAGCTTCACACTTCAGGTGCACCGGGTCAACATAGGTTAGAAAACAAATCAAACCAAAAACAATAGCTTTCCATCATAATTACACGCCTGAACACAACAGAAATATTCAATCCTTTCACGAATAGTCCATTATCCACTTCAAGGTACCATTCAAAAACAATATGAACTATCCAAGTTCAAACAGCTTTTCAGTAGAAACCTTCTACCTTTCACATAAACAAGAAAGTATCCCTATGTATCTCATCTAGAAACATATATGATGCTTGCATTGATACCAATTGAAATTCTGGTATGACAAAGTTCACATGTCATATGACATGTTAAGACTTCTGATCCGACATAAAGAAACAGGCAAGGTATAAACAATAAAAACAGTACTGAAAAGCATAAACAACACACCAGGATTGTTAACCCATGTCATAGCAACTCTCCTACTCTGGGGGAATACCAATCTCGGGACAAATCCATGCAAATAATATCAATTCATAGACCCTACAGTAAACCTCTAGTTTACGGACTAATCACTTAATCACTACCCTTGCTAGATTTCTATCTATGACACACCTAGATATGAGGCCCTCCTTAATCCCTCTTCAATCACAGACAGCGATTGGATTAACACAACAATTCTAAAAAAAATAGGAAGACACACTTCCATGATAATTCCTAGCCAAGACTCTTGACTAAGAACATAAATTGGAGTTGGTTACAAGCTTCCTCTAAGAACAATATTTAACTCATTACTTCACAGCTTCTGAGTGAGAACACAGTGACCATCTCATAATCCGAGTGGTTCACTTACACCAAGTATCCTAGAGAGAGGCTACCAACTCAGCCCTAATGATTACATCTTTATAATTCTCGACTAGTACCAAACCTAGGTTACAAAGCTTCTATTTATAATATACACCCAACTTGATTTGGGCCTTTAAACCACAGCTCTTTGACTGTTACAAACAACAAAAAAATTTGCTACAAAATAGGTCTTCAATCAAATCTTCCTAAATTATATCCATATTTTGAAAGTCAATATTCTTCTTGATTCTTATTGACCTACAAACCAGTGCCATATAGGATAATATAATATCCTCAAAGTATATTCTTTCTCTGTGATTTAACAGAATATAACAGTCTAGTTCAGCTCAGGAGCGATGTCTTATGACCCTACATAGGACATCTCATCCGACAGGTTGCTTCAGATGTTGAAACACTTCAACTCAACATGTCCCAATATAGAATATGGCTTCTCGCTCAAACCTCTTCCTGTTAGAAATTTAATACATCATATCTAACATATTGCTGCTATATTTGTTTTACAAAAAATAATATCAATCCTTAAACCTAAGGAACTTACACTTCTTACAGTTTGCTATATTTCTTTTTGATGTTGTCAAAGGGGGAGAAGCATATGGAAAGATGAATTTGGGAAGCATAAAGTCAGGGGAGCCTTCGATAACTACATGAAATGCATCGTCACAATTTTTTCCATCGTCAAAAAAAGGGAGTATTTGAATATAACTTTGTCATTAGATGTTTTGCATGATGTCAAAACTGGGAAAAGCTAGCATTTTTGTATATTAGATGGCATCTCTATGTCTTGTGGAAATCCTTTGCATTAGGGGTCTTAGGAACCATTAAAAACCATTTTGAAATTAATCTAAGTCATGAAAAACAAGTTTCTGCATAAATGTTCATTGCATGTGTCGACACATACGATTTTCAGGTCGACACATGCAATTCAATTTTGAAGCATGTAGCCTCTGGAAGGCTGAGGTCGACACATGCATTGCACAGATCGAAACATACTGAAGCTTTTCTGAAATTGCAGAAATTCTTATTTTATGTGTCGAAACATACAAATTTCATGTCGATATATTTACTATTATTTTAAAGCCTGTAGCCTATGACTTGCTTCGGTCGACACATACATTCCTTTAGGTCGACACATACAACTTAAACTTAACGTATGTATCAACACATATGATTTATAGGTCGACACATATTGATTGTTTTGGTCAATTTTTCAAATCTTTTTTTATTCTGAAAAAGACCTTTTTGCCCAAAAATTCCAAAACTATAAATACATCATTCATGCATCATTCCAACTTGATGATAACATAAAAATATGCTACATTTGTTCTTAATATTCAACCTCCAACCTATACATACACACTAATAAACCATTGTAACAATTCTTTGTTGGGGTGCACCAATACGAAGTTTGATAATGTCCGATTAGGTTCTTGTATATCCTAGAATATTGGGTTAAATTTCAAGGGTTCTCATTAGGAAAAACCGTGGGTTTGTCCTCCAAGATCATTGGGGGTTTTCGTGCAAGACATTCGGGAGAGGATTGCGGCCAAGTGAGGCCTTTTGGAGATAAAGAATGCAAATGATCCTTTGGAGATAAGGAACACAGAGGAAGTAGCGAGAGAACGGAAGATCAAATAAAAGTCTTGTGCTGTAATAGGTGAAATTGATGGTGTGCAGAAACTTTGGAGATAAAGTACGCAAAGGAGTAACAAGTTCCAGATAGTCAATTTGCAACTATTGTGTTTTGGTCTTTCTAAAGATCAAAGGAAGAGATAGAGTTGAATCAATAACAAGCGTTAGGGTTTTTGGAGTTGCTCTTGAGCACTTCTCTTGTATAAACTTTTTGCATAGTAAGAATTATCCTAATTACATTAGAATTAGGCGCAGATGTACCCTCACGCGAGGACGAATGTTGGGATTTGTTAATCCTCGTGTCTCTTTTTTGTATTTTTTAATTAATTTATTTTCATCAATCAATTTGTCTAATAGAATTGCATAATCGATAGACTTGTAGGAATTTTTTCGATCTGTTTTTTGGTTTTGAATGAAGTGTTGATATAGATTATAATCACTTTTGATTATAAGTACTTTTTGTATCAACACAAATCAAAGGAAAAATTTGAAAATTCCAATGCACACCAAGTGTTCGAAAAATTGTTTTTGTTTGTTCTTTTGATAATTGCCATTGGAAATAGAATTGCTAGTAACTTTCTAAAAACGATTGATAAAGTGTTACTTGATTAAAGTCCAATTAATTCAAATTATCGTATTCATTCCATTTTTAAAATTTTATATTTGCATGTCCGAGTTCCAATAGTAAAGGTTCGATAGATGACACATTCTGAAAAACATTTGTGTGCACTCTTTTCAAGACAATGTTTTTAAAATAGTTTTTAATTTAAATTTTTGCTTGGTAATCTATTCACCCCCGCCCCTTTAGATAAGGCGTCGTCGTCTAACAAAAATGTCAACCTAGAAACTTTCATCGGCATCATATGAAGTTATTTGAAGCATTGAAGTTTGAAACACATTGCAAGTACCAGTTCGATTTCTCCATTTTTTAGACCTTGAAGCTTTAACTGGAAAGGTAGTTTCGAGTTACTTCACTCAGCAAACGAGTTACCAATCTCTTCATCTCGATCTTTTGATGTTATGCCCCCGCTTACCTTTAATTTATTCATCATATTAGCCAATTAATTTTACTTTGAAGTGCTAGAGTTTTATGAGTATTATACAAAATTCTCTCTGCTAAGATGAGTCAATGACTTTGATGCAGAGAGGCATCAACGATAAATGGAGTAGAAGCTTGCACATTTAGTGTTTGAGCTTAAAACTCCAAGTTCATAGATATGCAAAATCAAGTGTAAGATGTTAAAGACGACTGTGTGTGCGTGCCTTGTAACAAAAATTCAAATATCCTGACCAATCCTGTGGTGTCACGCATTTGGACCGTTGGACATTTAATTTCTTTTTCTATTTTAATTCATTTTAATTTCTTTTTATTTTCATATATATTTTAAATAGCTTTTTTTTAATTTTGAAATCCAATTTTTTTTCATAAATCACCAAAAATATTTTCTACCACATATGTTTTTCCCAGAATTTAAAATGATTTATAGCATTTTTTTTCTATTTTATCTTTGTTTTCATTTTAATTTTCTTCTAACGATTAATTTTCATTTATTTTCAAATATTTTTTAGTCCAACTTTTGAGATCGTGTTCCTTGAAATATTTCTGACTTTTTCAAATTTGTGACTTTTTATTTGATGTTTTGATGCTTCTATTGGATTTTCTTTTCACTTTCCATTTTTATCCATTTAAAAATCATTTTAAATAATGCTAGTGTATATACCCGTGTGTGGCACGGAATAAAATTTTGTATGTTAAAAATATTTATAATTCATATCTTAAAATTTTTATAATTCATATCTTAAAGCAAAAGGATACATTTGGAATAATAATGTCAACAAATGAAAACTTAAGGCTCATGTGAATCAATCAATTATTATAAATATTAATAAAACAGTTAATGAAAAAATTAATGAAATAATAAAAAATGGAAATTTGACTGGAGCAGGAGATTTGACTTGGAAGGTTATGTATAAGGAGCTGGCTGAGGGTAATGCGGATCATGAAATTGACCAAGTTTGGATGAAAATTTGGAAGCTCAATGTATCCCAACGGGTCCGTAGCTTTTTGTGGTAGATGAATCATGAAAAACTTCTTACCGATTTCAGCAATGGAAATGCCGCGTGTAGATTATGTGGACACGTCTGCGAGGATACCATGAATGTTTTTTAAAACTCCATTAAAGCTAGGCAAATTTGGAGGGATACAGTACCAATTTAGTTTGCTGAGCAGATTTTTCAAGTTGATCTTGACAGATGGATCAAGGTAAATATTAGTGCACAATCGAGAAATGGTGTTGAATGGAACTAATTTTGGTCAATGAGGTGTTTTTTCCTGGCAGTGGCGCAACAGAGAGGAGCATGATGAGGATTTTGATCGCACGCACGCACCGGCAGCTTATATTTTCCAAAAGACTAGGGATTATGAAGAAGCTGCAAAGATGAATAATATTGTTATAGGAACATCAAAGATTACAAAGTGGTTTGTGTGGTCTTCTCCCAAGGACAACTGGTTAATGTTGAATGTCGATGGTGCCTGTAAGGACAGTAACATAGCTGGCCGTAGGGGGTTGATTATGGATGAATTAGGCCCTTAACATAACAATTTATTATAGAATTAATATAAAAACATTCAAATAACATCCAATATTTATTTATAAATAAAATTAAGAAGTAAAAACACACAACTTAACATTCAAATAACATTCCATATTTAGTAAAAAACAGGAAATTTGTTGCTCTGTTTCTTCAATTATGTATAACATGGTCTCTACATATGGGACATGTTCTTTTTCTTCTTAAACATGCGAGGATGCATTCTTTGTGAAATACGTGATCACAGTTTAGTTTGTTCACCGCATCGTTAGGTATGAAATCTTCCAAGCAAACTGGACAAAAATTTTGGTCGAATGAAAAAGCAAGTGACTCATCATATATAACTTCTCTCAACTCCACCACAATCACTCATGAACTTTGTTGTGAAGTTTGTGTCACTGCCACCGGAAGAAGAGTGTTTTGACGAGATTTATAGTATAAGTATATAAAAATCAGAATGCCAGATATTATAAGCATAACTAATATTAAAGCTTTAACTACCGTAGGTGCTAAATTATACATATTTGATTTGATGTAGAGAAAGTGAGTGAGAAAAAGAGAAAGAGTGAATGCGTGAGGGAGAGAAGCATGAAGTTAATATAGGCATGATTCATGGTGGAGTTTGATTCCTGTAAGTTATTGTTTCTTGTTTCAATATAACATATAGAACATTAGTAAAGAATATATGTTAATAATATTTTTGATAACAATATGTTTCTTGTTTCAAGATGGTAAAGAATATTATCCAAGACGTCCAGCACCGAAAAAATGAAATTGAAAATCGGAAGAAACCGGAAGGTTGGATGGTTGTTGTCTTTTTCAAGCTAAAAAACACAATGGTGTTGAAACACGATTTAGATTTAGAATGTCTTGAAAATATTGTATTTGTGTTGGCTAAGGTAATATATATGTTTTATTATAAGAAACTTGATTAATTATAAAGCTTTTAAAAACACATTTTAAAATAACCACATATAAAAATGTAAAAATTTAATTTAACGAATTATTGTGTACTATTGTATTATTGTTTTGTATAGTAAAAATATGTATTTTATTATTATTGGTTGAATTTCGATCCAATCTCGATTCGACATTTAAACCTTGAATCTCTTAATATTTCGATTCTACTAACATCAACTAGGGTTTATTTTTTATTTTTGATGACATGGACTTAATAAATGGGTTTATATCTAGGCATCAAGATAATATAAAAATATCAAAAGGTTGTTTTATTTCCAATGAATTCTGCAGCGGAATTTAGACAACAAATGGATGATAGTGTTGTACCCCAAAATTTTCCCTCTCACTTTTACTCAAAACCTACTCCTAGAGATCCTGAATTTGCTCAAGGTTGCCCAAGAGTTGACCAGACAAAGTCTCTCCTAAGGCAATTTATTTTAAACTAGGGTTTCCATTTTCATCAAGATGGGTGAACTCTAAAGATCTCATATGCTCTCCATGGTCCTAATATGTTCTTAAGACCCTCCATATCAAATTTCAAGCCTTGCACAAGAAGTTTGCTCAGTCAACTACTCAGATGCTTTAGAATCGACCATATTAGGTGAAAATCATAGTCGGTTGTTGATCAAGCCTTAGATCAATGCCCTAGAGTTAACCACTTGTGGCCTTTTGATCTGAATCGAACATCCTTGATTACGTTGATGTACCATAGCATCTGCACTTTCCCATACCATGGCCACTGAATCAAACAAAATTATCTAGGCCTAGCCCGTTTCTAATCGCACCCTTCCTAATTACTCCATTAACTTTATTCACACCCCTTGCAAAATAAATCAAAACAAACTATTTGGGCTCAAGCCCTTACATCCTACACCCCCAGTTTTGCTACCTAGATAAAATCAACACCCCCATGCCACTGGGCCTAAATCCAATATCTTGATTTAGGTCCCTGTTATTTACACCGCCAGCATTTTACTAACCAACTAATTTTGCACCCCTGCGTTTTTAATTAAAATTAATTTATTTTTATAATTTTATTTATTTATTCAGTTGTTTATTTATTTATAACATTTTTCTAAGATACTAATAATTATTGGACATATTTAAATATTTAATATATTTATTATAATAAATTCTAAAATTGTTTATTTTTTATTTCAAATTCTTTTTTAAATACTAACTCATTTAAATACTTTAATTGCATTAAATTATTTTTTCTCATGCATTAAACATATTTTTTCTCATATTGCATAATATATACAAAAACTGTAACCGACAAATTACAAAAAAATTTCTACTAACTTAATAAACTCATATTTTTTTTAAAAAGGATTATGGAGATATTTCTTATTAACTGTGAACTTCGTCTAAACAACTCCGCAATTTACAAACCAAGACTTGGTTCAAGGAGAATTCGCGATACTTCCATAATCCATAAAAAATACCAACCAACAACTATGAATTGGGACTCTGATTCCTCATAAGAGGATATGTAGGCATACGACTTAAAATTATGGCGAGTTCCCCTAATAAAAATTAAAACCATATTCCTAAGCCTTAAACCTAAACCCTAGTATCATTGTGAACAAGGTAGATGAAGGGTGCCTAACACCTTCCCTTCGTCTAAAATGAGTCAACAACTTAGAATCTCTGATCAAACTAGGGTTATCTGTTATATTCCCTTCCCTAGAATAAAAATTAATGGTGGAGGCTCTATAATTCGAAACCGATTATTACACAACACAACTCCAACCATTAGACACAAATGCTTCACAAAAAGATCTGAAGCATAAGCACATAGCCTTCAACTAGACTCTAAGCGTACTCCTTTCACTTAGACTCATTGACATACATCAAAACATCAAAATATCACATATGTGACATCTCTCAATACTAAAGATCCTCAGAGAGTCATTCCAAAATCTGTGAGAAAAATAAATTCTCCCAGACACAATTATTGACCATTAGAGAGATATGTGTACTTCTTATTCAATCACTCGGCTTCACCTGTCTTGAATTACATGCCCACACAAGCCAGCAAAATATATGCACCAATGCAGCAACAATCCATAAATAATTACTACACTCCCCCTGTCAAGGATAATCAATGCTTCTTTTGAAGATGGGCACTTGAGCACCGGACAAGAAAACATGAAAGTCTTCATACTTTCATAGTGGAGGGCAACCACTTCACATAACCTAGTATCTGATATTCACTCATATGCCCTTTCATTCACTAGTAATTGCTGATACTAGTAAAGACTTTAAAAATAGTAGTCATGCATTGTTAGAACATACTACTATAAACAAGATCAAAATCTGCACATTCTAATCCACATATCTAGAGATACCTCTTCTCACAGTAAAGTTGTGCCTCAGCTCCACATTCATAACCCAAGCATTTTTATATCATAAAACCCGTCAGCTTTTGGTTCTTGATTCATCATCCACATGACTCATAATGCTAGGAAGTCCTTCAAGAAGCTCCTAACAAACACAGGAATATCTCAAAAGATTACACCTTCTGCAGCTCATTCAGGTTACCACAAACACCTGAATGTCATAAAGAGAATTAAACTCTCAAACAATTTCTGAACCAATAGTTCAGAAGCAAGACTTGCACATACACATCAGATAATTACCCATCTCCCATAAGGGTTCTTACCATCAGTTAAATGCTCATCTTCATTAGAATAATACCCTACTCCCGTTAAGGTATTTGTCATTAGAGGAAAAATTTCCTTAAACAACAGATGATGCTCCCCTTCCTTAAATGTTAGAACTTCTGATCTAACATTCTTCTTATTTATTCTCCTAACACAAGAGTATTCTTCACAACATTCCAGACTTGGCCAGAGACTAGACGTCACACTCCATCATGGTCATTCGTTCCAACTTAAGAATCCAGTAGTGGTTAGAAATAATCACCTCATGATCTTCAAAACACGCTTCATTTTAAAGAAACAAACACACCTAAGATGATGTTTCAACATCAGACAAAACATCAATCTCATGTCCATGGACTTTACCCAAGAGGATAAGTCCAAACAACACCTCTTACAAGAGAACACAAGCTGTTCAACCATTACTAGTTGATCAACCTTCAATACCAGATCAAACACATGTAGAAAATTAACATAACACACCTCAAGAAACTTCTCCTTAAGCATGAAATCTAGACCACCTGTCTGACTTTGAGGTGTTTCATCACAACTCTTATGCACCTAACGAGGAGATTCACTCTATCATGTAGACCATAATATGCATGGTTTTATATAATCATCAACCCTTTAACCAGACTGTCCAGGAGTACTCCAGGTTCTCCCAATAATACTGGATATCACATCATGACTTATAAGTTAATTTTCCAGAAAATTAACTTACCTTACGTTGATGCATCTCCATTGCTCACAACCCCTAGAATGTCTCTTCCATTTTAGTATAATAAGAGTTCAATGTTCTCATAGACTTGATAAGTGATATCAAGTTTGAGTAAACAACCTTTATCTTGTTTGAGAGAAATACCAGTCAAACATGTTGAGAAAAATGAATTCTCAAAACAAGAATGTCAAGACATTATATCCGACATCTCAAGAATCTCCCTCTTCATATTAGAGATTATTCTTCATCAACTGCTATAAATATCTTGATAATCATACGTTCTCCTCATGAATATCAGTATAATATGTGGTTAGTGCATACCCACAAAATTCTTTCTCTGCTGTAGAAGAAACTTTTCCACATGTACAATATCACATACATATGGCTTCTTTGATCAAAAGAGACTAGATGACAGAGAAAATGTTCCTGACATATGAACTTGACCTTCATATTCAAGAGATCTGGCTGAGAAAACAAAACTCTAATGGAATTAGAGCTCGGCCTCTACATTTCTACTTACTTGGATTAGAAATAAATTGAACCAAGAATTAGCCAATTTGTTGATCAACATTCAACCAGCTCACTAATCTAATACATGTTTTCTGGATAAAATATCTTAGATCCATAATCCAGATGCCTCCTATTCAAAATCAGGAGTAGGTTCTAAACATATGTGATTATCACACATTTTTTAGCACCTAGAACATATGCTTTTCAACAGGAAGTTGCACTCCTAGTTACATGATGTCCCAACATCTGGTAGGACATCAGTTCCCTTATTTTGGAAAATAAAAATGAGATTGGTTCTGAAGCCATTATTACTCCCAGAAAGACAAGATCCCTTGATCACCTTCAAGGTATTCAAAAATAATCCAAGCTCCAGCTATACCAACAACAACAAGACTCAGAGTATCTTTCCTTATTAGGTCAAGAATTAGGAAGACTCTTTTAGAACCCAGAATAAATGGCTCTATCTTTTCTTCAATAATCCATCAAATAAATGACAGTTTCTTGAAAGATACATCAATCATACACTAAAGTACCTTTATGAGTGGACTTGAGAAATAAACTCAAGTATCATTTGCCACTTTAGACAGATGGTTGAAACAATATTGCACATATCCTATCACTATAGGATACACATGTTAAGAAGACCAAACCCTAATGCCATGTCAACCAGGGTTACAACAGATACCATGCAATGGAACAAACAACATCTCCTCAACATCCCTCAGGCACAACAAACCCTTGCAGACAAGCTTCACACTTCAGGTGCACCGGGTCAACATAGGTTAGAAAACAAATCAAACCAAAAACAATAGCTTTCCATCATAATTACACGCCTGAACACAACAGAAATATTCAATCCTTTCCCGAATAGTCCATTATCCACTTCAAGGTACCATTCAAAAACAATATGAACTATCCAAGTTCAAACAGCTTTTCAGTAGAAACCTTCTACCTTTCACATAAACAAGAAAGTATCCCTATGTATCTCATCTAGAAACATATATGATGCTTGCATTGATACCAATTGAAATTCTGGTATGACAAAGTTCACATGTCATATGACATGTTAAGACTTCTGATCCGACATAAAGAAACAGGCAAGGTATAAACAATAAAAACAGTACTGAAAAGCATAAACAACACACCAGGATTGTTAACCCATGTCATAGCAACTCTCCTACTCTGGGGGAATACCAATCTCGGGACAAATCCATGCAAATAATATCAATTCATAGACCCTACAGTAAACCTCTAGTTTACGGACTAATCACTTAATCACTACCCTTGCTAGATTTCTATCTATGACACACCTAGATATGAGGCCCTCCTTAATCCCTCTTCAATCACAGACAGCGATTGGATTAACACAACAATTCTAAAAAAAATAGGAAGACACACTTCCATGATAATTCCTAGCCAAGACTCTTGACTAAGAACATAAATTGGAGTTGGTTACAAGCTTCCTCTAAGAACAATATTTAACTCATTACTTCACAGCTTCTGAGTGAGAACACAGTGACCATCTCATAATCCGAGTGGTTCACTTACACCAAGTATCCTAGAGAGAGGCTACCAACTCAGCCCTAATGATTACATCTTTATAATTCTCGACTAGTACCAAACCTAGGTTACAAAGCTTCTATTTATAATATACACCCAACTTGATTTGGGCCTTTAAACCACAGCTCTTTGACTGTTACAAACAACAAAAAAATTTGCTACAAAATAGGTCTTCAATCAAATCTTCCTAAATTATATCCATATTTTGAAAGTCAATATTCTTCTTGATTCTTATTGACCTACAAACCAGTGCCATATAGGATAATATAATATCCTTAAAGTATATTCTTTCTCTGTGATTTAACAGAATATAACAGTCTAGTTCAGCTCAGGAGCGATGTCTTATGACCCTACATAGGACATCTCATCCGACAGGTTGCTTCAGATGTTGAAACACTTCAACTCAACATGTCCCAATATAGAATATGGCTTCTCGCTCAAACCTCTTCCTGTTAGAAATTTAATACATCATATCTAACATATTGCTGCTATATTTGTTTTACAAAAAATAATATCAATCCTTAAACCTAAGGAACTTACACTTCTTACAGTTTGCTATATTTCTTTTTGATGTTGTCAAAGGGGGAGAAGCATATGGAAAGATGAATTTGGGAAGCATAAAGTCAGGGGAGCCTTCGATAACTACATGAAATGCATCGTCACAATTTTTTCCATCGTCAAAAAAAGGGAGTATTTGAATATAACTTTGTCATTAGATGTTTTGCATGATGTCAAAACTGGGAAAAGCTAGCATTTTTGTATATTAGATGGCATCTCTATGTCTTGTGGAAATCCTTTGCATTAGGGGTCTTAGGAACCATTAAAAACCATTTTGAAATTAATCCAAGTCATGAAAAACAAGTTTCTGCATAAATCTTCATTGCATGTGTCGACACATACGATTTTCAGGTCGACACATGCAATTCAATTTTGAAGCATGTAGCCTCTGGAAGGCTGAGGTCGACACATGCATTGCACAGATCGAAACATACTGAAGCTTTTCTGAAATTGCAGAAATTCTTATTTTATGTGTCGAAACATACAAATTTCATGTCGATATATTTACTATTATTTTAAAGCCTGTAGCCTATGACTTGCTTCGGTCGACACATACATTCCTTTAGGTCGACACATACAACTTAAACTTAACGTATGTATCAACACATATGATTTATAGGTCGACACATATTGATTGTTTTGGTCAATTTTTCAAATCTTTTTTTATTCTGAAAAAGACCTTTTTGCCCAAAAATTCCAAAACTATAAATACATCATTCATGCATCATTCCAACTTGATGATAACATAAAAATATGCTACATTTGTTCTTAATATTCAACCTCCAACCTATACATACACACTAATAAACCATTGTAACAATTCTTTGTTGGGGTGCACCAATACGAAGTTTGATAATGTCCGATTAGGTTCTTGTATATCCTAGAATATTGGGTTAAATTTCAAGGGTTCTCATTAGGAAAAACCGTGGGTTTGTCCTCCAAGATCATTGGGGGTTTTCGTGCAAGACATTCGGGAGAGGATTGCGGCCAAGTGAGGCCTTTTGGAGATAAAGAATGCAAATGATCCTTTGGAGATAAGGAACACAGAGGAAGTAGCGAGAGAACGGAAGATCAAATAAAAGTCTTGTGCTGTAATAGGTGAAATTGATGGTGTGCAGAAACTTTGGAGATAAAGTACGCAAAGGAGTAACAAGTTCCAGATAGTCAATTTGCAACTATTGTGTTTTGGTCTTTCTAAAGATCAAAGGAAGAGATAGAGTTGAATCAATAACAAGCGTTAGGGTTTTTGGAGTTGCTCTTGAGCACTTCTCTTGTATAAACTTTTTGCATAGTAAGAATTATCCTAATTACATTAGAATTAGGCGCAGATGTACCCACACGCGAGGACGAATGTGGGGATTTGTTAATCCTCATGTCTCTTTTTTGTATTTTTTAATTGATTTATTTTCATCAATCAATTTGTCTAATAGAATTGCATAATCGATAGACTTGTAGGAATTTTTTCGATCTGTTTTTTGGTTTTGAATGAAGTGTTGATATAGATTATAATCACTTTTGATTATAAGTACTTTTTGTATCAACACAAATCAAAGGAAAATTTTGAAAATTCCAATGCACACCAAGTGTTCGAAAAATTGTTTTTGTTTGTTCTTTTGATAATTTCCATTGGAAATAGAATTGCTAGTAACTTTATAAAAACGATTGATAAAGTGTTACTTGATTAAAGTCCAATTAATTCAAATTATCGTATTCATTCCATTTTTAAAATTTTATATTTGCATGTCCGAGTTCCAATAGTTAAGGTTCGATAGATGACACATTCTGAAAAACATTTGTGTGCACTCTTTTCAAGACAAAGTTTTTAAAATAGTTTTTAATTTAAATTTTTGCTTGGTAATCTATTCACCCCCGCCCCTTTAGATAAGGCGTCATCGTCTAACAAAAATGTCAACCTAGAAACTTTCATCGGCATCATATGAAGTTATTTGAAGCATTGAAGTTTGAAACACATTGCAAGTACCAGTTCGATTTCTCCATTTTTTAGACCTTGAAGCTTTAACTGGAAAGGTAGTTTCGAGTTACTTCACTCAGCAAACGAGTTACCAATCTCTTCATCTCGATCTTTTGATGTTATGCCCCCGCTTACCTTTAATTTATTCATCATATTAGCCAATTAATTTTACTTTGAAGTGCTAGAGTTTTATGAGTATTATACAAAATTCTCTCTGCTAAGATGAGTCAATGACTTTGATGCAGAGAGGCATCAACGATAAATGGAGTAGAAGCTTGCACATTTAGTGTTTGAGCTTAAAACTCCAAGTTCATAGATATGCAAAATCAAGTGTAAGATGTTAAAGACGACTGTGTGTGCGTGCCTTGTAACAAAAATTCAAATATCCTGACCAATCCTGTGGTGTCACGCATTTGGACCGTTGGACATTTAATTTCTTTTTCTATTTTAATTCATTTTAATTTCTTTTTATTTTCATATATATTTTAAATAGCTTTTTTTTAATTTTGAAATCCAATTTTTTTTCATAAATCACCAAAAATATTTTCTACCACATATGTTTTTCCCAGAATTTAAAATGATTTATAGCATTTTTTTTCTATTTTATCTTTGTTTTCATTTTAATTTTCTTCTAACGATTAATTTTCATTTATTTTCAAATATTTTTTAGTCCAACTTTTGAGATCGTGTTCCTTGAAATATTTCTGACTTTTTCAAATTTGTGACTTTTTATTTGATGTTTTGATGCTTCTATTGGATTTTCTTTTCACTTTCCATTTTTATCCATTTAAAAATCATTTTAAATAATGCTAGTGTATATACCCGTGCGTGGCACAGAATAAAATTTTGTATGTTAAAAATATTTATAATTCATATCTTAAAATTTTTATAATTCATATCTTAAAGCAAAAGGATACATTTGGAATAATAATGTCAACAGATGAAAACTTAAGGCTCATGTGAATCAATCAATTATTATAAATATTAATAAAACAGTTAATGAAAAAATTAATGAAATAATAAAAAATGGAAATTTGACTGGAGCAGGAGATTTGACTTGGAAGGTTATGTATAAGGAGCTGGCTGAGGGTAATGCGGATCATGAAATTGATCAAGTTTGGATGAAAATTTGGAAGCTCAATGTATCCCAACGGGTCCGTAGCTTTTTGTGGTAGATGAATCATGAAAAACTTCTTACCGATTTCAGCAATGGAAATGCCGCGTGTAGATTATGTGGACACGTCTGCGAGGATACCATGAATGTTTTTTAAAACTCCATTAAAGCTAGGCAAATTTGGAGGGATACAGTACCAATTTAGTTTGCTGAGCAGATTTTTCAAGTTGATCTTGACAGATGGATCAAGGTAAATATTAGTGCACAATCGAGAAATGGTGTTGAATGGAACTAATTTTGGTCAATGAGGTGTTTTTTCCTGGCAGTGGCGCAACAGAGAGGAGCATGATGAGGATTTTGATCGCACGCACGCACCGGCAGCTTATATTTTCCAAAAGACTAGGGATTATGAAGAAGCTGCAAAGATGAATAATATTGTTATAGGAACATCAAAGATTACAAAGTGGTTTGTGTGGTCTTCTCCCAAGGACAACTGGTTAATGTTGAATGTCGATGGTGCCTGTAAGGACAGTAACATAGCTGGCCGTAGGGGGTTGATTATGGATGAATTAGGCCCTTAACATAACAATTTATTATAGAATTAATATAAAAACATTCAAATAACATCCAATATTTATTTATAAATAAAATTAAGAAGTAAAAACACACAACTTAACATTCAAATAACATTCCATATTTAGTAAAAAACAGGAAATTTGTTGCTCTGTTTCTTCAATTATGTATAACATGGTCTCTACATATGGGACATGTTCTTTTTCTTCTTAAACATGCGAGGATGCATTCTTTGTGAAATACGTGATCACAGTTTAGTTTGTTCACCGCATCGTTAGGTATGAAATCTTCCAAGCAAACTGGACAAAAATTTTGGTCGAATGAAAAAGCAAGTGACTCATCATATATAACTTCTCTCAACTCCACCACAATCACTCATGAACTTTGTTGTGAAGTTTGTGTCACTGCCACCGGAAGAAGAGTGTTTTGACGAGATTTATAGTATAAGTATATAAAAATCAGAATGCCAGATATTATAAGCATAACTAATATTAAAGCTTTAACTACCGTAGGTGCTAAATTATACATATTTGATTTGATGTAGAGAAAGTGAGTGAGAAAAAGAGAAAGAGTGAATGCGTGAGGGAGAGAAGCATGAAGTTAATATAGGCATGATTCATGGTGGAGTTTGATTCCTGTAAGTTATTGTTTCTTGTTTCAATATAACATATAGAACATTAGTAAAGAATATATGTTAATAATATTTTTGATAACAATATGTTTCTTGTTTCAAGATGGTAAAGAATATTATCCAAGACGTCCAGCACCGAAAAAATGAAATTGAAAATCGGAAGAAACCGGAAGGTTGGATGGTTGTTGTCTTTTTCAAGCTAAAAAACACAATGGTGTTGAAACACGATTTAGATTTAGAATGTCTTGAAAATATTGTATTTGTGTTGGCTAAGGTAATATATATGTTTTATTATAAGAAACTTGATTAATTATAAAGCTTTTAAAAACACATTTTAAAATAACCACATATAAAAATGTAAAAATTTAATTTAACGAATTATTGTGTACTATTGTATTATTGTTTTGTATAGTAAAAATATGTATTTTATTATTATTGGTTGAATTTCGATCCAATCTCGATTCGACATTTAAACCTTGAATCTCTTAATATTTCGATTCTACTAACATCAACTAGGGTTTATTTTTTATTTTTGATGACATGGACTTAATAAATGGGTTTATATCTAGGCATCAAGATAATATAAAAATATCAAAAGGTTGTTTTATTTCCAATGAATTCTGCAGCGGAATTTAGACAACAAATGGATGATAGTGTTGTACCCCAAAATTTTCCCTCTCACTTTTACTCAAAACCTACTCCTAGAGATCCTGAATTTGCTCAAGGTTGCCCAAGAGTTGACCAGACAAAGTCTCTCCTAAGGCAATGTATTTTAAACTAGGGTTTCCATTTTCATCAAGATGGGTGAACTCTAAAGATCTCATATGCTCTCCATGGTCCTAATATGTTCTTAAGACCCTCCATATCAAATTTCAAGCCTTGCACAAGAAGTTTGCTCAGTCAACTACTCAGATGCTTTAGAATCGACCATATTAGGTGAAAATCATAGTCGGTTGTTGATCAAGCCTTAGATCAATGCCCTAGAGTTAACCACTTGTGGCCTTTTGATCTGAATCGAACATCCTTGATTACGTTGATGTACCATAGCATCTGCACTTTCCCATACCATGGCCACTGAATCAAACAAAATTATCTAGGCCTAGCCCGTTTCTAATCGCACCCTTCCTAATTACTCCATTAACTTTATTCACACCCCTTGCAAAATAAATCAAAACAAACTATTTGGGCTCAAGCCCTTACATCCTACACCCCCAGTTTTGCTACCTAGATAAAATCAACACCCCCATGCCACTGGGCCTAAATCCAATATCTTGATTTAGGTCCCTGTTATTTACACCGCCAGCATTTTACTAACCAACTAATTTTGCACCCCTGCGTTTTTAATTAAAATTAATTTATTTTTATAATTTTATTTATTTATTCAGTTGTTTATTTATTTATAACATTTTTCTAAGATACTAATAATTATTGGACATATTTAAATATTTAATATATTTATTATAATAAATTCTAAAATTGTTTATTTTTTATTTCAAATTCTTTTTTAAATACTAACTCATTTAAATACTTTAATTGCATTAAATTATTTTTTCTCATGCATTAAACATATTTTTTCTCATATTGCATAATATATACAAAAACTGTAACCGACAAATTACAAAAAAATTTCTACTAACTTAATAAACTCATATTTTTTTTAAAAAGGATTATGGAGATATTTCTTATTAACTGTGAACTTCGTCTAAACAACTCCGCAATTTACAAACCAAGACTTGGTTCAAGGAGAATTCGCGATACTTCCATAATCCATAAAAAATACCAACCAACAACTATGAATTGGGACTCTGATTCCTCATAAGAGGATATGTAGGCATACGACTTAAAATTATGGCGAGTTCCCCTAATAAAAATTAAAACCATATTCCTAAGCCTTAAACCTAAACCCTAGTATCATTGTGAACAAGGTAGATGAAGGGTGCCTAACACCTTCCCTTCGTCTAAAATGAGTCAACAACTTAGAATCTCTGATCAAACTAGGGTTATCTGTTATATTCCCTTCCCTAGAATAAAAATTAATGGTGGAGGCTCTATAATTCGAAACCGATTATTACACAACACAACTCCAACCATTAGACACAAATGCTTCACAAAAAGATCTGAAGCATAAGCACATAGCCTTCAACTAGACTCTAAGCGTACTCCTTTCACTTAGACTCATTGACATACATCAAAACATCAAAATATCACATATGTGACATCTCTCAATACTAAAGATCCTCAGAGAGTCATTCCAAAATCTGTGAGAAAAATAAATTCTCCCAGACACAATTATTGACCATTAGAGAGATATGTGTACTTCTTATTCAATCACTCGGCTTCACCTGTCTTGAATTACATGCCCACACAAGCCAGCAAAATATATGCACCAATGCAGCAACAATCCATAAATAATTACTACACTCCCCCTGTCAAGGATAATCAATGCTTCTTTTGAAGATGGGCACTTGAGCACCGGACAAGAAAACATGAAAGTCTTCATACTTTCATAGTGGAGGGCAACCACTTCACATAACCTAGTATCTGATATTCACTCATATGCCCTTTCATTCACTAGTAATTGCTGATACTAGTAAAGACTTTAAAAATAGTAGTCATGCATTGTTAGAACATACTACTATAAACAAGATCAAAATCTGCACATTCTAATCCACATATCTAGAGATACCTCTTCTCACAGTAAAGTTGTGCCTCAGCTCCACATTCATAACCCAAGCATTTTCATATCATAAAACCCGTCAGCTTTTGGTTCTTGATTCATCATCCACATGACTCATAATGCTAGGAAGTCCTTCAAGAAGCTCCTAACAAACACAGGAATATCTCAAAAGATTACACCTTCTGCAGCTCATTCAGGTTACCACAAACACCTGAATGTCATAAAGAGAAATAAACTCTCAAACAATTTCTGAACCAATAGTTCAGAAGCAAGACTTGCACATACACATCAGATAATTACCCATCTCCCATAAGGGTTCTTACCATCAGTTAAATGCTCATCTTCATTAGAATAATACCCTACTCCCGTTAAGGTATTTGTCATTAGAGGAAAAATTTCCTTAAACAACAGATGATGCTCCCCTTCCTTAAATGTTAGAACTTCTGATCTAACATTCTTCTTATTTATTCTCCTAACACAAGAGTATTCTTCACAACATTCCAGACTTGGCCAGAGACTAGACGTCACACTCCATCATGGTCATTCGTTCCAACTTAAGAATCCAGTAGTGGTTAGAAATAATCACCTCATGATCTTCAAAACACGCTTCATTTTAAAGAAACAAACACACCTAAGATGATGTTTCAACATCAGACAAAACATCAATCTCATGTCCATGGACTTTACCCAAGAGGATAAGTCCAAACAACACCTCTTACAAGAGAACACAAGCTGTTCAACCATTACTAGTTGATCAACCTTCAATACCAGATCAAACACATGTAGAAAATTAACATAACACACCTCAAGAAACTTCTCCTTAAGCATGAAATCTAGACCACCTGTCTGACTTTGAGGTGTTTGATCACAACTCTTATGCACCTAACGAGGAGATTCCCTCTATCATGCAGAACATAATATGCATGGTTTTATATGATCATCAACCCTTCAACCAGACTGTCCAGGAGTACTCCAGGTTCTCCCAATAATACTGGATATCACATCATGACTTATAAGTTAATTTTCCATAAAATTAACTTACCTTACGTTGATGCATCTCCATTGCTCACAACCCCTAGAATGTCTCTTCCATTTTAGTATAACAAGAGTTCAATGTTCTCATAGACTTGATAAGTGATATCAAGTTTGAGTAAACAACCTCTATCCTGTTTGAGAGAAATACCAGTCAAACATGTTGAGAAAAACGAATTCTCAAAACAAGAATGTCAAGACATTATATCTGACATCTCAAGAATCTCCCTCTTCATATTAGGGATTATTCTTCATCAACTTCTATAAATATCTTGATAATCATACGTTCTCCTCATGAATATCAGTATAATATGTGGTTAGTGCATACCCACAAAATTCTTTCTCTGTTGTAGAAGAAACTTTTCCACATGTACAATATCACATACATATGGCTTCTTTGATCAAAAGAGACTATATGAAAGAGAAAATTTTCTTGACATATGAACTTGACCTTCATATTCAAGAGATCTGGTTGAGAAAACAAAACTCTAATGGAATTAGAGCTCGGCCTCTACATTTCTACTTACTTGGATTAGAAATAAATTGAACCAAGAATTAGCCAATTTGTTGATCAACATTCAACCAGCCCACTAACCTAAGACATATTTTCTGGATAAAACATCTTAGATCCATAACCCAGATGCCTCATATTCAAAATCAGGAGTAGGTTCTAAATATATGTGATTATCACACTTTTTTTTAGCACCTAGAGCATATGCTTTTCAACAGGAAGTTGCACTCCTAGTTACATGATGTCCCAACATCTGGTAGGACATCAGTTCCCTTATTTTGGAAAACAAAAATAATCAAAGCTCCAGCTATACCAGCAACAACAAGACTCGGAGTATCTTTCCTAATTAGGTCAAGAATTAGGAAGACTCTTTTAGAACCTAGAATAAATGACTCTATCTTTTCTTCAACAATCCATCAAATAAATGATAGGTTTCTTGAAAGATACATCAACCATACACTAAACTACCTTTATGAGTGGACTTGAGAAATAAACTCAAGTATCGTTGGCCACTTTAGATAGATGGTTGAAACAATATTGCACATATCCTATCACTATAGGATACACATGTTAAGAAGACCAAACCCTAATGCCATGTCAACCAGGGTTACAACAGATACCATGCAGCGGAACAAACAACATATCCTCAACATCCCTCAGGCACAACAAACCTTTGCACACAAACTTCACACTTCAGGTGCACCGGGTCAACATAGGTTAGAAAACAAATCAAACCAAAAACAACAGCTCTCCATCATAACTACACACCTTAACACAACAGACATATTCAATCCTGTCACGAATAGTCCATTATCCACTTCAAGGTACCTTCAAAAACAATATGAACTATCCAAGTTCAAACAGCTTTTCATAAGAAACCTTCTACCTTGCACATAAACCAGAAAGTATCCCTATGGATCTCATCTAGAAACATATATGATGCTTGCGTTGATACCAATTGAAATTCTGGTATGACAAAGTTCACATGTCATATGAGATGTTAAGACTTCTGATCTGACATAAACAAACAGGCAAGGTATAAACAATAAAAAGAGTACTGAAAAGCATAAACAACACACCAGGATTGTTAACCCATGTCATAGCAACTCTCCTACTCTGGGGGAATACCAATTTCGGGATAAATCCATGCAAATAATATCAATTTATAGACCCTATAGTAAACCTCCAGTTTACGGACTAATCACTTAATCACTACCCTTACTCGATTTCTATCTATGACACACCTAGATATGAGGCCCTCCTTAATCCCTCTTCAATCACAGACAGCGATTGGATTAACACAACAATTCTAAAAAAAATAGGAAGACACACTTCCATGATAATTCCTAGCCAAGACTCTTGACTAAGAACATAAATTAGAGTTGGTTACAAGCTTCCTCCACTAACAATATTTAACTCATTAATTCACAGCTTCTGAGTGAGAACACAGTGACCATCTCATAACCCGAGTGGTTCACTTACACCAAGTATCCTAGAGAGAGGCTACCAACTCAGCCTTAATGATTACATCTTTATAATTCTCAACTAGTACCAAACCTAGGTTACAAAGCTTCTATTTATAATATATACCCAACTGGATTTGGGCCTTTAAATCACCGCTCTTTGACTGTTACAAACAACAAAAAATTCTGCTACAAAATAGGTCTTCAATCAAATCTTCCTAAATTATCTCCATATTTTGAAAGTCAATATTCTTCTTGATTCTTATTGACCTACAAACAAGTGCCATATAGGATAATATAATATCCTCAAAGTATATTCTTTCTCTGTGATTTAACAGAATATAACAGTCTAGTTCAGCTCAGGAGCGACGTCTTATGACCCTACATAGGACATCTCATCTGACATGTTGCTTCAGATGTTGAAACACTTCAACTCAACATGTCCCAATATAGAATATGGCTTCTTGCTCAAACCTCTTCCTGTTAGCAATTTAATACATCATATCTAACATATTGCTTCTATATTTGTTTTACAAAAAATAATATCAATCCTTAAAACTAAGGAACTTACACTTCTCACAGTTTTCTATCTTTCTTTTTGATGTTGTCAAAGCGGGGGAAGCATATGGAAAGATAAATTTGGGAAGCATAAAGTCAGGGGAGCCTTCGATAACTACATGAAATGCATCGTCACGAGTTTTTCCATCTTCAAAAAGAGGGAGTATTTGAATACAACTTTGTCATTAGATGTTTTGCATGATGTCAAAACTGGGAAAAGCTAGCATTTTTTTATATTAGATGGTATCTCTATGTCTTGTGGAAATCCATTGCATTAGGTGTATTAGGAACCATTAAAAACCATTTTGAAATTAATCCAAGTCATGAAAAACAAGTTTTTGCATAAATCTTCATTGCATGTGTCGACACATACGATTTTCAGGTCGACACATGCAATTCAATTTTGAAGCATGTCGCCTCTGGAAGGATGAGGTCGACACATGCATTGCACAGATCGAAACATACTGAAGCTTTTCTGAAATTGCAGAAATTCTTATTTTATGTGTCGACACATACAAATTTCATGTCGATATATTTACTATTGTTTTAAATCCTGTAGCTTATGACTTGCTTCGGTCGACACATACATTCCTTTAGGTCGACACATACAACTTAAACTTAACGTATGTATCAACACATATGATTTATAGGTCGACACATATTGATTGTTTTGGTCAATTTTTCAAATCTTTTTTTATTCTGAAAAATACCTTTTTACCCTGAAATTCCAAAACTATAAATACATCATTCATGCATCATTCCAACTTGATGATACCATAAAAATATGCTACATTTGTTCTTCATATTCAAACTCCAACCTATAAATACACACTAATAAACCATTGTCACAATTCTTTGTTGGGGTGCACCAATACAAAGTTTGATACTGTCCAATTAGGTTCTTGTATATCCGAGAATATTGGGTTAAGATTTTAAGGGTCTTCATTAGGAAAAACCGTGGGTTTGTCCTCCAAGATCATTGGGGGTTTTCGTGAAAGACATTCGAGAGAGGATTGCGGCCAAGTGAGGCCTTTTGGAGATAAATAATGCAAATGATCCTTTGGAGATAAGGAACGCAAAGGAAGTAGCGAGAGAACGGAAGATCAAATTGAAGTCTTGTGTTGTAATAGGTTAAATTGATGGTGTGTAGAAGCTTTGGAGATAAAGTATTTAAAGGAGTAACAAGTTCCAGATAGTCAATTTGCAACTATTGTGTTTTGATCTTTCTCAAGATCAAAGGAAGAGATAGAGTTGAATCAATAACAAGCGTTAGGGTTTTTGGAGTTGATCTTGGGCACTTCTCTTGTATCAACTTTTTGTATAGTAAGAATTATCCTAATTCCATTAGAATTAGGCGCAGACGTGCCCACACGCAAGGACGAATGTGGGGATTTGTTAATCCTCGTGTCTCTTTTTCGTATTTTTTAATTGATTTATTTTCATCAATCAATTTGTCTAATAGAATTGCATAATTGATAGAATTGTAGGAATTTTTTTGATCTGTTTTTTGGTTTTGAATGAAGTGTTGATATAACTTATAATCACTTTTGATTATAAGTACTTTTTGTATCAACACAAATCAAAGGAAAATTTTGAAAATTCCAATGCACACCAAGTGTTCGACAAATTGTTTTTGTTTGTTCTTTTGATAATTGCAATTGTAAATAGCATTGCTAGTAACTTTCTAAAAACGATTGATAAAGTGTTACTTGATTAAAGTCCAATTATTTCAAATTATCGTATTCATTCCATTTTTAAAATTTTATATTTGCATGTCTGAGTTCCAATAGTTAAGGTTCGATAGATGACACATTCTGAAAAACATCTGTGTGCACTCTTTTCAAGTCAAAGTTTTTAAAATAGTTTTTAATTTAAATTTTAGCTTGGTGATCTATTCACCCCCGCCCCTTTAGATAAGTCGTCGTCGTCTAACAAAAATGTCAACCTAGAAACTTTCATCGGCATCATATGAAGTTATTTGAAGCATTGAAGTTTGAAACATATTGCAAGTACCAGTTCGATTTCTCCATTTTTTAGACCTTGAAGCTTTAACTGGAAAGGTAGTTTCGAGTTACTTCACTCAGCAAACGAGTTACCAATCTCTTCATCTCGATCTTCTGATGTTATGCCCCCACTTACCTTTAATCTATTCATCGTATTAGCCAATTAATTTTACTTTGAAGTGCTTGAGTTTTATGAGTATTACACAAAATTCTCTCTGCTAAGAGTGAGTCAATGACTCTGATGCAGAGAGGCATCAACAATAAATGGATTAGAAGCTTGCACATTTAGTGTTTGAGCTTAAAACTCCAAGTTCATAGTTATGCAAAATCAAGTGCAAGATGTTAAAGACAACTGTGTGTGCGCGCCTTGTAACAAAAATTCAAATATCCTGACCAATCCTGTGGTGTCACGCATTTGGACCGTTGGACATTTAATTTCTTTTTCTATTTTAATTGATTTTAATTTCTTTTTATTTTCATATTTATTTTAAATAGATTTTTTTTTTAGTTTGAAATCCAATTTTTTTAATAAATCACCAAAAGTATTTTCTACCACATAAGTTTTTCCCAGAATTTAAAATGATTTATAGCATTTTTTTTTCTATTTTATCTTTGTTTTCATTTTAATTTTCTTCTAACGATTAATTTTCATTTATTTTAAAACATTTTTTAGTCCAACTTTTGAGATCGTGTTCCTTGAAATATTTCTGACTTTTTCAAAATTTTGTGTCTTTTAATTTGATGTTTTGATGCTTCTTTTGGATTTTCTTTTTACTTTCCATTTTTATCCATTTAAAAATCATTTTAAATAATGCTAGTGTATATACCCGTGCGTGGCACGGAATAAAATTTTGTATGTTAAAAATATTTATAATTCATATCTTAAAATTTTTATAATTCATATCTTAAAGCAAAAGGATACATTTGGAATAATAATGTCAACAGATGAAAACTTAAGGCTTGTGTGAATCAATCAATTATTATAAATATTAATAAAACAATTAATGAAAAAATTAATGAAATAATAAAAAAATAACTTAAGAGATAGTAAAAAAGATAGTAGTTTCTTGAAGAGATGACTAAAAATCTTTTCACTACAACATTGGAGGAGTAAACCCATGTGAAAACTTATTTTCTGGACATCTTTGACCAAAGATACACAATCAAGAAACACAACAATGAAAAAGCAATCACATGAACAATGTAATTCAAATCATTGCACATGATGCTCTTGTTCGATCTTCTTAAGTTATTTTTCACCACGGCTTGAGTTTTTGCCATTGTTATTTGCTGTATTAAAATAGATAAAAGTTAAAAATATTAAGACAAACAAACATTTTCTTTCTATAAGGAAAATGATGTATCAAATATCAATAATTGATTTATTACTGCAAAATCAATATTAAATAAAAACCAGCCAAAACATTTTTTCTCCTTATTAATTTTCGGAAACTGTAAATCTTTCTAATACAAATTCTATAACACACGGGACAAAGTTCTCACCAATTTAATCCATCTTCATATGTAAAACCACAATCCTAAAGTAATGAGAACCAACTATTTAAAGGCCAAAAGAGAGTTTGAGAAACAATTTTGAGATAAAATTTCTTTAACTAAAACTGTGTTTGAAGTGAAGTAATTTATATCCGCACTCAACTTCTTCGTGCTTACAGTTCAGGCTTTTGTCTTGCACCCTTTTTCAAATCAATTGATGTCCACCACATCAGTCATCATTATTAATAGTTCTCATCGTCTGTTCATATGAATCTATTTTTTATGCATATTTTAAATATTCAGAGCTATATGTATCCATAACTCGGGTTGTCAATACTAAACTCTAGAATCAAAAATTGGAATCCATCAGACAGCAATGCTTAAGCTATTATATCATGTACCATACAACAAACGATAATAGCAAATAAATTTAAAATATAAGATATATTGTAAAAGAGATATATTTCAAATAAATCTACAGTGATTCCTTTGTCAAAATGCTCCTGTTGTATTATTAATAAAACCCGAACCAATTTGGTAAAGAATGCTTAAGCATTACAAGATGAGGATTGAAAGTTGCATTTATTTGCGAATCGAAACAATTTGAAAGAAGATGCTTAAGCATATACTTCATGTGTTTCAACAAAAACCTGAAAATTAAACTTGCTTAAAACCTAAATTTCTTTACCAAATGGCTTGTTCCATGATATCTAAGTTTACATAGCCGTCTAAGTTTTGGCATGTGACAGATTATAAAAATAACTCATTTCATGTGCCATTTTTAATCATGTAAGCTTTCAATCTCTAGTATGATTAAAACAATATTTGGTATTATTATGAAATGTTACTTAGTAACTTTGGCGAAAAGCGTAATTGAGCCGATCCCAATTTACCCCGTGATGATGAATGTGATGCCTAAAGCTTGAGTAGAGGAGATACATCAGCTGCAACGCAACTTCATTTTGGGGGATGCCGTTGACAATAAGAAGATGCATGCGGTGAATTGGAACTTGTTACAGATTCAAGGTGTTTGGGTGGGATTGAGGAAGCTGAAAGTGATGAACCAAGCGTGTTTGACGAAACTGAGTTGGAAAATGGTGAATGGATCGAGTGATCTGTGGTGCCGTGTCTTGCAAGGCTTGTATGAGAATATAAATATTCATGATTTGCCTAGTTATAGAGCTACTGATTCCAGTATTTGGAAGGCTATCTGCAAGAGCTTAAAGCAGATGTTAGATACTGGTTTTTGGAGTATTGGTAAGGGAAGTTGCATTGATGTTGTTGGGGATAGCTGGTTGATTCCTTGGGAGCGCATTTATGATAACGACATCGATATTCCTCCGAATATGCAGGGTGCTAAAGTAAAGTATTTATTGGATGGTAATGGTGACTGGAAGTGGAGTGAGCTGAAGAAGTGGCTGCCACAGTTCCTGTTGAATAAGCTCCATGCAGTAATTCTGTCGCATGAGGATAATGATGAAGACAAACTTATTATTGCGGGAACTGGAGCAGGAGATTTATCTGGGAAGGTTATGTATAAGGATCTGGCTGAGGGTAATGCGGATCACGAAATTGATCAAGTTTGGATGAAAATTTGGAAGCTCAATGTATCCTAACGGGTCCGTAGCTTTTTGTGGTAGATGAATCATGTCAAACTTCTCACCGATTTCAGCAATGGAAATTCCGCGTGTAGATTATGTGGATATGTCTGTGAGGATACCATGCATGTTTTTTGAAACTGCGTTAAAGCTAGGAAAATTTGGAGGGATACAATACCAATTTAGATTGCTGAGCAGATTTTTCAAGTTGATCTTGACAGATGGATCAAGGTAAACATTAGTGCACAATCGAGAAATGGTGTTAAATGGAACTAATTTTGGGTAATGAGGTGTTTTTTCCTGGCAGTGGAGCAACAGAGAGGAGCATGATGAGGATTTTGATCGCACGCACGCACCGGCAGCTTATATTTTCCAAAAGACTAGGGATTATGAAGAAGCTGCAAAGATGAATATTATTGTTATGGAAACATCAAAGATTAAAAAGTGGTTTGTGTGGTCTTCTCTCAAGGTCAATTGGTTAATATTGAATGTCGACGGTGCATGTAAGGATAGTAACATAGCTGGCCATAGGGGGTTAATTAGAGATACAAATGGTAGATGGTTGGGAGGTTTTGCTAAACCTCTTGGTGATAGTAGCATTTTTATGGAAGAGCTTTGGGGTGTGTTTGAAGGAATCACTCTCGCGTTATCTCTTGGAGTTCAAAACATCGAAATCAATGTGGATTCTCTTTATCAAATGTTAACTTGCAGATTATTCCAATAAAAGGAGGAGAGTCCTAGGTAGTTTTCAACATTTTCCATTGAATCATCATTTGTACTGATAGATGATGCATGGTTTATCCGCCACAGCCCTACGGTGGACATCCAATGGCCACCTTTCAGTTAACAAGAACTTAGTATGCAGGTGTTCCTTCGCCAACTTATGCATTTGAGTAGCTTGCATAAATCGCGACACTTGCAGATAATGAAATGAGCCACTATAATTCCATTTTTCTTCTTAGAACTTGTACTATTTTATATGACAACAATGAAGCTTAAAATAAATCAATCAATGGTTCAAATGGCTATGTAAAGATGCATTAATTCAATCCTTAGTTTCCAATTATTTCTCATATTCTTTTTAAACAAATATCAACCTAATGAAGATTGGATGAGAAGAGTTCCAAAGATGACTATGGATGAATTAGGCCCTTAACATAACAATTTCTTATAGAATTAATATAAAAACATTCAAATAACATCCAATATTTATTTATAAATAAAATTAAGAAGTAAAAACACACAACTTAACATTCAAATGACATTCCATATTTAGTAAAAAATAGGAAATTTGTTGCACTATTTCTTCAATTATGTATAGCATGGTCTCTACATACGGGACATGCTCTTTTTCTTCTTAAACATGCGAGGATGCATTCTTTGTGAAATACGTGATCACAGTTTAGTTTGTTCACTGCATCGTTAGGTATGAAATCTTCCAAGCAAACTAGACAAAAGTTTTGGTCGAATGAAAAAGCAAGTGACTCATCATATATAACTTCTCTCAACTCCACCACAATCACTCATGAACTTTGTTGTGAAGTTCGTGCCACTGCCACCGGAAGAAGAGTGTTTTGACCAGATTTATAGTATAAGTATATGAAAATCAGAATGTCAGATATTATAAGCATAACTAATATTAAAGCTTTAACTACCGTAGGTGCTAAATTATACATATTTGATTTGATGTAGAGAGAGTGAGTGAGAAAAAGAGAAAGAGTGAATGAGTGAGGGAGAGAAGCATGAAGTTAATATAGGCATGATTCATGGTGGAGTTTGATTCTTGTAAGTTATTGTTTCTTGTTTCAATATAACATATAGAACATTAGTAAAGAATATATGTTAATAATATTTTTGATAACAATATGTTTCTTGTTTCAACATGGTAAAGAATATTATCCAAGACGTCCAGCACCGAAAAAATGAAATTGAAAATCCGAAGAAACCAGAAGGTTGGATGGTTGTAGTCTTTTTCAAGCTCAAAAACACAATGGTGTGGAAACACGATTTAGATTTAGAATGTCTTGAAAATATTGTATTTGTGTTGGCTAAGGTAATATATATGTTTTTTTATAAGAAACTTGATTAATTATAAAGCTTTTAAAAATACATTTTAAAATAACCACATATCAAAATGTAAAAATTTAATTTAACAAATTATTGTGTACTATTGTATTATTGTTTTGTATAGTAAAAATATATATTTTATTATTATTGGTTGAATTTCGATCCAATATCGATTCGACATTTAAACCTTGAATCTCTTAATATTTCAATTCTACTAACATCAACTAGGGTTTATTTTTTATTTTTGATGACATGGACTTAATAAATGGGTTTATATCTAGGCATCAAGATAATATAAAAATATCAAAAGGTTGTTTTATTTCCAATGAATTCTGCAGCGGCATTTAGACAACAAATGGATGATAGTGTTTAACCCAAAATTTTCCCTCTCATTTTACTCAAAACCTACTCCTAGAGATCCTCAATTTGCTCAAGGTTGACCAAGAGTTGACCAGACAAACTATCTCCTAAGGCAATGTATTTTAAACTAGGGTTTCCATTTTCATCAATATGGGTGAACTCTAAAGATCTCATATGCTCTCCATGGTCCTAATATGTTTTTAAGACCCTCCATATCAAATTTCAATCCTTGCACAAGAAGTTTGCTCAGTCAACTGCTCAAATGCTTGAGAATCGACTATATTAGGTCAAAAGTCAACTATGGCCCACATACAGTCAAACTTCAAGATTTTTGGTCAACATCCACATTTTGAAGTGACTTTAATCATTTGATCAAGGTTTGATCATGATTCTTCAAGGAATTCCCCAAATTCATCAAAACCCAAAAGTTGCTAAATTAGGGTTTCTTAGGAAAAGTCAACCAAACTTTGACCAAGCATAACTTCCACATACTTTATCAGAAATTTTCCATCCAAGGCTCATTTTGAAGAGGATGCAATTCCCTACAACTCATCTTAATCCCACAAGTTCAAAATATGCACTCATAAAAAGATATGAATTTCTACATTATAGGTCTTTTTGAAAAGTCAACAAAAAACACCTTTTGGGTCAAAGCTTATCACATGAACATGGAAAATCCAATTGAAATTAGACAAAAAGGGTTGCTTAGGGGACATCCTAACATTTCTAAAAAGTCAAAGAACACCTCTCTATGGTTAAAATTGGAGGAGATATGCCTTGTCAAAGTAGACCTTTTTTGTAAAATTGCCAAAAGTCAAATGGGCTCAAAATTACATTTTTTGCCAAATGGGCCTCACTTTTTATGCTTGTACCTCACTTATAAAATGGTCCACGACCCAAATATTCACCCACACATTATTTGCTTCATTTTTCATTTTATTTTGATTTTTTATTAATTAAAATTTGAATTAAATCAAATAAATGACAAATAATAGCAAAGATAGTTTTGGTATGATTTTATGACAGGATCTCAATCAAATTATGCTGAGATATCAAGACCAAATCGAATCAAGCATGATTGGTACAAAAATGGGATGATTTGGCTCAATTTAGAAAGTTTGCATATGGTTAAATAATCAAATCAAATCTCATCAAAACTTCAAGATCCAATCTGTTTTGCTACCCTAATTCACTCAAGGGTATATAATGACCAAGAACAAAGAATGAAAGGAGGGGCTAGAGGTCGTGAAAGAGAAAGAACAAATTCCAAATTTCTTGAAAAAAAAGTGTGACTCGGTTTTCACTCCGCAGGACCTTTCAAAGAAATTTAGGGCCAGCAATCGCATCATGGGCGTGCACTGAAGCCATCCCAATCAGTTGCAAGGTCTGAAGCATTAAGAAACGCAAGTTGTAACTCACACGGTTTGCATTTTTTTTTCAAAATCGATTACCCTAATTCCTGCATCATTAGCATATTTAATTTATATATTTGTGATGTTTGAGATGTTTGCAACCTGACTGTATAGTTTAATTGTATTTTTGAAGCCTATACGCGTATCTGCCATTGCTAGGGTTCACCTTGCATTTTTAGGGTTTTTGAATACAAGAACAATTAGCCTAAATGAAGGACACCATGATGATCAAAGGGCCAAATCCTGTTGATCCATGGTCTTTAATCTTATTTATCCTGTGTTGTGTTGATTTTTGAAATTCACAGACTTGTAGTTACAGACACTGTCCGTAGGTATTAGTCATCTACCTAATACGACGGTTCCCTGGAGAAGACGGTGGCGTGACAATCATGTATTTTGCCATTTGAAATTCGCGCGCGTTTGATTTAGTTTGTTTTGTTTTCATATATTATATTTTATTGTTATTACACTAACAAGTAAAACATGTAGCGCAGCTGGAAACACATCAGTGGTGGTAAGCGTGAGGACCTGGGTTCGATCCCAGGTCTCAGCATTTCTTTATTTTATTTTCTTTCCACATATCTAGTGCATCAATACTTCAAGCGACTACCATGTGCCATCAACATTCAGCCAGTGGATCTATGATCAATCAGATCTAACGCCTCATCACTGAAGGACCAGGGTGTACTCTCAAGGCAGTGCCACATGGAATCTCACGTAAGCTTGGGCCATCAACCTTGGGCCCAAGAGCTGTTTCAGCATTGCACCCCCTCATTTCAATTCAACATAAGCCCATTTTCAATTCTTTCTTTTTTATTTCTTTTATTTTAATTAATTTGTTTAATTACTTTTCACCAAAAATTAATTACCTTTTTTATTAATCATAAAATCAACAAATCACAAAAATCACAAAAGATCATTTTTTCATAAAATATTTATTTTAATTTAATTAGAAAATTAGGTTAATTTAATTTCTTTACTTTTTGTTCATAATTAAAAACAATTAGAAATTAGGGTTTAATTAATGTGCAATTAAATTCTTTTCTCAAATAAAAACGTACAAAAATATTTTTTCTCAATTAGGTTTTTAGGTTATTTTTTTAAGCGTCCTCGTACTTAATTCACCGCGCGTGTAATTAATTCTTTTCGTATTTTTTGTAACTGCCAATGGTTTGTAATAGTTAAACTAGGGTTTTGTTAATCGCTTTATCCCCGATTTTTGGTTATGTAATTAATCCCCCTCCCCGAAGCCTTGTAATAGTTAGGTTTATTTTCTTGCACTTTTAATTTCCATAATCTTTAACTGTTAGATGCATGGTTAATAGGATTGTATGAAAAGATTGTTTAAAAATTAAAACGGTAGATCACCTAATGTGCAAAGACTAAATTAATTGAAAAATTCACATGCACATATTCACTCATAGGGTTTGCCTCACTTCGGTTGCCTTTGGTAAAACAATCATTAAGCATAGGAGATTTTAGTGGTTGCCCTCCTGTATAAAAGATCAAATGTCCAATTCGAATGTTACCTCGGAAATGTTGTCTCGAAAAGATCTTTAGGACTCTAGGGTTACTACAAAAGTTTCCAACCCATTGCTTAGGTGACTGTACTTTTCCCTTTCGAACATCCCTTACAAACTCCAACGACGGGGCTACCTACTCCTTAATAGTAGGATAGCGCTGTCTAAAGGAAATGTGAACGAACAATCTTTTTTCGAGTAGGTAGAATCTTAAGTACTTGCTCAACAAAACTTTTCACACAAACACCTTTCAAAACATTTTTAAAAAACAACTTCGTCACACCCTCGAGGACTGATACAAAGGTTATCACGAAGTAAAACTATTCAAAACAAGCACACACATAAGAAATTTTAAAAAGACGAGCAAGTACCTAAGAGCCCATGGAAAACCATGGATAGAAAGGGTGCTAACACCTTCCCTTTCTATAATCTACCCCCCGTACTCAGAAATCTCGAAAAAGGTTTTTTCTATTCTTTTTCCTTTTCCATGATTGGATGAAATAAAAGTCGGTGGCGACTCTTGCTTACTGCGACATTTTGCAAACAAAAAATGCAAAACGCAAACCAGTATTAACAGTCGGTTCTGCCACTGTATCACAGAATTGGCGACTCTGCTGGGGAATATATTAATAAGTGGGATTTACCTTAAGATCTAGGTCATTTCAAAAATTGTTTTCTTGTTTGTTTGCTTTATTCTTAAAAGGGTTTTGCTTGGGTTACTATAGATCTTACACCCGGATCTTGGGGCACTCATTAGGTAAACAACAATACATCGTGGAGATTGTACGACATAGACCCATATAGTTTAAGCGATGGTTGTGTTGGTGTGGCACTTTGGTTGGTATCGGTATCCTTCATGGGGAAATGAGGAGAATACGGGGCCGCCGCATGGTGTCTTGAAGCACTAACGGACCTTAGAACCTTAGTTGAACAAACTTGGCCATTATAAAGTAGTGAGATAGCCGACCTCGGTGTAGAGCTGAGGATTGGTTGATACTCGATGATACACTCATTGAGATCAGACTTTCCGGATATTTCGGCCGCAAGAAAATATTGCTTGAGCTGAGATAATGCCCGATAAAGGATGGTCAGTGATATTAAGATCCCTTAGAACCCGGTTACTTTTTAAGACATGTTTGAAGCCAACTAAACCTCAAGATGGTATGACCTTTAACCTCATGTAGGCCTTAAACTTAAGGACTTGGTGTGATTTGACCGTGTTTGCTATACCTGTGGTTTATCATGACATCATGCATCATAACATAGCATCCATTCTTATTGCACTAACCATTTCAAAGACCAAGGGAATTTATCTTTGTTCTGTTTTGCAGATCATGGCTTCCGTTCGTAGAAACACTATCTGAATCAGCTTTGTGAAGATACCTTCCCAACTCAAAGAGCCAGTATCAAGGGTTTCTGAAACTTCAGCGTTCACTAAGATACATGGTCAACTTCTCAACCTGGTTACTTCAAACTTTGATGAAAGGATGATGAGTGTACTCTTTCAGTTCTTTGATCCCAAGCACCACTTCTTCACCTTTCTAGACTATCAGTTAGTGCCTACCTTGGAAGAATTCTCTCAGCTGCTGGATATACCCATTCTTGAACAGTTTCCCTTCACAGGTCTGGAAGAAGTTCCTAAGCCAGAAGTCATTGCCTCAGCTTTGCATCTGAAACGGGCCGACGTGGTATCCAATTGGGAAACAAGAAGTGGAGTCAAGGGTTTTCTAGCCAAGTTTCTGATAGACAAGGCCCAACTGTTTTAGGATGATATGGATTTTCAGGATTTTGAGGAGGTCTTGGATCTTCTAATCTATGGGTTAGTACCATTCCCTAATCCAGACTCATTCATAGATGTGAATGCTATCAAGATCTTCCTCTCTCACAGCCCTGTGCCGACCTTGCTCGGAGATATTCTGCACACTCTCCATACTCGTACCGTGAAGAGAAGAGGGGTTTTTATGTGTTGCATGCCCTTGTTATCGAGGTGGTTTATTTCTCACCTCCCTAAGTCCATACTGAAGAATGAAGAAGGTTTGGGTTGGTCACAAAGGATAATGTCACTCGCGCACATGGATATTCTCTGGTGTTCCCGACCTATGGAAAACACTGTTGTTATTGACCGCTGCGGGGAGTACCCTAATGTCCCATTACTTGGTATCAGAGGGGGTATAACCTATAATCCTTGTTTAGCTCTGCGACAATTTGGTTACGCTTAAAGAGATGGTCCCCATGAGTTAATTATCGAGGTCATTATATTCAACTATGAGGATGATGTTTAAAAGTATCGTAGAAGGTGAAGCCACCAGCAGAAAACACAGAGCCGCCACCGAACTTTATTTATCTCGAAGGAAGGGGAAATATCTATAAAACCACAAGGGAATGGAAAAGATGGTCTTGCGACCAAGAGAAAGGGTAAGGGAGTCGGTTATGCGAGGGGAAGGTATTAGCACCCCTCACATCCGTTATACTCAACGGGATCCATTTTGTTTGTTTGTCTTAAAGGGTGTGTTTATCTACAACTATGTTTTATTTAAGGGAAATGAATGGTTTTTTATTATTGCATTCGTGAGGGTTTCGCGACCCTTTTCCTATGTATCCAATGAAGGAATCAGAACACCGTAGTTCCTCTAGAAAATGATTGGTTTGTTTGTGTTTTTTAGTGGGCGACGTTAACGCACGCATTCTAGCAATAGGCACGGCCGGTATCGCGGTAGAACAGAGATAACATGCCCTTTGGGGGAGTTTTTGATTGGTTGAGTGTTTTTGCGAGTTTTAAAATAAATTCAAGTAATGATTAAGTATTTTTTTTGGATTTTTCGATTTGTGAATGTTATGTTTTGTTTTAATTATAAAAGAAAAGTCAAAGGGGAAATTCTACCCTAATGTTATTATGTACATGTGGACTTAAAGTTGAGTCCCTCTTTTTTTAAATCTAAATATTCAAGTATAATATAAATCAAATAAAAAATTAAGAGAAATTATTTAACTAAATTAATAGTTAAATTAATCAACATAAATAAAACCATAAAAAATATTAATCACAAACACACAATATAATAAAATAAAAATGCGAAAGAACGGATAAAATTATTAAAAACTATGAAGAAAAATAGAAAGAAAAATAGAAAGAAAAATAGAAAGAAAATGTAAATAAATGAAATTGGGCCTTTGAGGGTTTAAAGCTGGATTTGGAGGTGTTTTAAGCAAGCTGGGCTACATGAGGAAGAGAAATTCGGTGGACTGAGTTGTAGTGAAAAAAAAAGGAAGGAAAAATGGTGGCTGGGTTGGACTACTGATGCCCAAATTCTATAAAAACAAAACAATTAATCTAAAAAAAACATGGTTGGGCCGGACCGGGTCAACAGGGTCCGGACCCAACTCCCTCTTAAATGAAACGGGTTGAGAAACCCTAACAAAATAACACCCTCTCTGTGATCGGTGGGAATAGAACTGACTGTTTTTTAGCTGGTTTCGCAAAATGTCGCGGTAAGCAAGAGTCGCCACCGTCTTTTATGTTCTCCATCATGGAAAGGACAAAAGCACAGCAAAATTCCTTATGAGAATGTTTCTCGGTTCGTGAGGTAGATTTATAGAAAGGGAAGGTGTTAGCACCCTTTCTATCCATGGTTATCCATGGGCTTTTAGATACTTGCTCTTATGTTTTCAAAATGTTTGCTTTAAAATGTGAGTGAGTTTGAAAAAAAAAGTTTCTTTGAAAGATTTCTGAATAACTCTTGTATCTGTCCTCAAGAGTGTTTGAAAAATTTGTTTTGAAAGCTTTTGAAAGTGTAAGGTGTGAAAAGTATGTTGTTTGTTTTTTAAAAGAGCAAGTATCTATGAGTCATCTACCTACCCTAAGGAATTAGGCTGTGTAAATGTCCTTAAGGTAGTGTCATCCCACCATTGAGAGGTAGGTAGCACCACCGTTGGAGGTGTTCGGGTCAATTCGTTTGTAGGGACAGTGTGGTCACCAGAGCAACAGTAGGACACCTTAGAAGCTACCCTTATGCCATTGATCCTTTTTAATTCCGAGGCAACCGTTTCGAGGCAACTGGATCATGTCATGGACATAAGGACTTACTAAAACGTCCTATACTCGACGACCACGTTTCGAAGGTAAGGCAACAGTGAGGCGTACCCTAGAAGCGGTGTGTGAATTTGTGTGTTATTTTCATGTTAAGTTTATCTTTGATCATGTATCATGGTGATCTACGCATTGTTTTTAATTAGTCATTCATTCTTTCATGCAAGTTAGCAGTTTAAAAGTGCGGAAATTAAAGTGCGGAAAGTAAAACCCTACGCTATTACAAGGCGCGGGTCTATACATCGCCAAATTAACAAAGACCCGTTTTTAATAAAATGCGGAAAGTAAAACCTAGTTACTATTACATGGCTTGAGCAATTACATAACAATCGAACAGATTAAATGCGCGCGAATAAATTAATCGGGAAGTCTTTAGGGTGTTGACCCTTTTAAGAAAAGGAAATTAATTTTTTGGTTTTTTTTATAATTAAAATGAAATGGGAACTAATTAATGATTAATTAATTTAATTTAATTAAAAGAAATATTTTTTTTTAATGTTTTTTATGAAATAAAATAGAAAAAGAAATAAAATTCTAGGTTAACCTAAATCTAAATCTATTTTAATTATTAAAAAGAATGTTAAAATGGCCTAATTAAAAACTAGTTCAATTATGGTTTATTTACAAAATAATAAATAATAATAATAAAAGTGTTAATTGTATTTTTTATTTTTTTATGAAAATGGTTAATTGATTAATTACTAATAATAAATAAAAATAAAAAAGGGGAAGAAATTAAATTGACAAATAAAATGAAAGGAAAATAATGAACCAAATGGAGGAGGTGTTGGGCCAGGAATGGGGGTGAAATGCTGGAATTCAGGCCCATTGAGGCAAAGGCCTCGTTGACTTTTCCTGATCAAGCGCTTGCTTACTGACTAGGGTGCATCATAGAAATTATTTGAAACAAAATAATAGAAATTATTTGGGGGACCTGGGATTCGAACCCAGGTCCCAAGGGTCAATGCATGTACGCCTAACCAATTGAGCTGTGTGACTTAATTGAAACAATAATAATACATAAATATTATATTAGCAACTCAAATAATCCCCTGGAAAAAAAAAAAAGAAAAGCGCGCTTATTTCAAACGGACAAATGAGGAGGGGACGCGTCAGCGTCTTCTTCCTTGGACACTGGTTTTTTTACCTGCGGATTTCTATCCGCGGGAAGTTTCGCAGGTTGCTTCAAAAATGGTCCTCAGGCCATGAAAACTCCACCTAAAGCCATGGATGACCTCGTCTATGTCCCCTGATCACACTTATGCCTTTGGATGGCCTTAATTTAACCTGAAACAAAAACGCCTAAAACACAAGAACGTGAACCCTAGAATCGGGCATCACGATTCAGGGTCTAACAATGAAATTGGCTAATGCAATCATGTTGGAAATTAATCAAGGAACATGAATATGCTAGCTTTTTTTAGAAAAAACGCAAGAATAGGGAGTTCCAATTTCATGCTCAGAGACGAGTTTGTGATTACTTACAGTGATGTGTAGGATGTCTTAGGGCTTGGCAATTGTCGTGTTGGCTTCAGGGGATTGCCAAGAAGGAAGCTACGTCCTCAGTTTTGTATGAAAAGGCCTGCAAGATAGCTTTAGATCTCCCACTTTTTGAAAGTTTTTTGAATTTCTCTCTGGCCGTTTTAGGTGTCTCTAGCTCGTGAATTCCCTTGTGATTGCTTGCATACATGTTATGTAATGAGTTTCAATCAGCATTAAGGGCCTTGAAGCCTTGCATTCATGTTCAAGATTTTGGCATAACCTCCATTGAAACACTTTCCCTTTTTGTGTCCAAATTTGAATTCTTGCTTGATTTGGCCCTTTGCACGAATTTGGAATGGTCATGATGGTGTATCAAAGCATTTCAATACAAAATATACCCTTTAATTAATTTTCTTGATTTTTATTTGATTTTAAAAGATTTAAAATGAATTAAATCAAATAAAATTAAATAAAAATGGAAAAATTAATTTTAAAACTTGAAATAATTTGTGGGACACGTGGGAAGCATGGCCAAGCTGAAACAAGTGGAAAAAGTGGGCCCCTTTTGTCAAAAATGAAGTTTCAAGGATAAATGATTTTGGCCATTTCACAAAAATTTCCCAACTTCTCCAATGTATATCTTGCTCAATTTTGAAGCTATGAACATGTTCTTGGACATTTTGGAAAGGTCTTGAAGTCCTCTAACCAATGTCTTTGGTCCCATGTCATTTTGATTTACCAATCTCAAGTTATGGTCTTTGACTTAAAGTGCCTTTTTGTTGACTTTTGAAAATGACCTATAATGTTGAAATTGATAACTTTTTGTGAGAGCATTTCCTAGACTTGGAATGTGAAGATGAGTTGTAGGAAATGTCCTCCCCTTCAAGATGAGCATTGGATGGGATTTTTCTGATGAACCATGAGGAAGTTATGCCTTGGTCAAGTTACAGTTGACTTTTCAGCTGTCCAAAATAGAAACTTTTGCATCTTGAAACTTTTTGAGCCATTCTTGTGAAATCATGGTCAAGATTTGACCAAATGATGATTGTGGCTTCAAAATAAGATGTTGACCAAAAATTTTGACTTTTGACTGCCAAATGACCATTTTGCCCCTACAGTTGACTGTTGAGCAATTAGGGTTTTTGACTGTGCAACTTGACCTTGTGAGCCTTGAAACTTGACATGTAGGTGCTTGACAATGTGTATGAGCATATGTGACTTTATTGAGCCCTTGAAAACCTCAACTTCCTTGCAAGAATCAAAACCCTAATTTGACTGGCTTAGGAGAATGGTTGACTGTGTAGCCCTTGAGTAGACCTTGAACCATTTGCTTGTCATAACTTTGAAGATTATGGGAGGGCAAATTTTGGGGTACAACAGTTGCCCCTGTTCAATCTTCTTAGACCTGAGGATGTAGATTGGCTTGTGTGCCTTTCGTGATCCGAGGGTGGAAGATGATTGAACACTAGGGTACCCAGAAATTTGCACTCACATAGTAGAGTATCAACAGTGTGATGGTGGGAATGGGCTTATAGATGCCATTTGGAGACTGATGGATAGGGGAGAGATGGGCTTATAGATGCCATCGGGAGGTTGTCGATCGCGTAAGAGATTCCTTAGCGAGAACTTGCATACCTAAGAAAGAAAATAATTACCTGGCCTGTTACAGGAGTTGATCTTCAAACTCTTCATGTAGATGTGCCCGGGCTGGATATAGGAATCAAATCTTTAAACTCTTCAGACGTTCCCTGGCAAGATACAGGAATCGAGTCTGGAATTAGTCGTCAACAGATACACCCTGGCAAGATACAGGAATCGGATCTTCGAACTCTTCAAACGTGCCCTGGCAGGATACAGGAATCGAGTCTGGTAATGTAGTCGTCAACAGATACACCCTGGCAGGATACAGGAATCGGATCTTCAAACTCTTCATACGTGCCCTGGCAGGATACAGGAATCGAGTCTGGAAATGTAGTCGTCAACAGATACACCCTGGCAAGATACAGGAATCGGATCTTCGAACTCTTCAGACATGCCCTGGCAGGATACAGGAATCGAGTCTGGTAATGTAGTCGCCAACAGATACACCCTGGCAAGATACAGGAATCGGATCTTTGAACTCTTCAGACGTGCCCTGGCAAGATACAGGAATCGAGTCTGGTAATGTAGTCGTCAACAGATACACCCTGGCGAGATACAGGAATCGGATCTTCAAACTCTTCAGACGTGCCCTGGCAGGATACAAGAATCGAGTCTGGTAATGTTAGTCGTCAACAGATACACCCTGGCGAGATACAGGAATCGGATCTTCGAACTCTTCAGACGTGCCCTGGCAGGATACAGGAATCGAGTCTGGTAATGTAGTCGTCAACAAATACACCCTGGCAAGATACAAGAATCGGATCCTCAAACTCTTCAGACGTGCCCTGGAAAGATACAAGAATCGAGTCTGGAATTAGTCGCTCACAGATACACCCTGGCAAGATACAGGAATCGAATCTGGAATTGCGACAGTTGATAGTAATCATCTTTGTATTGATCTTGGTCCTGAAAAGATAAAACGTTAGTTGTATGCAATATCATGATGTATGACATGCGTGATGTTCTCGAAATAAATGAGATTGTATGTTCATGATGCGTATGTGCATGCTATAATGTATGAAGATGTGATGTTCATGAATGTATGTTTTGTCTAGGAAAGTAAATCCTTGACGGGTGCCGGGCAGTTAACTGCTGGGCTGCTATTGAAAAGTAGAGCTTTGTTTCCGCTGGGGGTGATGGCTGCAAGAATAAACCGGTAGGAGAATATGACTCCGTTGGGGAAATAAACTTGGCGAATAGATTACTCTGCGGGGAGATAACTCTGTAGGGAAAGAGAGGTACTTTGCTGAGATGTTGATGATAAGTCCGCTGGGGATACCGTTGTTAAGTTCTGTTGGAAGATTGGATGAACTGCGCTGGGGATGGGAAGACTTCGCCGGGGACGATCTTTCCGTGGTTTTTAGCTGAGGATAACCCAGTTATATCCTGGTGGGGAAATAACCTTTGAATAAAACCGGGGAGACGCGTTCGCTCTGCAGGGGATAAGCTTCCAGAATCTACTGGGGATAAGCTTACTACTGGGGAGATTGATTGAACTCTCCTGGGGGAATCCTTTCAGATTGGACTGGACTCTCCTAGGGAAATTAGGATATACTGGGGAAGTGGCTCCACTGAATGTCCGATATACCGCTGGGGAACAATCTTAGATCAAGACTGTCGGGGATGCTTGTTAAGAATGTTGGTATACTCCGCTGAGGAATGTTGAGATCTGCTAGGGATAATCCAACTTCCATAAGGCTGACTGAGTAGGCTAACTCTGCTTGGGGAGAGTATCGCTGACTTGCTGGAGATACGATGCCTTGTTCAGGGCTAATTGGAGACCAACTGCTCGAGGAGAATTGTTTAATCTTGGCTTACTCTCTAGGGAATTAAGATATCTTGGTTACATTCTTCGGCCGAATTTACCTTGGTACCTTGGTGGACGGAGCAATTAGATCGCTTTAGATAACTCATTATTGCCCCTGTTTCTGATGTTACCTGTAATTAATCCTTTGTTTCGTATGCAAATATTTATGAGTTTAGCAATTAGTGTCAAATGCATATATCACAATTTGAACATTGGACGTTCTTTGCAAAACAAAACAGAAAAAGGAAAAAAAAACAATTGGCAATTGGTCTTGAAAAGTGAATTTGTATTGATTTTTGAATTTGCCTGTGAATAGGCGTTTATGTACAAGGGGCTGACGTCCTAGTAAGAGAACGCCGCCGAACAAAACAGAGTTTATACAATTTTGTACAAAGAGAAAACAAAACAGCTATGTGAAGAGAATAATCCCACTGGGTTCCAACTCTGTTATCGCCTTTATGTCTTCGAGCGTCTCATCACTTGGCTGCTCGGTTGAAGATGAAGCTGACTGATCGATGTCGTCTGAACTTGATAGTTGATACCGGATTCTGGATGCAAGGTGATCCAATGAGACATAGTATTACGCTTTAATCCCTAACTTTTGCCTGGACCGCCCTTTCGGGTTTTCAGTCCACCGGGATACCCATTTTTGCCCAAGCCGCCTTTTCAGGTTTTCGACTTGCCGGGTGTACATATTTTTTTTCATTTCATCCCTTATTTTTGCCCGAACCCTTTTGGTTCGCCGGGAAGCCCTAATTTTTGCCTAGGTATGTCAACCTAGCGGGTCTTTTATCATGCGTAGTATCTTTTTACTATGTCTGCATTGGCGGGGTGAGGAAGGTCGTCACCATCCATGGTGGTTAGGATCATGGCTCCTCCTGAGAACACATGTTTAACCATAAATGGCCCTTCGTACGTGGAGGTCCACTTCCCCCTGGGATCACTCTGAGGAAGAATGATGCGCTTGATTACCAAGTCCCCAACTTGATACTCTTGTGGTCTGACTTTCTTGTTAAATACCCTAATCATCCGTTTTTGGTACGTCTGACCATGACAAATAGCAGTGAGTATCTTTTCGTCAATTAGATTCAACTGATCAAGTCGAGTCTGGATCCAGTCATCTTCGCTCAGATCTGCATCCTTCATTATCCGGAGAGAGGGTATCTGGACTTCAATCGGCAAGACTGCCTTCATGCCGTAGATCAAGGAAAAAGGAGTTGCCCCGGTTGACGTCCTTGCTGAGGTACGGTACCCATGAAGAGCGAACGGTAACATCTCGTGCCAATCTTTATAGGTCACTGTCATCTTCTGCACAATCTTCTTGATATTCTTATTCGCTGCTTCTACAGCCCCATTCATCTTCGGCCGGTAGGGAGAAGAGTTGTGGTGCTGTATTTTGAATTGCTCGCAGAGATCAGTGATTATTTTGTTGTTAAGATTGGTACCATTGTCCGTAATGATCCTTTCCGGGACGCCGTATCGACAGATCAGGTTATGCCGAATGAACCGTGCCACGACATTCTTGGTTACTGTAGCGTAGGAAGCCGCTTCAACCCACTTCGTGAAGTAATCAATCGCTACCAGGATGAAGCGATGCCCGTTGGATGCCGTAGGTCTGATCTCGCCGATCATATCAATGCCCCACATTGCAAAAGGCCAAGGTGTTGTCAAGACATTCAGAGGAACTGGAGGAACGTGCACCTTATCTGCATAAATCTGGCATTTATGACATGTCCGAGAATGTTGGTAATAGTCGGCTTCCATTGTGGACCAGAAATATCTTGCCCGAAGGATTTTCTTTGCCATGGTGTATCCACTGGAATGCGTTCCGAAGGTACCTTCATGCAGCTCTGCCATAATTCTTTCTGCTTCAGTCTTATCCACACAACGCAGTAAGGTTGAATCATGGTTCCGCTTGTAGAGAATGTCGTTGCTGAGGAAGAACTTCGCTGCGAACCTTCTCAGAAACTTTTTGTCGTTGACAGATGCACCTTCCGGGTATTCTTGAGCTTCCAAGTATCTTTTCACCTCATGATACCAGGGTTTTTCAGTTACCACCTCAGCCTCAAGATCACAACAGTATGCAGGTTCGTCCAGTTTCCAGATAATGATTCGGGGAGCCTCATTGTCCCATTTGACTTTGAACATGGAAGACATCGTAGCTAACGCGTCCGCCAACTGATTCTCCTCTCTTGGGAAGTGTTCAAAAGTTATCTCTGTGAAATGGGGGATCAATGTCAACACGCATTCTCTGTAAGGAATAAGGTTCGGATGTTTCGTATCCCACTCGCCTTTGATCTGATTGATCACGAGAGCGGAATCTCCGAAGACACTCAGAAACTTAATCCTTAAGTCAATCGCAGCCTGAAGACCCATGATGCATGCTTCATACTCCGCCATGTTGTTGGTGCAGTTGAAACATAGTCGGGCAGTAAGTGGAGTATGAGTGCCTTGAGGGGATATGATCACAGCGCCGATACCATTACCCAAAGCGTTGGAGGCTCCGTCAAAGTACATAGACCATCGGGATCCTTCCTCAGGTCCTTCATCTGGTCCAGGTACTTCACAATCTGTCACTATCATGATGCTCTCGTCTGAAAACTCAAAGTTCATTGACTGGTAGTCATCTACTGCCTGGTGTGCCAAGTGGTCAGCCAATACACTTCCCTTGATAGCTTTCTGAGTCTTGTACTGGATGTCGTATTCTGTCAAGATCATTTGCCATCTTGTTATTCTTCCAGACAGAGTAGGCTTTTTCGAATATGTACTTTATTGGATCCATTTTTGAAATCAACAGAGTAGTGTGAGTCAGCGTATACTGTCTCAGCTGGCGAGCAGCCCATACCAAAGCGCAGCAAGTTTTCTCGAGCAGTGAGTATCGGGTCTCACAGTCGGTAAACTTTTTGCTAAGGTAATAAATGGCGTGCTCTTTTCGGCCAGACTCGTCATGCTGCCCCAGCACACACCCCATTGAGCTGTCAAGTACGGTCAAGTATAGTATTAGAGGTCTCCCTTCAACCAGTGGTATAAGAATGGGTGGTTCTTGTAGATACTCTTTGATTCTGTCAAAAGCGGCCTGACATTCATCATTCCAACGTACTACTTGATCTTTCTTCAGCAGCTTGAAGATTGGTTCACAGGTAGCAGTTAGGTGCGAGATGAATCAGGCAATATAATTCAGACGTCCTAGAAAGCCTCTGACTTCCTTCTCTGTCTTGGGAATTGGCATCTCTTGAATGGCTTTAACCTTGGCAGGGTCCACTTGGATACCTTTGTCGCTCACGACGAAGCCTAGCAACTTTCCAGATCTTACCCCAAATGTGCACTTGTTCGGGTTCAACCTCAGCTTGTACAATTTCAGGTGATCAAACAACTTCTGCAGATGGTCAAGGTGTTCCTCCTCAGTTTGGGACCTTGCAATCATGTCGTCAACATATACTTCTATCTCATGATGGATCATGTCATGAAATAAAGCAACCATGGCACGTTGGTAAGTTGCCCCAGCATTTTTCAGTCCAAAAGGCATGACCTTGTAGCAGAAGGTGCCCCACTGAGTAACAAAGGTAGTCTTTTCCATATCTTCAGGAGCCATCTTGATCTGATTATAACCTGAAAAGCCGTCCATGAAGGAGAACACTTTATGCTGGGCAGTATTGTCAACCAGAACGTCAATGTGAGGTAGGGGGAAGTCATCCTTGGGGCTTGCCCTGTTCAGGTCCCTGTAATCAACACACATTCTGACCTTACCATCTTTCTTCGGCACTGGCACCACATTGGAAACCCACTGAGGGTAAGAAGTCACTGCTAGAAACCCGGCATCAAATTGCTTCATAACCTCAGCTTTGATCTTCTCGGACATCTCTGGACGCATACGGCGGACCTTTTGTTTAACCGGAGGGCAATCTTCCTTGGTAGGAAAATGATGAACTACGATGTCGGTATCCAACCCAGGCATGTCTTCGTAAGACCAGGCAAAGATTTCCATGTAGTCATGCAGCATCTGGATCAGCCGCTGTTTCACACTGAGCTCTAGATTAGCACCAATCTTGACTTCCTTTCTGTCTGTCTCAGTACCCAGATTTACCGTTTCCACTGGCTCTTCATGTGGCTGAATGGCCCTCTCTTCCTGGAGTAACAGTCTTGCAAGCTCACCAGGCACTTCGCAATCATCTTCACCTTCGTCTTCGGCTAAGTTGATCGGATTTTCGAAGTCATAACTGGCAGTAGCAGAATCGTTACCAGTGAGATCCAGAGTGGATTGAAACCTGTATGAGTGAGTGTGTGTAAATACAGCTGTTTTGCAATATAAAGAAAGAAAGAAAGGGAGCGCAATATTTGAAATGTGAAAAACGTCCAATGCTTTTATTCATGATATATGAAAGTGACAAACAAAAGCCCTCACAAATAAGACCACGGTGCCCTGGGTAAGACACCTGGCCATACAGTTTCAAATTATTGTTTATTAAAAATCCAAAACAAAGAAGTTCATTACTGGGTGACAAAAGTAACAGGTAAGGAGTCCTTGGTAGTCCAGTTGCTAGGTCCACCGTTGGTTGCCGGGTAGATCCAGCTGTCAAACTCGGATTCTTCCACTTCGTCTTCATCCCCAATAGCATTTACTCCATGGTTAGGCATGGGAGCATTCACCACATTAGGCTTCTCGGGAGCCTCAAACTGAACCTCTTTAGCATCAATAAGGTCTTGAACCTTATTCCTCAGGGCCGAACAATCATCTGTGTTATGTCCTGGGCTATCAGAGTGATAAGCACAACGGGCGTTGGGATTGTATTTCGGAGATGCTGTGTTTACCATCTTCGGAGCCTCTTTGACAGTTACCAGGCTAGTTGACAGCAGTTGCGGCAGGATCTGAGAGAGAGTCATGTTGAGCCGAGTATACTGCCGTTTGGGCCTCTCAGCTCTGGGTTGGTTATACTGTTATGGAGCAGCAGCAGGCTTAGAAATAACCACCGCGTTGACAGCTTGGCGGCGTTCAGGTTTGTTCTGCTTTCTTGGACCATACACAGCACTTGCCTCCTTCTTGAAGGGCTTCTTTTCAGAATTAGAGGAGGTACCCTTCTGTATCTTTCCTGATTTTATACCAGCCTCGATCTTTTCACCAGTCAGGATCAGGTCAGTAAACCCAGCAGAGGAATTACCAATGAGATGGTTGAAGAATGGACCAGATAGGGTCCCCAAGAACATGTCCACTAGTTCATGATCCGTCAACGGTGGCTGCACCCTGCCAGCCAGATCTCTCCATTTCTGTGCGTACTCCTTAAAACCTTCACCCGTTCCCAGTGACATACCCTGGAGTTGGGTACGCGTGGGAGCGAGGTCGGAATTATATTGATACTGCTTGTAGAAAGCAGTGGCCAAATCCTCCCAGTTACGAATGTTGGTTCCATCCAGCTGATAAAACCATTCGAGGTGAGTCCCTGAAAGACTCTCCTGGAAGAAGTGGATCCATAAGTTCTTGTCTGCTGTGTAAGGCTGGATCTTCCTTACATAAGAACGGAGGTGCATCTTAGGACAGGAAGCCCCGTCATACTTCACAAAGGCCGGCGCCTTGAACTTGTGCGGGATCACCACCCCAGAAGATAAACCCAAGTCTCCGAAATCCAACCTAGGCACACGTTGAATCTCCATAGCATTTAACCTGTCCTCCAGCTGTTTGTATCGGTCCTCAGCAGGAGGGTACTGTTCATTGTTGAAGTCTATCTCAGTGTCAGAGACCATAGGACTAGGGATCTCTCTCCCTTGATGACTACCTTCCCCCACAGATGGAGTGGTACTCTCAGCTTCATTCTGCAATGTGTTCCCGAGTCTGCGCCCAGTGTTGAATAGCACAGTCCTCTTCTTCTTCTTATTCTTCTTCAGGAGCAAAGCCTTCAGCTCTTGTTGTCCCTGGGCCAAGTTCATGACCATCTCCTGAAATTGGGCATTCTGGGCCTGGAGGGCCTTGATAGCTTGCTCGGTAGTGAGTTCAGGATTCATGATGCTTGAGTGCTGAAATAAACAGCGAAGAAGATTAAGCAACCTGTAGGAAAAGGGTACCTGTAATGCATATGATGAATGAAATGCGTATGAATTATGTTTTCAAAGACAATCGGGAATCAACTTTGTAAACAAAAGGAACACACTTTATTAGATTTAAACTTTAAATTGTTCAACAGTTTGCCCTTAGGCGTTACAAGAATGATAATACTGAAAGGAAATAAAGCTGTAAAACAAAACATCCAAAGTCCATCAGTGCTCCCATGGCCTCCTCTTCTCAGTACGGATATAGTCATTCAGGGTTCGCTCATTCTCCAGTTGCTTGGTCAGCTTCTGGATCTTCTGTTCCTGTTCGTTGAACTTTTCCTGATAATAATACCGCTCTTCCTGTAGTTGTGCCCAAGACCTCTTTAGTGTATCAACATCAGTGGGTATCTGAGGAGGGAGAACAGTTGGAGGGACCCCATCTCCATCAGGACCTTCAAGAATGATAGGCCTGACAGCTTCATATGGCAGACCTAACTTCTGAGCCCGGATGCGGACCCATCTGTAGTAGGCCTCCATAGGTAGAGAAGTCTTCAGTCCCAACTCATGTGGGTCAGCTTTGTGAATTCTGTCCCAAGCTTTGATGAATCTACGGCGCAGTTCGTCACTATCTTTCTGAAACTCAAAACTGATTTGAGGCACCAGCATCTCATGAGGCCCTTCTCTTCTGGCTCTTCCAAACTGACAGAGAGCTAAACATGGATTATAAGAGATTCCGCCCTGAGTGCCAATCAATGGAACATTAGGATATTCTCCGCAGCGATCAATAACAGCCACCTCATCTAAACCTCTGAGAGTCCAAATGATGTCATTATCAGTGAGAGACATTAACCTATGAGCCCAGCCTCTTCCTTCCTGGTTCTTTAGCACAAACTTGGGGAGGTGCGAAATAAACCACCTTACCAACAAAGGAGTACAACACCACATAGTTCCTCGTCTTCGGGCAGTACGAGCATAGAGTTGTTGCAGGACATCACCTAAGAGAGTGGGTACAGGGTTCCGAGACATGAAGATCCTTATGGCATTGACATTAATGAAGTTATCAGGATTAGGAAACAAGACTAGACCATAGATTAAGAGAGCCAGGATGTCCTCGTACGCCTTGAAGTCTAAGTCATTCCAGAAACTGTTAGCTTTACCGATCAGAAACTTAGCCAAGAAGCCCTTAACTCCGCTTCTAGTCACCCAGTTGTCCATCACTTCCTTGTTGGTCAAAGGAAGAGCTGCAGCAATCTCTTAAAGCCTAAGAGCCTTTTCCCAACCAGTGAAGGGAGTCTGATCCAAGATGGGGATGCCAAGTAAATCAGAGAACTCTTCCAGGGTAGGGACCAGCTGGAAGTCTTGAAAGGTGAAGCACTGGTACAGAGGGTCATAAAACTGGGTCAGGACACTCATCAGTTGTTGGTCCCACTTTGCCGTGACTAAACTGAGAAGAGAACCATGCCTCTGGATGAAGGAAGTAGTATTTGGAATTCTGCTAACCAACTCTTCAAGTAACTCAGGTGGGTGAACAAAGTTGAACCGGATAGTGTTCCTTCGCATAGGCATCATGATATCCTACAAAACAGAGCAAAGGTGAAACCCTCTTGTCTTTGAAATAGGTCAGTCCTTATGCAGGATGCATGCAATGGTATGATGTTATGATGTTATGATAAAGCACACCACAAATATTCACAAAGGCAAACATGATAAGGCACACAAGACACACAAGACAAGCCCTTAGGTTTAGGCCAGCATGGGGTCTAGATATTACCCTCCTTCAGTTTGTTGGTTAAGACCTATCCTATCAGAAGTAACCGGGTTCTAGAGGATCCCGATATCATTGACTACCCTCAATCGGTCATAACTCCAGCATCGCAATCTTTTCTTGCGGCTGGAACCATCACGAGAGTTTAGCCTCAATGGGTGTAGCATACTGTTACTATTCTATTGGCCAAGTTAGGTCATTTAAGGTTCTAAGGTCGGTTGGTGCTTAATGACTCCTCAGAAGACCCATATTCTCCTCGTTGCAACACAAAGGATATCGGTACAGACCAAGGTGCCACACCAATGTAGCCACTGCTTCATCCGTGTCGGTCTTCGCCGGACAGGTCCCTCACAGCTTATGCTACCTAACAGGGTATCCCCAGATCCGGGTTAGGATCTTTGTAACTCCGATGCAGCCCACAATAATAAAGCAAACAAGCACAACAATTGAAAACACAAGTATGAGCTATCCTAAGGTGCACCTCACTTTAAGTGTCCCCAGCAGAGTCGCCAGTTCTGTGATCGGTGGGAATAGAACTGACTGTTTTTTAGCTGGTTTTGCGAAATGTCGCGGTAAGCAAGAGTCGCCACCGTCTTTTATGTTCTCCAACATGGAAAGGACAAAAGCACAGCAAAATTCCTTATGAGAATGTTTCTCGGTTCGGGAGGTAGATTTATAGAAAGGGAAGGTGTTAGCACCCTTTCTATCCATGGTTATCCATGGGCTCTTAGATACTTGCTCTTATGTTTTCAAAATGTTTGCTTTAAAATGTGAGTGGGTTTGAAAAAAAAAGTTTCTTTGAAAGATTTCTGAATAACTCTTGTATCTGTCCTCAAGAGTGTTTGAAAAATTTGTTTTGAAAGCTTTTGAAAGTGTAAGGTGTGAAAAGTATGTTGTTTGTTTTTGAAAAGAGAAAGTATCTATGAGTCATCTACCTACCCTAAGGAATTAGGCTGTGTAAATGTCCTTAAGGTAGTGCCATCCCACCATTGAGAGGTAGGTAGCACCATCGTTGGAGGTGTTCGGGTCAATTCGTTTGTAGGGACAGTGTGGTCACCAGAGCAACAGTAGGACACCTTAGAAGCTACCCTTATGCCATTGATCCTTTTTAATTCCGAGGCAACCGTTTCGAGGCAACTGGATCATGTCATGGACATAAGGACTTACTAAAACGTCCTATACTCGACGACCACGTTTCGAAGGTAAGGCAACAGTGAGGCGTACCCTAGAAGTGGTGTGTGAATTTGTGTGTTATTTTCATGTTAAGTTTATCTTTGATCATGTATCATGGTGATCTACGCATTGTTTTTAATTAGTCATTCATTCTTTCATGCATGTTAGCGGTTTAAAAGTGCGGAAATTAAAGTGCGGAAAGTAAAATCCTACGTTATTACAAGGCGCGGGTCTATACATCGCCAAATTAACAAAGACCCGTTTTTAATAAAATGCAGAAAGTAAAACCTAGTTACTATTACATGGCTTGAGCAATTACATAACAATCGAACAGATTAAATGCGCGCGAATAAATTAATCGGGAAGTCTTTAGGGTGTTGACCCTTTTAAGAAAAGGAAATTAATTTTTTGGTTTTTTTTATAATTAAAATGAAATGGGAACTAATTAATGATTAATTAATTTAATTTAATTAAAAGAAAATATTTTTTTTGTTTTTATGTTTTTTATGAAATAAAATAGAAAAAGAAATAAAATTCTAGGTTAACCTAAATCTAAATCTATTTTAATTATTAAAAAGAATGTTAAAATGGCCTAATTAAAAACTAGTTCAATTATGGTTTATTTACAAAATAATAAATAATAATAATAAAAGTGTTAATTATATTTTTTGTTTTTTTATGAAAATGGTTAATTGATTAATTACTAATAATAAATAAAAATAAAAAAGGGGAAGAAATTAAATTGACAAATAAAATGAAAAGAAAATAATGAACCAAATGGAGGAGGTGCTGGGCGAGGAATGGGGGTGAAATGCTGGAATTCAGGCCCATTGAGGCAAAGGCCTCGTTGACTTTTCCTGATCAAGCGCTTGCTTACTGACTAGGGTGCATCATAGACTTCATTTTGTGGCCACTGGATGAGATCTGGGGACACATGGCACACTGATGTATGAGGACGCATGGTGGAGTTATGGGCATATGCTGCATGGAAACATTTGAAACAAAATAATAGAAATTATTTGGGGGACCTGGGATTCGAACCCAGGTCCCAAGGGTCAATGCCTGCACGCCTAACCAATTGAGCTGTGTGACTTAATTGAAACAATAATAATACATAAATATTATATTAGCAACTCAAATAATCCCCTGGAAAAAAAAAGCGCGCTTATTTCAAACGGACAAATGAGGAGGGGACGCGTTAGCGTCTTCTTCCTTAGACACTGGTTTTTTTACCTGCGGATTTCTATCCGCAGGAAGTTTCGCAGGCTGCTTCAAAAATGGTCCTTAGGCCATGAAAACGCCACCTAATGCCATGGATGACCTCGTCTATGTCCCCTAATCACACTTATGCCTTTGGATGGCCTTAATTTAACCTGAAACAAAAATGCCTAAAACACAAGAACATGATCCCTAGAATCGGGCATCACGATTCAGGGTCTAACAATGAAATTGGCTAATGCAATCATGTTGGAAATTAATCAAGGAACATGAATATGCTAGCTTTTTTGAGAAAAAACGCAAGAATAGGGAGTTCCAATTTCATGCTCAGAGACGAGTTTGTGATGACTTACAGTGATGTGTAGGAGGTCTTAGGGCTTGGCAATGGTCGTGTTGGCTTCAGGGGATTGCCAGGAAGGAAGCTACGTCCTCAGTTTTGTATGAAAAGGCCTACAAGATAGCTTTAGATCTCCCACTTTTTGACAGTTTTTTGAATTTCTCTCTGGCCGTTTTAGGTGTCTCTAGCTCGTGAATTCCCTTGTGATTGCTTGCATACATGTTATATAATGAGTTTCAATCAGCATTAAGGGCCTTGAAGCCTTGCATTCATGTTCAAGATTTTGGCATAACCTCCATTGAAACACTTTCCCTTTTTGTGTCCAAATTTGAATTCTTGCTTGATTTGGCCCTTTGCACGAATTTGGAATGGTCATGATGGTGTATCAAAGCATTTCAATACAAAATATACCCTTTAATTAATTTTCTTGATTTTTATTTGATTTTAAAAGATTTAAAATGAATTAAATCAAATAAAATTAAATAAAAATGGAAAAATTAATTTTAAATCTTGAAATAATTTGTGGGACACGTGGGAAGCATGGCCAAGCTGAAACAAGTGGAAAAAGTGGGCCCCTTTTGTCAAAAATGAAGTTTCAAGGGTAAATGATTTTGGCCATTTCACAAAAATTTCCCAACTTCTCTAATGCATATCTTGCTCAATTTTGAAGCTATGAACATGTTCTTGGACATTTTGGAAAGGTCTTGAAGTCCTCTAACCAATGTCTTTGGTCCCATGTCATTTTTATTTACCAATCTCAAGTTATGGTCTTTGACTTAAAGTGCCTTTTTGCTGACTTTTGAAAATGACCTATAATGTTGAAATTGATAACTTTTTGTGAGAGCATTTCTTGGGCTTGGAATGTGAAGATGAGTTGTAGGAAATGTCCTCCCCTTCAAGATGAGCATTGGATGGGATTTTTATGATGAACCATGAGGAAGTTATGCCTTGGTCAAGTTACAGTTGACTTTTCAACTGTCCAAAAATAGAAACTTTTGCATCTTGAGACTTTTTGAGCCATTCTTGTGAAATCATGGTCAAGATTTGACCAAATGATGATTGTGGCTTCAAAATAAGATGTTGACCAAAATTTTTGACTTTTGACTTCCAAATGACCATTTTGCCCCTACAGTTGACTGTTGAGCAATTAGGGTTTTTGACTGTGCAACTTGACCTTGTGAGCCTTGAAACTTGACATGTAGGTGCTTGACAATGTGTATGAGCATATGTGACTTGATTGAGCCCTTGAAAACCTCAACATCCTTGCAAGAATCAAAACCCTAATTTGACTGGCTTAGGAGAATGGTTGACTGTGTAGCCCTTGAGTAGACCTTGAACCATTTGCTTGTCATAACTTTGAAGATTATGGGAGGGCAAATTTTGGGGTACAACACTCTCTTACTCTTTTCTCTATGTTATGTTCTTTTCAATTGTTCATCACCATTACCGTCACCACTCATCTCCCCCTCATTCTCGCTTTCCATTCATACTCTTCATCTCCTTACTCTCTGCTTATGATTTCTACACTTTCCTCTATTCTCGTGGACCTCTCGCTCTCCCAGTTTCTAGTTATAACAACAAAACAAGGTTAAGATCTCTCGCTCAAACGCTCAGATGGTGATGCAAGATTTTGTCAAATTTTATAAATTACCAACCCATTATATTGTTCAAATTTTATAAATTACCTGATGACTTGTGAAAGCTGAAGTAAATCAAGAGCAGTACTAAAGTGAAATCGATGACTCTAGTAAATGTTTCTCCTTACTTTTGCTTGCTTTGTCTTTGTCTTCTTCTTCTGATTTGTTATCATGTTGTTATCGTCATGCGCTTCTGCTATTCTTGAGTCATTGTTGACGTTCTGTTGTAATCATGACAGTGTCGTTGTTCTGTGCATTAATTATTATGGTCTGAGAGTATGAGGAAGGTTGAAGGTTCTAATTGGAATTCTTATTCTTTTTGTAACGAGTTTGGTTTGAAGGTTGTGGCGTGATCGTTATGTGCTGAAGGGGTTTGTAAGTTGTTAATGGCACAAAAAGGAGTTTTGTAGTATAAGACTCGGTTGGAGTTCTAGATCCCTGCTGTTCTTTCGTGTTTGAAATTTTTGTCTGTAGGTCAGCAAGGTAAGCTTCAGGGGGTGATTTTGAAGTTGATGAAAAAAAGGTTTGATGAACAAGGCTGGCTTCCTTGTTTCTGTATGGTGCATCTGTTCTCTTTTTGCTGGTTGTGGGCTCTCTTTCTTGGTTTTGCTGGCTAGGTTGTTCTTGTATGTTTTTTGCTGTCTATTTTTCTTTCTTCACAACCATCCCCTCTAATGAAACAGTGGCCCTCTTTTACGGTGCAACAGGGGTGGAAATCAGGGGGGAATTAAGGAAATTTGAACATTCCTGGTATGCTGGCTTTGTGCTTTAGGATGCAGGTTTTTATGCTACCTTATATGATGTTATTTTCATACTATTTTGAGCAGGTGTTTGGACTGTTTTGGTGCTTGCATAATACAGGTTTTATCTTTTTCTCTCTCATCTTTCTATGACGTAAAGCTTATCTGCTTTTTACTCAATAAATTCTGAAGGGTTGGCTATTTAGGAACATGATGATGCAGGGTTTTAAGTTGGCTTGCTGTTTTATTATGAATTGTTGCTATTGTTGTTTGCTGCCAACCTGTCCTTTGCTTATCTCATATTTGTTGTTGTTCTATTGTTGCTCTGCTTTGCTATTTAAGTGTGTTTAGCTGCTGCCTGGTTTGCAGCTTTAGGCTGCGTTGTCGCTGTTTGTGTATCTGCCTTGGCCTGCTGTTTGTTAGCCCATATGCTTGCTGCAATATATCTGTTTATTTGGCTGTTGTTTCTGCCATGTCTTGTTTGCTGGCCTACGGCTTTTGTGATGCAGTGCTTGTTGGTTACAGCTTTGGGCTTGTTGCACTTGCAGCCGCTGTTTTGCTTGTTAGACAATGTTGGTAATTTTCCTTTTCTCCTTTTTGTGAACCAAAAGGGAAACCTTTTGTGATTTGCAATTGGGAGAAAATGGCCCATGATTAAAGATAAATCCCTTTTGATATCTGATTTCAAATACCAACCCTGATGATGAGCATTTTTATTAGCAAACAATTCTTGCTTGGACTTTGATTAAGATATCGATGTTAACTAACTTCTTTCTTTTCTTGTTTCATGATCAATGAGAATTGGACGGCCAAGGCGAGATTGAATGGTAAAAACACCATGGCGAGGAGTGAGGATGAATGGCTTGAAGGTGAAGCAAAGAGATTTTGAAGAAACAACATTTCCCTTGTAAAAATATTTGCAGCTTGTATTTCAACAATTGTAATTTATGCTTTCACATGCTCTGTAATCGGTCCCAAAAATGTAATGAACACAAAAAAAACTGAATGAAATATTTTGAATGAATTGGTTGTATGAAAATTAAACAAACTCTCGAATTTTGAATGAAAGAAGCAATTTCCAATTGAATGATTTTAGTGCCCATCTTGCTTTTATAACTTGAATTTCAAGAAATCATGAACAAATGTTGTAACTTGTACTTCAAGCAATCAACGCGCCTTATCTTTCAAAATCCAATCAAACTCTCAAACAAAATAAATGCTTGAGAATTTAATTCCACTTGGTTAATTTGAACCCAAAACAAATGGTCACTTAAACCTTATCTTCTCATTACGCTTGAACCAAACTTGCACTCCTCGACCAGAACCCTAATTTTGATATTCAAACCACAATAACTTGTAACTTAAGCAGCAAAACACGCCTTGATCGTTATGAACCCCAGTCTCATTTCTTGTGCCCAAACTCCACATTTTCCAATTTAAACTTCAAACTCTCGACTCAATGGCCTAGAGATTTTAAGAAGAAAACTTGAAATGCGAGGAGATGAAATTCTTGACCTAATGCACTGAGCTTTGAGCCATATTCGAGGCAGGCAAAAGAAACATCTTCACAAAAACCAAGGAGCCAAAACCCTAGCCTCTTGACTAACACATATAGGGAAATAAACCCTAATCCAGGCTCTGATAAATTTGAGCGAGAACCAACCTTGTAACGTGATGACAAAATTCATTCCACAATCCATTAATCAAGAACCAGAAGAATTCTCTTTCACCTGATAAGAAATCTTTAACAAAATTAGACATAAAGAGGGCGCAACCCTAATACCTCGAACCAAAGCGCCTGATTCCATGAGATGCGGGATATGCTATGTTCTTATTATAAACTACAACTCCAGGATAGGTGACCCTCACAAAGTTATTTAACTCAACAAAAGTTGTATGTTGAAAAATAAAGCAAAAGCAAAAGAAAAAGAAAAAGAATTTTTTTTGCCCATCTTTAGTTGGTTTAGAGGTATCTGGTGCTGAACTTGGTAGGGCAGATTATGATCCAATCCCCCGCAACTATAAATGGGTCAATAAAAGGGGTTACACCAACCTTTTGTACTAGAGCCCTGCGTTTTATGATCAGAATCACTACTCGGTCACTTTACTATGAGCATGTAAGAATAACGGGATTAATGTGATTGCGCCTGAATGAAAAAGGATTTGAAAAAAAAGGAAAAATATAGGCCTAAGCATAGTGGCATGATATGGACTGGTGCGTAAAAGAACGAAGCTTATGTCTATTTTACAGAAGTGTGTCACTACGATATCCTTGGTTTAAATCAGTCAGTACCTATCAATACATCCCTGTTTTAATTCAAGAGGCCCCTTGTAGCCTAACTTGTTCACTAAAACCGTTTTTTCTTCTTAATCTATTTAGATTTTTTGCTTGAGGACAAGCAAAAGTTTAAGTGTGGGAGAATTTGATAACACTTACTTTACACTTGTTTTTGACTCTGATTTCACATATTATTTAGGATTTTTATTATTGTTTTCTCGTATTATGCCTATCTTTTGTTTCCTTTTCAGGTATTTCAATTATCCAGAGCTCCCCTGAAGAAATGAAGGAAAACAGGCTGAAAAACATGAGTTTAGGTCAAATTTGCACTCATGGCGTCCACCATGGCGCCAACTATAGGGTAGGCCATGACATGGACCACCTCCTTATGACCTCAACTGCCACGTTCCCCATTTCCCTTTCATCAACACACATGGCGGGCGCCATGTCCCTAATGGCGGGCACCACCTTTGGACGATACTTTCCCTCCCAAAAGGAGTTCGGGGGCATTCCTGTGATTTCCTGCATTCTTCATACTCTATAAAGAGAAGTTCCTGATTTCATTTCAAATCACCCAAACTTAGTTGCAAACTTGATCCAACCTTAGATCCGAACTTAAGCCATATAATTTCACCATTGTAAGCGATAATTCTTCACATCGGGGAATTATTGCACTGTTGATTGAGTCTGTAATCGAGTTTAGAGCACTTCGGAAGAAGTTTATCTTGCCACATTTATTTTCAACTGCTGTTTATTTCCAGTCGCATTTTACTTCCAGTTTGTAACAGATTTAAAACCTCCTCGTTTGGAGCAGGTCTCTATTTATATATTCTGCACTGATTTTACTTTGTTTATTTCCTGCACTTGCTTTTACTTCGTTTATTTCCTGCACCTGCTTTTACTTCGTTTATTTCCTGCACCTTCTTTTACTTTGTTTATTTCTTGCACCTGCTTTTACTTTGTTTATTTCCTGCACCTGCTTTTACTTTGTTTATTTTCTGCACCGCACTTTAAATTATTTACTTTCTTGCATGATTTATTTTAACATGTCTGTTTACATTCCCATGTCAGGCTAAAACTTACTGGGCTAGAATGTAAGGAATCTAGTTAGATCGATATTCCAAATAATGTGTCAATAGAAATGCTTATGGGCTATTTTGGTTTATAATACGAGTTTTTTGTACTTTATTGTTGTTGGGTAAGATCGAAAGTCGTCCAACCTTTGGTTAAACTCAGTTAGTTCTAACTTGTCAAAGGAAACGAAAGCGCTTTGTCCAGTTAGTTAGGGATTTTTATTATCAAAGAAATCAATTTTGAAACTACTTTCAGACGCGTTTATAGGGTTAAAGTTAGGTCCCCTTTTTATTAGAAATTCCATATCAAAATACTTTTCAACTTGGTCAAGTACTTTATTTCTTAAAAATAGGTTTATTACTCTAACGCAATGCGCGCCTTTTTATAAGTGACGATAAGAAGGTCTGATTAAAGAGTAAACTCGGTTCTGATTACGCGAAAGTGATAGTTCCTGTTAAATTAGTTCTTTTCTTTAGTAGAAAATATTGCCCTATAAGTCATTCTATTCCAAAGCATTGCGAATATCATCTGACTATGTGAATTACATTCGACCCCTGATTTTATATCTGAAGTTTATTTCACCGCACTTTACTTTCTTACATGCTCAATTCCCTGTTTAATATTGACTTAACTAAACACTGTAACAATAGGAAACAATAGATTGATGATAGGTCTCTCTGGATCGATAATCTTTTATATTACTCTGACGCGATTCGTACACTTGCGAATTTACCGCATCACTATACCTAGGTTAAAAAAATTCTATTTATAACCTATACCCAACTGGATTTGGGCCTTCAAATTACAGCTCTTTGGCTGTTACAAACAACAAAAAATTCTGCTACAAAATAGGTCTTCAATCAAATCTTCCTAAATTATCTTCATATTTAGAAAGTCAAAATTCTTCAATACTCTTATTTATTCTTCTTGACCTACAAATTATCGCCACTTAGGATAATATAATATCCTCAAAGTATATTCTGTCTTTGTGACTTAACAGAATATAACGGTCCAGTTTGGCTCAGGCGCGATGTTGTTAGAACATAGTTTGATTCTACAACCCTTGGTTAAAGTTTTGATGATAACAAATACAAAGAATAAATAAATACAAAGAACAAATATGCACCTTAAAAATATGTTTTATGTATACAGAAGTTCTGATCAAATCAGCATCAGAAGATCAGCCATAAGTGTTACTCGCTGAAGCAATCAGAACATGCGTTGAAGATTGATGACCAGAACCTGCGCTTAATCAAGAAAACTCTGATTCTGAACAAGAAACATATCAAACCAAGTCATCAATATTCTGAAGCGTCATCAGCAATTAAGGAGAAAAGACTCTAAAGCGTTACTGATCATTCAAGACAGAATTAATTCCAACGGCTTTCTTCAGACAGGATCTTCTCCAAAAGGAAAGTGTGTTAATAACATTAAACTTGCTTTATGGACAATGTTATTACATTGCCTATATAAAAAAGTCAGCTTGCAAAAAGAAGCACGTACGTACACACAACAATTTGCTAAGATCACCAACCATGCATATTCAAGCTTAAGCAAATTCAATCTTTATTCTAATCTAAACCTGTGTAATTTATCACAGTTGTGATAAACTGTTTTTGTTAGAAAAACAAAAACACATTTTGTTTAAATCATATTGTAAAAGATATCCTTGAGATTAACCGGATTGTGGTTGTACTCAAGAAGACTTTAACAGTTGTTAAAGTAGTTGTTGTAATCTTTTGAGATTAGTGGATTAAGACCTCGTTGGAGAGAGGCGAAATCACCTTGACGGATGGACTGGAGTAGTTTGAGATCAAACGAACCATGATAAAAATACAGTGTCATTAAGCTGTTTTAGATCCAAGTTTTCAATTCAACCCCCCCCCCCCCCCCCCTTCTTGTGTTTTTCACATCTTCAATTGGCATCGGAGCTTCTGGTTCTGAGCTTAAACACTTAACCGTGTCAGTACAAGATCCAAGCATCAGAAAAACACTATGGTGGGACCAAGCCAAAACATCAACAATGACAACAATGAAGACAGGGACAAATTCAGTGGTAAACCTCTAGTCTTTGATGGAGAAAACTTTGACTACTGGAAAGACAGAATTGAGAGTTTCTTTCTGGCCCATGATGCTGATTTGTGGGACATGGTGACTGATGGATACACGCATCTTGTGGATGGACGTGGTCAGGAGATAGACAGGAAAATGATGTCTGATCAGCAAAAGCGTGAATTCAGAAACCACCACAAGGCCAGAACAATTCTCCTCAGCGCCATCTCATATTCAGAATATGAGAAAATATCAAACAGAGAAACTGCCAAGAATATGTTTGACTCTCTTAGAATGACGCATGAAGGAAACATTCAAGTCAAAGAAACCAAGGCCCTTGCACTCATTCAGAAGTATGAGGCATTCAAGATGGAAGATAGTGAATCAATAGAAACTATGTTTTCAAGATTTCAAATTCTTGCTGCTGGACTAAAAGTTCTTGAGAAATGGTATTCTACTGCTGATCACGTTAAGAAGATCATCAGAAGCTTGCCAAAACAATGGAGGCCAATGGTCACAGCACTTAAGCTAGCCAAATATCTCAAAAAAATCTCTTTGGAGGAACTTGTTAGCTCCCTCAGAAGTCACGAGATAGAGCTAGAAGAAGACGAACCTCAAAAGCAAGGTAAGCCATTAGCTTTAAAATCTAACAGAAAATATGACTCCAAAGTTTTGCAGGCTGTAGAAGAAATCTCTGATGGATCCGCATCAGAAGAAGATGAACTGTCTCTCCTCTCCAGAAGGGTGAACCAACTGTGGAAGCAGAGACAAAGAAAGTTCAGGAATCCCAGAAGATCAGAAAATCAGAATGAATCCTCCTCCAGATATAGAAGGTTAGAATCCTCCTCTAGACACAGAAGATCTGAAGGTTCTTCAGGATACAGAAATCCAAAAAACAAAGACATCATCTGCTATGAATGTAACGAGCAAGGGCACTATAAAAGTGACTGCCCAAAGCTTCAGAAGGAAAAGCCCAAAAAGAAGTTTCTCAAGGAAAAGAAGAAAAGCCTCATGGCTACATGGGATAATTCTGACACATATGAAGCTGACTCAGAATCAGATGATGAAAGAGAAAACATAGATCTCATGGAAAACGTATCATAAGACAGTGAAGCTTCTGGTTCAGACTCAGAATCAGACACTGAAGAGGTATTCCCTGACTCTACTATAAACTTTACTAAGGCTGAACTTGCTGAAAGCCTAAATGAAATTCTGGAAAGGTATCATCAGATCAGAGTCAAATTCAGAAACCTGAAAAGGAATCTTGCCTCTGACTCTGATAAGCCTGAGAGTCTCAGATTGGAGAATTCTGAGTTAAAAGAAAAAATTTCAAAATTAGAAAACCAGTTGCAAAACTCTCAGAAGGAAACAATCTCTGAAACTCCCAGCAATGCTGATGAGATCATCAAAGAGTATGATCACAGCTTTCAGAAGTTTCTAGCTAAAAACATAGACAGAAGCAAAATGGCTTCAATGATCTATGGAGTTAGCAGAAATGGCAGAAAAGGGATAGGATACCAAGGTAAGGTACCTACACCAAAAAATGCCATGGACTTAGTTATAAAACGCACTCCACTTGATTCACATTTTATATATGGGCACACACATGACATAAAATACACGAGTAATGATTATTCTGTCAAACCAAAATTCAATCAGAATTTTGGTAAAACTAACAAATCAGGACCCAAGAAAATGTGGGTACCTAAGGATAAAATCATACATGTGGCAGATATCTTTAGCAGCAAAGCAAAGACACCAATCATGGTACCTGGCCTCTGGCTGCTCACGACACATGACGGAAGAAGGAATATGTTCCAAAGCCTGGAACTTAAGCCTGGAGGCCACGTGGGCTTTGGAGGAAATCAGAGAGGAAAGATCATTGGCTCTGGAACAGTAGGTAATGGGAATATTCCCTCTATAAGTAATGTTTTATTAGTTGATGGATTAATGCATAACCTGTTATCCATAAGTCAATTAAGTGATAACGGTTATAATATAATCTTCAATCAAAATTCATGCAAAGCTGTTAGTCAGAAAGATGGGACTATCCTATTTAATGGAAAGAGGAAAAACAACATTTATAAAATAAAACTTTCTGAACTAAAGAGTCAGAATGTAAAATGTCTAATGCCTATTAACAACGAGCAATGGATCTGGCATAGAAGATTGAGACATGTTAGTGTGAGAAGAATATCTCAGATTAACAAACTCAATCTGGTCAGAGGACTTCCTAACTTGAAGTTCAATTCAGATGCTCTGTGTGAAGCATGTCAGAAAGGCAAGTTTGCAAAACTTGCTTTCAAATCCAAAAATGTTGTTTCCACCTCTAAGCCATTAGAACTTCTGCACATTGACTTCTTTGGACCAGTAAAAACTGCTTCAGTCAGTGGCAAGAAGTATGGGTTAGTAATCGTAGATGACTATAGCAGATGGACATGGGTAAAGTTCTTAAGACACAAGGACGAGTCACGCTCTGTGTTTGGTACCTTCTGCAACCAAGTTCAGAATGAAAAGGATCTTAGAATTGTCAAAGTCAGAAGTGATCATGGTGGAGAATTTGGAAATAAAGATTTTGAATTATTATTTAATGAAAAAGGCATTTTGCATGATTTCTCTTGTCCTAGAACTCCCCAGCAAAATGGAGTTGTAGAACGAAAGAACAGAATATTGCAAGAAATGGCCAGAACCATGATCAACGAGACTAACGTTGCTAAGATCTTCTGGGCAGAGGCAATAAACACAGCGTGTTACATTAAGAATAGAATCTCCATAAGACCTATTCTGGAAAAGACTCCATATGAATTGTGGAAGAACATAAAGCCCAACATTTCTTATTTTCACCCATTTGGATGCACATGTTTTATTCTGAATACAAAAAATTATTTGAACAAGTTTGACTCTAAAGCACAAAAGTGTATTATGTTAGGATACTCTGAACGCTCGAGAGGGTACAGAGTATACAATACAGAAACACAGATTGTTGAAGAGTCAATCAGTGTTAGGTTTGATGATAAGCTTGACTCTCAAAAGTCAAAGCAGAATGAATTCCTTGCAGGTATGGAAGTTGAACTTACAGGTACTGAAGACAACTCATCAAAGGCTCTCAACAGAGACACTCCCTCAACAGCAGAAAGAGTCACTACAAGCAATCCATCACCCTCTGTTGATCAACTCCAGAAAAGACTATCCAGAAGCAGCATTGATCACCCAGAAGATACAATATTGGGAAAGAAGGAAGATCCAATTAGAATAAGATCAACATTCAGAAACTCTGAAGAATCTCTCATGGGACTGGTTTCTCTGATTGAACAAACAACAATTAATGAAGCAGTTCTGGACAATGACTGGATTCTGGCAATGCAAGAGGAACTAAATCAATTCACCAGAAATGACATATGGGATCTGGTTCCCAAACCAAAAGGGTTCAATGTCATTGGTACAAAATGGGTGTTCAGAAACAAGCTGAACGAGCAAGGTGAAGTCATCAGAAACAAAGCACGACTTGTAGCACAAGGTTATAGTCAGTAAGAGGGGATAGACTATACAGAAACCTTTGCTCCAGTCGCCAGGTTAGAATCTATCAGACTTTTAATATTATTTGTTGTTAATAAAGGCATCACTCTGTATCAGATGGATGTCAAAAGTGCATTCTTAAATGGCTATATAGATGAAGAGGTATATGTGCACCAACCCCCTGGTTTTGAAAGTTCCAAAAATCCAGAATATGTTTTCAAACTAAAGAAGTCACTCTATGGTCTGAAACAAGCTCCCAGAGCTTGGTATGAAAGACTAAGTAACTTCCTGTTAGAAAAGGAATTCACCAGAGGGAAAATGGACACAACCTTGTCCTGTAAGACAGTTAAGAATGACATATTAGTATGTCAGATTTATGTTGATGACATCATATTTGGATCCACTAAACCCTCTCTGGGAAGAGCGTTTGCTAAATGTATGCAGGCAAAGTTTGAGATGAGCCTAATGGGGGAACTAAAATTCTTTCTGGGCATTCAGATAAATCAACCCCAGAAGGAACTTACATCCATCAGAGCAAATATGTCAGAGAACTTCTGAAGAAATTTGATCTCTCAGAATGTAAGCCCTCAAGGATTCCAATGCATCCCACGTGCATTCTGGAAAAAGAAGAGGTAAGTAAAAAGGTAGAACAGAAGGTCTACAGAGGTATGATTGGTTCTCTTCTATATCTGACGGCTTCAAGGCCTGACATTCTATTCAATGTTTGCATTTGTGCTAGATTCCAATCAGATCCTAGAGAATATCACTTAATAGCAGTTAAGCGAATTTTCAAGTATCTGAAAGGTACTGCTAATCTGGGTTTGTTTTATAGAAAATCAAGTGATTACAGCTTAGTAGGATACTGTGATGCTGACTTTGCTGGAGACAGAGTAGAACGTAAAAGCACTTCTGGAAGCTTCCAGTTTCTGGGAGAAAATCTGATCTCATGGTCCAGCAAAAGACAATCCACAATAGCACTATCAACAGCAGAGGCTGAATACATAGCAGCAGCTGGATGTAGTACGCAAATGCTCTGGATGAAAAGTTAACTTGAGGACTTCAATATATTTGAGAGTAACATCCCTATCCTCTGTGATAATACTTCTGCTATTTGTCTCAGTAAAAATCCTATTTTGCATTCTAGGGCTAAGCATATAGAAATAAAATATCATTTTATTAGGGACTATATTCAGAAAGGGATTCTTAACTTAAAATCCATTGACACAGACCATCAATGGGTTGATGTCTTTACAAAACCTCTTTCTGAAGATAGGTTTAACTTCATTCTAAAACATCTTAGCATGAAGCTTTGCCCAGAATAATTGTTTTATTTACATATCTTAACCTTCAGAATTTTAGTTATTTTCTGTGAACTACTGATCAACCTGCCTTCAGAATTTTAGAAGTACAGATTGTATCAGAATCTATCCATGAAGTTCTGAGCGTTTCATTTCAAGGATAGAAGTGTGTTGTTCACATAAGCAAACAATTGTCATCCATTCATTAGCTACCTTCTGAGGCTGAACACGCGTTCACTTTTTTGAAAGGTCAAAAGCACTGATTGGGTGCATTGAGACACACGTCATGGGTATCCGTCCCAATATATTTCTGAATCCCCTAAAATCAGTTGTCATTAATGCTTATAATCATTACTAATTGTTTCTCTCTCTCTCTCTCTTACAGTTTATGCTTTCAAAAATCTATTTAAACTCAAGTTTCACTCTTTACACTCTTTCACTTTTACTCTCTCAATAATTTCTAATTGTTTTCAGTTCATACTTTCTAAAACCCTTTCATCTTTCTCAAATTTCTTGTGTGAACATGGCTTCTTCAAGCGTCCAAAAACACCAGTACTCAGGAAACTGATTCTATGGAACAATACGAAGAACCATACAGAACTCTACTCACGCCCATTGACAACTTGGAAGTTATTTCAGAACTGATTGTTGATTTTGAAAGTCTTCAAGAAAATGGCTTCAATCTCTCTGAAGATGTCAATGCTCAAGGATGGAACATATATTTTGACCGTCTTCTAGGGCCAACGTTTCCAATTCTTGTCAAAGAATTCTGGATTCATGCTTCCTCCTCAAACCATCAAGTTACCTCGTATGTCATGGGGAAGAAGATTGTCATTACTGAAGACCTAATTTCAAGACTGATAGGTTACAATGGTGGAGGTGTCAGGTGTATAGACATGGCTGAAAGATGTTCTGATGTTGCTTCAATTGCAAGAGAAATATTCACTCTGGGTCTACCCTCCAGCAAGATTAGGGATCTGAAGGATCATCACAGAATCTAGGCTAAGATGATTCTGGGATGCATCAACCACAGGAAGCCAACTAGCTCTTCTGATTACACAAACATTGATCAGCAGTTTCTGGTCTACTTTATTTCCAAGAAAACTAAGGTAAATCTCCCTCACTTGCTATTTAATCATCTGTGGACCAGTGTAAAGGAAACAAGAGAATATGAGCGTACCAAAAGGGATTGGATACCCCTAGGAAGACTCATATCAGATATTCTGACAGAGAATAGGCTGATAGAGCATCTGACTGAAGCACGGGAAATTAGCTCACTAGAAACTACTGCTGGGAAGCCTTTGAATACAAAGAATCTGAAAAAGATGAAAATCATTGAGAACATCAAGAAGGAACCCAACGTTACTTCTTTTGCAACCACCACTTCCAGAAGAATTCCTCTGGATGATTTTCTTCTTTTCTCTGAGATTGACTCCAAGCCTGAGATAATCGTCAGATATTTGGATGCGTGTAAGGCAGATGGAACTGCACTAGAAATAAATATCCAGGACATGCATCAGGAGGCTCCAGAAGTTGTTTTGAAGAAGACCAAGAAAAGGAAGGCAGCAGCAGAAGGATCATTCCAGAGGACTCCAAAAGCTGCCAAAAATAAAGGTAATCCTTCTTCTGTTACTGTTTTAGAATCAATAACTATATCAACATCTGAACCCATAACTACCCAATCAGAACTTCCAACCCCACAAACTTTTGATGACTTTGACATAGGGTTTGATCCATCAGAAACTCTAAGTCTAAGAGAAACTCACTCCCTTCCTATCAATCCAAATCCTGACCAAACTCAACCAGAACTTGCCAAAGTTCTATCAGACATTGACTCTTTTGACCAAGATATTTCAGCTCCCATACCACAAAATCCAAATCCTCAAATCCCTGATAATCCAAACTCTGAAACTACAACAAGATATTCCTCATCTACCATCACCTCAACCTGAACAATCACAACCAGAAGCTCAAACTTCTGAGATTCAACCATCTGAGACCTATGAACCAGAACCTCACAATGTTCCATCCAACCAATCTGAAGAATCTACGTCAGATTCGGATTCTATACCAATCCCAGGAATCACTGAACCACTTTTCATTCGCATGCCTCTCACCATCCTGGACATTCCACAAATTCCTTCTTCTTTGGAATCTACACCACCAAATTCCCCAACCAGTCCAATCATCATATCCGACTCTCCCACTCCCTCACCCAAGAGCAATCCAACTGACAACGTAAGACTTGTCATTGATCCAACTGTATTGGAACGTTTAGCTGCTATATCTCACAAAACCAAAACTGCCATTCCAAAACCAACACCAACTGAAACCACACCAGATGTTGGTACAAGTTTATTGATGTTTGAAACAGGAATGCAGAAATGGATAACCTCCTTGAAGCAAGCTAGTCTAGAGATGACTAATCTTGCTGCTTCTGATTATCTATGGACAAGTTTCAGAAACTGGCTAAGTTCTGAAACACTAAAGCTAAAAGAACAGAGCTATAAACAGGTTCAACAGAATTTCAGTGATATGCTAAAGGTTTTTGAAGACCAAGTTCTGAGCCATCTGCTAAAGGAAGAGATTCTCCCTCTAGATAATGCTCCCTGGTCAAAACATCGTCCCTCAGATAAAGTTCAACCAGAATCAGAAGGTCTCACTCTGACTACTGCTCCAGATGAGATGATCTCAGTAGCAGAATTGGTTCAAAATGATCAAGTTGCAGAATGCTCTGAGAAGCGTCCAGATACTGAAGAATCTCCAGCTTCTTCATATGACAGGCAAACTCTAGAAGAATTGAAGAGAGCAAATGATGTTATCCAGGAAAGGTTGGATAAGCAGGAAGGCACAAACAAAGAAATCAAGAGTATTTTGAGCAAACAAGAGGAAACTAACACCCATATCAAGGGCTTGCTGGAAGCTTTGTTCACACGCCTTCCTCCTCCCTCTTAGATTCTTTTCGGTTTTAAAATCTGTTTATCTGTAACATTTGTTTTACATTGCTTCTGTTCTGAACTACTTATCATTGCTTCCTATTTTTAATATAAATCATCTTTTTAGCATTGATTATATAGCCTTTTTGATAACTGACAAAAAGGGGGAGACAATAAGATATTTTCAATAATGGTTTACTGAGACAGAAGTCTCAAACATTCTGAACTACTTAACCTCTATCTTCTGAAAAGCTTGAACAGGTACAAAACTCTACTGAAAGACGCAGTTAAACTCTGATGCTCAAAGACTCAAGGGAAGTAATCAACTCATGGGGAGTTTTTCTTCTTAATTCTAAACTTTTTATTCTTTATTTTTTAATTGAAAAATCTGGTTTTTGTCATCATCAAAAAGGGGGAGATTGTTAGAACATAGCTTGATTCTACAACCCTTGGTTAAAGTTTTGATGATAACAAATACAAAGAATAAATAAATACAAAGAACAAATATGCACCTTAAAAATATGTTTTATGTATACAGAAGTTCTGATCAAATCAGCATCAGAAGATCAGCCATAAGTGTTACACGCTGAAGCAATCAAAACATACGTTGAAGATTGATGACCAGAACCTGCGCTTAATCAAGAAAACTCTGATTCTGAACAAGAAACATATCAAACCAAGTCATCAATATTCTGAAGTATCATCAGCAGTTAAAGAGAAAAGACTCTGAAGCGTTTCTGATCATTCAAGACAAAATTAATTCCAACGGCTTTCTTCAGACATGATCTTCTCCAAAAGGAAAGTGTGTTAATAACATTAAACTTGCTTTATGGACAACATTATTACATTGCCTATATAAACAAGTCAGCTTGCAAAATAAGCAGGTACGTACACACAACAATTTGCTAAGATCACCAACCACGCATATTCAAGCTTAAGCAAATTCAATCTTTATTCTAAGCTAAACCTGTGTAATTTATCACAATTGTGATAAACTGTTTTTGTTAGAAAAACAACAACACATTTTGTTTAAATCATATTCTAAAAGAGATCCTTGAGATTAACCGGATTGTGGTTGGACTCAAGAAGACTTTAACAGTTGTTAAAGTAGTTGTTGTAATCTTTTGAGATTAGTGGATTAAGACCTCGTTGGAGAGAGGCGAAATCACCTTGACGGGTGGACTGGAGTAGTTTGAGATCAAACGAACCACGATAAAAATATTGTGTCATTAAGCTGTTTTAGATTCAAGTTTTCAATTCAACCCCCCGTTCTTGTGTTTTTCACATCTTCAGATGTCGTATGACCTTACATAGGATTTCTCATCTGACATGTTGCTCTAAATGTTGAAACACTTCAACTCAACATGTCCCAACATAGAATAAGACTTCTTGCTCAAACATTTTCCTATTAGCAAGTTATTACATTCTATCTAACATATTGCTTCTATATTTGTTAAGCAAAAATTAATGCTAGTTCATCCTAGAACCTTAGGGTTCTTAGGGTTCGTGGGGTTTGGATGAAGGTAGGGTTAGGGTTCCTGGGTTTGGAAGAAGATCTTCAGGATTCTGAGTTTGTTACAGTGGTGATGTATGAAGCTGGTGGTGTCGTGGAGCATCCGCCAGCGTAAGCGATTTCTGGCCAGTGGCGCCCAGAGTGGAGGCAATTTTTGGTGGTGGAAATCTAGAGAGAAGCTAGAGCTTCTCTCTCTACCTCCCAACTACTCTTTGTGTTTGTGAAGAGAGAGGAAGAAGAGGAAAAGAGTCGGGAGCTCAAGATTTTTCTTAAATAAGACTTCCTCTATTCGTTGGTGATGGACGCGTGGCCTCACGAGGGCCACGCGATGAGCATGCTTTGACTTATCCAGCGTGCCCTGGTGTACCATGATCCCTCAGTCAACATAAAATCATATACGGCTATTGATCAAGCCTTAGATCAATGCCCTAGAGTTAACCAGTTGTGGCCTTTTGATCTGAATCGAACATCCTTGATTACGTTAATGTACCATAGCATCTGCACTTTCCCATACCATGGCCACTGAATCAAACAAAATTATCTAGGCCTATCCCATTTCTAATCGCACCCTTCCTAATTACTCCATCAACATAATTCACACCCCCCTGCAAAATGAATCAAAACAAACTATTTGGGCTCAAGCCCTTACATCCTACACCCCTAGTTTTGCTACCTAGATAAAATCAACACCCCCATGCCACTGGGCCTAAATCCAATATCTGGATTTAGAGTCCTGTTATTTACACCTCCAGCATTTTACTAACCAATTAATTTTGCACCCCTGCATTTTTAATTAAAATTAATTTATTTTTATAATTTTATTTATTTATTCAGTTGTTTATTTATTTATAACATTTTTCTAAGATACTAATAATTATTGGACATATTTAAATATTTAATATATTTATTATAATAAATTCTAAAATTGTTTATTTTTTATTTCAAATTCTTTTTTAAATACTAACTCATTTAAATACTTTAATTGCATTAAATTCTTTTTTCTCATGCATTAAAAATATTTTTTCTCATATTGCATAATATATACAAAAACTGTAACCGACAAATTACAAAAAAATTTCTACTAACTTAATAAACTCATATTTTAAAAAAAAAAGGATTATGGAGATATTTCTTATTAACTGCGAACTTCGTCTAAACAACTCCGCAATTTACAAACCAAGACTTGGTTCAAGGAGAATTCGCGATACTTCCATAATCCATAAAAATACCAACCAACAACTATGAATTGGGACTCTGATTGTTCATAAGAAGATATGTAGGCATACGACTTAAAATTATGGCGAGTTCCCCTAATAAAAATTAAAACCATATTCCTAAGCCTTAAACCTAAACCCTAGTATCATTGTGAACAAGGTAGATGAAAGGTACCTAACACCTTCCCTTCATCTAAAATGAGTCAACAACTTAGAATCTCTGATCAAACTAGGGTTATCCGTTATATTCCCCTCCCTAGAATAAAAATTAATGGTGGAGGCTCTATAATTCCAAACCGATTATTACACAACACAACTCCAACCATTAGACACAAATGCTTCACAAAAAGTTCTGAAGCATAAGCACATAGCCTTCAACTAGACTCTAAGTGTACTCCTTTCACTTAGACTCATTGACATACATCAAAACATCAAAATATCACATATGTGACATCTCTCAATACTAAAGATCCTCAGAGAGTCATTCCAAAATCTGTGAGAAAAATAAATTCTCCCAGACACAATTATTGACCATTAGAGAGATATGTGTACTTCTTATTCAATCACTCGACTTCACCTGTCTTGAATTACATGCCCACACAAGCCAGCAAAATATATGCACCAATGCAACAACAATCCATAGATAATTACTACACTCCCCCTGTCAAGGATAATCAATGCTTCTTTTGAAGATGGGCACTTGAGCACCGGACAAGAACACATGAAAGTCTTCATACTTTCATAGTGGAGGGCAACCACTTCACATAACCTAGTACCTGATATTCTCTCCAATGCCCTTTCATTCACTAGTAATTGCTGATACTAGTGAAGACTTTAAAAATAGTAGTCATGCATTGTTAGAACATACTACTATAAACAAGATCAAAATCTGCACATTCCAATCCACATATCTAGAGATACCTCTTCACATAGTAAAGTTGTGCCTCAGCTCCACATTCTTAACCCAAGCATCTTCATATCATAGAAACCGTCAGCTTTTGGTTCTTGATTCATCATCCACATGACTCATAATGCTAGGAAGTCCTTCAAGAAGCTCCTAACAAACACAGGAATATTTCAAAAGATTACACCTTCTGCAGCTCATTCAGGTTACCACAAACACCTGAATGTCATAAAGAGAATAAACTCTCAAACAATTTCTGAACCAATAGTTCAGAAGGAAGACTTGCACATACACATCAGATAATTACCCATCTCCCATCAGGGTTCTTACCATCAGTTAAATGCTCATCTTCATTAGACTAATACCCAACTCCCGTTAAGGTATTTGTCATTAGAGGAAAAATTTCCTTAAACAACAGATGATGCTCCCCTTCCTTAAATGTTAGAACTTCTGATCTAACATTATTCTTCTTTGCTCTCCTAACACAAGAGGATTCTTCACAACATTCTAGACTTGGCCAGAGACTAGACTTCACACTCCATCATGGTCATTCATTCCAACTTAAGAATTCAGTAGTGGTTAGAAATAATCACCTCATGATCTTTAAAACACGCTTCATTTTAAAGAAACAAACACACCTGAGATGATGTTTCAACATCAGACAAAACATCAATCCCATGTCCATGTACTTTACCCAAGAGGATAAGTCCAAACAACACCTCTTACAAGAGAACACAAGAGGATCAACCATTACTAGTTGATCAACCTTCAATACCAGATCAAACACATGTAGAAAATTAACATAACACACCTCAAGAAACTTCTCCTTAAGCATGAAATCTAGACCACCTGTCTGACTTTGAGGTGTTTGATCACAACTCTTATGCACCTAACGAGGAGATTCACTCTATCATGTAGAACATAATATGCATGGTTTTATATGATCATCAACCCTTCAACCAGACTGTCCAGGAGTACTTCAGGTTCTTCCAATAATACTGGATATCACATCATGACTTATAAGTTAATTTTCCAGAAAATTAACTTACCTTACGTTGATGCATCTCCATTGCTCACAACCCCTAGAATGTCTCTTCCATTTTAGTGTAATAAGAGTTCAATGTTCTCATAGACTTGATAAGTGATATCAAGTTTGAGTAAACAACCTTTATCCTGTTTGAGAGAAATACGAGTCAAACATGTTGAGAAAAATGAATTCTCAAAACAAGAATGTCAAGACATTATATCCGACATCTCAAGAATCTCCCTCTTCATATTAGAGATTATTCTTCATCAACTGCTATAAATATCTTGATAATCATACGTTCTCCTCATGAATATCAATATAATATGTGGTTAATGCATACCCACAAAATTCTTTCTCTGTTGTAGAAGAAAATTTTCCACATGTACAATATCACATACATATGGCTTCTTTGATCAAAAGAGACTAGATGACAGAGAAAATGTTCCTGACATATGAACTTGACCTTCATATTCAAGAGATCTGTCTGAGAAAACAAAACTCTAATGGAATTAGAGCCCGGCCTCTACATTTCTACTTACTTGGATTAGAAATAAATTGAACCAAGAATTAGCCAATTTGTTGATCAACATTCAACCAGCTCACTAATCTAAGACATGTTTTCTGGATAAAACATCTTAGATCCATAACCCAGATGCCTCCTATTCAAAATTAGGAGTAGGTTCTAAACATATGTGATTATCACACATTTTTTAGCACCTAGAGCATATGCTTTTCAACAGGAAGTTGCACTCCTAGTTACATGATGTCCCAACATCTGGTTGGACATCAGTTCCCTTATTTTGGAAAATTAAAATGAGATTGGTTCTGAAGCCATTACTACTTCCAGAAAGTCAAAATCCATTGATCACCTTCAAGGTCTTCAAAAATAATCCAAGCTCCAGCTATACCAACAACAACAAGACTCAGAGTATCTTTCCTAATTAGGTCAAGAATTAGGAAGACTCTTTTAGAACCCAAAATAAATGGCTCTATCTTTTCTTCAATAATCCATCAAATAAATGACAGGTTTCTTGAAAGATACATCAATCATACACTAAAGTACCTTTATGAGTGGACTTGAGAAATAAACTCAAGTATCGTTGGCCACTTTAGACAGATGGTTGAAACAATATTGCACATATCCTATCACTATAGGATACACATGTTAAGAAGACCAAACCCTAATGCCACATCAACCAGGGTTGCAACAGATACCATGCAGCAGAACAAACAACATCTCCTCAACATCCCTCGGGCACAACAAACCCTTGCACACAAACTTCACACTTCGGGTGCACCGGGTCAACATAGGTTAGAAAACAAATCAAACCAAAAACAACAGCTCTCCATCATAACTACACGCCTGAACACAATAAACATATTCAATCCTGTCACGAATAGTCCATTATCCACTTCAAGGTACCATTCAAAAACAATATGAACTATCCAAGTTCAAACAACTTTTCAGTAGAAACCTTCTACCTTTCACATAAACCGGGAAGTATCCCTATGGATCTCATCTAGAAACATATATGATGCTAGCGTTGATACCAATTGAAATTCTGGTATGACAAAGTTCACATGTCATATGACATGTTAAGACTTCTGATCCGACATAAACAAACAGGCAAGGTATAAACAATAAAAATAGTACTGAAAAGCATAAACAACACACCAGGATTGTTAACCCATGTCATAGCAACTCTCCTACTCTGGGGGAATACCAATCTCGGGAAAAATCCATACAAATAATATCAATTCATAGACCCTACAGTAAACCTCCAGTTTACAGACTAATCACTTAATCACTACCCTTGCTAGATTTCTATCTATGACACACCTAGATATGAGGCCCTCCTTAATCCCTCTTCAATCACAGACAGCGATTGGATTAACACAACAATTCTAAAAAAAATAGGAAGACACACTTCCATGATAATTCCTAGCCAAGACTCTTGACTAAGAACATAAATTGGAGTTGGTTACAAGCTTCCTCTAAGAACAATATTTAACTCATACTTCACAGCTTCTGAGTGAGAACACAGTGACCATCTCATAATCTGAGTGGTTCACTTACACCAAGTATCCTAGAGAGAGGCTACCAACTCAGCCCTAATGATTACATCTTTATAATTCTCGACTAGTACCAAACCTAGGTTACAAAGCTTCTATTTATAATATATACCCAACTGGATTTGGGCCTTTAAATCACAGCTCTTTGACTGTTACAAACAACAAAAAATTTTGCTACAAAATAGGTCTTCAATCAAATCTTCCTAAATTATCTCCATATTTCGAAAGTCAATATTCTTCTTGATTCTTATTGACCTACAAACCAGTGCCATATAGGATAATATAATATCCTCAAAGTATATTCTTTCTCTGTGATTTAACAGAATATAACAGTCTAGTTCAGCGCAGGAGCGATGTCTTATGACCCTACATAGGACATCTCATCCGACATGTTGCTTCAGATGTTGAAACACTTCAACTCAACATGTCCCAATATAAAATATGGCTTCTTGCTCAAACCTCTTCCTGTTAGAAATTTAATACATCCTATCTAACATATTTCTGCTATATTTATTTTCCAAAAAATAATATCAATCCTTAAAACTAAGGAACTTACACTTCTCACAGTGTGCTATCTTTCTTTTTGATGTTGTCAAAGGGGGAGAAGCATATGGAAAGATGAATTTGGGAAGCATAAAGTCAGGGGAGCCTTCGATAACTACATGAAATGCATCGTCACAAGTTTTTCCATCGTCAAAAAGAGGGAGTATTTGAATACAACTTTGTCATTAGATGTTTTGCATGATGTCAAAACTGGGAAAAGCTAGCATTTTTCTATATTAGATGGTACCTCTATGTCTTGTGGAAATCCTTTGCATTAGGGGTCTTAGGAACCATTAAAAACCATTTTGAAATTAATCCAAGTCATGAAAAACAAGTTTCTGCATAAATCTTCATTGCATGTGTCGACACATACGATTTTCAGGTCGACACATGCAATTCAATTTTGAAGCATGTAGCCTCTGGAAGGATGAGGTCGACACATGCATTGCACAGATCGAAACATACTGAAGCTTTTCTAAAATTGCAGAAATTCTTATTTTATTTGTCGACGCATACAAATTTCATGTCGATATATTTACTATTATTTTAAAGCTTGTAGCCTATGACTTGCTTCGGTCGACACATACATTCCTTTAGGTCGACACATACAACTTAAACTTAACGTATGTATCAACACATATGATTTATAGGTCGAAACATATTGATTGTTTTGGTCAATTTTTCAAATCATTTTTTATTCTGAAAAAGATCTTTTTTCCCTAAAATTCCAAAACTATAAATACATCATTCATGCATCATTCCAACTTGATGATACCATAAAAATATGCTACATTTGTTCTTCATATTCAACCTCTAACCTATACATACACACTAATAAACCATTGTAACAATTCTTTGTTGGGGTGCACCAATGTGAAGTTTGAAAATGTCCGATTAGGTTCTTGTATATCTGAGAATATTGGGTTAAGATTTCAAGGGTTTTCATTAGGAAAAACCGTGGGTTTGTCCTCCAAGATCATTGGGGGTTTTCATGCAAGACATTCGAGAGAGGATTGCGGCCAAGTGAGGCCTTTTGGAGATAAAGAATGCAAATGATCCTTTAGAGATAAGGAACGCAAAGGAAGTAGCGAGAGAATGGAAGATCAAATAAAAGTCTTGTGTTGTAATAGGTGAAATTGATGGTGTGCAGAAGCTTTGGAGATAAAGTACGCAAAGGAGTAACAAGTTCCAGATAGTCAATTTGCAACTATTGTGTTTTGGTCTTTCTAAATATCAAAGGAAGAGATAGAGTTGAATCAATAACAAGCGTTAGGGTTTTTGGAGTTGCTCTTGAGCACTTCTCTTGTATCAACTTTTTGCATAGTAAGAATTATCCTAATTCCATTAGAATTAGGCGCAGACGTACCCACACGCGAGGACGAATGTGGGGATTTGTTAATCCTCGTATCTCTTTTTCGTATTTTTTAATTGATTTATTTTCATCAATTAATTTGTCTAATAGAATTGCATAATCGATAGACTTGTAGGAATTTTTTCGATCTGTTTTTTGGTTTTGAATGAAGTGTTGATATAGCTTATAATCACTTTTGATTATAAGTACCTTTTGTATAAACACAAATCAAAGAAAAATTTTGAAAATTCCAATGCACACCAAGTGTTCGACAAATTGTTTTTGTTTGTTCTTTTGATAATTGCCATTGGAAATAGCATTGCTAGTAACTTTCTAAAAACGATTGATAAAGTGTTACTTGATTAAAGTCCAATTAATTCAAATTATCGTATTCATTCCATTTTTAAAATTTTATATTTGCATGTCCGAGTTCCAATAGTTAAGATTCGATAGATGACACATTCTGAAAAACATTTGTGTGCACTCTTTTCAAGTCAAAGTTTTTAAAATAGTTTTTAATTTAAATTTTAGCTTAGTGATCTATTCACCCCCGCCCCTTTAGATAAGGCGTCGTCGTCTAACACAAATGTCAACCTAGAAACTTTTATAGGCATCATATGAAGTTATTTGAAGCATTGAAGTTTGAAACACATTGCAAGTACCAGTTCAATTTCTCCATTTTTTAGACCTTGAAGCTTTAACTGGAAAGGTAGTTTCGAGTTACTTCACTCAGCAAACGAGTTACCAATCTCTTCATCTCGATCTTCTGATGTTATGCCCCCGCTTACCTTTAATTTATTCATCATATTAGCCAATTAATTTTACTTTGAAGTGCTAGAGTTTTATGAGTATTATACAAAATTCTCTCTGCTAAGATGAGTCAATGACTTTGATGCAGAGAGGCATCAACGATAAATGGAGTAGAAGCTTGCACATTTAGTGTTTGAGCTTAAAACTCCAAGTTCATAGATATGCAAAATCAAGTGCAAGATGTTAAAGACGATTGTGTGTGCGTGCCTTGTAACAAAAATTCAAATATCCTGACCAATCCTGTGGTGTCACGCATTTGGACCGTTGGACATTTAATTTCTTTTTCTATTTTAATTCATTTTAATTTCTTTTTATTTTCATATATAATTTAAATAGCTTTTTTTTTTTGAAATCCAATTTTTTTTCATAAATCACCAAAAATATTTTCTACCACATATGTTTTTCCCAGAATTTAAAATGATTTATAGCATTTTTTTTCTATTTTATCTTTGTTTTCATTTTAATTTTCTTCTAACGATTAATTTTCATTTATTTTCAAACATTTTTTAGTCCAACTTTTGAGATCGTGTTCCTTGAAATATTTCTGACTTTTTCAAATTTGTGACTTTTTATTTGATGTTTTGATGCTTCTTTTGGATTTTATTTGTACTTTCCATTTTTATCCATTTAAAAATCATTTTAAATAATGCTAGTGTATATACCCGTGCGTGGCACGGAAAAAAATTTTGTATGTTAAAAATATTTATAATTCATATCTTAAAGCAAAAGGATACATTTGGAATAATAATGTCAATAGATGAAAACTTAAGGCTCGTGTGAATCAATCAATTATTATAAATATTAATAAAACAATTAATGAAAAAATTAATAAAATAATAAAAAAATATGTTAAGAGATAGTAAAAAAGATAGTAGTTTCTTGAAGAGATGACTAAAAATCTTTTCAACTACAACATTGGAGGAGTAAACCCATGTGAAAACTTATTTTCTGGACATCTTTGACCAAAGATACACAATCAAGAAACACAACAATGCAAAAGCAATCACATGAACAATGTAATTCAAATCATTGCGCATGATGCTCTTGTTCGATTTTCTTAAGTTATTTTTCACCATAACTTAAGTTTTTGCCATTGTTATTTGTTGTATTAAAATAGATAAAAGTTAAAAAAATTAAGACAAAATGCTCCTGTTGTATTATTAATAAAACCCGAACCAATTTGGTAAAGAATGCTTAAGCATTGCAAGATGAGGATTGAAATTTGCATTTATTTGCGAATCGAAACAATTTGTTAGAAGATGCTTAAGCATATACTTCATGTGTTTCAACAACAACCTGAAAATTAAACTTGCTAAATTTCTTTACCAAATGGCTTGTTCCATGATATCTAAGTTTACATAGCCGTCTAAGTTTTGGCATGTGACAGATTATAAAAATAACTCATTTCATGTGCCATTTTTAATCATGTAAGCTTTCAATCTCTAGTATGATTAAAACAATATTTGGTGTTATTATGAAATGTTACTTAGTAACTTTGGCGAAAAGCGTTATTGAGGCGATCCCAATTTACCCCGTGATGATGAATGTGATTCCTAAAGCTTGAGTAGAGGAGCTACACCAGCTGCAATGCAACTTAATTTGGGGGGATGTCGTTGACAATAAGAAGATGCATGCCGTGAATTGGAACTTGTTACAGATTCAAGGTGTTTGGGTGGGCTTGGATTGAGGAAGCTGGAAGTGATGAACCAAGCATGTTTGACGAAACTGAGTTGGAAAATGGTGAATGGATCGAGTGATCTATGGTTCCGTGTCTTGCAAGGCTTGTATGAGAATATCAATATTCATGATTTGCCTAGTTATAGAGCTATTGATTCCAGTATTTGGAAGGCTATCTGCAAGACTTAAAGCCGATGTTAGATACTGGTTTTTGGAGTATTGGTAAGGGAAGCTTCATTGATGTTGTTGGGGATAGTTGGTGGATTCCTTGGGAGCGCATTTATGATTATGACATCGATATTCCTCCGAATATGCAGGGTGCTAAAGTAAAGGATTTGTTGGATGGTAATGGTGACTGGAAGTGGAGTGAGCTGAAGAAGTGGCTGCCGCAGTTCCTGTTGAATAAGCTCCATGCAGTCATTCTGTTGCATGAGGATAATGATGAAGACAAACTTATTATTGCGGGAACTGGAGAAGGAGATTTGTTTGGGAAGGTTATGTATAAAGAGTTGGCTGAGGGTAATGCGGATAACGAAATTGATCAAGTTTGGATGAAAATTTGGAAGCTCAATGTATCCCAACGGGTCCGTAGCTTTTTGTGGTAGATGAATCATGAAAAAATTCTTACCGATTTCAGCAATGGAAATGTCGCGTGTAGATTATGGGGACACGTCTGCGAGGATACCATGAATTTTTTTTGAAACTCCATTAAAGCTAGGCAAATTTGGTGGGATACAATACCAGTTTAGATTGCTGAGCAGATTTTTCAAGTTGATCTTGACAGATGGATCAAGGTAAACATTAGTGCGCAATCGAGAAAGTGTGTTAAATGGAACTAATTTTGGGCAATGAGGTGTTTTTTCCTGGCAGTGGTGCAACAGAGAGGAGCATGATGAGGATTTTGATCGTACGCACGCGCCGGCAGCTTATATTTTCAAAAAGACTAGGAATTATGAAGAAGCTGCAAAGATGAATAATATTGTTATGGGAACATCAAATATTACAAAGTGGTTTGTGTGGTCTTCTCCCAAGGACAATTGATTAATGTTGAATGTCGACGGTGCCTGTAAGGACAGTAACATAGCTGGCCGTAGGGGGTTGATTATGGATGAATTAGGCCCTTAACATAACAATTTCTTATAGAATTAATATAAAAACTTTCAAATAACATCCAATATTTATTTATAAATAAAATTAAGAAGTAAAAACACACAACTTAACATTCAAATAACATTCCATATTTAGTAAAAAACAGGAAATTTGTTGTTTTGTTTCTTCAATTATGTATAACATGGTCTCTACATACGGGACATGCTCTTTTTCTTCTTAAACATGCGGGGATGCATTCTTTGTGAAATACGTGATCACAGTTTAGTTTGTTCACCGCATCGTTAGGTACGAAATCTTCCAAGCAAACTGGACAAAAAATTTGGTCGAATGAAAAAGCAAGTGACTCATCATATATAACTTCTCTCAACTCCACCACAATCACTCATGAACTTTGTTGTAAAGTTTGTGTCACTGCCACCGGAAGAAGAGTGTTTTGACCAGATTTATAGTATAAGTATATAAAAATCAGAATGCCGGATATTATAAGCATAACTAATATTAAAGCTTTAACTACCGTAGGTACTAAATTATACATATTTGATTTGATGTAGAGAGAGTGAGTGAGAAAAAGAGAAAGAGTGAATGAGTGACGGAGAGAAGCATGAAGTTAATATAGGCATGATTCATGGTGGAGTTTGATTCCTGTAAGTTATTGTTTCTTGTTTCAATATAACATATAGAACATTAGTAAAGAATATATGTTAATAATATTTTTGATAAAAATATGTTTCTTGTTTCAAGATGGTAAAGAATATTATCCAAGACGTCCAGCACCGAAAAAATGAAATTGAAAATCGGAAGAAACCGGAAGGTTGGATGGTTGTTGTCTTTTTCAAGCTAAAAAACACAATGGTGTGGAAACAAGATTTAGATTTAGGATGTCTTGAAAATATTGTATTTGTGTTGGCTAAGGTAATATATATGTTTTATTATAAGAAACTTGATTAATTATAAAGCTTTTAAAAATACATTTTAAATTAACCACATATAAAAATGTAAAAATTTAATTTAACGAATTATTGTGTATTATTGTATTATTGTATTGTATAGTAAAAATATATATTTTATTATTATTGGTTGAATTTCGATCCAATCTCAATTCGACATTTAAACCTGGAATCTCTTAATATTTCGATTCTACTAACATCAACTAGGGTTTATTTTTTATTTTTGATGACATGGACTTAATAAATGGGTTTATATCTAGGCATCAAGATAATATAAAAATATCAAAAGGTTGTTTTATTTCCAATGAATTCTGCAGAGGAATTTAGACAACAAATGGATGATAGTGTTGTACCCCTAAATTTTCCCTCTCATTTTACTCAAAACCTACTCCTAGAGATCCTTAATTTGCTCAAGGTTGCCCAAGAGTTGACCAGACAAACTCTCTCCTAAGGCAATGTAACTTAAACTAGGGTTTCCATTTTCATCAATATGGGTGAACTCTAAAGATCTCATATGCTCTCCATGGTCCTAATATGTTCTTAAGACCCTCCATATCAAATTTCAAGCCTTGCACAAGAAGTTTTCTCAGTCAACTACTCAGATGCTTAAGAATCGACCATATTAGGTCAAAATTCATTTATGGCCCACATACAGTCAAACTTCAAGATTTTTGGTCAACATCCACATTTTGAAGTGACTTTCATCATTTTATCAAGGTTTGATCATGATTGTTCAAGGAATGCCCCAAATTCATCAAAACCCAAAAGTTGCTAAATTTGGGTTTCTTAGGAAGAGTCAACCAAACTTTGACCAAGCATAACTTCCACATACTTTATCAGATATTTTCCATCCAAGGCTCATTTTGAAGAGGATGCAATTCCCTACAACTCATCTTCATCCCACAAGTTCAAAATATGCACTCATAAAAAGATATGAATTTCTACATTATAGGTCTTTTTGAAAAGTCAACAAAAAACACCTTTTGGGTCAAAGCTTATCACATGAACATGAAAGATCCAATTGAAATTAGACAAAAAGGGTTGCTTAGGGGACACCCTAAGCTTTCTAAAAAGTCAAAGAACACTTCTCTTGGGTTAAAATTAGAGTATATATGCCTTGTCAAATTTGACCTTTTTTGTAAAATTGCCAAAAGTCAAATGGGCTCAAAATTACATTTTTTGCCAAATGGGCCTAACTTTGTATGCTTGCACCTCACTTATAAAATGGTCCACGACCCAAATATTCACCCACACATTATTTTCTTCATTTTTCATTTTATTTTGATTTTTTATTAATTAAAATTTGAATTAAATCAAATAAATGACAAATAATAGCAAAGATATGTTTTGATATGATTTTATGACAGGATCTCAATCAAATTATGCTGAGATATCAAGACTAAATCGAATCAAGCATGATTGGTACAAAAATGGGATGCTTTGGCTCAATTTAGAAAGTTTGCATATGGTTAAATAATCAAATCAAATCTCATCAAAACTTCAAGATCCAATCTGTTTTGCTACCCTAATTCACTCAAGGGTATATAATGACCAAGAACAAAGCATGAAAGGAGGGGCTAGAGGTCGTGAAAGAGAAAGAACAAATTCCAAATTTCTTGCAAAAAAGTGTGACTCGGTTTTCACTCCGCAGGACCTTTCAAAGAAATTTAGGGCCAGCAATCGCATCATGGGCGTGCACTGAAGCCATCCCAATCAGTTGCAAGGTCTGAAGCATCAAGAAACACAAGCTGTAACTCACATGGTTTGCATTTTTTTTCAAAATCGATTACCCTAATTCCTGCATCATTAGCATATTTAATTGATATATTTGTGATGTTTGAGATGTCTGTAACTTGACAGTATAGTATAATTGTACTTTTGAAGCCTATACGCGTATCTGCCATTGCTAGGGTTCACCTTTCATTTTTAGGGTTTTTGAATACAGGAACAATTAGCCTAAATGAAGGACACCATGATGATCAGAGGGCCAAATCCTGTTGATCTATGGTCTTTAATCTTATTTATCCTGCATTGTGTTGATTTTTGAAATTCATAGACTTGTAGTTACAGACACTGTCCGTAGGTATTAGTCATCTACCTAATACGACAGTTCCCTGGAGAAGACGGTGGCATGACAATCATCTATTTGCTCATTTGAAATTCACACGCGTTTGATTCAGTTTGTTTGGTTTTCATATATTATATTTTATTGTTATTACACTAACAAGTAAAACATGTAGCGCAGCTGGCAACACATCTTTGGTGGTAAGCGTGAGGACCTGGGTTCGATCCCAGGTCCCAGCATTTCTTTATTTTCTTTTCTTTCCACAGATATAGTGCATCAATACTTCAAGCGAATACCATGTGCCATCAATATTCAGCCAGTGGATCTATGATCAATCAGATCTAACGCCTCATCACTGAAGGACCAGGGTGTACACTCAAGGCAGCGCCACATGGAATCTCACGTAAGCTTGGGCCATCAACCTTGGGCCCAAGAGCAGTTTCAGCATTGCACCCCCTCATTTCAATTCAACATAAGCCCATTTTCAATTCTTTCTTTTTTATTTCTTTTATTTTAATTAATTTGTTTAATTACTTTTCACCAAAAATTAATTACCTTTTTTATTAATCACAAAAATCACAAAAGATCATTTTTTCATAAAATATTTATTTTAATTTAATTAGAAAATTAGGTTAATTTAATTTCTTTACTTTTTTTTTCATAATTAAAAACAATTATAAATTAGAGTTTAATTAATGTGCAATTAAATTCTTTTCTCAAATAAAAATGTACAAAAATATTTTTTTTCAATTAAGGTTTTAGGTTATTTTTTTAAGCGTCCTCATACTTAATTCACCGCGCGTGTAATTAATTCTTTTCGTATTTTTTGTAACTGCCAATGGTTTGTAATAGATAAACTAGGGTTTTATTTATCTCTTTGTCCCTGATTTTTGGTTATGTAATTAATCCCCCCTCCCCGAAGCCTTGCAATAGATAGGTTTATTTACTCGCACTTTTAATTTCCGTAATCTTTAACTGTTAGATGCATGGTTAATAGGATTATATGAAAATATTGTTTGAAAATTAAAATGGTAGATCACCTAATGTGCAAAGACTAAATTAACTGAAAAATTCACATGCACATATTCACTCATAGGGTTTGCCTCACTTCAGTTGCTTTCGGTAAAACAATCATTAAGCGTAGGAGATTTTAGTGGTTTCCCTCCTGTATAAAAGATCAAATGTCCAATTCGAATGTTGCCTCGGAAATGTTGCCTCGAAAAGATCTTTAGGACTCTAGGGTTACTACTAAAGTTTCCAACCCATTGCTTAGGTGACTGTACTTGTCCCTTTCGAACATCCCTTACAAACTCCAACGACAGGGCTACCTACTCCTAGGGGTGTGCATTTTAACCAGTTCATCCAATCCATAACCATAAAATTGGTTTCCAAATATAAAAAATCCAAATCATTTGGTTATTAACTAACCCATTCCATTTAAAGAAAAACCAATAACATTGGATACCCATTTTATTGAAATTCAGTTATTGTTCCTGATCCAATTTACTAATTTACTCAAATATTAAAAGTATCTCTCTAAATTTCCAACATAGCTAAAACCGAACCATTACAAATTGAATACCTAGAATGACAGTTAATTTTTTATTGGATTCCAACATTAAATATATTACAATAAATATTATTCTTTTAGTTTTAAAAATACACTATAATATATTTTACGTGCAAATGTGTTTGAATGACAACACAATAATGAAAGTTGAGTTTTTATCAATCTAAGACATGAATCTCCATTTTGAAATTCAACTTTCATAATACTATAACCAAATTTCAATTATATATACAACATCAAACACCAAACTTACTTAATAAAAACTCTTCACATATCGAATATTATTAGAAAATAAATAACACAGTAAAATAAAATATGTTGACTGAACCTTCCAATGTTTTCCAGCAAAGTATGCATAAAAGTTTCAAACCGATTAAGCAAAAAAAAATGATTAAAACAAAAAATTGATGTAATTAGTTTTAAGAAAAACCAATCTTAACTGAATCAAATAAAAAACAGGTGGTTAGTAGAAACCAGTTTTAAATTGAATCAATCCAAATATAAACCAGTTTTGAAAAAATAATTCGGTTTTACAAAAACAGTTTTTAAGAATTAAACCAAACCATATATTTGATTCAATTCGGGTTGATTTGAGAACCATGCACATCCCTACTTTAGCACTCATTTTTTATTATTATTTATTCTTCATAATTTCTCACGAGTTTGACGGGTGGCTGAAGACATGAGGCATGAGAGATTCTTTTTCCAAAAAATGAGATTAAGTCTGATAATTTAGAGAAGATGATAATGAAAAGGAGATGATGATGACCTAATTCCCTCTTGCGTTGTTTTATTATTTTATGATTTTCTCTTAATTATCTCAAGTATATATACACTATGATGCCTCAGGTTTTTCAAAATAAATCCATCAAAAATCTGTGATTGTGTGTTTGTGGTAGTTACAATATGTATCATGATAATGGATCTACATTTCTTTTCCAAAATAATGAGAAGCTATAACAACCTTGAAAGAGATATTTGGACAAAAATCAAAATAGATATTTTTTTTTAAATTAGTGTTTTTAACATAAAATAATTTTAGAACTTTTAAAAATAAAAAACTAGTTTTGATATAAAACTTTATTTTTTTAAATTGGTTTTAAAACTGGTTTTTTTTATTTATAAAATTGATTTTGAAACTGGTTTTTTATAAAACTGTTTTGAAATTGATTTTTTTTTTTAAAATTAAAAATTGGTTTTTAGAAAAATCGATTTAAAATTGTTTTTTTTTAAAACTGGTTTTTATGAGAAACCGGTTCAAAACCAAACCGATCCACATGTAAACCGGTTTTAGAAATATAAACCGGTTTTAATGAAGTAGTTTTAAGATCCAAACCAAATCATATATATGGTTCAATTTGGTTTGGTTATTGATCCATGCACACCCCTACCTACTCCTTAATAGTAGGATAGCGCTGTCTAAAGGAAACGAGAACGAAAAATCTTTTTTCGAGTAGGTAGAATCTTAAGTACTTGCTCAACAAAACTTTTCACACAAACACCTTTCAAAACATTTTTAAAAAACAACTTCGTCACACCCTCGAGGATTGATACAAAGGTTATCACGAAGTAAAACTATTCAAAACAAGCACACACACAAGAAATTTTAAAAAGATGAGCAAGTACCTAAGAGCCCATGGAAAACCATGGATAGAAAGGGTGCTAACACCTTCCCTTTCTATAATCTACCCCCCGTACTCAGAAATCTCGAAAAAGGTTTTTTCTATTCTTTTTCCTTTTTCATGATTGGATGAAATAAAAGTCGGTGGCGACTCTTGCTTACCGCGACATTTTGCGAACAAAAAATGAAAAATTCAAACCAGTATTAACAGTCGGTTTTACCACCGTATCACAGAACTAGCGACTCTGCTGGGGAATATATTAATAAGTGGAATTTACCTTAGGATCTAGGTCATTTCAAAAATTGTTTTCTTGTTTGTTTGCTTTATTCTTAAAAGGGTTTTGCTTGGGTTACTATAGATCCTACACCCGGATCTGGGGGCACTCATTAGGTAAACAGCAATAGATCGTGGATATTGTACGACATAAACCGATATAGTTTAAGCGATGGTTGTGTTGGTGTGGCACTTTGGTTGGTATCGATATCCTTCATGGGGAAACGAGGAGAATACGGGGCCGCCGCGTGGTGTCATGAAGCACTAACAGACCTTAGAACATTAGTTGAACAAACTTGGCCATTAGAAAGTAGTGAGATAGCCGGCCTCGGTATATAGCTGAGGATTGGTTGATACTCGATGCTACACTCATTGAGATCAGACTTTCCGGATATTTCGGCCGCAAGAAAATATTGCTTGAGCTGAGATAATGCCCGATAAAGGATGGTCAGTGATATTGAGATCCCTTAGAACCCGGTTACTTTTTAAGACATGTTTGAAACTAACTAAACTTCAAGATGGTATGACCTTTAACCTCATGCAGGCCTTAAACTTAAGGACTTGGTGTGATTTGACTGTGTTTGCTATACTTGTGGTTTATCATGACATCATGCATCATAACATAGCATCCATTCTTATTGCACTAACCATTTCAAAGACCAAGGGAATTTATCTTTGTTCTGTTTTACAAATCATGGCTTCCGCTCGTAGAAACACTATCTGAATCAGCTTTGTGAAGATACCTTCCCAACTTAAAGAGCTAGTATCAAGGGTTTCTGAAACTTCAGCGTTCACTAAGAGACATGGTCAACTTCTCAACCTAGTTACTTCAAACTTTAAAGAAAGGATGATGAGTGTACTCTTTCAGTTCTTTGATCCCAAGCACCACTGCTTCACCTTTCTAGACTATCAGTTGGTGCCTACCTTGGACGAATTCTCTCAGTTGTTGGATATACCCATTCTTGAACAGTTTCCCTTCACAGGTCTGGAAGAAGTTCCTAAGCCAGAAGTCATTACCTCAGCTTTGCATCTGAAACGGGCCGACGTGGTATCCAATTGGGAAACAAGAAGCAGAGTCAAGGGTTTTCTAGCCAAGTTTCTGATAGACAAGGCCCAACTGTTTTAGGATGATATGGATTTTCAGGATTTTGAGGAGGTCTTGGATCTTCTAATCTATGGGTTAGTCCCATTCCCTAATCCAGACTCATTCATAGATGTGAATGCTATCAAGATCTTCCTCTCTCGCAACCCTGTGCCTATCTTGCTCGGAGATATTCTGCACACTCTCCATACTCGTACCATGAAGAGAAGAGGGTTTTTTATGTATTGCATGCCATTATTGTCGAGGTGGTTTATTTCTCACCTCCCTAAGTCCATATTGAAGAATGAAGAAGGTTTGGGTTGGTCACAAAGGATAATGTCACTCACTCACATGGATATTCTCCGGTGTTCCCGACCTATGGAAAACACTGTTGTTATTGACCGCTGCGGGGAGTACCCTAATGTCCCATTACTTGGTATCAGAGGGGGTATAACCTACAATCCTTGTTTAGCTCTGCGACAATTTGGTTACGCTCGAAGAGATGGTCCCTATGAGTTACTTATCGAGGTCATTATATTCAACTATGAGGATGATGTTCAAAAGTATCGTCGAAGGTGAAGCCACCAGCAGAAAACACAGAGTCGCCACCGAACTTTATTTATCCCGAAGGAAGGGGAAATATCGATAAAACCACAAGGGAATGGAAAAGATGGTCTTGCGACCAAGAGAAAGGGTAAGGGAGTCGGTTATGCAAGGGGAAGGTATTAGCACCCCTCACATCCGTTGTACTCAACGGGATCCATTTTATTTGTTTGTCTTAAAGGGTGTGTTTATCTACAACTATGTTTGCTTAAAGGGAAATGAATGGTTTTTTATTATTGCGTTCGTGAGGGTTTCGCGACCCTTTGCCTACGTATCCAATGAAGGAATCAGAACACCATAGTTCCTCTAGAAAATGATTGGTTTATTTGTGTTTTTTAGTGGGCGACATTAACGCACGCATTCTAGCAATAGGCACGGCCGGTATCGCGGTAGAACGGAGATAACATGCCCTTTGGGGGAGTTTTTGATTGGTTGAGTGTTTTTACGAGTTTTAAAATAAATTCAAGTAATGATTAAGTATTTTTTTTGGATTTTTTGATTTGTGAATGTTATGTTTTATTTTAATTACAAAAGAAAAGTCAAAGGGGAAATTCTACCCTAATGTTATTATGTACATGTGGACTTAAAGTTGAGTCCCTCTTTTTTTTTATCTAAATATTCAAGTATAATATAAATCAAATAAAAAATTAATAGAAATTATTTAACTAAATTAATAGTTAAATTAATCAAGTTAAATAAAACCATAAAAAATATTAATCACAAACACACAACATAATAAAATAAAAATGCGAAAGAACGGATAAAATTATTAAAAACTATGAAGAAAATTAGAAATAAAAATAGAAAGAAAATGTAAATAAATGAAATTGGACCTTTGAGGGTTTAAAGCTGGATTTGGAGGTGTTTTAAGCAAGCTAGGCTACAGGAGGAAGAGAAAATTCGGTGGACTGAGTTGTAGTGGAAAAAAAAAGGAAGGAAAAATGGTGGCTGGGTCGGACTACTGAGGCCCAAATTCTATAAAAACAAAACAATTAATTAAAAAAAAACATGGTTGGGCCGGACCGGGTCAACAGGGTCCGGACCCAACTCCCTCTTAAATGAAACGGGTTGAGAAACCCTAACAAAACAACACCCTCTCTTACTCTTTTCTCTATGTTCTGTTCTTTTCAATCGTTCATCACCATTACCGTCACCACTCATCTCTCCCTCATTCTCACTTTCCATCATACTCTTCATCTCCTTACTCTCCGCTTATGATTTCTACACTTTCCTCTATTCTCGTGGACCTCTCGCTCTCCGAGTTTCTAGTTATAACAACAAAACAAGGTTAAGATCTCTCACTCAAACGCTCATGTGGTGATGCAAGATTTCGTCAAACACACTTTAACAGGAACACAAGTAAAAGGAACACGAGCAACAAACCCAAGATCCAACCCATTATATTGTTCAAATTTTAAAAATCACCTGATAACTTGTGAAAGCTGAAGTAAATCAAGAGCAGTACTAAAGTGAAATCGATGACTCTGGTAAATGTTTCTCCTTACTTTTGCTTGCTTTGTCTTTGTCTTCTTCTTATCATTTGTTATCGTGTTGTTATTGTCATGCGCTTCTGCTATGCTTGAGTCATTGTTGATGTTCTGTTGTAATCATGACAGTGTCGTTGTTCTGTGCATTAATTATTATGGTCTGAGAGTATGAGGAAGGTTGAAGGTTCTAATTGGAATTCTTATTCTTTTTGTAGCGAGTTTGGTTTGAAGGTTATGGCGTGATCATTATGTGCTGAAGGGGTTTGTAAGTTGCTAATGGCACAAAAAGGAGTTTTGTAGTATAAGACTCGGTTGGAGTTCTAGATCCCTGCTGTTCTTTCGTGTTTGAAATTTTTGTCTGCAGGTCAGCAAGGTAAGCTTTAGGGGGTGATTTTTAAGGTTATGAAAATAAGGTTTGATGAAAAAGGCTTCCTTCCTTGTTTCTGTATGGTGCCTCTGTTCTCTTTTTGCTGGCTGTGGGCTCTCTTTCTTGGTTTTGCTGGCTAGTTTGTTCTTGTATGTTTTTTGCTGGCTATTTTTCTTTCTTCATAACCATCCCCTCTAATGAAACAGTGGCCCTCTTTTATAGTGCAACAGGGGTGGAAATCATGGGGGGAATTAAGGAAATTTGAACATTCCTGGTATGCTGGCTTTGTGCTTTAGGATGCAGGTTTTTATGCTACCTTATATGATGTTATTTTCAGACTGTTTTGAGCAGGTGTTTGGACTGTTTTGGTTCTTGCATAATACAGGTTTTATCTTTTTCTCTCTCATCTTTCTATGACATAAAGCTTATCTGCTTTTTATTCAATAAATTCTGAAGGGTTGGCTATTTAGGAAGATGATGATGCAGGGTTTTGAGCTGGCTTGCTATATTATTATGAATTGTTGCTATTGTTGTTTGCTGCCAACCTGCCCTTTGCTTGTCTCATATTTACTGTTGTTCTATAGTTGCTCTACTTTGCTATTTTGGTGTGTTTAGTTGCTGCCTGGTTTGCAGCTTTAGGCTGCGTTGTCACTGTTTGTATATCTGCCTTGGCCTGCTGTTTGTTAGCCCATATGCTTGCTGCAATATATCTGTTTATTTGGCTGCTATTTCTGCCATGTCTTGTTTGTTGGCCTACGGCTTTTGTGATGCAATGCTTGTTGGTTACAGCTTTTGGCTTCTTGCACTTGCAGCCGCTGTTTTGCTTGTTAGACAATGTTGGCAATTTTCCTTTTCTCCTTTTTGTGAATCAAAAGGGCAACCTTTTGTGATTTGCAATTGGGAGAAAATGGCCCATGATTAAAGATAAATCCCTTTTGATATCTGATTCCAAATACCAACCCTGATGATGAGCATTTTTATTAGCAAACAATTCTTGCTTGGACTTTGATTAAGATATCGATGTTAACTAACTTCTTTCTTTTCTTGTTTCATGACCAGTGAGAATTGGACGGCCAAAGCGAGATTGGATGGTAAAAACACCATGGCGAGGAGTGAGGATGAATGGATTGAAGGTGAAGCAAAGAGATTTTGAAAAAACAACATTTCCCTTGTAAAAAGATTTGCAGATTGTATTTCAACAATTGTAATTTATGCTTTCACATGCTCTGAAATCGGTCCCAAAAATGTAATGAACACAAAAAAAAACTTGAATGAAATATTTTGAATGAATTGGTTGTATGAAAATTAAACAAACTCTCGAATTTTGAATGAAAGAAGCAATTTCCAATTGAATGATTTGAGTGCCCATCTTGCTTTTATAACTTGAATTTCAAGAAATCAAGAACAAATGTTGTAACTTGTACTTCAAGCAATCAACGCACCTTATCTTTCAAAATCCAATCAAACTCTCAAACAAAATAAATGCTTGAGAATTTAATTCCACTTAGTTAATTTGAACCCAAAACAAATGGTCACTTAAACCTTATCTTCTCATTACGCTTGAACCAAACTTGCACTCCTCGACAAGAACCCTAATTTTGATATTCAAACCACAATAACTTGTAACTTAAGCAGCAAAACACGCCTTGATCATTATGACCCCCAGTCTCATTTCTTGTGCCCAAACTCCACATTTTCCAATTTAAACTTCAAACTTTCGACTCAATGGCCTAGAGATTTTAAGAAGAAAACTTGAAATGCGAGGAGATGAAATTATTGACCTAATGCACTGAGCTTTGAGCCATATTCGAGGCAGGTGAAAGAAACATCTTCACAAAAACCAAGGAGCCAAAACCCTAGCCTCTTAACCAACACATATAGGGAAATAAACCCTAATCCAGGCTCTGATAAATTTGAGCGAGAACCAACCTTGTAACGTGTTGACAAAATTCATTCCACGATCCATTAATTGAGAACCAGAAGAATTCCCTTTCACCTGATAAGAAAACTTTAACAAAATTACACATAAAGAGGGCGCAACCCTAATACCTCGAACCAAAGCGCCTGATTCCATGAGATGCGGGATATGTTATGTTCTTATTATAAACTACAACCCCAGGATAGGTGACCCTCACAAAGTTATTTAACTCAACAAAAGTTATATGTTGAAAAATAAAGCAAAAGCAAAAGAAAAAGAAAAAGAAAAAGAAATTTTGTTTACCCATCTTTAGTTGGTTCAGAGGTATCTGGGGCTGAACTTGGTAGGGCGGATTATGATCCGATCCCCCGCAACTATAAATGGGTCAATAAAAGGGGTTACACCAACCTTTTGTACCAGAGCCCTGCGTTTTATGATCAGAATCACTACCCGGTCACTTTACTATGAGCATGTACGAATAACGAGATTAATGTGATTGCGCCTGAATGAAAAAGGATTTGAAAAAAAAGGAAAAATATAGGCCTAAGCATAGTGGCATGATATGGATTGGTTCGTAACAGAACGAAGCTTATGTCTGTTTTACGGAAGAGTGTCACTATGATATCCTTGGTTTAAATCAGTCAGTACCTATCAATACATCCCTCTTTTAATTCCAGAGGCCCCTTGTAGCCCAACTTGTTCACTAAAACCGTTTTTTCTTCTTAATCTATTTAGAGTTTTTGCTTGAGGACAAGCAAAGGTTTAAGTGTGGGAGAATTTGATAACACTTACTTTACACTTGTTTTTTACTCTGATTTCACATATTATTTAGGATTTTTATTATTTTTTTCTCGTATTATGCCTATCTTTTGTTTCCTTTTCAGGTATTTCAATTATCCAGAGCTCCCCTGAAGAAATGAAGGAAAACAGGCTGAAAAACAGGAGTTTAGGTCATATTTGCACTCATGGCGTCCACCATGGCGCCAACTATAGGGTAGGCCATGACATGGACCACCTCCTGCTGACCTCAACTACCACGTTCACCATTTCCCTTTCATCAACACACATGGCGGGCGCCATGTCCCTAATGGCGGGCACCACCTTTGGACGATACTTTCCCTCCCAAAAGGAGTTGGGGGGCATTCCTGTGATTTCCTGCATTCTTCATCCTCTATAAATAGAAGTTCCTGATTTCATTTCAAATCACCCAAACATAGTTGCAAACTTGATCCAACCTTAGTTGCGAACTTAAGCCATATAATTTCACCATTGTAAGCGATAATTCTTCACATCGGGGAATTATTGCATTGTTGATTGAGTCTGTAATCGAGTTTAGAGCACTTCGGCAGAAGTTTATCTTGCCACATTTATTTTCAACTGCTGTTTATTTCCAGTCGCATTTTACTTCAAGTTTATAACAGATTTAAAACCTCCTCGTTTGGAGCAGGTTTCTATTTATATATTCCGCACTGATTTTACTTTGTTTATTTCCTGCACTTGCTTTTACTTCGTTTATTTCCTGCACCTGCTTTTACTTCGTTTATTTCCTGCACCTTCTTTTACTTTGTTTATTTCTTGCACCTGCTTTTACTTTGTTTATTTCCTGCACCTGCTTTTACTTTGTTTATTTTCTGCACCGCACTTTAAATTATTTACTTTCTCGCATGATTTATTTTAACATGTATGCTTACATTCCCATGTCAGGCTAAACCTTACTGGGCTAGAATGTAAGGAATCTAGTTAGATCGATATTCCAAATAATGTGTCAATAGAAATGCTTATGGGCTATTTTGGTTTATAATACGAGTTTTCTGTACTTTATTGTTGTTGGGTAAGATCGAAAGCCGTCCAACCTTTTGTTAAACTCGATTAGTTATAACTTGTCAAAGGAAGCGAAAGCGCTTTGTCCAGTTAGTTAGGGATTTTTATTATCAAAGAAATCAATTTTGAAACTATTTTCGGACGCGTTTATAGGGTTAAAGTTAGGTCCCCTTTTTATTAGAAATTCCATATCAAAATACTTTTCAACTTGGTCAAGTACTTTATTTCTTAAAAATAGGTTTATTACTCTAACACAATGCGCGCCTTTTTATAAGTGACGATAAGAAGGTCAGATTAGAGAGTAAACTCGGTTATGATTACGCGAAAGTGATAGTTCCTGTTAAATTAGTTCTTTTCTTTAGTAGAAAATATTATCCTATAAGTCATTCTATTCTGAAGCATTACGAATATCATCTGACTATGTGAATTACATTCGACCCCTGATTTTACATCTGAAGTTTATTTCACCGCACTTTACTTTCTTGCATGCTCAATTCCCTGTTTAATATTGACTTATCTAAACACCGTAACAATACGAAACGATAGATTGATGATTGGTCTCTCTGGATCGATAATCTTTTATATTACTCTGACGCGATTCGTACACTTGCGAATTTACCACATCACTATACCTAGGTTAAAAAACTTCTATTTATAACCTATACCCAACTGGATTTGGGATTTCAAATTACAGCTCTTTGCTGTTACAAACAACAAAAAATTCTGCTACAAAATAGGTCTTCAATCAAATCTTCCTAAATTATCTTCATATTTAGAAAGTCAAAATTCTTCAATACTCTTATTGATTCTTCTTGACCTACAAATCATCGCCACTTAGGATAATATAATATCCTCAAAGTATATTTTGTCTTTGTGACTTAACAGAATTTAACAGTCCAGTTCAGCTCAGGCGCGATATTGTTAGAACATAGTTTGATTCTACAACCCTTGGTTAAAGTTTTGATGTTAACAAATACAAAGAATAAATAAATAAAAAGAACAAATATGCACCTTAAAAATATGTTTTATGTATACAGAAGTTCTGATCAAATCAACATCAGAAGATCAGCCATAAGTGTTACACGCTGAAGCAATCAGAACATACGTTGAAGATTGATGACCATAACCTGCGCTTAATCAAAAAAACTCTGATTCTGAACAAGAAACATATCAAACCAAGTCATCAATATTCTGAAGCGTCATCAGCAGTTAAGGAGAAAAGACTCTGAAGCGTTACTGATCGTTCAAGACAAAATTAATTCCAATGGCTTTCTTCAAACAGGATCTTCTCCAAAAGGAAAGTGTGTTAATAACATTAAACTTGCTTTATGGACAACGTTATTACATTGCCTATATAAACAAGTCAGCTTGCAAAAAGAAGCACGTACATACACACAATAATTTGCTTAGATCACCAACCACACATATTCAAGCTTAAGCAAATTCAATCTTTATTCTAAGCTAAACCTGTGTAATTTATCACAGTTGTGATAAACTGTTTTTGTTAGAAAAACAACAACAGATTTTATTTAAATCATATTGTAAAAGAGATCCTTGAGATTAACCGGATTGTGGTTGTACTCAAGAAGACTTTAATAGTTTTTAAAGTAGTTGTTGTAATCTTTTGAGATTAATGGATTAAGACCTCATTGGAGAGAGGCAAAATCACCTTGACGGGTGGACTGGAGTAGTTTGAGATCAAACGAACCAGGATAAAAATATTGTGTCTTTAAGCTGTTTTAGATCCAAGTTTTCAATTCAACCCCCCCTTCTTGTGTTTTTCACATCTTCAGATGTCGTATGACCTTACATAGGATTTCTCATACGACATGTTGCTCTAAATGTTGAAACACTTCAACTCAACATGTCCCAACATAGAATAAGACTTCTTGCTCAAACATTTTCCTATTAGCAAGTTATTACATTCTATCTAACATATTGTGGCTATATTTGTTAAGCAAAAATTAGTGCTAGTTCATCCTAGAACCCTAGGGTTCTTAGGGTTCGTGGGGTTTGGATGAAGGTAGGGTTAGGGTTCCTGGGTTTGGAAGAAGATCTTCAGGATTCTGAGTTTGTTACAGTGGTGATGTATGAAGCTGGTGGTGCCGTGGAGCATCCGCCAGCGGAAGCGATTTCTGGCCAGTGGCACCCAGAGTGGAGGCAATTTTTGGTGGTGGAAATCTAGAGAGAAGCTAGAGCTTCTCTCTCTACCTCCCAACTACTCTTTGTGTTTGTAAAGAGAGGGGAAGAAGAGGAAAAAGAGTCGGGAGCTCAAGATTTTTCTTAAATAAGACTTCCTCTGTTCGTTGGTGATGGAGGTGTGGCCTCATGAGGGCCACGCGATGAGCATGCTTTGACTTATCCAACATGCCCTGGTGTACCGTGATCCCTCAGTCAACATAAAATCATAGCCGGATGTTGATCATGCCTTAGATCAATGCCCTAGAGTTAACCACTTGTGGCCTTTTGATCTGAATCGAACATCCTTGATTGCGTTAATGTACCATAGCATCTGCACTTTCCCATACCATGGCCACTGAATCAAACAAAATTATCTAGGCCTAGCCCGTTTCTAATCGCACCCTTCCTAATTACTCCATCAACATAATTCACACCCCCCTGCAAAATGAATCAAAACAAACTATTTGGGCTCAAGCCCTTACATCCTACACCCCCAGTTTTGCTACCTAGATAAAACCAACACCCCCATGCCACTGGGCCTAAACCCAATATCTGGATTTAGGGCCCTGTTATTTACACCGCCATCATTTTACTAACCAACTAATTTTGCACCCCTGGTTTTTAATTAAAATTAATTTATTTTTATAATTTTATTTATTTATTCAGTTGTTTATTTATTTATAACATTTTTCTAAGATATTAATAATTATTGGACATATTTAAATATTTAATATATTTATTATAATAAATTCTAAAATTGTTTATTTTTTATTTCAAATTCTTTTTTAAATACTAACTCATTTAAATACTTTAATTGCATTAAATTCTTTTTTCTCATGCATTAAAATTTTTTTTTCTCATATTGCATAATATATACAAAAACTGTAACCGATAAATTACTAACAATTTTCTACTAACTTAATAAACTCATATATATTTTTTTTAAAAAGGATTATGGAGATATTTCTTATTAACTGCGAACTTCGTCTAAACAACTCCGCAATTTACAAACCAAGACTTGGTTCAAGGAGAATTCGCGATACTTCCATAATCCATAAAAAATACCAACCAACAACTATGAATTGGGACTCTGATTCCTCATAAGAGGATATGTAGGCATACAACTTAAAATTATGGCGAGTTCCCCTAATAAAAATTAAAACCATATTCCTAAGCCTTAAACCTAAACCCTAGTATCATTGTGAACAAGGTAGATGAAGGGTGCCTAACACCTTCCCTTCGTCTAAAATGAGTCAACAACTTAGAATCTCTGATCAAACTAGGGTTATCCGTTATATTCCCTTCCCTAGAATGAAAATTAATGGTGGAGGCTCTATAATTCGAAACCAATTATTACACAACACAACTCCAACCATTAGACACAAATGCTTCACAAAAAGTTTTGAAGCATAAGTACATAGCCTTCAACTAGACTCTAAGTGTACTCCTTTCACTTAGACTCATTGACATACATCAAAACATCAAAATATCACATATGTGACATCTCTCAATAATAAAGATCCTCAAAGAGTCATTCCAAAATCCATGAGAAAAATAAATTCTCCCAGACACAATTATTGACCATTAGAGAGATATGTGTACTTCTTATTCAATCACTCGGCTTCACATGTCTTGAATTACATGCCCACACAAGCCAGCAAAATATATGCACCAATGCAGCAACAATCCATAAATAAGTACTACACTCCCCCTGTCAAGGATAATTAATGCTTCTTTTTAAGATGGGCACTTGAGCACCGGACAAGAACACATGAAAGTCTTCATACTTTCATAGTGGAGGGCAACCACTTCACATAACCTAGTATCTGATATTCACTCCTATGCCCTTTCATTCACTAGTAATTGCTGATACTAGTGAAGACTTTAAAAATAGTAGTCATGCATTGTTAGAACATACTACTATACAAGATCAGAATCTGCACATTCCAATCCACATATCTAGAGATACCTCTTCTCACAGTAAAGTTGTGCCTCAGCTCCACATTCATAACCCAAGCATCTTCATATCATAGAACCCGTCAGCTTTTGGTTCTTGATTCATCATCCACATGAATCATAATGCTAGGAAGTCCTTCAAGAAGCTCCTAACAAACACAGGAATATCTCAAAAGATTACACCTTCTACAGCTCATTCAGGTTACCACAAACACCTAAATGTCATAAAGAGAAATAAACTCTCAAACAATTTCTGAACCAATAGTTCAGAAGGAAGACTTGCACATACACATCAGATAATTACCCATCTCCCATCAGGGTTCTTACCATCAGTTAAATGCTCATCTTCATTAGACTAATACCCAACTCCCGTTAAGGTATTTGTCATTAGAGGAAAAATTTCCTTAAACAACAGATGATGCTCCCCTTCCTTAAATGTTAGAACTTATGATTTAACATTCTTCTTCTTTACTCTCCTAACACAAGAGGATTATTCACAACATTCCAGACTTGGCCAAAGACTAGACTTTACACTCCATCATGGTTATTCGTTCCAACTTAAGAATCCAGTAGTGGTTAGAAATAATCACCTCATGATCTTCAAAACACGCTTCATTTTAAAGAAACAAACACACCTGAGATGATGTTTCAACATCATACAAAACATCAATCCCATGTCCATGGACTTTACCCAAGAGGATAAGTCCAAACAACACCTCTTACAAGAGAACACAAGAGGATCAACCATTACTAGTTGATCAACCTTCAATACCATATCAAACACATGTAGAAAATTAACATAACACACCTCAAGAAACTTCTCCTTAAGCATGAAATCTAGACCACCTGTCTGACTTTGAGGTGTTTGATCACAACTCTTATGCACCTAACGAGGAGATTCCCTCTATCATGTAGAACATAATATGCATGGTTTTATATGATCATCAACCTTTCAGCCAGACTGTCCAGGAGTACTCCAGGTTCTCCCAATAATACTGGATATCACATCATGACTTATAAGTTAATTTTCCATAAAATTAACTTACCTTACGTTGATGCATCTCCATTGCTCACAACCCCTAGAATGTCTCTTCCATTTTAGTATAACAAGAGTTCAATGTTCTCATAGACTTGATAAGTGATATCAAGTTTGAGTAAACAACCTCTATCCTGTTTGAGAGAAATACCAGTCAAACATGTTGAGAAAAATGAATTCTCAAAACAAGAATGTCAAGACATTATATCTGACATCTCAAGAATCTCCCTCTTCATATTAGGGATTATTCTTCATCAACTGCTATAAATATCTTGATAATCATATGTTCTCCTGATGAATATCAGTATAATATGTGGTTAGTGCATACCCACAAAATTCTTTCTCTGTTGTAGAAGAAACTTTTCCACATGTACAATATCACATACATATGGCTTCTTTGATCAAAAGAGACTAGATGACAAAAAATGTTCTTGACATATGAACTTAACCTTCATATTCAAGAGATCTGGCTGAGAAAACAAAACTCTAATGGAATTAGAGCTCGGCCTCTACATTTCTACTTACATGGATTAGAAATAAATTGAACCAAGAATTAGCCAATTTGTTGATCAACATTCAACCAGCCCACTAATCTAAGACATATTTTCTGGATAAAACATCTTAGATCCATAACCCAAATGCCTCATATTCAAAATCAGGAGTAGGTTCTAAACATATGTGATTATCTCACATTTTTTTAGCACCTAGAGCATATGCTTTTCAACAGGAAGTTGCACTCCTAGTTACATGATGTCCCAACATCTGGTAGGACATCAGTTCCCTTATTTTGGAAAACAAAATTGAGATTGGTTCTGAAGCCATTACTACTTCCAGAAAGTCAAAATCCCTTGATCACCTTCAAGGTCTTCAAAAATAATCCAAGCTCCATCTATACCAGCAACAACAAGACTCAGAGTATCTTTCCTAATTAGGTCAAGAATTAGGAGACTCTTTTAGAACCCATAATAAATGGCTCTATCTTTTCTTCAATAATCCATCAAATAAATGACAGGTTTCTTGAAAGATACATCAACCATACACTAAAGTACCTTTATGAGTGGACTTGAGAAATAAACTCAAGTATCATTGGCCACTTTAGACAGATGGTTGAAACAATATTGCACATATCCTATCACTATAGGATACACATGTTAAGAAGACCAAACCCTAATGCCATGTCAACCAGGGTTACAACAGATACCATGCAGCAGAACAAACAACATATCCTTAACATCCCTCAGGCACAACAAACCCTTGCACACAAACTTCACACTTCAGGTGCACCGGGTCAACATAGCTTAGAAAACTAATCAAACCAAAAACAACAGCTCTCCATCATAACTACACGCCTGAACACAACAGACATATTCAATCCTCTCACGAATAGTCCATTATCCACTTCAAGGTACCATTCAAAAACAATATGAACTATCCAAGTTCAAACAGCTTCTCAGTATAAACCTTCTACCTTGCACACAAACCAGAAAGTATCCCTATGGATCTCATATAGAAACATATATGATGCTTGCGTTGATACCAATTGAAATTCTGGTATGACAAAGTTCACATGTCATATGACATGTTAAGACTTCCGGTCTGACATAAACAAACAGGCAAGGTATAAACAATAAAAACAGTACTGAAAAGCATAAACAACACACCAGGATTGTTAACCCATGTCATAGCAACTCTCCTACTCTGGGGGAATACCAATCTCGGGACAAATCTATGCAAATAATATCAATTCATAGACCCTACAGTAAACCTCCAGCTTACGGACTAATCACTTAATCACTACCCTTACTCGATTTCTATCTATGACACACCTAGATATGAGGCCCTCCTTAATCCCTCTTCAATCACAGACAGCGATTGGATTAACACAACAATTCTAAAAAAAATAGGAAGACACACTTCCATGATAATTCCTACCCAAGACTCTTGACTAAGAACATAAATTAGAGTTGGTTACAAGCTTCCTCCACGAACAATATTTAACTCATTAATTCACAGATTCTGAGTGAGAACACAGTGACCATCTCATAACCCGAGTGGTTCACTTACACCAAGTATCCTAGAGAGAGGCTACCAACTCAGCCCTAATGATTACATCTTTATAATTCTCGACTAGTACCAAACCTAGGTTACAAAGCTTCTATTTATAATATATACCCAATTGGATTTGGGCCTTTAAATCACAGCTCTTTGACTGTTACAAACAAAAAAAAAAATTCTACAAAATAGGTCTTCAATCAAATCTTCCTAAATTATCTCCACATTTTGAAAGTCAATATTCTTCTTGATTCTTATTGACCTACAAACCAGTGCCATATAGGATAATATAATATCCTCAAAGTATATTCTTTCTCTGTGATTTAACAGAATATAACAGTCTAGTTCAGCTCAGGAGCGATGTCTTATGACCCTACATATGACTTCTCATCCGACATGTTGCTTCAGATGTTGAAACACTTCAACTCAACATGTCCCAATATAGAATATGGCTTCTTGCTCAAACCTCTTCCTGTTAGCAATTTAATACATCCTATCTAACATATTGCTGCTATATTTGTTTTACAAAAAATAATATCAATCCTTAAAACTAAGGAACTTACACTTCTCACAGTTTTCTATCTTTCTTTTTTATGTTGTCAAAGGGGGAGAAGCATATGGAAAGATGAATTTGGGAAGCATAAAGTAAGGGGATCCATCGATAACTACATGAAATGCATCGTCACAAGTTTTTCCATCGTCAAAAAGAGGGAGTATTTGAATACAACTTTGTCATTAGATGTTTTGCATGATGTTAAAACTGGGAAAAGCTAGCATTTTTGTATATTAGATGGTATCTCTATGTCTTGTGGAAATCCATTGCATTAGGGGTATTAGGAACCATTAAAAACCATTTTGAAATTAATCCAAGTCATGAAAAACAACTTTCTGCATAAATCTTCATTGCATGTGTCGACACATACGATTTTCAGGTCGACACATGCAATTCAATTTTGAAGCATGTAGCCTCTGGAAGGCTGAGGTCGACACATGCATTGCGCAGATCAAAACATACTGAAGCTTTTCTGAAATTGCAGAAATTCTTATTTTATGTGTCGACACATACAAATTTCATGTCGATATATTTACTATTGTTTTAAAGCCGGTAGCCTATGACTTGCTTCGGTCGACACATACATTCCTTTAGGTCGACACATACAACTTAAACTTAACGTATGTATCAACACATATGATTTATTGGTCGGCACATATTGATTGTTTTGGTCAATTTTTCAAATCTTTTTTTATTCTGAAAAAGACCTTTTTGCCCTAAAATTCCAAAACTAAATACATCATTCATGCATCATTCCAACTTGATGATACCATAAAAATATGCTACATTTGTTCTTCATATTCAACCTCCAACCTATACATACACACTAATAAACCATTGTAACAATTCTTTGTTGGGGTACACCAATACGAAGTTTGATAATGTCTGATTAGGTTCTTGTATATCCGAGAATATTGGGTTAAGATTTCAAGGGTCTTCATTAGGAAAAACCGTGGGTTTGTCCTCCAAGATCATTGGGGGTTTTCGTGCAAGACATTCGAGAGAGGATTGCGGCCAAGTGAGGCCTTTTGGAGATAAATAATGCAAATGATCCTTTGGAGATAAGGAACGCAAAGGAAGTAGCGAGAGAACGGGAGATAAAATTGAAGTCTTGTGTTGTAATAGGTGAAATTGATGGTGTGCAGAAGCTTTGGAGATAAAGTACGCAAAGGAGTAACAAGTTCCAGATAGTCAATTTGCAACTATTGGGTTTTGGTCTTTCTCAAGATCAAAGGAAGAGATAGAGTTGAATCAATAACAAGCGTTAGGGTTTTTGGAGTTGCTCTTGAGCACTTCTCTTGTATCAACTTTTTGCATAGTAAGAATTATCCTAATTCCATTAGAATTAGGCGCAGACGTACCCACACGCGAGGGCAAATGTGGGGATTTGTTAATCCTCGTGTCTCTTTTTCGTATTTTTTAATTGATTTATTTTCATCAATCAATTTGTCTAATAGAATTGCATAATCGATAGACTTGTAGGAATTTTTTTGATCTGTTTTTTGTTTTTGAATGAAGTGTTGATATAGCTTATAATCACTTTTGATTATAAGTACTTTTTGTATCAACACAAATCAAAGGAAAATTTTGAAAATTCCAATGCACACCAAGTGTTCGACAAATTGTTTTTGTTTGTTCTTTTGATAATTGCCATTGGAAATAGCATTGCTAGTAACTTTCTAAAAACGATTGATAAAGTGTTACTTGATTAAAGTCCAATTAATTCAAATTATCGTATTCATTCCATTTTTAAAATTTTATATTTGCATGTCCGAGTTCCAATAGTTAAGGTTCGATAGATGACACATTCTGAAAAACATCTGTGTGCACTCTTTTCAAGTCAAAGTTTTTAAAATAGTTTTTAATTTAAATTTTAGCTTGGTGATCTATTCACCCCCGCCCCTTTAGATAAGGCATCATCGTCAAACAAAAATGTCAACCTAGAAACTTTCATCGGCATCATATGAAGTTATTTGAAGCATTGAAGTTTGAAACACATTGCAAGTACCAGTTCGATTTCTCCATTTTTTAGACCTTGAAGCTTTAACTGGAAAGGTAGTTTCGAGTTACTTCACTCAGCAAACGAGTTACCAATCTCTTCATCTCGATCTTCTGATGTTATGCCCCCACTTACCTTTAATTTATTCATCGTATTAGCCAATTAATTTTACTTTGAAGTGCTAGAATTTTATGAGTATTACACAAAATTATCTCTGCTAAGAGTGAGTCAATGACTCTGATGCAGAGAGGCATCAACGATAAATGGAGTAGAAGCTTGCACAGTTAGTGTTTGACCTTAAAACTCCAAGTTCATAGTTATGCAAAATCAAGTGCAAGATGTTAAAGACAATTGTGTGGGCGCGCCTTGTAACAAAAATTCAAATATCCTGACCAATCCTGTGGTGTCACGCATTTGGACCGTTGGACATTTAATTTCTTTTTCTATTTTAATTCATTTTAATTTTTTTTATTTTCATATATATTTTAAATAGCTTTTTTTTTTAGTTTGAAATCCAATTTTTTTCATAAATCACCAAAAATATTTTCTAACACATAAGTTTTTCCCAGAATTTAAAATGATTTATAGTATTTTTTTCTATTTTATCTTTGTTTTCATTTTAATTTTCTTCTAACGATTAATTTTCATTTATTTTCAAACATTTTTTAGTCCAACTTTTGAGATCGTGTTCCTTGAAATATTTCTGACTTTTTCAAATTTTTGTGGCTTTTAATTTGATGTTTTGATGCTTCTTTTGGATTTTCTTTTTACTTTCCATTTTTTTCCATTTAAAAATCATTTTAAATAATGCTAGTGTATATACCCATGCGTGGCACGGAATAAAATTTTGTATGTTAAAAATATTTATAATTCATATCTTAAAATTTTTATAATTCATATCTTAAAGCAAAAGGATACATTTGGAATAATAATGTCAACAGATGAAAACTTAAGGCTCGTGTGAATAAATCAATTATTATAAATATTAATAAAACAATTAATGAAAAAATTAATGAAATAATAAAAAAATAACTTAAGAGATAGTAAAAAAGATAGTAGTTTCTTGAAGAGATGACTAAAAATCTTTTCAACTACAACATTGGAGGAGTAAACCCATGTGAAAACTTATTTTCTGGACATCTTTGACCAAAGATACACAATCAAGAAACACAACAATGCAAAAGCAATCACATGAACAATGTAACTCAAATCATTGCGCATGATGCTCTTGTTCGATCTTCTTAAGTTATTTTTCACCACGGCTTAAGTTTTTGCCATTGTTATTTGCTTTATTAAAATAGATAAAAGTTAAAAAAATTAAGACAAACAAACATTTTCTTTCTATAAGGAAATGATGTATCAAATATCAATAATTGATTTATTACTGCAAAATCAATATTGAACAAAAACCAGCCAAAACATTTTTCCTCCTTATTCATTTTCGGAAACTGTAAATCTTTCTAATACAAATTCTATAACACACGGGACAAAGTTCTCACCAATTTAATACATCTTCATATGTAAAACCACAATCCTAAAGTAATGAGAACCAACTATTTAAAGGCCAAAAGAGAGTTTGAGAAACAATTTTGAGATAAAATTTCTTTAACTAAAACTGTGTTTGAAGTGAAGTAATTTATATCCGCACTCAACTTCTTCGTGCTTACAGTTCAGGCTTTTGTCTTGCATCCTTTTTCAAATCAATTGATGTCCACCACAACAGTCATCATTATTAATAGTTCTCATCATCTGTTCATATGAATCCATTTTTTATGCATATTTTAAATATTCAGAGCTAAATGTATCCATAACTCAGGTTGTCAATACTAAACTCTAGAATCAAAAATTGGAATCCATCAGACAGCAATGCTTAAGCTATTATATCATGTACCATACAACAAACGATAATAGCAAATAAATTTAAAATATAAGATATATTGTAAAAGAGATATATTTCAAATAAATCTACAGTGATCCCTTTGTCAAAATGCTTAAGAATGCTCCTGTTGTATTATTAATAAAACCCGAACCAATTTGGTAAAGAATGCTTAAGCATTGCAAGAGGATTGAAGGTTGCATTTATTTGCGAATCGAAACAATTTGTTAGAAGATGCTTAAGCATATACTTCATGTGTTTCAACAACAACCTGAAAATTAAACTTGCTAAATTTCTTTACCAAATGGCTTGTTCCATGATATCTAAGTTTACATAGCCGTCTAAGTTTTGGCATGTGACAGATTATAAAAATAACTCATTTCATGTGCCATTTTTAATCATGTAAGCTTTCAATCTCTAGTATGATTAAAACAATATTTGGTGTTATTATGAAATGTTACTTAGTAACTTTGGCGAAAAGCATTATTGAGGAAATTCCAATTTACCCCGTGATGATGAATGTGCTGCCTAAAGCTTGAGTAGAGGAGATACATCAGCTGCAACGCAACTTCATTTGGGGGGATGTCGTTGACAATAAGAAGATGCATGCGGTGAATTGGAACTTGTTACAGATTCAAGGTGTTTGGGTGGGCTTGGATTGAGGAAGCTGGAAGTGATGAACCAAGCGTGTTTGACGAAACTGAGTTGGAAAATGGTGAATGGATCGAGTGATCTGTGGTGCCGTGTCTTGCAAGGCTTGTATGAGAATATCAATATTCATGATTTTCCTAGTTATAGAGCTACTAATTCCAGTATTTGGAAGGCTATCTGCAAGAGCTTAAAGCCGATGTTAGATACTGGTTTTTGGAGTATTGGTAAGGGAAGTTGCATTGATGTTGTTGGGGATAGTTGGTTGATTCCTTGGGAGCTCATATATGATTATGACATCGATATTCCTCCGAATATGCAGGGTGCTAAAGTAAAGGATTTGTTGGATGGTAATGGTGACTGGCAGTGGAGTGAGCTGAAGAAGTGGCTGCCGTAGTTCCTGTTGAATAAGCTCCATGCAGTCATTCTGTCGCATGAGGATAATGATGAAGACAAACTTATTATTACGGGAACTGGAGCAGGAGATTTGTCTGGGAAGGTTATGTATAAGGATCTGGATGAGGGTAATACGGATCGCGAAATTGATCAAGTTTGGATGAAAATTTGGAAGCTCAATGTATCTAACGGGTTTGTAGCTTTTTGTGGTAGATGAATCATGACAAACTTCTTACCGGTTTCAGCAATGGAAATGCCGCGTGTAGATTATGTGGACACGTCTGCGAGGATACCATGCATGTTTTTTGAAACTGCATTAAAGCTAGGAAAATTTGGAGGGATACAGTACCAGTTTAGATTGCTGAGCAGATTTTTCAAGTTGATCTTGACAAATGGATCGAGGTAAACATTAGTGCGCAATCGAGAAATGGTGTTAAATGGAACTAATTTTGGGCAATGAGGTGTTTTTTCCTAGCAGTGGCGCAATAGAGAGGAGCATGATGAAGATTTTGATCGCACGCACGCGCCGACAACTTATATTTTCCACAAGACTAGGGATTATGAAGAAGCTGCAAAGATGAATAATATTGTTATGGGAACATCAAATATTACAAAGTTGTTTGTGTGGTCTTCTCCCAAGGACAATTGGTCAATGTTGAATGTCGATGGTGCCTGTAAGGACAGTAACATAGCTCACCGTAGGGGGTTGATTAGAGATACAGATGGTAGATGGTTGGGAGGTTTTGCTAAACCTCTTGGTGATAGTAGCATTTTTATGGCAGAGCTTTGGGGTGTGTTTGAAGGAATCACTCCCGCGTTATCTCTTGGAGTTCAAAACATCAAAATCAATGTGGATTCTCTTTATCGAATGTTAACTTGCAGATTATTCCAATAAAAGGAGGAGAGTCCTCGGTAGTTTTCAACACTTTCCATTGAATCATCATTTGTACTGACAGATGATGCATGGTTTATCCGCCACAGCCCTACGGTGGACATCCAATGGCCAACTTTCAGTTAACAAGAACTCAGTATGCATGTGTTCCTTCGCCAACTTATGCATTCGAGTAGCTTGCATAAATCGCGACACTTGCAGATAATGAAACGAGCCACTATAATTCCATTTTCTTCTTCGAACTTGTACTATTTTATATGACAACAATGAAGCTTAAAATAAATCAATTAATGGTTCAAATGGCTATGTAAAGATGCATTAATTCAATCCTTAGTTTCCAATTATTTCTCATATTCTTTTTAAACAAATATCAACCTAATGAAGATTGGATGAGAAGAGTTACAAATATGACTATGGATGAATTAGGCCCTTAACATAACAATTTCTTATAGAATTAATATAAAAACATTCAAATAACATCCAATATTTATTTATAAATAACATTAATAAGTAAAAACACACAACTTAACATTCAAATAACATTCCATATTTAGTAAAAAACAGGAAATTTGCTGCTATGTTTCTTCAATTATGTATAACATGGTCTCTACATACGGGACATGCTCTTTTTCTTCTTAAACATGCGAGGATGCATTCTTTGTGAAATACGTGATCACAATTTAGTTTGTTCACTGCATCATTAGGTATGAAATCTTCCAAGAAAACTGGACAAAAATTTTGGTCGAATGAAAAAGCAAGTGACTCATCATATATAACTTCTCTCAACTCCACCACAATCACTCGTGAACTTTGTTGTGAAGTTTGTGCCACTGCCACCGGAAGAAGAGTCTTTTGACCAGATTTATATTATAAGTGTATAAAAATCAGAATGCCAGATATTATGAGCATAACTAATATTAAAGCTTTAACTACCGTAGGTGCTAAATTATACATATTTGATTTGATGTAGAGAGAGTGAGTGAGAAAAAGAGAAAGAGTGAATGAGTGAGGGAGAGAAGCATGAAGTTAATATAGGCATGATTCATGGTGGAGTTTGATTCCTGTAAGTTATTGTTTCTTGTTTCAATATAACATATAGAACATTAGTAAAGAATATATGTTAATAATATTTTTGATAACAATATGTTTCTTGTTTCAAGATGGTAAAGAATATTATCCAAGACGTCCAGCACTGAAAAAGTGAAATTGAAAATCGGAAGAAACCGGAAGGTTGGATGGTTGGTGTCTTTTTCAAGCTAAAAAACACAATGGCGTGGAAACACGATTTAGATTTAGAATTTCTTGAAAATATTGTATTTGTGTTGGCTGAGGTAATATATATGTTTTATTATAAGAAACTTGATTAATTATAAAGCTTTTAAAAATACATTTTAAAATAACCACATATAAAAATGTAAAAATTTAATTTAACGAATTATTGTGTACTATTGTATTATTGTTTTGTATAGTAAAATTATATATTTTATTATTATTGGTTGAATTTCGATCCAATCTCTATTCGACATTTAAACCTTGAATCTCTTAATATTTCTATTCTACTAACATCAACTAGGGTTTATTTTTTCTTTTTGATGACATGGACTTAATAAATGGGTTTATATCTAGGCATCAAGATAATATAAAAATATCAAAAGGTTATTTTATTTTTAATGAATTCTGCAGCGGCATTTAGACAACAAATGGATGATAGTGTTGTACCCCAACATTTTTCCTCTCATTTTACTCAAAACCTACTTCTAGAGATCCTCAATTTGCTCAAGGTTGCCCAAGAGTTGACCAGACAAACTCTCTCCTAAGGCAATGTATTTTAAACTAGGGTTTCCATTTTCATCAAGATGGGTGAACTCTAAAGATCTCATATGCTCTCCATGGTCCTAATATGTTCTTAAGACCCTCCATATCAAATTTCAAGCCTTGCACAAGAAGTTTGCTCAGTCAACTGCTCAAATGCTTGAGAATCGACTATATTAGGTCAAAAGTCAACTATGGCCCACATACAGTCAAACTTCAATATTTTTGGTCAACATCCACATTTTGAAGTGACTTTCATCATTTTATCAATGTTTGATCATGATTCTTCAAGGAATGCCCCAAATTCATCAAAACCCAAAAGTTGCTATATTAGGGTTTCTTAGGAAAAGTCAACAAAACTTTGACCAAGCATAACTTCCACATACTTTATCAAAAAATTTCCATCCAAGGCTCATTTTGAAGAGGATGCAATTCCCTACAACTCATCTTCATCCCACAAGTTCAAAATATTCACTCATAAAAAGATATGAATTTCTACATTATAGGTCTTTTTGAAAAGTCAACAAAAAAACACCTTTTGGGTCAAAGCTTATCACATGAACATGGAAGATCCAATTGAAATTAGACAAAATGGGTTGCTTAGGGGACATCCTAAGATTTCTAAAAATTCAAAGAACACCTCTCTAGGGTTAAAATTGAAGGAGATATGCCTTGTCAAAGTTGACCTTTTTTGTAAAATTGCCAAAAGTCAAATGGGCTCAAAATTACATTTTTTTGCCAAATGGGCCTAACTTTTTATGCTTGCACCTCACTTATAAAATGGTCCACGGCCCAAATATTCACCCACACATTATTTGCTTCATTTTTCATTTTATTTTGATTTTTTATTAATTAAAATTTGAATTAAATCAAATAAATAACAAATAATAGCAAGGATATGTTTTGATATGAATTTATGACAGGATCTCAATCAAATTATGCTGAGATATCAAGACCAAATCGAATCAAGCATGATTGGTACAAAAATGGGATGATTTGGCTCAATTTAGAAAGTTTGCATATGGTTAAATAATCAAATCAAATATCATCAAAACTTCAAGATCCAATCTGTTTTGCTACCCTAATTCACTCAAGGGTATATAATGACCAAGAACAAAGCATGAAAGGAGGGGCTAGAGGTCGTGAAAGAGAAAGAACCAATTCCAAATTTCTTGCAAACAAGTATGACTCAGTTTTCACTCCACGGGACCTTTCAAAGAAATTTAGGGCCATCAATCGCATCATGGGCGTGCACTGAAGCCATCCCAATCAGTTGCAAGGTCTGAAGCATCAAGAAACGCAAGCTGTAACTCACACGGTTTGCATTTTTTTTCAAAATCAATTACCCTAATTCCTGCATCATTAGCATATTTAATTGATATATTTGTGATGTTTGAGATGTTTGCAACCTGACTGTATAGTTTAATTGTATTTTTGAAGCCTATACGCGTATCTGCCATTGCTAGGGTTCACCTTGCATTTTTAGGGTTTTTGATTACAGGAACAATTAGCCTAAATGAAGGACACCATGATGATCAGAGGGCCAAATCCTGTTGATCCATGGTCTTTAATCTTATTTATCCTACGTTGTTTTGATTTTTGAAATTCACAGACTTGTAGTTACAGACATTGTCCGTAGGTATTAGTCATCTACCTAATACGACGGTTCCCTGGAGAAGACGGTGGCGTGACAATCATCTATTTGCCCATTTGAAATTCGCGCGCGTTTGATTCAGTTTGTTTGGTTTTCATATATTATATTTTATTGTTATTACACTAACAAGTAAAACATGTAGCGCAGCTGGCAACACATCAGTGGTGGTAAGCATGAGGACCTGGGTTCGATCCCAGGTCCCAGCATTTCTTTATTTTCTTTTCTTTCCACAGACCTAGTGCATCAATACTTCAAGCGACTACCATGTGCCATCAACATTCAGCCAGTGGATCTATGATCAATCAGATCTAACGCCTCATCACTGAAGGACCAGGGTGTACTTTCAAGGCAGTGCCACATGGAATCTCACGTAAGCGTGGGCCATCAACCTTGGGCCCAAGAGCAGTTTCAGCATTGCACCCCCTCATTTCAATTAAACATAAGCCCATTTTCAATTCTTTCTTTTTTATTTCTTTTATTTTAATTAATTTGTTTAATTACTTTTCACCAAAAATTAATTACCTTTTTTATTAATCATAAAATCAACAAATCACAAAAATCACAAAAGATCATTTTTTCATAAAATATTTATTTTAATTTAATTAGAAAATTAGGTTAATTTAATTTATTTACTTTTTTTCATAATTAAAAACAATTAGAAATTAGGGTTTAATTAATGTGCAATTAAATTCTTTTCTCAAATAAAAATGTACAAAAATATTTTTTCTCAATTAGGGTTTTAGGTTATTTTTTTAAGCGTCCTCGTACTTAATTCACTGCGCGTGTAATTAATTCTTTTCGTATTTTTTGTAACTGCCAATGGTTTGTAATAGTTAAACTAGGGTTTTATTTATCGCTTTGTCCCCGATTTTTGGTTATGTAATTAATCCCCCTTCCCCGAAGCCTTGTAATAGCTAGGTTTATTTTCTCGCACTTTTAACTTCCGTAATCTTTAACTGTTAGATGCATGGTTAATAAGATTGTATAAAAAGATTGTTTTAAAATTAAAACGGTAGATCACCTAATGTGCAAAGACTAAATTAACTGAAAAATTCACATGCACATATTCACTCATAGGAGTTGCCTCACTTCGGTTGCCTTCGGTAAAACAGTCATTAAGCATAGGAGATTTTAGTGGTTGCCCTCCTGTATAAAAGATCAAATGTCTAATTCGAATGTTGCCTCAGAAATATTGCCTCGGAAATGTTGCCTCGAAAAGATCTTTAGGACTCTAGGGTTACTACTAAAGTTTCCAACCCATTGCTTAGGTGACTGTACTTGTCCCTTTCGAACATCCCTTACAAACTCCAACGACAGGGCTACCTACTCCTTAATATTAGGATATCACTATCTAAAGGAAACGAGAATGAACAATCTTTTTTCGAGTAGGTAGAATCTTAAGTACTTGCTCAACAAAACTTTTCACACAAACACCTTTCAAAACTTTTTTCAAAAACAACTTCGTCACACCCTCGAGGACTGATACAAAGGTTATCACGAAGTAAAACTATTCAAAACAAGCACACACACAAGAAATTTTAAAAAGATGAGCAAGTACCTAAGAGCCCATGGAAAACCATGGATAGAAAGGGTGATAACACCTTACCTTTCTATAATTTACCCCCCGTACTCAAAAATCTCGAAAAAGGTTTTTTCTGTTCTTTTTCCTTTTCCATGATTGGATGAAATAAAAGTCGGTGGGGACTCTTGCTTACCGCGACATTTTGCGAATAAAAAATGCAAAACGAAAACCAGTATTAACAGTCGGTTCTGCCACCGTATCACAGAACTGGAGACTCTGCTGGGGAATATATTAATAAGTGGGATTTACCTTAGGATCTATGTCATTTCAAAAATTGTTTTCTTGTTTATTTGCTTTATTCTTAAAAGGGTTTTGCTTGGGTTACTATAGATCCTACACCCAGATCAGGGGGCACTCATTAGGTAAACATCAATAGATCATGGAGACTATACGACATAGACCGATATAGTTTAAGCGATGGTTGTGTTGGTGTGGCACTTTGGTTGGTATCGGTATCCTTCGTGGGGAAACAAGGAGAATACGGGGCCGCCGTGTGGTGTCGTAAAGCACTAACGGACCTTAGAACCTTAGTTGAACAAACTTGGCCATTAGAAAGTAGTGAGATAGCCGGCATCGGTATAGAGCTGAGGATTGGTTGATACTCGATGCTACACTCATTGAGATCAGACTTTCCAGATATTTCGGCCGCAAGAAAAGATTGCTTGAGCTGAGATAATGTCCGATAAAGGATGGTTAGTGATATTGTGATCCCTTAGAACCCGGTTACTTTTTAAGACAGGTTTGAAACCATCTAAACTTCAAGAGGGTATGACCTTTAACCTCATGCAGACCTTAAACTTAAGGATTTGGTGTGACTTTCTTGTTGTTTGCTATACATGTGAATTTCTATCTAAATCAGCTTTGTGAAGATACCTTCCAAACTCAAAGAGCTAGTATCAAGGGTTTCTGAAACTTCAGCGTTCACTAAGAGACATGGTCAACTTCTCAACCTGGTTACTTCAAACTTTGATGAAAGGATGATGAGTGTACTCTTTCAGTTCTTTGATCCCAAGCACCACTGCTTCACCTTTCTAGACTATCAGTTGGTGCCTACCTTGGAAGAATTCTCTCAGCTGTTGAATATACCCATTCTTTAACAGTTGCCCTTCACAGGTCTGGAAGAAGTTCCTAAGCCATAAGTCATTGCCTCATCTTTGCATCTGAAACGGGCCGACGTGGTATCCAATTGGGAAACAAGAAGCGGAGTCAAGGGTTTTCTAGCCATGTTTCTGATAGACAAGGCCCAACTGTTTTGGGATGATATGGATTTTCAGGATTTTGAGGAGGTCTTGGATCTTCTAATCTATGGGTTAGTCCCATTCCCTAATCCATACTCATTCATAGATGTGAATGCTATCAAGATCTTCCTCTCTCGCAACCATGTGCCTACCTTGCTCGGAGATATTCTGCACACTCTCCATACTCGTACCATGAAGAGAAGATGGGTTTTTATGTGTTGCATGCCATTGCTGTCGAGGTGGTTTATTTCTCACCTCCCTAAGTCCATACTGAAGAATGAAGAAGGTTTGGGTTGGTCACAAAGGATAATGTCACTCGCTCACATGGATATTCTCTGGTGTTCCCGACCTATGGAAAACACTGTTGTTATTGACCGCTGCGGGGAGTACCCTAATGTCCCATTACTTGGTATCAGAGGGGGTATAACCTACAATCCTTTTTTAGCTCTGCGACAATTTGGTTACGCTCGAAGAGATGGTCCCAATGAGTTACTTATCGAGGTCATTGTATTCAACTATGAGGATGATGTTCAAAAGTATCGCCGAAGGTGAAGCCACCAGCAAAAAACACAGAGCCGCCACCGAACTTTATTTATCCCAGAGGAAGGGGAAATATCGATAAAACCACAAGGGAATGGATAAGATGGTCTTGCGACCAAGAGAAAGGGTAAGGGAGTCGTTTACGCGAGGGGAAGGTATTAGCACTCCTCACATCCGTTGTACTCAACAGGATCCATTTTGTTTGTTTTTCTTAAAGGGTGTGTTTATCTACAACTATGTTTGCTTAAAGGGAAATGAATGGTTTTTTATTATAGCATTCCTGAGGGTTTCGCGACCCTTTGCCTACGTATCCAATGAAGGAATCAGAACACCGTAGTTCCTCTAGAAAATGATTGGTTTGTTTGTGTTTTTTAGTGGGCAACGTTAACGCACGCATTCTAGCAATAGGCATGGCCGGTATCGCGGTAGAACAGAGATAACATGCCCTTTGGGGGAGTTTTTGATTGGTTGAGTGTTTTTGCGAGTTTTAAAATAAATTCAAGTAATGATTAAGTATTTTTTTTTGGATTTTTCGATTTGTGAATGTTATGTTTTGTTTTAATTACAAAAGAAAAGTCAAAGGGGAAATTCTACCCTAATGTTATTATGTACATGTGGACTTAAAGTTGAGTCCCTATTTTTTTTATCTAAATATTCAAGTATAATATAAATCAAATAAAAAATTAATAGAAATTATTTAAATAAATTAATAGTTAAATTAATCAAGTTAATTAAAACCATAAAAAATATTAATCACAAACACACAACATAATAAAATAAAAATGCGAAAGAATAGATAAAATTATTAAAAACTATGAAGAAAAATAGAAAGAAAATGTAAATAAATGAAATTGGGCCTTTGAGGGTTTAAAGCTGGATTTGGAGGTGTTTTAAGCAAGCTGGGCTACAGGAGGAAGAGAAAATTCCGTGGACTGAGTTGTAGTGGAAAAAAAGGAAGGAAAAATGGTGACTGGGTCGGACTACTGAGGCCCAAATTCTATAAAAACAAAACAATTAATCTAAAAAAAACATGGTTGGGCCGGACCGGGTCAACAGGGTCCGGACCCAACTCCCTCTTAAATGAAACGGGTTGAGAAACCCTAACAAAACAACACCCTCTCTTACTCTTTTCTCTATGTTCTGTTCTTTTCAATCGTTCATCACCATTACCGTTACCACTCATCTCTCCCTCATTCTCGCTTTCCATTCATACACTTCATCTCCTTACTCTCCGCTTATGATTTCTACACTTTCCTCTATTCTCGTGGACCTCTCGCTCTCCCAGTTTCTAGTTATAACAACAAAACAAGGTTAAGATCTCTCACTCAAACGCTCAGATGGTGATGCAAGATTTTGTCAAACACACTTTAATAGGAACACAAGTAAAAGGAACACGAGCAACAAACCGAAGATCCAACCCATTATATTGTTCAAATTTTATAAATTACCTGATGAATTGTGAAAGCTGAAGTAAATCAAGAGCAATACTAAAGTGAAATTAATGACTCTGGTAAATGTTTCTCCTTACTTTTGCTTGCTTTGTCTTTGTCTTCTTCTTCTGATTTGTTATCGTGTTGTTATTGTCATGCGCTTCTGCTATGCTTGAGTCATTGTTGACGTTCTGTTGTAATCATGACAGTGTCGTTGTTCTGTGTATTAATTATTATGTTCTGAGAGTATGAGGAAGGTTGAAGGTTCTAATTGGAATTCTTATTCTTTTTGTAGCGGGTTTGGTTTGAAGGTTGTGGCGTGATCGTTATGTGCTGAAGGGGTTTGTAAGTTTTTAATGGCACAAAAAGGAGTTTTGTAGTATAAGACTTGGTTGGAGTTCTAGATCCCTGCTGTTCTTTCGTGTTTGAAATTTTTGTCTGCAGGTCATCAAGGTAAGCTTCAGGGGGTGATTTTGAAGGTGATGAAAAAAAGGTTTGATGAACAAGGCTGCCTTTCTTGTTTCTGTATGGTGCCTTTGTTCTCTTTTTGCTGGTTGTGGGCTCTCTTTCTTGGTTTTGCTGGCTAGGTTGTTCTTGTATGTTTTTTGCTGGCTATTTTTCTTTCTTCACAACCGTCCCCCTCTAATGAAATAGTGGCGCTCTTTTATAGTGCAACAGGGGTGGAAATCAGGGGGGGAATTAAGGAAATTTGAACATTCCTGGTATGCTGGCTTTGTGCTATAGGATGCAGGTTTTTATGCTATTGTGATTGGTGGGAATAGAACTGACTGTTTTTGAATTGCTGGTTCGTGTTTTGCGTTTGCTTTCGCAAAATGTCACGGTAAGCAAGAGTCGCCACCGTCTTTTATTTTATCCAACAAGGAAAGGAAAAAAGCACAGAAAAATTCCTTTTTTGAGATTGTTCTCGGGTTCGGGAGGTAGATTATAGAAAGGGAAGGTGTCATCACCCTTTCTATCCGTGGTTATCCACGGGCTCTTAGGTACTTTCTCATTATGTTTTCAAAAGTTTGCTTTTCTTTGTGATTGTGGGTTTGAAAAGAGTTTTTGTTTTGAAAGGGGTGTAAGTGCGAAAAGTTTTGTTTTTGTTTTCAAAAGAGCAAGTACTTAAGAACATCTACCTACTCAAAAAGGATTTAAACTGTACAAGTGTCCTTTAGACAATGCTATCCTACTATTGAGGAGTAGGCAGCATCATCGTTGGAGTTTTCGGGTCAATTCGATTAAGGGACATGTGGTCACTAAAGTAATGTTAGGACGCCTTAGCGGTAACCCTAATGTCTTAGATCATTTTATCCGAGGCAACCGTTTCGAGGCAACTTATGATCTTTGGACAAGAGGGCGACCTCTAAAACTTCTTATACTCAATGACCACGTTCGAGTTCGAGGCAACCAAGTGAGGTGTACCCTAAGAGTGGCATGTGCAAGTGTATTGTTTTTTCAGTTATATTATCTTTGCATGTCATGGTGAGCTACTGTTGATTTTAAGTTAAGATAGATCTTGTCATGCATAGCCTATTATTCAAACATCTAACAGTTAATGGTTGCGGAAATTAAATCGCGGAAAATAAATCTAAGCTATTACAAGGCGTCGGGTATTTACATCGCCAAAAACAAACCCTTTAAAATTTTATTGCGGAAAGTAAATAAAAGTGATAAATAAATCCTAATTAAAAAAAACTATTACATTCTCGAAGCAGTTACATTATTGATCAAAAATTAATCGCGCGCGAGAAAATTAAATCGAAGTGTTTTTAGGGTTTTGACCCTTTTTTATCAAATAAAGCATATTTTTGTTATTTTTTGAATTAAAAATGGAATTAAACCTAAACTAAATATTAATTAATTTAATAAAAATATTTTTGGTTTTTTTATTATTTAAGGTAATAAAATAAAATTGATTAAAGTTATTAAAAACCTAATATTCTAGATTGATTTTAATTTATTGCAAAATATTAAAATTATACCTATTTAAGCTAAACAAAATTAATTAATTGTTATTTACAAAAATAAATAATAAGATTAATGGAATTAATAAAAATATTTTTTGTTGTTTCTGATTTTTTTATGAAAAAGGTTAATTTTAATTAGTTAATTAAAATGATAACAATAATAGAAATAATAATAAAAAGAATAATGAAAAGAAAAAATAAAGGAACAAACTCAGGGGGGGGGGGGGGGGTGTTGGGCCTGAATTTGGTGTTTGAATGGCAATTTTTGGGGCCTAAACGTCCAGCCTTTTTGACTTTTTTAGATTCCATAGGCGCATGTTGACCAGGGAGTATGATGAACGTGCAATCTGGGCCCCTGGATCTGATTTGAGACCACCTGACCAGCATCTGGAGAAGGGCGTATGATGGTCCATCCTCTGAGAACTGCATCTAAATATCTGAAGAAAAAATTGAACAAAGTTTTGGGGGACCTGGGATTCGAACCCAGGTCGCAATGTTTACATGCCAATACGCTCACCAACCCAACCAAGCTGCTTAGTTGTTATTGGAAAAGAGAACAAATATTATATGGGAAATAATTAACTATGCCTGGCAAAAATAAAAAAGCGCGCAATTGATTCAAATGAACCAATCACGCTAAGACACATCTTCATCTTCTTCACAAAAGCCTGGTTCGTTTACCTGCGGATTTTTATCCACAGGAAGATTCATAGGATCTCTCCAAAATCCTCCCTAGGCCATGTAAATGCAAGCTAAGAGTGCCAATGCACTCGTCTCTCTCCCCTGAACTCATCCATGGCCATTATTGGCCTTAATTTAACCTGCATAAAGAATGCCAAAAAACAAGAACAAGAACCCTAGGTTCTGGATATGGGGTTAGAAGCCACGAAAATAAAATCAAACAATGCAGAATCATTGGAATTTTAATGGCAAGTATGAATGTGCAATCAAATTGGCAAAAAGAGGCAAGGAGGATGATTTACGATTTCATGTGCAGAGGCATTTTCAAGAACACTTATAGCGAGTTTTAGACGATGAAAATGCTTGGTTTTGATCCCTACAGCTTCACAGGATATCGGGCAAGGGAGTAGCGTTGAGCTTTTTGTCTGAAAGTGCCTCTAAACCAAAATTCGATCACCACTTTTTTAAGGTTTTTTGCAAACTCGTTCTGGCCGTTTCCACAGAGTTTTGTGCGTGTCCTTGGTTTGGCTTGCTTATGTGAGTGTTATAGAATGAATTAGGGTTGGTCTTTTGGTCTCAAATCAAATGCATTGAAGATTCAAGATTGGATTTTGATCACCATAACCAAACTTCCAAAAATAGGCCAAATCTGACTTTTATGCTTGAATGAGCCTTGATACGAGTTTACTAGGTGTTATATGATATATGCAAGCTGTACAAATCACAAAGATACCATTTCATTAATTTTTGGATTTTATGTGAATTAATATAGATTTAAAATGAATTAAATCAATAAAAATTGAATAAAATAGAAAAATAAATGTTTGGTGATGAACTTAAATATGGGACACGTATGTGACATGACAACACCAAATCAAGTGGAAAAAAGTTGGCCCTTTTGTAAAAAATTGGAGTTTTGAGGATAGTTGACTTTTGGCAATTTTGGAAAAATGCCCAACTTCAACAATGCATAACTTCTTCAATTTTGAACTTTTGGAGGTGTTTTTGGACTTTTTAGAAACCTTGAGATGTCCTATAATCAACCCGTTTGGTCTCATATAATTTTTATATTCCATTCTCAAGTTATAAGCTTTGGAAAAAAAGGTGTTTTTGCTGACTTTCAAAAATGACCTATAATATCCAAATTAGTAACTTTTTGTGAGAGCATTTCTTGATCTTGGGGTGTGAAGATTGATTGTATTAAATTGCATCCTCTTCAAAATGAGCTTTGGATTTGTAATTTCTCATAAAGTATGAGAAAGTTATGCTTGGTCAAAGTTGAGTTGACTTTTCCTACAGTACCCTAATTTAGCAACTTTTGAATCTTGATGAATCTTGAGCAATCCTTGATGAATCATGATCAACCCTTGATCAAATGATGAATTAACCCTAAAAATGAGAATGTTGACAAAAAATCTTAAGGATTGACTGTATTTGGGACACAATTGACTTTTGCCCTAGCACAATCAATTTTTGGACCTCTTGAGCAATTGCTGACCAAACTTCCTCTGCAAGGCTTGAAATTTGACATGTATGAACTTAAGAACATATTAGGAAATTGGGGAACACTTTAGGTCATTTGGATGTGAGGACCTTGATGCAACACAAAACCCTAATTTGAGGTTGATTGCCTTAGGAGGTGGTTTGACTGTCCAACTTTTGAGTCATCTTGAGCAACCTGAAGATTATTCTTGACAAGTCTTGAGGAATATGGGAGGGAAAATTTTGGGGTACAACAGTTGCCCCTGTTCAATTTTCTTAAACCTGATGATATAGATTGGTTTTCGAGCCTTTCGTGATCCGAAGGTGGAAGATAATTGAACACTAGAGTGCCCAGAAATTTGCACTCGCATGGTGTAGCATCAACATTGTGATGTCGGGAATGGGCTTACAGATGCCATTTGGAGATTGCTGGTAGGAGGATGGGCTTACAGATGCCATCTGTAGGAATGTCGATCGCATAAGAGATTCCTTAGCGAGAACTTACATACCTGTTGTTGTGAAAGATTCCGTTGGGGAAGCCTAACCTTTGTTGAGATTTAGGAACTTGCTTGTACTTCAACTGAGAGAATGCTTCAGCTGAGTTTTAAGAACTTGTCCATAATTCAACTGGGGGGAAACATCTTCATCAAGATCTAGGAACTGTCTCGTTCTCAATGGAGTATACCGTTGAGGTTATAGAACTTGTCCACACTATGACAGAGGAAAACATCAAGATCTAGGAAATGACTCGTGCTCAATGGAGTATACCGTTGAGGTTATAGTACTCGTCCACACTATGACGTAGGGAAACATCTTCATCAAGATCTAGGAACTGTCTCGTGCTCAATGGAGTATACTGTTGAGGTTATAGAACTCATCCACACTATGACGGAGGAAAACATCAAGATCTAGGAACTGACTCGTGCTCAATGGAGTATACCGTTGAGGTTATAGTACTCGTCCACACTATGACGTAGGGAAACATCTTCATCAAGATCTAGGAACTGTCTCGTGCTCAATGGAGTATACCGTTGAGGTTATAGAACTTGTCCACACTATGACGGAGGAAAACATCAAGATCTAGGAACTGACTCGTGCTCAATGGAGTATACCGTTGAGGTTATAGTACTCGTCCACACTATGACGTAGGGAAACATCTTCATCAAGATCTAGGAACTGTCTCGTGCTCAATGGATTATACCGTTGAGGTTATAGAACTTGTCCACACTATGACGGAGGAAAACATCAATATCTAGGAACTGACTCGTGCTCAATGGAGTATACCGTTGAAGTTATAGTACTCGTCCACACTATGACGTAGGGAAACATATTCATCAAGATCTAGGAACTGTCTCGTGCTCAATGGAGTATACCGTTGAGGTTATAGAACTTGTCCACACTATGACGGAGGAAAACATCAAGATCTAGGAACTGACTCGTGCTCAATGGAGTATACCGTTGAGGTTATAGTACTCGTCCACACTATGACATAGAGAAACATCTTCATCAAGATCTAGGAATTGTCTCGTGCTCAATGGAGTATACCGTTGAGGTTATAGAACTTGTCCACACTATGACGGAGGAAAACATCAAGATCTAGGAACTGACTCGTGCTCAATGGAGTATACCGCTGAGGTTATAGTACTCGTCCACACTATGATGTAGGGAAACTGTCGAGATTGAGAACCTTATCTGAAATTTAACCTAGGATAATTCAATTGAGATTTAAGAACTGGTCAGGTCTTCGACGAAGCTAGGGACTTAACTGCATCTTTCCTGAAAGGTAAAGGTCAGTCATATGAAATGCATGATATGGATCAGGCAATGATGTTCTCAAAATAATTGAGATTGTATTTGTATGATGCGTATATGCATGTATCATGATGTATGGAAGTGTGATGTTTTAGTTGGGGAAAATAAATCCCGGAGCTGCTGGAGAATAGAGCTGAGTTCTTCGTTTCCGCTGGGGATGATGAACGAAGATGGTAAACTTGTAGGAGAGAAGAACTCCGTTGGGGAATAAACTAATGAAGAGATTACTCCGAGTGGAATTACTCTATGGGGAGAGATGTTCTGCTGAAGATTTTAACGATAACTCTGCTGGGGATTCTGTTGATAAGCTCTGTTGGGGATTTTAATGATGAACTCCGCTGGGGATAAAAAGAACTTCGTTGGGGATGATCTTTCTGTTGCAACTTGCTGAGGATAACCCAGTTAGACTCTTGTGAGGATAACCTTCTGAACTTGGATGGGGAGATTTATTTGTGCTCTGCAGGGGTTAAGCTTCCAGAATCTACTGGGGAAGATGATTCAGCTCTGGTGGGGAAGCCTTTTTTAGACTGCGCTGGGGAAATGACTCCACTGGGGTATCTTGTATTCCGCCAGAGAACATTCTTATATTCTGTTGAAGAATATTAAGACTGCCAGAGATGCTCTTATACTTGATGGGGGAATGTCTTTATACTCCGCTGAGGAATATTAAGACCTTCTGGGGATACCCAACCTTTTCAGGGCTGATGGTAGATTAACTCTTCTTGGGGAGAGTATTGCTGATTCGTTCGTAGTTGCAAGTCTCAGTGGGGAGAGCTACCATTACTGTTTTACTCTGTGGGGAGCGACGGTATCTTGGTCATATTCTTCAGCTGAACCTACCTTGGTACCTTGGTGGACAGAGCAACTAGATCGCTCGGACAATTCGTATTGCCCCTACTTCTGATATTACCCGTAATTCGTCCTTTGTTTCTCATGTAAATATTTATGAGCGACAACTAATGTCAAATGCATATATCAAAAATGAACATTGGACGTTCTTTGCAATACAAAACAGATAAAGGAAAAAACAATTTGAAATTTGTCAGAAAATGAATTTGTATTGATTTTGAAGTTTGCCTGAAAATAGGCGTTTTTGTACAAGAGGCTGACATCCTAGTAAGAGAACGCCGCCGAACAAATAAAATTTATACAACTCGTGAAAAGAAAACAAAACAGCTATGTGAATAATCCCACTGGGTTCCAACTCTGCTATTGCCTTTATATCTTCAAGCATCTCATCACTTTGCTGCTTAGTTGAAGATGAATCTGATTGATTGGTGTCGTCCGAGCTTGATAGTTGATACCGAAGTCTAGATGCGAGGTGATCCAATGAGACATAGTGTTACGCTTTAATCCCTAACTTTTTCATGGACCCCCCTTTCGGGTTTTCAGTCCACCGGGATACCTATTTTTGCCCAAGCCGCCTTTTCAGGTTTTCGACTTGCCGGGTGTACAGATTTTTTCATTTTCATCCCTTATTTTTGCCCGAACCCTTTTGGTTCGCCGGGAAGCCCTTATTTTTGCCTAGGCCAGTCAACCTAGCGGGACTTTGATTACGCGTAGTATCTTTTTACTATGTCTGCATTGACGGGGTGAGGAAGGTCGTCACCATCCATGGTGGTTAGAATCATAGCTCCTCCTGAGAAGATGTTCTTAACCACAAATGGCCCTTCGTAAGTAGGGGTCCATTTGCCCCTGGGATCACCTTGAGGTAAGATAATGTGCTTGATTACCAGGTCCCCAACTTGATACTCTTGTCGTCTAACTTTCTTGTTAAAAGCCTTGATCATCCGTTTTTGGTACGTCTGACCATGACAAATAGCAGTAAGTCTTTTTTCGTCAATTAGATTCAATTGATCAAGTCGGGTCTGAATCCAGTCATCTTCACTCAAACCTGTATCCTTCATGATCCAAAGAGAGGGTATCTGAACTTCAATGGGCAAGACTACCTCCATGCCATAAACCAAGGAATAGGGTGTTGCCCCTGTTGACGTCCGTGCTGAGGTACAGTACCCATGAAGAGCAAATGGTAACATCTCGTGCCAGTCTTTGTATGTCACTGTCATCTTCTGCACAATCTTCTTAATGTTCTTATTTTCCACTTCGACAACCCCGTTCATCTTCGGCCGGTAGGGAGAAGAGTTGTGATGATGTATCTTGAATTGCTCGCAGAGTTCAGTGATCATCTTATTATTAAGATTGGTACCATTGTCCGTAATGATCCTCTCTGGTACACCGTATCGACAGATCAGGTTGTGTCAAATGAACCGTGCCACGACGTTCTTGGTTACCGTAGCAAAGGAAGCTGCTTCAAACCACTTTGTAAAGTAATCAATCGCTACCAGGATGAAACAATGCCCATTGGATGTCGTAGGTCTGATCTCTCCGATCATATCAATGCCCCACATTGCAAAAGGCCAAGGAGTCGTCAAGACGTTCAGAGGAACTGGAGGTATGTGCACCTTATCAGCATAGACTTGGCACTCGTGACATGTCCGAGAATGCTGATAACAGTCGGCTTCCATTGTGGACCAATAATATCCTGCCCGAAGGATTTTCTTTGCCATGGTATGTCCACTAGAATGGGTTCCTAAAGTACCTTCATGCAGCTCTGCCATGATTCTTTCTGCTTCATTCTTATCCACACAACGAAGTAAGGTTGAATCATGGTTACGCTTGTAAAGAATGTCATTGCTGATGAAGAACTTGGCTGCAAACCTCCTCAGAAACTTCTTGTCATTAACAGATGCACCCTCGGGGTATTCCTGAGCTTCAAGGTACCTTTTCACCTCATGATACCAGGGCTTTTTTGTTACCTTTTCAGTCTCAAGATCACAGCAATGTGCAGGTTCGTCCAATCTTTCAATAATGATCCGGGGAGCCTCGTTGTCCCAATTGAATTTGAACATAAAATACATCGTAGCTAACGCGTCCGCCAACTGATTCTCCTCTCTGGGGAAGTGTTCAAAGGTTATCTCCTTGAAATGGGGTAGCAATGTCAATACATATTCCTTGTAAGGAATAAGGTTTGGGTGTTTCATATCCCACTCGTCTTTGATCTGACTGATCACGAGAGTGGAATCTCCGAAGACACTTAGAAAATTAATCCTTAGGTCAATTGCAGCTCGAAGACCCATGATGCATGCTTCATACTCCGCCATGTTGTTGGTGCAGTTGAAACATAGTCGGGCGGTAAACGGAGTATGAGAGCCTTTAAGAGATATGATCACAGCGCCAATGCCATTACCCAAAGCGTTTGAAGCTCCATCAAAGTACATAGACCATCGGGATCCCTCCTCAGGTCCTTCATCCGGTCCAGGTGTCTCACATTCAGTTACTACCGTGATATTCTCGTCCGGAAATTCAAAGTTCATAGACTAGTAATCATCCACTGCCTGATGTGCCAAATGGTCTGCCAATACACTTCCCTTGATTGCCTTTTGAGTCGTGTACTGGATGTCATACTCAGTCAAGATCATCTGCCATCTTGCTATTCTTCCGGACAAGGTGGGCTTTTCGAAGATATACTTGATTGGATCCATTTTTGAAATCAACAGAGTAGTGTGAGTCAGCATATACTGTCTCAGCCGGCGAGCAGCCCATGCCAAAGCGCAAAAAGTTTTCTCAAGCAGTGAGTATCGGGTCTCACAGTCGGTAAACTTTTTGCTAAGGTAATAAATAGCATGCTCTTTTCGGCCAGACTCGTCATGTTGACCCATCACATACCCCATTGAGTTGTCAAGTATAAGATTAGAGGTCTCCCTTCAACTGGTGGCATCAAAATGGGTGGTTCCTGGAGATACTCTTCAATCCTTTCGAAAGCGGCCTGACATTCATCATTCCAATGTACCACTTGATCTTTCTTCAGTAACTTGAAGATTGGCTCACAAGTAGCAGTCAGGTGAGAGATGAATCGGGCAATGTAGTTCAGACGTCCCAAAAAGCCTTTGACCTCCTTCTCTGTCTTGGGAGATGGCATCTCTTGTATGGCTTTCACTTTGGCAGGGTCCACTTGAATACCTTTGTCACTCACGACGAAACCTAGTAGTTTGCCAGACCTCACCCCGAAGGTGCACTTGTTCGGGTTCAATCTCAACTTTTACAAATTCAACCTGTCAAACAGCTTATGTAGATGGTCAAGGTGTTCCTCCTTAGTCTGGGACCTCGCAATCATATCGTCGACGTATACTTCAATCTCATGATGGATCATATCATGAAACAAAGTGACCATGGCACGCTGATATGTTGCCCCAGCATTTTTCAATCCAAAAGGCATGACCTTGTAGTTAAAGGTGCCCCACTGAGTAACAAAGGTCGTCTTCTCCATGTCTTCGGGAGCCATTTTTATATGATTATAACCGTAGAAACCATCCATAAAGGAGAATACCTTGTGCTGAGCAGTATTGTCAACCAGAACTTCGATGTGTGGTAGAGGGAAATCATCCTTAGGGCTTGCCCTGTTCAAATCCCTGTAGTCAACACACATTCGAACCTTACCATCCTTCTTTGGTACATGAACCACATTGGCGACCCACTGAGGGTAAGAAGTAACTGCTAGAAAACCGACTTCAAACTGTTTCATAACTTCAGCCTTGATTTTCTCGGACATCTCTGGGCGCATACGGCGAACCTTCTGTTTTACCGGAGGGCAATCTTCCTTGGTAGGCAGGAGATGAACCACAATGTCAGTATCCAACCCAGGCATATCTTTGTAAGACCAGGCAAAGATCTCAACATAGTCATGCAACATCTGAATCAACCGTTGTTTCACACTAGGCTCTAGATTTGCACCAATCTTGACTTCTTTTTTGTCTGTCTCAGTACCCAGATTCACCGTTTCCACCGGCTCTTCATGTGGCTGAATGGCCCTCTCTTCCTGGAGTAGTAGCCTTGCAAGCTCGCCCGGCACTTCACAATCGTTTTCACCTTCGTCTTCGTCTAAGTTGATCGGATTTTCAAAGTCATAACTGGCAGTAGCAGAGTCGTTACCAGTGAGATCCAGAGTGGATTGAGACCTGTATATGTGAGTGTGTGTAAAATAGCTATTTTGCAATATATAATAAAGAAAAACAAAGAGTGCAAAATTTGAAATGCAAGAAACGTCCAATGCTTTTATTAATGATATATGAAAATGGCACACAAAAGCCCTCACAAATGAAGCCACGGTGCCCCGGGTAAGACACCGGGCCATAAAGTTTCAAAACATTGTCTGTTACAAGTTCAAAACAAAGAGTTCATTATTGGGTATCAAAAGTAATAGGGATGAAGTCCTTTGCTGTCCAGTTGCTTAGTCCACCGTTGGTCGTAGGATAGATCCAGCTGTCGAATTCAGACTCCTCCACATCATCTTCAATGGCATTTACTCCTGAGTTGCTGATGAACACAGGAGGTCTTCCAATCCTTGCACTTCGAACAGCCCTTTGAGCTTCTGCAGTGAAGCCCAAACCAAACTTGTTAGTCTTCTGAGTGAAATCAGGAAGTCGGCCCCAATTTGCACACTCACCCTTCTCAATAACAGCCCGGGCGTCTTTTAAGAAAGCCATCTTCATAGGAGAATCTTCAACCACAGTATCAGCTGATGCCAGTGTTTGAGGAACCTCTTCAAAATGCTGAAATGGGGTCTCAATGAACTCCCCATCCATCTCTACGTATCGGAACGAGTTGAGGTGGCTGACCATATACTCTTCCTCCCCTTGAAATGTCACAATCTTCCCTCTGACCGGGTACTTCAGCTTCTGGGGGAGTGTTGAGGTTACATCTCCAGCTTTGTGGATCCATGGATGACCCAGCAAACAAGAATAGGATGGTTGAATGTCCATCACGTAGAATGTAGAATTGAAGACCTGAGAACCAACTTTGATTGGAATATCAACCTCACCATGCACCATCCTTTTAGACCCGTCAAAGGCCCTGACAATGATGTTACTTGGCTTCATCTCCAACCCTTCACAATCCAACCGGTTCAGAGCTTTCTCGGGCAAGACGTTCAATGAGGAACCAGTGTCAACCAATACATGTGCAAGAGTAGATCCCCTGCATTCAATGGAGACATGTAGGGCATCGTTATGATTTTTCCCCTTGAAAGTCAAATCAGCGTCGGAGAAACCCAAACCATTATCCATAGTTAAATTGGCCACACAATCGGTAAACTGATCAGTTGATGTCTCTTGTGGCACGTGGGCAGACTTCAGGAAGGTAATCAGAGCCTTAGCATGGACCTCTGAACACAACAATAGTGACAACATAGAAATCTTGGATGGGGTTTTCCCCAGTTGCTCAACCACGTTGTAATCACTCTTCTTAATAATCTTCAGAATCTCTTCCATCTCCAATTTGGAAGCTTCAACAGTAATCATCTTCGGTGCCTCCGTCTGGGCAGGCGCATCAGTGGTGATCCCTTTGCCTCGAGCGTTGGATGACTCGGCGACAGGGGTAAGGATAGGAACTTGATCAGGAATAGTGATAGGTACACTTGCAGGTGTAATGACAACAGGTCTTCGGACAGTCGGTGGAGCAATATCAGGTGAGAAAAGTCTACCACTGCGGGTGACTTTAGCAGGTCTAGTAATGTTGCTGACGCCGGTATCAGCATCCAACTCTTGCTTAACTCCTAGAACATAAACATCTGCCCCATAGTGCCAAGGGACAGCTTTGTCAGAGGTGTAGGGGATGGGCCCCGGAACAGTGATGATTACATGTGCGATCTTTGGTACAGATGTAATTCTAACAGGCTTCCTCGAGGGAGCCTTGGAAGAATTGTCAAAAATGGTAATAATGGAAACTTCTTCAGTAGGAATGGAAGGAACAACAACCTTCTCAAACAGGATCTCCTTATTATCCATCAGGTTTTGGATACCTGATTTCAGAAATGGGCAACCAGTAGGTAAAACAGAACACATATGGCAACCTTCGCCACAGCCCAGAAATAAACCGGCTAGAAACAGGTTCTTCTTGACAGTCATCAGAGGGGTAACAATATCATCCATGGAAACTACAAAAAAGTCTTCCTCTACAGCATTTACTCCATGTTTGGGCATGGGAGCAGTCACAACATTAGGCCTCTCGGGCGCCTCAAACTCAATTTCCTTTGCATCAATAAGGTCTTGCACCCTGTTCCTCAAAACCCAACAATCATCTGTATTATGCCCCAGGCTATCAGTGTGAAAAGCGCAGCGGGCATTAGGGTTGTACTTTGGTGATGTGGTACTCGGATTCTTCGGAGCTTCTTTTAGATTCACCAGATTGGTCTTCAGCAACTGTGGCTGAATCTGAGACAAAGTCATGCTGAGACGAGTGAATTGCCTTCGAGGTCTCTCATCCTTTTGTTGATTGTGATGCTGAGAGGCACCAACAGGTTTTGAAATAACAACCACATTGACAGCTTGGCGGTGTTCAGGTCTATTCTGTCTTCTCGCACTGTAGACAACACTGGACTCTTTCTTAAACGGTTTCTTCTCGGTGCTCGATGAGGCACCCTTCTGTATCTTCCCAGCCTTAATACCAGCTTCAATCCTTTCACCGGTCAAAATAAGATCTGTAAACCCAGCTGAAGAGCTTCCAATTAGATGGTTAAAGAATGGACCAGACAGGGTCCCAAAAAACATGTCAACAAGTTCACGATCAGCCAAAGGTGGTTGCACCCTTCCGGCAAGGTCCCTCCACTTCTGCGCATACTCTTTAAATCCTTCACCCGTTCCTATTGACATACCCTGGAGTTGTACTGATACTGCCTATAAAATGCAGTAGCCAAATCCTCCCAGCTACAGATACTGGCTCCGTCCAACTGATAGAACCACTCAAGCTGAGTCCTTGAGAGACTGTCTTGAAAGAAATGGATCCATAAGTTCTTATCAGCAGTGTAAGGCTGGATCTTCCTCACATATGACCGAAGGTGCAGTTTCGGACAGGAAACTCCGTCATACTTGGCAAAGGCAGGTGCCTTGAATTTATGGGGAATCACCACCCCAGAAGATAGACCTAGATCTCTGAAGTCCAGACCGAGCACATTCTGTATTTCCATAGTGCTCAAACGGTCTTCCAGCTGTTTGTACTTATCCTCAGCAGGAGGATACTGTTCTTCATCGTAGTCCGTCTCGTTGTCGGAGACCATAGGGCTAGGAGCCCTCCTTTCTTGTGGATTATCTTTCCCTCCAGATGAGGTGGTCAAATCAACTTCATTCTGCAACCCGTTTCCAAACCTGCGTCCAGTGTTGAACAGGATGGTCCTCTTCTTCTTCTTCTTTTTCTCCTTCAGAATCAGGGTCTTCAGGTCCTACTGACCCTTAGCTAGATTCATGAACAACTCTTGAAATTGGGCATTCTGGGCCTGGAGGGCCTTGATAGCTTGCTCAGTGGAAGGTTCAGCAGACATGATGAGCGCTGAAATAAACAGCGAAGAAGATAAGAGACTTGTAATGGGGTACCTGTTTATGAAGTGCATGGGATGAAATGCGTATGATTTATGATTTCAAAGACAATCGAGATCCAAATTTGTAAACCAGAAAGGAAACACACTTTATTAGATTTAAACTTCAAAATTTAAATTGTTCAACAAACTGCCCTTAGGCGTTACAAGAATGGAAATACTGAAAATTAAATGAAAATTGTAAAAGAAATCCTCAAAGGTCCATCAACGCTCCCATGGTCTCTTCTTCTCAGTGCGGACATAATCATTCAGGATCCGCTCATTCTCCAACTGTCTGGTCAGCTTCTGGATCTTCTTCTCCTGTTTATTGAACCTCTCTCTGTAAGAATCCCGTTCATCCCTCAACTGCATCCAAGACCTCTTCAGTGTCCCAATATCAGTGGGCATATAAGGTTGGAGGATAGTTGGAGGAACCCCCTCCTCATTAGCAAATTCAAGAGTAACATGCCTGACAGCTTCGTATGGCATACCTAACTACTGGGCACGGATGCAGACCCATCTGAGATATGGATCCATTGGCAGAGAAGTCTTAGGTCCCAACTCATGTGGGTCAGATCGGTGAGCTCTGTCCCAAGCCCTTATGAATTTACGACGCAGCTCGTCTCTATCTCCCTGAAAATCAAAAATGGTATGAGGCATCAACATCTCATGAGGCCCCTATCTTCTGGCTCTTCCAAACTGACAGAGAGCTAAGCATGGGTTGTAAGAAATTCCTCCATGGAGTCCGATCAATGGAACATTAGGATACTCTCCACAGCAATCAATGATAGTCACCTCATCCATACCTTTGAGAGTCCAGATAATGTCATCATTAGTAAGAGACATCACCCTATAAGCCCAGCCCCTTCCTTCTTTGTTTTTCAGCACGGACTTAGGGAGGTGCGAAATAAACCACCTCGACAATAAAGGAACACAGCACATCAAAGTTCCCCACTTTCGGGCAGTACGAGCATAGAGCTGATGAAGCATATCACCCAAGAGAGTGGGTACCGGATTCTGAGAGATGAAGATCTTTATGGCATTAATGTTAACAAAAGTGTCAGGATTCGGAAACAATACCAAGCCATAAATCAAGAGAGCCAGCATATCCTCGTACGCCCTGAAGTCTAAGTTGTCCCAGAAGTAATTAGCTTTGTCAACCAAAAATTTAGTCAGAAAACCCTTAGCTCCACTTCTAGTCTCCCAGTTGGCCATTACCTCCTCCTTGGTCAGGTGAAAGGCTGCAATAATTTCTTCGGGCTTAGGAGTGTTTTCCCAACCAGTAAACAGAGTCTGCTCCAAAACAGAGATACCAAACAGCTCAGAGAACTCTTCCAGGGTAGGAACCAGCTGGAAGTCTTGAAAGGTGAAGCAATGGTATAGCGGATCATAAAACTGGACCAGGACACTCATCATTTATTCGTCCAACTTTGAAGTGACCAAACTGAGAAGAGAACCATGCCTTCTGATGAAGGAAGCAGTGTTTGGAATTCTGACAACCAAATCTTTAAGCAGGGTAGGTACTTGGACAAAGTTGACCCGGATAGTATTCCTACGCATGGGCATCATGATGACCTACAAAACAGATCAAAGATGAAACCCTCTTGTCCTTGAAATAGGTTAGTCCTTATGCAAAATGTATGCAATGTTATGATGTCATGATGTCATGGTAAAGGCACACCACAAGTATCCACAAAAGGCAAACATGGTAAAGGCACACAAGTCACACAAAAGAGCCCTTAGATTTCAGGCTGGCATGGAGCTTAGGTACTACCCTCTTTCAGTTTCAATTGGTTAAGACCTGTCCTAAAAATAGTAACTGGGTTCTAGAGGATCTCAATATCACTGACTACCCTCAATCGGTCATAATTCCAGTTTAGCAACCTTTTCTTGCGGCCGGAATCATCGCGAGAGTTTACTCTCAATGAGTGTAGCATACTGCTACTGTTCTATGGCCAAGTTGGTCAATTTAAGGTTCTAAGGTCAGTTGGTGCTTAATGACTCCTTAGAAGACCCATATTCTCCTAGTTCCAACACAAGGGATATCGGTACATACCAAGGTGCCACACCAACGTAGCTACTGCTTCATCCGTATCGGTCTACGCCGTACAGATCCCTCACAGTTTATTGCTAATTACCTAAAGGGTATCCCCATATCCGGGTTAGGATCTATAGAACTCTGATACAAGCCCACAAAATTAAAGCATACAAAGCATACAATTGAAAACATAAGTGATCTAATCCTAGGGTACACCTCACTTATTAAATCCCCAGCAGAGTCGCCAGTTCTGTGATCGGTGGGAATAGAACTGACTTTTTTTGAATTGTTGGTTCGTGTTTTGTGTTTGCTTTCGCCAAATGTCACGGTAAGCAAGAGTCGCCACCGTCTTTTATTTTATCCAACAAGGAAAGGACAAAAGCACAAAAAAATTCCTTTTTTGAGATGTTTCTCGGGTTCGGGAGGTAGATTATAGAAAGGGAAAGTGTCAGCACCCTTTCTATCCGTGGTTATCCACGGGCTCTTAGGTACTTTCTCATTATGTTTTCAAAAGTTTGCTTTTCTTTGTGATTGTGGGTTTGAAAAGAGTTTTTGTTTTGAAAGGGGTGTAAGTGTGAAAAGTTTTGTTTTTGTTTTCAAAAGAGCAAGTACTTAAGAACATCTACCTACCCAAAAAGGATTTAAACTGTACAAGTGTCCTTTAGACAATGCTATCCTACTATTGAGGAGTAGGCAGCATCATCGTTGGAGTTTTCGGGTCAATTCAATTAAGGGACATGTGGTCACTAAAGCAATGTTAGGACGCCTTAGCGGTAACCCTAATGTCTTAGATCATTTTATCCGAGGCAACCGTTTCGAGGCAACTTATGATCTTTGGACAAGAGGGCGACCTCTAAAACTTCCTATACTCAATGACCATGTTCGAGTTCGAGGCAACCAAGTGAGGTGTACCCTAAGAGCGGCATGTGCGAGTGTATTGTTTTTTCAGTTATATTATCTTTGCATGTCATGGTGAGCTATTGTTGATTTTAAGTTAGGATAGATCTTGTCATGCATAGCCTATTATTCAAACATCTAACAGTTAATAGTTGCGGAAATTAAATCGCGGAAAATAAATCTAAGCTATTACAAGGCGTCGGGTATTTACATCGCCAAAAACAAACCCTTTAAAATTAAATTGCGGAAAGTAAATAAAAGCGATAAATAAATCCTAATTAAAAAAAACTATTACATTCTCGAAGCAGTTACATTATTGATCAAAAATTAATCGCGCGCGAGAAAATTAAATCGAAGTGTTTTTAGGGTTTTGACCCCTTTTTTATCAAATAAAGCATATTTTTGTTATTTTTTGAATTAAAAATGGAATTAAACCTAAACTAAATATTAATTAATTAAATAAAAATATTTTTGGTTTTTTTATTATTTAAGGTAATAAAATAAATTTGATTAAAGTTATTAAAAACCTAATATTCTAGATTGATTTTAATTTATTGCAAAATATTAAAATTATACCTATTTAAACTAAACAAAATTAATTAATTGTTATTTACAAAAATAAATAATAAGATTAATGGAATTAATAAAAATATTTTTTGTTGTTTCTGATTTTTTTATGAAAAAGGTTAATTTTAATTAGTTAATTAAAATGATAACAATAATAGAATTAATAATAAAAAGAATAATGAAAAGAAAAAATAAAGGAACAAACTCAGGGGGGGGGGGGTGTTGGGCCTGAATTTGGTGTTTGAATGGCAATTTTTGGGGCCCAAACGTCCAGCCTTTTTGACTTTTTTTAATTCCATAGGCGCATGTTGACCAGGGAGTATGACGAACGTGCAATCATGGCCCCTGGATCTGATTTGAGACCACCTGGCCAGCATCTGGAGAAGGGCGTATGATGGACCATCCTCTGAGAACTGCACCTGAATATCTGAAGAAAAAATTGAACAAAGTTTTGGGGGACCTGGGATTCGAACCCAGGTCCTAATGTTTACATGCCAACACGCTCACCAACCCAACCAAGCTGCTTAGTTGTTATTGGAAAAGAGAACAAATATTATATGGGAAATAATTAACTATGCCTGGCAAAAATAAAAAAGCGCACAATTGATTCAAATGAACCAATCACGCTAAGACACGTCTTCATCTTCTTCACAAAAGCCTGGTTCGTTTACCTGCAGATTTTTATCCGCAGGAAGATTCATAGGATCTCTCCAAAATCCTCCCTAGGCCATGTAAATGCAAGCTAAGAGTGCCAATGCACTCGTCTCTCTCCCCTGAACTCATCCATGGCCATTATTGGCCTTAATTTAACCTGCATAAAGAATGCCCAAAAACAAGAACAAGAACCCTAGGTTCTGGATATGGGGTTAGAAGCCACGAAAATAAAATCAAACAATGCATAATCATTGGAATTTTAATGGCAAGTATGAATGTGCAATCAAATTGGCAAAAAGATGCAAGGAGGATGATTTATGATTTCATGTGCAGAGGCGTTTTCAAGAACACTTACAGCGAGTTTTAGACGATGAAAATGCTTTGTTTTGATCCCTACAGCTTCACAGGATACCAGGCAAGGGAGTAGCGTTGAGCTTTTTGTCTGAAAGTGCCTCTAAACCAAAATTCGATCACCACTTTTTCAAGGTTTTTTGCAAACTCGTTCTGGCTGTTTCGACAGAGTTTTGTGCGTGTCCTTGGTTTGGCTTGCTTATGTGAGTGTTATAGAATGAATTAGGGTTGGTCTTTTGGTCTCAAATCAAATGCATTGAAGATTCAAGATTGGATTTTGATCACCATAACAAAACTTCCAAAAATAGGCCAAATATGACTTTTATGCTTGAATGAGCCTTGATACGAGTTGACTAGGTGTTATATGATATATGCAATCTGTACAAATCCCAAAGATACCATTTCATTAATTTTTGGATTTTATGTGAATTAATATAGATTTAAAATGAATTAAATCAATAAAAATTGAATAAAATAGAAAAATAAATGTTTGGTCATGAAATTAAAGATGGTACACGTGTGTGGCATGAAAAGACCAAATCAAGTGGAAAAAAGTGGGCCCTTTTGTCAAAAATTGGAGTTTTGAGGATAGTTGACTTTTGGCAATTTTGGAAAAATGCCCAATTTCAACAATGCATAACTTCTTCAATTTTGAACTTTTGGAGGTGTTTTAGGACTTTTTAGAAACCTTGAGATGTCCTGTAATCAACCCTTTTTCTCTCATCTCATTTTGATATTCCATGCTCAAGTTATAAGCTTTGGAAAAAAAGGTGTTTTTGTTGACTTTCAAAAATGACCTATAATGTCCAAATTAGTAACTTTTTGTGAGAGCATTTCTTGATCTTTGGGTGTGAAGATGGATTGTAGGAAATTGCATCCTCTTCAAAATGAGCCTTTGATGGGTCATTTCTCATAAATAATTAGAAAGTTATGCTTGGTCAAAGTTGAGTTGACTTTTCCTGCAAAACCCTAATTTAACAACTTTTGAATCTTGATGAATCTTGAGCAATCCTTGATGAATCATGATAAACCCTTGATAAAATGATGAATTAACCCTCAAAATGAGAATTTTGACAAAAAATCTTGAGGTTTGACTGTATTTAGGACACAGTTGACTTTTGTCCTAGCACAGTCGATTTTTGGACCTCTTGAGCAATTGACTGACCAAACTTCCTCTGCAAGGCTTGAAATTTGACATGGATGAACTTAAGAACATATTAGGAAATTGAGGAACACTTGAGGTCATTTGGATGTGAGGACCTTTATGCAACACAAAACCCTAATTTGAGGTTGATTGCCTTAGGAGGTGGTTTGACTGTCCAACTTTTGAGTCATCTTGAGCAACCTGAAGATTATTCTTGACAAGTCTTGAGGAATATGGGACGGAAAATTTTGGGGTACAACAGCTACCTTATATGATGTTATTTTCAGACTGTTTTGAGCAGGTGTTTGGACTGTTTTGGTTCTTACATAATACAGGTTTTATCTTTTTCTCTCTCATCTTTCTATGACATAAAGCTTATTTGTTTTTTACTCAATAAATTCTGAAGGGTTGGCTATTTAGGAACATGATGATGCAGGGTTTTGAGCTGGCTTGCTGTTTTATTATGAATTGTTGATATTGTTGTTTGCTGCCAACCTGCCCTTTGCTTGTCTCATATTTGTTGTTGTTCTATTATTGCTCTGCTTTGCTATTTTGGTGTGTTTAGCTGCTGTCGGGTTTGCAGCTTTAGGCTGCGTTGTCGTTGTTTGTGTATCTGCCTTAGCCTGCTGTTTGTTAGCCCATATGCTTGCTGCAGTATATCTGTTTATTTGGCTGTTGTTTCTGCCATGTCTTGTTTGCTAGCCTATGGCTTTTGTGATGCAGTGCTTGTTGGTTACAGCTTTGGGCTTGTTGCACTTGCAGCCGCTGTTTTGCTTGTTAGACAATGTTGGCAATTTTCCTTTTCTCCTTTTTGTGAACCAAAAGGGCAACCTTTTGTGATTTGCAATTGGGAGAAAATGTCCCATGATTAAAGATAAATCCCTTTTGATATCTGATTCCAAATACCAACCCTGACGATGAGCATTTTTATTAGCAAACAATTCTTGCTTGGACTTTGATTAAGATATCGATGTTACCTAACTTCTTTCTTTTCTTGTTTCATGATCAATGAGAATTGGACGGCCAAAGCGAGATTGAATGGTAAAAACACCATGGCGAGGAGTGAGGATGAATGGCTTGAAGGTGAAGCCAAGAGATTTTGAAGAAACAACATTTCCCTTGTAAAAAGATTTGCAGCTTGTATTTCAACAATTGTAATTTATGCTTTCATATACTTTGTAATCGGTCCGAAAAATGTAACGAACACAAAAAAAAACCTGAATGAAATATTTTGAATGAATTGGTTGTATGAAAATTAAACAAACTCTCGAATTTTGAATGAAATAAGCAATTTCCAATTGAATGATTTGAGTGCCCATCTTGCTTTTATAACTTGAATTTCAAGAAATCATGAACAAATGTTGTAACTTGTACTTCAAGCAATCAACGCGCCTTATCTTTCAAAATCCAATCAAACTCTCAACAAAATAAATGCTTGAGAATTTAATTCCACTTGGTTAATTTGAACCCAAAACAAATGGTCACTTAAACCTTATCTTCTCATTACGCTTGAACCAAACTTGCATTCCTCGACCAGAACCCTAATTTTGATATTCAAACCACAATAACTTGTAACTTAAGCAGCAAAACACGCCTTAATCGTTATGACCCCCAGTCTCATTTCTTGTGCCCAAACTCCACATTTTCCAATTTAAACTTCAAACTCTCGACTAAATGGCCTAGAGATTTTAAGAAGAAAACTTGAAATGCGAGGAGATGAAATTCTTGACCTAATACACTAAGCTTTGAGCCATATTCGAGGCAGGCGAAAGAAACATCTTCACAAAAACCAAGGAGCCAAAACCCTAGCCTCTTGACCAACACATATAGGAAATAAACCCTAATCCAGGCTCTGATAAATTTAAGCGTGAACCAACCTTGTAACGTGATGACAAAATTCATTCCACGATCCATTAATCGAGAACCAGAAGAATTCCCTTTCACCTGATAAGAAAACTTTAACAAAATTAGACATAAAGAGGGCGCAACCCTAATACCTCGAACCAAAGCGCCTGATTCCATGAGATGCGGGATATGCTATGTTCTTATTATAAACTACAACCCCAGGATAGGTGACCCTCACAAAGTCATTTAACTCAACAAAAGTTGTATGTTGAAAAATAAAGCAAAAGCAAATTAAAAATAAAAATAAATTTTTTTTACCCATCTTTAGTTGGTTCAGAGGTATCTGGTGCTGAACTTGGTAGGGCGGATTACGATCCGATCCCCCGCAACAATAAATTGGTCAATAAAAGGGGTTACTGATAACGAGAAATCGTATCATATAATTACTACACTTTTTATCGATTTTCATAATACATTGAGTTGTTTAACTCCCGATTTTTCCGAGTTTTTGTGTCTTTTCACAGGTACAACATGTTTCAACTTAAATCAGTGGAAAAGGATCACATGAAGGAAGCTAACCAAGAATCAGAAGAAAAAGGACCAAATCTGCAAAGTCTGCAGATTTTGTAGCTGTGACGACCGTCACACCCTATGACGACCGTAACGCTCCCACAACTAGAAGGACACTCGTCACACATCATTGACGAGCGTAATGTGCTATTTAAGCACATTACGACCGTCACCCCCACGTGACGAACGTCACGCGTTTAAAAACAACGTTATGGAATACAGAGAGACGTGGGCAACATTGTGGGTAGTTTCTTCTCCTATATTTCCTCAACCTCAGTAACCATGAATCCGGGTCTTCCTCCACTCAAGCTGTTCCAATATTTTCTCAACTGCAAAATCTTCTTCTATAAATATGGAGCAGTTCAATGGATAATGGTCAAAGAATTTTCTACAGAGCCAAATTTCTATTTTTCTGCATTATTCTATTTTCTTGCTTTTGAACCTTTTTATACCTACTGTAATTTTAAATTCCAGAATTAGTTTCTAGAGTGTTAGTTCTTCATCCAAGAATTAACACGGATTATAGATTTCGATTAAATTGCAAGGAATTTGTAAGCATCCAAGATTACCACAGCAACATTATTTACAGGTTTTTTATGCAATTGATATTTATTCATTCTTGTGCTATGTCATTTATTTTTATGAATTATATTTTAAGTTGCATAGTTACTAAATATATTATGTCCGGCTAAATTAATTATACCGGTATGTGACTCCTAAGTACCGAAATAATTCAGTGATAACTTGGCTAAAAACATTTATAAATAATTTCTGGTTTCCAATTTCCATGTTTAATTTAACTACCCTTGTCACGAGAGTGAGAGGATAATTAACACGATTTTGCCACGAGAGTGGGAAATTAAATAAGGCAAGAACCTGCATGCGAGAGCTGGGGTTCGACCCAGATAGTGGTAACGAAACATTAATTTTTAAATACATGAGAGTGTTTTAACAAATTAATTAAACTCAAATTGTTTTCAAAAAGTGTTATTAAATTTAAAGTGCATACAGTAGGTTTAGTAGCATGACTTATTTCATGAACACGAGAGTGTATGTCTCAGGTTTTTAAACAATTCGTTTTTACCGAAATACTTTATATGCCAACCGATTCACCGCATTCCCGAAGTCCGACTATCACATACCGGTATAGCTATTATTATTATTATTATTTTTAATCAAACTATTTTCCCCCTAAAACCAAATATTCATCGCTTAGTTAGACAATTGTAGCATTAGATCGTATGCGATTGATCCTCAGTCTTTGTGGGTTCGATAGTCATTTAAAACTAGAATGACTAAATTGTATACTTGCAGTTAGTATCCCAATAGACTCATAAAGTCCCGATCAGTTACACTAACTTTTTGTACCAGAGCCCTGCGTTTTATGATTAGAATCACTACCCGGTCACTTTACTATGAGCATGTACGAATAACGGGCTTAATGTGATTGCGCCTGAATGAAAAAAGATTTGAAAAAAAAGGAAAAATTTAGGCCTAAGCATAGTGGCATGATATGGATTGGTTCGTAAAAGAACGAAGCTTATGTCTGTTTTATGGAAGAGTGTCACTATGATATCCTTGGTTTAAATCAGTCAGTACCTATCAATATATCCCTGTTTTAATTCCAGAGGCCCCTTGTAGCCCAACTTGTTCACTAAAACCTTTTTTTTCTTCTTAATCTATTTAGAGTTTTTGCTTGAGGACAAGCAAAGGTTTAAGTGTGGGAGAATTTGATAACACTTACTTTACACTTGTTTTTTACTCTGATTTAACATGTTATTTAGGATTTTTATTATTGTTTTCTCGTATTATGCCTATCTTTTGTTTCCTTTTCAGGTACTTCAATTATCTAGAGCTCCCCTGAAGAAATGAAGGAAAACAGGCTGAAAAACAGGAGTTTAGGTCAAATTTGCACTCATGGCATCCACCATGGTGCCAACCATAGGGTAGGCCATGACATGGACCACCTCTTGCTGACCTCAACTGCCACGTTCCCCATTTCCATTTCATCAACACACATGGCGGGCGCCATGTCCCTAATGGCTGGCACCACCTTTGGACGATACTTTCCCTCCCAAAAGGAGTTGGGGGGCATTCCTGTGATTTCCTGCATTCTTCATCCTCTATAAATAGAAGTTCCTGATTTCATTTCAAATCACCCAAACTTAGTTGCAAACTTGATCCAACCTTAGTTGCAAACTTAAGCCATATAATTTCACCATTGTAAGCGATAATTCTTCACATCGGGGAATTATTGCACTGTGGATTGAGTCTGTAATCGAGTTTAGAGCACTTCGGCAGAATTTTATCTTGCCACATTTATTTTCAACTGCTGTTTATTTCCAGTCGCATTTTACTTCCAGTTTGTACCAGATTTAAAACCTCCCCGTTTGGAGTAGGTTTCTATTTATATATTCCGCACTGATTTTACTTTGTTTATTTCCTACACCTGCTTTTACTTCGTTTATTTCCTGCACCTGCTTTTACTTCGTTTATTTCCTGCACCTTCTTTTACTTTGTTTATTTCTTGCACCCGCTTTTACTTTGTTTATTTCCTGCACCTGCTTTTACTTTGTTTATTTTCTGCACCGCACTTTAAATTATTTACTTTCTCGCATGATTTATTTTAACATGTCTGTTTACATTCCCATGTCAGGCTAAACCTTACTGGGCTAGAATGTAAGGAATCTAGTTAGATCGATATTACAAATAATGTGTCAATAGAAATTCTTATGGGCTATTTTTGTTTTTAATACGAGTTTTCTGTACTTTATTGTTGTTGGGTAAGATCGAAAGCCGTCCAACCTTTTGTTAAACTCGGTTAGTTCTAACGTGTCAAAGGAAGCGAAAGCGCTTTGTCCAGTTAGTTAGGGATTTTTATTATCAAAGAAATCAATTTTGAAACTATTTTCGGATGTGTTTATAGGGTTAAAGTTAGGTCCCCTTTTTATTAGAAATTCCATATCAAAATACTTTTCAACTTGGTCAAGTACTTTATTTCTTAAAAATAGGTTTATTACTCTAACACAATGTGCGCCTTTTTATAAGTGACGATAAGAAGGTCAGATTAGAGAGTAAACTCGGTTCTGATTACGCGAAAGTGATAGTTCCTGTTAAATTAGTTCTTTTCTTTAGTAGAAAATATTGCCCTATAAGTTGTTCTATTCCGAAGCATTGCGAATATCATCTGACTATGTGAATTACATTCGACCCGTGATTTTATATCTGAAGTTTATTTCACCGCACTTTACTTTCTTGCATGCTCAATTCCCTGTTTAATATTGACTTAGCTAAACACCGTAACAATAGTAAATGATAGATTGATGATTGGTCTCTCTGGATCGATAATCTTTTATATTACTCTGACGCGATTTATACACTTGCGAATTTACCGCATCACTAAACCTAGGTTAAAAACTTCTATTTATAACCTATACCCAACTGGATTTGGGCCTTCAAATTACAGCTCTTTGGATGTTACAAATAACATAAAATTCTGCTACAAAATAGGTCTTCAATCAAATCTTCCTAAATTATCTTCATATTTAGAAAGTCAAAATTCTTCAATACTCTTATTGATTCTTCTTGACCTACAAATCATCGCCACTTAGGATAATATAATATCCTTAAAGTATATTTTTTCTTTGTGACTTAAAAGAATATAACAGTCCAGTTCAGCTCAGGCGCGATGTCGTATGACCTTACATAGGATATCTCATCCGACATGTTGCTCTAATTGTTGAAACAATTCAACTCAACATGTCCCAACATAGAATAAGACTTCTTGCTCAAATATTTTCCTATTAGCAAGTTATTACATTTTATCTAACATATTGTTGCTATATTTGTTTTGCAAAAATTAATGCTAGTTCATCCTAGAACCCTAGGGCTCTTAGGGTTCGTGGGGTTTGGATGAAGGTAGGGTTAGGGTTCCTGGGTTTAGAAGAAGATCTTCAGGATTCTGAGTTTGTTACAGTGGTGATGTATGAAGCTGGTGGTGCCTTGGAGCATCCGTCAGCGGAAGCGATTTCTGGCCAGTGGCGCCCAGAGTGGAGGCGATTTTTGGTGGTGGAAATCTAGAGAGAAGCTAGAGCTTCTCTCTCTACCTCCCAACTACTCTTTGTGTTTGTGAAGAGAGAGGAAAAAGAGTCGGGAGCTCAAATTTTTTCTTAAATAAGACTTCCTATGTTCGTTGGTGATGGACGCGTGGCCTCACGAGGGCCACACGATGAGCATGCTTTGACTTATCCAGCGCGCCCTGGTGTACCGTGATCCCTCAGTCAACATAAAATCATAGCCGGTTGTTGATCATGCCTTACATAAATGCCCTAGAGTTAACAACTTATGGCCTTTTGATCTAAATCGAACATCCTTGATTGCGTTAATGTACCATAGCATCTTCACTTTCCCATACCATGTGTGATACGGTGGGAGAACTGACTTGAGGTTTTTCATTTTATCACAAATATCGCGGTTAGCAAGATTCGCCACCGACTTTTCTTTTATCTAAAAGGAAAGGTAAAAAAGCACAGGAAAGACCTTTGAGATGTTTTCTTGAGTTCGGGGGGTAGATTATGAAAAGGGAAGGTGCTAGCACCCTTTTCATCCATGGTTTTCCATGGGCTCATAGTTACTTGCTTAGTTCACTGGCTTTGTTTTGTTTGAAATGGTGTTTGGTGTGATTTTGAAAGTATTTTGTAAAAGAGGCAATTGTTTAGGCAATCTTTGTAATGATTCTCGTTCGTAAGAATGTATACAAAGATGTTTGTCTTTTGAAAATGTTTTCAATGTTTTGTAAGATGTTTTTGAAATGTGTGTGTGTTTGTTTTTGAAAATAGCAAGGATTGTTTGAAATGGAGCAAGTAACTTAGAAGCTATCTACCTACTCAAATGTCTTTCTTGTGCATTTTTATTCCTTTGACATTGTTGACTTACCATTGATTTTGTAAGCAACCCTATCTTTGGATATAAACGGGACGGGCGCGGGTCATCGTATAACCATGATAGCAATGTTGCCAAGTATCTTAGCTTTTTTGAGGGACCAAGATCATTTTGTTTAGGCAACCTTTGAATAGCGTCATCGAGGGGCTATGATCTTCTACTTGTTTTGTTTTGCTAAGATACTTCGCATGCGTAACATGGCCATTTTATTTTAGGCAACCAAGTGGGAGAAACCCTAAGGGTGCTTGTGTGCAAAGTGTGTCATTTTCATGCTTTTGTCTTGTATTAGGGGTTTTCTATTTTGCTTTGTTTTTTTGTTCTCGTCATGCAAAACCCTAATTACTAATCATGGTATAAAAGCGATAAATTGCGTAATGTAAATATACTAAGCTATTACAACAATTATTATGGGAGGGGGGAATACAAGTTTGAATGGGGATTTGCACAAATATAAAACTAAATATATTATTACAACCAAATCGAATATGCACGGATTAAATAAATATAAGACAAATATTTAAAATTCAATGCAATATGTATGTAAAAGAAAAGATTTTTTTATGTCTTGTTTTTGTATAAAAAATAATTAACTTAAACCTAAAAAATAAGGAAAAATAAATAACTCTTTTTGAAAGGGATGAAACCCTAATTTTTATTCAAAGAAAATAATGTTTCATATTATTATTTTGTACATTTTTTGTATAAGAAAATAATAAATAATATTATATGTAAATATTAAAAATTAAATATGTGTAAAAATTGGTATTTGCAAGTATAAAATGTATAATAAAAAATAGTAAGTGTTTTTAGTTATATTTATAAGTTATTTAAGAAAATAAATTCTATTTATCCAAATAAACTATTTTTTCATGTGAGAAAATAAAAAAAAATAAAATAAAAGTGTGAAAATAAATAAATCATTTTTTGGCATTTTTTATCATTAAGAAAAATAAATGAAAATATTAAATATAAAATATGAAGAAAAATATAAAAATATAAAAAGTTCAGTCAGGGGGTGAAATATGCAAGTCAGGGGGGTGCAAATAGGAAAAACAAAAAGGCCAAGGCGCCAAAAATCCCAGAACATCATCCCTGTCCTTCGTCTGTTCTTCCCTGCGCGCGTTTTCAGTTCAAACCTGTAACTTGCTTATGCTTGCATAAAAACAAAAACTCATAACATGAAAATGTAGCATTTGAGCTCACGATTCCAACCATATAAATTATGTAACCTAACTCTTAAAGATCAAGGAGAATTTTGGAATCCCTAATTCGTGACCTAATTTTTTCAGAGTTTTCAATCTTCAAATTCTCTTAGCACAAGTAATATAAATGAAAAGTAATGATATGTACAGCTTCGTTATGATGAGAGCTACATTTTTTCTTCACAAATCGTGGCTTGAAGTTGCCTATTTACAGAGATAGAGTTTAAGAAAATACCTTCTTCAGCTGGAATCGAGTAGGGCAATGTAGGGACTTTAATGGAGGCCTGATGATTGTTTGAGCACCCTTGAACTTCCCTGAACCTATTCCAATGCTTATCTGGCTCTGAGGATGGCTGGAACTCTCTGACCAAGTCCAACTGCAAGCTTCCAAATTAAAAATGGAAAATGCTGAAACAGGGGTTACAGAACCAGGGTGATGGCTTGGATTGGCTAGGTATCAAGTGTATGAGGTGTTTGGATTGTTTAAACACAAAACGCACGAGCCAAATGAGAGTTGGCTATGCTTTTGTAGAATCTGTGAGTTTGGGCAGTTTTTGGGTGTTTTTCAATTTCAGAGTGTTTTAGGTTCAAGCCAAGCGTGTTATGCTTTATAACAAGTTTTCATATATGTATAGAACTGATCCAAAGTCAGCCCTTACTAGCTGTGCAAGCTTTGGACCTTTTTGCAACTTTCCTTGCATTTGAAGTAAAGTGAAGTGACTATACTTGCCATGTTTGTACTTGCTTGCTTTAGGGATGATAAGAGCTTGTACAATTTGCTTGAGAGCTGTAGAGTTTGTATGCATCAAGGGGACAGGTTCAATGTTCAAGATTGACAAAGTTTCAAAAGTTCATCTTTATGAAAATGGCATTGTAACCTTTTTGCCCAAAATGGAAATGCATCTTGTGTAAAGCGTCAAAAGCAAAGATAAATGCTTTAGCTTATGAGTATGAATTTAATTATGGAGTGTATAGCAAGCTTAGGACCTGTAAAGCAAGATATAACCAGCATAGATTTGATTTGTAACTTGATGCTATGTGAAAATCGCTTGAACAAAAGTGAGAAAATGCCAACTTCCCTTCTTCGATTCTCCCTACTCAAAAGTGATCTTGGAGAGTTCTTGGACATTTTGGAAAGCTTGTAATGTGCTATATAATCCATTTTTGAAATGAAATTTGAGATACCTCTTGGAACTAGGTGAAACGTTTCCATGAAGTTGGGTCAAAAACATGCCTAAATTAGGGCAAAATTTCACTAAGTTAAGAAGTTCATAGACCTATATTCACAAATTCATAACTTGAGATCCAAGCATCTTTAGGGAAACGTTTGTGAAGAAAAGTTGTAGATTTCATGGAGGACTACAACTTTCATGTTGGATGTTTTCTTTGAATCAAAATGCATCATGGTGAAAAAGTGGTGCAAAGTTGAGAAAAAATAAGAAAATTTTTATACTTAGAAAAATTCTAAGTTATGAAAATTTTCAAATTAAAACCCTAATTTGAAAATTTAGTTTTCTTGGTCAACAAGTTTCACATTTTGACATATCTTGATGAATTATGACCCTTGGCACTTTATTTTGACCAAAAAGTCAAAGTTTGACTTTTCAGTGTACAGTTGACTTTTGATCAGTTGACTGCAAATTTCATCTGTCAATCCAGTGAACTTGAGATCTTTTGAACCATGTAATTATGTCAAGATGATGCCATTGAACCCTTGAAATCATGTTTGAACTCAATTGGTCATTGGCTAGGTTAAAAATCAGAAATTTCCCTTTCTCAATCAAAACCCTAATTTTGACCATTTTGCCCTTTTGATGATTTGATCAAATTTCTTGAGGAGTTGTGATCCAAACTTGATCAAATGGTACATATGAGTCTAAAATGTTGATGTGGATAAAAAATTATGAACTTTGACTGTAAATTGGCCATAGTTGACTCTTTCCCCAATACAGCTGATTTTTAGGTCAACTGTCCAATTGACGGATCAAAAATGTGGTTCAAGGCTTGAAACTTATCATGAACAATCTTAGGGGTCCAAAATGATGTATGAAAGTCACATGAAGCATTGACGGTCCAAAAATCCTTGTGCAAACTCAAACCCTAATTTTGGGTTATCAGTGCAAGATGAGATGTCTTGAGCTAACCAAACCCTAATCTTGTCTTGAGTCCAAGAAGTCTTGTGAGAAAAATCTTGATAAATGAGAGGGAAAATTTTGGGATTCAACAGCTGCCCCTGTTCAATCTTCTTGAACCTGAAGAGTTATATTGGCGAGCTTTGTTGTTCGTGACTCGAAGGTAAAAGATGATTGGACACTAGAGTACCCATAAATTTGCACTCGACAAAATGTAGTTGAGGGAATGGGCTTAAAAGATGCCATTTGGAGAGGTGATAGAATCTTGTTGGAGATGGGCTTGTAGATGCCATCCAAAAATGTTTGCTGAATTGTAAGTTGTAAGTCAGAAGAATAAGTATCAGAATGATGTCCGCGTCTGGAATGTATCTGAACTGTATCTGGAGACTGAACCTGTATGAGCAACAGAATAGCATCTGTGTCTGGAGCGTATCCGTACTGTATCTGAAAATTGAACCTGAATAAGTATCAGAATGGTATCCGTATCTGGAGCATATCTAAACTTGAAATCTGAATAAGGGCCAGAATGGAATCCTTGTCTGGAGCGTATCTGAACTTGAAATCTGAATGAGTATCAGGATGGCATCCGTGTATGGAGCGTATCTGAATTGTATCTGAATGTTGAAGTTTAAATAAGTAACATAATGGCATCTGTGCCTGGAGCATATCTAAACTGTATCTAAAAGGTGAAGTCTGAATGAGTAATAGAATGGCTTCCGTGTCTGGAGCCTATCTAAACTGTATCTGAAAGTTGAAGTCCGAATGAGTAATAGAATGGCTTCCGTGTCTGGAGCGTATATGTACCGTATATGAAATCTTTGAACATTGTTAATGGTAGTTGTTAATCTTATCCTGAAAAGGGTAAAAATGTTAGCTAAAACACAAAGTTATGTTTCATGAAATGTATGATGCAATATATGTGTTTTATCAATGTTTATGACATATGGATGTAATGTATGCGCATGTAAGCTGATTTGCTGTATTGCTGAGGAAGATAAATCCTTGACTGCTGCTGAGGATATGTGGGTTCTTCATGTCTTGAAGTTGGAGTATTTGACAAAAATTCTACTGTGAGAGTAATGCCATATACTGCTTGAGGAATTTGCTTGGGGAATCCAGGGAACTTTGACGACTTCTATTGGGGAATTAATAATGAGAATCTTTAATCTGTTGGGGAAAAGCTTAATCCTGTTTGGAAAAAAGTTCAGGAGTTTCGGTCGTCTGCCACTCTACTGGGGAGTTATCCTAGGTTGGGGAGAAACAGAAGTTAATTGTTATCTGGTTGATTTTTCAGACTACAAGACAACTTGCTAGGGAATTTGAAGAAACTGGATGGTTTCCAATGGGGATTAATAGTTTGAAGTTTCAGCTCCGCTGGGGATCTTAATGACGTACTGTAGGGATTGTTCATGGAATAGCCTGAAGACGTTTTCCTATTCTTTCAACCAGTCAGTAATTGTTCTTTTCCATTTTGTTTATTTGTAAACAGTAATTATGTTCAAATGCATATGTTCATTAATGAATCATTGGACGTTTTTGCAAATATAACACAAGTGTAAAAAGAAAAGGACAAATGGTTTTCTGCACTTTAAAGAGATATCTTTGTATTTACTTTAAATAAGTATTTGTGTACAAAGGAGACAAACATCCTAGTAAGAGGATGGTGTCATAAAAATAAGAAAAATTTATACAAAGAAAGATAGCTATGTGTAAAAAAATCCCATGGGGTTCCCATTCTGCTATAGCCTTCATATCTCCGAATATCTTGTTCATTTGTTGCTTCGTCTGAAGATGATTGAATAGATCAGAAGCTCCGAGTTTTTCCGTGAAGAGATTGTCCTTAAAGTGATCCGACGAGACATTGTCATACGCTTTAACTCCCTAACTTTTTCCTGAACCTCCCTTTCGGGTTTTCGATTCTGCCCAAGTCGCCCTTTCGGGTTTTCAACTTGCCGGGTGTACAGATTTTTATTTTATCCCTAATTTTTTCCTGAACCTATTAGTTCATCGGGATTCCCTTGTTTTAGCTAGATGTGTCAACCTAGCGGGTCTCTTATGCGTAGTATCTTTTGACTATGTCTGCGTTCGCAGGGTGTGGCAGGTCATCACCATCCATGGTGGTTAAGATCATTTCCCCACCAGAAAAGATGTTCTTGATTACAAATGGTCCTTCATAGGTAGGAGTCCATTTTCCCCTGGGATCACTTTGTGGCAAGATGATGCGCTTGATCACTAGATCTCCAACTTGATACACTTGGCGTCTGACTTTCTTGTTAAAAGCTTTGATCATCCGCTTTTGATACGTCTGACCATGGCAAACAACAGTAAGTCTCTTTTCATCAATTAAGTTCAACTGATCAAGTCGAGTCTGGATCCAATCATCTTCACTCAAACATGTATCCTTCATGATTCTTAAAGAGGGGATCTGAACCTCAATAGGTAAAACAGCCTCCATGCCATAAACCAAAGAATAGGGTGTTGCCCTAGTTGATGTGCGAGCCGTGGTACGGTACACGTGGAGAGAAAACGGTAGCATCTCATGCCAGTCCTTGTAGGTGACTGTCATCTTCTGTATGATCTTTTTAATGTTTTTATTAGCAGCTTCGACTGCACCATTCATCTTTGGCTGATAGGGGGATGAATTGTGATGTTGAATTTTGAACTGCTCGCACAAGGCAGTGATCATAGTATTGTTGAGGTTCGTATCGTTATCAGTGATGATCCTTTTTGGGATACCGTACCAGAAAATAAGATTTTGCTTGATGAAGCGGGCAACAACATTCTTAGTAACGGATGCGAAGGAAGCTGCTTCGACCCACTTTGTGAAGTAATCAATGGCCACTAGAATGAAACGGTGTCCATTGGAGGTTGTAGGCTTGATCTCCCCAATCATATCGATTCCCCACATAGAGAAGGGCCAAGGAGTTGTTAAGACATTTAGAGGAACCGGAGGCACGTGCACCTTGGCTGCCTAGATTTGACACTTATGACAGGTCCGGGAGTGTTGATAGCAGCCTGCTTCCATGATAGACCAATAATAGCCTGCCCGTAGAATTTTATTCTCCATCGTATGCCCACTAGAGTGAGTGCCAAAGGTACCTTCATGCAATTCAGCCATGACCTTTTCAGCTTCAATCTTGTCCACACAACGGAGATGAATAGAATCATGATTGCGTTTGTACAGGATGCCATTACTTAGGAAGAACTTAGCTGAGAATCTCCTTAAGAACTTTTTGCCATTGACTGAAGCTCCTTCTGGATATTCTTGAGCCTCGAGTTACCTTTTGACTTCATGAAACCAAGGTTGGTCCACTACTTCTTCGGTATTAATCTCGTGACAGTGTGTTGGTTCGTCCATTCGTTCAATGGTTATTTGGGGAGCCTCGTTATCCCAATTAAGTTTAAACATAGATGACATTGTAGCTAGAGCATCTCCTAGCTGATTTTCTTCTCGCGGGAAATGCTCAAAGGTAATCTGCTCGAAATATGGTAACAATGTCAAAACATGTTCTTTGTAAGGGATAAGGTTTGGATGCTTAGTGTCCCATTCCCCTTTGATTTGACTAATGACCAAAGCTGAATCCCCAAATACAACTAAAGATTTGATCCCCAAGTCTATGGCAGCCTTGAGACTTAAGATGCATGCTTCGTATTCTGCCATGTTGTTCGTACAGTTAAAGCAAAGTCTGGCAGTAAAAGGAGTATGGCATCCTTCCGGAGATATGAGCACAGCACTGATACCGTTACCAAGTTCATTGGATGCCCCATCAAAGTACAGGGTCCATCGGGATCCTTGTTCAGGTACGTCATATGGCCTAATTTCTTCACCGTTGTCCAATGTCATGATGTCTTCGTCTGGGAATTCAAACTTCATGGATTGATAATCTTCTACAGCTTGATGGGCCAGATGATCAGCTAGCACACTGCCCTTTATATCTTTTTGGGTCGTGTATTATATGTCATATTCCGTTAGGATCATCTGCCATCTAGCTATCCTCCCAGACAGAGCAGGCTTCTCGAAGATGTACTTTATCAGATCCATCTTAGATATCAGCAAAATGGTATGAGTCAACATATACTGTCTTATGCGGCGAGCAGCCCATACCAGAGCGCAACAAGTTTTCTCGAGCAGTGAATATCTGGTTTCACAGTCGGTAAACTTTTTGCTCAAGTAATAAATAGCGTGCTCTTTTCGGCCAGACTCGTCATGCTGCCCCAATACGCACCCCATTGAGTTCTCTAAAACGGTCAGATACATGATTAGTGGTCTTCCCTCGATTGGTGGCATCAAGACAGGAGGTTCTTGTAAATACTCTTTGATTTTGTCAAAGGCAATATGACATTCATCATTCCATCTGACTACTTGATCTTTCTTCAACAGTTTGAAGATTGGTTCACAAGTAGATGTTAGGTGAGAAATGAATCTGGAAATATAGTTTAGGCGTCCCAAGAATCCTCTGACTTCCTTCTCAGTGCGAGGAGCAGGCATTTCTTGTATCGCTTTAACCTTGGTAGGATCAACCTTGACGCCTTTATTGCTGACAATGAAACCTAAGAGTTTACCGGACCGGACTCCGAATGTGCACTTGTTCGGGTTCAACCTTAGTTTATACTCCTTCAACCTGACAAACAGTTTTTGCAAGTGATCAAGGTGTTCTTCTTCAGTTTGTGATCGGGCTATCATGTCATCTATGTAGACCTCTATCTCATGATGTATCATATCATGAAACAAAGCTACCATGGCGCGTTGATAAGTTGCCCCGGCATTCTTCAGTCCGAATGTCATCACTTTGTAGCAGAACGTACCCTACTGTGTGACAAATGTAGTTTTCTCCATGTCCTCAGGTGCCATTTTGATCTGGTTATAGCCTGAGAATCCGTCCATGAAAGAAAATACTTTGTGCTGGGCTGTATTGTCAACAAAGATGTCGATGTGCGGAAGTGGAAAATCATCTTTAAGGCTGGCCCTGTTTAAATCTCTTTAATCCACACACATTCTCACTTTGTCGTCCTTTTTAGGCACGGGAACAATGTTGGCCACCCATTGAGGATACGAAGTAACAGCCAGAAATCCAGCATTGAATTGTTTCATAACTTCTGCTTTGATCTTCTCTGACATGTCAGGTTTCATGCGGCGGACTTTTTGCTTCACTGGTGGACAGTCTTCTCTTGTGGGTAGACGGTGTACCACAATGTCTGTATCGAGTCCCTACATGTCTTCATATGACCAGGCAAAGATCTCAACATAATCACGCAACAGCTGAATTAGGCGCTCCTTGACACTCGGCTCTAGATTGGCACCCACTTTAATTTCCTTTTTATCTTCCTCGGTACCCAAATTTATTGTATCCAACAGCTCCTCATGAGGTTGAATGGTTCTTTCCTCTTGTTGTAGTAGTTTGGCCAATTCCCCCGGCACTTCACAATCTTCCTCACCTTCGTATTCGGCTTGGTAGATCAGATCTTCAGAGTCACTGAAGGCTATAGCAGTATCGTTACCCATTGGATCCGGAATGGAAGGGTACCTGCATTTGTGAGTGTGGGTGTGTGTAAGGATATAGCCATCTTAAAACAATAAAATGTAAAAGAAAGACAATGAGCACAAAAGGTTTATATATGAAAAAGCGTCCATGATTCATTGAATGTCATATGAAGATGAAATAAAATCCCTTACGAATGGACCAATCTGCCTCGGGTAAGACACAAGGTTGAAAATGTACGAATTGTTTGTGAATATTACAAGTCCAACAGAAATGTAAAAGATAAATTACTGAGATATGAAAGTTATCGGGACAAAGTCTTTGGCTTCCCAGTTGCGAAGTCCTCCGCTGACAGTAGGAAATATCCAATCTTCCAAGATGCCATCTTCTTCACCGTCTTCCAATGCATTGACCCCTTGGTTACTAATCTTCACAGGTGGTCCTCCGGCACGGGCGTGGCGCACAACCTCTGAGCAGTTGAAGTAAACCCCAAGCCAAACTTGTCTGATTTGTACGGGATGTTTGGAAGCTTCCCCCAGATGGTGCATCCACCGTCTTCCACTACAGCCTTTGCATCCTTTAGAGATGACATCCGAAGTGGAGGTCTTGTGATCTTAGGAATCGAGGATACCGCCTTGGTCGCCGCTACTTCTGGAGAGACTTCTTCAAAATGTTGGAAAAGGGGTTTCAATGAACTCGCCATCTAACTCCACATATCAGAAAGAATTCATATGACTAATCATATACTCCTCCTCCCCCTGAACAGTTATGATCTTTCCTTGGACCGGGTATTTTAGCATCTGATGCAAGGTGGAGGTGACGGCACCGACATTGTGGATCTAGGGGCGTCCTAACAGACAGGAATAAGAAGGACGGATGTCCATCACATAGAAGGTTGAGTTGAAAATCTGAGTTTCCACCTTTATTGGGATTTCCACCTCCCCGTGGACCATCCTCTTCGAACCATCAAAAGCTCTCACCATTATGTTGCTGGGTTTTAAAGTCAGCCCCTCGCAATCCAATTTGTCAAGGGCTTTTTTTCGGTAAGACGTTCAAAGATGATCTCGTATCAACAAAAACATGGGCTAGGGTGGTTCCTCTACACTCCACTGATACATGTAATGCCTCGTTGTGTTTTCTCCCTCTGGGTGTCAAGTCAGCATCAGAGAAACCCAGGCCATTATCAGCTGTCAAATTGGCCACATAGTCCTGGAACTGGTCAGCAGATGTCTCTTGTGGCACATGAGCTGTCTTCATAAATTTTACCATAGCTTTAGCATGTGCTTCGGAGCATAGCAACAGGGCTAGCATAGAGATTTTGGAAGGGGTTTGCCCCAACTGTTCAACCACATCATAATCACTCTTCTTCATTATCCTCAAGATTTCTTCCATCTCCTTCTTGGATGTTTCAGGAATAGCTAGTGATTAAGCCTTCGTCCGGACAGGCTCTTCTTGAACGTTTTTTCCTTTATTCTCAGCAGTGGAAGTAGGGATAGGAATTATGTTATCTATGTCGGTAAGTACACTTGCAGGTATAATCACTGGTGCAAAGGTAATCTTCGGAACGGCCACGGGTCCAAAGACTTCCTTTGGAGGGGAAATCTCTAGAGAGAAGATTCTACCACTACGGGTAATCTTGCTAGTTCCGGCAATATTGCTAATTTCGGAATTTTCCTCTTCGAAGCTCTCTTCTTCGGCAGTCAGTTCATCCTGTTTAATACCATGGTAGTAGATTTCTCCACCGTAATTCCATGGTACTGTTTTATCTGATTTGTAAGGGGTCGGCCCGGGCATTGTAATCTTAAGTGGAGTAGTCTTTGGAGCAGGTGTAATCCTAATGGGTCTTTTAGGGGCCCTGGAAGGATTGGCGTAGATGGTTATGATAGAAACTTCTTTAATTGGAACGGGTGAAACAGGAGCATTTTCGAACAGAATTTCTTGGTTATCCATCAGTCGTTGGATACCCTTTTTCAATAGAGGGCAGTCAAATGATGAGGACAAGCAAACATGGAAGTCTTTGTCACAACCTAGGAATATACCATCTTTCAACAAATTCAACTTAATAATCGGGAGCGGAGTCAACAATTCATCCACGGTAGCAACAAACAGATCTTCTTCAATAGCGTTGGTATTGTGACCATGCCTATGAATTGGAGCGGAAATAACATTTGGTTTCTCAGGCGCTTCAAACTCAACTTCCTTCACATCTATCAAGTCTTGAATCTTGTTCTTCAGAGCCCAACAGTTGTTGGTGTCGTGCCCTGGACTTTCAGAATGGTATGCGCATCTGGCATTCAGATGGTAATGAGGAGACGCAATATTGGGATTCTTTGGGGCCTCTTTTAAAGTTGCCAGATTCAGTTTCAGAAGATGTGGTAGAACCTGGGATGGAGTCATGTTAATCTTGGTGAATTGCCGAACTGGCCTTTCCACCCTTGGCTGGTTATTTCTTGGCTGGTCTGATGCAGGCTTTGGAATCATAACGGCCCCTACCGTTGGTCGGAGTTCAGTTCTTCCTTGATTTCTGTGTGAATAAACAGCAGATACTTCCTTCTTCCCAGTGAAGGGCTTTTTCACAGTTGTAGAGGCAGACGCATCTTTCTGAATTTGCCCACTTCTTATACCGGCTTCCACCCTCTCACCGGTTAAAATCAATTCGGTAAACCCTACAGAGGAGCTCCCAATCAGATGATTGAAGAAAGGGCCTGATAGAGTTCCCAGGAACATGTCCACCAACTCCCTTTCAGATAGAGGGGGTTGCACCCTTCCGGCTAGATCTCTCCACTTTTACGCGTAATCTTTGAAGCCCTCATTGGAAACCATAGCCATACTCTGAAGCTGAGTATGAGTAGGCGCCAAATCGGTGTTGTACTGATATTGTTTATAGAAAGCTGCTGCCATGTCTTCCCAATTATGGACGTCAGCCCTTTCTAATTGGTAGAACCAATCAAGTTGCATTCCTGATAAAATGTCTTGGAAAAAGTGGACCCACAAGTCTTTGTCAGCAGAGTGCGGATGAATCTTCCTGACATACGATCGAAGGTGCATTTTAGGATAAGACACCCCATCATACTTGGCAAATAATGGCACTTTAAACTTTGGCGAGATTACAATTCCTGACACCAACCCCAACTCTTCAAAATCTAGCCCTGGTACTCTCTGGATTTCCATAGCGCATAGTCGCTCTTCAAGGTGTTTGTACTTGTCATCAGCCGGAGGATGTTGTTGTTCATAGTAGTCCTTCTCTTTCTCTTCTTCTTCAGAATCTGATAGTACTGCCGTTTCTTTTCCTTTTCTTTCCCCTTCATCAGATGTTATTGGAAAATCTAAGGTCCTTCTAGCTTGTCCCTGAAACCTTCTGCCCATGATTACCACACCAACTGGCTTCTTCTTCTTTTTCTCTTTCTCTTTTTCTAGCAGAGTCATTAGCTCCTCCTGCCCCTTGGCTAAGGTCATGAGTAACTGTTGAAATTATGTATTTTGAGCTTGAAGGTCTTTAACCGTCTGTTCGAGATCCATCTTGCTGAAATAAACAGTAGAGGGATGAGGAAACTTGTTGCAAAGACCTGTTTATGTTTATGATAAATGATATGTATTCATGCAATGCTTTCAAGGATTTAAAAATTCAATTTTGTTTCAAACAAAAAGAAACACACGTTATATTAATAAGATAGAATTTGAGTACATCAATGCCCCTAGGGCAAAATAATACAAAATTCTAAGATAAAAAGACATTGTGCATCCTCTTTGGTGCAATGTAGGTATTGAGAGTCTCCTCTTCATGAAGTAGCCGAGTGAGTTCCAAAACCTTCTTCTCGCTTACGTAGAATTGGGCTTCGAAAGTATTGTTCTCTCCCTTGAGCTGTATCCAATCCCTTTGTAGGTCTTCGAGTGATGTAGGCATGTCAGGATGTAGGATAGTGTATGGAACTTCTCCCTCCTTAACATGCTCAACAATCACTGGGAGAATGAAGGGGTAAGGCATCATAAGACTTTGAGCGCGAGTTCGTACCCACCTGAGATAAGGCTCTAGAGGGATGGAATTCTTGTGTCCCAAAGTCTTGCTATCTACCTTGTTTAGCATCTTCCAAGCTCGGATGAATCTCTGGCTAAGACCTTGATCGTCGTTGTCGTAGTCGAAAACCAAACCTTGAATCAGCATATCATGTGGGCCATCCCTTCGGGCATAACCAAAATGTCTTAGAGCCAAGCACGGGTTGTAGGTGATGCCTCCCCTAATGCCAAGTAGAGGGACATTAGGTAATTCTCTACAACGGTCAACAATAATAATATTCTCTTTGGATCGAGAACACCAATGAATATCTGAATGTTTAAGTGTCATCAACCTTTATGACCACCTCAAACCTTGCTCATTCTTCAAGACTGATTGGGGAAGATGAGAAATAAACCATCTTGCCAGGAGAGAGTACAACACATAAGAACACCTCTTTTCCTCATTGTGCGAGTGTGAAAAGATTGTAGGATATCCCCAAGCAATGTAGGCACCGGGTTGCGAGACATGAAGATTTTGACAGCGCTTGCATCTATGAGTTGGTCAGAATTAGGGAACAAAACCATCCCATAGATGAGAAGAGCTACAATCTCCTCAAAAGCTTGCAAGTCTAGGGAATTCCAACAGCTTTGGGCCTTCTCAAATAGAAACTTTGCCAAAAGCCTTTGACGCCACGTCTAGTTTCCCAATGACTTGTGACATCAGATGAGTGCAAGTGCAGGGCTTGATCAATCTCTTCTGGATTTAGATCTCTTTCCGTACCTTTGAAGGGTAGTTAATTGAGAATAGGAATCCTCAAGAGTTGAGAGAATTCTTCCAAAGTAGGCACAAGCTGGTAGTCGGGAAATGTGAAACAGTGATGCAAGGGGTCAAATAAATAGAAGAGAACTTTCATCATGTCTTCTTCAATGTTGGAGTTGACCAAGTTGAGAAGTCTACCATGTCTTTCACTGAAGGGAGAATTCTCTGGAATCTTGGAAACAAGCTCCTTGAGCAGAGGAGGAATTCTCACAAGGTTGACCTGGATTGTTTTCCTGCGAAGTGAATCCATATCCTACAAAACAAGAACAAAGATGAATTTCCAAAATCCTTGAAATGGTTAGAGGATGCATATGATTCTCATGATGTCCATGATGTTATGCACAAGTATATATGTACAAGCAAATAAAACAAGTTCCTAGTTTAGGCTTGCATGGGGTTTCATAGGTAAGTACCCTCTTGAAGTTTAGTTGGCTCATCCTGTCCTAGTAATAGTAACCGGGTTCTAAGGAGCTCAATATCATTGGATTGTTTCCTTGTTCATTGTTTCAGTTCAAGCCTCTTTACTGGAGACCGAAATATCCCAAGAAACCAACCCTCAATGAGTGTAGTATCGAGTATCTACCAACTTCGGACTGCACCAAAGCCGGTCATCTCACTACATCCTAAAATTCCAAGTTGGTCAAGTAAAAGGTTCTAAAAGTCCATTAGTGCTTCATGACATCACTCAGCGGCCCTGTATTCTCTTTGATTGACTCAAAGGCTACCGGTACCCACAAATATGTCACACTAACATAGTTATTGCTTAGACCGTGTCGGTATACCCCACACAGTTTCCACAATGTATTACTATTTACCTATAATGTTTCCCAAATCCGGGTGGAGGATTTCAAACCCAAACAATAGAACCAAAATGTAAAGCAAACAAGTCAAACAATTGTAAGCAAATAAATGTGATCTAAACCCTAAGGTAACCCCACTTTTATAATTTTCCCCAGCAGAGTCGACAGTTCTGTGATACAGTGGGAGAACAGACTTGAGGTTTTGCGTTTTATCGCAAATATCGCCGTTAGCAAGAGTCGCCACCGACTTTTCTTTTATCCAAAAGGAAAGGTCAAAAAGCATAGGAAAGACCTTTGAGATGTTTTCTTGGGTTCGCGGGGTAGATTATGAAAAGGGAAGGTGCTAGCACCCTTTTCATCCATGGTTATCCATGGGCTCTTAGTTACTTGTTTAGATCACTTGCTTTTGCTTTTCAATTGTTTGAAATGGTGCTTTGTGTGTGGTTTTGAAAATTTTTTGAAAAGAGGCCATCGTTGTGGCAACCTTTCTAATGATTCTTGTTTGAATATATACAAAGGTGTTTGTCTTTTGAAAAGATGTTTCAATGTTTGAAAGTTTGTTTTGGGAAATGTTTTGAAATTGTGTTGTGAGGTGTGTTTGAAAACAGCAAGGATGTTTTTGCAAGTTTTGATCAAGTAACTAAGAGTTGTCTACCCTATCTTACTCAAAGATCTTTCCTACACATTTTTTAACCATTTTGACAGTGTTGTTTTACTGTTGCATTTGGTAAACAACCTTGTATATGGAGGTTAAACGGGACAGGCGCGGGTCATCGTATTGACCATGATAGCAATTGTGCTAAGTATCTTTAGCAAATTTTTGAGGGACTAGATCATTTTGTATAGGCAACCAAGATAGCGTCATCGAGGGACTATGATCTTTTGTTTTGTTTTTGTTTTGCCAAGATACTCAACATGCATAACATGGCCATTTTAAAGGCAACAGATGGATGAAACCCTAGGGGTGCTTGTGTGCATTGTGTTGTCAATTTATATGCTTTTATGTCTTGTATTAGGTCCGACTATTTGTTTTTATTTTGGATTTTTGAATACAAACCCTAATCTCTATCATGGCATATAAGTGAGTAAAGGTAATCTAGGCTATTACAACATTGATATGGGGAGAGGGATACAATTTTGAATAGGGAGTATTTGCAAGAAAATAAAACCCTAAGATTCACTATTACATCCAAATTGAATTCCTTTGTATCAAATAATAAAGAAACAATATTTAAATAAAAAAATTAAGTATGAATATGCAAAAATATTATAAGTATGCAAAAAAATGTTTTTTGTTTATTTTTGTGTGTATAAAAATATGATATTTAATGTATTAAAAAGAAAATAAAAAGTTATTTTTGTTAAGGGTAAAAAACCCTAAATTTGGTTTTAAGAAGATATATTTATTAATTATATTATTTATTTATGTACAAGTAAATAAAAATAGGTACAATTTGTTTAGGAAATAATAATATATGAGAAAATATTATTTAAGTATACAAAGACTAAAAATAAAAAGGAAAATATAATATTTTTATATATTATTTACATGTTTTTTATTTGAGAAAATAAAATATAGTAAACCTAATAAACTAAATATTGTGTAAAAATAAAATAAAATAAATAATAAAAATGTGAAAATTTAAGGAAAATATTTTTAGTAATTTTTTATATTTGGAAAAAATAAAATGAAATCAAAAATAAAAATATATGAAAATAATATGAAAATATAAAACAAATGGGCCAGGGGTGCAGTCAGCAATGCAGAGGGTGTCAAAAACAGAAACAAGCCAGCCCAGCCCATTTCCACTTCATCTTCAACCTTTGTCAAACAAAATATGCACGCCTGATTCAAATATCCAACTCCTGCATACGTGCTCTAATGCAAAAACTCATAACACAAAAGTTATAGCATTTTTCAAGATGATTCCAACCATGTAAAGAACTCAATCTAATTCTCAAAGACCAGAGAGAATTTCTCTGGCCCTAAATTCTAACCTAACTTTTTCAGGAAGTTCATGAATCAAATTCTCTTAACACGATTAACTTAAATGAAATCTAAGCATATGTACAGCTTCATGGCTATGAGTACTACAATTTTTATTCATAAACCTAAGCCTAATGATTCCTAAATAGAGAGATAAGAAGTTGACAAATACCTGTTTCAGTTGAACTCGTGTATGGCAATGTGGAGCTTTTCAGTGAGACCTGAGGTGCTTGGGAGCTTGCTTGAACTTCCTCTGACCTTCTCCAATGCCTAGTTTGCTTTGGACTTGCTTGAGCAAGCTTGTAGAACTCAACCTGGACAAGCTGAAAACAGAAATGGTGAAGCTTGCAAATGGAGTTACAGTCACTATCCAATGGTTGGGATAGCTTGGATAGGTTATATGGAATGTGTTTGAACAGGTTTGGGGCAAAACGCACGAGTGGTTTTTGCTATGGAACTCAAAGTGCAGAAACTGCCCTGTTTTGCAAGAGGAATGTGATTTTGTGTTTTGGAAGGCTTGAGGGTTCAATAATTCGTGTTTCTGGCTCAAGGCAATGTAAAAAACTTATCCCAAATGCTTGGAAGATTTGGTTATAACAGATATGCAAGTTATGTGATTTTGGCAAGTTTCTTGGTTATGAAGCAAAAAATGAGAAGTGACAAAGAGCAGGCCTGTACAGGCTAGCTTTAACCCTGCATACATTGTGTGAGCTTGGCCCCAAGTTTGTGGATTTGGTTTGCTGTCCAAGATTTGGTTCAAGGCTCAAGAATGCAATTTGACATAAAGCAAATTTGACAAAAATGGCAATGTTGCCTTTTTGCTATTTTTGGATTAATCTCTTGTGTAATCCTCTAATGATCATAACAAAGCTTCAAACCAATGGATTTGCATTTAATTATTGAATATGAAAGGGTTTAGGGACCTGTAATCAAGTACAAGTGAGGCTGAATAGAGTTTGCAAGTTGTGTCAATATGAAACATGCCATGGATCAAAGTGAGTTTTTACCAAATTCAAACCTTCGATTCTCCATAACCACAAATGATTTTGGAGAGTTCTTTGACATTTTGGAAAGCTTGTAACATGATATACAATACATCTTTGAAATGAATGTTGAGAATTCAAGTGGAACTAGGTGAAAAGTTGCCATGAAGATAGGTCAAAATCCTGCCTAAATTAGGGCAAAATTTCACTAAGTTAAAAGTTTCATGGACCCTTGTTCCAAAAATCATAACTTGATATCCAACCTTATTTTGAGAAATTTTTTTGAATAAAAGTTGTAGATTTTGTGGAGGACTAAAACTTTCATGTTTGAAGTTTTGTTTGAATCCAATTGCATCATGGTGAAAATGTTGAATTTTTTTTATTAATAACCATGTATTAAAAAAATATTTCGCAAATAACCGGGTTTCGGAAAAAATTACGCAAATAACCATGTTTCAGATGGCTCCACAAAGGAGGAGCCATCTCAATTGGCGCAAGCACCTAGGGTTTTGCCCTAGGCGCCATCTCACTTGGCGCCTCCCTTGTCTTTTAGCCAAGTGAGATGGTGCATGCTCCTTAAAAATGAGAGGACGCGCCATCTCACTTGGCGCCTAGGGCAAAACTAGGGCAAAATGCTGTTTTATAAATAATTCGTCCGTTTCTTTGAAATTTCTCACACTTTCTCACACTGTATTTTCATTTTGTACTCCGTTATTTGCGTAATGACATCGCCTATGATTTTTAGCAGAGATGGTTACGTTATATTCTCCGCCACGAAACCTGCGATGAAAATGAAATTCTGGCACATTCACTCCATGGAGCGTCTGAAGCGGGAGTTGATGCGGTGGCTAGATGGAGACATCGCAGAGGGGGAAAAAATTCGAAGGATCCAGCGAAAACGAACAACAACCTCGCATGCGACAGGAAGACCTAATGTGTGGTTGGAGGAAGTCAAAATAGACAGTGATGTAATGCTGATGATGCATGGGTCAGATGAAATTGTGTTAACAGTTGTAATTTCCTAGATTGAATATCGTTAATCATTGTTGTACGCGAAAACCCTAATGTAATTTCCTATATTGAATTTCTTAAATTGTGTTAACAGTTTTATTAACGGAAAACCCTAATGTTTACAACACAAATATTGAAAAGATTTATTGTATTACAATATTTATGTGGTCGAGCCAGACGCCCGATTCGGACAGTTTTTGCGATTGTGTCCGACCTGACGGCATAAACCACACTTTCTTTCCAACCTGTCAAGATCGTCCATTTTTGTTGTAATGCGCCTGCTTTTGGGACGACCCTTCTTGTTCCTTCGCATTTGGTCATTGTGCCAAACTATATCGCCGTTGTATTCAGGCCAATAGTCCGGTTTTGCCACCAAAGGAAAGTTGTTGTTGTAAACAGTGAGCAACGTTTCAGATTTATAAACGTTTGAGAGTAGTTGAAGCGCGTCTTGATGGGTATGAGCACAAGCGGCAATGACATGAGAGCAAGGCATACGAAATGCTTGAAACCTGCCATAATCGCACCATTGAGAAGGTAAAATGACCCTGTATTCTTGTCTTGCCAGGCCTTCATTATGGTCGATTGTCTCTTTCACAATGAAGTTGTGGCTGTGTCGGTCAAACTGTGTAACCATGTGAGTGTTGGCTTTAGCACTTTCAGCCTTAATGTATTTCATACAACTTTCACTCCATAGTTGTCCTGATTGCAAGACCGCATACCACATTTCACCTCTTTTGGCAAATAACGCAGCCATCCTAAAATACGTGGATTTTACCAAGGCAGTGATTGGGAGGTTTCGTATGTCCTTGAATACCCCATTCATTGATTCAATAAGATTTGTTGTCATATTCCCCCATCTTTGGCCATTGTTGTATGACCTAGTCCACTTTTCGACCGGTATATTGTCGATCCACGTACCGGCTTCTGGATTAGACAAACGGATCTCGTTGCGGTAATATTTGAATGTGGGTTGTGTCAATGCGTATCCCGCATTCATCACCGCTTTCCTCAATGTTTTGTCCTTGACCTCCCTCGAGAAATTCTGGACGATATGCCTGACGTAATAGACATGCGTAGAAGGAGGGTCATGCCAACCATTTGCTGGATTATTATAGGCACTTTCAATGGAGGCATGTCTGTCCGAGATCAAACAGAGATCTGGTTGAGGAGCCACGTGTGTACAAAGATTTTTCAGGAAAAAGCTCCAAGCACCACCGGTCTCCCCCTCGACAAGGGCAAACACAACGGGGAAAATGTTATTGTTGCCATTTTGTGCAACTGCCATCAATAGCGTGCCTTTGTACTTCCCATACAACCAAGTCCCGTCAATTTGTAGAATTGGTTTGCATGATGCAAACCCTGTGATGCATGGTTGAAATGCCCAAAACACGCGACTGAATATTTCGTTGCCATGCAGTAGACTACCATCTTGGGCGTACGCTGGCAATGTTTCCAGAACGTAAACACTACCTGGAGAATATGTCTTGAGTGCATTTAGGTAGCGGGGAAGTTCTCGGTATGACTCCTCCCAGTTTTCGTACACCCTTTCAATCGCCTTAGTCTTTGCTAACCACGCCTTACGGTAAGACGGAGTGTAGTTAAAAACCATGGTGATGTGGGAGATGATTGTTTTCACCTTCAAAGAAGGGTCGTTGCTGACCAGGGGTAGGATTTCTTGACAGATTAGATCATGGTTGAGTTTTCGGTGGTCTTGTGATTGAGTGGAACTTACACAAGTATGGGTAGTCATGGAACCTATGACCCAGCAGTCACCCCTTAATCTGTATGATGCGGTCAGCTTGAACATACAGTCAGGGTGGACACACTTGATCTTGTACCTTTCCGGGTTTACACGATCCACCTTATAATCAACCGAGTTGAGCATGTGAAATTTTTTGATGGCCCTGATGCATTCCTCTCTGTTACGAAACTTGTCCTTCTCTTTTAAATTTTCATCCGACTGCATATACGGTTGGAAAAACAAGTCAGTAGAAGGTTCATCTCTGCCCATGTTGAAGTTTGTCATGTGCGTAGGTGGTGTGTAGATTTTGTCAGTAGGAATACTTGGGATGCCATCATCGTCAGAATCGTCGTTCACCATTTCATCAAACTCTAACTCGTTATCTTCTTCTTCATCATCAACTGCATCTACCTCATCTTGTTCATTCTCCAAAGGATCAACCTCCTGTGTCACCGGAGGCTCTACCTCCTGTGTCACCGGAGGCTCTTGAAGAAAAACGTACAACTCAATAGAGTCGTTTCCAGAATAGACATGGCTGGAAATCATGTTCTGGAGATCCTCGTCATCTTGAACTTCAACCTAATAAAAAATTACTTGGTAGTTTCCAAAAAAAACTGGACTCTGATAAAATATCTTGGTTGGAATGTTTAAGGTTTATTGATTGTATGAAGATATGAATGCTGGAATGTTTGAAGGTTTGATGACTGATTCGAAGGTTGGAAGATTTTACAGATTATGTGAATCAATGTTATGTTCAACGTAAGGCAAAAAATTTCAATTAAGTAAGCGATGAAACCCCCCAAGGCTGCCAATAATATTACATGCAATAATGAAACCCCATAGACTGCCACCTATCCTGGCCCTATTCTGCACACATAAATGTTTTGTGTAAGACTCCACCCATCAACTCCAATGGCCTTGCATGCAACAAAGAAAGGAATCCCAAAGGCTGTCACGTAGCCTGAGCCTATGCTGTAACAAATGACACCTCTTATTCACCAAATGGGGTGGCGACACCATTCATTTTTGTACTCTTTCTCCAAGTGAGATGGTGCCTCCCTTACTGTCCAATCGTGATACATGCATGGGCTTATGAAACCCCATAGCCTGCCACCTATCCTGGCCCTATTCTGCACACATAAATGTTTTGTGTAAGACTCCACCCATCAACTCCAATGGCCTTCCATGCAACAAAGAAAGGAATCCCAAAGGCTGTCACGTAGCCTGAGCCTATGATGTAACAAATGACACCTCTTATTCGCCAAATGGGGTGGCGACACCATTCATTTTTGTACTCTTTCGCCAAGTGAGATGGCGCCTCCCTTACTGTCCAATCGTGATACATGCATGGGCTTATGAAACCCCATAGCCTGCCACCTATCCTGGCCCTATTCTGCACACATAAATGTTTTGTGTAAGACTCCACCCATCAACTCCAATGGCCTTGCATGCAACAAAGAAAGGAATCCCAAAGGCTGTCACGTAGCCTGAGCCTATGCTGTAACAAATGACACCTCTTATTCGCCAAATGGGGTGGCGACACCATTCATTTTTGTACTCTTTCGCCAAGTGAGATGGCACCTCCCTTACTGTCCAATCGTGATACATGCATGGGCTTATGAAACCCCATAGCCTGCCACCTATCCTGGCCCTATTCTGCTCACATAAATGTTTTGTGTAAGACTCCACCCATCAACTCCAATGGCCTTGCATGCAACAAAGAAAGGAATCCCAAAGGCTGTCACGTAGCCTGAGCCTATGCTGTAACAAATGACACCTCTTATTCGCCAAATAGGGTGGCGAAACCATTCATTTTTGTACTCTTTCGCCAAATGAGATGGCGCCTCCCTTACTGTCCAATCGTGATACATGCATGGGCTGCCACCTAGCCTGCAAGAGTGACACCTTACATTTTTTGTAAATGCATGCATGCATATGTGTAACACCCTAAGCATGCAAATGTGACACTTCGCAGGCATGCAAGCACAAGCAACCACTACATCAAACTTATTTGCCTATAAATACATACCTTATGAAACATCTCTCACACCCACATAACTCTCACTCTCTGCTACGAAATATTTCTTAAGTCTATCATACTCTCTATTTCTTCCTAAGTCTTTCATACTCTCAAGCATTCTGAACAATGGCTCTTCTAACAATGGGCGATACTCACAGAGGCACAAGGGAAAACATTGCTGCATTTGTAAGTCTCTTCTTTGGTTATACATTTTTCATACTTCAAATAACGTGTTGTTCATCTTAATTAATCTTACACTTGTTTAATTATGATCTCAGGATACAAAAAGATTCAGAATCCGTTCGCATAACTACCTGGCTCCCGATCCATTTATCGTCCCTTATCTGGAATATGCAGGTTTTGGACATGTGATAAAGATCTCCAACTGCACCATTGACTCAAAATTCATTCTTGCAATGTTGGAGAGGTGGAGACCGGAGACCCATACATTTCACCTACCAATAGGTGAATGTACCATCACTCTCGAGGATGTGTACATGCTACTGGGCCTCCCTATCGACGGTAAGGCGGTGAACGGATCGGTTCAATAACCCAACTCACAGTGTGAAGAACTGTTGGGTAGGGATATGGTAGAAGGTGGTGGAGCAAGAGGGTAGAGAATACTACTCACTGACCTGAAATGGCATTATGCAAGTAAGGAATTAAATGAAAATTCCTCAGAGAATGACCGAGTAGTAAAAGCCAGAATGTATCTTATGATACTTTTTGGTACATTTTTATTTCCCGAAAGTACGGGAAATAGTGTAAATTTCATGTACTTACATTTACTAACAAATTTTGAAAAAACTAGAAAATATAGTTGGGGTTCTGCAGTATTAGCCCACCTGTACAGTTCCTTGTGCAAAAACGCAGTCAAGGAAAAATGTATATTTTATGGGTGCGCATTTTTACTACAAGCCTGGGGTTGGTGGAGGATGGAGTCCTTAAACCCCATCAACAACAACACTTTTGGTTTCCCGTACGCAACAAAGTAAGTCATTAAGTTATAGCATTTATAACTATTCTGCTCTTTCCAAAATATATGCTAAAAATAACATGTTTCTCATTTCCTTTAGGTATTGCGTGAGGGGTATGGATTACGGCAAGAATCCAAGATTCAATGTCGCACTCTACCGGAATCTGTTGGATCACTTAGGCCCAGATGACGTACGTCGTAGCTTTTAACTTTTGTTCATTTTAATTATTTATACATTACTTTTGCGCTAACCTGATTTAAATTTTATCGCAGTTCGTCTGGAGACCATATTTGGGTTTGGGCCATGCTCCAAACCCAGAGGATGCAGCAACTTGGACTGCAAAGACTGCACTCATTCGGTTCAACATTGTGGAGATGCACCACAGCGACCGTGTGAAGATGCAGTTCGGAATGCATCAAGAGATACCAAGTGATCCAACAGATTTGTCCCCCTGGCATCTAAAAAGGGTCGACGCCCAGTGGGGTCTTACCAACTGGAAAGACTTTGCTCCGGAATGGTGTAAAATGTGGCAAAGGTGTCACCGCTACATCTTGCAATCCCCGGTTTTCCTTACTCAAGGTAACATGCGACACACTGATCAATATATGTCGTGGTACAGGTCGGTTAGTAACCCAGAAATGCACGTGTCTCATCCGAGGTACTTGGTTGACCCACGCACACAATGGGCACAACCCTCGATTCCCCATCAACAAACCCAAAATCCATCAACCTCAAACCAACCCCCAAGAAGAAACAGACCAACAAACACACAACCACATTCCCCACCACAACACAACTACAATCAAATGCCGTACTACCAACCACAATCACCACCAAACTACCAATACTCGGATATGCCTCAAACCCAACCACAATACCAACCCCAATACCAGCACACCCACATACCCCAGACACAATTTCAGTCTTCCATATATCCCAATATGGCGCCCTCAACATCCAGCCTTAGCCCTGATATGGGAATGTCAGAAGATTATGACCAAGCCGACCAAACCTACCATCAACCACCATATCACCAAACAACCCAACATCCACAATACCAAACACCCCAAGATCCATTTCCTTTCTACCCCCCATACTCAGACGACCAATGCTACCGACCAACCATGGAACCCCACCCACCGCCAACACGACCAAACTTTGAGGGTATGGGTAACCGACTGTACCAGAGCGGATCTTCGAGATATGGAGATCTTACTGATTTTATGGATTCGGATCGCATTGACTTCGTTGGGCCATCGACCTTGCCGCAGCAGGAAACGCGACGGCACCCAGCAAGAGAAAGGCGAGGACGGGGATGTGGAACCGGGGGTCATTACCGGGTTCCGGGGGATCACTGATGTATCTTTTTTTTTCCCAGTATTTTTTGTATCCATTTTTTTACTGTTCTTTTAATGTAAAACAGTTGAATGTAATTATTTTTTTTTAAATAAAAAATCCATTTTGTTGATCTCTGTCTAATAGGCAACGCACAGGAAAGAAAATAAAAAAAAATATTTTTTGCCCTAAATTTGTACATAGGCGCCATCTCACTTGGCTTAGGGCATGCCCTAAGCACTTAGGCGCCAAGTGAGATGGCGCCTCCCTTAAAAAAGGAGGTGCATGCGCCAATTGAGATGGCTCCTCCTTTGTGGAGCCATCTCAAACATGGTTATTTGCGTAATTTTTTCCGAAACCCGGTTATTTACGAAATATTTTTTTAATACATGGTTATTAATAAAAAAAATTCGAAAATGTTGGGCAAAGTTCGAAAAAATTAAGAAAATTTCATAACTTAGAAAACTTTTAAGTTATGAAAATTTTCAATCTTAAACCCTAATTTGCCAAATTGGGTTTCTTGATGAACAAGTTTCATGTTTTGACACATCTTGATGAAAAATGACCCTTGGAACTTGATTTTGACCAAAAAGTCAAAGTTTGACTTTTCAGAGTATAGTTGATTTTTGATCGGTTGATTGGAAAATTCATCTCTCAATCCAATGCAATTGAGATCTTTTGAACCTTGTGAATAGGTAAAGATGATGCCATTGATTCATTGAATCCATTCTTGAACCCAATTTTCTATTGGCTAGGTGAAAAGTCAGAAATTTCCCTTCTGCAGTTAAAACTGACCATTTTGTCCTTTTGATGATCTGATCAAATTTCTTGAGGAGTTGTGATCCAAACTTGATAAAATGGTTCATATGAGCCTATAATATTGATGTGGATCAAAATTTATGAGGTTTGACTGTAAATTGTCCACAGTTGACTTTTTCCCCAATACAGTTGATTTTTAGGTCAACTGTCCAATTGACTGGGCAAAAGTTTGATTCAAGGCCTGAAACTTGGTATGAGCAAACTTATAAGTCCAACATGAAGCATGAAAGTCACATTGAGCATTAGAAGTCCAAAATTCCTTGTGCAAACTCAAACCCTAATTTTAGGTCAACAGTGCAAGGAGATGTCTTGAGCAGAGCAAACCCTAGCTTGGTCTTGAGTTCAAAGAGTCTTGTGAGGGGAAATCTTGATAAAATGAGAGGGAAAATTTTGGGGTACAACACTTAGCTTTTTTGAGGGACCGAGATCATTTTGTTTAGGCAACCTTTGAATAGCGACATCGAGGGGCTATGATCTTATACTTGTTTTGTTTCGCCAAGATACTTCGTATGCATAACATGGCCATTTTAATTTAGGCAACTAAGTGGGAGAAACCCTAAGGGTGCTTGTGTTCAAAGTGTGTCATTTTCATGCTTTTGTCTTGTATTAGGGGTTTTCTATTTTTCTTTGTCTTTTTGTTCTTGTCATGCAAAACCCTAATTACTAATCATGGTATAAAAGCGATAAATTGCATAATGTAAATATAGTAAGCTATTACAACAATTATTATGGGAGGGGGAATACAAGTTTGAATGGGGATTTGCACAAATATAAAACTAAATATATTATTACAACCAAATCGAATATGCACGAATTAAATAAATATAAGACAAATATTTAAAATGCAATGCAATATGTATGTAAAATAAAAGATTTTTTTATGTCTTGTTTTTGTATAAAAAATAATTAACTTAAACCTAAAAAATAAGGAAAAATAAATAATTCTTTTTGAAAGGGATGAAACCCTAATTTTTATTCAAAGAAAATAATGTTTCATATTATTATTTTGTACATTTTTTGTATAAGAAAATAATAAATAATATTATATGTAAATATTAAAAATTAAATATGTGTAAAAATTGGTATTTGCAAGTATAAAATGTATAATAAAAAATAGTAAGTGTTTTTAGTTATATTTATAAGTTATTTAAGAAAATAAATTCTATTTATCCAAATAAACTATTTTTTCATGTGAGAAAATAAAAAAAAATAAAATAAAAGTCTGAAAATAAATAAATCATTTTTTGGCATTTTTTATCATTAAGAAAAATAAATGAAAATATTAAATATAAAATATGAAGAAAAATATAAAAATATAAAAAGTTCAGCCAGGAGGGTGCAATATGCAAGTCAGGGGGGTGCAAATAGGAAAAACAAAAAGGCCAAGGCACCAAAAAGCCGAGAACATCATCCCTGTCCTTCGTTCGTTCTTCCATGCGCGTGTTTTCAGTTCAAACCTGTAACTTGCTTATGCTTGCATAAAAACAAAAACTCATAACATGAAAAATGTGGCATTTGAGCTCACGATTCCAACCATATAAATTATATAACCTAACTCTTAAAGACCAAGGAGAATTTTGGAATCCCTAATTCGTGACTTAATTTTTTCATAGTTTTCAATCTTCAAATTCTCTTAGCACAAGTAATATAAATTAAAAGTAATGATATGTACAGCTTCGTTATGATGAGAGCTATATTTTTTCTTCACAAATCGTGGCTTGAAGTTGCCTATTTACACAGATAGAGTTTAAGAAAATACCTCCTTCAGCTGGAATCGAGTAGGGAAATGTAGGGACTTTAATGGAGGCCTGATGATTGTTTGAGCACCCTTGAACTTCCCTCATCCTATTCCAATGCTTATCTGGCTCTGAGGATGGCTGGAACTCTCTGACCAAGTCCACCTGCAAGCTTCCAAATTGAAAATGGCAAATGCTGAAACAGGGGTTACAAAACCAGGGTGATGGCTTGGATTGGCTAGGTATCAAGTGTATGAGGTGTTTGGATTGTTTAAACACAAAACGCACGAGCCAAATTAGAGTTGGCTATGCTTTTGAAGAATCTGTGAGTTTGGGCAGTTTTGTGGTGTTTTTTAGTTTCAGAGTGTTTTAGGTTCAAGCCAAACGTGTTATGCTTTGTAACAAGTTTGCATATATGTATAGAAATGATCCAAAGTCAGCCCTTACTAGTTGTGCAAGCTTTAGACCTTTTTGCAACTTTCCTTGCATTTGAAGTAAAGTGAAGTGACTATACTTGCGATGTTTGTACTTGCTTGCTTTAGGGCTGATAAGAGCTTATACAATTTGCTTAAGAGCTGTAGAGTTTGTATGCATCAAGGGGACAAGTTCAATGCTCAAGATTGACAAAGTTGCAAAAGTTCATCTTTATGAAAATGGCATTGTAACTTTGTTGCCCAAAATGGAAATGCATCTTGTGTAAAGCTTCAAAATCAAAGATAAAGGATTTAGCTTCTGAGTTTGAATTTAATTATGTAGTGTATTGCAAGATTAGGACCTGTAAAGCAAGATATAACCAGCATAGATTTGATTTGCAACTTGATGTTATGTGAAAATGGCTTGAACAAAAGTGAGAAAATGCCAACTTCCCTTCTTTGATTCTCCCTACTCAAAAATGATCTTAGAGAGTTCTTGGACATTTTGGAAAGCTTGAAATGTGATCTATAATCCATCTTTGAAATGCAATTTGATATACCTCTTGGAACTAGGTGAAAAGTTGCCATGAAGTTGGGTCAAAAACCTGCCTAAATTAGGGCAAAATTTCACTAAGTTAAGAAGTTCATGGACCTATATTCACAAATTAATAACTTGAGATCCAAGAATCTTTAGGGAAAAGTTTGTGAACAAAAGTTGTATATTTCATGGAGAACTACAACTTTCATGTTGGAAGTTTTCTTTGAATCAAAATGCATCATGGTGAAAAAGTGGTGCAAAGTTGAGAAAAAATAAGAAAATTTTTATACTTAGAAAAATTCTAAGTTATGAAAATTTTCAAATTAAAACCCTAATTTGCAAATTTAGTTTTCTTGGTCAACAAGTTTCACATTTTGACATATCTTGATGAATTATGACCCTTGGCACTTGATTTTGACCAAAAAGTCAAAGTTTGACTTTTCAGTGTACAATTGACTTTTGATCAGTTGACTGCAAATTTCATCTGTCAATCCAGTGAACTTGAGATCTTTTGAACCATGTAATTAGGTCAATATGATTCCATTGAACCCTTGAAATAATGTTTGAACTCAATTGGTATTAGGCTAGGTTAAAAATCAGAAATTGCCCTTTCTCAGTCAAAACCCTAATTTTGACCATTTTGCCCTTTTGATGATTTGATCAAATTTCTTGAGGAGTTGTGATCCAAACTTGATCAAATGGTACATATGAGTCTAAAATGTTGATGTGGATAAAAAATTATGAAGTTTGACTGTAAATTGGCCATAGTTGACTTTTTCCCCAATACTGTTGATTTTTATGTCAACTGTTCAATTGACTGATCAAAAATGTGGTTCAAGGCTTGAAACTTATCATGAACAATCTTAGGGGTCCAAAATGATGTATGAAAGTCACATGAAGCATTTATGGTCCAAAAATCCTTGTGCAAACTCAAACCCTAATTTTGGGTTATCAGTGCAAGATGAGATGTCTTGAGCTAACCAAACCCTAATCTTGTCTTGAGTCCAAGAAGTCTTGTGAGAAAAATCTTGATAAATGAGAGGGAAAATTTTGGGGTACAACACCATGGCCACTGAATAAAACAAAATTATCTAGGCCTAGCCCGTTTCTAATCGCACCTTTCCTAATTACTCCATCAACATAATTCACACCCCCCCTGCAAAATGAATCAAAACAAACTATTTGGGCTCAAGCCCTTACATCCTACACCCCCAGTTTTGCTACCTAGATTAAATCAACACCCCCATGCCACTGGGCCTAAATCCAATATCTGGATTTAGGGCCCTGTTATTTACACCGCCAGCATTTTACTAACCAACTAATTTAGCACCGCTGCGTTTTTAATTAAAATTAATTTATTTTTATAATTTTATTTATTTATTCAGTTGTTTATTTATTTATAGCATTTTTCTAAGATATTAATAATTATTGGACATATTTAAATATTTAATATATTTATTATAATAAATTCTAAAATTGTTTATTTTTTATTTCAAATTCTTTTTTAAATACTAACTCATTTAAATACTTTAATTGCATTAAATTCTTTTTTCTCATGCATTAAAAATATTTTTTCTCATATTGCATAATATATACAAAAACTGTAACCGAAAAATTACAAAAAAAAAATCTACTAACTTAATAAACTCATTTTTTTTTAAAAAGGATTATGGAGAAATTTCTTATTAACTGCGAACTTCGTCTAAACAACTCCGCAATTTACAAACCAAGACTTGGTTCAAGGAGAATTCGCGATACTTCCATAATCCATAAAAAATACCAACCAACAACTATGAATTGGGACTCTGATTCCTCATAAGAGGATATGTAGGCATACGACTTAAAATTATGGCGAGTTCCCCTAATAAAAATTAAAACCATATTCCTAAGCCTTAAACCTAAACCCTAGTATCATTGTGAACAAGATAGATGAAGGGTGCCTAACATTCATAACCCAAGCATCTTCATATCATAGAACCCGTCAGCTTTTGGTTCTTGATTCATCATCCACATGACTCATAATGCTAGGAAGTCCTTCAAGAACCTCCTAACAAACACAGGAATATCTCAAAAGATTACACCTTCTGCATCTCATTCAGGTTACCACAAACACCTGAATGTCATAAAGAGAAATAAACTCTCAAACAATTTTTGAACCAATAGTTTAGAAGGAAGACTTGCACATACACATTAGATAATTACCCATCTCCCATCAGGGTTCTTACCATCAGTTAAATGCTCGTCTTCATTAGACTAATACCCAACTCCCGTTAAGGTATTTGTCATTAGAGGAAAAATTTCCTTAAACAACAGATGATGCTCCCCTTCCTTAAATGTTAGAACTTCTGATCTAACATTCTTCTTCTTTACCCTCCTAACACAAGAGGATTCTTCACAACATTCCAGACTTGTCCAGAGACTAGACTTCACACTCCATCATGGTCATTCGTTCCAACTTAAGAATCCAGTAGTGGTTAGAAATAATCACCTCATGATCTTCAAAACACGCTTCATTTTAAAGAAACAAACACACCTGAGATGATGTTTCAACATCAGACAAAACATCAATCCCATGTCCATGGACTTTACCCAAGAGGATAAGTCCAAACAACACCTCTTACAAGAGAAAACAAGAGGATCAACCATTACTAGTTGATCAACCTTCAATACCAGATCAAACATATGTAGGAAATTAACATAACACACCTCAAGAAACTTCTCCTTAAGCATGAAATCTAGACCACCTGTCTGACTTTGAGGTGTTTGATCACAACTCTTATGCCCCTAACGATGAGATTCCCTCTATCATGTAGAACATAATATGCATGGTTTTATATGATCATCAATCATTCAACCAGACTGTCCAGGAGTACTCCAGGTTCTCCCAATAATACTGGATATCACATCATGACTTATAAGTTAATTTTCCATAAAATTAACTTACCTTACGTTGATGCATCTCCATTGCTCACAACCCCTAGAATGTCTCTTCCATTTTAGTATAACAAGATTTCAATGTTCTCATAGACTTGATAAGTGATATCAAGTTTGAGTAAACAACCTCTATCTTGTTTGAGAGAAATACCAGTCGAACATGTTGAGAAAAATGAATTCTCAAAACAAGAATGTCAAGACATTATATCTGACATCTCAAGAATCTCCCTCTTCATATTAGGGATTATTCTTCATCAACTGCTATAAATATCTTGATAATCATACGTTCTCCTCATGAATATCAGTATAATATGTGGTTAGTGCATACCCACAAAATTCTTTCTCTGTTGTAGAAGAAACTTTTCCACATGTACAATATCACATACATATGGCTTCTTTGATCAAAAGAGACTAGATGACAGAGAAAATGTTCTTGACATATGAACTTGACCTTCATATTCAAGAGATCTGGCTGAGAAAACAAAACTCTAATGGAATTAGAGCTCGGCCTCTACATTTCTACTTACTTGGATTAGAAATAAATTGAACCAAGAATTAGCCAATTTATTGATCAACATTCAACCAGCCCACTAATCTAAGACATATTTTCTGGATAAAACATCTTAGATCCATAACCCAGATGCCTCATATTCAAAATCAGGAGTAGGTTCTAAACATATGTGATTATCACACATTTTTTTAGCACCTAGAGCATATGCTTTTCAACAGGAAGTTGCACTCCTAGTTACATGATGTCCCAACATCTGGTAGGACATCAGTTCCCTTATTTTGGAAAACAAAAATGAGATTGGTTCTGAAGCCATTACTACTTCCAGAAAGTCAAAATCCCTTTATCACCTTCAAGGTCTTCAAAAATAATCCAAGCTCCAGCTATACCAGCAACAACAAGACTCTTTTAGAACCCAGAATAAATGGCTCTATCTTTTCTTCAATAATCCATCAAATAAATGACAGGTTTCTTGAAAGATACATCAACCATACACTAAAGTACCTTTATGAGTGGACTTGAGAAATAAACTCAAGTATCGTTGGCCACTTTAGACAGATGGTTGAAACAATATTACACATATCCTATCACTATAGGATACACATGTGAAGAAGACCAAACCCTAATGCCATGACAACCAGGGTTACAACAGATACCATGCAGCGGAACAAACAACATATCCTCAACATCCCTCAGGCACAACAAACCCTTGCACACAAACTTCACACTTCAGGTGCACCGGGTCAACATAGGTTAGAAAGCAAATCAAACCAAAAACAACAGCTCTCCATCATAACTACACGCCTGAACACAACAGACATATTCAATCCTGCCACGAATAGTCCATTATCCACTTCAAGGTACCATTCAAAAACAATATGAACTATCCAAGTTCAAACAGATTTTCAGTAGAAACCTTCTACCTTGCACATAAACCAGAAAGTATCCCTATGGATCTCATCTAGAAACATATATGATGCTTGCGTTGATACCAATTGAAATTCTGGTATGACAAAGTTCACATGTCATATGACATGTTAAGACTTCTGATCCGACATAAACAAACAGGCAAGGTATAAACAATAAAAACAGTACTGAAAAGCATAAACAACACACCAGGATTGTTAACCCATGTCATAGCAACTCTCCTACTTTGGGGGAATAACAATCTCGGGACAAATCCATGCAAATAATATCAATTCATAGACCCTACAGTAAACCTCCAGTTTACGGACTAATCACTTAATCACTACCCTTACTCGATTTCTATCTATGACACACCTAGATATGAGGCCCTACTTAATCCCTCTTCAATCACAGACAGAGATTGGATTAACACATCAATTCTATAAAAAATAGTAAGACACACTTCCATGATAATTCCTAGCCAAGACTCTTGACTAAGAACATAAATTAGAGTTGGTTACAAGCTTCCTCCACGAACAATATTTAACTCATTAATTCACAGCTTCTGAGTGAGAACACAGTGACCATCTCATAACCCGAGTGGTTCACTTACACCAAGTATCCTAGAGAGAGGATACCAACTCAGCCCTAATGATTACATCTTTATAATTCTCGACTAGTACTAAACCTAGGTTACAAAGCTTCTATTTATAATATATACCCAACTGGATTTGGGCCTTTAAATCACAACTCTTTGACTGTTACAAACAACAAAAAATTCTGCTACAAAATAGGTCTTCAATTAAATCTTCCTAAATTATCTCCATATTTTGAAAGTCAATATTCTTCTTGATTCTTATTGACCTACAAACCAGTGCCATATAGGATAATATAATATCCTCAAAGTATATTCTTTCTCTGTGATTTAACAGAATATAACAGTCTAGTTCATCTCAGGAGCGATGTCTTATGACCCTACATAGGACATCTCATCTGACATGTTGCTTCAGATGTTGAAACAGTTCAACTAAACATGTCCCAATATAGAATATGGCTTCTTGATCAAACCTCTTCCTGTTAGCAATTTAATACATCCTATCTAACATATTGCTGCTATATTTGTTTTACAAAAAATAATATCAATCCTTAAAACTAAGGAACTTACACTTCTCACAGTTTTCTATCTTTCTTTTTGATGTTGTCAAAGGGGGAGAAGCATATGGAAAGATGAATTTGGGAAGCATAAAGTCATGGGAGCCTTCGATAACTACATGAAATGCATCATCACAAGTTTTTCCATCGTCAAAAATTGGGAGTATTTTAATACAACTTTGTCATTAGATGTTTTGCATGATGTCAAAACTGGGAAAAGCTAGCATTTTTGTATATTAGATGGTATCTCTATGTCTTGTGGAAATCCATTGCATTAGGGGTATTAGGAACCATTAAAAACCATTTTGAAATTAATCCAAGTCATGAAAAACAAGTTTATGCATAAATCTTCATTGCATGTGTCGACACATACGATTTTCAGGTCGACACATGCAATTCAATTTTGAAGCATGTAGCCTCTGGAAGGCTGAGGTCGACACATGCATTGCACAGATTGAAACATACTGAAGCTTTTCTGAAATTGCAGAAATTCTTATTTTATGTGTCGAAACATACAAATTTCATGTCGATATATTTACTATTGTTTTAAAGCCTGTAGCCTATGACTTGCTTCGGTCGACACATACATTCCTTTAGGTCGACACATACAACTTAAATTTAATGTATGTATCAACACATATGATTTATAGGTCGACACATATTGATTGTTTTGGTCAATTTTTCAAATCTTTTTTAATTCTGAAAAAGACCTTTTTGCCCTAAAATTCCAAAACTATAAATACATCATTCATTCATCATTCCAACTTGATGATACCATAAAAATATGCTACATTTGTTCTTCATATTCAACCTCCAACCTATACATACACACTAATAAACCATTGTAACAATTCTTTGTTGGGGTGCACCAATAAGAAGTTTGATAATGTCCGATTAGGTTCTTGTATATCCGAGAATATTGGGTTAAGATTTCAAGGGTCTTCATTAGGAAAAACCGTGGGTTTGTCCTCCAAGATCATTGGGGGTTTTCGTGCAAGACATTCGAGAGAGGATTGCGGCCAAGTTAGGCCTTTTGGAGATAAATAATGCAAATGATCCTTTGGAGATAAGGAATGCAAAGGAAGTAGCGAGAGAACAGAAGATCAAATTGAAGTCTTGTGTTGTAATAGGTGAAATTGATGGTGTGCAGAAGCTTTGGAGATAAAGTACGCAAAGGAGTAACAAGTTCCAGATAGTCAATTTGCAACTATTGTGTTTTGGTCTTTCTCAAGATCAAAGGAAGAGATAGAGTTGAATCAATAACAAGCGTTAGGGTTTTTGGAGTTGCTCTTGAGCACTTCTCTTGTATCAACTTTTTGCATAGTAAGAATTATCCTAATTCCATTAGAATTGGGCGCAGACGTACCCACACGCGAGGACGATTGTGGGGATTTGTTAATCCTCGTGTCTCTTTTTCGTATTTTTTAATTGATTTATTTTCATCAATCAATTTGTCTAATAGAATTGCATAATCGATAGACTTTTAGGAATTTTTTCGATCTGTTTTTTGGTTATGAATGAAGTGTTGATATAGCTTATAATCACTTTTGATTATAAGTACTTTTTGTATCAACACAAATCAAAGGAAAATTTTGAAAATTCCAAAGCACACCAAGTGTTCGACAAATTGTTTTTGTTTGTTCTTTTGATAATTGCCATTGGAAATAGCATTGCTAGTAACTTTCTAAAAACGATTGATAAAGTGTTACTTGATTAAAGTCCAATTAATTCAAATTATCGTATTCATTCCATTTTTAAAATTTTATATTTACATGTCCGAGTTCTAATAGTTAAGGTTCGTTAGATGACACATTCTGAAAAACATCTGTGTGCATTCTTTTCAAGTCAAAGTTTTTAAAATAGTTTTTAATTTAAATTTTAGCTTGGTGATCTATTCACCCCCGCCCCTTTAGATAAGGCATCGTCGTCTAACAAAAATGTCAACCTAGAAACTTTCATCGGCATCATATGAAGTTATTTGAAGCATTGAAGTTTGAAACACATTGCAAGTACCAGTTCGATTTCTCCACTTTTTAGACCTTGAAGCTTTAACTGGAAAGGTAGTTTCGAGTTACACCACTCAGCAAACGAGTTACCAATCTCTTCATCTCGATCTTCTGATGTTATGCCCCCACTTACCTTTAATTTATTCATCGTATTAGCCAATTAATTTTACTTTGAAGTGCTAGAGTTTTCTGAGTATTACACAAAATTCTTTCTGCTAAAAGTGAGTCAATGACTATGATACAGAGAGGCATAAACGAAAAATGGAGTAGAAGCTTGCACATTTAGTGTTTGAGCTTAAAACTCCAAGTTCATAGTTATGCAAAATCAAGTGCAAGATGTTAAAGACAACTGTGTGTGCGCGCCTTGTAACAAAAATTCAAATATCCTGACCAATCCTGTGGTGTCACGCATTTGGACCGTTGGACATTTAATTTCTTTTTCTATTTTAATTCATTTTTATTTATTTTTATTTTCATATATATTTTAAATAGCTTTTTTTTTTAGTTTGAAATCCAATTTTTTTCATAAATCACCAAAAGTATTTTCTACCACATAAGTTTTTCCCAGAATTTAAAATGATTTATAGCATTTTTTTCTATTTTATCTTTGTTTTCATTTTAATTTTCTTCTAACGATTAATTTTCATTTATTTTCAAACATTTTTTAGTCCAACTTTTGAGATCGTGTTCCTTGAAATATTTCTGACTTTTTCAAATTTTTGTGGCTTTTAATTTGATGTTTTGATGCTTATTTTGGATTTTCTTTTTACTTTCCATTTTTATCCATTTAAAAATCATTTTAAATAATGCTAGTGTATATACCCGTGCGTGGCACGGAATAAAATTTTGTATGTTAAAAATATTTATAATTCATATCTTAAAATTTTTATAATTCATATCTTAAAGCAAAAGGATACATTTGGAATAATAATGTCAACAGATGAAAACTTAAGGCTCGTGTGAATCAATCAATTATTATAAATGTTAATAAAACAATTAATGAAAAAATTAATGAAATAATAAAAAAAATAACTAAAGAGATAGTAAAAAAGATAGTAGTTTCTTGAAGAGATGACTAAAAATCTTTTCAACTACAACATTGGAGGAGTAAACCTATGTGAAAACTTATTTTTTGGACATCTTTGACCAAAGATACACAATCAAGAAACACAACAATGCAAAAGCAATCACATGAACAATGTAATTCAAATCATTGCGCATGATGCTCTTGTTCGATCTTCTTAAGTTATTTTTCACCACAACTTAAGTTTTTGCCATTGTTATTTGCTGTATTAAAATAGATAAAAGTTAAAAAAATTAAGACAAAGAAACATTTTCTTTCTATAAGGGAAATGATGTATCAAATATCAATAATTGATTTATTACTGCAAAATCAATATTGAACAAAAACCAGCCAAAACATTTTTCCTCCTTATTCATTTTCGGAAACTGTAAATCTTTAAAGGCCAAAAGAGAGTTTGAGAAACAATTTTGAGATAAAATTTCTTTAACTAAAACTGTGTTTGAAGTGAAGTAATTTATATCCGCACTCAACTTCTTCGTGCTTACAGTTCAGGCTTTTGTCTTGCATCCTTTTTCAAATCAATTGATGTCCACCACAGCAGTCATCATTATTAATAGTTCTCATCATCTGTTCATATGAATCCATTTTTTATGCATATTTTAAATATTCAGAGCTAAATGTATCCATAACTCAGGTTGTCAATACTAAACTCTAGAATCAAAAATTGGAATCCATCAGACAGCAATGCTTAAGCTATTATATCATGTACCATACAACAAACGGTAATAGCAAATAAATTTAAAATATAAGATATATTGTAAAAGAGATATATTTCAAATAAATCTACAGTGATCCCTTTGTCAAAATGCTCCTGTTGTATTATTAATAAAACCCGGACCAATTTGGTAAAGAATGCTTAAGCATTGCAAGATGAGGATTGAAAGTTGCATTTATTTGCGAATCGAAACAATTTGTTAGAAGATGCTTAAGCATATACTTCATGTGTTTCAACAACAACCTGAAAATTAAACTTGCTAAATTTATTTACCAAATGGCTTGTTCCATGATATCTAAGTTTACATAGCCCGTCTAAGTTTTGGCATGTGACAGATTATAAAAATAACTCATTTCATGTGCCATTTTTAATCATGTAAGCTTTCAATCTCTAGTATGATTAAAACAATATTTGGTGTTATTATGAAATGTTACTTAGTAACTTTGGCGAAAAGAGTTATTGAGGCGATCCCAATTTACCCCGTGATGATGAATGTGCTGCCTAAAGCTTGAGTAGAGGAGATACATCAGCTGCAACACAACTTCATTTGGGGGGATGTCATTGACAATAAGAAGATGCATGCGGTGAATTGGAACTTGTTACAGATTCAAGGTGTTTAGGTGGGCTTGGATTGAGGAAGATGGAAGTGATTAACCAAGCGTGTTTGACGAAACTGAGTTGGAAAATGGTGAATGGATCGAGTGGTATGTGGTGCCGTGTCTTGCAAGGCTTGTATGAGAATATCAATATTCATGATTTGCCTAGTTATATAGCTACTGATTCCAGTATTTGGAAGGTTATCTGCAAGAGCTTAAAGCCGATGTTAGATACTGGTTTTTGGAGTATTGGTATGGGAAGTTGCATTGATGTTGTTGGGGATAGTTGGTTGATTCCTTGGGAGCTCATATATGATTATGACATCGATATTACTCTGAATATGCAGGGTGCTAAAGTAAAGGATTTGTTGGATGGTAATGGTGACTGGCAGTGGAGTGAGCTAAAGAAGTGGCTGCCGCATTTCCTGTTGAATAAGCTTCATGCAGTCATTCTGTCGCATGAGGATAATGATGAAGACAAACTTATTATTGCGGGAACTGGAGCAGGAGATTTGTCTAGGAAGGTTATGTATAAGGATCTGGCTGAGGGTAATGCGTATCGCGAAATTGATCAAGTTTGGATGAAAATTTGGAAGCTCAATGTATCCTAACGGGTCCATAGCTTTTTGTGGTAGATGAATCATGACAAACTTCTTACCGATTTCAGCAATGGAAATGCCGCGTGTAGATTATGTGGACACGTCTGCGAGGATACCATGCATGTTTTTTGAAACTGCATTAAAGCTAGGAAAATTTGTAGGGATACAGTACCAGTTTAGATTGCTGAGCAGATTTTTAAAGTTGATCTTGACAGATGGATCAAGGTAAACATTAGTGTGCAATCGAGAAATGGTGTTAAATGGAACTAATTTTGGGAAATGAGGTGTTTTTTCCTGGCAGTGACGCAATAGAGAGGAGCATGATGAGGATTTTGATCGCACGCACGCGCCGGCAGCTTATATTTTCCAGAAGACTAGGGATTATGAAGAAGCTACAAAGATGAATAATATTGTTTTGGGAACATCAAAGATTACAAAATGGTTTGTGTGGTATTCTCCCAAGGACAATTGGTTAATGTTGAATGTCGATGGTGCCTGTAAGGATAGTAACATAGCTGGTTGTAGGGGGTTGATTAGAGATACATATGGTAGATGGTTGGGAGGTTTTTCTAAACCTCTTGGTGATAGTAGCATTTTTATGGCAGAGCTTTGGGGTGTGTTTGAAGGAATAACTCTCGCGTTATCTCTAGGAGTTCAAAACATCGAAATCAATGTGGATTCTCTTTATCGAATGTTACCTTGCATATTATTCCAATAAAAGGAGGAGAGTCCTAGGTAGTTTTCAACACTTTCCATTGAATCATCATTTGTACTGACAGATGATGCATGGTTTATCCGCCACAGCCCTACGGTGGACATCCAATGGCCAACTTTCAGTTAACAAGAACTTAGTATGCAGGTGTTCCTTCGCCAACTTATGCATTCGAGTAGCTTGCATAAATCGCGACACTTGCAGATAATGAAACGAGCCACTATAATTCCATTTTTCTTCTTAGAACTTGTACTATTTTATATGACAACAATGAAGCTTAAAATAAATCAATCAATGGTTCAAATGGCTATGTAAAGATGCATTAATTCAATCCTTAGTTTCCAATTATTTCTCATATTCTTTTTAAACAAATATCAACCTAATGAAGATTGGATGAGAAGAGTTCCAAAGATGACTATGGATGAATTAGGCCCTTAACATAACAATTTCTTATAGAATTAATATAAAAACATTCAAATAACATCCAATATTTATTTATAAATAACATTAAGAAGTAAAAACACACAACTTAACATTCAAATAACATTCCATATTTAGTAAAAAACAGGAAATTTGTTGCTTTGTTTCTTCAATCATGTATAACATGGTCTCTACATACGGGACATGCTCTTCTTCTTCTTAAACATTCGAGGATGCATTCTTTATGAAATACGTGATCACAATTTAGTTTGTTCACTGCATCATTAGGTATGAAATCTTCCATGCAAACTGGACAAAAATTTTGGTCGAATGAAAAAGCAAGTGAGTCATCATATATAACTTCTCTCAACTCCACCACAATCACTCGTGAACTTTGTTGTGAAGTTTGTGCCACAGCCACCGGAAGAAGAGTGTTTTGACCAGATTTATAGTATAAGTATATAAAAATCAAAATGCCAGATATTATAAGCATAACTAATATTAAAGCTTTAACTACCGTAGGTGCTAAATTATACATATTTGATTTGATGTAGAGAGAGTGAGTGAGAAAAAGAGAAAGAGTGAATGAGTGAGGGAGAGAAGCATGAAGTTAATATAGGCATGATTCATGGTGGAGTTTGATTCCTGTAAGTTATTGTTTCTTATTTCAATATAACATATAGAACATTAGTAAATAATATATGTTAATAATATTTTTGATAACAATATGTTTCTTGTTTCAAGATGGTAAAGAATATTATCCAAGACGTCCAGCACCGAAAAAATGAAATTGAAAATCGGAAGAAACTGGAAGGTTGGATGGTTGTTGTCTTTTTCAAGCTAAAAAACACAATGGTGTGGAAACACGATTTAGATTTAGAATGCCTTGAAAATATTATATTTGTGTTGGCTAAGGTAATATATATGTTTTATTATAATAAACTTGATTAATTATAAAGCTTTTAAAAATACATTTTAAAATAACCACATATAAAAATGTAAAAATTTAATTTAACGAATTATTGTGTACTATTGTATTATTGTTTTGTATAGTAAAATTATATATTTTATTATTATTAGTTGAATTTCGATCCAATCTTGATTCGGCATTTAAACCTTGAATCTCTTAATATTTCGATTCTACTAACATCAACTAGGGTTTATTTTTTTATTTTTGATGACATGGACTTAATAAATGGGTTTATATCTAGGCATCAAGATAATATAAAAATATCAAAAGGTTATTTTATTTTCAATGAATTCTGCAGCGGCATTTAGACAACAAATGAATGATAGTGTTGTACCCCAAAATTTTCCCTCTCATTTTACTCAAAACCTACTCCTAGAGATCCTCAATTTGCTCAAGGTTGCCCAAGAGTTGACCAGACAAACTCTCTCCTAAGGCAATGTATTTTAAACTACGGTTTCCATTTTCATCAAGATGGGTGAACTCTAAAGATCTCATATGATATTCATGGTCCTAATATGTTCTTAAGACCCTCCATATCAAATTTCAAGCCTTGCACAAGAAGTTTGCTCAGTCAACTGCTCAGATGCTTGAGAATCGACTATATTAGGTCAAAAGTCAACTATGGCCCACATACAGTCAAACTTCAAGATTTTTGGTCAACATCCACATTTTGAAGTAACTTTCATCATTTGATCAAGGTTTGATCATGATTCTTCAAGGAATTCCCCAAATTCATCAAAACCCAAAAGTTGCTAAATTAGGGTTTCTTAAGAAAAGTCAACCAAACTTTGACCAAGCATAATTTCCACATACTTTATCAGAAATTTTCCATCCAAGGCTCATTTTGAAGATGATGCAATTCCCTACAACTCATCTTCATCCCCAAGTTCAAAATATGCACTCATAAAAATATATGAATTTCTACATTATAGGTCTTTTTGAAAAGTCAACAAAAAACACCTTTTGGGTCAAAGCTTATCACATGAACATGGAAAATCCAATTGAAATTAGACAAAAAGGGTTGCTTAGGGGACATCTTAATCTTTCTAAAAAGTCAAAGACCACCTCTCTAGGGTTAAAATTGGAGGAGATATGCCTTGTCAAAGTTGACCTTTTTTGTAAAATTGCCAAAAGTCAAATGGGCTCAAAATTACATTTTTTGCCAAATGGGCCTAACTTTTTATGCTTGCACCTCACTTATAAAATGGTCCACGACCCAAATATTCACCCACATATTATTTGCTTCATTTTTCATTTTATTTTGATTTTTTATTAATTAAAATTTAAATTAAATCAAATAAATGACAAATAATAGCAAATATATGTTTTGATATGATTTTATGACAGGATCTCAATCAAATTATGCTGAGATATCAAGACCAAATCGAATCAAACATGATTGGTACAAAAATGGGATGATTTGGCTCAATTTAGAAAGTTTCCATATGGTTAAATAATCAAATCAAATCTCATCAAAACTTTAAGATCCAATATGTTTTGCTACCCTAATTCACTCAAGGGTATATAATGACCAAGAACAAAGCATGAAAGGAGGGGCTAGAGTTCGTGAAAGAGAAAGAACAAATTCCAAATTTCTTGCAAAAAAGTGTGACTCGGTTTTCACTCTGCAGGACCTTTCAAAGAAATTTAGGGCCAGCAATCGCATCATGGGCGTGCACTGAAGCCATCCCAATCAGTTGCAAGGTCTGAAGCATCAAGAAGCACAAGTTGTAACTCACATGGTTTGCATTTTTTTTCAAAATCTATTACCCTAATTCCTGCATCATTAGCATATTTAATTGATATATTTATGATGTTTGAGATGTTTGTAACTTGACTGTATAGGTTAATTGTATTTTTGAAGCCTATACGCGTATCTGCCATTGCTAGGGTTCACCTTGCATTTTTAGGGTTTTTGAATACAGGAACAATTAGGCTAAATGAAGGACACCATGATGATCAGAGGGCCAAATCATGTTAATCCATGGTCTTTAATCTTATTTATCCTGTGTTGTGTTGATTTTTGAAATTCACAGACTTGTAGTTACAGACACTGTCTGTAGGTATTAGTCATCTACCTAATACGATGGTTCCCTGGAGAAGACGGTGGCATGACAATCATCTATTTGCCCATTTGAAATTCGCGTGCATTTGTTTCAGTTTGTTTGGTTTTCATATATTATATTTTATTATTATTACACTAACAAGTAAAACATGTAGCGCAGTTGGCAACGCAACAGTGGTGGTAAGCGTGGGGACCTGGGTTTGATCCCAGGTCCCAACATTTCTTTATTTTCTTTTCTTTCCATAGATCTAGTGCATCAATACTTCAAGCGACTACCATGTGCCATCAACATTCAGCCAGTGGATCTATGATCAATCAGATCTAACGCCTCATCACTGAAGGACCAGGGTGTACTCTCAAGGCAGTGCCACATGGAATCTCACGTATGCTTGGGCCCAAGAGCAGTTTCAGCATTGCACCCCCTAATTTCAATTCAACATAAGCCCATTTTCAATTCTTTCTTTTTTTATTTCTTTTATTTTAATTAATTTGTTTAATTACTTTTCACCAAAAATTAATTACCTTTTTTATTAATCATAAAATCAACAAATCACAAAAATCACAAAAGATAATTTTTTCATAAAATATTTATTTTAATTTAATTAGAAAATTAGGTTAATTTAATTTCTTTACTTTTTTCATAATTAAAAACAATTAGAAATTAGGGTTTAATTAATGTGCAATTAAATTCTTTTCTCAAATAAAAATGTACAAAAATATTTTTTCTCAATTAGGGTTTTAGGTTTTTTTTTAAGCGTCCTCGTACTTAATTCACCGCGCGTGTAATTAATTCTTTTCATATTTTTTGTAACTGCCAATGGTTTGTAATAGTTAAACTAGGGTTTTATTTATCGCTTTGTCCCCGATTTTTGGTTATGTAATTCATCCCCCCTCCCCGAAGCCTTGTAATAGCTAGGTTTATTTTCTCGCACTTTTAATTTTCGTAATCTTTAACTGTTAGATGCATGGTTAATAGGATTGTATGAAAATATTGTTTGAAAATTAAAACGGTAGATCACCTAATGTGCAAAGACTAAATTAACTGAAAAATTCACATGCACATATTCACTCATAGGGGTTGCCTCACTTCGGTTACCTTCGGTAAAATAGTCGCTAAGCATAGTAGATTTTAGTGGTTGCCCTCCTGTATAAAAGATCAAATGTCCAATTCGAATGTTGCCTCGGAAATGTTGCCTCGGAAATGTTGCCTCAGAAATGTTGCCTCGAAAAGATCTTTAGGACTCTAGGGTTACTACTAAAGTTTCCAACCCATTGCTTAGGTGACTGTACTTGTCCCTTTCGAACATCCCTTACAAACTCCAACGAAGGGGCTACCTACTCCTTAATAGTAGGATAACACTGTCTAAAGGAAACGAGAATGAACAATCTTTTTTCGAGTAGGTAGAATCTTAAGTACTTGCTCAACAAAACTTTTCACACAAACACCTTTCAAAACTTTTTTCAAAAACAACTTCGTCACACCCTCGAGGACTGATACAAAGGTTATCACGAAGTAAGACTATTCAAAACAAGCACACACACACAAGAAATTTTAAAAAGATGAGCAAGTACCTAAGAGCCCATGGAAAACCATGGATAGAAAGGGTGCTAACACCTTCCCTTTCTATAATCTACCCCCCGTACTGAGAAATCTCGAAAAACGCTTTTTCTGTTCTTTTTCCTTTTCCATGATTGGATGAAATAAAAGTTGGTGGTGACTCTTTCTTACCGCGACATTTTGCAAACAAAAAATGCAAAATGCAAACCAGTATTAACAGTCGGTTCTACCACCGTATCACAGAACTGGCGACTCTGCTGGGGAATATATTAATAAGTGGGATTTACCTTAGGATCTAGGTCATTTCAAAAATTGTTTTCTTGTTTGTTTGCTTTATTCTTAAAAGGGTTTTTCTTGGGTTACTATAGATCCTACACCAGGATCTAGGGGCACTCATTAGGTAAACAACAATAGATCATGGAGACTATACGACATAGACCGATATAGTTTAAGCGATGGTTGTGTTGGTGTGGCACTTTGGTTGGTATCAGTATCCTTCGTGGGGAAACGAGGAGAATACGGGGCCGCCGTATGGTGTCGTGAAGCACTAATGGACCTTAGAACCTTAGTTGAACAAACTTAGCCATTAGAAAGTAGTGAGATAGCCGGCATGGGTATAGAGCTGAGAATTGGTTGATACTCGATGCTACACTCATTGAGATCAGACTTTCCGGATATTTCGGCCGCAAGAAAAGATTGCTTGAGCTGAGATAATGCCCGATAAAGGATGGTCAGTGATATTGAGATCCCTTAGAACCCGGTTACTTTTTAAGACAGGTTTGAAACCAACTAAACTTCAAGAGGGTATGACCTTTAACCTCATGCAGGCCTTAAACTTAAGGATTTGGTGTGACTTGCTTGTTGTTTGCTATACATGTGATTTTCTATCTGAAACAGCTTTGTGAAGATACCTTCTCATATTCTTTTTAAAGAAATATCAACCTAATGAAGATTGGATGAGAAGAGTTTCAAAGATGACTATGGATGAATTAGGCCCTTAACATAACAATTTCTTATAGAATTAATATAAAAACATTCAAATAACATTCAATATTTATTTATAAATAACATTAAGAAATAAAAACACACAACTTAACATTCAAATAACATTCCATATTTAGTAAAAAACAGGAAATTTGTTTCCCTGTTTCTTCAATTATGTATAACATGGTCTCTACATACGGGACATGCTCCTTTTCTTCTTAAACATGCGAGGATGTATTCTTTGTGAAATATGTGATCACAGTTTAGTTTGTTCACCGCATCATTAGGTATGAAATCTTCCAAGCAAATTGGACAAAAAATTTGGTCGAATGAAAAAGCAAGTGACTCATCATATATAACTTCTCTCAACTCCACCACAATCACTCGTGAACTTTGTTGTGAAGTTTGTGCCACTGCCACCGGAAGAAGAGTGTTTTGACCAGATTTATAATATAAGTATATAAAAATCAAAATGCCAGATATTATAAGCATAACTAATATTAAAGCTTTAACTACCGTAGGTGCTAAATTATACATATTTGATTTGATGTAGAGAGAGTGAGTGATAAAAAGAGAAAGAGTGAATGAGTGAGGGAGAGAAGCATGAAGTTAATATAGGCATGATTCATGGTGGAGTTTGATTCTTGTAAGTTATTGTTTCTTGTTTCAATATAACATATAGAACATTAGTAAAGAATATATGTTAATAATATTTTTGATAACAATATGTTTCTTGTTTCAAGATGGTAAAGAATATTATCCAAGACGTCCAGCACCGAAAAATGAAATTGAAAACCAGAAGAAACCGGAAGGTTGGATGATTGTTGTCTTTTTCAAGCTAAAAAACATTATGGTGTGGAAACACGATTTAGATTTAGAATGTCTTAAAAATATCTTATTTGTGTTGGCTAAGGTAATATGTATGTTTTATTATAAGAAACTTGATTAATTATAAAGCTTTTAAACATACATTTTAAAATAACCACATATAAAAATGTAAAAATTTAATTTAATGAATTATTGTGTACTATTGTATTATTGTTTTGTATAGTAAAAATATATATTTATTATTATTGGTTGAATTTCGATCCAATCTCGATTCGACATTTAAACCTTGAATCTCTTAATATTTTGATTCTAGTAACATCAACTAGGGTTTATTTTTTATTTTTGATGACATGGACTTAATAAATGGGTCTATATCTAGGCATCAAGATAATATAAAAATATCGAAAGGTTGTTTTATTTCCAATGAATTCTGCAGTGGAATTTAGACAACAAATGGATGATAGAAATTATGAAATGGTTGGTGTTTGTGATACGGTGGGAGAACTAACTTGAGGTTTTGCGTTTGTATTCGCAGTTGTTCGGTTTAGCAAGAGTCGTCACCGACTTTTTATTTTATCCTAAGGAAAGGTTAAAAAGCACAGGAAAAACCTTTGAGATGTTTTCGTGGGTTCGGGGGGGTAGATTATGAAAAGGGAAGGTGCTAGCACCCTTTTCATCCATGGTTATCCATGGGCTCTTAGTTACTTGTTTTAGATCACTTGCCTTGATTTTCAATTGTTTTGAAATGGTGTTTGTGTGTGTGGTTTTGAAAATGTTTTGAAAAAGATGCCTTGTCTAGGCAACCATTGTAACAATTCTTTACTCGAATGTTTTACAAAGGTGTTTGTCTTTTTGAAAAGATGTTTCAATGTTTTTGAAAGTTGGTTTTGAAGTTGTGTTGTGGAGTGTGTTTTGAAAAAAGGCAAGGATGTTTTGCAAGATTGGTCAAGTAACCAAGAGCTATCTACCCTAAATTTCTCAAAGATTTTTCCTATGTTTTAACCCTTTTAACAGTGTTGTTTCACCATTGTATTTGATGAACAACCTTGTGTTAGGATGTTAACGGGACGGGCGCGGGTCATCGTATAGACCATGAAAGCAATAGTGTCAAGTATCTTTGGCAATTTGCTTGAGGGACTATGATCGTTTTGTTTAGGCAACAAGATAGCGTCATTGAGGGACTATGATCATTTTGTTTGTTTTTGTTTTGCCAAAGTGCTTGACATGCAAACATGGCCCATTTTTGAAGGCAACAAGTGGTGTAACCCTAGGGGTGCAAGTGTGCATTGTGTTTGTTTTTCATGCATGTTTATCTTTGAATTAGGTCAAGCTATTTGTTGATTTTATTGGCATACAAACCCTAGGTCTATCATGGCCTAATTTGAAAGCTTTTAAATGCGGAAAATGCTAAGCTATTACAACAATGATTATGGGAGATGGGGGTACAAGTATTTACAAATGGGGATGAGTCTTATCAGGATAGTAGTGTCCAAATATCATTTACAACCAAATCGAATCGCATTCTCAATGTAAAAGTATAGCAAAGTATAAGAATCAAAGAGAAATAAAAGTATTATGCAATGTATGTGATTATTTACAAATGATGCAAATATTAACCTAATATATTTATTAAGTATTTATTTATTTTTGTGTATTTTTATTAATGTTTTTTTAGGAAGTTTTATAAAAGTGATTTATTAAACAAAGAAAAGTTTCAAAGGGAAAATTGTTTAAACTTAATAAAAATCTATTATTTATATATTTTTTAAATGTAATAAAATAAAAAGAAGCAATTAAGAAAATTTTGTATAAAAAGGTTAATGTATTATTTTTATTTACAAAATAGATTATATAAAAAAGGAAAATAAGGTGATAGAAAGAAAAAAAAAAGAAAGGATTGATTTGTATGGAAAATTAGGAAATCAGATGGGCTTAGGGGTTATATACATGGCCCAAAATGCAAAAAAAATAAAAATGGATTATAACCAACAAAGGGGGGTGCCAGAATCAAATGGGCTTAACAGTTTATGGGGAAGAGGCCCACGACGCGTTGGACAAATTTTGTTTAGGGTTTGTTTTGTTTCGTTCAGAACAAGGGTTTGTGTTTAACAGCGCAGCTTCCATCTTCTTCTTCTTTGTCCTCTTCATCTTTCTTAACCAAGGCGGGCTTCTGACTAAATCCTTCCATGCCTGGCCACTGGACGCCACCTCCAACTCCCCCTTCTCATGGTTTGCTCAAGGCGATGATTCAAAAAAGGTAACGATTTTGTTTTATCGCGTTTTAGGGTTCTGGATTCATGCATGTTTTTACATATTCTGATCTTTTGTATTATTTGTTTCTGTGAGGTGTAAAAAGGAAGGAGGACAATACCTTTAGAGAGGAGACGGAGGAGTGGACTTGAGGCGTCTTAGGCGGCCACGGCGAGGGAGTATGATGACGAGAGCTTGCTGGTAACCTCGTATCTTTCTTTTGAATGATTTTGTGATGAGTGTTGTGCTTCTGAAAACCCTAAGGCATCTTTTTCTGAATCTCCATTTCTTCTTCTGAACACTTGCCTCTGAAAATTTGTATGCTTAGATTCTGAGATGCTTGGATTTGTTTAGCCTATGATTGACATGTTCTGAGGCGTTTTGTTGGCTATTATTTCACTTCTGACTTCTTCTGATTGCTTGCTGATAGCTCTGAGATGCTTTTGCTTCTTGTTGTTTTTCCTGATAACTTGATGATGACAATTCTGAGATTGCTTGTGCTTCTGTTTAGCCTATGATGAACATGTTCTGAGGCGTTTTTCCTTTCTCTTTTGGCTTTGATTCTGAGTTGGCTTTTTATCAATGATGATAATGATTCTGAGTTGCCTATGTTATGTTGGTGTTTTGATTTTTGAAATGTTTTGGATATTTGGATGTGTTGATTCTGAACAAAGGTTTGTTAGGGTTAGTGATGTTTACAGCTTCAGGGCTTATGCTTGTTATGCTTGGCTTGGTTACAGACTGGAAGACAGTTTTGACAGGTTTTTAGGCTTTGGCTTGAAGCAAGCCTTGGTTTGCTTAGGCTTGATATAGTTTGGCTTGAAGCAGGATTTTCTGGTTTGGCTTGAAGCAGGCTTTTCTGGTTTTTGTTTTATGTGTTTTCAGTTTGGTTCCAGGCTTGTTGATATTTTGGTGGTTTTTTGAGTTTTTATGCAGGTTGAAAGTTTTATGCAGGCTTGTGGTTTTTCAGGCTTCAGGGCTTATGGTAGTTTGAAGATTTGTTTTAGGCTTTTGTAACTGGTACAGGCTGTTTGAAACAGGTTTATTTGTGCAGTTTGTAAGCTTGATGGTTTGTTTGCTTGAGGTAGCTTTGGGGTTATAGGCTTTGAAAGGCTTGCTTCCTTAGGCTTGAGGGCTTTTGTTATCTCTTTACGGTTTTGTGGTATATCTTGTTTTTGTGATATATTTTTCTATGTGTTGTTCTGCCCCCTTTGAACTGTTATGATACTCTTTGTTTTATATCTATTTGTCTTAAGCCTGCAAGCTGTAAGCCTCTACTTTTCTCTCTTTTCTCTCTCTCTCCAGAAAAGTATATTTAATTACTTAAACTGTACTTTCTGTTCTGAAAAGGTGTGGCTGGAAAATGATGAAGAGATTTGAAACATTGCTTGCATTTTGTCTTTCCTCTGCATACTTCCAGATTTTCTGCATTGATTTTGCTAGCTTGTAGGCAGCTCTGTTGACAGCTCTTGGACAGTTTGACAGCTTCTTTGTGATTTAGTTTGCTTAGTTTGAAACTTGTTCAGCTTAGTTTGTCACTTGTGACTTGGTTTGGCATTTTGAACTGTGCAGCTTGCTTGCCCATTTTGACAATGCAATTTATGCAGCTTTATGCATTTTGTTTAATATGCTGCCTTGTTCCTTTTTTTTAAATTGATTTAGCTTGCAAGATAATTTTCTTTCCCTCTTTGTGAACCAAGAAGAGACATCTTCTTGCGATTTGCAGAGAGGACGAACAAACTGATTCCGGCCAACACCTTTAATGATGAGTTTTTGATTAACTGTCTGAGAATGCCCTTTTTTTTAATTTTAACTGTATTGACTTCTTCCTTTTTGTCTTTGCAGATAAATATCAGTTGAGCAAAGGGGAACAGCAGTAGAAGATGAAGACTTAGGATAGATTTATTTTCTCTTTCAATTGTTTGTAATAAACATTATTATAAATACTGTAAATAAATTTACTGTATTCAAATAACACTTGTAACAATAATTAAAAGTGAATAAAAAATCTTTTGTCAGTTAATTCTTTATTTCACTGTCTATTTAATTATTTAAGTTTCTTGAATTAAAATAACTGGAATTAAATCCCAATTATTCTAACTTAGATAAAATAAATAATTAATAAACACCGTAGTCTCACAACCTCGCATTAACCAACAATAAACCCGGCATGTCAGTTAACCAATTGCACAGCTTAAACAAACAAACGTCCAGGCACCTTTCACTTCACTTGATTAAGCTAAAACTGCAAATTTTCAATCAGAAGCCTCAGCTTCTAACCCAGAGGTTCAGGTTTTGAGAAACAAACTGAAATCTTGAACAGGAGTCAAAGCAGTGTGACAGCCAATTAAGACACTGTGGATTCAAATTCTTCTGACAATGCGCGTGCGGACCCTAATTCTGGATTTATTGTCAAAGAAGCGTCTGCTTGATCAAACCCTGAGCCAAACTCAACCAAACCCTAATAATTTGCTTGAACTGATTCAAAATCAATAGAAACCCTAATTTTGGATTTACTGATAAGAAAAGTCTGTTTGATCGATTCTTGAGCCAATTTGAAAAATCAGGAAAAGCCCGAAGCTGTGATTTCTTGTGAAAAAGAGAGGGCAAATTTTGGGGTACAACAGTGTCTTAGCCCAATAAATGGGCACAATATTTTATCCGTTGATCCAAAGTGCTACCCAAAGCAACCAACAAAATGCTTAAAAAAACAAGCAATTGGCAGTGTAGATGTCATGAATTACAGATTTCTTTGGTTCCCCTCAAGTCTCGGTTCGATAACCTCATCGCGAGTGGATAAGAGAAAGCCAGTGGTTGATAGTCGAAGAGCATCCAACAATTAATCAAGCGCAACCAATCGCGCAAAATGTTGGCAAAGTCAATCAGGGGAAAAGAATCGAACAACCTAGGATCAAACAAGCAATACCAAAGGAAGTTCAAGCCCTAAGAGTCGCACTGGTTAATCAAAACTAGGACACCAGCGAAGTCCTTAATCATGTTCGATAAGAGGGAAATTCCTCGAAGGCAGCAACCAGGAAGCCAAAGCCTCAGGACCAACAAACAAGCTTTCTTTAAACCTACTGCAGATGTCCCAGTGAATAGATGGGTAAAACCTATCATAAATAGAGCTCCTGGATAGGAGAAATAGAGAAGTTTCAAGTTCATCTGAGGCTCTTCGATCTCCTATTGAAGAGATTTCCAAGTATCCTGACAACATGCATATAAGTTTGAGAACTACAAGGAGAAAGACTCCATGTCCAGGTCTCAATGGAGGAGATTCCAGTGAAATAAAAAAAGCAGAAAGAGAAGCAGCAAAGGCAGGAATGGCTGAATCCAACACTAACCAGCCTCAGTCCACTGACAAGATCGAAGGAAAAAAGCCAGTGGGAAGGAAGTTGTTATCCCCTAAGGAAGAAAAATCCAAAGGAAAATCACCATATCAACCTCTTGATGATGAGGACATGCTGACAAACGATTTTAATTCAGGTTCAGAGTCATCCCTAGATATCAATTATAATGTTGTTCCACGTTACCCTATGAATATGATCAAGTGAAGGAAGTCGAAAAGACTGAGGAAACTGACGAAGCTGAGATGGCCAAACATAAGTCAGTATGCTACTATGTAATGAACAATGGAGCAGTCGAAGAACAAAATGCTTTCTTTGAAAGACCGGATGAAGGGATGAAGAATCACCTAAAACCCTTGTTCATAAGAGAGAAGGTAAAGAATACCAGGGTCAACAAGATCATGGTGGGCGGAGGAGAAACAATAAATCTAATGTCATTGTTTATGTTAAAAATAATAGACATGTTCGATACAGACTTAAAGTCTCACAAGATGGTCTTATCGAATTACGAAGGTAAAATTGGCCACACCTTGGGAGTGATCCAAGTTAACATGACTGTGGGAACTATCACAAGACCCACAATGTTCATGGTTACCGCTTCAAGGGCCAATTACAACTTACTCTTGGGAAGGGAGTGGAAGCATGGCATCAGAGTTTTGCCCTCTTCACTACACTAGATAATTTTTGTTATTTTTCTGAAATTATGATTGGCTTACATTTTGGTAAAACCATTTTAGCAGCAATATGTTGAACAATATGTTCAAACTTTCTATTTTTAACATGTCGAGAAGGATGTCCTAACAAGGAGTTAGGACATCGCGTCTACAGCAAGCTGACAATGTGGATCAGGTGATTTTTAGCTATTGTATATTAAGGGAATATTTAGTTAGCTTATATGGAGTCCAAGATTGACAAATCAGAATATTGTTTGATTGGTTTTCAAATATTTGATTAGTTTCTAAATATGGAGACTTATTAGGAAACTAATGATTAAAGACCTATTTTTTTTAGGACTTTGTGCAGCCTCATTGCTGCAGTTTTGAAGCCCAAACCAGTCTAGAATAAAGTTATAAATAGAACGGTGTATACCTAGTATTAGGTGGAACTTACAAATGTATTTGTGTTAGGGTTTTTAGAATCCTTATTTGTGGGTGTAAGTTCTTTGTGAGATGTTCATAAGCTTTTAAGCATTGAACATATTGTGTGTCAATTCTCATAAGCTTTTAAGCATTGCGTCTTGCGTGTTTTTGGAAGTATAGCTTCCAGTTGTTTTCTTTATTTACTTGTGTTTAGTGTTGCTCTAATTACTGAGTGTAATTGAAGAGGGATTTCAAGAGGGCCTAATACCTAGGTGTGTCTTACGTAGAAGTTAAGCAAAGGGGGTGATTAAGTGTGTAGGCTGTAAACTGGAGGTTTGTTGTAAGGTCTATAAATTGATACTATCTAGTTAATTTCGTCCCTATTTTGGTAACCCCCAGAGTAGGAAGGTTGTTCCAAACTGGGTAAACATATCATGTGTTATTTACTTTCAGCACTGTTATTTTTGTTTATACATCTTGCTGTTGTGTGTGAAGTCATATCCGGTGTCTCGACATCTTTTAGGACATCCGAGATCTGATAGCCAGAATTTCAATTGGTATCAAAATAGGCATTATGCTCTGACTCTAGGTCATATTTAGGGAAGTTAATTTCTGGTGCAATGGACAATGATGGTAGAATTATGGTTAAAATACCGATTATGAAAACCTCGTATAGAAACCTTTATAAAGTCATTGGGTTACAAGGCTTGGAAAAATGTTGTCAAAGGTTGGGATCCATTAAAGGTGTTGGATGCAGGAGGGAAGGGCATTGATGTGCTGAAGCCTAAAGAAGACTAGGATGATAATGATGAGGCGTTATCACAAGGAAACTCCAAAGTATTAAACACCATATTCAATGGAGTTGATAAAAATATTTTCAAGTTGATAAATAAATTTAAGCATGCAAAAGTTGCATGGGAGACCTTGAAGAAAGTTCATGAAGGAAATCCTAAGGTTAAATTGGCAAGGCTTTAGCTTCTCTCCTCCAAATTTGAGAACTTGAAGATGAATGAGGATGAAAGTATCCAGGACTTTCACATGACTATTCAAGATATTGCTAATGACTCAGAAGATCTGGGAGAGAAGATATCAGAGGATAAACTTGTCAAGAAGATGCTTAGATCTCTTCCCAAAATATTTGAAATGAAGGTGATTGCTATTGAAGAATCCCAATATTTAAGCACGATGACAGTAGATGAACTTGTAAGTTCACTCAAGACTTTTGAGTCTACTATCAATGAAAAATATGAAAAGAATAAGAGCTTAGACTTTGCATCTAGTTCTGAAGATTCAGAGGATAAAGGAAACATGAACTCATAAGGAATATCTGAGGAACTCGTGCTGCTAGGAAGACAGTTTAGCAGAGTGTTGAGGAAGTACATGTTGGATGCTAAGAACATGTCTTACAGCATAAACAAAAACCAGGACCTGGGAAGGAAGTCAAGATTTGAAGAAAAGCCAAACCAAGGGAAAGGTGTACAATGCCATGAATGTGATGGATATGGACACATAAAAACTGAATGTGCCACATATCTCAAAAATCAAGGAAAGAATTTATCTATGTCATGGTCTGATGGAGTATCTGATAGTGATCATGAGGAAGATTCACCCAAGCAGGTGACTACCTTGACTGGAATTTGTGGATCTGATAAAGAATCATGTGATTCAGTTAAAGAATCATATGTTCAAGAACTCAATGTTAGTGAACTGGCTGTTGGGTACTCAGAGTTGTGCCTTAAGAATGGAAGACTGTGTCATAAAGTATTGACACAAAAGTTTGTCATTACTCAACTGGAGGCTGAGAAAGAAGAGCATATATCTATAATTTCTAATCTTAGAGAGGAGAAAGCTGGGAATATGAAGGGTATTGGTTTTAATAACCAAACTGTGAAGAACAATAAGCAAATAGTGGAGTTTGATCCTCAAAAGATGAAGCATGATCTGAAGATGTCAAGGCATATGTTCCAACATCAGTCAAGACATCATAGTCTCATGTATCAACCATGGAGATGTCACTACTGTGGAGGGTTTGGACATTTAAAGTCCTTGTGCTACAATCTGTATGGATATCCTATCCATAAACTTCCTTATAGAAGAAAAGATGATAACTATAAGGCGAAATCAAGAGGAGTCTTTCACCATGACTCATATGGACTCATAGCTTACACTTATCTCAAATCCTCTACTAGAGAAGATTGGTATTTTGATTATGGCTGATCCAGACACATTACTGGAGTTAAGAGATTCCTAGTGGACATTAAACCACGTGCCACTAGCTATGTCACCTTTAGAGATGGGTCAAAGAGTGAAATCAAAGGTGTGGGAAAGGTGGATTATGCTAGACAACTGAGTCTAGATAATATGTTGTTTGTGAAAGGGCTAGCAGTAGATCTAATAAGTATCATTCAACTTTGTGATCAAGGTCTCAAAGTTAACCTTACTCAATCTTAATGCCTGATTACAAATGATAAGAATGAAGTGGTTATGAGAGGAACCCGGTCAAAAGGCAACTGTTACCTATGTAATTCTCCTGATTGTCTCTCAACATGCTTATTGTCAAAAGATGATGAAGTAAACATATATCATCAAAAGCTTGGACATTTACATCCGAAGCGTGTGAAGAAGATCCTGTCAAAGGAATCTATTAGAGATATTCCCAAACTAAATATTGATGAAGGGAAAATTTGTGATGAATGTCAAATTGGGAAGCAGACAAGGATGTCCCATAAGAAGATTCAACATATTTCTACCTCAAGAGTTCTAGAGCTTCTTCACATGGACTTGATGGGGCCTATGCAGGTGGAAAGTCTTGGAGGAAAAATGTATGCCTATGTTGTTGTTGATGACTACTCAAGATTCACTTGGGTGAAGTTCATCAAAGAGAAATTTGAGGTGTTTGAAGTGTTCAAGGAACTATATCACAAGACTCAAAGAGAAAAAGGTTATGGTGTCGTTAGAATGAGAAGTGACCATGGGAAGGAATTTGAGAATAATAAATATGAGGATCTATGTGCATCTGAGGGGATTAGTCATGAGTTTCCCTCACCCATCACTCCTCAATAAAATGGTGTGGTTGAGAAAAAGAATAGGATTATTCAAGAGTGTGCAAGAGTTATGCTTCATGCGAAGAAATTACCCCTTTACTTTTGGGCTGAAGCCTTGAACACTGCTTGCTATATTCACAACAGAGTGACAATCAGAATTGGAACTTCAGTTACTCTGTATGAATTATGAAGAGGAAGAAAGCCAATTGTCAAGTATTTCCATGTCTTTGGTTGTAAATGTTATATTCTAGTTGACCGTGAGCCAAGAAGGAATTTGGATGCCAAGAGCGATGAAGGAATTTTTCTGGAACACTCTACTAACAGTAAAATATATAGAGTATTTAACTCCAGAACCAAGGTAACGATCGAGTCTTCAAATGTTATTGTCGATGACTCAACTAAAGAAGATGATGTCCCTGAAGAAGTTGAGACAACTATTCCTATAGGTGGTGTGATTGCTTAAGAAAATGTCACAACATATTCCACAGACGTTTCAAGTCCAAGTGTTGATTCTGAAATTGAAGAACCTCAGATAACTGACAAAAGATCCTCTCCCAGAATTTAAAAGGATCATCCTAAGGAGCTGATAATAGGAAATCCCAGACAAAGAGTAGTTACCAGATCAAGGGAAGATGTATCAAATACTTGTTTTGTGTCAAAGATTGAGCCTAAAATGTGAAGGAAGCTTTGACTGGTGAATTCTGGATTAATGCTATGCAAGATGGGTTTGGTCAGTTCAAAAGAAATGAAGTCTGGGACTTAGTACTTAGACTTGAAGGGATGAATATCATTGGTACAAAATGGGTGTATAAGAAAAAGACTGGTGAACAAGGAGGTGTCATTAGAAATAAAGCCAAACTGGTTGCTTAGGGGTACACTCAAATTGAGGGATAGACTTTGATGAAACATTTGCTCATGTGGCTTTCTTGGAGTCTATTACATTGCTGCTTGGTGTAGCTTGTCACCTCAGGTTCAAGTTGTATCAAATGGATGTTAAGAGTTCCTTTCTAAATGGATACTTGAATGAAGAAGTTTATGTTGAGTGACCAAAAGGATTTGTTGATCCTTCTTTTCCAGATCATGTGTTCAGACTGAAGAAGGCCATGTATAGACTGAAACAAGCTCCAATAGCTTGGTATGAAAGATTGACTAAATTTCTAGTCAGTCATGGATACAGAAAGGGTGGAATTGACAAGACTCTCTTTGTCAAAGATGAAGCTGGAAAGTTGTTGATAACTCAGATCTATGTGGATGACACTGTTTTTGGAGGAATGGCGGATGACATGGTCCAACATTTTGTCAGACACATTGTAATACGGTAGGAGAACTGACTTTTGTGTTTTGTGTTTTATCGCAAATATTGCGGATATCAAGAGTCGCCACCGAACTTTCTTTTATCCAATAAAGGAAATGGTGAAAATAACAGGAAAGACCTTTGAGAATTCTCTTGAGTACGAGTGGTAGGTTATGGAAAGGGAAGGTGTTAACACCTTTTTCTTCTGTAGTTATCTACGGGCTCTTAATTGTTTGATCACTTTTTGAAATACTTTGTGTTTGTATATGTTTACAAATACTTTGAAAATGCCTAAGTGCAACAATTTTGTAATGATTCTCGTATCTTTGAGAATGTATACAAAATGTTACCGATTATAAAAATAACTCATTTCATGTGCCATTTTTAATCATGTAAGCTTTCGATCTCTAGTATGATTAAAACAATATTTGGTGTTATTATGAAATGTTACTTATAAGTTAATCATTAGGTAAAACTTATCTTACATTACAACAATGGCTATTGACTTAATTGTTATAATTCAAAAATACCTCCAAAATTTAAATTATCCAATTAAAGTGAAGAGAATTTAATGACGATCAGAAACTCCCTTTTCACATTTTATCTTTAAAATCACGAAATGTAATAATTATGGATGAAATCTAACCTTAAAAGCTCCACTAAAGCTCCATTTTAGTTTATTTGTCTTAAGTCTGGGTATCACAATAGAGATAACCGGCATGGTTGGCCTGTACTTTGCTATCAATCTGAAAAGTGCACATGGAAAGTTTAGAAAAGCCTTCACCATAATAGTTGCACGTACCTAAATAAATAGGATTTTCATTTTAGAAGATTCCTTCTATAGATGAATTTAAAACAGACACCAAGACTAAAATTGGACTGAAACAATCAGAAAATGCATTTTATCATAATTCACAGAAAACATAACAACTTTATTGTAGACCAACCAGAAAAAGAATCGGACTGAAACACAACAAATCATCCAAAACGACATAAATGCGATTAAAAGATAACAACAAAACAACAACATAATAGAGTCGATCAAATATGATAAAGAATGAAACCGATCAAATTAAGCCAAACAACGTGCTATGTACAATACTGAGCTCTACATAGAGACACACTTTCTGCTTGATAAAATCAAAACAATTTTCCACTCCACTGTTATCAGAATGGTAATAATCTTGAAATATAACAAACTGAATTACATATGAATTATCGGCAATTATATTTCAAACATGCCACTTTCTAATTAACATTCATAAGATCTCCAAATAAGGGCTAAAAGAACTATAAAATTAATTGGATCAAATTTAAAATATGTAAGATCTACGGAAATTAAAATAGTAAGAATCGCTGATATGAAAAAAAATAGAAATCTATAAATACTCACTGATATGAAAACTATAAAAATACTCATAGAAGCAGGTTCTATTACAATGATAGTAATTTCTTGAAGAGATGACTGAAAAATTAGCAAGTAACATGTTCAGATCTCGAGGCCTCACGACAAAGTTGCTTGGAAATTTTGCCTGTCAAGGGACAAATGCTAAATGTCAGGTTCAACATTGCAAGTATGTTCACAGAAGACAAATGTTGCATATTTGATGATGCATTACATGTATTTGTAAAATTGTTGTAGTAATGATAAATGATAAAAAAAAGGAACGAAACAGGAAGAGACACGAAATATAAAAAACGAAAAATAATTTGCAAGTAGCAGATCTTACTTTCTCGGTTTCTATCATGGTGTCAATCTCTCTCACTAAAATTTTCAAACAGAACACAAACCTTACAATCTCTCATTCTAAATAACATTTATCAATCAAAATCAAAATGAAAATAAGAAAAGATGCAGCGACAATAACTAGAACTGGCGCCGTGGTTCTTCCTTCTTATTGATTTTACGTTTTGTGCTCCCATTGATTAAATGCAAAACTTCGTCGGAAATGGTGGTTCAAGAATAGACGGCGGGAAGGCTATTTAGAGTTTCGCGTATGAGACTGAGGAAGGTTGTTGTGGGAAGGAAACAGTTGTTCAACATGCTATGCATTTACGTCTGATTATGAAACGGATGATGGCTGTTAGATGGAGGTGGTTTAATGGTTAGATGTTTGAGAGAGTGAAGGTGGTGGTGAGATGTATGGTGGAAGGGAAATAGTGGAAGTCCGGTTCTAGTATTTTTCTAATAAAAAAATAAAAAATAGCATGGTGTCTTAAAATTTGATACGGCAAACTTGTCAAATAACTCTTTTTTCTTTATTATATTTAATATATTTTTTATTTTTTTTGATGATTTATGGTTCTGACTTTTGGTTGACTTGATCATATGTGGTTGATTGATGTTTCATCTAGTTCAGTTGAATTTTGAAATGATTCTTTGATTAAATGAGCTTTCATCATTTCAAACTTATCATTAAATGATCATTTGATCATTTTTGGTACTTTGGATTGATGATAAGTTTATCTAATGGTATTATGAAGAAGAATGATTGAAGTAATGATCAATTCCCCTTGCCTTAGAGTTCGATCAATTCTCCATCTCCATCTCTTTCTTCTTGTGTTTTCCTTTGTTTTAACTTGTGTTACATTGTTTTAGGAGAATGATTCTTGTATCATTTCTCTAACATGCATGACACATAAATTGCTATTGATCGGCATCAGATGGTTGTGACTTCTATATAAGTCTAATTACGATTGCTTAACATAGCGTTATATTGTCCCGACTCGATTGAATCCACATTAACACTAACTTTGACATATTAATTATGCTAACATTTACTTTATACCATTTGCTTTATGTCATTTATATTCGAGTCATTTTTATTCAAGTCATTTCCATTCATGTCATTTACATTTTTGTCATTTTTTGCCTTTATCTTTTTGTTTCCTTTTGCTTTATTATTTCAAAAGACCAAAAACATTAATAAATGACTAAAACCCTAAAAAATGCTAATCTGGATCTTGTGCACTCTGTGTTATATCCCTTGCTTTAGAAGTTTTTGGTACTTGGACTTAGGACTTATACTTTCCCTTTACTTGAAGTGCTATCTGAGACTTTGAGATTCATTTGAACTTTTGATCTTCGAATCAAGAATTCGCCTTATTCTTTGATCTCTTCTTGAAGACTTGGAATTATCTCTGTTATGGGCTGGTCCAATAGCTAAAATTGGCCCAATTCACTTTTATCCTTGGCACAACCCAATATTCCTGGCCGATCACGCCCTAAGAAGTGTGACCAGCAATGCTCGATATGCACACCTGACCCAGCCATCAGCTATCTCTCATCTAGCGGACACGAGTCGAGTGGATGACCAGGAAACGTCCAAAACGCCATTATGCCCATAATTCGCCTCCTCCTCGTAACAAACGCCTAGTTACGGGCACATCTGTCCGTTTTGACTAAGTCCCGACAGTTACTTATTTTTGCGGACCTGCATATCTAGGCCCAAAAATAGGAACCAATGGCCAAGTTCCGGGAGCATTATATAATCCTCACATAGGAACCAAGTATCCAATATTTAAACTCTAAACCCTAATATTCTACTTGTATCTCTTTGCACTCATTCTTACTTGATCGTCGGAGTGCCTTGCAGGTACAAACCCTTTTTTTTCTCCTCAACTTTCCAACAAGCCATATATAATCCTTCGGCCCATTTGCAGGTTCTGATCAACCGTAAGATCAGTGGCGTTGTCTGTGGGAAACTATCTTCCCCATTTTCTTTCCCCGTAAACTGAAGACCAAAGATACCTCCAATTCTTCAATCATGGTCGACAATGATGGTCATCACCTCTCTAGAAAGATTGTACTCTCCCCAGTCCACACGGATAACATGAACCAGGAACATCCTCTTCTCGAGGATGATTTTAACGTCAGAGATGGAAGAACTTCATCCCCAAATTCAATCAACGCCTAGCGAGACGACCATTAGTTCTTGGACGAGCAGCATTCCAAGAACCCTACTGAGGAACTACGGGAGATTCTGTAACCAGTTCCCCTTCCTCAGAATGTCGACCCGATCATGGAAGCATTGCTCACTTCCCTTAACCAGACCAACGGCCTTATCCTGCAGTAGAGCAAGAGGATAGGGGTATGGGAGAAGAAACAATCAAAGTCTCCTCCTAGGAGACAGTGATGACATGACTCCCCCAGCCATATATAATTCTTCGGCCCATTTGCAGGTTCTGATTAACCGTAAGATCAATGGTGCTGTCTGTGGGAAACCATCTTCCCAGTTTTCTTTCCCTGTAAATTGAAGACCAAAGATACCTCCAATTCTCCATTCATGGTCGACTAAGATGGTCATCACCTCTCTAGAAAGATTTTGCTCTCCCCAGTCTAGAAGGCCGACATAAACCAGGAACAACCTCTTCTCGAGGATGATTTTGACGTTAGAGATGGACGTACTTCATCCACAAATTCAATCGACACCTAGTGCAACGACCACCAGTTCTTGGACGAGCATCATCCCAAGAAACCTACTGAGGAACTTTCGGAGATTCCGCAACTAGTTCCCCTTCCTTAGAATGTCGACCTGAACATGGCAGCATTGCTCGCTGCTCTTAACCAGACCAACGCCCTTATCTTGCAGCAGAGCAAGATGATAGGGGCCTGGGAGAAGAAGCAGTCAAAGTCTCCTCCTCAGAGACACTGATGACATGACTCCCCCAGCTGTAACACCCCAATTCTACCCAAGTAATTAATCAGAAAATCAGAGTATAAAAATTTCCAATATAATCAGGATGTCACATATTCAACAAAAACACATAAACTTGTCATGCTTTTAGAATAGATACATAACACTTAGAGAAGTGGGATGAACATAATTCAAGAATATAGTCTTCATAACATAAACCAAACTTCGATTAATCACGCGACGAATTCATAATAATTCTCTAAATAAGATATAGCATCTTTTGAATCATGAAACAACATTAATACGAAAAACTCCTCAAATAACAACATAAGGTTCAATAATTAAACAACAAAATAGACAAGCGTTCATTTCTCCCCGAGTGCTACATATCAGAGAAAAAGACACTGAACTCGAACTAACAATGCTATCGGCTACTCATCTTGGTTACCTACACGTTACCAACAAAGGGAAACATTCAAACAGGAGGGGTAAGATATCAAACTACATAAATAGGGTCATGATAAACAATATATTAGGTAAAGAATAAAAAGAATCACCACTTCATACAACAATAACATAAGGCAACACAATTTACCAACACATCAATTCAACTTATAACATCACCAGGCATAAACAACATCTTAAACAAGCAACAAATCAACGACTCCAAATGAGACTCAACTGTGCAAATGCATGTGGTATCATTGGAGCAGAACTCCCAATTTAGAAATTTCCAGTAATTCCGATGCATAAGGCATAAGCCCTCAACATAAAATCTTGCCAATAAAGGCCAACATGGTGAGCATTCGCTCCAACTTAGAACATGCCAATCCAGGCTAACTTTAATGCTATGCTATGCTATGTTATGCGACGATATAAACAACCACAACTCGGCAATGCAACAACAACAACATAACAACGGTTGACATAACAACAAATCACACCGTTCAACATTGGCCAAAGGCCTACCACACAACATATCAACTGAATCAACAACTTTTCATGACAACAACATGTTCTTCATATATTCACTAGGATTCACACCATAAGGCTACCCACAGAAATAATTCATAATCACCTTATCAATATCAAATTCCACATATATTCAGTGATATCTCGCAACATCAACACATTCATCAACCAACACAAAATAATACAACATTGGTCATAATACCTATAACTAACCATGTCCATAAACCGGACATAACGACTTGACCTACTGTATCGTCAATTCGGTATAATCGACATAATTTCAGCAGAAGGACACATCCATAATTACCTACTAATTAAACTTAGTTACCCGATCAAATTTCGTTAAATTTCGGAAAAGTAATTATACCGCCTAATTCGGCTACTGATTAATGGTTCTACATAAGAAATTAATAGTTACTTAATCCTTTCTTCCTTTAACTAATTGATGTTTTATTCCCTATCACTTTATTTCATGTTTTGGCTTGCATAAGAATCAAACAGGACGAATCGGGTCCAAAAATTCGCATAAATCTAAGTTCAGAAATTTTTTCCACAGCAGCTGACACGGGCGGCAGCGTCAGCTGACACGGCCGTGTCAGGAGAGGAAATGGGAAAAACGTGAGGCACAGTGGCTGAAACGGGCGGCAGCGTCAGCTGACACGACCGTGTCAGAAGGCCTGGAGCTAAAAACCAGTTTTGCCTCCTTTTTCACATATGCCTAGGTCTTGTTCATTCTTGTTTCAATTCACCCATTTATCCTAATTTAGCATTAACCCAACACAGTTCAAATACAACAAACAACAACATAACTCAAATCAATTGTCAATTTTAATAGCAACACAAATAATCTTTTTACACAACATAGTAGAGAAACTAATACCCTAAACCCCAAATAAGATTCATCATACTCCCATTTATTTAGCAAGAACCCCACCCTTACCTTGGATCGAGTGCAACTCTAAGAAACAAAGATGGAATTTGTGGGAATTAGTGGCAACCTCCTTGTTCTTCTTCTCCTCTCACAAAGTCCTATTTCTCTTTCTCTTCTCTTTTTCCTCCTTTTTTTCTGATAACACTAACTCTCTTCTTCCCTAACTCTACTTCTATATAATATATTATTATATTACTTAATAAATCTAAATGGTCCTAAGTGACATACTCCCTATTACTTCACAACACCAAAAATTAAGCCCAATCTCATATTTAGCTTAATAATAAAATAATATATCAACTTAATTCTACCTAATTAAATCCGATTATTTATCATGCCACCAAATAAAATAATTCTGACTTCGACGATAAAAATTCGAATTAATATAAAATATTCAAAAATATTTAATTAAATAAATAATTAAATATCAGGGTGTTACAACTCTCCCCCACTTAGAACATTTTCGTCCTCGAAAATCTACTTGATATAGTCGCTCTTAATACGAATTTCACATCCAACTCTCTAATCTTCAATTCGTGTTTGGCAACACTTCGACCACTACTTTCTCGACATAACAATGCTCAACATGATATAATTCAAATCCACACGTGCCAATCATTCAACATCTTCGCGACAAAATCGTTAATAACCTATCAACCATTTCAACAATATTTTGACACATCAACATCTAAATTGGTAACACACTTATACTTGGATATACAACATCACATTATCATCTTAATAACATTTTCAACACCAAAAACACATACACAATTATATTCCCATATATACATATGTATGTCAGTTATCAACAACTCCATTCATATCGTTGTATCACCCTTATAGTGACAACAACATATCCAACATAATCAACTTCATCATATTATGGAGTACTATCCATCATTTACATTAACTAACAACAACATCACAACAACGGGGACCAAATTATTATAACATCAACTTAACAATATAACTAAACAAATATACACACAACTCACCATCAACTAACAACCACAATAAATTTCTTATAGGATCAACAAATATCTTCGAGATATCACAACACCTTGGCACATAATCCCTACATCAACAATCTACCAAATCAAGCATGTAGAGTCGTATACTCATAGCAACTGCGCCACATACGCTTCAGCTGTGCAACTCTGATAATCCATCTTAAGTCACCGTCCTCATTAAAGTTTCTGCCAACTGTACAGTTTACAATTCTCATTCCAGTTTTAGACTTTCCTCAACATCCACCATAAAAACATTGTTCACTTGATATTCTCAATCTTTTACTTTGCGACATTAGCTCGCATATAAACCCGCTACTCTGAATTGTTCAATACGTCACAACTCTTTCCTAGCAATTCCTCTATTATTTCACACAAACTGGTGAACGACTACTTCATGATATAACATTAACCACTTCACTCACCATTAAGATAGCAAGACAAGTCTATACCATCCAACATGATCTCGTCTACTATCAACAAGAGATTAAGGGTGATCAGTTCCTCAATTTGTTAATAGATAGCTGACAATCATAATGGAGTATAAACCATCGTTACTAAACTATAATTTTTTTCTTTTAGAACTTGTACTCAAGTCACCTAACGCACCATAATCCAATAATTTCCATTGAGGTTTACAAATACCCCCATTTATTTCCCTCTCATTTGATTTTGTCGATGAGACACCAACGCTCAATATATTACACGGTCCATATTATAATCACTTAGCCTCACACGAAGGTTAAGTTTCCTCCAACTCAAGAATTACTTTCTTCATCTCCGCATCATCAGGAATACAAATTCGATTATGGAATCTCAACACACCATGCGCATCTAACTCGAAATCATCATTCTCAGAGTGATCGAGTCCAACCATCGAATCTACCAATTTCACATCTAGCTTCTAAGCTTCTTTGATACTGTCCAGAAAACCATTGTTAATCTTCAACATCCCTAACATAACACTCTTTAGTGTCACTCCGTAAACTAAGCTCACATCTCTAAACTGTTCAATTAATTCCAATTCTTTAACCATCATTGCCGACATATGTAAAGTCCTTTGACTTAACGCATCATCCACCACATTAGCTTTACCTTGGATGATAATTCAAACTGAAATCATAATCTTCCAATAACTCCAACCATCTTCGTTGTCTCCTATTCAATTCCTTCTGATAAAATAAATACTTTAAACTCTTATGTTTGCTAAATACTTCAAATCTAGAACCAAAAATACAATGTCTCTAAATCTTCAACATAAACACCATTAAGTCCCATCTTAGACGCGTTCATCATACACTACAAATGACTTACTCGGATTAGGCAAAACCAATACCGGAGCAGTCATCAATCTTTTCTTTAGTTCTACAAAACTTTCTTCACATGCAACATCCCATACTTGAAATGATGAACGATTATCCTTTTTAATGTCGAACATCTCATTTCTCAACTTATTCGCCAACAACATATTATGCTTGACCTCGTCTCGAACAACCGCGATAATAACCAATCATGCATCCTCTAGTTCCATAACTGACTTCAGAGTTCCTCCATATGGGAATGCATCAACCATATTTGAAAACACCCTCATATGATAGAATACATTTCTATCTCCTCATAGGTTCAAACAGAACACTAATCTGATACTTGGAACACAAGATATGAATTTCCAAAGTTATCTGAAAATGCGAACACCGACGTTATGCAGTGACATACTATCACACACCTTACGATAACATCCGAACAAAATTTCTTTGTACCAGTACCAACACTTACCATTCTTGAAATCATACTCATCTCCTTGCATTTCCGACTCTGACTCGCGATTCAAAATATTCCAACAACTTCAACATCTTTTACAATCACTTACAAGGATTCCACGACACAGTCTACAGCAATTTGTCACTCTATCACCTTTCAACCATCGACATCTTACACAAGGGCTAATCAAATCGATAACTTCACAGTCCACCAGCAGTTCTGAAACATCACAACTTTCTAAATTCCACCTTTTAAATATTATCCTTGTTACTTAACAATCACCTTCTGAAACATTATGGATTTACACTCTACTCGTATATCAACAACTGTTATATTTCTCCTCATCCTTCGAGAAGTAAACATCAACAATGTCTGATCATCTTCCTTCAAGATGTTCCAACTTGATTAACAAACAAAGTCTTTAATCCATGACACCTTCATATTCGGGAAACAATAAAACTTCAACAATACTTGCACTGTTGCCATCAATAGCATACCGAACTAACATCTTACAACCAAAATGTATCAGAGAAACAAAGTTTCTCCCCTGCTTATCTTCAAACCAACTTCTACACACAACTTGATTAGAAAAACAACAAGCACCGACAACTTTTCACACACTTGTCGTGTACTAAGGAACAAACAACATGAACTATAAAATGCTTTAATGATACTTGACTATTTGGTTACTATCCTTGGCATTGTGGAGTATTGGACTTCTTGGACTTAGGATTAGAAACCTTGGCCTATGTTGGAGACCTTGTAACCTTAATTGATATTTTGTATGGAGTTCTTGAGGTTTACCTCAAGACATTGGGTTGTTTGTTTGTTTTGTGTGTAGGTTATTGTGGTTACATTCTTTGTTTGTAATATGAAATTCACCTGTATACAGTCGTTACTCTGCCCAATTTTTGTGAAGGCTTAATACACTTGAAGCTTGGTTCTCTCAAGAGGTCTAGTATCTTTGCTTGTTTGGTTTCAATCCAAGGAATGAGAATTCTATCTTACTTATAATTTCAAGTATTGGCTTCTTGTTGGTTAGATGGTTCTTATCCCTAGCTTTTACCTTATGCTTTAGGATAGTCTCTTCTTCTCCTCCCATCTTCTTTAATATCAAAAATCTTCTTCTTCCTTTTGAAAACTCTTCTGGTTTCTAAACTTGAACCGCTTTCATAATAAACGTGGACTTAGGTCCATGCATTTTCAAAAACTTTTCATAAATAAACTTCAATAAACTTAATAATACCTTGACATTTTTTGTGAGAAGACTAAAAGTCAATCAATCTCATTTCAAACCATTTTTGCCATTTTAGATTTTTACTTTAAACTTTTCTCAAAAAGATTATACTCTTATCAATCCTTGTAGTGATGCAAATAACTATACTTCTACAATATATAGTGAAGAGAGATATTTTCCACTTGGGTGTTGAGTGAGGCATTGTTGATTTTAAAATCCAAGCCATATCCTCCACTTTGAGATGATGCAATTTTTCCTTTCTCATAATTGTGGGTAGTAAGTATGTTTTCCACACGGACAATGACAAAGATGTCTATCTCATAAAATTAACCAACACATTTGTGTTTTAAAATTTTTTAAAGAGGAACTACGTGTACCCTGATCTCCTATTGCACGGAAGGTGGTACATAGGCACTAAAGGTTCACAACCGCAGCGGGTGAAAAAATCATTAAAAAAATAATTCTTTTCTCACCTCCACCATCTATTTTTTATACAAGATTTTATAGCCAAAATATACAGATTTTTCAAAGAGATTCCTGCGGAGTACCGCAGATGTTTAGGATGCTAATACCTTCCCTTTGCATAACCAACCCCCTTACCTAGAATCTTTCCCCCTCTTTTTGGGTTACTCGCTCTTTTCCCATTCCTTTTGAAACAATAAAGCGTGGTGGCGATTTTTATTTTGATATGTACAAGTCAAGTCAATCCAATGGCTTAGTGTTAAACATTTCTACCGCTACATTAGGACCTTATTTAACGATGCATATTTGTTTCGAAACAAAATGCAATCATTTGGACAAGCATGTATCTTATCATAGCTCATGCCAATAAAGCACAACATTTTTTTGGCCTCATAGGTTCGATTAGGAAGAACATTATCCTCTGGAAGCATATCTCTCATAATGGCTAATAACTCTGAAACTTTTATCCGACCATCCATTGCCCGCCTTTAAGTTATACAACTTTAATACTCCAGACAGTCTTGTGAATTTAGTGCAACCTTTATACAACAATTTCTATGCGTCGCTTACCAACCTCTCAAACATTTTGGGACAATCCTGAAGATCTTCTTCAAGTGCTTCTGCAATATCTTTGACTCGATGACAATCGTATGTATCTGTGCCATTTTCGTCTGAAGCATATATCGTACTATCCCCCAGTTCAACATTCTCGTTAATTTTCTCACCATGGAATATCTAACATGTGTAACTTCGATCAATACCACACATCAATAAATGTGATTACAACCCAACTGTGTCAACCTGACCTACAAAAAAACAACTTAAGCAAGGACATTTCATTCGATTGGCGTCTTCGGCATGTCCAACAGCAAACATAACGAATTCCAATACCATATTCCCGTACTCTTTGGACAATCGATTGGAAGACATCCATTTTTATCCATGGTCTTACTATTAAGTAAGCTAAACAAAAACAATACTTTAAAAAAAAGGACAAAGACTAAAAAGCTTAATACCAATTAGGCATATTCATAGAAAATCATAGGAGAATAGGAGCACATTCTAATGGAATATAAAACATAGAAGGTTCTATAACCTTAGTTTAAAACAATAATTTTGCCTTGTCCAACCAACTTAATTCAAAATCAAAGGTCTCCAAGTATAATTTTGTCTCCAAAATGTGTAACCTTGATATAAAATGAAGCTCAAATGAGAATATTGCAAAAGTGAATATATAAGATGCCAAAAGACAATGCCTACAATCAGAGAAAACTCAAACATATTATGTAACAGTCAATAATTTAGAGATGACACTAAAAATTAATTCACACATAATCAATTCTCCTAATCAATTTGAAAGAGCACTTACTGCTGTTGGTTTTCATGTTTCCAAAGGCACACAATTTGAAAGAGCACTTACTACTGCTGGTTTTCATGTGTATGAAACTAACATCTATTGAACTAAATTAAAAAATAATAATTCATGGTGAAGAAATTTGAGGAAGAAATTGATCGAACAACAGCGTCGAGAAGTCCGAAGACGATGATGGTGAAGGTCGAGAAGATGAAGACGATGTGAAATCGCTGAGAGCGGAGGTCGAACGGCTGTGAACGGAGGTGAACGTCGTGAAATCGCTGAGAACTGTTGAGAGACGGAGGTGAGTAGCAGAAACAATCGTGTTTTGTTATTTTAGGGTTTAAGAGTTTTAATTTTAGAATTTTGAAAAGGCAGCGCTTTTAGAAAGCACTGCCTAAAGTATAGGAATTACCGGAGCTTTTAATGACAAAAGCGCTTTCTAATATATGCTCTATAGCAGCGCTTTCAGAACACACTTTCGTATCTATGCCCTATAGCAGTGCTTTCAAGAAAGCGCTTTCTTTTCTATGCTATTTAGCAGCGCTTTTTATTAATTTAGTTTATAGTTTTAATTTTTTAATTTATAGCAACGCTTCCTGAAATGAGCGTTGTCTATGGTGCATTGTTATTTTTTTATTTTTGAAGTGCTTTCAGAAAGAGCTTTCTTATATGTGCCATATAGCAGCGCTTTCATATCTATGCCCTATAGCAGCGCTTTCAAGAAAGCACTTTCTTTTCTATGCCCTTTAGCAACACTTTTTTATTAATTTAGATTATAGTTTTAATTTTTTAACTTATAACAGCACTTCCTGAAATGAGCGCTATCTATGTAGCGCTGTTATTTTTAATTTTTGGCGTAGTGTCTAAAACCGAACCAAATTGCAAATAACTAAAAGTAAACCACAATCGAACCAAAACCAGTATCTCTTAAATGTGAATACACCAAACTTGAAAACTGAAAATTGAAACTGTGAAATTGTGAAAACCAAATAGAAAGCAGGTAAAATCAAAACCCTAAATTTCCAAATCAACGAAGAATTGAAGATCCTTAACCTAAAATCATATCTCATTTCTAAAATTAACCTAAAATCGAAGTTCAATCTCAAATATGAAAGTTCATAATCAGAATAGGTGAATTCAAAATCAGAATCGAAGATAAGAGAATCTAACTTTATATTTCAGAAATTTATCTGTTGTAGAAAATAGAACTGATATTATAACAACATGTATTTTATTTTATATTACCAATACTGAGGTTAGGGTTTAACAGTAGAAATGAAAAATGAGAGTGCATCACAAATTGTAAGCATGCGGTAGAAATTGATAATCTGCCTTTCATGTGTTTTACTGTTATTAAGTTTCACTATTAGTTACAGTTTTTTTTTTATATTGTAATTTGAATTGATTTGTAATTTTTAATGTGAAAGTAGATAGGAAATGATTTTTTTTAGTAAAAAAATTATGTAAAATATAAAATTAAAAAAAAATTTAAAATGTTTAAAATGATTTTTATAAAAAAATAATAAAAAATAAGTATAACGGTTTGATTTTTTAACAAATGGTTTCGTTTGGACAAAATTGTCTTCTAATGGTTTAGTATAGTTTGGAATTCTGAACCGTTATATTAAACTAAAAATTTTGGTTCAGTTTGATTTTGAAAAAATTAAAGCGATTTGGTTTGATTTGGATGACCTTATACAATAGTTCAGTTCAGTACGGTTTAGTTTTTTGACAAAACTATTTCATGAACGATCATTAGAATTACGACTTTATTGAAAAACACTATTTTTGTTAATTATGGTGGTTGAAACTGCCATAATGAGGCTCACAATTTTTTAATGAGGCGCCCTTACACTGTTATGAATTTTGGTAGATTATTGTTCTTATTTTACAAGAATTGAGGACTAGAATTTGGAATCTTATAAAAACCATCCAAGATCAGGTTATTTAGAATGGATCATCATGGATAAATCTTTGTCGCCCTTGAGGAAGTCATTTATGTTGAATCCTCATGGAAGAATCCTTACTTCTCAAGCAGCAATTACTTATGTTGTACCTTTATGGAGAAATTTCTGTCACCCAAAAGTAATAATTATTTATGTTGGGTCCTTATATAGGAATGCTTTTAGCCAAAGAGATAATTATTTATGTTGGATCCTCATGGAGGAATCCTTGCCTCTCTACAAGGGACATATATGGTTGGAAAACCAATTTAAATTATCCTAAAAGACTTCAATCAGAAAAAATTAATTAAAATGAAGGAATCTAAGGCCAGAATTTCATTAGCAAAACCCATGAAGGCACAATTATTAATTACAAAATTCCCTAGAAGGTTGTTTCCAAAAATCCACAAAGGGAAAAAACAACAAAGTCACAAACTCACTCACCCTCCTCTGGTGCCCACCTTTCTTTTAAATTGCTCTCTCGTTGAGCTGATTCCTCCATGGTAGTTTCCTCTACACCTACCATTTCACCCTCAGGTTTAACTTGAGCTTCCCCGTCACGAGACATGCGAGACTCCTTGGGAGGTGGCACATATTCTTCTTCCATTAACTGGCCATTCCTTACAATTTTGAATAAGTCCATATGAATCACGTTCAGTTCAAGTTAGAGGAAGGATATATGCTATTTTGCACACTCGAAGTACTAATCAAAAGTATCTTTTACCTATTGTTGACAACACATATACATCACTTTTAGAAAATATGAATGATTTATATCATTCTTTCCAAAACAGTTCTATCTAATATCCTAATACTTCCATCGTTGAGATGATCAATGATTATGTGTTGGGTTTACTTTCTGGTAAGAGAAAAAATTACTTGAGCTATGATACTCTATATTCAACCAAATCACCAATTGATGTAGTAGATGATGCCCACACTCTTTAATTTTTTTAAACAAAATTACTACTTTGGAACGACCAAATCAAAAATTGAGTCGCGATTTTACAACTTTCGAGTTGTCAGTTTTATTTCTTCTCCGATCCTTGAGTCGCGATTTTCCAACTTTTGAGTTGTCAATTTTGTTTTCTCTGTAATCCTTGAGTCATGAGTTTCCAACTTTTGAGTTGTTAGTTTCGTTTCTTCTCCGATCCTTGAGTCGCGAGTTTCCAACTTTCGAGTTGTCAGTTTTGTTTCATCACCGATCCTTGAGCCGCGAGTTTCCAACCCTCAAGTTTTCAGTTTTGTTTCTTCTCCGATCCTTGAGTCGTGAGTTTCCAACTTTTGAGTTGTCAGTTTTATTTCTTCTCCGATCCTTGAGTCGCGAGTTTCTAACTTTCGAGTTGTTAGTGTTGTTTCTTCTCTAATCCTTAAGTCGAGAGTTTCCAACTTTTGAGTTTTCAGTTTTGTTTCTTCTCTGATCCTTGAGTCGCGAGTTTCCAACTTTCGAGTTGTCAGTTTTATTTCTTCTCTGATCCTTGAGTCACGAGTTTCTAACTTTTGTGTTGTCATTTTTGTTTCTTCTTCGATCCTTGAGTCGCGAGTTTCCAACTTTCGAGTTATCAGTTTGGTTTCTTCTTCGATCCTTGAGTTGCGAGTTTCCAACTTTCGAGTTATCAATTTTGTTTCTTCTCCGATTCTTGAGTCGCGAGTTTCCAACTTTCAAGTTGTCATGTTTATTTCTTCTCTGATCCTTGAGTTACGAGTTTCCAAGTTTTGAGTTGTCAGTTTTGTTTCTTCTCCGATCCTTGAGTCGCGAGTTTCCAACCCTCAAGTTTTCAGTTTTGTTTCTTCTTTAATCCTTGAGTCACGATTTTCCAACTTTCGAGTTGTCAGTTTTATTTCTTCTCCAATCCTTGAGTCGTAAGTTTCTAACTTTCAAATTGTCACTTTTATTTCTTCTCTGATCCTTGAATTGAGAGTTTCCAACTTTTGAGTCGTCAACTTTATTTTTTCTATGATCCTTAAGTCACGAGTTTCCAACTTTCGAGTTGTCAGTTTTGTTTCTTCTCCGATCCTTGAGATGCGAGTTTCAAGTTTTAAATTGTCAGTTTTGTTTCTTCTCTGATCCTTGAGTCGTGAATTTATAACTTTCGAGTTGTCAATTTTGTTTCTTATGCGATCTTTGATTCGCGAGTTTCCAACTTTCTAGTTGTCAAATTTTTTTTCTTCGATCCTTGAGTCACAATTTTCAACTTTAGAGTATTCAATTTTGTTTCTTCTCTGATCCTTACGTCAAGAGTTTCCAACTTTCGAGTTGTCGGTTTTGTTTCTTCTCTGATTCTTGAGTCACAAGTTTCTAACTTTTAAGTTCTCAGTTTTGTTTCTTCTCTGATCCTTGAGTCGCAAGTTCCCAACTTTCGAGTTGTCACTTTTGTTTCTTCTTCGACCCTTGAGTCGTGAGTTTTCAACCCTCGCGTTGTCTGTTTTGTTTCTTCTCCGATCCTTGAATCGCGATTATCCAACCCTCGAGTTGTTGGTTTATTTTCTTTTTTGATCCTTGAGTCACGAGTTTCCAACCATCGAGTTGTAAATTTCCAATCCTTTGTTTTCTTTCCAACCCTCGAGTCATAAGTCTTCAACCCTCGAATTGAGATTTTTTTCTGACCCCCGAGTCTCGAGTTTATTTCAGTTGTCTTTCATTCGTGAATCTCGACAATGTCTATTTATTTCCTTGTGCACGATAAGTGTTATTCCCCAGTGGAATTCGTATTCACCTTTTGCAAGTACGTTTGGTCAAGCATCTTTTCCATTTTCCAAATATCTTTTGCCGATATGCAACACAACATCTATTTCCTATGTGGAAACCCTACGGGAATATGAGTCCATTACCTGCCAAAGCTTGTTAGTGGAGGCATCCAAAAATAAAAAAAAGTGCATCATTCACCCGTTCTTTGGAGCATAAATTTTCTGGTTCATAAGGTATTTAATCTTCTTCTACCTTGAACATTTGAAAGGGTAGCGCCAATCTCACTCTCAGGTTTAAGACGATTAAATAGGGGCAGCTGTTGCACCCCAAAATTTTCTCTCCTAATGATACTTTATCTGGCTTTTGTTTTACATTCATTTACACACGCTTCCATTAGGTCATTTACATAAAAAGACAGTGCTTCATCGCATTTGTGCCATTTATTAGTCATCCATGCATTTAGGTTGACCAAAAGTCAATTTAAATCAACATTCGCATCGTTTTATAGTTAAAAATACCCGGCATCTCACTTTATTCATTTTAATCCCTTTACCCGCTTCATGCATCGGTTAAGTTGTTTATATGTTGATAATATTGATATTTTGGTTCTACAGACAGATTGTTAAAAACATTTCGATACTGTGCAAAAAATTAGCGAGAAAATATTTCAAATTTTCACTTTTTACTGATTGTTTTATGAATTTGTGCTTCGCGTAGATAATGACAGTCTGCTTGCTTTATTTTTTCGGTACAGTTTGAAGTCTTGTTCTTAATCGTTAGTGTTTTGCAGTCGTGTATTTTTATTCTCATTATATTTTGATTTTGACCATTTTGATATTTTTTTTATCAATATTTGAAATCTGTAATTTATCTTAATTAGTTCATTTCATTTTTTTGAATAATTTAGTGTCCATTTTTTTAATCATTTTAAATCACATTTTTTATTTTCTAAAAAAATAAAAAAATAAAAATTTTAGATAGCTCTTATTTTATTCTATAGGCTTTTGAACCATTTTTTTTTTTGTGAAAAGGTTAGTTTTGGTATGTTATTTGAAATTATCTAAACCTAATTGTGTATATAATAAGGTTTTCTGTTAAGTTAGAGAGGGGGATCAGATTGAATTGGAGAAGCAAAGAAGAAGCGCAGCCTCCCTGCCTTCAAATCCTCTCACCCGCTCATCTAACTTCCCGCAACAACGATCCATCCTCACACAAATTCCCTTCATCCAACTGTTGATCGCTCACCATCATGATCATCCGCCGCAGAATACTCCCTTTTGTAAGACCATGTGCAATGGGTATGTTGAGTTTGAACTCAACATACAAAATCTCCTCCAATGGGTGTTGAGAGAGGTGTTGAGTGTGTGTTGGAAGAGAGAGGTGTTGAGAAAACTCAACACAATTGAAAGGGATAAGTGCAGCCACGTGGCTGTGCTTGATTGGCTGACCAGATTTTTATCCATTTAATACTTTGAACTCAATTATTTCGTTGCAAATTAATTTTTTTTTATTTTTTTTTTTTACCAAAGTTCATGATTTTTTTTTCTCTATAAATAGAGACTTGGTTCATTTGATTTGGACACAGAAAAAAAAACTAAGTTTTTCACTATCTTAATTTTATTATTAGTGTTTATTTTGAAGTTAAGTGTCTTTTTTTAGTGAAATGGATCCCAATAATCATTTTAACACTCAAAATTCTGCTAATTTTCCATTTAACCAAAATCCCAACAATTTTCCAAATCCCAACAATTATCAAAATCCCAACTATTATCAAAATCCAAATCAATTTTCCAACCAACATCCTCAAAACATACCTAATTTTGGTTTTCCACCAAATTTCAACCAGACATCCTCTGTTCCAAACTTTCAAACATATTATGGATCTATGCCGAGAAATCCATCTCAAACACCCCCGTTTAATGGTTATGTGACAATGGCGAATGCAAATTTTCCAAGTGGTGGTGTACCTGAATTTCCCGAGTTTTCAACACAACTAACTATTGGTGGCATGATTGTTTCTAATGAAGTCGGTCCGAATTCAGAGGATTCAACTCCTAAGAGCAGGAAAACTCAGCAACCTGCATGGAACACTGAACAAAATTTGGTTCTAATTAGTGGGTGGATTAAATTTGGAACAAGCAGTGTTGTCGGGAGAAACCAGAAAGGTGAAACATATTGGGGTAAAATTGCTGAGTATTGTAATGAGCATTGCTCATTCGATCCTCCGCGTGATGCACCTGCATGCCGAAACCGTTTTAATTATATGAACAAAGTGTTGGGTAAATGGATTGGCGCTTATGATGGCGCTAAGCGTATGCAAGGAAGTGGTTGGTCGGAGAATGATGTTTTGGCAAAAGCGCAGGAATTATATGCATGTGGGAAGAATGTTAAATTCACTTTAATGGAAGAATGGCACGCTCTCCGTGATCAACCACGTTATGGTAGTCAAGTAGGAGGAAATATTGGCTCAGGAAGTAGTGGATCTAAGAGATCTCGCGAGAGTGATGCATGTGGCTCAAACACTGTAGAATCCAGTGCTCGTCCTATAGGAAGGGAGGCAGCTAAAAAAAAGGGTAAAAAGAAAAGCAAGGAATATGCCTCGGAGGTGGTGGACAAAGAATGGGCTGAATACAAAGAATTCAAGACGAAAGAGCTTGAACGATTGGACAACATAGCGTTGATGCAACAGCAGGCTAACAATATAGCCTTGGAGAAGACTAAAACCAAGAAAATGAAGATGTATCTAAAGCTAACTTCCGAAGAGCATCTAGATGACCGGAAGAACCAGCTGTTGAAAAAGTTGGAGGCAGAACTATTTGATAATTAATTTCAATGAAGTATTTGTCAGTGTTGTGTTTGCTTTAATTATTGTTGTTTCAATATGCCAGTGTAGTGTTTGCTTTAATTATTGTTGTTTCAATATGCCAGTGTAGTGTTTGCTTTAATTATTGTTGTTTCAATATGCCAGTGTAGTGTTTGCTTTAATTATTCCTTAACTGATAATTAACTCTATACAATAAATTATTTCGAATCCGTCAGTGGTCCACCACCCAATTCGAATCTATTCCTTATCTGATAATTAACTCTATACAATAAATTATTTCGAATCCGTCAGTGGTCCACCACCCAATTCGAATCTATTCCTTATCTGATAATTAACTCTATACAATAAATTATTTCGAATCCGTCAGTGGTCCACCACCCAATTCGAATCTATTCCTTATCTGATAATTAACTCTATACAATAAATTATTTCGAATCCGTCAGTGGTCCACCACCCAATTCGAATCTATTCCTTATCTGATAATTAACTCTATACAATAAATTATTTCGAATCCGTCAGTGGTCCACCACCCAATTCGAATCTATTCCTTATCTGATAATTAACTATATACAATAAATTATTTCGAATCCGTCAGTGGTCCACCACCCACATCCATTTATATATAGGGACTCATACATCCATTTATGTACCAATATCCCAAATCCCATCCAATCTAGCTACCTCCAATATCACAAAAAAATGGATCCATCACAATATCATTTTGATATCGCAGCCTACAATCAAAATCGTGAAATTGAAGAAAATTATATAGTCAATCGATTTAGAGAGCGTAGAAACAAAATATCGGAAGATAATGCACCTCGTAGTAGAAAATATCTCAATAGAGATCATGCAGCGGCAAACCAAAGACTGATTGACGACTACTTTGCCAATGAGCCTACATATGACGATGCAATGTTTCGTCGTCGGTACCGGATGAAAAAAAATGTTTTCCTTCGAATCGTTGGGGACCTTTCAAGTAGTGATAACTACTTCACCCAACGAGTTGATGCAGCCAATAAAGAAGGTATATCACCCTTAGCAAAATGTACCACAGCAATGCGAATGTTAGCATATGGTGTGGCAGCAGATGCGGTCGATGAGTACATCAAAATAGGAGGTACTACAGCATTGGAGTGCTTACGTCGATTCTGTAAAGGAATCATACGCTTGTACGAGCAAGTGTATCTGAGAGCACCAACCCAAGATGACCTGCAAAGAATACTGCATGTTAGTGAAATGCGGGGGTTCCCAGGGATGATTGGGAGTATTGACTGCATGCACTGGGAGTGGAAAAATTGTCCTAAAGCATGGGAAGGACAATTTACTAGAGGGGATAAGGGAACCACCACAGTTATTCTTGAAGCAGTTGCATCTCATGACCTATGGATCTGGCATGCCTTTTTTGGATGTCCGGGAACGTTGAACGATATAAACGTTCTAGACCGGTCACCAGTGTTTGATGACGTGGAACAGGGAAAGGCTCCAAGTGTGAATTTCTTTGTGAATCAACGTCCATATAATATGGCATACTATCTAGCTGATGGTATCTACCCTTCTTATCCAACTTTCGTCAAATCGATTAGACTTCCTCAAAGTGAACCCGATAAATTATTTGCAAAATTTCAGGAGGGATGTCGGAAGGACATCGAACGTGCATTTGGAGTGCTCCAAGCTCGATTTAAAATCATCCGTGAACCAGCTCGCTTGTGGGACATAGCTGATTTGGGTATCATCATGAGGTCATGCATCATATTACATAATATGATTGTTGAGGATGAACGAGATTCATATTCTCAACGTTGGACCGATTTTGAGCAGTCTGGGGAAAGTGGATCTAGTGCACCACAACCATACTCGACCGAGGTGTTACCCGCTTTTGCAAATCATGTGCGTGCTAGATCAGAGTTCCGTGATCCAAATGTTCATCAAGAATTGCAAGCCGATCTAGTGAAGCACATATGGACAAAGTTTGGAATGTTCCGTGATTGAATTATCTGTGTGTTGTATTGCATTTTAAATTATTTGTATCGTACTAATTACGTTACTTGTGTGTTGTATTGCATTTTAAATTATTTGTAACGTACTAATTACGTTAATTGTGTGTTGTATTTTAAATTAATTTAAGATGATTTGTATCGTATCCAATTATTTAAATAAATTTTGTTTTTATTACAAAAAATTAAAAAATAAATTATTAAGTATTTATTATTTTAATTTAATTTTAATCGATAATTGTAATTTTATGTAATCATAAAAATAAAAATAAAATTTAAATAAGAATATGAAAATAAAAAGTGGTGGGGTAGGGTGTTGAGTGAAAAACCATTGGAGAGGGTAAAAGTTGAATGAGTGTTGAGTTATTAGGTGGAAGAAAGAGAAAATGATGTGGAGTGTTGGGAGTTGAAAAAGTGGGTGTTGAGTTGAAAAACCATTGTAAATGGTCTAACCCTCTCTCTGCTACTCAACGAACATCACCATCATCTCCTTTCCGTCTTTTTCTCACAAACCCGGCCCCACCAGCGACCTTAATTTGCTTCCTTCTTCTCACGGCCAGCCTCACCGTTCAACAATTACTCCCTCTGTTTGAGCAAGCCACACGGCCACCTTCTCCGTGCCTCCTTCGGACTACTCCTTATGTTCTCACAGCCAACCGCAGCTTCCTCACTCTCTGTCAACACAAAACTCTCCCCAACTCCATCTATCCAATATCTCCCGCGGACCACACCTCACTTCCGCTTCAACAACACCGAAACAACCCAGAGGCCTCACGGTATCACCTCCTTCCGTCTGTTCCGATGCGCCCTGCTACCTCATACTCCCCCTTCCGCTCATCACTGTTCGGATGAGAAACTGTGTTCCACCTTCTGTTCAAGGCAATAACGACGATAGTCCGTAACTCTTCACATCAACACCTCTTCAACATTCATTTTCTTGAGTTTGGTAATTTCAATTGCTCTATCATTTGGTTCATTTAAGGATTGTTATTGATTTAGTATTTGAAATTGATAGTGGTGATATTATCTTTGGACTTAAAAATTGGTATTGATTAATGGTAAGGTGATGTTTGTTTGTTATGATAAATAAGTGTTGAGTTTTGTGAGTAGAACTAATATTCAAGTTGTTTGAACTTGACTGAAATCGATACCATTTTGTCTAAGATGAAGGATTTGTTGATAGTATGTAGTGTCACTTGGGTAGAATTCGAAGCACGAAGATATGGTTGTGATATTGTTTTGGTCTTCATGTGTTTTGAATCTATTTTGAGTTGAAATTAGACCCTCTTTGGATATGTAATGGCTGCCTAAAACTTGGTTTAGTTGATTAAATTTTGAGTTTGAAATCAACGTCAGAGTTATGTGATTGAAGTTTTTTTGAAAGAGATGTTAATGACGTTTTGGTTGCAATTCAATTTGAATTCAAAGGAGAAAATTTAATAGTGATACCAATATTTTCCATGTCCGTTGAAGACTTTTCGAGATGAATTTTTTAGGTTAACTTATGCTTATGTAGTTGCTTCCTGGTTTTCAATTTAATCGATTATGGCTTAATTCCAATTTTGTTTTACATGCTTTGAAGTTGGTTTGACTTGCAACATGAGTATATACTATTTGATTCCGATTTCTAATGAATGGAAATTTGCTTGAAGTTGGTTTTAAGACTAGGGCTTTCATAAGACTCATGGTTGATAATTCGCAAGTTGATGTCAATTGTGATTCGATTCATGATCTTGCTTGGTCATGTATGTATGGTGATTTTTAATTGTGAAATTTGGTTACTAATACTTGTAATTTGATGCAAGTTCATTTGTCTCTTTTAATCCCTCTTGTGTTACTAACAAGTTTGTTATTGTGAAGGCCTTCAAGGATGGTTCAAGTATTCACCCTCTCTTAGCACTACTTTGTTTCTTTTAGTTAATTAACTAAAAGTTGATTTAGTTAGTTGATTGTGTGATTAAAAATTAATTAGTTTTGCTAATTAATTTTTCTTAACTTAATTAATTAATTTAATCAACTTTTAGTTAATTAATTAATTTAATCAACTTCATTTCTGTTTATCTTGTTTTTGTCTGGTTGTGTTATTTTTCATCTGATGTAGGGACTGGGATTGGATTTTCATTAGATACCTCAGATTTATCTGACGCACTTTCTACTTGCGATTTATTCTTACTTGTTAACGCAATATTTGTGTCTTTGAATACTAATTTGACTGTTTTGTTGGTGAAGCTTCCGCGAGGATTCTTGAGTTTAGCGCGTGTTGAAAAGGCGACATACCTCCTTCGTTTGGTATCCCTTGAGATCTCTTTACTATCTCATTCTTGCATCGTTTTCAATCAATCTTGTCATGAGAAGTAGGATAGAGATGCATGACTGAAGACCTACCCTTGTAGGCATTGCAAAACCATGTTTGTGGTATTTGTGATTGTTTAAAGACCTACCTCGAAGTAGGTAATTTTTGTTTCTTTAAAGACCTACCTCGAAGTAGGCAATTTCTAATTGTTTAAAGACCTACCTCGAAGTAGAGAATTTCTGATTGTTTAAAGACCTACCTCGAAGTAGGGAATTTCTGATTGTTTAAAGACCTACCTCGAAGTAGGCGGTTTTTGTTGGATTCAAAGTCCTACCTCGAAGTAGGCAATTTCTGATTATTTGGAGTCTTACCTGGAAGTAGGCGAATTTTGACAGTCCTACTTTAAAATATGCAATGATTTTGTGTGTGTGCGCGCGCGTGCTTGTGCAAATTATTGTCGTGATATTTTGTTAAGTATTCGAGACTTATTCTTGGTTGTTACCTTTGCGTTTTATGTCATGTTTCCCTAGGATTTCTCGGTTCAATCTTAGTTAAGATTTGAATTGAGATAGACCTTAAGATTTAATCCAAGCATGACAACATTAGGATCTCTAGTCTCCTATAGACTTTTTCATTCCTGTTTAGCATCTCTAAAACTAAATTTTTTTTTCTTAATCAAATATCAAAAGCACTCAATAATAAAGAGGTGAACCATGTGTCACGAGCCTTAAGTATTGAGAAAGTGTGAGGGGGCGCACTCCCGAATCATGTGCATCTTTCAATCATAGTCTTTAATGTGATTCAAATCACAAAAAAAAATTTCAAGGTAAAAAATACAAACCAATTCAAACATTTTGCCTTCGGGTTGTCTTTGGGCTTTTCTTTGAAAACCTTTTCACAAAAAGGAGGTGTTGTTTCCACTCTACGCAATATGACGCATGATTCCCCAAAGGTAGGGTTGCAATATGTCAACTGCTAGAGTGCGAATGTAACATTATCCATCTAAAAAAAACACAACAAACCAAAACACCTTTTAGGTGAATTACGAGTGCACTGATCTCATATTGCACGAAAGGTGGTAGGCACAAAGGTTCGCAACCGCAGATGACACAACTAATCAATTTTTTTCTTTTTGTATATACTTTACATCCATGCATTTTCCCTTAACTTGTTAGCTTTATACTTAACACACCCTTTTGATTAGAACAACAAGAGTGGATCCCGTGGAGTACCACAGACGTAAGGGGTGTTAATACTTTTCCCTTGCGTAATCGACTCTCGTACCCGTTCTCTTGGTCGCAAGACCTTTATTTCTCCCTTCTTAGGTTTTCTTCAATGTTTTCCTTTCCCTTATATGGGATAAATAAATATTCGATGACGACTTCATTGTTTAATTTTTCTCTAGTTGCTTCAGTTGTAATACCCCATACATGCATGTCTAGATCAATACATAAGTGGCATTAAATATTGATATTAAAAAATACACAAGAATTAAATTGATATCATAATCATGTACAAATACAAAAGATGAATAATGTACTTGGCCAACATATAAGATATCCAAAATAATACTACAAGATCCAAAATACAAAGGAAGATAAAAAACATGAAACATCATAAAATTCGGCTCATGTCATCTTACCATTGCTCTTCTCTTGCCTCGAGCTACCTGGAAAAATACAACATAATATGGTGAGATTACTGAATATCATTGAGATGTATACTACACCATTGATTCCACTCGGATCTATAGGGTATACTATTCTCAATCCAATTATTAGTACTACACCATTGTACTCTAATAAATAATAATAAACACCAAAGCATATACCGCTTCTTAATACACATGAAGGTTTGACATAATGGTCTTCTTTTCATGGTAGAACGATAGGAGACTATAGATCACACCATTGTGTTGTATGATACCACAATACCTCTAATATATTTTCCTAAAGGAGAGAATGTGGAAGACTCGCATCACGAATGTTCTCTAATATCCTACTAGAGAAAATAATTCTTTATTATCATCCAATATCAAAATTTCAGATTATTGCAGCAAAATCAGTCTCAAAACATCTTTATTAAAAATACTTCACAGAGTCTTCCTCACACTTCATCGTTCATGATTCATAAATTAAACAATTATATACCATGAAAGGTAACCCATCATCTCAAAATAAGAAAGAGAACACAATAGTTTCAAAACAAACATTCTCAAGCCCGACGTTACATATCAGAGCAAGACCTTCTAAAATCAACGAAAATAAACAACGCACTCCGAAGCTAATCCTTTAAGCTTCAACACACTAATCCAGGTCACCTGCAAGTTACACACATATAGAGGCAACATTTTCAAGAAAATAGGGTGAGTAATCATAATTATTATAAAATACATAAGGAATAGATATAATAGTTACAACACAATATCAAAACATCACACACATCATCAAAACTTCATGTTATACTCACACATTCACTTCATTATTTATTCATAGCATCATCATATCATCAGTCAACAATCAATCACCAAGACATCATTAGTTCAAATATTCACAAAGCATAATTTAATCAATCATTATGAAATGCCAAAAATAATGTAATGCAAATTCATTAGACTCATACATGTGGTACCAAAACTTAACTAATGACTCAATCATAGTTTCTGCAAAGATCCATACCAATAGAATCGGTTCCCGTTTTCAACCAGAGCGCATCACAAAATTACACTCAAATTTACACAATGGGATTGCGGTCATCACTTGACTAATCGTCCTATAAAATTCACTGGATTGAAGTCCTAACAACATCACAGGATCGAAGTCCTGAATGCATGATACGTAATAACACAATAAAAACATGACCACTGCTAGTTAAAATGCATCACATTAATGAATTCATCATAATACCATCACATACTTCATCATACAAACATTATCATAACAATATTAATTCATCATAAAACACAAGTCACATTATAAAAAGACATGGTTACATCAATTCATAATAAAAAGCATACATACTATTATATCAACACATAATCTCATTATCTCATCATAACACAATCACTAGAAAACTACATAAGATGATTCATCTTATTCCATCAAAGTATGGTTTATCGCATTGGCATTCTTACGCTTCGAACAACGCATCAAACCGAGTCCAAAAACTCAAGTTACGGCATGTTGAAGTTTCTGTCAGACACCCCTCGCCTGAGGATCACCCTGCGAAGCAAGTTTCTCGCCTAAGGCTCGGCCGACTGTTTACCTTGGGATTTGGTAAACAACCGCTGATCCTCCAAATGGTTACTTATTTGGTTACTCGCAGGATCGATCAGATTGATCCTAGGACATAGGTTGATTTTGAAGTTTCGATTAAATTGGATAAGGCTTTAAATAAAGAGGCTTTAAATGAAATAAAGAGGTTTCAAGTAAATTGCATGAAGAAAGGACTTGGTAAAATAAACAAGGCTTAAAGTAAAAGGCTTCGACAGGAATGTAAAGAGGAAAGCAAGTAAATTTCTGGAAAAGTAAATGACTTTGATTAATAAAATTGGTGTTTCACACATACATTTCTCAACAATTCTTTCTCACACGCTGGGTACTCGAATCTATATGAGTGACTTTGTATAGAATTGTGAACACACGCGAGAACTTACATGACTACTACTATTTATACTAAAACATCCCAAGTAACCGTCGGGCAGTTACACTGCTTCGAGATGATTCCACTTGGCACGTTCTCAACGTTCGACGCTCCAGATCTTTGCACGCTACACGTGGTAACTGCTGGAAACCGTTTTCCCTCCAAAAGCTTGAATTTCAAACTGCTCCACTCTGAACCATCGAACACTTTCGTCGAGAGACATCTTCGACGAGAAACTCCTTCGACGTCGAAGGCAACCAACTTCTCCCTTGGAAGAAATCTTCTAAGTACTTTGCCATCTTTCGACGGGCATTTCGACAGACTTAGCCAGTCGAAAACATCCTTCAGCTTTAATGGCTGACATCAACAAAACAAAGGTGTCGAATTTAGGAGCCAACAAATTGCCCCCCAAGAATGCCTTATTTCGACTCTGAAAGAAAAAGGCATTCTTTGAAACGCCATTCGACACCTGTCTTTTCACGCTTAGTCACAAATTGAACTTGTGCCCTTTTGTTGTTTTCTACCAACTATTGGCAATCCCAAGAAAACCATCATTTATCCGTACCTAGGACGTCACTTTCAGTACGGCGTGCAGTACCAAACGTCATTTCAGAATTTGTCATTATGACAATTCCCAAAAACGAGGACGCACGCTGCGTCCCTCTATTTCTACAGAACGGCTAAAACAACAGGGGGACGCCACGCGTCCCACTAACTCCTGCAATAATTAAATGGCATTTAATGTCCTCGGTTTTGGGGATTTTCCCCCACTACTATAAATAGCAGTAAGTACCCCATTGTGGGACTTTTTACGCCATCTAGCTTTCAAACTTCTCTGTTTTCATACAACTTGTCATCTTTGCAAAAACACTTCCTCTTTCACTTCGTCTTCAACCTCAACTCTAACAATGGCATCTGCTTCCAATGCTCCTGGCGCTACTGTACCATCTGAAAATGCTAAACCTAAGGTTTTCGTCACTGCTCCAGTAGTAACTTCTACAGGCAAACAAAGGGTTCCTGAACCCTTGGACATCGCCGTTCGCGATGCCTACTCACGCCACCTTATGATCCCGGTTGGATACTCCAACCAGATCTTTTCCATGTCTGGCCCCATGTATCCAAGTATCTCTGAGGCTATGAAGATCAAGAGCTATTTCCCGGTAGTTGAGAAACTCAAACCGGTCGCATGCGCCAAGAAAGACGCAGAAGACAATGAAGACCCTGCACATGAAAAAATCGACCTCCGCTTCTTCAACAGAGGTGTTAGGGCCTTCAGGTCTTGCCCTAGCCTTACCCCTGATTACGTTGCTTGGCTAGCAAAGATGGAGAAGCACCAAACTTCGATCTGGAAGGATATGGGGATTTTCGACCTGGTGATGCTGTCGAAGACAGGTTTGAACTATTCTCCGGAGATGCTGATAGCTTCTCTGCTGTTCTGGGACTACTCCCACTTTACTTTCCATCTTCCCTGTGGGATGCTAACCCCCACACTCTTCGATGTGGCCGCTATTACTGGCCTTCGACCCACCGGAGACTACTTCGATCCGGAGGAGATGTCGGAAGATCAAATTGGCTTCTCTGACACCAAACCAACATACACCACTTTCATCAACCACTATCACGACAGGTCGACAGATGCTGTGTCGGATGTCGAACACATAGCGTTTCTAGCCCTATAGCTGACTCGCTTTGTATTTTGCTCGAAGTCTTTACAGGTGACCAAAAAGATGGTCACTCTCGCTACTCAACTGCATCATCGCCAAAATATCTGTTTGGCAGAACTGATTCTGGCTAGCCTCTATGATTCGATCAGCAATGGGGCAACTCTTCTAAAAATTATCGAGAACAGGGCCAGTTTGCTACTTGCTGGGCCTTTTTGGCTGCTCCAACTGTGGCTCAATGCCACTTTCGAATCTTTCTTGCCTAAGAAGGTTCAGATAAATGAGCAAGCTCCAGAGATAGCGAACAGACGCGTCGAAGGAACCAGGCTGGCTCTGTTGACACCTATGGAAGATGGACTGGAGTTTCAGCAAACCTTCACCAACTTCGTTCTGATGTTTGCTCGAAGGAAAGAGTTTGTTTCAACTATGGCTCCATTTGCTCGACGGCAGGTAGGCCCAGCATGGTTCACAAGGCCACATCCAAGGACGTCGAGTGGTCCTAATGTTGACGAACATACAATACTGTGGGAGGCGTTCCTCACACCAAGGATCATGCCTCTTCGATTCAGGAGCTCTAAGACTCACTTGAGTCTGATTGCATACCAACCAAACCTGGTATCTCGCCAGTTTGGTATTATCCAAACCCTACCTTCTCCGATTTTTCCACGAGAGAAGTCAATGTTGTACTTCTGCAATGATTACACAGAAGAAGCTGCCATCAAGCATATCGGAAGATATGCTGGTCGAACAGTTCTCTCGTTGTTTGACTACCAGCTCAATTTTCTTTGTTCACCATCCTTCGAGGAGTGGTGGAAAAGCTATTATGTTGAGGAGTTCTTCGACGAGAAGGACTTCATGGATGAGCTTCAGAAATCTTTTGTCCTTGTGTTGGACAAAATAAAGAAATGTAAGTTCATCCCTTTACATTACTTTGTCTTTTTCGACTGCTAGCCTGTTAACTTTTTATTTGCTTTCAGTTGTTCGAAAGCCTGTAGCCAAGAAGGCTACAGAAGGCCAACAGGGAGGAGGACCTTCAACAAAACCTCCACCGCCGGCGAAGACTACAACGCCGGCGAAGACCACAAACAACCAACAGAGGGAAGGCTCTTCGAAGAAGCCTTATATATCGGTAACCAGACTTTCATTATTTCCTCCTGGCTTTCGATTTTTGACTTTTGATGCAATTATTCAATCGAATTCCCATTGGTTTTCTAGGCACCTTCGCCCAAGAAACGGCCAGCACTGGTGGTCGAATCTGGGAGCGATGAAGAAAGTGATTCTCCTCCTGCCCCCCTAAAAAGGCGAAAGTTGATGAAGGATGCTCCTGTTCCTGCTCCTGCTCCTGAAGGTCGAACCATCAGAATAAAGGTTGCTGGGAGAAAGCCTAGGCCACCTCCAGTGATCATTGAGGAGCCAACGGAGGAGGAACTAAACATTCTTCTTAACAAGCCTGTCGAAAGCGACAATTCCAGCCCTGGGGCTGAAGCTAATTTACAGGTAATCTCTTAGACCCTTTTATAACTTAGGTATAGATACCCATATTCGATTGTGTCTCTTTCGATCTCTGAAGATTTGTCTTCTTTCCTTTTCCAGGACACCACTGAAAGTTCTCCGCCAAGGACCTCTGAAACGCTGGAGTCTGCTGAACTCAGCAGGCCACAAGAAAAAGGCTTGGGAAATGACGAAGCCCATACTGAAAATGAGGCCAATGCTGAAACGGTAGAAAAACCAGCAGAGGAACCTCAAACAGAGGAACAATAGCCAGAAGCGGTTCAGGTGGTGGACCTGTCAGAAGAGAATCATGAAGAAAGGGACCAAGGCAATGCTGGCGAAGAAAATCAAGGTGCTGCTGGCAAAGAGAACCAAGGTGACACCGGCGAAGGGCACCAAGGTGACGCTAGCGAAGAGCACCAAGGTGACGCTAGCGAAGAGCACCAAGGTGACGCTAGCGAAGAGCGCCAAGTCGACGCTGGTACTGCCCCAGTCCGAGTCGAAGAGCAACAAGTCGAGGCACCTAACACTCAACAGCCTCAAACCCAAGACAATACTGTTGCAAGGGTTACCTCCACGAAGCACAGGTCAAAAGAGGACTTAGAACTCTTGAAACAAACTGACCCTGTTAGCTATCTCAACGCAATCATCGAGAGCAAGAGTTCGTCTGATGCTAGTCAGGAGATTCCTACCCTGTCGGGGAAGTCTACTGAAACCTCTCCTCTCGATGACGCTTTGGCGAAGGTTAAGGCCCAGTTCTTCAAGAAGGACTTGATGAAGGCTTTAGAGGGGGACCCCACTGCTCCATCATACTTGAAGGATGTCTTGAATGCTGTCGACTTGTTAGCTGTAGCCCCAGAAGTTTCAGGCTTGATCATGGAGTTACACTCTATGATTGATCAAGTCTCAGCAGATTACAGGCGCCAAAGGGGGTTTAACAGTCAGCTTGAGGTGTTGTATGGCAAAAGCTCCTCTGCGTGGACTGCTGTCTCGGATACGACTTCTCGAATTGCGGAGTTGTCGAAGCAAAAAGCATCTACGCAGGAGGAAGTCGATGCCATCGATCGAGAGAATGCTTCCTTCCGGGCACAAATCGAAGAAATAGAGGCGAAGATAAATGCCAACACTCTACACAAGGAGGAACTTCTTTCGACCATCTCAGACACCGAGAGCCAAACTGAAATCAAACAAGGCCTGGAATTCGCTGAGAAGGCCCAAGGCTTCGACGCTCAGATATCCAAACTAGTGCAGGAGAACGCCTGGTGCAAGAAAAGGTTGGAGCTGCAGCAAGCCAAGTACCTTCGACTCAAGGACTCTATTCTCTTTTGATTGATTCTCTTTTGTAACCATATTTTGTAATCTATATTCGACAACATTGCCATCTTGGCTAAAATTTATAAAATTTCCATTTTGGCATTTATGGTTAATTTAGTCTTGTTCTTTTATTATTTTATTTTTATCTCTTGAAGTGTAGGTTTGTATTTTTTCAAATATTTACCATTTACTCTCAAGAGCCTTTTATCTCCACCTAACTCTTCGACTTCATAGGCTCCACCAGAAAAAGTTTGGATAACTCTGAAGGGTCCTTCCCATTTGGGTGACCATTTCCCCATGCTTCGATCCCTTCGATCCATGGGAAGAATTACCTTCCAAACTAGTTCTTCAGGCAAAAATACCTTAGGTTTTACCTTTTTATTATAAGAGTCTTCTACTCTTCTCTTCTGAAGCCTGAGTAGGTCGAGAGCGCGTAATCTCTCTTCGTCCAAATCCACCAGTTCGTCTAACATCATGTTCCAATAAACTTCAGAAGGAATATCATAATGCCTCTGAACCCTTGCAGATTGAAGACAAATTTCTGCTGGTAACACTGCATCATGGCCAAAAGTTAGCCTATACGGTGTTGTACCAGTGGCTTCTTTTGGGGACGTTCGACAAGCCCACAGAATCTGGTCTAACGTCTTATGCCAATTCTTTGGTTTCTTCCCAACATGTTTCTTTATCAAGCCAATCACCACTTTGTTAGCTGCTTCGACTTGACCATTCGCCTGTGCATAATAAGGCGTGGATGTTAGGAGTTTGAAACCTGTTTCCTGAGCAAATTCTTGCATCTTTCGACCCGTAAAAACTGACCCTTGATCAGTTGTTATCGTCTCAGGGATTCCATACCTAAAGATAATGTTCTTTTGAATAAATTCAATGACATTTTCTTGGTCTACATTGACTAAAGGGACTGCTTCGATCCACTTAGTAAAATAATCAATGCCTACCAATATGTATTTCTGACTCTTTGATGATGCTGGTCGAATCTCTCCAATGAGGTCCAACGCCCATCCTCTAAAAGGCCAAGGCTTCACTATCGAGTGAAGTTCGCTTGCTGGTACATGTTGGATGCCTGTATGGACTTGACACTCTTGACAACCCTTGGCGAACTCAACACAATCTTTCAGCATAGTGGGCCAATATAGTCCTTGTCGAAACAACAACCATTTCATCTTATGGCCTGCTTGGTGAGCCCCACATGCCCCAGCATGCGTAGTCGAAAGGGCTATGTATGCTTCAGTTTCACTTAAACATTTCAGCAACACCCCTTCAGGCGTCTTCTTGAATAACTCATTACCCATGAGTACATAACTCAACGCCCTGTATTTTGTTTTTCGTTCTGTTGAAGCTCCTGGATTTTGAAGATAGTCCACAATGGGTTTCCTCCAATCTTGCTCTGACAAATTATCAATGAACGAAATCTCGAAGTTACTGTGATCAGCATATCCTAGTCTCGTCGATTCCAAGTCTGATGGTGATAGACAAGTTGCTTTTATCTTTTCTCGAACTTCGATTGCTCTTTGTAATCTCGTTTTTGAAATCTTATACCCAGATGCAATTTGTGCCAAGTCATTGGCTATTTGATTTTCGACTCTGGGTATATGTCGAATATTGATCGTTTCAAATTTTTTCAATAAACGATTTGCTATCACAAAGTACATAATGAGATTCTCTCTTATGCATTTATATTCCTTTGTGACTTGCTTAATGACTAACTCTGAGTCTCCCATTATTTCGACTCGAGTTGCCCCCAATTCCAACAATATCTCAAGGCCGGTAATTAGAGCTTCATACTCAGCCTCATTGTTCGAACAAGAACCTGATATTTTGTACTTGAATGTTGTTGGAATTTTATCTGGAGAAATAATCAAGACTCCTACCCCTGTTCCATCCTTATGGCTGGAACCATCGAAGTAGAATTTCCAAGGCTCTATCTCCACATAATTAATATCTTCAACTTGAATTGAGTGGTCGACTATAAAGTCTGCCACCACTTGTCTTTTTACCGCCTTAAGAGGCATAAAGGTCAAGGAGTATTCAATTAATGCTAATGCCCACTTGCCAATTCGACTATGCAAGATAGGTTTCGACAACATATATTTGAAAACATCAAAATGAGACGAAACATAAACATCAACTGGTTTTATATATTGCTTGAGTTTTGTACAAGAGAAATACAGACATAGACACAATTTTTCAACTTCGCTATATCTAGTTTCTGCATCGTTCAAAACTCTACTGAGATAGTAAATGGGTCTTTCGACTCCATTCTCATCTTCTTGGGCTAACATACTTCCCAGAGTTTTGTCGGATGCAGCTATGTACAATCTCATACTCCTATTGCTACAAGGAGGCACCAAAATAGGTGGCTTAGTGAGGTACCCTTTGATTTTGTCGAAGGCTTCTTGTTGCTCCTGCCCCCATTCGAACCCCTCTTTATTCAGTCGAAGTAAGGGTGAAAAGGCCTGAGCTTTCCCACTTAGATTAGATATAAACTTCCTTAAGAAATTTATCTTGCCTAAGAGAGATTGCAATTCCTTCTTATTCGATGGCGCTTTCGCTTCCAGAATTGCCTTCGTCTTGTTCTGGTTGATTTCGATTCCTTTCTTGTGGACAACGAAGCCCAAGAAATCTCCAGCTTTCACGCAGAACGCACACTTCAAAGGGTTCATCTTCAGACCATGTCCTCTCATTCTTTCGAATGATTGTCGAAGGTGGTCAATATGATTCTTCCTGAAAACAGATTTTATAACAATATCATCAATATATACTTGCATAAAAGTGTTAATAAAATCATGGAAGATAGTATTCATTGCTCGCTGGTACGTTGCCCCAGCGTTCTTTAGGCCAAAAGGCATCACTACCCATTCGTAAGTGCCTAAGGCCCCAGGGCATCGAAAAGCTGTTTTCGACACATCCTCTTCAGCAATGAATATTTGATTATATCCTGAATAACCATCGAGCATACTCAGGTATTCATAACCAGCGGCAGAATCGACTAGCATTTCCGCCACAGGCATAGGATATTCATCTTTAGGGGTGGCAGCATTCAAATCTCTGAAATCTATGCACACCCTTAACGTACCATTTTTCTTAATTACTGGCACAATATTTGCAATCCATTCGACATACCTTGTAACACGGATGAATTTGCATTTCAGAAGTCTTTCGACCTCCGTTTTGATCTTCGACAGTATTTCTGGAGCGAAGCGCCTTGGATTTTTCTTGATTGGCTTCTTCCCAGGTTTGATTGGCAACTGAAGTTCTACCAATCCTCTGTCGAGACCAGGCATTTCGTCATAATCCCATGCAAAACAGTCTTTAAACTCTTTCAGCAATTGGATTACTTCCAACCTAAGTTCTGGATCGATTTTGGCGCTGATGTAAGTTGGCCTTTTCTCTGATCCTTCGCCTAAGTTGATTTCTTCTAAAGGGTCTTGTGCTAACATTTTAATGTTGTTCGCCAAGGGGTCCTTTTCGAAGCCCAAAGGCTCATCGTCATAGATGGCGTCGAGCCTCTGTTCCTGCATTTCTTCTGGCCTGATATCAGGAGGTTTTGGATCGAAATCCTTTCCTGGGCCTACAGCAGATAATTGTTGATCATTGGCCTGTGTGGCCATGTACTTTACTTCGGCTTCGAGAGCCGTTATCATCTTGGTTTCGGCTACATAAGCCGAAATTCGCTTCAAAGACTGCGACTCAGTCATTATCACTGAATTCGCTTCCCCAACCAGTTGGTTGGATATCAGTTAACCCACTGAAGTCTATGTGGGACAAGTCTTCTCTGTCCCATTGGAAACCATGCTCAGGATGCAGGTATAGGGAACAAAAAGTGTTTGGCGCTGGCGCCATGTCGAAGTCAGGTGTTAGACATGGCCCTATGTGAGCCAAGTTCTTGTCGAAATCTGCCAAACCCAGGTGATTCACTTCGCCAAGGTAATAGCTTTGATCTGCCTCTATGTTTTCGACCATCCCATCTGGACGCCATAGCAGCAGCCTTTGGTGCATTGATGAAGGCACAGCGCCAACACCATGAATCCATTCACGGCCCAACAAAAGATTGTAGTTAGGTTTGGCCGATATGACCATAAACATCGTTGGTCGAAGGATCGACCCTACTTTGATATCTAGCTGGATCACTCCCATAGTGGTCCCTATGCCGCCCTCATAGTTCGACAGGACCATGTTGTGAGGCTTAATGTCCTCATCCCTTTTGCCAATTTTCCTTAGCATAGAGTGAGGAATAATGTTGATGGTTGCCCCACAATCGACCAATATTTTATTCACAGTAGTTTCTTCGAGTTTAGCCCTCATGAATAAAGGCTTGAGGTGATTTTTCATCGCCTCTGTAGGTGGCTCGAAGAACCCGTTTTGTTCCTCAGTGGTGCCATTGTCCATGACAAAATAGCACACTGGCCTATGTTTGGCCATTTCTTGCTCCACTTCCCAGTCACTTGCTTCGACTTCTACCTGTCGATTGAATTCTCTGGGCAGCACTGAAACTATATTCACCATTATGTCCAAAGTATCATCAGACTCAGCATCGTCTTCGTCTTCGACTTCACTTTGGTTAGGCCAAACTAGCCTGTTGGTTACTGGCTCTCTCTCTAGAGGCTTCCTTTGCTTCCTTTGAGGAACATTCGAACTGGTTTCTGCCTTAGGTTCGTTGGCAGCCTCCCTTTCAGCTTTTCGTCTCCTTTGATATCTCCTCCATTGAGATCGAGACATAGGATTTTTACCTTTGTAGTTGCTGGACACTTGTGCAACCTTAGGCGCAGCAACCTGAGGCTCTTTCTTTTGAGTCAAAGAGGAACCTCTTGGCACGTCGAAAGAGTGCCACCTCTCTTCACTTGGCCTTTTCCGACCAGAGGTTTTGTACCAAGTATCTACTGGCACATTTGTTGGAGGCCTAAAAGTCAATGGCCTCTTTTCTTGGTTAGAACCTCTTTGTGAGGCTCTTCTGGGATCATGTCGAAGGTCAACATTCTCCCTTCTCTTATTCGCTGCTCTTACGCCTTGAATGTGCTCAGCAGCTTTTTTATCAAAGATCGAACTGCATCTTGGACACAGCATCACCTCTGATTTCTTTTTCTGGCATCTTTGTAGAAAATCTGCCAAATTTTCATTTTCCCGAGGGAAAGCAGTCTTATTAGCTTGTTCTTGCCTCATGGCCTCTTCTGATTCTTTTGGGTCAGAAAGTTCGACCATGTTGATATTCATTGTATCTTTGTTAGCAAGAGTTAACTGCTTCATTTGTATCTCCAGATTCTCCGTCTGGCCTTGAACAGTGGCCAAGTGGGAACTGGGTTTTGATCCAGTTTTTTGTGCTTCAGCGGTCTCCGACTTCGGGTTTTCGACCGCTTTCTGGACAGCTTCAATTGTCTTTCTGGATAAATTTCCAGAAAAACTGCCAAAGATTGGCATGTTGATGTGGTCCTTTGAGACTTCGACCATGGTAATTCCTGGCTTCTTCGACTGGCTCCTGGTTGCCTCTATCACGTTCACCTCAGAGGGTTCAGCATAGTGGGCTTCAGCCTGCAATGGATTTGAGTCGACAGCCATGGGGGATTTGTCAGCAAACTTCAATCTCCCTTCCTCGATAGCGTCTTGCACAAGATTCCTGAAAAGAAAACATTGAGAAGTTTTATGGCCCAAAAAATTATGATATTTGCAAAAACCTCTCTTCTTTCTTTGATCAAGATGAGGCAGTTTTACCCCTAGGGGTACTATCATTTGGCCATCTTTAACCAATAAGTCGAATATTTCATCACATTTTGTGATGTCAAAACTATAAATCTTTTTTGGGAACTTATCGTTGGTCCTTTCTGGACCAATGGGATTTTTCCCACTTGAGGGGACTAACAGTTTACAAGAGTATGGTGGCCCTTGTTTCAGTTCTGCTAAATCGACTTCTCCTTCTTCGACAGTTAAAGTGTCGTCAAAGGATTCTAGATCTTCGTCATCCATCTCAACGTACGCTATCCTCTCTCTCTTGTGAGTTTTCGTTGCCTTAGCCTTTTCAGCTTTGAGGCGTTCTACCTGTCGAACTCTATCGGCCAGTTGGGCCATGTCTCTTAGGTACTGGGTGTCTAGCTTCTTCCTAATGGAATAATCTAAACCGCCTGCGGCTATTTCGACCAACTCATGTTCTGGCACTTGTGTAAAACATCTCGCCTTGAGCAACCTAAACCTATTTAGATATTCGTCTATAGGTTCAGTGAAACGTCTCTTCACACTGGCCAGTTCTTTCAGGCTTATCTTGGTTTGCCCCATGTAGAATTGTTCATGGAACAATCTTTCCAATTGGGTCCAATGATGGATCGAATTGGGGGGGGGGGGGGGGGAGAGTTGTAAACCAAGTAAAAGCGTTCGTTGTTAAAGAACTTGGGAAGTACTTGATCCTTAGGTTTTCGTTATTCGAAATGTCACCCGCTTCGATCAAATATCTCGCCACATGCTCGACAGTAGATTCTGTCGTGTCCCCAGAGAACTTAGTAAATTTGGGGACTTTGCATCTAGGAGGTAAGTCCGTTTGTAACACGTATTCTGACAATGGAGATGTAAAGTTGGGCCTTCGAAAGCCCATGTTCATCCCATTCTGAGTCATGATCCTTTCAATCATGGTTGCCAGATTGTTTTCCAAACCCATGTTTTGGTATTGGATATGCTGAACCACTTCGTCAGCATTTTGGTTTCTGTTAACTAACCTTACCTCTGGGGTTATTACCCTAGGTTCCTCGACAGGTTGTTCCAATCGTGCCCTAAGGTTTTCTTCGACAGGCTGTTGAGCCTGGTTAATGGTGGTTTCTTCCTCTAAAAATATCCCCTGGTTTCCCCTTATTTGTGCCCTTTGGGGCTGTCGAATCGGTTGGGGTACTCCAAAGAAATCAGCCAAGCGCGCCATTTGTGCTGTCATTTGCTGATTCGATTGAGTAGTGTTTTGTATTAGAGGGTTTAGCACTGTACTCAAAGTTTGTGCCAACATTTGCATCATATCATGGTTGCTTTCGTCCATTTGTTGCCTCAAGACTGTTGTCGAGGCATTTGTAAGGCCATGGGCTACTTGGGACGTTCCTCCTAAGAGTTGGGTCCTATTTCTATTCGCCATGCCTACTCCAGAGCCTTGGAGTGGCGAAGAGGCACTCACCAAAGGGTCTGAAAAAGTGGACGCAGCATTCGTCAGGCTTGCCACTTCAGAAGTTGGCATACCATAGAATGGAATAAATCCTGGGGGAACCAAAGGCCTTGTGCCTAAATTTCCCCTTGGTGGGGGAGTTCCCAAAGGCATCCTGGGGCCTGTTAACGAAGGTATTGGCCCCGTGGTTGTGACCGATACTGCTGGTGTCGAACCAACATTTGTCGCTTCACTTACGGTCGTACTAACCGTTGCTCCCACATTCGTTTGTGGGATTTCGTTATTGTTTGGCGGATTCGCCATCTCTTCCCTTCTTCTGGCAGTATTGTTATCGTTAGTGTATATTCTACCACTTCTCAATAACATACAACTCGAAAAGATGAGATTATTTTCAACAATCAACACACGGTCCCACCAGGTGTGCCAATTTGTTTACCTTGGGATTTGGTAAACAACCGCTGATCCTCCAAATGGTTACTTATTTGGTTACTCGCAGGATCGATCAGATTGATCCTAGGACATAGGTTGATTTTGAAGTTTCGATTAAATTGGATAAGGCTTTAAATAAAGAGGCTTTAAATGAAATAAAGAGGTTTCAAGTAAATTGCATGAAGAAAGGACTTGGTAAAATAAACAAGGCTTAAAGTAAAAGGCTTCGACAGGAATGTAAAGAGGAAAGCAAGTAAATTTCTGGAAAAGTAAATGACTTTGATTAATAAAATTGGTGTTTCACACATACATTTCTCAACAATTCTTTCTCACACGCTGGGTACTCGAATCTATATGAGTGACTTTGTATAGAATTGTGAACACACGCGAGAACTTACATGACTACTACTATTTATACTAAAACATCCCAAGTAACCGTCGGGCAGTTACACTGCTTCGAGATGATTCCACTTGGCACGTTCTCAACGTTCGACGCTCCAGATCTTTGCACGCTACACGTGGTAACTGCTGGAAACCGTTTTCCCTCCAAAAGCTTGAATTTCAAACTGCTCCACTCTGAACCATCGAACACTTTCGTCGAGAGACATCTTCGACGAGAAACTCCTTCGACGTCGAAGGCAACCAACTTCTCCCTTGGAAGAAATCTTCTAAGTACTTTGCCATCTTTCGACGGGCATTTCGACAGACTTAGCCAGTCGAAAACATCCTTCAGCTTTAATGGCTGACATCAACAAAACAAAGGTGTCGAATTTAGGAGCCAACACCGACGAGGCTGGGGAGAAATACCTTCCCCCATACAAAATCCAGGAGCTTCGTTTTTCTTTAGACACCCTCGCCTAGTGAAGCTATGCGCTTGCCCATCGGGCTCATCTCGCTTCCACTTTGCCCGACGAAGTTGGGGCGAGTCACCCTCTCCATACAAAAATTCAAGGGCCCTGTTTTTCACCCCTTTACTTCTCCTCTTGCTCTCCTGGCGCTGCTTGGGCGAAGCTCACTCTCCTTGAAAAGCATATGGCTCCCACGGCGACACAACGCGAACAAGGAATTCCCTGTTCGTTTTCTGCATTGTACCAGTTCCAATTTTCTTGCGATTTCAACACAATATGTTCCAATTCATCACAAATACTCATGTTTTCATCATACAATACCAACACATCATATTATACATCATACACATCAACTCATTGTAAAATAATTTCACCAATTCTCATCAAATCATCATGTTAACATCATCAACCAAAATCCAAACACAAACCTATAATTAACTAAGCCCTATATAGATCATAATAAAAAAGATAAACCCCATTACCTTAGATTCCTAGCAGTAATTCAATCTCTTCTCGCGTTCCACAGTACCCTCTGAGTTCCTCAGTGCGCTAGCTCTCTTCACAACATTCTTCTCACTTTAGGATCGCAGAATGAACATTGACATTGACTTTTCCTTATTTGACCCTTAGACTCTTTCTACGGTCTTTCCGTCTTACCCTCACTTACTTCACAATATTACTACATTGTCCTCATATTCTCTACCTCTTATTTTTTTTTGTTTAATTAATAATAATTCTAAATAATCAAAATTAATTATCTAAAATTACTCAAACACTCAATATCACTTAATTTTCACTATACTACACAACATCATATCACATATACTCATGGATACATCACAAATACTCACAATATTCACAATTAAATATTTAAATAAATAATCTAATTATTTTGTGGTGTTACAATTTCGCTTATATATAAATATGTAACACCTTTCACTATGGTTGATAATATGAAACATGATGAAATGATTGCACCTAACACCACGAGTGATTATAAGAATCACAGTGATATATAAGGTCAAGACTATTTTTTCACGATAAATGGAAAATTATTGGTGATGGAATTTGAACCCTTTCACTCTAGGTACATTTCACAATGGTTTTTAACTATGACCATAGTGGAATTTCTTTTAGTAAATACAAAAAAAAAACACCTAAAAAAGAGTTATTACTATTGGGGGGAGATACTAGGAGCATTGATACATATTGTAGGACTATGCACCTTTGTGAGAGACACATCACTTATCCACCTAAAACCTTAAGGTGATAGGTGAGTGGGTTCTCCCACTTATATATGCTTAAGTCTCCACATTCCTATCCAATGTGAAACTATTTCCCCACTTACTCACACTTGCTATATTATTCCAACAATCCACCTCAAGTGTGAGTCCACAATGTTCCCTCACTTGTACCGCTATTGACATCTTGCAACAGAACACCACTTCCTGGGTGCATTTTGATACAAGTCTCTTCCGGTCCCTTTCTCGAACCAAAGGCTCATGATACCATGTTGGAGGGGAGATACTAGGAGCATTGATATATAGTGCAGGACTAAGCACCTTTGTGAGAGACACACCACTTATCCACCTAAAACCTTAAGGTGATAGGTGAGTGGGTTCTCCCACTTATATATGCTTAAGTCACCACATTCATATCCAATGTAGGACTATTTCTCCACTTACTCACACTTGTTATATTATTCCAACAATTACCACAGTTAACAAGAAGGCCGTTTTAATATGGTATTATGAAAGGTCTATTTTGCAGTAGTATTAGAAGTCAACCTGTAAGCCTGCTGGAAATTATTAATACATTGTCCTACCTTTTCCCTGTTGATTTCTTTTAGATCAACCGATTAAGAAGGAGGGTAAAAGTAAAAAAAATGTGACCTAACTAGAAGGATCCTCAATTATTTTAGATTAGACTCTGCGATGTAATAAGAATAAATCTTGTCATGTTATATTCAAGTTCTTCGATGACTCAATACTTTTATATGGAAAAAGTGGAGATACCCCGACAGATTATTCAAGTATGCCTTAACCGCGTAGAATGGTAGATTGTGATTCAATGGTTTAGATCGGAAACCCACTGAGAATAGTATCTCATCCAACAATGTTATAATATTTTCAGGTACGTGGATATTCAGACTGGACTTGAACAACGGGGACTTGACACTGAAGAGTTGTGGAATTTCTCACCGCTATGTTGAAGGCGGTGTTCAATCGTGGTTGTGGGGTATATTATCGACGATTTTAATCTGGTCCATTTTTAAATATTTACAATGATGTATCTAGAACCAGTTATTAATGCCAATGGTCATAATCTAGATAAACAATTATATATATATATATATATATATATATATATATATATATATATATATATATATATATATATATATATATATATATATATATATATATATATATATATATATATATATATATATATATATATATATATATATATATATATATATATATATATATTAAGTAATCAATTAATTATATTTAATATTTTTAGATTTTCTAAATTAAAATTAAAAAAATTAATTATAATTAAATAAAATAGTTCAATATTTCTTCTAGTTGTATTTATAAAAAAAAATTATTTTTTAGATACATTAAATTACTAATGTACCTGAACAATATATAGACCAAATATATTATTTATACAATGAATATTATAAATAATTTTATTTATAAATAGGTTCAGATAAAGTAATATATTGTGTTTAATGATTTTTCCTTCTAGAAATTCGGAGGATTCGATCTAGATAAAATTCAAGAATTACATGTGTATTATATTGTTGAAATTAAATATTATTGACACGCTCCTTTTAATTAAAAGAAATAGAGTATATGCGCTTGTGACACATACATTTTGCGTTCTATTAAGTCGCATTAGTTGAACGTTGTCCAAAATATATAAGATTGTAATCAGACGAGACAAGATGTGTTATAAGACATCACACACAACTATTTTGTAAAATATATATTACAAAAAGAATAATCACACATAAAAAGGGAAAAAAATTAAAGAGTGACTTATTTAAAAAATAAAATAAAATATCTAAAATAATATCTTAAGAATAATTATTCAAATTAAATTTTTATGAAAAGTTTTTTTATAAATTTTTTTCACACAAAATTATATTACACTATAAAAATAATTAAAAAAAAAACACAAAACAAACGGGACTTAAATATATATTTTTTAAATATGCCTTTATTAATATAAAAGAACATATTTTTAATGATCTAAATTAAATTTGAACTTATCCAAATGGAAAGGATATTTTAGGAATATACATGTAAAAAATTAAAGGCTATAAAAAGGGATGTAAGTAAGGCTTAAAGACACATTGTATACATGATGTCTCAAATGTTGATGAGAATTGTTGTTCCTATATCACTTGTTTTATTGCTAGCAGATGTATCTGAAGCAATAACCTGGCCCGGTGGAGTGAACGCAGTGGTCACCAATGCTTTATCTAATAACAAAATTTTAGGCCTTCATTGCTATGAAAGGTTAGGTCAAGATTTAGGCGAGAAACAACTCCCACCTGGCGGGGAGTTCAAAACTTATTTTATCCCAAGACTTATTTTTAATTCGAGCAAGTATTCTTGTAGTGTTATTTGGGCTGGTTCCAACCTCCAATGGTTTGATCTGTGGTCTAAAGGAAGGGATTGGGGGGAAGGCCCAAATATCAAATGGAACGTAACAGATAAAGAAGCTTGTAGGTTTGAAAATCGTACAGGAAAGTATTCTCTTTGTGTTCCCTACAATCAAGGAAATAATGTACCTTAATTTTGTTCATGTCTTCGAGACACTTCATTATAATAACAATAAATTTAATTTAAGTCTTTTCTTTGTTATCAATTCTTTTTTAATCTTAATACACTATTATGCGACCGATTAATTCAAAGAGAATAATTTAATAGTCTATTTATAAATAAAATACTAAATATAAAACTCGGGCGTGTTTAATAATATTTAATTTAAAAACATTTTTAATTTAAAACTCAAAAGATACAATTTATTATAAGTTAATTCTTTTTGTTTTATATTGGTCTATTTTTTAAATGTTATTATTAAATTCTTTGAATTTTCTTTTTAAGTTCTTCAAATATATTTTGTGTTAGTCAATGTGATCGTTTCTATTATTTTTTGACAAAAAAAGTTAAGGCGTGTAGATTTGATATTATAAGTGGTTTATTTTATTTTTTCTTAATAAATCTAGATCTAAATTTTCAAAATTTAAAAAGATCTTATGAACTCTTCCAAATCCCTCATTTCATGTTTCCACGTCTCTCAGATTTAGGTCGACTTGTTTGTGTAGTTTTGATTCAAACTCTCTATTTTTTTGTGTTCAAATTTTGATAAACTTGTTTATGAAAGATTTTATTTATTTTATTTATAAAAAAATTATTGATTTTGAAGGAAAAAGGCAAATTTTAAAGTGAAGGTGAAGTTGTTGTATGTATTAAAGATCGATGTAATGTTGAGAAAAAGATGAAGAATAACTAGGAATAAAGTGAAGGTGAAGTTGTTGTTTGTTGTTTTATTCATAACATAAAGAAATCTGATATATTTTTTTGGATTTTTTAAGATGATGAATGATGTATGTGTTATACTTTAAATTTGTTCTATTTATTTTTAATTTTTTTTATTGCTAAAAATTATTTTATTTTATAAAATATTATTTATATAGTTATGGGAGTTTAAAATTTATAAAAAGAGGTTTATTTTATAAAGAAATTATTTAGCCTTTTAAAATCAGAAAAGTCCATGTAGGTTTTTTTGAACCAACTGTATTTTTGAGTATGACTTTGTTTAGGTTTCAATCCATTTTAAATATCGAAAGGAGTTACACTATTTTGAAAAATCATAGGTCTTTTTAAATCAGAAAGGAATCCATGTAATTTTTTAGTCCATTTCAAATATTAAAAAGGGTGTGTGTAAAGCAATTCATTTTCTTATTAAAGCCCAATAAATTGAAACAGTATGGGTCCAATTCAGTTTTGATTTTCGTTTTAAAAAAAAATGGTTTAAATCATAACATTATTATTATTATTATTATTATTATTATTATTATTATTATTATTATTATTATTATATTATTATTATTATTAACATTATTATTAACCTATTATTAATCTTACTATTTTTATTATAATAAAAACATAAGCAAATTTGTGTATTAACTTTTCAGAAACAATCTCGTACCAAAACAGAAATTAGGTTAATGCACACAATAAAAATCTACTGTAATATTCAAACAAGATTAATAATAAAATAGAAATTGTTCTGGACTGGGCCTGCCTTGGCCCAAAAGGCAGATAAAGGCCCAAATCTAGACAACTCCTCGAGGAATGCTCACAAACAGACCATCACCAAACGTGCTCGACCACGGACTGCAACTGCTATGCCCGCCATTGCCCGCGACAAGCAGTATCTCCGACCAAGGGAACTCTAGCTCAAGACCAGCTCGAGCACCCTCCCCGTAGGGCAGACTCTGTCCATCCTAACCGTTATAGAATCCTCCACGCTCCGGAAAGACCGCGTCTTCGTCCCTCCTTGTTCTTCGCACAACATCACCAAGAAGGGGACCATGTGCGGGGCCCCACTACACACGTAGAACCTGGAAGTTCCCTTATTGGGTCAGTTATGGTCGGCCCAATGAAGGGACCTTGACCCAGCGCTGGAGGCTATAAATACCCTATGTTCCAAGAGGGTCATGTATTCATCTATTACGCACCTATACACTTTCGGCCTGCTCATTCCATCTCTCACTTTAGCATCAGAGTGTCTTGCAGGTACCCTCCCCCCATCTCTCACTCAAGCCAGTTCGAGCCAGTTGTGACGGTCCTAGTCTGATCCGGTAAGATCAGAAACTAATCAAGGATATCACAGATTTAAAGATAAAATAAAATTCATATTCAAAACGTAAGTAAAATCGTATAACAAATTACATACATATTAATCTATTTCCTAATATACTAAACTCCTAAAACACTATAAAACCTAATAGTTAAAACAGAACAAAAGAAAACAAAAAAAAACCAGAGAGGAAAGAATTACAGAGAAGAAAATTATTAGAAGGAGGAAAATTCATAACAAAAGAATGACAAAGAAGCCTCTCTGCTGTAATCCCCCTTCACCGCCGCCTAGGGTTTCAGCATCTGAAACCCTAGATCCAGTCGTCGCGCCGCCGTCGTCATTAAATCGTCGCCTTAATCATCATCACAGACTTCCATCCGCGAAAGGAATCAAAACAAAGAAATTTAAGGCGCCAAACGATAATCTCTAACCTAGTTTGATGGTTAATTGATGCTTTACACGCCCCTCAATTTTACTAACGCACTCAGAAATGTATCCCCTTGTCTTATTGAGCTTGAATTCAATATTTGAATTCAAGGCCGTAATACCTGCACTCCCCCATTTTTACTAGTCTGGTATTATTTACACCCCCTTGTGTTTTATTTTATTTTCTTTATTATTTTTATATTTTATATTTATAATTATACTAATTATTATTATCATTATTAAATCACATAATTATTATTTTCTAATTTTATCCTAAATATTATTTATTTTTATTGCAAATATTTTTAATCGTGTATTTAAATAAAGATGTTTTCTACAATTAACACATAAAAAATATTTAATCAATAAAAAAAAAAAATTTATAACTAAATTAATTCAACAATTAATTTTTGAAAAGGATTACGAAGCATATTTTAATTAACTGCGCACTTTGTCTAAATATTGAAATGAGTTATACTATTTTAAAAAATCATGGGCCTTTCTAAATCAGAAATGGTCCATGTAATTTTTTTAGTCCATTTCAAATATTAAAAAGGGGGTGTAAGCAATTCATTTTCTTGTTAAAGTTCAATAAATTGAAACAGTATGGCCCAATTCAATTTCGATTTTCGTTTTTTAAAAAAAATATTTTATTTAAATTATAACATTTATTATTATTATTAACATTATTATTAACCTATTATTAATCTTACTATTTTTATTATAATAAAAACATAAGCAAATTTGTGTATTAACTTTCCAGAAACAATATCGTACCAAAACAGAAATTAGGTTAATGCACATAATCAAAACCTATTGCAATATTCAGACAAGATTAATACTAATATAGAAACTAATCAAGGATATCACAAATTTACAGACAAAATAAAATTCATATTTAAAACGTAATTCAAATCATATAACAAATTACATACATATTAATCTATTTCCTAATATACTAAACTCCTAAAACACTATAAAACCTAATAGTTAAAACAGAACAAAAGAAAACAAAAAAAATCAGAGAGGAAAGAATTATAGAGAAGAAAATTATTACAAGGAGGAAAATTCGTAACAGAAGAAGGACGGAGAAGCCTCGCCGTTGTAATCCCCTTTCACCACCGCCTAGGGTTTCAATATCTAAAACCCTAGATCCAGTCGTCGCGTCGCTGCCGCCATTAAATCATCGCCTTAATCATCATCACCGACTTCCATCCGCGAATCGAAAAGAGAGAGCTTAGAAAGAGAATCGAAACAAAGAAATTTAAGGCGCCAGGCAATAATCTCTAACATAGTTTGATGGTTAATTGATGCTTTACACGCCGCCTCCCCCCCCCCCCCCCCCCCCCCCCCCCCCCCCCCCCCCCCCACAGTTTTACTAAGACATTCAAAAATGTACCCCCTGTCTTATTGGGCCTGAATTTAATATTTGAATTCAAGGCCCTAATACCTGCACTCCCCCATTTTTATTAGCCTAGTATTATTTGCACCCCCTTGCGTTTTATTTAATTTTCTTTATTATTTTATATTTTATATTTTATAAATTTTTGTAATTATATAATTATTATTATTATTAAATCACATAATTATTATTTTTTAATTTCATCCTAAATATTATTTATTTTTATTGCATGAAAATATTTTTAATCATGCATTTAAATAAATATACTTTCTAGAATTAACACATAAAAAATATTTAATCAACAATAAATCATTTTTTATAACTAAATTAATTCAACAATTAATTTTCAAAAAGGATTACGAAACATATTTTAATTAATTGCGTACTTTGTCTAAATATCTCCGCTATTCACACACCTAAACTAAGTATGCGGGAAATTCAAATATCTTCGCAATCCATAAAAAACACAAACCAATTACGAACTACGAATTGAGACTCTGATTCCTCATAAAAGGATACGTAGGCATACGATTAAAATCGTGGTGAGTTCCCCTAATAAAATACTAAAACCCTATTCCTATAAAGATTGCACTTTTAAACTCTAGTATCTCTGTGAATAAAGTAAATGAGGGGTGTCTAACACCTTCCCTTCGTCTAAAACCGAGTCCAAACCTAGAATATCTAATTTTTTAAGGTTAACCTTTATATTCTCTTCCTTAGAATAAAAATTAAGGATGTCGACTCTCATTTAAAAATCAATTACAACAATATATTTCTCTTATACTCTTGTATTAGAATGTTATAAGATTTAAATAAATATTTATTTTGTAAAGTATAGATAAATCGGGAGTCGTGGAAGATATTTAAGACTAGATTGTATTATAAGAAATTTTATATAATATTATTTTCTCGTTCATTTGTCAACACGGATAGTTTCTTTTTTTCAAATTTTAAAGTTTCCACGATAATATATTATTATGATCTTTTATTTTCTCCATGTTGTTTTTTCTCACTATTAAAAGTGACATTTTAAATACCAATTCAATCAAATTTAACATTTTACTTATGAGAAATACTAAGAGAAAAGATTATATGTACTAAAATAGATGTTTTCGAGGGATTTAATATTGTAACATTTATCGAATAAGATTATACTTATGAGACAAAAAGTTTATTTTAGTAAATATTATATTATTATTTAAAAAAAATATGACTATATATTTGTCATATTTCAGACTTTATCCATTATTTTTTAAATATAATTAGTAAAAAACTCATGTATCCGCACGGATAAATTTATTTATATTTTAAAATCTTTTGATAAAGTATGATTGTTATTTTGATATATAATTGACATTATAAAATTATTAATAATTGTAAATATTTAAAAATAAATATCTAATAAATCACTAACATGAAAAATGCAATATAACTAATAACTATAAATATTTATAAATATTTTTCTTAAATATTTACTAATAATAAAAATTAAGTATAATCACCTTAAAAAATAAATATTACAATGATAATGATCCGTAAAACGAGAAATTAAATTCATGTTTCTGTTTATTTTTCCATCTTATACTTCTATTAATATTTTCATCTCAAGACAATAAGACAATAAAATATTATACTTCTTCGTCGCTTCATTTTAAGAATTTTTTTTTGAATAACCAAGTATTAAAAAAAAAATCGCAAATAACCACGTTTCAGAAAAAATTACGCAAATAACCATGTTTCAGATGACTCCCCAAAGGAGGAGCCATCTCACTTGGCGCCTACACCCATTATTTAAGGGGAGGCGCCATCTCACTTGGCGCCTATGTGCTTAGGGTATGCCCTAAGCCAAGTGAGATGGCGCCTAAGTGTAATTCTAGGGCAAATTTTTTTTTGGTAATGACCCCCGGTTCCGCATCCCTGTTCTCGCCTTTCCCGTGCTGGGTGTCGTCGCGTTTCCTGCTGTGGCAGGGTCGATGGCCCAGCGAAGTCAATGTGTTCCGGATCCATGAAATCAGTCAGATCACCATATCTAGAAGACCCGCTTTGGTACAGTCAGTTACCCATACCCTCAAAGTTTGGTCGTGTTGGCGGTGGGCGGGGTTCCATGGTGGATCTGTAGCATTGATCGTCTGAGTACGGGGGGTAGAAAGGAAATGGATCTTGGGGTGTTTGGTATTGAGGATGATGGGTGGTTTGGTGATACTGTGGTTGATGGTAGGCTGGGTCGGTTTGTTCGTAATCTTCCGACATTCCCAGATCAGGGCTAAGGCTGGATGTTGAGGGGCCCATATTGGGATATACAGAAGATTGAAATTGTGTATGGGGTATGCGGGTGTGTTGGTATTGTGATTGGTATTATGGTTGGGTGTGAGGCATATGGGGGTATTGGTACTGAGGTGGTGATTGTGGTTGGTTGTGGGGCATTTGAGTGTAATTGTATTGTGGTGGGGACTATGGTTGGGTGTTTGTGGTTCTGTTTCTTCTGGGGGGTTGGTGGGAGGTTGATGTGTGTTGGGTTTGTTGTTGGGGAAACGAGGGTTGTGCCCATTGTGTGCGTGGGTCAACCAAGTACCTTGGATGAGACACGTACATTTCAGGATTACTTACCGACCTGTACCAAGATAAATATTGATCTGTGTGTCGCATATTACCATGATTGAAGAAAATCGGGAATTGCAAGACATATCGGTGATGCCTCTGCCACCTCTTACACCATTCCGGAGCAAAGTCTTTCCAGTTGGTAAGACCCCATTGGGCGTCGACCCTTTTGAGATGCCATGGGGACAAACAAGTTGAATCACTTGGTATCTCTTGATGCATTCCGAACTGCATCTTCACACGGTCGCTGTGGTGCATCTCCACAACGTTGAAACGAATGATTGCAGTCTTCGCGGTCCAAATTGTTGCATCCTCGGGGTTTGGTTCATGGCCCAAACCCAAATATGGTCTCCAGACGAACTGTGAAAAATTTAAATCAGGTTAACAAAAACGTAATATATAAATAATTTAAATGAAGAAAAGTTTAAATGTACGACGTACATCATCCAGGCCTAAGTGATCCAACATATTATGGTATAGTGCGACATTGAATCTTGGATTCTTGCCGTAATCCATACCCCTCACGCAATACCTAAAGGAAATGAAAAACATTTTATTTTTAGCATATATTTGGTGAAGAGATGAATAGTAATAAATGATATAACTTGATGACTTACTTTGTTGCGTACGGGAAAATGAAAGTGTTGTTGTTAATGGGGTTTAAGGACTCCATCCTCCACCAACCCCAGACTTGTAGTAAAAAAGCGCACCCATAAAATGTACATTTTTCCTTGACTGCATTTTTGCACAAGGAACTGTATAGGTGGGCTAAAACTGCAGAACCCCAACTATACTTTCTTGTTTTTTTCAAAATCTCTAAGTAAATGTAAATACATAAAATTTACACTATTTCCCGTACTTTTGGGAAATAAAAAGGTACCAAATAGTATCATAAGATAAGTTATGGCTTTTACTACCCTGTCTTGCTTGGAGGAATTTTCGTTTAATTCCAAACTTGCATAATGATTTTTAAGCTCAGTGAGTAGTATTCCCTGACCTCTCGCACCACCACCTTCAACCATATCCCTGCCCAACAATTCTTCACACTGAGAATTGGGTTGTTGAACCGACCCATTCACAGCCTTACCATCGACAGGGAGACCTAGTAACATGTACACATCCTCTAGCGTGACGGTACATTCACCTATTGGTAGGTGAAATGTATGGGTCTCTGGTCTCCACCTTTCCAACATTGCAAGAATGAACTTCGAATCAATTGTACAGTTGGAGATCTTTATAACATGTCTGAAACCTGCGTATTCCAGATATGGTACGATAAATGGGTCGGGAGCCAGGTAGTTGTGAGACTGGATTCTGAATCTTTTGGTATCCTGAGTTAATAATGTAAAAGATGTAAGATTAAGTAAGATGAACTTAGCATTACCGTAAGTATAAATAATGTATAACCAAATTAGAAACTTACAAATGCGACAATGTTTTCCCTTGTGCCTCTGTGAGAATCGCCCATTGTTAGAAGAGCCATTGTTTAAAATGCTTGAGATTATGAAAGACTTAGAAAGTGTAAGAGATTATGAAAGACTTAGAAAGTGTAAGAGATTATGAAAGATAAGATAGCAGAGAGTGAGACGAGTGTGGGTGTGAGAGAAGTATGATATGGTCTGTATTTATAGGCAAAAAAATTTCATAGAGTGAGTGAGGTGATAGCTGGTGCATGCATGCATGAGAAGTGTCACTCTTGCAGGCTAGGTGGCAGCCTAGGGGGTTACATATCTGCATGCATGTAACACGATTGGACATTAAGGGAGGCACCATTGGACTTGGAGAAAGAGTACAAAAATGAAAGGTGTCACCATCCCAATTGGCGAATAAGAGGTGTCATTGGTTGCAGAGTAGGCTCAGGCTACGTGACAGCCTTTGGGATGCCATGCCTGAATGCATGTAACACTATTGGAGGTGATGGGAGGAGACTTACAAGTTACAATGTAGGTGCAGAGTAGGCGCGGGCTAGGTGGCAGCCTAGGGGGTTACATATCTGCATGCATGTAACACGATTGGACATTAAGGGAGGCGCCATTGGACTTGGCGAAAGAGTACAAAAATGAAAGGTGTCGCCATCCCAATTGGCGAATAAGAGGTGTCATTGGTTGCAGAGTAGGCTCAGGCTACGTGACAACCTTTGGGATGCCATGCCTGAATGCATGTAACACTATTGGAGGTGATGGGAGGAGACTTACAAGTTACAGTGTAGGTGCAGAGTAGGCGCAGGCTAGGTGGCAGCCTAGGGGGTTACATATCTGCATGCATGTAACACGATTGGACATTAAGGGAGGCGCCATTGGACTTGGCGAAAGAGTACAAAAATAAAAGGTGTCGCCATCCCCATTGGCGAATAAGAGGTGTCATTGGTTGCAGAGTAGGCACAGGCTACGTGACAGCCTTTGGGATGCCATGCATGTAACACTATTGGCAGCCTTGGGGGTTACATCCTTACTTAATTGAAATTCAGTATGAGATTTTTAGTCTTACGTTTATCATAACACTGATTCACTTAATCTATCAAACCTTCCAACCTTCAAACCTTACAACCATCAAACCTTCATACAATCAATAAACTTCAAACATACAAACCTTCGAATAACTCATAAACTTAAAACATTCCAACCTTCAAACCTTCAAACAACCCTATGCAATGGCCTCTGCACCACAATATGTCATCAAAGCACATTTCAACGGTGAGACATACATTTGTCCCACCTCTGGGTTTTTGTTTAGAGACACAGACAACATCCGATTTCTTTTAAACGGGAAAGCCAATTTCTCGTACTTCAAAAAACGATTAGAGGCCAAACTTGGACGAGGCCCGGTGACACAGATATTTTATCAGAATCCAGTTTTTTTTGGAAACAACCAAATAATTTTTTATAAGGTTGAAGTTCAAGATGACGAGGATCTCCAGAATATGTTTTCCAGCCATGTGTATTCTTGGTATGACTCTATTGAGTTGTACATTATGCTGCGAGAGCCTCATGTGACACAAGTGGTTGATCCTTTGGAGAATGAACAAGCTGAGGTAGATGCAGTTGATGAAGAAGAAGAAGATGACGAGTTAGAGTTTGATGAAATGGTGAATGATGATTCCGACAATGATGGCATACCTAGTATTACTGCAAACGAAATCTACACACCACCTCCGCACATGACAAACTTCAACATGGGCGGAGATGAACCGTCTACTGATTTATTTTTCAATCCGTATATGCAGTCAGATGAAAACTTAAAAGAGAAGGACAAGTTTCGTAACAGAGAGGAATGCATCAGAGCCATAAAAAAATTCCACATGCTTAACTCGGTTGATTTTAAGGTGGACCGTGTCAACCCAGAAAGGTACAAGATCAAGTGTGTCCACCCTGACTGTATGTTCAAGCTGACTGCATCATACAGATTAAGAGGTGATTGCTGGGTCATAGGTTCCATGACTACCCACACTTGTGTAAGTTCTACCCAATCACAGGACCACCTAAAACTTAATTATGATCTCATCTGTCAAGAAATCCTACCACTGGTCAGCAACGACCCATCTTTGAAGGTGAAGACAATCATCTCCCACATCACCATGGTTTTTAACTATACTCCGTCTTACCGTAAGGCGTGGTTAGCAAAGACTAAGGCGATTGAAAAGGTGTACGGAAACTGGGAGGAGTCATACCAAGAACTTCCTCGCTATCTGAATGCACTCAAGACGTATTCTCCGGGTACTGTTTACGTTCTGGAAACAGTGCCAGCATACACCCAAGATGGTAGTAAACTAAACGGAAACAGAATATTCAGTCGAGTGTTTTGGGCATTTCAACCTTGCATCACAGGGTTTTCATCATGCAAACCAATTATACAAATTGATGGGACTTGGTTGTATGGGAAGTACAAAGGAACGCTACTGATGGCAGTTGCACAAGATGGCAACAACAACATTTTCCCCATTGCCTTTGCCCTAGTCGAGGGGGAGACCGGTGGTGCTTGGAGCTTTTTTCTGAAAAACCTGCGGACACACGTGGCTCCTCAACCAGATCTCTGTTAGATCTCGGACAGACATGCCTCCATTGAAAGTGCCTACAATAATCCTGCAAACGGTTGGCATGACCCTCCTTCTACGCATGTCTATTGCGTTAGGCATATCGTCCAGAATTTCACGAAGGAGATCAAGGACAAAACAATAAGGAAAGCAGTTATGAATGCGGGATATGCATTGACACAACCCACATTCAAATATTACTGCAACCAGATCCGTTTGTCAAATCCGGAAGCCGGTAGGTGGATCGACAATATTCTGGTGGAAAAATGGACTAGGTCATACGACAATGGCCAAAGATGGGGGCACATGACGACGAATCTTATTGAATCGATGAATGGGGTATTCAAAGGCATACGAAACCTCCCGATCACTGCTTTGGTAAAATCTACGTATTTTAGGATGGCTGCATTGTTTTCCAAAAGAGGTGAAATGTGGAATACGGTGTTGCAATCTGGACAACTATGGAGTGAAAGCTGCATGAAATACATTAAGGCAGAAAGTGCCAAAGCCAACACTCATATGGTTATACAGTTTGACCGACACAACCACAACTTCATTGTGAAAGAGACAATCGACCACAACGAAGGCCTGCCAAGACAAGAATATAGGGTCATGCTACCTTCTCGTTGGTGCGATTGTGGCATGTTTCAAGCATTTCGTATGCCTTGCTCTCATGTCATTGCCGCTTGTGCTTATACCCATCAAGATGCGCTGCAACTTCTGTCACACATTTACAAATCTGAAACGTTGCTCAATGTTTACAACAACAACTTTTCTTTGGTAGCAAAACCAGATTATCGGCCTGCATACAACGGCGAAATAGTGTGGCACAATGACCAAATGCGAAGGAACAAGAAGGGTCGTCCCAAAAGTAAGCGCATCACAACAGAAATGGACGATCTTGACAAGCTGGGAAGAAAGTGTGGTTTATGCCGTCAGGTTAGACACAATCGCAAAAATTGTCTGAATCGGGCGTCTGCCTCGACCACATAAAAATTGTAATACATAAAATCTTTCCTTAATTATGTTGTAAATATTAGGGTTTTCCGTTAACAGATTTTGCTACAATAAATATTGCGCGTACAAGAAAAATACACAATATTTCGTCTATGAAATTACAACTGTTAACACAATTTCATCTGACCCATGCATCATCAATATTACATCGTTGTCTGTTTTGACTTCCTCCAACCATACATTAGGTCTTTCTGTCGCATGTGAGGTTGTTGTTCGTCTTCGCTGGATCCTTCGAATTTTTCCCCCTCCGCAATGTCTCCATCTAGCCATCGCATCAACTCCCGCTTCAGACGCTCCATGGAGTGAATGTGCCAAAATTTCATTTTCATCGCAGGTTTCGTGGCGGAGAAGATAACGTAACCATCTCTGCTAAAAATCATGGGCGATGTCATGACGCAAATAACAGAGTAAAAAATAACAAAACAGTGCGAGAAAGTGTGAGAAACGACGGAGAAACGGACAAATTATTTATAAAACATCATTTTGCCCTAGTTTTGCCCTAGGAGCCAAGTGAGATGGCGCCTCCTCTCACTTTTAAAGTGCATGCGCCATCTCACTTGGCTAAAAGTGAGAGGAGGCGCCAAGTGAGATGACGCCTAGAGTAAAACTAGGGGTGGAGGCGCCAAGTGAGATGACGCCTAGGGTAAAATTAGGGGTGGAGGCGCCAAGTGAGATGACTCCTCATTTAGGGAGTCATCTGAAACATGGTTATTTGCGTAATTTTTTCCGAAACGCGATTATTTACGAAATTTTATTTTAATACCTGATTATTGTAAAAAAAAATCTCATTTTAAAAACAAGCACATTCTCATACTTGTTTGTTTGCTTTTATTAAAGTAAAAAATGAAATGTAAATAACTACATACAAATAAGGAAATCAAAGAAAATCCAGTGACTTTTTACTTCTTTCATACCAAGAGAGAGCAATTAAAGAGTATTCCATCCGATCAACTTCAATCAGCACAAAGTATAATAATATCCATCTTCTCATTGAACTCAATTAACTATTCTATCATGTTTATTATATTCTCTTTTCTCAATTGCCATCCAAATGTTGTTAAATAACAACCCCTCTAATTTTTAAATATATATTAACGTCTTTTGATGTTTATTAAAATGATACATACATCTCTTATAATTTTTAGTGACAGTTAAAAATTATAAATATAAATGATATTTATTTTTAGTCTATTACTATAATTTTCCCTTAACATATATATTTAGAGGAAGTCAAAGTTTGATTTAAAATTAGAGAGGTGTCAATGTCTTTTTAATAAATCTAAGGAGAGATAAGTGTAATTTTCTTTTAAAAATATTGTGCATACAAAATAAATGGAGCAATCTTTAAAACTTCAAATGATAATTATTTTGGAACAACTTTACAATTATTATGAGTGATGTTTTATTTCAAAAAGAATCAATGTATAAATACCTTAAACATTTAAAAAAAATCATATATAAAAAAATGGTTCTTTTAGTTCAGCCTATTAAGACACGGTATTAAAAAATTATTGAATTAATTATTTTATCCTTCTTCAGATGTATTTTTATCAAATTTAATTTTCTTCTAGTTTGAATTTTTCATTAGTGTCCCTTTTTAAATAAAAGGAAGAAGGTAAGTACAATATAATTTATAAAAAAAATGAAGATATTGCTCAATCACAATATAAAAGTTTTAACTTTAAAAAATGGAAGCAATATCATAAAAGACAATTCATAATCTAAAACAAAAGACAAAATCATAATCTATAACCAAAGAGTAAGTGAAATAATTTGTACAAAGAGAATATAGTTAATAACTGAGAAGAGTATAGAAGAAACACACTCAAAAAGATAGAAAATTATCAGAATATAGAAGGGGAAATCAATTCCACACCTCTTCTTTTAGAACAAAAAGATTTTAAGAAATATGATTTATTTTCTAATTATTATTTTCTAATTTCATCCTAAATATTATTTATTTTTATTATATTAAATATTTTTAATCATACATTTAAATAAAGATATTTTCTACGATTAACACATAAAAAATATTTAATCAACAATAAATTATTTTTTATAACTAAATTAATTTCAACAATTAATTTTCGAAAAGGATTACGAAGCATATTTTAATTAACTGCGCACTTTATCTAAATATCTCCGCTATTCACATACCTAGACTAAGTATGCGGGAAATTCAAATATCTTCGTAATCCATAAAAAAAACACAAACCAAATGCGAACTACGAATTAGGACTTTGATTCCTCATAAGAGGATACGTAGGCATACGATTAAAATCGTGGCGAGTTCCCCTAATAAAATACTAAAACCCTATTCCTAAAAGATTACACTTTTAAACTCTAGTATCCTTGTGAATAAAGTAAATGAGAGGTGTCTAACACATTCCCTTCATTTAAAACCGAGTCCAAATCTAGAATCTCTAACTTTTTAGGGTTAATCTTTACATTCTCTTCCTTAGAATAAAGATTAAAGATGACGACTCTGATTTAAAAATCAATTACAACAATATATTTCTCTTATATTCTTGTATCAGAGTGTTGTGAGATTTAATTAAATATTTATTTTGTATAATATAGATAGACCAGAAATCGTGGAGGATATTTGAGAATAGATTGTATTATAAGAAATTTTACATAGTATTATTTTCTCGTTCATTTAACAACACTGATAGTTTTTTTTCTTCAAATTTTAAAATTTCCACGTTAATATATTATTATGATGAAACAGTATCACAATATATATATGGGAATGATAGGATATATATATATTGCAGCAACAGTAGGAAATAAGAGAGATTAATGTTAACAACTTTAGCAGCAAGTTGTTTACAGACTCAGATGTGAAAAGAGAATAGAGGGAGAAGAATAATCATCCTACAATTCACATAACCTCAAATATTCTCCTAGTACAATATATATAGCTGGCATTAAGGTTTCACAAATTCCTTCCACATGCTATGCGCCTTCCTTGCTCTCTCTCCTCTGCGTGGTTGTGCCTCACCACTAGTGGAAGCCTCACATTTTTCCTCCATGTGCTGTGGGACCCGTATCTGCAGTGCTGACTCACTTGTTTCTAGAAGGCTATTATTCTTTTGTCTCATTACAATACCATCCCCATTAAACACAACCTTGTCCTCAAGGTTGTAGGAAGGAAACTTCTTTTTCAAGTCATCAATATCCTCCCACGTTGCTTCAGCTGTAGGATGCTGATCCCATTGGACAAGAACCTGGTGAACTTTCTGATTGGCTTTGATTATGGTTCGAGCTTGTAAAACTTCGGTTGGCTGTATGATTGGTCCAGTCTCAGACATAGTGAGAGGTAATGGCATGTACTGATTCTGAGGTACACCTTTGAAAGGCTTAAGCTGAGATATGTGGAAAACCGAATGAATTTTGGCATGCTCCGGTAGCTTGAGCTTATAGGCAACTTCTCCCACTCTTGCTATGATCTCAAACGGGCCAAAATATTTCATTCCCAATTTCTGATTCTTGCGCAGAGCAACCGACTGTTGTCTATATGGTTGAAGTTTCACTAAGACCAACTCACCAACTTGTAAGGTCAGATCTCTTCTATGCTTGTCAGCCTGTTTCTTCATATATTGCTGAGCCCTCTCCAATTGAGTTTTCAACTGCTGCATCAATCTATCTCTCGCTACCAATTCCTCCTGCAGTGTTGGAGGATCATTAGCATGGGGTTCATATCTTGTCAGAGTTGGTGGATTTCTCCCATACAAAGCTTTAAATGGCGTCATTCCAATGCTAGTTTGTAAAGCTGTGTTGTACCAAAATTCTGCCCAAGACAAAGCTTTAAACCAGGACTTAGGATTGTGAAAAGTGAAACACCTAAGAAACAGTTCTAATCCCTTGTTAAGGACTTCAGACTGACCATCAGATTGAGGATGGTACGCAGAAGACATTGCTAATGTTGTACCCTGTAGCTTGAATAGGTGTTGCCAAAAAGAGCTTGTGAACACCTTATCTCTATCAGAAACTATAGATTTAGGCATCCCATGTAATTTCACTACATGCTGCATGAAGATTTCAGCAACTGATCTGCTAGAGTAATCACTTTTCATTGGTAAAAAGTGAGCATACTTTGTCAGTCTATCCACTACTACCAGGATAGTAGTAAAACCGAATGACATTGGTAGGCCAGTAATAAAGTCCATAGCTACATCCTCCCATACCTGTGATGGTATAGGCAATGGCTGTAACAATCCAGCAGGCAAGGTATTAGATGACTTAGCTCGTTGACAGACACTGCAATTCTGAACATATTGAGATACATCCTTCTTCATGTCAGGCCAATAGAATTGAGCCTTGATTCGGGCCATAGATCTCGTAATTCCAGCATGGCCCCCTATTGGAGAAGAATGAAATTCCTGTAAAACTTGCTGAACCAAATCTTTATGTTGGGGAATAACAATTCTCTTTTTCCAATAGAGTAATCCCTCTTTGAATGTGTAATGTAAATATGTATTGCCCTGCTGTATGCACTTATCAATGACTTCTTTCCATTGACTATCTGCTTGCAACTCCTCTCTAATGGATTGTATAAATTTGCACTGTGGTTCAGACCAAGATAATGTCATCAATCTAGACAAAGCATCTGCTGCCATGTTTTCTTTGCCTGGTTTGTACTCGATGATGAAGTCATAGCCCAAGAATTTATGTAACCATTGTTGTTGCTCTGGTGTCTGCAGTGATTGATCCATTAAACTCCTCAAGCTCTTTTGATCCGTGCGAATGATGAATCTATGTCCCAGCAAATAGTGTCTGAACTTTGCTATTGCTTCAGAAATAGCTAACATCTCTCTAAAATAAGCTGATTTCTTTTGATTTCTAGGGACTAGCTTCTTTGAAAAATAGGCTATAGGGTGACCCTCTTGATGCAACACTGCACCCACCCCTACCCCAGAAGCATCTGTTTCCAGTATAAATGGTTTTTTAAAATTTGGTAAGGCCAATACAGGAGCAGAAATCATGACCTTCTTCAATTGATTAAAAGCTATCTCAGCCTGTTCATTCCACACATAGCTCTCTTTTTTGAGTAAATCAGTCAATGGGGCAGCCAACTTAGCATAAGATTTTATAAATCTTCTATAATACCCTGTGAGGCCCAAGAACCCTCGTAATTGCTTAACATTCTTAGGTAGAGGCCACTCTTGAACAACTTGTATTTTGTCCTTGTCCATGGAAACACCTTGTCCTGTTACTATATGTCCAAGGTAATCAATCTCAGAAACCCCAAACGAACACTTAGACAGTTTGATGAACATTGTATTAGCTTGCAGTATACTTAATACCTCATCTAAATGTTTCAAATGCTCCTGCCATGTAGGGCTGTAGATTAGTATGTCATCAAAGAAGACTAACACATACTTTCTCAAAGCATGCTGAAAAATGTGATTCATGAGACTCTGGAATGTGGCTGGAGCATTTGTTAGACCAAATGGCATGACCATCCATTCATAGTGACCTTGGTGTGTTCTGAATGCTGTCTTGTATCTATCTTCTGGTTGTAGCAGTATTTGATGATAACCAGACCTGAGGTCCAACTTTGAGAAGTATTCCGCTCCAAAGAGCTCATCTAATAGCTCATCAACTGTAGGAATTGGAAATGAATCCTTGACAGTTATAGCATTTAGAGCCCTATAATCAGTACAGAACCTCCATGTGCCATCTTTCTTTTTCACCAATATGATTGGTGAAGAAAAAGGACTTGTGCTTGGCTGTATAATCCCTTGTTGTAGCATTTCCTGAACCATGTGCTCAATTTGAGCCTTCTGGCTGTGTGGATACCTGTATGGCTTAACCTTCACAGGGTTAGAGCCCTCTATCAAAGGAATATGGTGATTATGAGCTCTGTTGGGTGGCAATGTATTTGGCTGGTGAAACAAACATTTGTAGGTGTGCAATAATATTGCCAACTCAGGATCAATGTTGTTAGGCAACTCTTTCAAAACATCTTCGGCAGTATAATTTTCTTGCCATTGGATGGTAAAGTATTCAGCTATAGCATCAGTGTTGTGGAATCGCCTAAAATGGTGTAATTGTGCTATTGCTGGTGTGGGAGCTCTTTCCCCTTCAAGTGTCACAAACTTACTATTGAAAAAAAACTTCAATGTAAGTGAAGCATAATCAGCTACATGGGGTCCTAATGTAGCTAACCAAGCTGCTCCCAATATCACATCTGCTCCAGCTACCGGTAGTAAAAACACAGGGACTTTCAACTCATTGCCTTGTATATTTAATGGTAACTCTTGAATGACCCCTTCGGCAGTCATCAAATCACCATTTCCCACCAGCACTCTGAAAGGTGGCCCTGGTTCAATAGGTATTTTCAGAAATTTGGCTATGCGAGGTTGCAAGAAGTTATCTGAACTGCCTCCATCAATTAGCACTTGTACCTTGATATTTCCAATTAGACCCGAAAATCTAAGTACGCCCAAATTAGAATCGCCTTTCATGGCATTTAAGGATAAATGATGTTGAGGTTGTTGCTGGTGAGGATTATCTGCGATTTCATCATTTTGTGTTTCTTCCACTACATTGACTGTTTCCTCTGAATCATCATAATGGAGCAGCATCAGTTGTCTATTGGGACATTTATGAGTGAAGGAGAACTTGTCATCGCACCAATAACATAAGCCCTTGTCTCTTCTCAGTTGCATTTCAGCAGGTGAGATGCGTTTGATATTGGGGTTCTTTTGGAATTGGCTCATAGGTCTCGTGGGGGGTGTGTTAAGGATGGGAGTAGTATTTTTTTGGTTATTTTCTGGTTTGGCTGAATTGAAGGGTGGTTTGTAGTAAGTGTTTGGGTTGCTTTTTTGTGGTTTGGTTGATTGGGTGTATTTTTCTTCATAGACTTTGGCTAATGAAACTGCTTTGACAATGGAGGTGGGTGTATGGATTAACACGTCTCGACGAATCTCGGTATTGAGTCCACTAATGAAGCAATCGATTAAAGCATCATTGCTTAACCCATAAACTCGGTTAGCTAAAGCAGTGAACTGAAGATAATACTCAGAAACCGTTCCTGTTTGATTCAATTTAAACAATGTGGCGCGAGGGCATTCATATATGGATGGTCCAAAATCTAATTCTAAAGCACGAGTAAATTCCAGCCAAGAATGAAACGGATTAGAACGTTGTACCATTTGGAACCAAGGCACAACATCTTTATCAAGATGTACAGAGGAAATAGTTAATCTATCATGATCCGGGGTATCATAATACCCAAAAAACTGCTCAGCACGAAAAATCCATTCATGCACATTCGTGCCGTCAAAACGAGGAAACTCAAGTTTTATATTTCTCACCTGAAACGGAGGTCTGTTGTTGAGTTCTGGACCATGGCGATTTTTCGACGGTGTTTGCTGAATAAGGATGTCAAGCGCTGTGTGAATCTCGTCGAACTTTGATGCGTTCCCCACTTCCAGTCGCTCCATACGTTCTAGTATTTCTGTCTGAAATAGCTTCAGTTCTTCCGTGTTGCGCTTGATATCTTCTTGCGTTTCTTTGTGTTGAGGGTTGGCCATGGTTGGTGAAAGCACCAATGAAACAGTATCACAATATATATATGGGAATGATAGGATATATATATATTGCAGCAACAGTAGGAAATAAGAGAGATTAATGTTAACAACTTTAGCAGCAAGTTGTTTACAGACTCAGATGTGAAAAGAGAATAGAGGGAGAAGAATAATCATCCTACAATTCACATAACCTCAAATATTCTCCTAGTACAATATATATAGCTGGCATTAAGGTTTCACAAATTCCTTCCACATGCTATGCGCCTTCCTTGCTCTCTCTCCTCTGCGTGGTTGTGCCTCACCACTAGTGGAAGCCTCACATTTTTCCTCCATGTGCTGTGGGACCCGTATCTGCAGTGCTGACTCACTTGTTTCTAGAAGGCTATTATTCTTTTGTCTCATTACATATGATCTTTTATTTTCTCCATGTTGTTTTTTCTCACTATTAAAAGTGACATTTTAAATGTCAATTCAATCAAATTTAACATTTTACTTATGAGAAATACTAAGAGAAAAGATTATATGTATTAAAATAAATGTTTTTGAGGGGTTTAATATTGTAACATTTATTGAATAAGATTATACTTATGAGACAAAAAGTTTATTTCAGTAAATATTGTCTCATTATTTAAAAAAAATATGATTATATATTTGTCATATTCTGGACTTTATTCATTATTTTTTTAATAAAAAACTCGTGCGTTCGCACAGATAAATTTTTTTATATCTTAAAATCATTTGATAAAGCATGATTATTATTTTGATATATATAATTGGTATTATAAAATGATTAATAATTGTAAACATTTAAAAATAAATATATGATAAATCACCAACATAAAAAATACAATATAACTAATAACTATAAATAATTATAAATATTTTTCTTAAATATTTACTGATAATAAAAATTAAGCATAATTATTTTAAAAAAATAAATATTATAATGATAGTGACCCATAAAACGAAAAATTAATTGGGTTCAGTTTTCCATCTTATACTTCTATTAATATTTTCATCTCAAGACAATAAGACAATAAAACATTATACTTCTTCGTGGCTTCATTTTAAAAACCAGCACATTCTCATACTTGTTTGTTTGCTTTTATATATATATATATATATAAAAGTCAAAAATGAAATGTAAATTGCTACATACAAAAAAGGAAATCAAAGAAAAGCCAACGACTTTTTACTTCTTTCATACCAAGAGAGAGCAAATTAAAGAGTATTCCATCCGATCAACTTCAATCACCACAAAGTATAATAATATCCAACTTCTCAGCTGAACTCAATTAACTATATCATGTTTATTATTTTCTTTTTTCTCAATTGCCTTCTGAATGTTGTTGAATATCACCCAAAACACACACCTACACAAACCACCTCTTATAATTTTTAGTGACCGTTAAAAACTATGAATTTTTTTTATTAATAATCATATATTAAAATAATATTTTGTAAATAATCGGGTTTCGGAAAAAATTACGCAAATAACCATGTTTCAGATGACTCCCCAAAGGAGGAGCCATCTGAAATGGCGCATGCACCTAGCATTTTGCCCTAGGCGCCATCTCACTTGGCGCCTCCCTTGGCTTTTAGCCAAGTGAGATGGCACATGCTCCTTAAAAGTGAGAGGAGGCGCCATCTCACTTGGCTCCTAGGGCAAAATGCTATTTTATAAATAATTTGTCCGTTTCTTCGAAATTTCTCACACTTTCTCGCACTGTATTTTTATTTTGTACTTTGTTATTTGTGTCATGACGTCGCCTATGATTTTTAGCAGAGATGGTTACGTTATCTTCTCCGCCACAAAACCTGTGATGAAAATGAAATTCTGGCACATTCACTCCATGGAGCGTCTGAAGCGGGAGTTGATGCGATGGCTAGATGGAGACATTTCGGAGGGGGAAAAAATTCGAAGGATCCAGCGAAAACGAACAACAACCTCACATGCGACAGGAAGACCTAATGTGTGGTTGGAGGAAGTCAAAACAGACAGCGATGTAATGTTGATGATGCATGGGTCAGATGAAATTGTGTTAACAGTTGTAATTTCCTAGATGGAATATCGTTAATTATTCTTGTACGCGTTTTATTAATTGTAGCAAAATCTGTTAACGGAAAACCCAAATGTTTACAATACAATTATGAAAAGATTTTACTTATTACAATATTTATGTGGTCGAGGCAGACGCCCGATTCAGACAGTTTTTGTGATTGTGTCCGACCTGACGGCATAAACCACACTTTCTTTCTAACCTGTCAAGATCGTCCATTTCTGTTGTGATGCGCTTACTTTTGGGACGACCCTTCTTGTTCCTTCGCATTTGGTCATTGTTCCACACTATTTCTCTGTCGTATTCAGGCCAATAATCTGGTTTTGCTACCAAAGGAAAGTTGTTGTTGTAAACGTTGAGCAACATTTCAGATTTGTAAATGTTCGACAGAAGTTGCAGCGCGTCTTGATGGGTATGAGCACAAGCGGCAATGACATGAGAGCAAGGCATACGAAATGCTTGAAACCTGCCACAATTGCACCATTGATAAGGTAGCATGACCCTATATTCTTGTCTTGGCAGGCCTTCATTGTGGTCGATTGTCTCTTTCACAATGAAGTTATGGCTGTGTCGGTCAAACCGTATAACCATGTGAGTGTTGGCTTTAGCACTTTCAGCCTTAATGTATTTCATGCAGCTTTCACTCCATAGTTGTCCAGATTGCAACACCGCATTCCATATTTCACCTCTTTTGGAAAATAACGCAGCCATCCTAAAATACGTAGATTTTATCAAGGCAGTGATTGGGAGGTTTCGTATGCCTTTGAATACCCCATTCATTGATTCAATAAGATTCGTTGTCATATGCCCCCATCTTTGGCCATTGTCGTATGACCTAGTCCATTTTTCCACCGGAATATTATTGATCCACCTACCGGCTTCCGGATTAGACAAATGGATCTCGTTGCGGTAATAATTGAATGTGGGTTGTGTCAATGCATATCCCGCATTCATAACGGCTTTCCTCAATGTTTTGTCCTTGATCTCCCTCGAGAAATTTTGGACGATATGCCTAACGCAATAGACATGCGTAGAAGGAGGGTCATGCCAACCATTTGCTGGATTATTGTAGGCACTTTCAATGGAGGCATGTCTGTCCAAGATCAAACAGAGATCTGGTTGAGGAGCCACGTGTGTCCGCAGATTTTTCAGGAAAAAGCTCCAAGCACCACCGGTCTCCCCCTCGACAAGGACAAAGGCAATGGGGAAAATGTTGTTGTTGCCATCTTGTGCAACTGCCATCAATAGCGTGCCTTTGTACTTCCCATACAACCAAGTCCCATCAATTTGTATAATTGGTTTTCATGATGCAAACCCTGTGATGCATGGTTGAAATGCCCAAAACACGCGACTGAATATTCCGTTGCCATTTAGTAGACTACCATCTTGGGCGTATGCTGGCACTGTTTCCAGAACGTAAACACTACATGGAGAATACGTCTTGAGTGCATTCAGGTAGCGGGGAAGTTCTTGGTATGACTCCTCCCAGTTTCCGTACACCCTTTCAATCGCCTTAGTCTTTTCTAACCACGCCTTACGGTAAGACGTAGTGTAGTTAAAAACCGTGGTGATGTGGGAGATGATTGTTTTCACCTTCAAAGATGGGTCGTTGCTGACCAGGGGTAGGATTTCTTGACAGATTAGATCATAGTTGAGTTTTCGGTGGTCCTGTGATTGAGTGGAACTTACACAAGTGTGGGTAGTCATGGAACCTATGACCCAGCAGTCACCCCTTAATCTGTATGATGCCGTCAGCTTGAACATACAGTCAGGGTGGACACACTTGATCTTGTACCTTTCCGGGTTGACACGATCCACCTTAAAATCAACCGAGTTGAGCATGTGGAATTTTTTAATGGCCCTGATGCATTCCTCTCTGTTACGAAACTTGTCCTTCTCTTTTAAATTTTCATCCGATTGCATATACGGATTGAAAAATAAGTCAGTAGAAGGTTCATCTCCGCCCATGTTGAAGTTTGTCATGTGTGGAGGTGGTGTGTAGATTTTTTTTGTAGGAATACTTGGGATGCCATCATCGTCGGAATCATCATTCACCATTTCATCAAACTCTAACTCGTTATCTTCTTCTTCATCATCAACTGCATCTACCTCAGCTTGTTCATTCTCCAAAGGATCAACCTCCTGTGTCACCTGAGGCTGAGGCTCTCGCAGCATAACGTACAACTCAATAGAGTCGTACCCAGAATAGACATGGATGGAAAACATATTCTGGAGATCCTCGTCATCTTGAACTTCAACCTTATAAAAAATTACTTGGTTGTTTCCAAAGAAAACTGGATTCTGATAAAATATCTGGGACATCGGGCCTCGTTCAAGTTTGGCCTCCAATCTTTTTTTGAAGTACGAGAAATTGACTTTCCCGTTTAAGAGAAATCGGATGTTGTCTGTGTCTCTAAACAAAAACTCAGCGGTGGGACAAATGTATGTCTCACCGTTGAAATGTGCTTTGACGACAAATTGTGGTGCGGAGGCCATTGCGTAGAATTGTTTTAAGGTTTGAAGGTTGGAATGTTTGAAGGTTGGAATGTTTGAATTTTATGAGTGATTCAAAGGTTGGAATGTTTGAGGTTTATTGATTGTATGAAGGTTTGAATGCTGTAATGTTTGAAGGTTGGAATGTTTGAATTTTATGAGTGATTCAAAGGTTGGAATGTTTGAGGTTTATTGATTGTATGAAGGTTTGAATGCTGTAATGTTTGAAGGTTGGAATGTTTGAACTTTACGAGTGATTCGAAAGTTTATATGTTTGATTGTTTATAGGTTTGAAGGTTTGGTTGTAAGAACGTTTGAAGGTTGGAAGATTTGACAGATTATGTGAATCAATGTTATGATAAACGTAAGGCTAAAAATTTCAATTAAGTAAGGATGCAACCCCCCAAGGCTGCCAATAATGTTACATGCAAGGAATCCCAAAGGCTGTCACGTAGCCTGAGCCTAGGCTGCAACAAAGGACACCTCTTATTCGCCAATTGGGGTGGCGACACCATTCTTTTTTGTACTCTTTCTCCAAGTCCAATGGTGCCTCCCTTACTGTCCAATCGTGATACATGCATGCAGATATGTAACCCCCTAGGCTGCCACCTAGCCTGCCCATAGTCTGCACCTATACATGTATGTTGTAAGTCTTCTCCCATCACCTCCAATGGGCTTACATGCATTCAGGCAAGGAATCCCAAAGGTTGTCACGTAGCCTGAGCCTAGGCTGCAACAAAGGACACCTCTTATTCGCCAATTGGGGTGGCGACACCATTCTTTTTTGTACTCTTTCGCCAAGTCCAATGGCGCCTCCCTTACTGTCCAATCGTGATACATGCATGCAGATATGTAACCCCCTAGGCTTCCACCTAGCCTGTCCATAGTCTGCACCTATACATGTATGTTGTAAGTCTCCTCCCATCACCTCAATGGGCTTACATGCATTCAGGCAAGGAATCCCAAAGGTTGTCACGTAGCCTGAGCCTAGGCTGCAACAAACGACACCTCTTATTTGCCAATTGGGGTGGCGACACCATTCTTTTTTGTACTCTTTCTCCAAGTCCAATGGCGCCTCCCTTACTGTCCAATCGTGATACATCCTTAGGCTGACACCTAGCCTGCAAGAGTGACACCTTTCATTTTTTGTACATGCATGCATTCATATTTGTAACCCCCAGGCTGCCACCTAGCCTGCAAGAGTGACACTTCGCTTGCATGCAAGCACCAGCAACCACTATATGAAATTTATTTGCCTATAAATACATACCATATCATACATCTCTCACACCCACACAAGTCTCACTCTCTGCTACGAAATCTTTCATAATCTCTTAAACTTTCTAAGTCTATCATACTCTCTATCTCTTCCTAAGTCTTTCATAATCTTAAGCATTTTAAACAATGGCTCTTCTAACAATGGGCGATACTCACAGAGGCACAAGGGAAAACATTGCCGCATTTGTAAGTTTCTTTTTTGGTTATACATTTTTCATACTTCAGATAATGCGTTGTTCTTCTTACTTAATCTTACACATGTTACATTATGAACTCAGGACACAAAAAGATTCAGAATCCGTTCTCACAACTACCTGGCTCCCGACCCATTTATCGTACCATATCTGGAATACGTAGGTTTTGGACATGTCATAAAGATCTCCAACTGCACCATTGACTCGAAGTTCATTCTTGCAATGTTGGAAAGGTGGAGATCAGAGACCCATACATTTCACCTACCAATAGGTGAATGTACCACCACGCTAGAGGATGTGTACATGCTACTAGGTCTCCCTGTCTACGGTAAGGCCGTGAACGGGTCGGTTCAACAACCCAACTCTCAGTGTGAAGAACTGTTGGGCAGGGATATGGTAGAAGGTGGTGGTGCGAGAGATCAGGGAATACTACTCACTGAGCTGAAAAGTCATTATGCAAGTTTGGAATTAAATGAAAATTCCTCCGAGAATGACAGGGTAGTAAAAGCCAGAACTTATCTTATGATACTTTTTGGTACATTTTTATTTCCCGAAAGTACGGGAAATAGTGTAAATTTTATGTATTTACATTTACTAAGAAATTTTGAAAAAACAAGAAAATATAGTTGGGGTTCTGCAGTTTTAGCCCACCTATACAGTTCCTTGTGCAAAAACCCAGTCAAGGAAAAATGTACATTTTATGGGTGCGCTTTTTTACTACAAGCCTGGGGTTGGTGGAGGATGGAGTCCTTAAACCCCGTCAACAACAACACTTTCGGTTTCCCGTACGCAACAAAGTAAGTCATCAAGTTATAGCATTTATAACTATTCATCTCTTCCCCAAATATATGCTAAGAATAAAATGTTTCTCATTTCCTTTAGGTACTGCGTGAGGGGTATGGATTACGGCAAGAATCCAAGATTCAATGTCGCACTCTACCGCAATCTGTTGGATCACTTAGGCCCGGATGACGTACATCGTAGCTTTTAACTTTTGTTCATTTAAATTATTTATACATTACTTTTGCGTTAACCTGATTTAAATTTTATCGCAGTTCGTCTGGAGACCATATTTGGGTTTGGGCCATGATCCAAACCCGGAGGATGCAGCAACTTGGTCTGCGAAGACTGCAATCATTCGGTTCAACATTATGGAGATGCACCACAACGACCGTGTGAAGATGCAGTTCGGAATGCATCAGGAGATACCAAGTGATCCAACTTGTTTGTCCCCATGGCATCTTAAAAGGGTCGACGCCCAGTGGGGTCTTACCAACTGGAAAGACTTCGCTCCGGAATGGTGTAAGATGTGGTAGAGGCGTCACCGCTACATCTTGCAATTCCCGGTTTTCCTTAATCAAGGTAATATGCGACACACGGATCAATATTTGTCTTGGTACAGGTCGGTTAGTAACCCTGAGATGCACGTGTCTCATCCAAGGTACTTGGTTGACCCACGCACACAATGGGCATAACCCTCGTTTCCACATCAACAAACCCAAAACCCATCAACCTCCCACCAACCCCCAAGAAGAAACAGACCCACAAACACCCAACCACAGTCCCCACCATAACACAACTACAATCAAATGCCACACAACCAACCACAATCACCACCACACTACCAATACCCCGATATGCCTCACACCCAACCACAATACCAATCCCAATACCAGCACACCCGCATACCCCACACACAATTTCAGTCTTTCGCATATCCCAATATGGGCCCCTCAACATCCAGCCTTAGCCCTGATATGGGAATGTCGGAAGATTACGAACAATATCACCAAACCACCCAACATCCTCAATACCAAACAACCCAACATCCATTTCCTTTCTACCCACCGTACTCAGACGATCAATGCTACAGACCCACTATGTAACCCCACCCACCGCCAACACGACCAAACTTTGAGGGTATGGGTAACCGACTGTACCAAAGCGGATCTTCTAGATATGGAGATCTGACTGATTTTATGGATCCAGACCGCATTGACTTCGTTGGGCTGTCGACCTTGCCGCAGCAGGAAACACGACGACACCCAGCACGAGAAAGGCGAGGACGGGGATGCGGAACCGGGGGTCATTACCGGGTTCCGGGGGATCACTGATTTATCTAATTTTTTTTCCTGTATTTTTTTATCCGTTTTTTTTTTCCTGTTTTTTTATCTGTTATTTTAATGTAATACAGTTGGATGTAATTATTATTTTTTTAATAAAAAGTCCATTTTGTTGATCCTCTATCGAACACGCAACGCACTGGACAAAAAAAATCATATTTTGCCCTAATTTAACACCTAGGCGCCATCTCACTTGGCTTAGGACATGCCCTAAGCACATAGGCGCCAAGTGAGATGGCGCCTCCCCTTAAAATATAGGTGCATGCGCCATTTCAGATGGCTCCTCCTTTGGAGAGTCATCTGAAACATGGTTATTTGCGTATTTTTTTCCGAAACGCGGTTATTTGCGAAATATTATTTTAATACATGGTTATTAATAAAAAATATTCCTAAAAACTATAGATATAAATGATATTTATTTATAGTTTTTGGTCTATTACTACAATTTTCAGTTAATATATATATATATATATATATATATATATATATATATATATATATATATATATATATATATATATATATATATATATATATATATATATATATATATATATATATATATATATATATATATTTAGAGGAAGTCCAAGTTTGATTTAAAATTAGAGGAAATATCAATGTCTTTTTAACAAACCTAAGAAGAAATAGAATGTAATTTTCTTTTAAAAATATTGTGCATACAAAATAAATGGAGCAATCTTAAAAACTTCAAATGATAATTATTTTGGAACAATTTTGCAATTATTATGAGTGATATTTTATTTCAAAAAGAATCAATGTATAAATACTTTAAACATTAAAAAAAATCATAATATAAAAAAAAAAAAAAAAAAAGCTCTTTTAGTTCAGCCTATTAAGACACGGTATTAAAAAATTATAGAATTAATTATTTTATCCTTCTTCAGATGTATTTTTATCAAATTTAATTTTCTCCTAGTTTGAATTTTTCATTAGTGTCCCTTTTTAAATAAAAGGAAGAAGGTAAGTACAATATAATTGATAAAAAAAATGAAGATATTGCTCAATCACAATATAAAAGTTTTAAATTTAAAAAATGGAAGCAATATCATAAAAGACAATTCATAATCTAAAACAAAAGACAAAATCATAATCTATAACCAAAGAGTAAGTGGAATAATTTGTACAAAGAGAATATAGTTAATAACTGAGAAGAGTATAGAAGAAACACAATCAAAAAGATAGAAAATTATCAGAATATAGAAGGGGAAATCAATTCCAACATAGGTGTACGATTCACACACCTCTTCTTTTAGAACAAATGGATTTTAAGAAATATGATTAATGAAAAGAAGAAGAAGAGAGAGAGATTGAAAGTTAGTTATAATTCTAATTAAATTGTTAATGTGAATTGTGAATTGTGATTGTATTGATTGTTGTAAAATTACAAACTAACAAGTCCTTTATATAGGCATACAATGTCCAAGCCCAAATCGACTATATACAAGACTGACCCAAAACTACACTTTGACATACTGCATAATTGTTGTATTCGATAGAGTCAAATACAGTTGACAACATATCAGCACTACCTAATCGACATACACTTAAACACTTCGACAAAACAAGAATTATACTATCTAACACGCCCCTTAATTCATGTTCTCGAGACTTCTCATCCCGATGCTTCTTTTTAACTCGTCGAATCTGATTTTTTTTCAGAGGTTTGGTGAGTATGTCAGCTAGTTGCACTTCTGCCTTGTAATGATTTAGCTCTAGCTTCCCTTTGTTGACTTCAGAAAATGATACCTCATTTCTATGTGCTTACTTCGATCATGACACACTGGGTGATTCTCCAAGTCTATAGTTGACTTGTTGCCGACAAACACTTCATCCTCTTAGGTTCCATTATCCTGAGTTCTTCAAGTAACATTTCAATTCATGCTGCTTGGTATGCAGCATATGATGCAACCACATATTCTGCTTTGCATGATGACAAAGCCATAATTATTTGCTTCCTCGAGCTCCAAGAGATTTAAGCACCTTCGATCATGAAAATTTAGCATGCAGTGCTTTTCTTTTCGTCTTGATCTCCACTATCTGAGTCAATATATCCGTGAACTTCGACATCTATGTTACTCTTCAACTTCCTTGGCAATAACACACCATGATCAATTGTTCTCTTTATGTATCTCAACACCTTTTTACTGCAATGAGATGACACTCTTGTGGTTTCTCCATAAATCGACTCAACAATCCTACACTTTAGCAAATATCTAGTCCAGTATTGCAAAGATACCTCAAGGATCCAATGATTTATTTGTATAGTGTCGAACTTACAAACTCATCATTTGTTTCCTTTTTTAACTTTGCTCCAATTTCTAACAGAGTGACAGCTGCATTAGAGTTGCTCATATTGAACCTCTTCAATATATCTTGGGCATATTTCACTTGATGCAAGAATATTCCTTCTGCAGTATCTTTGAATTCCATTCCTAGGAAATATGAGAGATTCCCTAAGTCAGAAATTTCAAATTCCTACATTAGTTTCGACTTTACTTTCATTTTCTCAGCTTCGTCTGCTCTAGGAATGAGTAAGTCATCAACATAGAGGCATAAAATGATTCGACAGACACTGTTGATATCATTTACATACACTCCATATTTAGAGGCACACTTTGTGAAATCTTCTTCGATTAAGAAGCTATCTATTCTCTTATTCCAAGCTCTAGGGACTTATTTCAAACCATAGAGAGCCTTCTTTAATCTATAAACCTTTGACTCCTACCCTTTGATGTTGAATCCTAGTGGTTGAGTAACATAAACCTCTTCTTCCAACAGACCATTCAAAAATGTTGACTTTACATCCAACTGATGTATCTTTCATCCTCTATATGTTGTTGTCGAAACAACAATTCTGATTGTTTCTAGCCTCATAATAGGTGCATAGACTTCGTCAATCGACTACCAGGTTTTTATAGAAAACCTATTGCCACCAATCTTGCTTTATACTTTGCAATATCTCTATTTGGCCTTCGTTTTACCTAGTAGATCCATTTTACATTGATTGGCTTCTTATGAGTTCTTTCGACAGGCTCCCGGGTCTTTTTCTTCTCAATAACTCCGAGTTCTTCTTTCATGTCTTAACACCAATTGAATTACTTATGGCTTCTCTCAAATCAATTGGTCTCTGCTTCAGCCATGATCATGGCTTCTTCAATTAAATCATCATCTGCATCAACTGCTTGATCTGGAAATATTTCATATCCAGCTAGCCTTGTCGTCAGTCCTTGTTCTTATCGACCTTCTTTTATTATGCACAGGTGGTTCTTCATTTTGAATGGTTGAAGCATCACCTTGTTCGTTTCGACTCGTTGAAGCTTCATTATGTTGATCTTCTTCGAACACATTTATGACTGTATCCGATTTCTATTAAACTGAACCTTGACTCCAGTCGTACCCTTTACTTTCGTCCACAAGAACATATCGACTGATCACTAGTTTATCTTTGTTTGGAGAATATAAATTGTAAGCACCAGTCAACTGATAACCTATAAGCACCATTATGTCATTTCGATCATTCAGCTTCTTTCTCAATTGTTCAGGTACATGCCAGAAGCACATTGATCCAAAAACTCTAAGATGACTCACATTTGGCTTTGACCCTGTCTATCCTCATAAGGAGTTCTTCTGACCATCTTCTTTGTTGGACACCTGTTTAGATTATATACTGCTCTCGAAGCTGCTTTATCCCAAAATCTCTTAGGCATATCTTTTGCTTTCAACATACTTCTCGTCATGTTCAGTATACTTCTATTCTTTCTCTCAGCTATGCCATTATGCTGAGGTGTATAGGTCGTATTAAACCTCATACTCTATACTTTCCTTATTTCAAAATCTAGAAAATTTAGCAGACATATACTCACCACCTCCATCAGTTCTCAGCTTCTTCACCTTGCATCCACTTTGTTTCTTAGCATGCAACTTGAACTTCTTGAATTGTGTGAATACCTCACTCTTTATTTCAATAAGGTAAACCCACGTATGTATGGTGAATTCATTAATAAAAGTAAGGAAATACTTGTTATCTCCATTTGACTTTACTTCAAAAGGTCCACACACATCAGAATGAACCAGCTCCAGTTTTTGCTTTGATTTCATAGGCAAGTCGTGTTTGAATGCCTTCGTCGCCTGATTTTCTTTGCAACATTCATCACACACCTGCTTTGGTTCCTTCAAATAAGGCAACCAAATACCATCCTTTTCTGGTTGAGAATGCATAAACTTATGAAGTTTAGATGTCCATATCTGGGGTGCCATAGCTAGTTCTTATCTTCTTCTGTAGTTGAAGCAAGAAATTTGTAATCTAATGCGTTGAGTTTAACTTTAATTGTTTTATTTTCCGCCAATGGTGCTTTCATTATTATCCTCCCATCATCCGTATATACCTTCATATGATTCTTCTCCAGCTTCATATTGAAACCTTTTGCAAGTAATTAACATACACTTATCAAGTTACTTGTCATAGAAGGTACATACAACACTTCATTGATAGTGGACTTTCGATCATCCTTCCTGACAATCGAAATATATCATATACCACCTGGTTTGATGTGTCTTCCATCTGTAAACTTTATCACCTTTTTGACTGACTCATCTAGTTGGTAAAGCAGTTTTTATTTCCTTTCATGTGGTTGTTGCATCCTGAATAGAGATACCACATGTTGTTTTTCTCTGTGTTCGAATGAGTGTTAGACCATTAACAACACATCATCAGAATCACTATCTCTAGCTCGTGCATATTAAACTTCATCACTATCTTTCGTCCTCGCTGCTCTCTTCCTTCAACAATCCCGATCATAGTGACCAAAACCTTGACAATTGTAACACTGCAACTCTTTTGTGTCAACTTTATTCCCATAATACTTGTTGCCCACACCTTTCTTGATCGAATCAGTATTCTTGCTTGACTTCTCATCACTAGAAAGATTCTTTCGCTGCTTCTACTTCTCTTTTCCAACTTTCTTGCTAAATCTTGATTACAATGCCTGTTTAGCCACCTTATATCTTTCTGAGTTTATCTACTTCAACCTCATCTCATGAGCCTCTAATGAAGCTTGAAGTTCTTCTAACTTCATCTCAGATTAGAGTCTTGGCCTCTTCAATTTTCACAACAATGTAGTTAAAATCTGCAGTCAAAGATCTTAAACACTTTCTCAATCTTTTGCATAACTGTAACTGATTCACCACATGCCTTCATCGGGTTTGTTAACGTCACAATTCTTGAGAAATATGCAGAAATTGGTCCACCTTCTTTCATCTGAATCATCTCGTATTGCTTCCTTAGCGTATGCAACTTCACCTTCTTCAATTTCTCATCTACACCTACAAGTTCTTTAACTTGTCTCACGCTACTTTTGTCGTTTCTTCTTCAATTGTCTTCTCAAATACATCAAAATTCATACACTGGTAAATCAAGAATCGTGCTTTACCATCTTTCTTCCTATGATCTTTGTGTGCAGCTTTCTGAGCCTCTGTCGCATTCACTTCTAGTTCTGGTAATCCATCATTCAAGATTTCAACAAAATCTTGAAATATGAAAATAACCTTCATCTGTGCAACCCACTGCTGATAGTTTTCTCCTTTGAAAACCAGTAGATTTGTTGGAAAATTGCGTTAACGCTGTGTTCTGTTTGCCATTAGATTCTCTCTGAATCGCAACCGAGCTCTGTGATACCAATTTGTTGAAACAAATGGTTTTCAAGAAAGATGATTAATAAAAGGAAGAAGAAGAATTAATATATATATATATATATATATATATATAATATATATATATATATATATATATATATATATATATATATATATATATATATATAGAGAGAGAGAGAGAGAGAGAGAGAGAGAGAGAGAGAAGAGAGAGAGAGAGAGGAGGAGAGAGAGAGAGAGAGAAGAGAGGAGAGAGAGAGAGAGAGAGAGAGAGAGGAGAGAGAGAGGAGAGAGAGAGAGAGAGAGAGAGAGAGAGAGAGAGAGAGAGAGAGAGAGAGAGAGAGAGAGAGAGAAGAGAGAGAGGAGGGAGAGGAGAGAGAGGAGAGAGAGAGAGAGGAGGAGAGGAGAGAGGAGAGAGAGGAGAGGAGGAGAGAGAGAGGAGGGAGGGGAGAGGAGAGGAGAGGGAGAGAGAGAGAGGAGGAGGAGAGAGAGAGGAGAGGAGAGAGAGGATTCTAACTGAATTGTTATATTTGAGCAGACCCAAATTGACTATATACAAGCT